>JAZHEH010003309.1:10000000-11229063 GCA_036589455.1 Ateles fusciceps | reverse complement strand
GCCAAGCTGTGTTGTCAGGGTCTCGGGTCTCTCACCCTGTAGCAGAGGCTGGTTACCTGTCTTGTTAGCAGTGATGTCTGTTTGTCTTTTAAGGGCTTGTCAAGTGGGGGGAGGAACAAATCACATTTTCCAGCAATTTAATTTTATTAACTCTGATTTTTTTTCCCCCTTTTCCAAAGCACGGCTAAATGGAGCTAAACATACACATGAGGGCTATGTTTAGTCCTAATGGTGTGGTAGAGTAGAGAAGGCACAAACACAGAGGTTTATCTGCTACCTAGTAAACATGGGGAGGTGTCAGGACTGGAGAATTCAATAGTAATAATAAGCATTTTTATGGTACAATGACAGCTTTGATACAGGGCATAATTTTCTCAGGATTGCTATTAATTGTGCTTCTGCCTGTGAGCGGCCCCCTGGTGAGGGGCTTGGAACACCACACAAGTTAAGCTATATTAAACATCAATTAAAACAGCATAAAATAGAAACTGAGTAAAATTTGCAAAGGTCAGAGTGGCTGTGAACATGCGGACAAGGCACTGGGGGAAGGAAGGGTTAGGGCCTGGTGAGCCTGGTGCACTGGTGGATTCACGCTCCCAGCTGCTATTAGCTTAGTACGTTTGCTGGAGAATGAATTATGGAACCCTCTAGCTTTTCCAAGTTCAGTTCTCCTCAGAGAGGTTTCAGAAACTACTCGTTGCAGGCAGCAAGAGATGAAAAAGACAACCAGCTTCTACCAGTGCTGTCCAACACAACTTTTTATGGTGGCGGAAATGTTCTTTATCTCTGCTCTCCAGTACGGTAGCCACATAGGGATATTGAGCACTTGAGATACGGTTATGCAACCAAGGAATAGAATCTTTATGAAATTTAAATAATTTTGATGTAAATAGCCACGTGGGGCTAATGGCCACCATACTGGACAACACAGGACTCTAGACAAGTCCCCTGCACATTGGGAACTCTGGCAATGTTAGGTTTGCATTGTGTTCTTCTGAAAAAGTCTGCACCTTCCCCCATGCCAGTGAACGTGTTTTCTCGATAACTTTTTATTTATTTATTTATTTATTTATTTGACCCTTATCTTTCATGCTGTTGACACAAACTTCCTCATTTTTTTATAAGGGTCACACAAAATGCCAAGAAATGAGAAAGGAGTTAAAGGCCGGATCAAGTCAGACAGCCTTGTCTTTATCCTTGCCTCCTTTTCTCCCGACAGCCCCTAGTCAATCTAATACCAAGTGTTTCCCACTCCCAGAGAGAAAAGGAGGGAATGGCTTTGGATCTCTGGCTGAAGATCACAGACTGCGGAGTCGTCACTGTTCCCACTGAACATCTGATTAAGTTGCTGAGTCTGACCCTTGAGTTTCCCAGAACTTGCAGGGATTGCAGAATCACCCAGGCAGCACACTCCTGACAGTCTTTAGTCCTTCTGGCGTCTGAACTGAAAATTCCTTTCCCCATAGCTCTTTTAACACTTGTTGAATGCTTATAATGAATCCATTCATTAGGATGACACAGTATAGGAGAACAAAGCACTACACCTGTAATCAGAAATCCCATGTTTAAGTCCTGACTCTTCCATTTACTGTCTCGGTGACCTTAACAAAATCATTTCACCTCCCTGAGGCTTCATCTTCCCCAGTAAAAATGAGTGTATTGGACTAAATGACCTGTGGGTGCTAAGAGGATGAAGAAAGAGAGCCAGAGAAAGAGGCCTTTATTGTGAAGCCCTGTGCTTCCACATAGTCTCCCCCTTCTGATGTCAGCTTGCATTTAAAGCAGCCCTTTCCTGAGGCCACTGAGACACTTCCAGCAAGTCTGGTTACCACTCACCCCACCCACCGGTTGTTGTCCAGCACCACAGACACACCCTGAGCCAGCCAGCATGGCATTACTGCCTCTGGTGGTTATTATACTCATATGAACCTCAGGGGAAGTCAAGACCAGTCCCCTATTACTTTGGGTTATCCTCAAAGATGCCAAGAGGGCAAGAGGTTTCTTGGCTTGGGCACTGGGTCCATAAAGCAAGAGGGGTTTTGGAGTTATCTGACGTGTGCAGATCTTCATGCTGGCTTGATGGCTGTTGCCAGCCTTCCTCCATCCAGCAATAGCTAGTCACTGCTCCAAGGATTGTCCCCAGCCGCCCAGAGCCCCTGTGGCGCCGCCAACACTGCACAGCTCACAAAGCGCCCTGTAGCATCTCTAATTGAGGAGCTGGTGAGCGGACGCCCTCAGCAGAGGTATTTTTAGCTGCAGTGATACAGCCTCATCTTTTTGCAGGACGTTTTGTTTAGTTATTTTTTTAATGAAATAAATAAGTAAAATTGAAGACTGTGGTACTTATACCCCAGTACCAATACCCAAGAAGTTCTGGCATGTACCCCCCTCCCCCCGTGCTCCCCACCAAACATATACACCAAAGGCCTATATAATTAATCCTCTCAAAGACCAGGTGCTGAGGCTCAGAGTTTGCCAGAATATTAGGCCAGAGAGACAGTATGTACAGAAGCAAGAAGAGCTAGAAATAGAGTGGAGGAATGATGCAGACTGGCCCAGAGCATAGGTGCTTAAAGGGCCCTGTGAGCTGCCCAGGCAGCTGGGAACTACCCTAGTTCCTGGCCTTTCAGACCTTTGATGGATTTGGTGGATCGAGTGAGTGGGCCTCAACTCCTGGAGAGAGAGTTCCCTTGTAGTATACAAAGGATTCAGTTCTATGCCTTGCTGACATTTTAATGCTTTTGTTTTTCTTCTCTTCATCCTGTCTGTGGCATGTCACGTTTTCCTTGGTTCTTTTATTGTGTAACATGTGATCAGGGACTAGAGGACATTCACAGAGCTTGTTTCAGATCAGAGAGCAGGATCAGGGTAGTGGTTCTCACCCCTGGCTGCACATTGGAATCATGGGGTAGGAAGCAGGAAAGCTACTAATGCCTGGGCTTCCCTCCAGAGTCTGGCTTCATCAAGCGCCAGCTCTTTAACTTCCCCAGATATATTAGCTGACACCAAGGAATAACTTTGACAGTTTTGGTAGGCATGATAATGGCATTGTGGTTATGTAAGAAAATGAACATTTTTTTTAGAGATGCATACTGAATGAGTATTTAAAGTTGAAAATGGCATCATGTCTGGGATATACTTTAAAATGCTTCCACAAAGAAAAAGGGGGATAGAGACGAAGCAAATATAACTTTGGTAATTGCTGGATCTGAATGGTAGTTATATGGAAGTTCATTACTATCCTATTTTCAGTATTTTGAATTTTTCATATTAGGTTTTAAATTGTATATAAATACATATATACACACATATATACATATATATGGATGTATTTTAATGTTGAAGCTCCCCCAGGCAATTTTAACGTAGAACTAAGATTGAGAACCACAAGTTTAGGCGATTAAATTTGGATCACCATCCCCTAAAAGATATGTTTTGTCTTTGGACTTTGTCTAACCTAAGCCTGATCTTTCTGGATACGTTTTTATGAGTAATCAGGACTCTTGGTAGGTGGGGGACAGGATGGCACAAAGATCAGATTAGACCTGTATCTGGAATCTGACTTCAGGAACGGACAATCAGACAACATTGTCTCTTCCGCTGGATGACCTCACTGTAACCACCCTGAGAGCTATTATGCCTCGGAGTTTACCTGCCTCGTGGCTTGCCAGCGCTGCATGTCCCATCCTATGGACTTCTCTGGCTACACCAGGGCAATGGAAGACAACTGCAGCCGCACTGTGACACATGCCACAAGAGAGCCCCAGTCCCTTAGGAGTGCTCAGCAGTTTACCAAGTGATATTTGCCTAAAGCTAGGGCAGGAGGACTGAAACTTGTACCTCCCCCCCATTCCCAGGAGTGCACATGCCCCAGCTCTACTTGCATATGTATATGAGGCCTCTTTTGTGTCTATTCCAACTCCCAAGCACTATTTTGCTCTGGCTGCTCAGCAAGTGGGACGAACAGCAGCTTGCTGCAGCCAACCTAAATGGAGCTCTGGAGCTCAGGCTGGAAGCTTCCATGCTACATTTACATACCACGTCCTTGCTTAGGACCCTGGCTGAGCCCCTCTCTTTTCAGGGGCAAGCTGCTAGCTCTTCTTTATTGGGGGGTTTTGTGATTTACACCTAAACATTAAGCTATTAATAGTTTATGTTTTGCTAAGCCATACTAAAGCAGAGGGAAGAGCCATGGACTGCCCGGGTTACTCAACCAGCCCAGAGGTTCATGTGGCAGCCCTCCTTCCCATTCCCCTGGACCCCGGAGGCAGCCCTTTCAGCCAGTGCCTGCCAGTGCACAATTCACCCCCTGCACCTCTGTAGGAGGGCGGCGCATCTCTGTTTTCCTTACACAGTCAGAGTCAGCATTGATCCCACACTATCCAATCCAGATTCCAAATAGGGGGAGTTGCTTCCTCAGCCCAGTCCTAAGAACAAGCCTACTGTGTGGCCTCATCTGTGTTTCTTCACAGGATTCTGGACAGGAGGAGGCAGGGGCTTTCTCTGTCTCTGGCTCGCTCTTCAGAGTGCTCCCCCTGTACATACCTCCACTGTCCCACTCTTAGATCACATTGTCATTATTTCCACCCAAGTGCTGAGTGCCTCGAGGGCAAGGACCAAGTCTCTCATCTCCATTGTTCCCCAGCACCTGGCAGAGTGCCGATCACTATCCTGGTTCTAAATAAGCAAACTAATGACTATGTGAATCACAGAAGGGCTATGGCAGGGAATGCCCTTACACTAAGGGTCGGAATCCACACACTTAAAAATTAGTTTCTCAGTCATTTGGGATTATGAACCTAAACGGTGAGATGATCTACAGCAGCAGTCCCCAGCCTTTTTGGCACTAGGGAATGGTTTTGTGGAAGACAGTCTTTCCATGGATTGGTTGGGGTGGGGCATGAAACTGTTCCACCTCAGATCATCAGGCATTAGATTCACATAAGGAGCACACAACCTAGCTCCCTCGCATGTGCAGTTCACTATAGGGTTCGAGCTCCTATGAGAATCCAATGTCACCGCTGCTGATGTGACACGAGGTGGAGCTCTGGCAGTAGTGCTCCCCACCCACCGCTCTAATCCACAGGCAGGGCTCTAGATCGGGGAGACCCCTGCTCTAGATATTCTTCCTACTTGCCTTGGCATAAAGGGTAATCTCTCTGTGTCTTGGTTTCTCCCACTTGGTTTTCACAGGTCCTTCCTTGCCCGCGGCTGTGAGGAGAGTGAACTCCTTGTAGGAGGGGTTGCCTTTGTTTTTCCAGGGCAATCAGTCAGTTAACACCTGGCCAGTTCTTTTGGAAGTTACTCCTCCTGAATCTGAATGAAACCTCAGGAACAGTCACTCAGGTTAAGCAAAACCATGTACAACAAGTACTTCTGAAGTCAGTGGCACTACTGTCCTGTCTATCAGAAACCTGTCTGATCAGTAATTCTTGTCTCCCTTTTGAGTCTAGAGGCTCTCATCCTGGGTATACCTTTTAATCTCCCGGATGTTTTTTTTTAAAGTATTGAAGAAGTCCTGTCACCAACCTTAGAGATTGCACTGTATTTGATGTACCATCTAGATTTCATCTACACTGGTATTTTTAACAGCAATAGCGCTGATAATGTGCGCCTGTCACTGAGATGCATTGTCTCCAAGAGTCCTCACTAGAAGGCGCTGGAGTAGCACTTGTCCTCCCTCAGCAATCTATTGCTGGCCTCCCTTTCCGGAAGGCAGGCGGGAGAGCAGAGCACCTGTGTCGTCCTCCTCAGCTAGATCTGAGATGGGACTCCCATATTACGCAGTTGGTGGTGCAACTTCCCACTCACCCACACGCCCACACACACACGCACACAAAGCCCACTGCTGCTTCACCTTGGGCACATCTGTGGAGGGGGAGATAGATATATCTGTGGATTAAGATTCAGTTTTGCTTTGGCGGGCAGCTGTGAGAGAGAACAGTCCACAGCTGTGTCTGCAATTCGTTACCAGAGATGAAGATTTTTTTTTAATTTTAAAAAATTCTAGCTCAAGGAATGCTTCCCTGTATCCATCCCACGAGCTCCCAAGCATCACATCCCACCCATTGGTAGCAAAAGAGCCTGCCTTAGCAGTGAGAGGCAAGGCCAGACACCAGTTGAAATCCCAGACAGCTTCCTACCCTCCCTCTGTATCTTGTCAGATATTTCAAGCTTTTAAGTCCTTATTCGTGCTCTGCCTACTTGGCTGGCTGTTCTTGCACTTGAGCGGCTTGTTTGCCTGGACAGGTCCAAGCTGTCTGAGCCATCAACAGCTGCACCTCCTCCCTCGCACCTTCTGTCTGAGCCAACCTTGATTCACAGTAGTGCAGATGGCCCCAGCCATACCCAGCGACGTCTGCCACTCCCATCGCCTCTCCTGCCCTGCTTTCCCAAGATGAAGGGGCTGGGCCAGGCCTTGCCTGCAGGTCAACCTGGACCTAAGATGAAGACCACTCTTCGTTCATGTTCTGGCATATTAATCAGGGTGACATGATAAAAAGAATTGATCTGAAACTCATAGGAGAACAGGGCAAGGTTTAAGTTCATATTTTGCAGAAAACACTTTCCAGCCTTCATCAGAGCTAATCTGTTTTTGCAAATGGCCTTAATACCACCCACTTTGCTCCCTAAGTATTTCTAGGAGCTGAGAATCAAAAAAAATCAGGTGTCAGAAATCACCTTTCTTCCTTTTCCTACCCTTACCTTATTTTAATATAGATTTTGGCAACCTTTCAAAGTGCCAGTGCTCAGTTTTTCAGTCTGGTTCAAGGTGCTTAATAGTGCCCTGTAATACACCAGTATAATCAATTAGTTTCCCTTCTCCTTGTCCCTTTCCAACAGAAATGAAACGATTGGTAACAAGTATGAGAGGGGTCATGGGTGACCTTGTTCAGGAGAGAGATATGGCTGCAGCAGCCCCAGGGCACCACTCTGCCTTTCCCCATTGCTGACTTATTGCTGAGCAGCAGAAATTTGGAGCTGCACAGGAATCAGATGTCCCACCTAGCGGGCTCTGCCGGAGCAACACAGCCATCCACTCTGGCAGCAGCCTATAGAAGGGAGAGTCCTGGAACAGCAGTCTACCATGCTGTCCCTTTCACTTTAGATAGGGCCATGCAATGTAAATACATCATTTGTATTTACATTTGGGTCATCTGCAAACCGAAGGGATCCCAGGAGCTGTTGGAATACCATTGGTACAGCCATACCAACATTTATGTTATTCACCCTCATACCTACATTGCTATTACTGACATTATTTTAAGGCTTTTTCTCCCTTAGAGAAAGCTCTTCCAGTCCTAGGCTGCTTAAATCAGGAGGAACTTCTTTTTATTTTATTTTATTTTTTAAGGAATAGGGTCTTGCTACATTGCCCATGCTGTTCTCAAACTCTTAGACTCAAGAGTTCTTCCCTCCTCAGCCTCCCTAGTAGCTAGGACTACAGATGTGCACCCCCCTGCCCAGCAAACCTTTTTTTTTTAAATTGAGGAACATTAGGATTGGGATATATTATGGACTCTCTACAACTTGGGGTGTTTTCTTCAGGATAAGGATATTTTAAATTTTTAATAATGATAAAACACCTTATTGGCACCTAAAGAACAATAAAATACTAACTAAGAGGACTGAAGAGGCCTCAGTTTCTGTCTCTAGAATCTGCAGCCAGTCATTTGGTGAGCTCTCATGCTGGAGTGGGCATGGGGCCATGTGGGTGGCAGAAAATCAAGGGGTCTTATTCCACTGAAATGTCATGGCTACCTCAGCCTACGGCTGGTGTCTGCCCTCTTCTCTCCAATTTGGTAGGGAAGAAGATCCTTTACCAAAGGGTAGAACACTCAGGAACCTTTTTCTTTCTCTCAAGTCACATAATAGATCTCACCAAAGCAGTCAATTTCTTGTTCTTCATAACTGCCCCCACCTTCCTTGTGTAGAATTATATGTCTTTATCTCTTCCTGTTACAATTGTTACTTAACCTCCTAACCACAGGAAACTTGCTTTCTTGGATCCATTATTTTCTTGTGTCTGACCAAATCTTAATGATCTGCCTGCTTTTGTTTTTGATCCAGAAATACTAGTTATTTGTAAGTAATGGACTTAGGGTCAGCTATAGGTATAGTCCAGGTTCTTGAGGTATAGGTCCCAAGGACCTGAATTGACAGTATTTGTCTTAGTCTTTAAAGTGACCATCAGATTCATTGCCAGAAACTTTAGCCAGCAACAAAATGTGGCAGATACACCACCACCACCACCCCCGTTATATCAGAGAACATCCCTGAAGCTGCTCAGCACAGTGTAGAGGGGACAGCAGAGCTCCAAGAGGGATGCTGCCTTCCTCATCCTGCAGTGAGGTGTGATTCAGAAGAGCACACAGCACGCTAGAGGCTTGGAGGTTAGGGTACAGAGGTTCTTGTCCCGTTCTCATGTGGCATTACCTGCAAACCTGCCTAGTTGGGTACTTACAGATAGCTATCGTCACCCCAGTGTTGCTGTGACTGCTCAAATCAACTAGGTAGCTGCTTGGTGCCAGGATGTCCAGGACATGATGGGGCTGCATAAGTACAACTATTAATCACCCAGGAAGATGTTTTCCTGTTGTCCCAGTACAGGGCTACCTCTCAGGCTCCATGTGTCACATTCACTGAAGTTTTAGACATGAGAAATGGCTCTGTTCTCTCTGGGGGACAAGTCAGGAAAAGATTGCCCAGCTGACTCTTCCCTGGTCTCAGTTCCGAATGGAAAGGCTGCTGTGCGGCCCTCAGTACCTGCTACTCCCCATGCCATACTGGTCCCATCTCATGTCGTTTCACACCACGAGAGGGAAGCCCTGTTCCCGCTCCATTAGCAGCACCACTCGGGGGGGCAAACTCTTTACCCTTGTGATATTTTGTAAACTGCAGCAGCGAGCTCTGAACTTCCAGGAGGGAAATGAAATGACCTTGGCAGGTGACAGGTTCAGGACAGCCAGCATTTGTCTTGGTTGCTGCATTCCACATGTTAAATGCTAAGTTGCTTCTGACCTTCTTTGCTTGCCTTTGTTGGTCAGGTCCTATATGCACTGTAGCATTTGTGCAGGAAGCAGGGGAGAGGAAGCTTTGCTGCTTTACTCTGGCAACTGACAAGGGCTCTCTATCCAGCACTGGCATTGCCAGTGGGGAACTGCTGAAGTAGCACTCTAGAGAATCACCCGGGAGACCCCTCCGTCTCCTGCCAAGCTAAACAAACCCTGCCCATGCACTCTTCTGAATCACACCTCACTGCAGCTTTATTCCTTCTTCCCCACTACTGCTCAGGGCACCACCTTACGGGAAAGTCCTGTGTGTCCGCAAGAGAAGCCCTTGAGGAGAAACAAACTGATGTTGGAAGCAGGAGTGCCACCCAGTCATCTTTTAAGTAGAAAGGAAAAGGTCATCTGAGCTCTATGGGGTCCAGGTTGGATTATTGTTGACTCTGCTTTGCTGTGGCAAAAGGGCCAGCTCACTGGGTCCAACCCTTGGTATTGCCAACCCCATCCAGCTGCTGACAGCCCAGCACAAAGAAAACGCATGCTGTGTACACAGATGGGTTTGCATGTCAGCACAAGCCCATTTTTAGCCTTTGCCCAGGAAGGGCAGTTCACAACACAGTAATTTAATTAAATTTGCCCTCCCCTCCATGGCCCACATATTTGAAGAGGTTTGGGGGGAAATGAATCTGGCTGAGGACCATTACCCTGCCGCTCTGGCACTGCCCCAGAGCTGAGCCACAGTACCATAAAGGGTCTCACCATCCTGAATACGGCCCAGGGCATCTGTCTGCACTGCAGGCTCTCTGGCCGGGCTGCCTGCTGGCACATCTGGCAAGGCAGCCTCTGGAAGCACTCCGTCTCTATCACAGGGAAGCCACCAGGGGGCAAAATAAGGACTCCCAACCCCCTACAAAAGACCTGCTGGCAGCAACTTTAGCAGTAACTCACAATATTAACTTTCATCACAGATTTCAATGTATTTAGAATGGAGAGGGTAAAATAAGAGAACCCCCTACCCTCAACGATCCTAACTTCATTGCTGTTAAGGCCACATCCCTATATTTCTGTCCTGGAAATGATCGGTATTTAGGGACCTAAAATTGATTCCCTTACCCTTACTTCCCATGAACTTCTTACATTTCATATCTCAAATGCTCATCAGTTTTATCCATTATACCTGAGCTTAACCCACACTCCAAACTCCAAAGACCTGCCCCTCCCTCCCAGCCAGCCAGTGCCTCCTTGCACTGAATTCATCGACTCATCAGGAGGCCACTTCTCCTGTGGTCATCCCTGGTCCAGAGAATCTGCCTGTAATGGATAGTCCTTTCTTATTGCTAACCTGTAACCTCTCGGTCCACCTTTTCTGTCCTAAGTCAGCTATACCAAGCCTGCTAGGGAAGAGCATTCTCTTTGGTTATCTTTCTCTCTCCCCATCAATAGCACATCCTCCTGGCTAGCTAATGTCTCTTGTGTAATGATAGCAGCACCTCTGAGAGAAAGGGAATTTCTCTGGCACAGTTCGTCTCAACACCAGCATAACACAGGCTGTTGCTTAGGAGTGGGAATCATTAGAGTCAGGCCATTATTGGAGGGGACCAGTCTCTAGGGGAGCTAGCAGAAATTACCGCTCCTTAATAGATAGAAACTCATTTGCCTGAAGCCCCCGCCCCCTCTTTATTTTCTCTGCATTCCTCACCTCCCATTGCTTCTCAGCTTTGAAGTTGAAAAGAAAGGTAACTCCACTCAATGTAAGACAGCACATTTCTGCTAAATTAACTTGGTTAGAAGAAATCCTTGCCTGAAAGCGCTGTTCTTTTAGAATGTTTCTATTGGGACTTCACTTGAAACCATCATGTAGGAGACAAATTCTAATTAAATGTATGTGATAAAATGATAGCCAGGGCCACTCTGTTCCCAAGAGAGGCTTTGTTCAGATGGGAGGAAGAGGAGACAATTTCCTAGCTTCCTGGACCCCTGTTTCAGGGTCGGCCCCTGAGTCAGCCTGGGCTGCCTGAGCTTTCCCTCTGAGGGTCTCCTTGCTTACACAACATTAGGAAGGTCAGGGAGGTGGAGCAGGACTCTGGGCCTCTCTGCTTCTCCAAGGGTCTGCATGACCTTGAACAGATCTCTGACATGATTAAGCTTTCTGCAAGCCTCCTGGCATGCAAGCATAGATGTTGTTACCTTACTATTCTGCACTCTTATAGAGAGAAGGGGGAAGGCCATGGAAGCTACACATGCCCCTTTTGATTTATTAGCCGTGGGGCTGCCATCAGAACACACATGCCCTGCAACACTTGTGGTTGAAGAAAAAGGAAAAGTTGCCTGATTTCTCAGCTCTCATGAGTGGGCACCATCTGTCTCAGAGCACTAAGCACAGACACAGTACTGGTGGGAAAGGCCTCCCCCACTCCCAAAAGGGAACTATAAAGGATTGCACCAAACTGCAAACTCCAGGGGGCACTGATCACTTTGCCTTTTCTGTAAATGGTGCCCCCTGGAGTTGTAAGTCATGATGGCCCTGCAGGTGCTCAGCAATTGTGCTAGGTGGAGAACCCAGAGACCACAGGTAGGGTCTCTGCATCACCAGCTATGTGACACTGGGCCAAGGCTCATCTTCCTGGGGTTCATTTTCCTCATAAATAAAATATAAGGGTTCAACTAGATTTTCTGAATTAACTCAGAAGTTCTCATTGTTGTCTCCACATCCCAGAAGTTAGAAGCCATTAGAAGCCATGAGCCTGTGTTCTGTCTCAGTGTCCATTGCCATCCCAAGGTCAGCCAGCCTTGCTAACACACCCAGAATGAGAAGGTGCCCTTGGCTGACATGACACCACTAGTCAGTGAATGTGGACTTACACATGAAGTGGGAAGAAGGATTAAGGAAAGGGAAAGCCTTCAACAGGCACAGTGGATGAAATGGTGAGCGCAAAGAATGGGCCAGTGCCGTATACTTCTTGTGTTCATCCTTCTCTGTGGCTTCAGAGCCTTTTTCTGACGCACATGCACACAGCACCCCCAGTGCTTGCCGTCACTCCCCCCTCATGAGAGAAAAAAATGAAATCAAACATGCTTTGAAAGAGCACAGTCTTGTCCTGTCCCTCTGTGTCCCCCACTCCTCATTTCTAACAGAAAAAAATAGTCTTCCCTTTCCCTGGTTCCTTCAGCAGTCTCTTCCTTAGGCTATTATTTCCTCCTCCTTTTCCTACTCCATCCAGACTTCCCCCTGCCCATTCTTAAAGAGATGAATTGGAAGAATATGCGGTCGTGTAAGAAGGATGCCATTGTCAATTCACACAGGCAGACACTAATAGGATAAAGTATTATCTGACTTCCTTTAAGTCCAGAAATTAAGTCTTCTTGCAATGGTAATATAAGAAACTTATAACCACTGTGCCTGGCAGGCTGCAGAAACAGACTGTTAGTATCTGAGGCCTCAGCTCCATTTCTGGGCCTATTGTGAGGGATGCACTCAGCATTCCTCCAAACACAGCTGCATGATCCAGGGAACTGGCAGCTGGTTCCTGGCTGGAACTGCCTCTGTGGAGAGCTGCATATAACTCATGCAGTTCACTTACCATGGGAGAAGCTGTCTGAATGGTCTTAATGAACCTGCATGAGTGGGCAGGTAAAGGGAGGAGGCCAGAGCCTTGAAGACTGGGAAGAAGTAGCCCAAGGCAAGGAAACCAAACTTTGCACAGGGAACAGTTAGTGTGTGAAAGCTCTTCTCCGTCATCCTTGCTGACTCATTGAGCAGGTAGAGTGACTTATCTAGTGACTAAATCAGCACCAGCTTAGAGACACAGGGAAATGAGGGTTGAGACCTTAAAGGAACTGTAAAAGAGACTACAAATTAAGGAGTTGCTTTGGAGAGGAAATACCATGAGAAATGTTAAGAGCGAGCCATCATTCTTCAAAATGGAGGGCCTCATGCAGGATTTCCTAGGTCCTGTCATGGCAGATGAATGTACTCAAATTGGGATTATGGGACAGGAAACCTGATATGATAATTAATTGAAAGATTTTTTTTTAAATTTTTAAATTTGTTTTCTTTTTTATTCTTTTCTCCCTGTGGTATTCCAGGAATCGAAGGGTATGTTTTTATGAGTGGGGCTATAAGAAGGTAGGTGGGGGCCAGGCGTGGTGGTTCACACCTGTAATCCCAACACTTTGGGAGGCTGAGGCAGGCAGATCGCCTGAGCCCAGGAGTTCAAGACCAGCCTGGCCAGCATGGTGAAACCCCCTTTCTACTAAAAATACAAAAATTAGCAAGGCATGGTGGCAGTTGCCTGTAATCCCAGCTACTCGGGAAGCTGAGGCAGGTGAATCACTTAAACCCAGCAAGCGGAGGTTGCAGTGAGCCAAGATCGCACCATTGCACTCCAGCCTGGGTGACAGAGTGAGACTCCATCACAAAAAAGAAAAGAAGGTAGGTGGGGTATGAAAGAAATAAGTAGATCAAGGACTGTTTTTTTGGCATCCTATAATTGATTTAAACTGTAGAAATTGCTCTAGTATTGTTCCTGAGTGAACAGAATGAATGAACCTGAAAGGCTAAGTGCTACTTTGTTCCATCAAGCCCCACACCTGGCTTGAGGATAGGCTCTCATATCAGTGCCTCCCTACTATCGTTTCAGAACTCTTTCTCACGGGATAAGTGAGCAAAGATCACACCATCCTCTTGAATGCGAACTTCCTTTGACAAGACAGTTTCTCCCAGGGATATCCCCCACAGGCCCAGGCCAAATCTCTGACTCACTGCAAGGGTCCATGTGCACTGAACTCATAGACATCAGTATTTTTATTGGAAAACACAATTTATGTAACACTCTCCCTCTGGAATAATACTCTTTTTGTGGACAGATATCGAGTTGCTCCCTCTCTTCTCCCCAGCACACCCCATCCCCCTCCCCATGACTGTGCCTTAATAGAAATGAGGAAATGGGTTCAGAGCAGATCCCTGAGTGAGCCTGTCAGGGTCAGGATTAAATTACATCCCTGAAGGGTGGGTTGCTTCTCCAAGCAATGGACAGCCTCCAGGATAGGGAACAGGACTGTTGTGGGTAGGTGGTTTGGCCCAAGTACTGACAGCAAAGCTGGCATGTACCAGAGGATAAAACCTGTGATCATCCTGAAATCTAATTCTAGCCTCTCATTAGGAAATCAAAATGCATTCTTTCTTCGCCTCTCTTGGAAAGTTGATCTCTCTGCTTTTCTTCTCTGTTCCGTGCCATGAATTTTGCACTAACAGTCCTCCCCCATCCAGGGTCCAGCCAGCCTCTTGCTTGCTAAGGCAAAGGAATCTCCCCTGGCTTTCCTCCTTGACTGCATTGCAGCCCCTTAGCCTGTGTATCTGCCACAGAGCTCCATTCTCTCATTTGCTCAAATTATGGTGCTTTTTGTCTGCCTTTCTTTTCTCCTAGCTCTCCAATACTGCTTGGAAGCCCCAACAGCCCTCTCGGTGCTACCTTCCTCCTCCTAGTGCCTCCCCCTCTCCCCACTCTCAGTCCTGGTAACACTTCATGGTCAGGGAGGATTTCATCACTGACCTGAATTAATAAGGCTGCCAGTGCTCCATGCCAGAGAAACATGGGTAGGGGAGAAGACGTTAGGAAGCTTACATTCTTGGTAAAGGACCTAGGCTTCCCAAGGTCCCAGCCCTCAGCTTGTGCACCGCCGTCAGCATCTTTACTTTCTTCTGGCTCACCACAAAGAAAGGTAATCTATTCCTGGATTAAGACAGTGTGCCTTGGGCCAGCTATAGTGCTGGTGTAGGGATCAGAGTACAAGGCAAGGTTTTCCTGGGAAGGTAAGTATAACCAGGTTTTTCACAGTGATTGGGCTTATAGATACTATTGTCTCTGACTTCTAGATAGTCACCCTTCCTCTGGAGTAGCATAATAGGCATGCTTCTCTTTGGACAGTTACAATGTTCAAGAATAAGGGTAGTGTTGGGGGCTTCTCTGTTGATCTGTATGTTTGTGTGTACTGTCAAGTAACTGTTATCTAGCATTTGCTAATATGGTGTGGCGCACTAAATGTGAGATCTATATCACACATACATATATAATTATATGTATGTAAAATTTCAATTCTCACAATCTGTGAAGTAGTGAGGTAGATAGTAATACTGTCTCTCTTTTTTAGATGAAAAAACTGAGTCCTTTTCCCAAAGTCACACAGCTAGTAAGTGATGGAACTAGGATTCAACACAGGAAGACTGGCTAGAGTCTGTGCTTGCAAGCACTATGCTGTATTGCTTTGTGTATGTGTGTGTGGATATATGCTTCACTGATCTAGTTCCTGAAGCCCTTTTCCTTACTCCAAGAAGTAATTTACTTCATTTTAATTTAAAGCAAAGATGAAAACAACATTAACCCACTGTCCAATCTATTTCGTCCCCTGCATGGGAGAGGGCTGCTTCCTGAAAGGATGGAGACCAAGAGAGTTGCTTTGAGCCAAAAGCTGCCTTGCAGTTTAGCTGAGGCAGGATTTGGAAATGGCGTGAACAGTGCCTGCATTAGCCGATGGCATGGAGTGCTGAGTGCCAGCAGAGGAGATAAAATCAGACATATGTTTGGATATAAATGTTCCTCTCTCTCTCTTTTTCTCTTTTCTAATTTTAAGCCCCTGCTGCTTTGTTGCAGTGAAATGATGGAGCCTTAATTATAGGCCCTGGCCCCCTTAGGTAGAAGCCTGGGGTGAGTAAGGCCCACTTAGCCCTCTCCCAGTCTCTACCCATTACCACTGAAGGAATCCAGAGACCATGGACTCTGACCCTCTTCCCAGACAACAATAGGAATTGTCTTGCAGGGACTCTCTTCTGGTTGTTTCCACCCAGCAGCCAGCAAGTTGCTGGCCTCGATACATGTTAAATAGCCATGGTAAAGCTAATATCTGCAGCCTTTGAAGCTAGCCTATCTACCTTTACCACCATTGATAATAGGATGCAGCTGAAGGGTGTTAAAAAGCCCTGGAGCACATTATAGAAGTATCAGCTACAGCATGGTACTTAAAGAGCTAGAGCTGGGGTAGATATAGTGGAGCCGAGGAGCGAAGAGCCTCCCAGTATTCTCATTGTTGAGCCGGATAAGTAAAAACCACTCCATTATGGGGAACCTCTGTGGTCCGATAGATGTTTTAGGACCTCCTCTACATTGCAGAGCTTCCAAGTCCAAGGCTGGCAGGAGGCCAAGCCACCTTTTCTCACTGTAAAACACCAAGTCTTACCTGCTTTACTCCTTCCCCTTTAGCTGTCACCCTCTGTGGGATCCTGCAGTTTCTGTCTGCCATTGGGTCTAAAAATCAGGAAACTGTTATATACAGTACTGAGAATCTAACCCCTTAGCACATGTGGAGTCCCTGTAGTCAGGCCTTAGAGGGAAGTAGAGCCAGTTCTAAAGAGACTGAACAGCTCTAAAAGGAAAAGAACACAGAAGTATCTTAGGAAGGTCCCATTTTAACTGTGTTGTGCAAGTTAAGAAGTATATTCTTGATAGCCAATAACAGCCTGGGTGAGAAAGCACATTGACTCAGGAGTCAAGAGACCTGGGCTTTAGTCCCCACCTCCTCCATTAACCAGCAGTGTGACCTTGGATATGTCTTTTAATTTCTCTGGGGCTCAGTTTCTTTGACTGTAAAATGTGAAGGGATTAGACTAAATGATTTTTCAGGGCCTTAAGTTCTATAATGAAAATCCTCTAACTCCATACATCATACAGCAGTCTTTACATCCAACGTGTTGCTATAACTGCCCCCAAAGAGCTACCAACCCATGTTCCATTCCTAGGTAACAAACCTTGGCCAGGCCAAGGATGAGTCACTTACACAGCATTAATGGCTGCATTTTTGGTACTCACGGGGTGCCTCTCTGAAAAGCTGTCCCAAGTGCCTGCTACAGAGGAAGATATACCCATTATAGCAAAGGAAGGTTACTGCTGTAAAAGTTAAAACTGCACGGATCAAGGGCAGGCCCACTGGGGTAAGGAACTCTCCTTGCAGCTCTGAGGATACTTAAATCTAGGATCCATATTCTTAGTCTCCCCCCAACTCCTTTGAGGTTCCTTTGAAAAGTCCTTCTCCCACAGATTGGAGCCGAGTATACTCTTCCTTGGGGACAAATGTATTTGTCCATAGGACTCTTTCCCAGATTGTTTTAGGCCTATTACTGTAAGCCACAGACCCTTAGTCATTGCAGAGTTACTGCATAATTCCGTCTGCTCAAATAGCTGTCAAAAAAAAAAGGAAGGGTGTTAGGAAATTGGCTCCTTATCCTCTATTTCTGAAGCAGCAACTTCCTCCGCAATTTCCTCTGAATGCATACCCGGGAAGCTGTTTTAAACAGCCTGAGTTGTGTCTTGTGGCACTAGGAAAGGGAGTAATTTCTTGCTTTTTCACCTGGTCCTAGCCAAGTCCCACCCTTTGCTCTCCTTCAGTTTTCTTTTTACTGGGGGTATGGTGGTAAAGGAGAGGCAGGAGGAACATATCTTTGGTGCCTAGAACTGTGAGTGGCAGTTTGTAAGTGTGTGCCCATGCATATGTGCTGGCACACATACCCAGAAATGATGTATATACCCAGGAGGATTAAGAATTGGCCCTTTCTTAGCCAACTGCTGCAGAGTGCTTCCTGCCTCTCTTTCCTTCCTCAGTACCAAAGAGTTCACACCCACTCAGTCCCAATTCCCTGCATTAGTATAAATACTAGCACTAAAGAAACGCAGGGTACCACTTCATGCAGCCTCTGGACATTATTACTCAGTAAGCATCAGGAGACAGACACCTACCACCAAGACATGTTTGGATTATTTAGCACCCAGAGAACAGAAGCAGCATTGCCTGTGGAAAATTTAAGCCAAACTACATTATTGCAGACCTCTGAAATCCAGGTCCCGCAGGGTCCTCGGCTAGAGCTGGTTCTGCCTGACCAGCAGCTTCTGCTGAGGTGGCATTTAACTTTTGGCCAGGTCCCAGGAGCTGAGGCTGACCCATTTCCCCTGCTTTTCCAGGGCAGAGGGAATTTGGTTATACCCCCAACAAAGCCAGGGACTAACACAGTTAACTTGTGGAAGGTGCACTAGAATCGGGGGTGCTTTTATTTAAGCTAAGGAAAGGGTATTGACAGCTTTAGCGTTTTCTCATACTTGAAAATAATTTAACATTTGTCTTTCCCCCCATCATACCTCTACCCTCCCCTCCCCACCTTTTTTTATTAAATAGAAATGACTTGGCTCATAAGAATCTATAGGTTCAGGGTCTTATTCAATTTAACCCTTTGGGGACATTGAATTAAAAATTGAACAATATTTATTAAAATACAAAAATACACTTTTCTCACGTTACAATCAGTGTTCTTTTGTTGGCAATCCCCCCCACCCCCCGCCCATACCACCCCCTTTCAAATCTGAACCCCTTATTTCCTTTTAAAGCTAAAATAATAACTGAAAGAAGTTACATCATTAAATGGACCAGAATAACAGAGATCTCTGCCTTCCCCACCCACACCCACCCTTTCTCTTCCACCTCCTCCTGAGGTGGCCTGGGAGAGGGAAGCTTCCCCCTCACTGTGCTCCATTCAGCAGGACCCCATGTGGAACTCCATGTGTGCATGTGTGTCACTTGGAACTGTGAATCTCACAGCTTTTTTGTGAACCATCCTGGTTGGGAAAGGCTTCCTTACTTTACATGAGCCTGTACCCTTTTCGTCTCTCCTTTTTCTTTGCTACTCATGTTCTGCCCCCAGCCCATCACCACAACCAGTTGACATCCGCTGTAATAATCCCTAATGAATCAGCATTTAGAAGAGTCACCAAATCACAAGCATGAGAAAAGCTTCCACTCCCAAGCTCCCCCACTTCCAGCTTCTCCTCCCTCTCCACCTTAAAACAAATTTTTTTTTACAAAAATCATAAAATGCCATCATTGTCTACAATCATTTGTCAGATTCCAGAAACAACAGGTAGACATGGCACAATGCTAATTTATGGCCTCCTGTGAATACATTCTCTCTGCTCTGCCCTGCCTTCCCAGCCCCCTGCTGCCTGCCGCACCCCCTTCAGGGGCCTCCTCCTCCTCCTGGGAAACCCTGAATAGACACATGCCTTGCAGAGTGGGTTAAGCCCAACTGCAGGAATCTGGTGCATTGTGAAAGCATTAGGCTGAGAGCTACGCCAGCTCCTGTCCTTCTCTGCTCCTTCCTAAGCATTCTGTCAGGCAAGGCACATGCGTGTCCCAGTGCATAGACCACAAGACTTGTGCACATGGACAAAGACTCAGCCCCTTTAAGGGTTCGTTTGAATTTTGGTGGTTTTCCTGCTTAAAATACATATATAGATCTATCTTCCCCTTAGCCTCTGAAGAAAAAAATTATTGCCACTAACATTTTGGCACAGTACAAATTCATGGTGCTTTTTTTTTTTGTATTTTTTTTTTATAAGATAATTCTGCAAAGACAGCTCTCAGCTTAAGAAAGATGTCTGTAGAAATGGGTATTCCTGTGTCCTATGAAGCATCTTCTATAAAATGACAGATTCAATCTATCCCTCTTGCCCCCTCAGCAACCCACACCCTACCTCTTTAGGGATGTTTGTTGTTTTATTTTATCTCAGCGATCTCAACCTTATACCAGAAATCCCTTCTGGCAGCATAGCAAGTTAACGTGTGGCTTGTACCCCACAACATTCCCAAGATTCCCTCCCACCCCTTTAAATAGAACTTACAAGTTAGAAAATATTTTTGTTTCGACTTTTTGTTTTTAAATTTTAATATAATCTGTTTTTTTAACCAGCCCATAGATTTAATATATAAGCATATACAAGAAAAGTCTCTCCCCACTCTGTACAAAAGTTGCTGTCTTTTTTTGTGTGCATTCTATTGCATTTTATAAGTTTTTTGGGGGAGGGGAGTCATATTTGAGTTTCCTGTACCTTGTCCTTGGTATGGGTCTGAATTATATAAGGTTCAGAGATAGTGGTGACTGTGGGGTGCAGAAGTTCCCCCAGGCTGTTTTCTGTCCATTGGGCCCCATGTGCTGGTTTGTAGGTGTTGTAGTTAATATGGTCATGAATTGTGGGCAGCACTACTGCCCCCTCACCTGATACACCGGATGGAGCTGCTGTTGCTGCTGCGGATTTTGCTGCTGGGATGTCTTCGTCCACCTGGATAATCTCAACTGTCCGGGCGGCTGTGACTGTACTCCGCTGCTGGTGCCGCTTACGAAGTTTATAGAAGACAATCAACATGGCGGCAGCTAGCAGAGTCACTGCCACAAAGCAGCCAATGATGATCTTGGTGGTCTTCATGACTTCATCCAGGCTGGTCTGCATCTTGTCAGTGGTGTCTGTCGCGGGTACTGCCACCTGCTTGGGCACACGGGTGGTCTGAATGAGCACCGTGGTAGAGGTGGTATATGCCGGCTGGTAACCAGTGGACGTGGTAGGAACAGGCTTGTACTTTCGAGTTGTGTCCTCGGGCGAGATCTCTGTGGTCTCCACTGTGACTGTGGTGAAGAAGCTGTAGTTGGAGGTGTTGAGCTCGGCCGTGCTCACATTGAGGTAGGCCGAGGCATTAGAGTTGCCTGCCACATTGGTCACCATACATGTGTATACCCCAGTGTCTGAAAGCAGCACGTGGGAAAAGTTCAAGGTGCCGTCATTGAGGACAGAGATCCGTGGGTGGCGGGAGGCGTGGCTGAGTACTGTCCCATTGGGCAGCAACCACTTCACAGAGGACATAGGGGGAGTTCGACACTTAAGTTCCGCCATCCGACCCTCAGAAATATTGAGGTCTCGAGGTGCATCCATGATGAAAGGGGCAGAGCACTGAAAGGAGGCCTGGTCCACCTCCACGAGGTAGCGGCCTCGCATGTGCATGGGAGCATGACAGCGGCCACAGCAGGTAGAATTGGTGGGTATATACTCCCGAAGCCACCAGGCTAGCCACAGAATGTCACAATCACAGTTCCAAGGATTGTGGTGTAGGTGTAACTCCACCAGGTACCTCAGTGGGGTAAAGAGGTCATGGGGCAAAGAAGAGAGGTTATTGTGGGCCAAGTTGAGTTCCACAAGTGAAGCCAGCCCATCAAAAGCATTCCGCTCAATCAGGCTGACTTGTGAGTTCATGACCCAGAGCTTCTTGAGGGAGCTCAGGCCATGGAAGGAGCCAGGCCTGATCTCAGGGAAGTGGTTCCCTGACATCTCCAGCTCCTCCAGCCCCACCAGGGGGGGTGAGATTGGGCATGTCTTTAATGTTGCACATGCCCAAGTTCAGGTACTTGAGGTTGAACAGTCCCTCAAAAGCTCCCTCAGAGATATACTCCAGCTTCTTGAGCTCCCCCAAGTCCAGGCGCATGAGGGAGGGCACTCGGTTGAAGGCGTAAGAGGGGATGCTTTCGATGGGGTTGTTGCGAAGCCAGAGCTCCCGCAGCTTGGACAGGTATTCAAAGGCCCCGCTGGGGATGACTGTCAACCAGTTGTCGAACAGCTCCAGGGTGTTGAGGCTAGCCAGGCCGTTGAAGGCCCCCACCTCAATCTGCCGGATGGAGTTCCTGCCCAGCTGCAGGACCTCCAGATGGTGGAGGTGGCGGAAGGTGTCGGCCTGGATCATCTGGATGTTGTTCTCCATGAGGTTGAGGTACCGGGTGTTGGAGGGGATACCCTGCGGGACCTCAGAGAGGCCCCGGCGCGTGCACACCACCTTGCTGAACTGGTTACTGCACGAGCAGACGGAAGGGCAGTTCTGGGGCCCGGCTGAGGCAGCAGCAGCGATGGCTGCACACAGAATCCACACTTGCGCCGTGAGGTAGACGACAGGGAGCAGGATGGCATTCCAGGTGTGGTGGTGCACAGTTACCTGCCACAAGAGCTTCATGGTGTGGCACGTTCATAATTCACCATCGCCTGGGATTTTGGCTTGGAAAGGAGAACCAGCCCTACCCCGGCTTAAGTAAGCTAGGAGCTCCTCTTTCCATCTGGAGAAGGAGGTGGGGAGGGGGCGATTAGAGAGACGGAGCGGATCGGCCGAAAAAAATCCTGCCAAACTCAAGAGCGGCCCCTGGTCTCCCAGCCCACCCTCAAGGCAAGCCCTCCGAAAGCTATGACTCTCCCACACTGCAACCGTCCCCACCCAGTTCTCCGTCACCTACCTCGGAAGGAAGGCAGAAAAGCACTGGCGTGGTGTCCTAAGCTTTCTCCACAGGAGCTGGGTACCTCGTTCCCATTCCGACTTCTTAGTTTTTAATTAACAAAAGGGGGAAGTAGTGGGGGCGGGGGAGGGCAGAAGGGAGGGGAGGGGGACGGGTGGGGGAGACAAAATGGCTTCTAGTAAATCCGGAGCCCGAGCCGGCGAAGCCGCGGAGTTGAGGCGCGCCTGGGAGAGCCAAGGCCCGGCGGGCTATGCAGGTGCATGCCCCCCCCCCCTCCGCCCGAGGAGCGGCGCCACCAACGCTTCCCGGCTTTGTCCTTGGACCCTGGCACCGGCTCGCTCCAGCCGCGGGGGAAGGCGCTTCATCGCCAAAGTGCGCTCCGGCGGCCCCGGCCCGCTCCCAGGGCCGCCGCCGGAGGGGCTGCGGGGGCGCCCCGAGGCCGCCCAGGCCGCGCTCACTCGGTGCTGCGCTCCCCTCTCCCGGCGTCGGCCGCTCCGGGCCGGCGGCAGCTGATTGCGGTCGTGAGCTCGCGGGGCGGCGAGAGTTAGGATGTGTTCGCGGCGCCTTCGCCCTCCCCCAGACACACACCCCCTTTCTCCTCGCCTCTTCTCGGAGGGTGGAGAGACAAAAACCGGGCTCAGTTCTCCAGTCCGCCGGCTGCAGGCGCGCGGGGCGGCGATCCGTCCGGCTCTCGAGGGCCAGCGGTGTGGCTGCTGCGCCCGGAGCCGGTCCGCCGGCCGGGGGAGCGCGCGGCGCCCGCGGTCGCGCCCGCACCGCAGGCCCCTTCAGGGAGTCCGGGGGCGGGCGCGGGTCCGGCGGTGGCGGCCGCAGCCCCCGGCGGCGCGCAACCGCCCGTCGCCGCCCGCCGCTGCCCGGCCCCCGGCGCGCCGCCGGCTCCGGCTGTGTGCGGAGGGAGCGAGTTCGCGGCTTCGGCTCCCGGCGCCCTCAGTTGCCGCGCCGCCCGCGGACTGCTGCAGCGGTGTGAGCAGCGGGGGTCGCAGCTGCGGGAAACGCTCCGAGCCCGGCAACATGGTCCCCGCTGGCTAGCGGCGGCGGCGGCGGCGGCAGCAGCAGCAGCAGCGGGGCCCCTGCGCGCGGCGCCCACCGTCTCCTCCTCGCGCCGGGCTCGCGGTGTTGCAGGCGGCAGCCACGCAGACTGCTCTCTCATCCTTTTGTCCTTCAGTCAGAACGTGAATGTACTGCTGACGCATACTGTTCTGGGAGAAGATTAGCGTGATGCAGTGCTCTTATGTATTAGCGCCGCTCCCCCTCCGCCGCCTTCCTCGCAGGGTTAACGCCGGCGCCTTCCAGCGCCGCGCCGGCCGGCGCCGCGCAGGCCCGCGCCTCCGGTCGCTGGTCTTCCTCCTTCCTCCTTCCTCCTTCCTCTTCTCTTCCTCTCTCCCCCTCCCCCCCCACCCCCCTCCCCGGGTCGCTTCCTCCCCGCCCCCTCTAGACGAGCGGAGCGAGGCCGGGGCGAGCGGGCGAGCGAGCCGGAGTGAGCGTCAAGTGAGGGGCCGCGCGCAAGTCGCAGGCGTTCGCAGCTATTTTGGGCCGGTCGGAGGGAGCCGCTGGGTGGCCGCTGATAGGCTGGAGCTGCGCGGCGCTGCGGCGGGAGAGCCCGCGCCGGCCCCCGCCCTCCGACCGGCACCCCGCGCCCCCTGGCTCTGGAGAGCCGGGCTCAGCGGCCCGACGGCCGGCGGCGGGGCTGCTGCAGTTGGCCGGCCTCCTGCCCGGCCCGCATCGTCTTCACCCCCGCCGAATGCTGATGGGGCTCCTTGCGGCGCTGTCCGGGCCGCGGACTCGCGCTCTGAGTTCGGAGCTGGGTGGTTGGGGACTCGGGGGAGGGCGGCGGGAGCCGCGTGGCGCCCAGGACCGAGAACCCGGGCGTCGCTGCTGCACTGCCGCCGGACCCTCCCTCGCTCTGACTCACTCCTCCTGGGCTCTCACTGGGGCTTTAAATGAGAGTTTTCTTAATGAGGGTTAAGGGGGCGGGAAGCAGTGGCAGGAATGACCAAGTGCGACGAGCTGGGGGAATGACAACCTGGGACAGCACAGAGGCTGGCAGGAAGGATTGAGGTGAACTCCCGGAGCCCACGGCACAGTCGATTCATTCATGGAGCTGCAGCCGCGGCTTCTCTCAGTCTTCGCTGCCCCGAGTCGCCCCTTGCTCCTCCACGCTGCGCCCAGAGAACTGGGGGAAGAGAGGCGGGCGGCTGAGCCCCCTGCCCTGCGAGCTCGCCAGCCCCTCCTTGGCTAGGACTCTGAGAACTGCGTAGCAGCCAAGGGTAGCGATTGGGGTTGGGGTGAGAGGAAATTCTTGCCCCTGTTTCTTGCCCCCATTTAGGAAAAGACCCTAAGGCATTTGACAGACAAGTGCAGGCTAACAGGACTAGATCAGCTTCCGGCCGCCCCCCCCCCCCAAAAAGACTGCCCCTTTCTCAGCCGACTGTGGGTGGGGCAATCTGTAGCTAAGCCCTGGGAAGCCAGTCCAACAGAATATAGCATGGTTTACTATCCCTTCCCTTCCAGAGCTGCCTCCAGATTCTTCATCCCCCCATCACTTTCCCGGTGTGTTTTCTGGCAGGCTCGCTTGTTAAGCCCTCATCACCTGCACGTGGGCTGTTGCTTAAGAACCAGGAGGTCCTGGATTTCTCAGTTCCCTGGTTTCTACCACACGCATTTCTCAATATTGTCTGTTGCCCAGTAACCTGAACCTCCTTAAATATGCCATGGAATTGTTGAAGTCCTGGAAACGGTTCCTAACAAGACCTTTCTATTATCATTTGCTGTCAAATAATAACCTTGCTAGTTTCTGTTTCTTGATCCCTTACTCTGTATTCCACTGTTAATATTCCCAGCAACCCTATTACTCTTTTTCTATGGGTCAAACATGTTGCCTAGGGTCACGAGTAAGTGATAGTGGATTTGAGCCCTAGCATGCCTCAGATGTCAAGAAACTTGGTGATTCCCCCAAAGTAGTCTCCCAGCGGGATGAGAACTCAGGTTTCATTCATCCACTTCAATAGTACTACGTGCCATCCACCATACCAAGAACTTAGATCTGTTCTTGTTTAATCTTCATTTACCCAGTGAAAGTAATTGCTGCATTTGTCTCCAGTTCACAGATGAAGGCACTTAGCTCACGCAGGCAAATAACTTGCCCAGGGTCATACACTAGAAAGTGACAGAGCCATCCTTTCCATCCAGCCTTAAAACCCTGAGTCCGGTGTTTTCATAACAAGAATGCCCGCTGTGTCTACTCTGCATAGAGTAAATAGTGGGATCAAGTGGAGAGGGGAGGAGAGAGACTGTAGAAAAGTTTAGTAAAGGATGTGTCAGAGAAGTAAGATGAAGGGTAGGGGACAGGCTGAGAAAATGAACTCTCACTCACAATATCTCAAGAAAAAGAATGAGGCAGACATGGAGGTAAGTCAAACCCTGATACTAGGGTTTAGTTCCGTCTCGGCTCCTTAGCAGCTCTTTTTATGTTCTTCACCGAAGCCCCATCTGCATATTCTTAGTTTCAACCAGGACACTACCATCGTGTAGACTCAAGTGTGAACCTAGCCTGATAGGACTGTGGAGGACACTCAGATTTTCTGGCGAGAGGTTCTGTTCCTTTATAGCTGGCACCGACCTAGTCGAGTCATCTGGTGCCTAAGGAGACCCCTGGCGAGGGTCTGGATGGCAATGATTAAGTATGACTGTCCCTCCTCGGGCAACAGGAGCTCTGCCTGGGCTGGTCGCCTGCTAGTGTAGGCAAACTCACACCCTGTCTGTTCAGCTCCAGGCCCCACAAATGAAAGCTCCTGCCCTGCACTGTAAAGGTGGATGAAAGTGGGGGCTGGCTTGGGTCAGACCAGTACTTAGTAATGAGGTTGTCTCTCAGTAGATATTTGTGACTGCTATCCATGAAGATGACTATGCCCAAGCTCTGTAGAGCTCTACACTGGACTGCTTTGCCCTCTGTAGGCCAGCTGGGCCAGGAAAGCACCACTGAACCTACCAACTGGACTGCAGAGGAGGCTGTGGGGCCATCGTAGCACACAGTCCTCTCAGCTGAAAGTGGGACTGCAGCCTCTCATCTTGGTAACCCACGTAGCATCTAGCCATGGCTTCTTGCTCTTCGCAGCCCCTGGTTCTGACTGCTTCCTTGGAATGGTGCCACCGAGGAATAAGAAGGGAAGAAGGCTACTTAAACCCTAAGAGGAAGAAACACTGGATTCAGATTGTATTCACTTACAGTTTCACACAGGGAGACTGTGATAAAGCCAGAGAGAGCTAAAAAAGCTAGTGGTGGTTGGGCAAGGCCTGTGCCAGCAGCCTGGTATTGTAGAATGAGCCCTACACTAAGATTGGGATACCTGAGTTCTAGTCCCCTTTCTGCCACCGATTAGACATGTGACATCTTAAAATAGCTCTAAACATTGTCTTTTCCGTTTTATAAACTCAAGGAAATGGATTAGAAAGTTTCTTGCAGCTCTCCTCAGTCCATGATTTCTGTCCCATCTCAGATATGTAGCTCTGTGAAGAAGGTTGATCCTTTGGGATTGTAGCCAAGTCTTGGAAATGGGCCACAAAGTTAAGTGAGAATTCTTCCTTCATTTAATCTAGAGATCCACAGTGCCAGAGCAGAGCAGATCGGACTGTGTTTTCCCAGCTGCTAAAAAGACACATAGATCACAGAATGTTAAACTAAAATGGACCTTGGAGATTATCTGGATTTAACCTCACTTTACGGATGTCACTGATGAAGCTCAGAGAGGCACAGTGACTTATCTAAAGCTACATGACTAATTAGTATCAGAGTCTGTTCTTTCTGACCTCAGTTCCTCAGTGAAAATGACAATGTATGGCTAATTGGCATTTGAACCTGGGCCTTGAAGATATTTCCAAATGCCTGTCTTCTGTGATCTTATATGCCAGAGCTACTATATTTTGATGGATTGAGATAAAGATGAGTATTCAATAGCACCAGTCTGCAATTCCTAGTGATTTTGGGTCCCCCAATAGAAAATGACAGAAACAGTCATCTAGGAGACTGAACTAGGGGTCATCTAGAGGACCCAGGACTCTCCCACCCAGCCAGGATAATTGGGTTCCTAGTAAAGCCAAGCCCAGGGCTAGACCCCTCCCCAGCCTGATGTGTATCCCTGAGGCATTATCCTGAGCAGCCACTAGATGTCCATAATGCCTCATAGGGTGTTCCAGGAGTGAGCAATCTTCGGCAAGGTATCATTTTGCCACCAAATAGCTTTTGGGCCCCTTTTGAGGGTTGGTCCATCAGTGGCAGGAACAGAACAAGAGCAAAGACAAAAAAGGAATTTCGGAAACTAGAAAGAAAAAAGCAGTATGGAAATTGCCCTCCACAAAGGGAAGGAAAGATATCAATTGATTGGTGGATCGGTAATAATAAAAAGTAGGAATGGTCTACATGGAAATAGTCACTGCCTTCTTTCCAAGGTAATGAACACATTGTGTGTGTGTCTCATTTCCACCCACGTGTGCAAACATCCATCAGGGACAACTAGACATGCATTTTCTGTTTAATAAGAAAATCAGAGTTGCAAAAGGAAGGTTATTTTTCTTGCCTGTGATCCCATAGTGAGGCTGGCTGTGCCATTACTACCCACAGTCATAAAGGGAATGAATTTTATTCCTGGAGCCTGATGATTCAGGGCAAGACAGCTGTTCTAGAGTTAACCACTCTTCTGAGTGTGCTTAGAATCCACTGTTCTTTTCCCCCAAGGACTCAGCTCTTTAAGAAAGTCAGAGGGAGTGGACAATAAAGGACAAAAAAGCATTCTCCCTCCAGGTCCCATCAAGAGCAATTTTTAAAAACCTTGGCTCAGAAAACACAGTGCTTAATACAAATGGTAAAGAGCTATAGAATGGAAAGGCCTTTCCCTCTCCTCTAAGACTAGGTTTCCAAGGCTTATAGTTTCTTTGTGGGCTGCCAGGCTTGAGTGATAGGGAAAACCTCCCAGCTAGCCCTCTGCCTCCTCTTTTGGAAGAGTTTGGTACATGTTCTAGCCACAGTCATCTGCATGTTCAAATGGAAAGAGAGGTCCAGCCAGGAGCCTTGAAAATGCACTTCTGCAGGTACACTGGCCCATTCCAGGCCCTTGTGGTTTTTCCTCTTTAATTGCCTGTGTATAGCAGTAATAATAATGGTTTTAATAGCAACATTTACTGCAGCGTTGATAGGTACTTGGCACTGTGTTAAGTTACACACAGTTACTCCTCACAACAGCTCTGTGAGGTGGGTACCATTAGATTTCCCCATTTTGGAGATGAATTTAAGATGTGTTCTCAGGATCACAGAAATGACTAATGAGTGACTAAATTAGTTTCTTGAGGCTGCCATAACAAGTCACCACATAGTTGGTGATTTAAAGCAGAAATATATTCTCTCACAGTTCTGGAGGCTAAAAGTTCAAAATCTGACGGGGCCGCACTCCCTCCAGAGGCCCTTAGGGGAGAATCATGCCTGGCTTCTTGCTTCTTGCCTCTTGCCCCTGCCAGCTTCTGGTGGCTGTCAGCATTCCTTGATTTATAGCTATATCACTTCAGTCTGCCTCCACAGTCACATTGCCTTCTCTTTTTCTGTCTGCCTCTCTCCTCTTTGTGACTTGTAAGGACACCTATCATTGGATTTAGGGCCTACCTGGATAATCCAGGATGATCTCCTCATCTCAAGATCCTTAATTTAAATGGGTCTTTGCGGACATAATTTCCAAATAGGTTTACCATCACGGGGTTCTGGGAATGAGGATGGACCTCTCTTTTTCTGGGGCTCATTCAGCACATTACAATGATAGAGCCAGGTTTCAGTCTGGGTACAGAGCCCAAACTCAACCACTGTGATGTGTCATTTAAGAGGAAGGGGAAAGGGACAATGCATCTGATAACCAGCAGGTGACTCTTCCACACACCTGTGCCTGTGAAGGATAGGGGAGCCAAGCAGGAGCTGTGTGGCTGTTGGGTCTTCCCACTGGGAAGGGAGAGGGTCTCTCAGTCAGGAAACAGCACATGAGCAGAGAGAAGGGAGCAGGCTGACAAGACACACTCACAAGAAATCTGCCTCTTATTTTCTGTTTCTTTCTGATTCCATTCTAAATGATTTTCTCACTTTCTCTAGACATTGTCTCTAGATTTTATCCCAAAGATACTGGAACACTCAAGCGTTTACCGGTAGTAATACCAAAAGTACCTCCTGGCATTGCCACCAAATTTGGCTCCACTGTAACTAAGTCTTAGAAATGTTGAGCTTCATGTTCATTGGAGATTAAGGGATACTTCCAGATCAGAGCCAGCAAGAACAGGTGTGGAACTGAGAGCTATGAATAGAGTGGCTTTTCAGGTATCTCATACATAAATGTGATCATTAATTCGTGTCTGTGCTTACAGACACACACTGTGTGCTTAAAATTATTCAGATTTTGGTTGGAGAAAACCCAAAACAATATTTTTCCCCAAGTGGACTAATACAAACTTTGCTACATAAGAGCACATGCGCGCATGTGTGTGGATGCTAGTGGGCATTATGGCATGCTTGTGGGTATGAAGCATTTCTGGGGTCAGACAAACCTGAGTTTAAACCCCGGTTCTGCCTCTTACATACCATGTATATGTATGTTAGTTGTTTAAGCCTCAGATTCTTCACGTGTGAAGTGGGATTAGTAACTTATTTCATGGTATTGTTGAACTAGAAGCAAGTAAAGGAAATGACAATCTCAGCAAATAGTAATGGTGGTAGCATCTATTATTTTCTACTATGGAAATCGGTATAGAAGGAGCTGTCTTGTTCAAAGTCGGTTATTGAGGGAATTCTTTTTTTTCTAGATATCTGCTCTTGTTACTGCACCTAATTTATAACTTTTAATTCTCCATTTAAGGTATGAGAGGTTTTTCATTGTTTGTTTTTAACAGTTACTGGGTTGGTTTTTTTAATTTTGAGGTAATTTTAGACTTGCAGACAGGTCAAAAATAGTACTGAGTTCCCATATGTGCTTCACCCAGTTTTCTCTTATGTGAGTTAATATCTTATATAACCACAGAACATTTATTCAAAACTAAGAAATTAATCTATTCAAGACATAGATTTTTACACTTGCCCTCTACAGTCTCTTCTCCATAGCAACCAAAGTGATCTTTGTGACAGTAGATCAGATTATGTTATTGATTTGCTTAAAATGCCCCAGTGTCTTCCTCTCGTAGTTTGAATACCAACCTTGCTGCTTCCCATGGCCCACAGGCCCTAAGCCTTCATCCCTGCCTGCACCTCTGCCCTCACGTGTATCGTCTTCCTCCTCATTCCCTGCACTTCAGCTACACTGGTCAGCTTCCTTTTCCTGGAATACTCTTACCACGTGGTTCTCCCCATTAAAACCTTTACTCTCTCCTCAACCTAGAATGTTCCCCCACGTCTTCACGCGGGTATTCTTGTCCAGAGTGGCCTCACTCATCACAGTCATATCACCCAGCTTTGTTTTCTCATTTTATTTTCCATTATCTTTACATTGTCTTGTTTATGGGCTGTTTATTGTACAACTCCATGAGAGCAGAAGCCCCTTCATCTTGTTTCCAATACCAAGACCATAGTGATTTTATTATTTCAGAGGGATGAGGACTGTTTTTGATGTCCCATGTGGGTAAGCGCTCAGGCCTTCCTAATTTTATTGATATCCCTAGCCCTACCCCCACTCTACTTACAGTCTTTGAAGAGGCAGTTGAAAAATGGCTAGCCTGATTTTTTTTTTTCAATACTGGGAAAATGAAGGAGAATCCTAGTGACCTTAAGGTGTCTCCAGTTCTCAATTTTTAGAATTCCTAGCCCCTTGCTGACAGATTTATGAAGGAGAGTTTTATGGAGGTATCATAAAGGCTCACAGGTTCTTGGCAGTTGTGAATATGTGAGGAGTGAGCATAGGTACACAAATACACATTATCTGTGCTCACGTACACATAAGCTTGTCATTTTCAAATTGGCTAAAGTGCATTTTCTCCAAAGGGAGTGGGGGCTGTTGAGCCTAAAATAGGGAGCACCAGGACAGTAAGATCAAATGCTTTGAAAGCGGCTGTGCCAACGCTTTTTGCTAATTAAAGAATGTTAGGACTATCACCACTAGCAGCAGTAAAGGGCGCCCATTACCTCGCTTTGTGGAGAGCTGGGTAAATTTAAAGGCAGCTATAAATATCCCACTGAGTGCTGGAGCTGTAGCACAGTGGAAAGGCACCCGCTGGGCAAGGAGAGGAGCCCAGAGCTTCTAGTCCCTTCTGACCAGGGTCCTCATCTCTATTACCTGCCAGTCCCCAGACTTTGCTTGACTGAAGAACAATTCCATTAACAAACTCTTAATTTAAAAACACTCAGGGGGGAGACAGCAAACAACTGTGTGATGAGTCTGCCTGGGAGCCCAGGCTACCTGCGTCTTCCAGCTTTGTCGGTGACTTTCTTTTCCTTTTGCCTGGATGGAAGATGTTTCTCCATGTTGTGATTTTTTTTTTTGCCTTCAAACATGGATGTGTCACAGAAATCAAAAAACAACAACAAAAAAGCCAGGCGAGATGGCTCCTGCCTGTAATCCCAGCACTCTGGGGGGCCGAGTTGGGAGGATCACTTGAGCCCAGGAGTTTGAGACCAGCCTGAGCAACATAGTGAGACCTCATCTCTACAAAAAAGTTAGCTGAGTGTGTAGCCCCAGCTACTCGGGAGGCTGAGATGGAAGGATCGCTTGAGCCTGGGAGGAGGAGGTTGCAGTGAGCTGAGATCGCACCACTGCACTTCAGCCTGGGCAACAGAGCAAGGTCCTGTCTTTAAAAAAAAAAAAAAAAAGGAAGGAAAAAAAAAAGTCGCATGGTTTAAGATCTTTCTCCTGGGGGTATTCTAGAACCCCTTAACTGAGTAACTGCTCCAGAGAAAAACTTAGCATCTGGAAAGTGGGAACAAAATGGGGACATAGTTTTTATACTTATCCTGTGGAATTTCTGACTAAATTAAAGATCTTTTACTCAGCTTGGAACTTGATGTTTTAATCGATTCAATTTGGCTTGAAACCTATTGTGTCCTTTTCTGGGGCTTCCTGTATCTCTTCTCCTCTCCCTTGGTTTGTAGAGTGGAGTCGTATTGGCACTGCCTCCTCTCTACCAGCTTTCTTGACCTGTTGTTCATTTTCTTCAGACATCAGCATTTGTGGCCATCAAACCACCTTGCACAATTTGCTAATTGTTTTCAATTGTATGCCTCCAGCTTGAGCTATGGTTAGGGTTTTCCTGTTCTAGTAGTCCATCATTCAGTACCGGACTGGTAATGTGAGTTCCTTGGCATGTTCATTTGTCTCATCTAAGAAGTTTCAGGGAAAGAATTAACGGACCCATAATGGAAATGTGGGCTTTAATTTTGTCTCGTCGTGGCTGGGACTACTCACCCCACCCCTTCCCATCTTTCAGCAAAAGGACAAGCACTTTTCCTTTAAAGGTAGAGGGGGCGCAGTGTTGGGGCCCCTGTCTATAATCCTAGCACTACAGGAGACTGAGGCTAGACAATCACTTGAGCCCAGGAGTTTGAGATTAGTCTGGACAACATAGTGAGACCCCGTCTGTAAAATATTAATAATAACAATTTAAAAAATAAGAGGTGGAGGGGGAGTGCCGCATTGGGAACACCAGGAGACCAGCCCAGTGCCCATACCACTGGCTTCCCCATGAGTCATCAACCAACCAATGGGTGAATTGGCTAACACCCAGGTTCCTGGATGCTGCATTCCTTTTTTATTACGACATGAGCTTCTTCAGTAATTAGGTCTATCCCATCTCCAATCTGCTCTTGCTCCATGTGTTTTTTTGTTTTTGTTTTTGTTTTTTGAGATGGAGTCTCGCTCTGTTGCCAGGCTGGAGTGCAGTGGCGCAATCTCGGCTCACTGCATCCTCCGCCTCCCAGGTTCAAGTGATCATCCTGCCTCAGCCTCCTGAGTAGCTGGGATTACAGGCGTGCACCACCACGCCCAGCTAATTTTTTGTATTTTTGGTAGAGACGGTTTCATCATGTTGGCCAGGATGGTCTTGATCTCTTGACCTCGTGATCCGCCCACCTTGGCCTCCCAAAGTGCTGGGATTACAGGCATGAGCCACCGTGCCCAGCCACTCCACTCCGTGTTTTTAGATGCAACTCTGTCTGCAAAAGCTTCCAGTGGAAAAATACCTTTATCTCTAGAGGAATTAGGGATAGGTGAACATGGTCTAATGGTGGTGGAACTCTCAGCTCCTCTATGAGATTTAAGAAGAATGAGAATGTTCACAGTTCGTTGGTTGGCTAGTTGGTCTATTCATATACATATTCTCTCACTTTTACGTACTGAGTTTCTCTCCTACAGATCTGAATTTGGCTAGAACTCACAGGTAGATTTGTTTGCTTATCTCCTTTTTACCATGGGTAACATGATTACCTTGAAACTTATTCTGCCTTTCCCAACACCACTCCAAGCCGTGAATCCCCATCTTTCAATGTTTGCCTCACTACCAGCCAAGAATGCTAAGTAGGGTGTTCTGGGGAACCTACTTTTAACTATTTCTCTGATGAACACCACATTGAAATGGCTCTGGTTGGCGGAGGCGGGGTGCTAAATCCCCAGCCTTTGTGGGCCTACCAGCTGGGGATCTGGGGGTCTCCTACCATGATGCCTAGATACTGGCAGCCTGGCTAGAAGAGCTCTCATTCTCTATCACTTTCTTGGTGACTATGGATAGTTTGTATGGCAGCCCAGTGAGGCTACTTGATTTGTATTCAGTGCACAAACCCTAAAAAAACCCATGAGGAGCCCTGCCAACCAGTAACTCTGAAAGGCTGCTTGTGTGAGTGAGCAGCATCTGAGCTGGACAGGGACTTTCCTCCCTCCCCCTGCAAACAGCCTCTCTGGCCCAGCAACTAATTGGTGCTTTGGACCTGGCACAGACAGAGCTCCTGGGGATCCCTCCCCAAGAGGAGACCATCTTAGGATCCCAGATACACCGATCAACTTACGCCCCGTCCTTCCTGCCCTGGCTCTGACAGTCTGCCTCCGTGTGTCAGTCAGCAGGATCCATTCAAGCCAGTGCCCGTGTATGCAAGAGAGAGAATAAGTGGAAAGGGGAAAGATGAACATGAACAGACCAACCAGCCAACCAACTGGGGACGTTGTTGTTCTTCTCAGATGCCTGAGAAGGGTATAGCCTCTGCTCAGCACTGCTGGCCATCCTGCCGGCCTGGTCCTTTCCTCTCTCCCCAAGCAAAAGCTATGGTAGCCTGAACCTGTTTGATTTCCTAACCTAGTAAAGCCTTCTTTTGCTCCTATTATCTGGAAAGGGGCAGAAATAAGAATTCGGCTCCTGAACATCTGGTAGCTACAAGGTAAAATTCTTTATCAAATTGGGACCAAGAGTTGTCCAGCCTGATAGGAGACCAGGCCTGTCAGCACCACCACCAACCCCGTCCTGTTTTTAATGCCTCTGGAGGAGTTGGCTCCTGCCAGCTGCTATCTGAGTCTGTCTCCTTTAAAATGTTATTTGTTATTAATGAGTTTTCTAAACACATAACCTTGACTCACTTGCTTAGGTGAACAAGACCATTCTCATTAAGTACTGTTTTCTGTGAAGGAAAAGAATTAAGTGGGTATTGAAGAACTTTCTAAGGGCTCACCCATGTATGAGAGGCTGACAGCATCACCGGCACGTGAATGGCAGACTGGTCTGTCTTTGGCCCCCGAACATCTCCATCTTAGGCCACATCTCTTTGTGAGAAAAGCCAAAGAGGGTGGCTGAAGTTTGTTTCATCAGGTGCCCATCTCAGAGGTGACACCAGTTCTCCCTCCGATATTTCAGTGATGCTGGCTAATACCAGCCTCATCTTTGCCAAATTAAAACCCTCCTTGTATCTCGTTTGCCTTAATTATTTTGAATTTAGTCCATCATAAGTAATATATATGTAATAAGGCCAAGGCGGGCAGATCACTTGAGGTCAGGAATTCAAGACCAGCTTGGCCAACATGGTGAAACCCTGTTTCTACTAAAAATACAAAAATTAGCCAAGTTTGGTGGTGTGCACCTGTAATCCCAGCTACTCAGGAGGCAGAGGTGGGAGAATCACTTGAACCCCAGAGGCAGAGATTGCAGTGAGCTGAGATTGTGCCATTGCTTTCCAGGCTGGGTGACAGAGGGAGACTCCATCTCAAAAAAATAAAATGTGTATACGCACACACACGCAAGCAATAAACATTGCAACATTAAATAAATGTTAAATATTAAATAGGACAATGTAACCAAACAAATACTTTTCTTCTGTTTTATTTTAGAAGCCTTTAGAAGAGGGATAGTGCTGTGGGCCTGAGAGATGCTGTGTCTGGGGACAGAAGGTAGCAGAGTGGGGTCTCCTGCACTGGCCTGCTCTCAGCTTCTCCAGGGGGAGTGTTTACTCCCCAAAAGGAACAAGATGTGGCCCCAGTCAAGTACTTTAGCCCAGACTCATTGCTTTCACATCTGGGTATGTAGAAGAGAAGAAAACCCAAGGAAATGTTTCCATTTGGCAGAAGGAGTTTTTTCAATACCCACCTCATATCTCAAGTGCCCCGTCGCCACACTTGGGCCAGTGGCACTTGTGGTTTGTGTGTTATCACTTCTGCACTCAGTGTGGTCAGGGAGCTTTGCAGCCCTGACATGTAGCACAGAAAGATTTATTCAGGCCGCATCCACAAAGGGACAGGCAGACTCCTAAAGAATCAGCTTGGTAGACAAATGCAGCCCTGCCTGATTTCCAGAGACCTTTGTCCCCTGGGATAGATCAGGTGAGCGGAAAATCTGAAACCAGTGACTTGAAAACTGTTTACCATGGAATTTCCTGCACGGGCCCCATACGTGTATAAAATACTTATTTTGAAATGTTTTCCTTCCTTGCTCTTACCTCGCTGAAATCATTCATTGTTTTTACAACAAAGAAGATAATCAAAAAGTGTTTAGAATAAAAAAGGAACTCATCTTCCCCCCACCGCCCCCCTTCCCCACACACATATCTTTATTCCTCTTCTCATTCCTACTCCTAAACAATGTAAGAGAATCTTTCATTTTAAGCCATTTTTGAAATGGCTTTGCTCTCATCCTTGAAGGTGTAACAGCCTTTTCCCATTCAGTCCTTTATTTTTCCAGTTAGTTCATACAGAGTAGAAGGGACATACTGTATCTGTTTCTGTATTGATGGATCGTGTTCAATTGTGTACATTTGTCTCTGAGGCCTGCTAATGCCATTTGAGTTCCTAAAATCCTTATTTTTGCAAATCCATTTGTGTCCTGGGTTTTGCTCCCGATTATAGGATTAGCAGAGATTATAGGGTCTGTCTGATGCCTTCTCCAAGCTTTCTATCAGATTTATGGCTGTGAATTCAGAAGTTTGCACATAGATAGCATGGAAACTAGAGGCAGATACAGGCTGATGGGAGAAAAAAGCAAAAGTAGCTCTTGTAAAGAATTGGAGTTGTTATCAGGCCAGATATTTGGATCAGAACCAGTTAAGAACCTGAAAACACCAACTCTTCGTTTCTTGACTTCACAGCTATGCTGGGCTGCCCGTTCCCTCTTTTTCAGAACAGCTTTCCGTGAACGCTGACGGTGCCTCCTCCCTACCCCACCCAGTGACTGCCCGCAGAATAGAGCTCTAAGCCATGCTCCAGCCCTCTGGGTGGCATCCTTTGCTAAGAGCGCTCTCTCCTGTCATCAGCAGTCCCTATGGCCTCCATCCTGTCAGTTCTCATTAGACAGCTCTTCTGCTCTACATCGAGGAGCCCGAGAGACTGGAATAAAGGACAGAGAGGGGTTTGGGGCACAGAGCAACCTCTGTCACTCCTACCCTGTGACGCAGAAATATTAGGGTGTTCCAGCCACCTAAATTTTTCTGGAAGTGGAAAAAGACATATGGTAAAGACTCATGGGTCACTTTGGGCTATATGCATTTTATGCTGCAGTACTAGAATGTACAAGCAGCTTAAATAATGAGCAGATTTATCATCTCACATAAGAAGTCAGTCCCTGGCCAGGAGCGGTGGCTCACGCCTGTAATCCCAATACTTTGGGAGGCCAAGGCAGGTGGATCATGAGGTCAGGAGATCAAGATCATCCTGGCTAACACGGTGAAACCCTGTCTCTACTAAAAATACAAAAAAATTAGCCGGGCTTGGTGACACACACCTGTAGTCCCAGCTACTCAGGGGGCTGAGGCAGGAGAATCGCATGAACCTGGGAGGCAGAAGTTGCAGTGAGCTGAGATCACACCACTACACTCCAGCCTGGGTGACAGAGCAAAACTCTGTCTCAAAAAAGAAAAGAAGACAGCCCCTAAGTAAGACAGCTCCAGGGAAGGGGTGGTTGGTTTAACTAAGATATGGCCCCAGGTCAGAATCAGGCACCTTGGTTCTTTCCCTCTTTCTATTCTGCCATTCTCTTCCCATGAGCACAAGTGCCTTTCTTGGCGGCAAGATGATTGCCATAGCTCCAGGCATTGCATGCTCATACACCAATCTCCAAAGGCAGGACAAGCATAGTTTCTTGTTTTGTGCCTTTTCCAAAGTTAAAAAAAAAAATCCTTCCCCCATAAGCCTCTCAGCTTTTACGTCTGATTACCCAGATCTGCATGACGTGCCGACTCCTAAATCACTGTGTGAAACCAGGAAAGGGAACTCTTTTCCCCCACCCCAGTGATTGGCTGAGATCAGGGATTTGGATATGGAAAAAACATACCTTTTTTTCCCCTGGAAGCCAGTCTCACTCTGTCACCCAAGCTGAAGTACGATGGCACAATCCTGGCTCACTGAGCCTCCAACTCCTCAGCTAAAGCAATCCTCCCATCTCAGCCTCCTGCCTAGCTGGGACAATAGATGTGTACCACCATGCTGGGCTAATTGTTTTTATTTTTTGTAGATAAGGGATCTTGCTATGTTGCCCACGCTGGTCTTTTTTTTTTTCTTTCTTTATTTTTTTTTTTTTTTTGAGACAGAGTCTCACTCACTCCGTACCCAGGCTGGAGTGCAATGGCATGATCTCACTCACTGCAACCTCCACCTCCCAGGTTCAAGTGATTCTCCTGCCTCCGCCGCCCAAGTAGCTGGGATTACAAGCATGCACCACCATGTCCAGCTCATTTTTGTATTTTTAGTACAGGTGGGGTGTCATCATGTTGGCCAGGCTGGTCTCAAACTCCTAACCTCAAGTGATCTGCCTGCCTTGACCTCCCAAAGTGCTGGGATTCCAGGTGTGAGCCAGCGCACCTGACCTCCATGCTGATCTTGAACTTCCATCCTCAAGCAGTCCTCCTGCCTCAGCCTCCCTAAGTGCTGGGGTTCCAGGCGTGAGCTACAGCACCTAGCCTGTGTCTTTATTTGTATTAGCTGCTAAGATTTACTGTTTCCTTTGAATGTGAATTAAGCAACAAATCAAAGTAAAACTAATTTATCTATGACCTCATCACCAATAGAAATAAAGAACATATTCATATCATTTTACAGTAATTGTAGAATTTCACAATTGTTTACTCTTATCACTTCTTTGAAAGTATAGTGGTTTTTAGAGCCAATGTTAGATCTCTTAGTGTATTGATTAAGAAACACATGTACTTATATCCTGATTTTGATGGGTTTTTGTACTTATTTTCACTATAATTGGTTTCCTTTGCAATCCTATATATTTCATGTATGTAAAACGATTATCTTTAAAGGGGTCCATGGGCTTCCCCTCAACTGCCAGAGGGGTCCATGGCACAAAATATGACTTACACTAGTTAGCATTTTCCTGAGTCACATACGAGAGAAAATGATGGGCACCTGCCAGCAGGGAGAAGGTTGGAAATGGCTGTTGATCCAGCAACCCGTGAACCTTTCCACAGTGAGTGCCTGTGGACTCAGGCAGCCTAAGTGCCGCTGAGTGGTCCCTTCCCCTACTATTGCCCAGCTCCATTTACAGCAGGATCTTCCAAACTTTAGATATTTTTATACCATGCCTGTGCCTCAGCCAACCAGATACCAACTATTATTTCCTTAATATTTTTCTTTAAATCACTCTATTCTTTCTGAAATCTTTTTTTAAAGAACGTTTTATTAAATGGAAAAATACCATAAATGAAAGGAAATCTTAAAAATAAGCACATAGAATACAGAACAGTGTTAGTGAATTCTGGCTAAATCCTATTTGGCTCCAAGGCTCTGCCCCTCTTTTGTGAAAGAGATACTAAGGGCAGATTAGTGGCAAACTGAGACTTTCTCCTTAACATAATCGGAGTTGAGAGAGCATTGAAAAGGATATAACTTCGTTTGTGGTTTCCATTTTGTGCCCTATCATTGACCCAGCTAAAATAATTCAGTTCGAGGGCAGGTTTAAGATAGACTCCTTGTTTTACAGACTAGTGACCTGCCTACTAAGGAAGGTTACTTATATGACTTATTTTTTTATGAACGTGCATCATCTGTTTTTATTTTTTTTATTTTTATTTTTTTGAGACAAAGTTTCGTTCCTGTTGCCCAGGCTGGAGTGCAATGGCACAATCTCAGCTCACCACAACCTCCACCTCCCTGGTTCAAGCGATTCTCCTGCTTCGGCTTCCCAATTAGCCAGAATTACAAGCATGAGCCACCACACCCAGCTAATTTTGTATTTTTAGTAGAGATAGGGTTTCTCCATGTTGGTCAGGCTGGTCTCAAACTCCCAACCGCAGGTGATCCGCCCGCCTCAGCCTCCCGCAGTGCCGGGATTATAGGCGTGAGCCACCGCGCCTGGCCTGAGCCACTGCACCCGGCCACATCATCTCTTAATGATTGTTTCCTGCGTGTTTTAAGAGCTCACTAACCCCATTTCAGTAACTAGTTATGGAGTTTGATCTGGGACAGACTTCAGTTCTTCTTACCTGTGGTTCGTGGAATTCACTATCTTTGTTGCTCCTTTCTTTTTCCCCATGTTTTAAAGCTCAGGGTAGCATTTGCCTGTCTTCATCCTAACAGCTTCTCTTCTGTTCTCTGTGATCCCTGAAAGCATACAGACTGTAATGCAGCAACTATTGGTTAGTTGATTAGGCTTGATATTACTCAATAGGGACTTTATGGAAGAAGACATTGGTCTTGGAACCCAGTGGCAGAAGAGACAGTCACTCGTGGCACAGCCCCAGAGTGCAAAAAGAGGCAAACTAGACAAGCTGAGGCCCTAGAAGTCAAGCGGTGGAGGGCTGCACCAGAGCAGTTTAGGCCCTGGTCCCAGCAGGATGGGGACATGTGAGTGGGGGATAGGACTGAGATGCAACTTCAAGGTGCAGAGGCAGGACTGCAGTCAGGTGTTTGAGAGCCAGAAAGGCAGCGAACTAATTCTTTTTTTGTTTGTTTATTTGTTTTTTGAGACAGAGTCTCACTCACTCTGCTGCCCAGGATAGAGTACAGTGGCACGATCTTGGCTCACCATAACTTCTACCTCCTGGGTTCAAGAGATTCTCGTGCCTCAGCCTCCCTGGCAGCAAGGATTACAGGCGTCTGCCACCACACCCAGCTAATTATTGTATTTTTAGTGGAGACGGGATTTCATCATGGTTGGCCAGGCTGGTCTCAAACTCCTAACCTCAAGTGATCTGCCCACCTTGGTGTCCCAAAGTGCTGGGATTACAGGTGTGAGCCACCTCACCCAGGCTGAAGGGCAGAGATCTAATTCCATCCCCCATCTAGAGATGAAGCAGCATAAACCTGGAGAAGTTAAGTGGCTACCGTAAAGTCATACTGGCAGAAAGGACTGGCAGAGCTAGATCTGCCCCTGAGCTGTTTCCACAGATGATATGAAGTCGGGGAAAATACGGTACACTCCATGCTTCTGCCCACAGCATTAACATCTGTCTGGGGTTACTCTCCTGCCTTCTCCTTTACTCTTTTCCTTACTTCTCATTGCTTTAACCCTTCTTCCTTGTTCTTCCTCTCACTTTTCCTCTCACCAAAGCCGATAAAGACCAGAGCGCATAACATCTTGAGCCCCCCGTCCTTGCTGTAGCTCTACTTCTAGCGCTCTTCTCTTCTTCCTTGGGCCCTTTAGAGCATTCTGTTGAAAGTGTAGGAGAGGGTGTTCTTTTGAACAGTAAACCTTTGTGCTCTGTGGACTTCCTTTTCTGGAATGCTGTTGCTTATCGGCATCCTTTCTGATACGGACAGATGAGAAGGCAGCAGTGCCCAGCAGGGTCTTGGTGGGGTGCTACTTTCTTCCCTCTCTCTCTCAAAGGTTCTCTTCACCAAGTGCAGTCAGATATGAGGCATTTCTCTTCTTCCTCATTCTTTTTTTTTTTCTTTTTTTTTTTTTTTTTTGAGATGGAGTCTTGCTCTGTTGCCCAGGCTGGAGTGCAGTGGCGTAATCACGGCTTACGGCAACCTCTGCCTCTCGGGTTTAAGCAGTAATCCTGCTCAGCCTCCCAAGTAGCTGGGATTACAGGTCCCCACCACCATGCCCGGCTGAATTTTATAATTTTAGTAGAGACAGCGTTTCACCATGTTGGCCAGGCTGATCTCAAACTCCTGACCTCGTTATCCGCCTGTCTTGGCCTCCCAAAGTGCTGGGATTACAGGCACGAGCCACTATGCCGGGCCATCTTCCTCATTCTCGTCTGGACTTCAGAGAATGCAAGAGGCAGAGCTCTGGGAGACAGTGAGACCACAGCTTCAATTTCCAGGCTCCGAATTGGAACTGGCAGTGATTTTTTTTTTTCCTCCAATTCAGGAAACCATGTTGTAAAAGACAGGCTGACACTTGCTGACTACGCTTTGCAGAATTTCTCTTTAAGCTCTAATTAGTTGTGTGCGTGTTTACACATTGAGTGTGCCTTGCGGGCATTTGTGGGCATGTTTGCATGTGAGTGTGCTGTGATACCAGAGCAGGCCTCATGCATGACGCCTCAACTGAGTCACTTTTCGTAATTATTTGAAATGACAGATGTTATTGTCTTTGAATTAAGTGGTTCAGTTAGCACTGATTGGAAAAAGTGGGATGAACTGGGAAAAACATACAACCTGTTTGGTAACAGCCTTGGGAACAGAGGGAGAGAGGGAAGGTGTTACCACTGAAAACAGCTTCTCAGTGGTGGCCTCGCCAGCTGCAGTGGCTGTAGAGAGTGCTTCTGGGACCAATTTTTGTTTTGGAGGGCGAGAGAGCAGCAAGCTATTAGAAGAGGGGCCACGGCGAGCTCTCAAGTGATGGAGGGTGCATGTGTATCATCCTACTGCTGTAAGAGATCTTCAGTTCTCCAGATAAAATACTCATCACTCCCCCATGTGTCTTCTCTACCCCACTGGCTCTTCTGCAGTGCACTTTCAGTTAGTAGAGAGAGAATGCTCCCTCTGGTTTGTAGCTCCTTCTTCCAGCTGTTCACACAGGTGTTTGTCTGACCTGTCTTTCTGTCTGCAGAAGAGCAGGACTGTTGGCAGCATTACAGAGCCTTTTGGACCTCCTTCTAAGCAGCCTCGGCTGTTTTGGCCCCACAGTCATCTCGGGATGGAAATGGGGCCAGAGCCTTTCCCCTTCAAGGTCTGCTCCTTTTGCAGGCTTGCCTCTCACCCCTCTTGCTACCCTTACTGGAGCAAAACCAGCATCATTTCAACCTGCAGATTTTTCACTCTTCTCTTTCCAACTAGGCCTGAATTTTATAACACCATGGAAGGCTCCACAACTGATGTCAAGTTCTGGGGGCTTTACTCTGTGAGGTGCCCCAGAGATTTTCTGTCTTCTGGATAAAGAAACAAGTTCCTGCTCCACCATGTTGTTATCTCCCAGCCTCCTCCTTCCTGTCCTCTCCTCTCTTAACTGCTCCTTCCCCGAAACTGCCCCCACTCCATCCCTCCAAGCCCTCCGGAAAAGAACGGTTTCCTGTTCAGGTGCCATTCTGACATGGAGCCCACCAGTTCCCCCTCTTCCTTTCCTTTCCCCCTCAAGTCCACCATGGTTCTAAGAGCACTCAGCTTCCCAGGCTCCACCTGTCATTGATAAGACCAGAAGACTTGAGAAGCTCGAGGCTAGTGCAATGTCAGTGCGGCAGGATGGCATTGTGGCCAGCAGCATGGACCTTGGAATCAGAGATCTATGTCTAATTCTGGCCCTGCCACTTACTAGCTGCATGGCCTTAGACCTAAACCACTTAAGTCTTTAACCTTCAGGGTCCTCATCCATAAAATGGGGATGATAATAAGAAAGAATGATGGGGCCGGGCATGGTGGCTCACCCCTGTAATCCCAGCAGTTTGGGAGGCTGAGGCGGGCGGATCACAAGGTCAGGAGTTCAAGACCAGCCTGACCAACATGGTAAAACCCTGTCTCTACTAATAATACAAAAATTAGCCAGGCGTGGTGGCACACACCTGTAATCCCAGCTACTCAGGAGGCTGAAGCAGGAGAATCGCTTGAACCCGGGAGGCAGAGGCTGCAGTGAGCCGAGATCATGCCACTGCACTCTAGACTGGGTGACTGAGCGAGACTCATCTCAAAAAAAAAAAAAAAGAATGATAGGAGGAAATTGGTCAGAGTGTCCCAGCAACATGTCCAGGAGAGGATAGAATGATGAGGTCCAGGGAACAATGGATCTCTGGGGCAGTGTGAAGGTAAAAGAGATTCTGAGCTAATGTCTTAGAATCACCAAATGAAACTTGGCTAGAACTGGGGAGCCTGGGTAAACACACAAAGAAAAGGTTCTCAGAGAGCACTGCATTCTGAAGAAAAAAAAAGAAGTGACCTCAGTGACATTCTGTGTCTTAGGCAGGAAGCCACAGAGCCTGCATGATTGTTTCCACTGGGTTTTCATAAGAAGACTGAACCAGATGTGCAGGCACTCACGTGTGTGTGTAAAGGAGATGGTAATAGGACAAGGTACGGAGCATTCAGTTTACCCAGTTCGCCTTCTTTCTCACCTTCCTCTTGTTAGGATGTGGATGGTTTTTCTGTTTGAATGCCTCTATTGAGGAGGCATTTGTAAAAGCCACTGTTTTCTGGCCATCTTCACTGCCTTTTAAGGTCATTTGTAGACAAATTGAGGCAGTAGGATCCAGCAGGTCCTAAAGAAAAAAGTATAGTGGGAATCCCATACGTCATTGTTCCTCTCCTTACCTCTTTCCCCAGGTAACTTATTCTCACAGCATTGACTCTGATACTGAGAAAAGAAGGCCGCTGCAAGTTTACCTTCACTGACATGAGCAGTTCAGTTACTGCACTGTAGCAAGGACTTCATTACTTAGCAACCTTATTGCTGGTGCGAAATCTGGGAGCTAGACCCCAAATGAGTTCCACATGTCCCTCGGATCCCCAGCAATTTTGCCATTGGAGTAATACATGAGAAAAGCTCTCTTTAGCTTCAAGTTTCTGGCTGATTTTTGGTCTTCCCCCCTCACAATTTTCCCCTGGTCTTAGGGCCCAAATCTCTCTTCCATTTATCATGTCACCTGCAAATCAAATCTCTGTTCTCTGCATTCCCACAACCATCTACCTACGACCCAGCCAGCCTTTTCCAGAAACATTCCATACTTATTTGACAGAACCATTGTTCATCCAAGAAGATAGGCAGAGCTGCTGTGATGAAGGGCTCTGGGAGGCAGCAGGGCCAAGTCAGTCCTTCTGAGCTGAGGAAGAGCAGCTAGGAAATGATTCCTCGATGCCTCTGAGCTCTTTCTGTATCGTCTCCATTTTGACCAGACTCCACCAAATCCATCTCTGGGCCCCGTGCGAGTGGCAGTAGCTTCACTTGCATGAGTGAAAGCCTCAGATCCAGTAACTAGGAAGGAGGGGGGCTCAGTTTTCCAGAGGGTGGAGTACGGATCTGCTCCTTCTCTGGTTCTGCCCTGTGTGCTCGCTGCCAGAGCTTCTCACAGCTTCCCAGCGCAGGAGTTTTCCTCCTGGACGGTGTCAGCAAATCCTTCCCATGGGGCATCTTGGAGTCACTGTGCAAGTTCATGTTTCTGCCCCTGAGTCCACCCTCCTGGAGACATAGATGGAGGCCCAGGAAAGACATTTAAGATGAACAAGACTTTTTAGTGTTAGAGCTGAAAATGAAAGTTCAAAATCTCCTGTAAGTGTGTGTGTGAGAGAGAGAGAGATGGGCTGCAGCTTACAACGTGAGATGTAATTGATCTGTGTCACCAAGTCCCATGTTTAAGTTCAAAAATCAGTTACACCATTACAAGATGAAGGTGACCTAGCTTGACAACAATTTATATAAAAATTGCCCCACAGGGTTTTATATACCACAAACTATAGCTAACTGTGAAGTCACTGATAAAAATTGCATTCATAGAGAAATCATACAGATCGAAGGAGGTAATTATTCTGTACTGCTTAAACAGCATCTGGGATATTGTGTTCAGTTCTGAGCGGTGTGTGTGTAGAGGGTTCCTGATCAACGGAGGGGCATTCCTAGGAAAGGATCTGGGTGGTGTAGAATATGGGATCCAGGTGCAGGTAATAGAAATCACTCAGGATGGAAAGAAGGACAAACGCTGATAATACCAATGGCTGTCATGTGGAAGGAGGCAAGGAACGAACGCTTGTGTACTTGCTCTTACTAAGCGCTGTGCCCATGATTTGATGAATCTTCTCTCGTTTAGTCTCAAGGCAGCCAGTCCTCTGAGCTAAGTGATACATGAGTTCAGAGAACTTTCTAAAAGTCATCCACTGGTAAATAAGAAAATACAGGTCACATTTGTTTCGAATTGCTCCAGAGTACAAAACTAAGACCAATAGGAAGAAGTTCAAGTTAGAGGGCATTCACCTGAAAGAGGACTTTTCTAACAGTGAAATGGGCTCTTTTTGAAGGAGATAGAAGTTGATAGACGCTGATATCAGAGGTGTAAGGATGACATTCGTGTTGGGGGAGGGAGCATTGGGACAGATGATCCTCGGTTCAGTGGAGTGCTCTGGAACTCTCTAGGGCTTTCTGAGGGCAGCATCAGGCCCAGGGGGAGCTGCTAGGCAGGACGGGAAGGCTGGGGCTGCCAGGGGTCCATTTCTCCTGCTTGGACTTACAGATTACAAGCCGTTTATGTCCAGCTTTAGCCTAGTATCCCTGCTTGCTCATCTCAGCTGTCTGGACAAGCTCCCATTTTGGCAGCATGTCCATCAAGGTTGGATCTGTCTCTCTTCCCTTTTGTGACTCCACTTCATTGCCACAGCTTGTCTTCCCACCCAGGAAAGGGTATTTGGAAGAAGCTTCATCCTATCTCCCTTTCCCAATGGTGCAGTCTCCTCCCAGCAGCATCCGCTCAAAGAGGTATAGTCATCCTGGCCCCAGACAGAGCTGTCTTTCAAGTCACGGATGTTGACGAGGCCTATGTATGTATCTGCATGCTCACACCGCAGCCTGATCGATGCCTGTCAGAGCTCAGCATCAGAGTGACAGCTGCATGCCAGGCTGTTTGCTGAACACAACTCGTCCGTCAAGGGAAATCAGACGAAATCCATCTCCTTGTCCAAAGCCTGGCCCGATGGGCTGTGTCTGCAATACCAGTCTTGTATCCCACCCTACTTTTGTGCCCTAAAAATCATTTCCTCCAGAATTTCAGTGTTACTTTGATGGGTCCTGGGGCAGGAGAATTATAGCGAAGAAAATTATGTGAAAAGACCAATATTCAGCTCTACCCTTGAGGAACTTCTAGTTTAGAGCTGGTGCCTACTGTATGGACAGTGCAGGTCTAGAGCACACAAGAATTGGCACATGATTATCTTAAACTGGTTGGTGTAAAAATAGAGCATAAATCAAATGCATTTAATAAACTTGCTTATATATATTGAATAGAGGTAGCAAGATTTAATAGAGTGTTGTAGACAATTGGTGGGGAAGGGTGTCTTTAGAGAGTCTCATTAGAGAGATGATTAGGGGGTTTTGAGGCTTTCAGAATGGACAAGGACAAGTTTTGGCAGAGGTTCTATGTTTGTAAACCATTTAGGGCTGCAAGAAGCTCTGTCACCCCTGTGTCTTGGCAGTAAGCCAAATAGCTGCTCCTCTTTCCTCTCCCTAAAGCCTCTTTATCCCATACAAGCATGTACCTGAAACTTTAAGAAGCCTCTCTCTAGCCTCAGCAACTCCCGCACTTCCGTTTCCCAAGGCTTTGGGCACTTAAATGGAGAACTACCCTGTTCCCAGCTGTGTGAGCTAATTCTCTCCCCTTAGCCTGCCCTCCCTTCAGGGGTCTGAATGATTGTCAGGGTTCAAAGAAAAATGGTCCAGGAGGCCAGAGACTTTGGAAGGTAATATTCCCCCCTCCCCCGCCCCAGAAAACTGTGGAACACAAAATTCAAAAGACAGAAATGAGATACCTGGGCACTGGGGGAAAGAAATCGGCCCAGAAGCAAGAAGGTAGAGAATGACAACTGAGAGAGAGGTTTTTCTGGGGTGGAGGGGGACTTGCGGAACCTGCAAGCAGAGAATGGCAATCCTGGATAAATGAGAGACCAGGGAAAAGCCCTAGTTTTAGAGCAGCAGCTTTTTCTGCTGGTCCTCAAAGGGCCTTTCAGACCAGGGGAAGGATTCTCTGGTATTGCTGCCCTGGAGATACACTGGCCAGAATCAGCCCCCTGCTTGGGCCTCCGCTCTCCACACTGCCGTACTCGGCAGGCCGAGGTTTTCCCCCGACCCCAGGCCTGTGGAGTGCAGCAGTCAAAGCTTTATTGCCCACACACTGGAGCCGCTCTGCAATAAAAGAAAATAAAACAAGGTAATGGGAATGGCTGGTACAGGGGCGGGCCCCTGCAGAAATGGGCCTGCTGCTGCCCATCTTCCCAGCGCCACTGATCACTGCTAAGTCCACTGTCAGTAAGCCGTCTGCAGTCCCCTGGGTCTCCTTTCTGGGGCTGAGTGACCTGCACAGTGGTCAGATGGAGCATTGGTGGCGGCATGTACACAGGCTTGCTTATGCAGGCCTCCGTAGGCCACAGGCCTCAGTGCCTTCTCCAGGGGACAGCCCTCCAGGGGCAGGAAGACAGAACAGAGATCGGCATCTCACCTCCTAAGGCAAACCAGAGTGGGGGAGAAAGGAGTGCCACTCAGAGGTGCCCCAGAGGTGGCCAAGAACAGAGGTTGGTGTTCTTAAAGACAACCTCGGCTAAACCGTATCTGTGGTAAGTGCTGGTAACACAGACCTATCTGGCAGAAGAGGAGTCTGGAAATGCCCAAAAGGAAGTGAAGGGAGGCCCGAGCACCTGGCTGACTATACTACCCAGGTCCTCACCTCACACATAGATTGTTCTGCATAGCAGATATGTATGCCTTGCACGGAGGTTGGCATTAGCATTGGTTCGAAGTCTCCAATAATTTTCACTTTGTCATGTGGCATGTCTGGCCCTTTGACCAAAGAGCTTTTAAATTCCTCCTCCTCAGACCTCTTTCTCTTCCTCTCCCCTGGCTCCTCCATCCCCAGGCTTGATCCAGACTTGTTGATGAGCCTTGGCTTCCCCCCCCACCCCACCCCCCGCCGCGGCCACACATGAGGCACTAAATCTTCCCTGCCTGCCTCATGACCTACCATCATTTCCCCAAGCTCACCTGTGCCCATGAATGCTTAATTTAAAACTTCTGCTGCCTCTCAGCAGTTTGTAATTCTGAGGCTGATCTCAACAGAGGAAACAAAATGGGCTGATGAATGTACTGAAGAAGGTGAGCAGAAAGCCATACACAGCCTCTCTGTGATGTGGGGAAGTCTTTCTTAACCATTGAGTTTAATAAGATGGATGTCTGCAGTGTCGAGTTATTCTAATAGGATGGATATCTGCCTGATCTATTGGCCTGCAGGATGGTTATGAGTTTTAAATTTCCTCATCTCTAGGGTAATAAATTCTCTGGGCTTTTCAATTATAAACTTAGGGTTGTTGTTTTTTTCCAGTTGGAAAAGCAGAAGGATTTGTTTTGATCAGAGCATGAACAAGGTAGATCCAGTCAGGGGTTGGGAGGCAGGAGAGGTGGGCCGGTTTCTGTTCTTTAGCTTTACCTTCTCCACAGCTGTGCTCCTCCCCCGGTGGCTCTGTGGGACCACGGTTTCCCTTGCTTTTGTCATCTCAGTGTGGCTGATATTCCCATCACAGGGATTTGAAGGAGCCCCTGTAGCTTCAGAGGTTAGAGCCCCTCTCTGGGTGTCTGCTGTAGCTTTCCTCTGCAGAGTAATGGCAGCAGGGGAGGAAGGAAATGGGAACCTACTGGCCTCACAGCAAAGGGATGCCCTAACCTTTCCACCTCCCAGTGTAGGTCTGAGAAGAAGAGGTTGCAGCCAGTGGCTCCCAGGCAGTCAGAGACGTGATGAGTTTTGGGGCTGGGCTCTTGCTGAGCAACCAACAGAGAATAGATGCAACGAGCCCCAAGGGGTAATGAGCCCAGAATGCTGCTAACTGGAGTGCTCCGCATGGGATCACTGGGAAAAGGATCTCCGGCAGTTCTGTGCTGAGGGGAATTGAAGCTTCCTTAATGACTTTTTTCCTTTATACTGACACATCAGTCCTCAGCCCAAGAGCAGAGCAACCAGGGCCAGCAGGAAGACAGATGCCTCTCCCCGGGTCTGCTTCCTGGCCTTACTCTGCATGCCTTCATCCCCCACTCACTGGGCCAGAGCCTCCACCTCGGCTGCTTCATAAAACTTAGACATCTGGGAGTGTGCTGCTCCCAGATGTCAGCAGAATCATGCTGCCCACTGCTAGTGACAAGAGCCAGGCTCTGGAATTAGGCAGGGCTGAGTTCAAATTCTAGCCTCTCCACTTATCAAATGACCTTGGGCAAGTTCTTCTCTAAGCTTCCATTCTCCTGTTAGTAAAATGGGACTTAAAACAACCACGTCACAAAAGTGGTTGTAAAGATTAAGTAAAACAACATGCATGTCTTTGTGAACCTAATTCAGTGTGTGGCACACAGCAGGTGCTCAATAAATGTTAATTCTCTTCCCTCTCCCCCTGTAACAAGGAGCTATTTGTCTTTCCTTCAGATGTGGAATTGGACAACTGCAGGGTCTCTTGCCTAGAGCATTTACGATCTATCCCCCTGCCAGGCCTGGCTTTTGGACAGAACCTGTGTTCAGGGGCAGTAGCTGGAAGGGCGCAGCCATAATGAGCCTGCCTTTGCCCCAGATACCATATGCCATGGACTGCGTTTGGATCAGTAACGAAAGAATAAAGGACCTTGTTTCTCTGAGATTATCCTCCCTTTATGTTCTTTGAATCAAACATTCTTAAAAGCAAAGACAAATCAATAGATAAGTACCAGTGATTGTCATCTGTATTTCCTTTTCTTTCGATTCATTTAACAAACATGCATTAACCTTCTGTGTGTCAAGCGCCGTGCTAGGAGCTGGGACCACAAAGTCAGATAGTTTTCTGCCATCAAGGAGTTGGCAGACGCATGAACTCATCAACAACCAGAATACAGGGTGGTACAGTAGCCCCCCCTTATCCACAGGGGAGACATTCCAGGACCCTCAGTGAATGCCTCGCACCGCAGACAGTGCCGAACTAGACATATACGATGTTGTTTTCCTATAAATGCATACCTATAATTTATACATAAGGCATTGTAAGAGATTAATAACTAATGATAATAAAACAGAACAATTATAACAATATGTCAGCATCACTACTCTTGTGCTTTGGGGCTATTAAGTCAATAAAGGTTACTTTAACACAAGTACTGTAACACTGTGACAGTCGATCTGGTCACAGAGAGGGAGAGGGCTACCAAGTGAGTCACAGGCAGGTGGCATCGACAGCCTGGATATGCTGGACTGAGGGATGATTCATGTCCCAGGCAGGAGGGCAAGAGGTTTCATCACGCTACTCAGAACGGCACACAATTTAAAGCTTTGAATTGTTTATTTCACGAATTTTCTGTTATTTTCAGACAACAGTGGAGCATGGGTAACTGAGACTGTGGAAAGCAAAATCACAGATAAGGGGAGACTCCTTTATATGCCCTGTAGTGCACAACTGAGGATTCAGAAAAGATTTCCTGGAGGAAGGACTGTCGAGGCTGAGTCTGTAAGAATGAGTAGGCATCAGCCCAGCCAATGGGAGAGGAAGGACATGCATTCCAGAGAGAGATTCAAATGCAGCCATTAGGAATTGCATTCCATTGCTGGTAATATAGATCAAAAACAGCATTCATTTAACAAGATTAAAGTTTACTACTTTCTCATAAAGGAATCCCAGAGGTGGGCAGTCCAGAACTGATAACAGTGGTACCTGGTAGCATCAGGGATCCAGGCCCCTTCATTCTCCTGCTCAGCATTTCTTAGCACCTGGCTTCCATTCGCAAGGTCCAAGGTGTCTGCGGATCTCCAGTCATTCACTTCGTCCTTCCAGTCAGGAAGCCAAAACACAGGGAGAAAGCGCAAAGATAGCAAATGCTTTCCTAGAAGTCCCACCAAGAAATTTCTGCCAAATCTCCCTGGCGTGGCCAGTGAGAAAGGAGACTGGGGAATGTAGCCTTTCAGCTGACCATACTGATGCGTGGAATAAAAGAAACAGAAAGAGGAGAGAATGGAACTGGGGAGATAGATCTCTACCACACACAGTGTGTCCAGAGGTGCAGAGACGTGAAACTTCAGTGTCTGTTGAGGGAACACGGAGATGAGTCAGACCAGATCAAAGAGTCCCTGTAGTATAAGGCGAGTAGGAGGTGGTGGAAATGAGAGTAGAGAAGCAAATCCACATCTCCCTGCAGTTACTAAAAGTGGCCAATGCTCAGGCCGGGGCTGGGCAGGCAGCATCTGCCAAGGGACCAGTCCCTTAGCCTGGCCATGAGGCCAGGATTCACAACCTCTCTGGTTCACCACACCTTGCCCTCTCTCAGAGGAAAGTTCCCATGTACTTCTAGAAATCAAAAAGGACTGACCCCCTGCCAAGGCTAGGCAAGCAAACTGTACTATACATCAGCCAAAGGCCTGCAGTGTTCCTCTAGACAGCTACAGAGCTCAGTCACTCTGTGACCTAGGTACACTCAACGTACATTTCTATTCTTACTACATGTGCTTAGCACAATAAGAAGAGCCAACCGTTATTGAGTTCTTACTGTATACTAGATGTTGTTCTAAGATCTTGATGTATATTAACTCATTTAAACCTTGTGAGGGAAATGTTCAGCTTTATTACTCCCATGTTACAGCTTGAAGAAACTGAAGCATAAAGTCTTAAAATAACTCCCTCCAGGTCCCTGAATGGCAGAGGCTAAATTTGAACTCAGGTAGTCTGGCTGCAGATCTCTCACTGGTCACCTCTGTGCAGTTCTGCCAATGGATGTCACCCTGAAATCAAGAGGAAAATGTTGGACTTGAGGCAGGTAGGTGAAGGTAGGACCAGGCACAAAGCATTTTGGTTCTCTTTTATGCAAGGAAGGATCGAAATTCATGCAACTGACCACATCTGGTAAAGGCGGGGCCTTCAGCCTTTTTCTTCTCTTTCTGACTCCTTTGATCACTCTTCCAGACATTCTCACTGTAGTTCAGCATGGTCCATTCACAAGCTTCCACAGTCCTCGTCATTTCTTTCCATTTCATTCTCCCAGCCATCACAGGATTTGTATACATGTTTTTCAGGTTCCTCTCCTTCCGTCCCTCCTTCCTTGAATCCAGCCCCGGATTCATCCATCCCAGATCTGTCTCAGCAGGCGGGTGGGCTCTGACTGAGCCCCTTGCCCATCCTCCAAGGTCAGCTCTCCAGATTTTCCTCTGAGCTGCTTGCACGTTCTCCTGGCTTCTGCTGTCCCCATCATCCTCTGTATTTCTCTAATGTCTACTTACGCCTCCACTGACCTCAGCATGGCTTTCTGTCCCTCATTCCTTCTCCTACCCTACCACTTATACACTATTCTAAAGTGTGACCCTAGACATTCACTATGCTGGAACATGTTTGCCGTTCTCCCCACCCGTGAAGTCCCATCCTTTAAGGTCCAATCCCACCCAAAAGAGTTTCCCACCTCTTCAGCCCTCGGAGCCCGCTCTCTCCCAAGAACCCCTCTAGTACCTGCTGCCTGTACCACTCAGCCGTCATGTGTTTTACATGGCATTTTGTCACTGACTGACAGGATATGGCTTTATCGTGTCATCTCAACTAAATCATACGCTCTTTGAAGACAGAAATTAATTCTTTCTCCTTTTAGATCTACTGCAGTGCCTAATACAGTGCTTTTCTACTTAGAAGATAACAAAAAATCATTTCTCGGTGAGTTGGTTAAAGTGACTGTTAGGTCTCTTTACATACTCTTAATGATTTTCATACATTCACATTCTCTCAACATGTGTCTTCTCACTTTGAGGAACCCTAATCATTTTTTGAAATGTTCTCATCTGTGTAATCAGCTCAACTAGGCATTCCAATCCTTCTCGAGCCCTGCTGTCTTTCTGGAGATTTAGTGCTGAGCCACCACCATCCTTCCCTGCAGTGTACATTGTACTGTGTTACAGCTCTGACATGCGTTTTCTGCTGTTTGTCTGGCCTTGGAAGCTGTCTTTGTTAGGAAAGCTCTGGACAGCAACCAGGAATGTAGCCACACAGAAGGTGCTGCCCAGAAACAAAAGAGCCCTGCCAAGCAGTGTCCTCCAGGAATCCAGCACCTTCTTATGAAGCACTCCGTACAATCCTGCTGCACATGCCCCAGCGGTGGGGACTGGGGCTGGGTTTCAAAGAAACAGGAAAATAGCTTCGTTCAGAGGGCTTAACATGTAAGAGGTAATGGATTAACAAGAGCAGGTGGATACAGGACAGAACATGAATACTGAGTTACTTGTTAGGAAGAGTAGATCAGGGGAGGCTTCCTGGAAGACAAAAGCAGTGGGTGTGGGTTGCCCTTGCAGGCGGTTGGAACAATTTTCATTCTGTATTCCTCGACAACACCTTCCTGAAGGGGGGTGACTTAGCACTCCTTTACCGGTGGATGAACAGATTTCCTTCTGAGTGGGCTCCGCCCCCCTCGATGACATGTGGGAACTGCAGTTTGTCTGGCCTTTGAGCCATGATGCAGGATCATGGTGTCAGGGACTGGCAGGGCTGTAGGAGATGGATTGGGCAGCTCATACAACAAGCAGGTGAAATGGGCCAGAGCAGAGGGTCTGTGAAGGACAGTCAGAGGAAAGGAGGTTGGTGACCTGGAAGCATGAGCACCATCGAATATGCTCTGTCTTCGAGAACATACAAGATGCTGAGAATCTCCTCTCAGGCCTTTTTTATTTTTTCCTGTCCTCTCTGTATTGTCTCCACAAACACCTGTTTAAAATAAAGGATGGGGCTTGGCCTTTCCCTTCCTCCTCACTGCTCCTGACCTTCCCACTTCGGCATTTTCCTGCCTGCTGCCTCCAGGCAGCAGCTGAGGAGCAGTGGGCAATTGAGAGCAACTCCTGAGAGCACTCAAAGAAATCACATTGCTTAGATGGTATTTACACTGAGGGGTGGGGTGGTGGCAGAAGTCTCAAAGCTTTTTCCGTGGGCACTGTGGCAGGAAGTCCATGGTGGGGAAGAGCTGCATCCAGGCAGCCTCTATCCGAGGAGGCAGCTATTTTGCAAGGGTGAGGTCAGTGTTCTTCCTCCATAGTCAAAGAGATCTCTTTAAAAGCTCAATTGTGACTTCTGGGACATCTTAGCAAGAGACACTGAGTATCTTCATTTCCTCTCTCCATTTCAGGACACACCTCCCTTGAAGGAGTGCTTTCTACCTGGAAAGCAGTGCAGGTATCAGTGGAATTCTGCTTAGTGCAACAGAATTGGGAAGTGAAGCAGGGAGAATGAGGCTACCCTGGCCCCACTGTGGGGGCCACAGGACAGCGACTTCCTGCCCGAGAACAGGGCAGCATCAGCCTGGGCAAATAGCAGGGCTGAGGAAGTAACCACTGCACCCCATGACCTTGTCACACTGAATCGTATTTGGGACATTGGTTTGAAGTGGAGAGAGAACAGTAATTGAAAGTAATGAGACCCTGGCTCGTCAAGCAGATGGGCAGAGAGCCCCATCAATACCCGTCCTGCTAACCCATCCTGCAGATTGTTCTTTCCTGTCACTAATATTTCTCCCTGTCTCGCCTCTGATCTCATTGCAGAGGCTTTGAGAACTTTTAGGGGCTGATCACAAGGCCCAAAAGAGCAACAAGAGCCCCTGTCCTGGGCAGTGGGTAAAGTGGAAGAAGAAGGAGTGTGGTCCCCGTTTGGAGGGGCTGTGGGGTCAAGATGCCTGGGCTGGGCAAGGACCACTGGGGCCTACTGCAGAATGAGGAAGGCCAGAGGCAGCACTGCTCATTGACACCCAGACATCGCTAGGCCACAAACTGCAGCCCTGCACTAGGAGTTAAGAGAGGGCTGTGGCACGTTAGAGCCCCACTCTGAGGGTGTAAGCCAGCCATATTTTAATTGTCATTAGCAATAAAGAATTAGCAGTGAGGAAACCCGACCTCCACACAGAAGAGGGCAGGGTCCAGGGTCATTACCGAGGCCAATCCAGCCTCTGACATGCTGCATTTATCTTTATTTCACGTGTATGTGCTCAAACCTTGTAATTGGTAGCTTTTACCCACAGGCTTTTCTTTGCATTACTGATAGGCCAGAGAAATCCTGGACCCTCCAGGTCATACCAAGCAAGAACCCAGTTGTCCTGTGCACACGAGGGAAAATGCAGAGTAGCCCTCTAGCACTAGCACTGCAGGAGCTCAGAGACCAGGCTCAGGAGCTCAGCATCATCTCAAAGGCCTCTTCACTTTCCTTGCTGGGTTATAACAGGTTTGAAACAGTTTGGGAACATGCACAGTCCCCCACAGTGTCCAGATCTTCTCTCTACTGTGCCTAAGGGCAGCTCCTTAGTGGGGTAAGAGGAGAAGCTTGGATTTTTTTTTTCTGTGTCCTATCCAGAGTGTAAGTTAACAGGGCTGTGCCTCCCTGCAACAGTGCCTTTGTGTGGGTCAGAAAAATGTGCCCTCCCTGGGTCATTGTACTCAGCATATACTGTACACAGCTTGGTGAGGAAAGCAGGCTTGGTGAGGAAAGCCAGGCTTTCTGCTTGGGACATGGAGGCAGGGTAGATTTAAGGACAGGTTGGAGTGAGTTGCATACAGGGGCAGAGGACTGCCTCAGAGGGGGATGGTACCTTCTTAGCCAGCCTAATGATAAGGGAGGCATGAGGACAAAAGGAAAGAGAAGAGGCAAGGGAATTCCTTCCTTTCACCCTCTGGTGCTTTCAGCTGTGCCTTTCATGCAGTTAATCGAACATTAGTCAGGGAGGGATGGGCATGTGTTTGGTTGCAATTGTTTGGCGTTTCTTATATTCAGTTTTATGAAGTAAGCAAATTGCCTGATCTCTAGCTGAGAGTATAGAATTTTTATCTGTCCAAATAGATTTTTCTCTCTGGTCCCTTCTTCTGGCCTGCAAGAGGGTTTGGCATCTGTGTGTCTTTTGCCAAGAGATCAGATGGTAAAAGAGAAGGTGCTCCATGTCCCCTTCCCACCCCCCACATGGGACACTCCTGCCTTATCCTGACAGCTTTTGGCTTCCACCACCACAGCCCAGTTTTGAGAACTCTGAAGGGACTGAGCTAGGGGTTGGCTTCCCAATCCAAGCCCCAGATTCCTTCAAACCCAGTAGCAACTGCCTTTCCTCAGAGGTTTCCTTGTGCCAGAGGGCTTGAGACCTTTCAGCACCCGGCAGGTGACTTGTAGCTTCCAGCCATCTCAGGCCTTGTACTCAGATCCTTCCTGAGGTGACTGTGGCCTGACCAGCACCATCTAATCCCTTGCTTGGAAGCCTTCACACTAGTCAGTGGCCTGGGCTCCAGGGATCCAGGCTTCGTGGCATCTGTGGCCTCACCCCACCTCCTGCCTCTGCTCAACATCGTTAGCTCATGCCCTGTCCTCACAGCTCTTCCTAGGCTCTCTCATGTCCGCTTTTGCCCTTCACTCCTTCCTTGCTGAGGGATGGGTGGCCAGGAGGTGGTGGATGTGTGGGAGACTGGAGGGAGTCACAACCACAGCTGCTGCCTGCACTCGTGCCTCGATAAACAGAGGAGGCATCCGCACTCCACTTATAGTCAGTACAGGCAAATCCAAGTGTGAAACAGCCCCTTCTGCTCATGGCGTCCGGGCTGCCTCTGAGTCATCACTGCTGGCCTCACTGACTGAAGCTGGTGTTCTACCCCCTCTGGGCTCCCACAAGCATGCGTGTGGCAGGGGCAGCTGACGGATGATCCTCTCACCTTAGAGGAGTTCTCGAAATAAGTCTTTGGCTGTCAGTTTGGTGCCATGCATTTGCCCAACGATAGTGTTCTGTGCAGGGACTTTCCTTCTACTTCACCGCTGGCGTTCTGGAGAAGCTAGGACCTGTTGCCTTTTGTCGTCTATTTATTGAATGCCTACCAGGTGCTGTTAATAAATGCCCATTGTAATACTGTCATGGTGGTATGAAGAAAATGCTGTGAGGACAAGCCCTACCCAGATAAGTAATGGAGTGGTTCAAATAAAATCACTCCATTATTTATCTGGGTAGGGGTTTGCAGATGAAGTCATAGGAAGAAGATTCCAGCCAAAATGAAGAGCGTGTGCCAAGGCCTGGAACCATGCAACTTGTGTGTGGAGCTGGGACTCATGTGGCATGACTAGAGCAAAATAATGAAGGTTACAACGGCAGGACGTGAGAGCAGGGAGAGCCCAGCTGTGAGGAGCTGATGCTATGCCGTACTGAGGAATTCGGCAGTAGTGAAGAACAAGGAAAGGATTTCAGCAGAAGGATGAAGTGATCATACTGGGATTTTTTAAGTAACATTTATTGAGCACCTACTATTTCCCAGAGTCTTCTTAAGTCTTTAACTTGAATCAGTTCACTTCCTCTTCACCAAAGCCCTTTGAGGTAGGTAGCACTCATTATCATACCCATTTGACCAAAAGGTTAACCTAGACCCAGAGAGGTTAAAAAAAAACCCACTCTGGGTTAAGCCAGGAAGTAGTAGAGCAAGCCCAGAAGGAGGTGGTCTGGCTGTAGAGCCTGCATCCAACCGTGGTGCTGCACTGCCTGCGACAAGCCACACCCTGCGGTATCATGGAGAGTCGGTCCTTTAGAGGCAAGTCTGCTGGCGGGGACAGCAGTGGGGGACCTGTTACTCAAAGCTGGGCATGGCGATAAGGATGACAAAGAGGGGAAGAACCCAAGAGACATTTCTGAGGTAGAATCAGTGTGCACTGGAGATGGGTGTGGACCTACCCACGGAGCCCAAGGGCGATTCCGATGCTACTCATGCTGCAGCCTGGGATGAGAAATGCGGGTGGAAAAGCAGGTTTCATAGTGAAGGGGAGAGATTCAGGATGGGACTCATTACATTGCAGACTCGTCTGGTGGAGTTGAATTCTGAAGTGAGCTCTGCACTAGAGGTGCAAGTTGAGTTCCATAATTCAGAGAGCAGTGGGATGCAGGGGCTGTCTACAGCTTAAAATAGCCCCTGGGGAACATTCATATTCAAGGCCATGTTGTTGGGGAAGAATTCAGTATTGCTACTAAGAAAGCAGGGAGAAAAAGCCAAGATTGGGAAACACAGAGGCCTAAAAAAAGAAAGTTTCAAAAAGGAAAGGGGGTGCTTGACTTTTTCAGATATTTGAAAGGTCAAAAATGATGAAATCTGAGAAGAAATTATTTAAATGGCAATTAACAAGTCTTGAGTGACCTTTGAAGTACAGTGCCATTGGAGTACTGACTGTGGTAGCCAGCTGCATTGGCTATAGGAATGAGAAGGGGCTGGCAATGTGCAGGTACTCTCTGGGTAAAGAGAACGAGGTAGACTTGATGGGATGTGAGTCAAAGCAAGGCTTGCTAAGATGGGCAAGATGTTTGCAGGGGAAGAGTTAGATGCTGGTGAAAAAGGAAATCAGGAAGGTGATGACAGAAAAAGATAAATGATGGAAATGGGTGCCTGAGGAAGCAGAAGAGGTTGTGATCTGGGGCCAAGTTCATTTCTTTTTCTGCAGGATGGATGGAAGGGAATGAAGTAATCATGGATGCTAAATGCTTCTTAACAGCAAAGTGTGGGTCCCCGTGGGAAACCCACAGTGGTTCAGGGAAAGGAGCTTGAGAATTGGGGTCCACAAAGCAGAATGGACTGGCCCCATTGGGGGGGCCACAGGACAGCTACTTCCTGCCTGAGAACAGGGCAGGGGTCTGTACCATCCCCGAGCAGGCCTTGAGGTCAGTTATATAGGTACAGGTACCTGCAAAGGGGAATGACATGTGAATTTGACCTGATTGGACAGCATTTGGTTACTTTCAAACCAGGTCAGAGATTTAATAACCTCATACAGTTACTGCATGGATCATATACTGATTTTCCCCAGGAAAAGAGGCCGGCTGTCTTCTTACACCCCTAGCTCCATCCCTTTAGGGCTCGGGTCCAGCTCTAAAGCCATAGAGGTTCTTTGGCTTGGGAGAACGTGGGCCACTGCGGCTGACTCCATGGCCCAAACCAGTGTTCAAGGTAAAGAACGGAGGCACCCAGTGGCAGGCCGCCTTCTCTCCTGGTTTTGCCTGGGACTGCCCTTCACTTCAGCCAGGAACATGAGGAGGAGCTGCACCATTGAGGCATAGATGCTCTCAGAAGGCATTCATTCCAGAGCCTGCCCCCGGCTCTGGGGACCTTTGGGAAGACAGGGGTGGGTGACAGAGTAAGGGCCCCCTGATCTAGCCACACCCCTGGCTTCAGCCTCCAGCACGGGGTTTTCCTGTGAAGATGAACAGTCTCTGCTTCCTTATTGTCTGCATAAAAGAAATAGATTGCGTCAGTTTGTAAACTGTGTTAGCGCTTGCAAAGGCCTAGAGTCAGCAGGTTCACATTTCCCAGCAGACCCAGATGACGCTGATGGCAGTGGCTGCTGCCTCACTGCCTCAGACAGGACCAAAGCTGCCCCTCTACTCCTGCCATCCCACCCTTCATCCCTGAGGCAGGGAAAAGGCATTCAAGGAGGGAGAGAAAGCCGCCCTGAGCTTCTAGAGCCAGCTTGCCCACTGCCCAGGCCTTTCCTTTCCAGGAGCCTCTTGGCCTCTCTTGCTGCTGTGCCAGCCCAGGCCTGACTTCCAGGCATTCGTAGCGCTCCAATGCCAGAAGAGGTTTTCTAGAAAGGCAGTCCACTCTGTGGGCTGTGGTCGGAAGAGTTGCCTGGTCTGGAGTTGATGGGGGGGGGAACAGAACCACACTGCCCCAGTAGCACATGGGAAATCCATGCTGCTGCCTGCTCCTAGTTGGACCACTCCCCACAGATGCAGATGGTAATGAGACCCAGGAGGCATTGCACGGGCACAGCCTCTCGGCTTCCACAGCATTGCCTTATTAATTGCATTGTGTTAACGTTCATCATCTCTGAAAGAAGTTGGTGTGGCTGTGTGTGACCGGGAGTGTGTGACCGGGAGGGGATGAGCTGGCTGTGTTAAACTGCTGCTGTGTTAGGGTGAGGTGTCTCTTCAAGTTCACAGCTCTGGCTGTGGTAGCACGCTACAGCCTTCACGCAACATCAGTGATGGTGGAAAACCCATCCCTGGGCAAGGCTACCTCTGCATGGCAGGAAAGGACCCAAGCTACACTCTGGTTACTCCAGAACTCTACTCACATTCTTGAACAAAGCTGCAGCTAGGATGAGTGGTTTGGGAGGAGGCAGGAGTACCTCGGACCCCTAGTCATTATTCAGTTCCCCTCTCTCCATTTCCTCCCGTCCCCCTGCAGGTTCTCCTAGAGGACTTGATCCTTAGCAAACGGGGCCTCCCTGCTTGCCCTTCTCTCCCGTGGAACTGTTGCTTTCTTCCCCCTCTGTCGGCATGCAGGCATAGCTGTCAGCTCTGCCCCCACCTCTGACCTCAGAGAATGCATAGCGGAGAGAAACTTAGAAACTGTCCAACTCACATTTCACAGATGAAGAAACTAAGCCCTTTGCTTAGCATACATCAAAAAAAAAAAAAAAAAAAAAGAAGAGAGAGAAAACTAAGCCCAAAGAGAGGCCCAGTGTGCCCAGAGCCCATAGAGGCGGAGTTGGCACCTGGATCACAGTTCAAGTCCAGGGCGTTTCTCCACTCCTCAGTGCCTTCTCTGTATCCAGGCCCTTGCTGTGCTCATTGCTGGTTGCTTTGGGAATATTGAAAGCAGGAGTGTGACCAGACAGCATGTGGAAAGGATGGAGATTTCTGCCTCTAAAGCCTATCGGTGGGGACTGTGATGTCACCTTCCCGCAGGTAGCCCTGAGCACCCCCACCCTGCTATCTGGAAGAACTTCCAGCCAGTACCCCACTTTGTGCAGCAACTCTTCCTTCCCAGATGCCTCGGGGCAGTGGCGCCCTGTGCTGGGCTCTTCTCTACCTGGGACCAGCCTGTCGTGCCTGAGGCAGCCCATCTGCCTCGGACCGGGAGCATCCTCCGCAGCTGTTTTCAGGCAATCTTCAGCCTCCCGACCCAGGGCTCTGAGGTTGGCTGAGGCTCAGAAATTTCCTGTGCTGCCTCAGGCACTGTGCATCACAGCAATGCCTGTGCACTTGAGGGAGACAGTGCCTCTTCTCCATCCTCCTGGAAAATAAAAAGGGAAAGTCTTGTATGTATGTGGGGTCTCCCTGTCCTCCCTCCATTGCCAGTAAATTCCCTGTGTGAACTCTCTCCTTTGGGTTTCCTGAGTCATCAAGGGGAACGTGCATCCCCCTGCTGTCTTTCTCTAGTCTCCATTTCTTAATTATTTTTCCCCCAGTGCCCGCGGCTCCCTTATTTAAGCCAGCCTTACCAGAAGCAGCTTCTCCCTCCTCCCCCTCCCTGCAACTTCACTGTGACCTGGAGGAGGCTTTAGGAGAGGGACCTGGGTCTTCAGCTTTGTGCCTACTTAGAAGCAGGAGGCATCCAACTTGGCTGCAGGCTCCAGGTGAGTTAGGACAGACGCAGCTCAGTCAACCCGCAGGGCAGTCAGAATTTCCTTTGTGGTTTGAAAGCGGAGCTCTTAAATAATCTTTCCCATACTCACCATACACACGCGCACACACACACACACACACACACACACAGGCACACACTCACTCTCTCCCTCTCCCCACTTCTTTAGGAAAGATTTCAGAATCTGAAGTCTAATTGCAGAGAGCCAAAAGAAGTTGGGAATGTTGACATTTCTAAAGCCATCAGCCATTGCCTGCCTGCCTTCTCTTCCTTTCACAGACCCCTCAGCCAACCCCCAGTGCTTCCCCAGCCCTGCATTTCCACCCCAGGCCAAGAATATGCCTCGCTGCTTATAGAAGGAGGACTTGGTCCCCCACTCCCACTGCCTGTTTGACTGAAGTAGTTTCTGTTTTAAGGAGCTGACAGAATCCAGACACTGGGGAGAAGGGGAAACAATTTGGGATGGGGGACAGGGACTGAGTGTATGTTTCTGGAGCCCAGGGCACTGAGACTGCTCAAAATGGGGCTACAGGAAATGAAACAAGTTCCTGGCCACCCCCTTCCTCCCTCTTTGATTTCAGCCATGGAACTGGGGGCTGGCGGCTCCATGCCCTTCTTTCTTTCTCCTGCTTTTCCCTTGCTCATCCACCCTCCCTGGGAAGGGTGAGACCACAGCCTGCCTGGGTGATCACTGAGGTGTGCGTGCTGCCTGGGCACAGGGAGCTCTTCCTCGGTAATTAGGAGACATGCAAATTAACAGCCTGTGCCGTTTGTATTAATTTGGTAAATAAGCCAGAACAATTTCATTAGTGGCACATTAATGTGCTTGGGAGCAGGAGGACGTGTCCCACTGTGAGGCAGCCGGGCCCACAGGCTGCCCTAGCCCACAGGCCAGGTCCAGCACGTCGGGCTGCTCTCCTGCAGGGCATGGCTGGCTGGCAGCATCCACCACTTTGGTCCTGTGGTGGGGAAAGACCTCCACTAAAGAGAAAGGGATCTGTCTGTGCAGGTGGCACGGGGACGGTCACACACTTGAGCTCATCCTGTAACCCCACTTGCCTTACCTTCACTCTGTATTTTGTGTAAGAAAATACACTGGTGTAAGAAACCCAAAGCTTTCAGGGTCGGGGGAGAATAAAGGAACTCATTAAGCAGAGATTGTCCATTTCTGATGAGAAAACCCGTGTACACAGTGCAGCAAAGCAGGACAGCTGCTGGATGTAACCATCCCAGAGACACAGGACCACCACGGCATCACTGGCGTTTGTTGAAGGGAAGGAAGCAGTTTTGTTACATATGACGCCTCCTCTTTTACCATTAAGAAAAAGGTCTAAGAGAGGTCATGTGACTTACCCAAAAATTCACAGCTAGGACTAGGAGTTGAACCCTAGTCTATCTGACTCCAGAATCCATGCTCTTTCTGCTACCTCATGGCCCAGTCAGTGTGTTCAGCTCTGGAGAAATGTCACAGTCTGGAACAAAAGCTTCATTCCCCATGGAGCTGACAGTCTAGTTGGAGAATGAAGACATTTAGAAATGAAATAACTGCCCCTACCAGAAAGTAAATAATTTATGATGATCGTGTTGAAGCATTTATGTGCTAAGCACTCTTCTAGGTGCTTAAGATATTTATATTAGCTTATTTAATCATCATAACAAAGCCTTGAGGTAGGTGGTGTCGCAATCCCAGTTTTACAGCAAAGTAAACAGAGGCACAGAGAAGTTAAGTGGCACCCCAGAATTCATGCAGCTCTAGGCTGTCTGGAGCCAGATTCCATACTCTTAACCTCTGTGCTGTACACTGCCCCCCCAAATGCCAAAGGGAGGGTGAGCCCATAGGCATTCAGAGGGTGGCTCATGGTAGGCCAGGGATCAGGGAAGCCTTCCCGGAGAAAGTGGCATTGAAGCAGGCAAGGGTCTAGTCCAGGTATTCAGCAACCTCAAAATCCCCACCCACTCTGCCAGCATCAGGAGCAGAGAACAAGAGATGCTGGCAGACCAGCAGGGCTGCAAGTGAGGCAGACTGCAGTGGCTGTCAACATTTGAAGGTTGCGCTGACCTTCAGGTCTCTAGGCTGTTTGCATCTATCTTAACCAGTTACCACCAAGCCCCTTCCTCAGTGTGGCACCACCTGCCCCTTCTTATAATCTCTCGGGAGGCACCCCTTCCCCCCAGAACCATGTGTCTTCCTAGGTCTCAGCTAAATAGAGGGAGAGGAGCACCCTCATCTGTCCCTTGCCAACACTGCTTGTGTATATGCACACACATGCTCTGGTGCCCTCAATGCCATAGTCACCCATGTGTGTACACACCAATGCATGCTCTCATACGAAGCCTGCACCCAGCCTTCTAGCAGCCTGTGGTAGTCACCTAAGTCACCTAAGGACATAGGAGGCCTCCTGTGGCAGCTATTGAGTCCAGATCTCTTCCTGAAACACTCCACACTCCAAGATGCCCGAGAGCTGAGTGGCTGTGTTACAGCAGTTTGCAAATTACACAACACTCCATCAATAGGCTCTCATTTAATGCTCGCAGTAGCCAGTTGGACAAGAAAAAATTTCTTGTCAATTTGCAGGAATGAGCCTCCCCTAACGTGTCTTTAGTTTGAGGCAACTTGAGGGAATTAACTCTACGTGTCTATACAGTATACAGTCAATCTTCATTATTTGCTGGTCACATATTTGCAAATTCACCAAAATCTATTTTAGTAACCCGAGTATGAATACTCATGGTACTTTTCATGCAGTCATTTGTGGACACGCACAGAGTGACAAAAAAATGGAGTCACCTGGCAGGGCACATTTCCATCTTAGGTGAAACAGGGTGGAACAAGGCAACAGCACATATTAGGCAAGGCGTCTGCCTTCTTGCTTCGGCTCTGGTAATATAAACAGGTGTCCTTCTCACAGTCTATGTAGCATCATGTTGTTGCACTTTTTGTGCTTTTTGTTGGTGGTTTCGGAGTTTTAAATGGCCCCCAGTGTAGAGCTGAAGTGCTGTCTAGTGACTGTCTAGTGTTCCTGAGTGCAGAAATACTGGGATGCGCCTTACAGAGAAGATACATGTGTTAGATAAACTTCATTCAGGCATGAGTCATTGTGCTGTTGGCCATGAGTGCAATGCTAATGAGTCAACAACACATATTAGATAAGGTATCTTTAAACAGAAGCACAGAACAAGGTTATATATTGATTTGATGAAAATACTGTGACCAGAGGCTCACAGGAACCCAAACCTGCATTTCTCCTAGGAGCAATGGTTCAGTATTTGCAAATTCAGTGGTCTTTTTATAGAACAAAATTACAGCAGATAGCAAAATTGAACTATATCTGTATATCTCTATATGTGTGTGTCTTTTAATTAAGAGAAAATGTCAGAGAAATTTGAGTCTTTGAGTTGAACAAAGAAAAACTACTTGTATCAACATAGACCCACATAATGTTACAGTTAAGTCATAACTCCCTGGCAGTCAGTGTAAAAAAGAAACATCAAAGGATGATCACACACATACAACCTGCTTAAACCTCTGCTTGCAACCTCCGTAATTCTCCCAGAGTTAGAGAAGAGTCACACTGAATTCCACAGCCTCGTCCAGACTGAAGTGTGTGTAGAAGGATAGACACAGCATGAGGTTTGGCTAGAGAGGAGCCAGCCCACCTTCCCCAAGTGCCTTTGTTTGATTGAGAAATTACCGTGGCTGTGGCAGCTGTAATAAAAGGTAAGAGAGCCCCACGGGCGATAGCTTTATCTCCATCTACAACCCAAGATGGATTCAGTGGCAGCAGTGTGCCCAAGGCCAGAGATTTCTTTGCTCTGCAGCTGGCTGGGCCCAGGGACTTGCCAAGCCCAAGTTAGCATATCGATTGCAAGTGACAGACTGGTTAAGTGTGAAGTTGGTACTCACCTGCCCAGGAGAGCCTGGCTGCACCCTGCAGTGTTGGCCCCAGGTATGGCTGCTTGTCACTGGGTTCCTTCTCATGTAAACCCTAAGAGAGGCGAGCATGTGGATTGCAGCCTCAGAGAGTGGGGTGTGAATGTGGGGTTTGCCACGTGGGTTGGGGTCTGAGCATGGGCACCTCACAGGTTAGACAGCGACTGTGCCTGCCTGGTTGCCTCTGCAGCCTGTCTCTGAGGTTCCTGCATCAATCCCAGCAACCCAGTGCCAGAGCCACTTTGGCCCATCACAAGCTGTCCTGGGCCTGCCAGGCCCAGAGAGAGGCCTTGTGTTCAAGCAGGGCAGCCATCCTTGGTTTTAGGGAAAGGACACTTGGCTACTAAAGTTGTGGAAGACAAGAGGTCAGGGAATGCGGAACTGATGTGGGCCTGGGCTCAGTGTTGGCCGGGAACTGTACTAGCCTCATTTGCTTTCGGCCAGGCATGTGTCCAGGAGCCCCCAGACACAAGGCAAGCAACCTCTCTGCTCCTCCTTCTGCTTCCCCAGAATTCCACTAGGACCTGCTGCTTCTTGTCCTTAGCATGTTTGATAAAGTTTGGCAAGTTAAGAAGAACAAGAGACAGTTTTCTCATGTATGATTTTGCCCATCACAGGTCTTGTCCACCCCCACCACACTATCCCTGCCGCCTACCCCAACCCCTGCAGGCATGACGGCCTATTCTCCATTCCTGGCCTCCCCTGGAGGAGGCACTCAGTCTTCCAGTGGCTGAGCTTTCCCTATGCTCCAGCGCCCTGGGTGTTTGCCAGGTGGATCCAAGGTGTTGAAACCTGAGCAACCTCAGGTTGTGCTCACCTGCCCTTCCGCCCTACAAGTCGGTCCTTCAGTAAGTTGGTTGCCAAAATTAGAGATAGGAGAAACCGGTTTGGGCATCCACGAGCACTAGGCTCCATGTCTTCTGCTTCTGCAGTGTAGTACAGGCACTGGGTCAGCCCAGCCCAGCATTAGGGCCAGCACTTTCGCCCAGGCTCTACTAGTGAGCTGCAGGGTCCCACGGTCCTGGATGGTGGACAGGGCAGAGATATGGCAGTGGAAGAATGGGCCGCTCCTGAAACAGAAGGCTGTGGAAAGGGGGGATTAGGGAGGGCAAGGTCTTTTCTGCCAGGAGGCAGTGTAGAGAAGGCACTGAGAAAACCTGGATTCTGCTCTCAGCTCTGCCCCTTAATAGCTACTCTCCTCCAATGCCACCTACAGAATCAACATGGACTGGACCTATATGTTCTCTGTTACCTCTTTCTCTAACCCTAATAGACTCCACACATCCCCCTTCCATACCAAACTCCAACTTCAGGCATCGTTGAAGCTACATTTCCTCTTGAAGGATTAAATGTGGACCTCAAGGAGGAAGAGGGTGTTCAAGAATGGGAGGAAGTGAGGGTCCTGCCTCCCAGGCTCTGCCCATCTCCCTCCGTGCTACCTTCTCCCTGCACACCCAGACCACCTCCGTGTCCTTCTGGGGAGGCATGTCGCCCAGCGTCCCTCATCCCTTCTAACCTGTCACTAGCTTCAGCCCAGACTTTGAGAATTCCCAGGTATTTAGACATTCATTTTATTGGTTAATCGACCTTGAAGCCATTTAAATTAATACAAGTTTTTACATTTGGCAGCAACGCCGTTTATATGCCCCTTTAGCAGGGGGAAGAAAGAGGTCAGGAGAGAATCAAAGAAGGAATTTATCCTGGGCCGTGGCCTTCACAACATGGGAGCAGATCAGCTACCAGGAGGAGGGCCACGCCCCTGAGGCTGCTCTTTCAGAGAAGCAGTCAGTGCAAGGTCTGGGGTCCTGGGTCCTCGGGAGGAAACAGTCAGTGGAGGAGCCCTTGGGGCCTGTGGAGATTCCTTGAGGGCTCTGGGGTTCAGCCACAGCCCATGCCCCAGGGACTGGGCTTATGGCAGCGACCGTACCCTTCTGGCCACTCCTTCTGCGGGATTGTCGCTCACTGCCCTTGCGCTAATAAGTTCCTGCCCACGTCTTTCTGCCTCTCCTGTCCTCTCCCCCTCTCCTCTCCTGCTTTTTATGCAGCCACTTTAATTACCTTCATTAGACATGAATTCGTTCAGCTCTACCAGGAAGAGCAGCCTCCCTCTCCCCCAGGGGTTGCCTCGCTCCCTAAGGGCCTGCCTGTCTTCTCGCACAGAGCTGGGGTGGGTGCTGAAGAGTGGGAGGCACCCAGAGCTCTGCCTGCTTCTTAGCTTGCTCCTGACCTTCAGCTGTGTGTTCTCACTCTCTCTCTCTCTCTTTCTAAAGTTAAGGAGAATCCCGTTTGCCCCAGTAGCTTTCTGCCACAGGAGGGGAAGGGGCTCTGAGAAGAAAGGCAAGTTTTGAGGGGCGTCTGTCCCTGTGCGAGGCTGAAACTGAAGGGTTCTAGGGGCTCCCAGTGCAGGCACTGCACCAGGCTCCTGCTCTGCCTCATTCCAGCTGCTGCTGCCACGGCCTGTGAGCCCAAGGCTTTGGCGCTGCTGTCCTCCCCCACAGGCACAGCCCCTGCACACTCAGGCCTGGCCCCCACAGACTTAAGCCTGTCTCTCTGTCCCAGGTGGAGGTGGAGGTGGAGAGCATGGACAAGGCTGGCAACTTCATCGGCTGGCTGCACATCGACAGCGCCAACCTGTCCGTCCTGCTGGTGGAGCACGCGCTCTCCAAGGTCCACTTCACCGCCGAGCGCAGCTCCTACTACAAGTCCCTGCTGTCTGCCGAGGAGGCCGCCAAGCAGAAGAAAGAGAAGGTACGAGTGGCAGCCCGCCGTGCTCTCCCTGCCCTCCTGTCCTCCGCACACACTAATGCTGCTGCCTCCAGAGAACAGGAGGAAGCAGTTCTGTGGTCCCTGCACTGAGTACCCAAGTACCTGCACCAAGGCCACACATAAGCAAGGAGAGGCTGCCAGCTGAGAGGTCCTCAGCCATAGTCTGTTGCAGACCTCGGGTGGGCCTGGGCTGCCAGCCTGGAAGGTCACCAGTGATCCCAGGCCTGCTCAGGTGAGCCTGAAGCAGAAAGCTGTCTAGGTGACCGTGGGGCCATGGGACAGATGCCTGGGGCATCCCTCGCTCCCCAGCCCTGATCCTTCTCTGTCAGTCCCCCTCAGAGGGACTGGGCAGCCCAAGCCCACATCTGACTTTCCTTCACATTGCCCTGAAGGGAAACAACCCCAGAAGAGGCCTCTAGCTGTTAGGACAAGAGATTTACAGCCCATCGGTCTCTGCGGGCACTGCGTCGAAGAGACAAGGTGGGCGGGTGGAAAGCAGCTTCTGGAAACCATTTGACAATTGAGGAACCCAGTGGTTTGGAGGTGGGAGCCAGGCTCACTCAGCCTGTTGCTTTTGACTTATAGCCCGGCCCTGATAATGGGGATAAATCAGCTGGCCACCAATTTGTCAGGGCTCCTCTGAGCTTTAGGAGGATTCGTGGGACAGCCGTGCTGAGCCATAAATTTGTTCTGGGAATAAATGCTTCCTTCCCCCATGGGGCAGCCATCTGGCTCAAAACTCACTTCCCAGGGCCAAAGCCCAGATACCTGCCAAAAAGAGTCGGGCTTTGTAGCCCCAGAAGCACCAGGTTCTTCACCAGCCCGGAGCGGCTGCCTCCTCACCCAGGGCTGCGTCTCTTCCCCCTGGGACTGTCCTCCCAGGTTTCTATGCATCTGTTCTTCCCATCCCCCCAGGGATTAGGGCAGGCAACCAATCCCTTGGTAGTGAAGGTAGAAAGACTCCAGGGAAAGGTGGACCACAAAGCTAGCACAGGCGAAAGAGACAGTCGGTGCCCTGGAGGAGATTCCCACCTCCTGCTCACATCAAGCCGCCTCCTCCCAGAATGAGGGGGAAGCAGACAGCCTCAGCTCCTACAGGAAAGGAGTCACACGGCTTCTTCCTGGATTTCCTGCTTGTGACAGCTGAACTTCAGACTGCCACCCCCATGTCCTCTGCCTGCTGCAGGGAGAGGGAGGAGAGACGGTACTGGGGCCTCCTGTTTAAAGGGTGGCACCTTCACAGAAGAGTTAGCAGCTGGGGTAAAGCGGCAAGCCCCAGAGTCTAAGCATCTTCATCCCGACCTTTCTTCCTGGGTTTTCAGCCGTGAACTTAGAAGCCACCTTTTCAGAGCTGGGCAATCCTCTACCCTCTGAGAGTAGAGACCCTAGAGGAACCCAGGGGAGTGCAGAGAGGACTCTGGCCTGAGATGGAAGGGTGGGTTCCTTGCCAGGGGCTGTGTTGAACTCAGCATTGTTATTTACTGCACAGTGGGTTTGTCTGAAAGAGCCCAAGTCACCATTTTGCCGGTGCCACTTGATGACGCTGAGGAGTAATTACCAGTGATTAATTACTTACACAGCCTGTGTGTTTTTATTCCAGTCCAATTAAAATGCAGTGCACAACTCTCAGTGCTAGGCCCTGCCGCCTCCTGGGTGTCTCTCCTGCAAATCCCGGGCTGCTCATCAAGGAGCCTGAGGAACCGAGGCTCTCTGCCTCCTGGAGGGGCTGTTTCCCAGGAGCAACACTGGCAGAGCTTTGTACCAGCTCTCAGAGTCGGCTGGACCCTGATAAGAGGATCTGGTGGCCGGCTGGGGGACAGTAACCTGAGTATCTGGGGTGTACCCAGCCTTGTGCCACTTGTGACCCCACAAGGGCTGCCTTACCTGTCAAGAGACAGTGCTTAAGAGATCCTGTTAGCATCAGGATGCATGAATGTTTATGCCTATTGTTAACCAAGGAAAGGTCATGCTGAGGGGTTCTGTGAGACCAGGAAGTGCAGAGGCTTTGGGGAGTGTGATTATGTGTGTGTGTCTGGGGGAACCTGACAATGCTGGTTTCCCACCTGTAAGGGCTTAGCTGCCTCTCTGCTGAGTGTAATTCCTCCCCTGTGCCCTGTGTATGCCTCCTCTAGTGAAGAGGCTGTTAGGGCCCTCCTCTTCCTTGGCAGGAGGTGACCCCGCCACCTCCTCAGCAACCTGGGCAGACGTGAGGACCAAGGAGGGAACCACAAATTGAGATGCCTGTCTCCCTTCCTTAACCCCCACCCCACACATGTGCACAGCAGGACCCTGCACGGGGCTGGATTGGCCATTGATTGGCTTTTCTTGAGCTTGACTCCCCCTGCTGCAGGCCCAAAGGCCTCTGCCACCTTGGCCCCGCGCCAGCCTCACCCCTGGAGCCTTGCATGCAGTTATGTTAAACAGGATTTAGAAAGGAAATTCTTCAGCCAGTGGATCCTCAGTCCACAGTCCCCATCGCCTGCCAGGAGGAGGACCTGGGCTCCCCTGAGGAGGAAGTGCAGGGAAGAGGGAGGGCCAGGGCAGAGAGAGGACAGGAGAGACAGCCTCTGCTCCTGACTGCCTGGTCTGTGCCTGGCTCTGATGGGCTCTTTGCCTCAGGGTGGCCTCAGCAACAGAACACAAGGAGCCTCAGAGTGTAGAGGGGACCCGAGCAAGACAGGAACTAGCATGGCAGAGCAGCCTGGAGCAGATGAACAGGCGGGGGCCCTCCCTCCACCCTTCCCATCTTGCTCTGTAGCTAGGGCCATGGGAGGTGCCCCACCACGGGCAGAGCTCCATCCTGGCCTCGGCCTGAAGAGACAGTTTCCCCCCACCAGACCACAAACCCAGCCATCAGTCAGCTGGGACAGCCTCTCTACAATAGGTTGCTTAGTAACAGCCTCTGCACGTGCTCAGATGTGGTCCACAAGCAAGAGCAGACCGTCTCGCAGGTGGCTCTCCCAGCATCCCTGGGCCCGCTGCTTAGGCCAAGGTCGGGACCCCTGTCCTCTGCCCAGCTCCTTGGCCATAGAGGTTCTTCCCCAGCTCCTCCATCTGCCAAGAGTCTGGGGTAGAGCCGTAACTCTGTACAATTACTGCTCCCTCTGGAAAGGGTCTTTGAGTTTTCCTCGTCATCTCCCCCAGAGGTCCAGGAAGAGAAGCGTCTACAATGGGGCTTCCCAGAACCAGCTTCTTGGGGGGAATCTGAGCTGTGAGGGACTGAGGATGGCTGTGGAAAGTGGCCGGGTCTGGCAGGTGTCTTGCCAGTGGGGTGTCTCCTCCCTGCACCGGCTCTGCAGAAGGGCAGCCTGAGTCAGCATGGGCCCAGCGCACCCTTGTTCTAAGGATGGGCACAATGGCAGCCACACCTGTTGCAGCCAGCGGACTCCTTCCTTCCCACCAAGGGGCCACCTGGCCAGCATGCATGTACCAGCTTGCCTATGTGGCTACAAGTCCCAAGGAACAGCTGGTCACCTCAGGGAAAGAGGGAACCATCATGGCTCCACTGCCTGAAGGGCCAAGGTCAGCCTCTCCTAGAAACAGAATTCCCTTATCTAAGGAGGCAGCTGTCTCTCTCCCACTCTCTCGGTGCTTCTTGGCAACCTTGGGTGCCAGCCACTTTGTGTATGGGAGACACCTCGCTTCTGCTGTCTTCTCAATTCAGGTGGCAGTGTGCACCGCCCCACCCACCACCAAGTGAGCTGAGGCACCTTGTCACAGGACTGGCCCCAGTGCTGGGGGCTGAGGGCCATCCCTGAGGCTTTGGCTTGCATCTTCCGTGACCTCACGCCTGCTGCCCACCTGAGTCTGCAGGGCAAGAAGCTCACCCTCCTCTCCCCAAGGAGGAGACCCAATGCTGTCACCCCTATGCTGTCACCTGAGGCACTTTTGCTTGAGGAGTCTTTAGAAGTTTCTGCTTTCACCCTGTCAGTCTGTTCCCAATTCATCAGCGCTGCTGAGGGCCGCCTTCCCCCACAGCCAAGGGTGCAGGGTGGGGCCGAGATGGGAGCCCTGAACAGCTTGCAGGTTCAGGGCCCACAGCCCACAGCCCACTCAGGAACCAGCACAGAGGGCTGGTCTGTGTTAACAAGCTCACTGCCGGGAAAGGCGGGAGCTGGCAGGAAGAGGGAAGGGCCCCTGCATGGAGCCTTACAAGCAGCAATGTTAAACAGGATTTAGAAAGAAAAGCAGAGATTTGGGAGGCAGGGGTGCCTGCTGGTGGGGAGGAGGGGGCAGACTCCTGAGTCAGGAGGGCTCTGCTGCAGCTCACTGAAGTTAGTGCTGACAGTCTCATCTATCCTCAGAGCTGCAAGCATCCCAGCAGGGCTGGGAGCCCAGGTGTCAATAGGAGTGACTGGATAAGTAGATATCAGGGAAACTTCCAGCTCTGGAGGCCCAGGGGGAAAGCCTCAGGCTCATCAGGACACAGGCTTGGCATTTATGACTATCCCCGCCCTTTCACGGGGGAAGCCCACAAGCTAGAGAGGTGCTTCCCCACGTGGACAGGGAGGCCCTTGGTTGATTAGGATCTCTCTCCTGCCTAGAAGCAAAGCTGTGGGTTAAAGTCCTGCTGCCTGCCTCCCTCCCCCTCTGTCCAGTCAGGGCTTAGGGGACTGGATGCAGCAGCGTGTACAGGTCTCTGGGGGATGGGAGCAGGTGTTAGGGTATTGGGAGCCTGGAAGGTGAGAAGGGGTCAGGAGCTATTTGGTTCGGAGCCCAGCCCCAGACCGGCCCACAAGCCCAGCTATAGAAGGTACCACTTGGTGTAGGATGGTGGAAAGCTTGGGCCTGGGAGATGTCTCAGTCAGTCCCCCATAGCCAGTCCTTCTAGTGGAAGCACACGCTCATGCCACGTTAAAGGCAGAAGTGTGGGGTCTGGGTTGAGCCAAGGTGCTTCCAGATTTCCAGCTTTCCTGCCCTTCTGCTGGGTCCTGAAGCTCCCTAGGAGTGTGCATTTCAGCTGAGAGAGAAGAAAAGAGGACCCAGAAAAGTTTGACCAAGGTCAGACAGCAAGTTCAACAACAATAGGGATATGAGGCCTCATTCCCGCCCACCACTACCAACAAATTGCTTTTTCCTCCTGGTAGGTGGCGTTTCTCTAGGGATACTAGTCAATGCCAAGATGCCCCGGAAGAGCTCTAGAACCAGGTTGCCTGTGTTTGAATCCTGATTTCACTACTTCTAGCTGCAAGCCTGTGTACCTCAGTTTCCCCCATTTGTAAAATAGGGATAATATCAAGACCTCCTCAAAGGGTTGTTGTAAGGTCTACATGAATTAATATTGGGAGAATGTTCAGAATGGTACCTGGCACCTAATAAGCACATAAGTATTGGGCAAATACTTTTTTTCGCCCCCCCCCGCTAATCATCCTTGTTCCCGTGTGTGTCTGTGGGACCCCATGCGTGATCCAGTCCCTGCACTCTCTCACCACCCGCTTCCCGCTGCTCAGCTGGAAAGCCACCTCCCCACCCCCACCCCCCCCGCTCTGACAGGCCTCACCATTTGGATAATCTCCTGGCCCGCAGGATTGGACTTGACACACTGTCACCTCAAATCAGCTTCTGGACCACTGCAGCCCTGACAGCACAGGGCTTGGGAAGGAAGGGAGAGAGGGAAGGGTGGAGAGCGCATGGCCCAGCTTCTGAGCTGAGGTCAGAGCAACCTGCTGGAGGTGAGGATGGAGAAAGGGAAAGTTGCTGAGCGGAGGCATTCTTGGTGAGCCCCTCCCCTGGTCTTGGGCTGCAGCTCGGACTGCCTTAGGAGCGCCAGGGGCCCTGTGACAGCAGGAGGTCCTACAGATTTCAGAGGTGCCCTACAGAGTGCCACAGGGAAGGGAGAACAGGAGCACTCAAGGTGCGGGTGTGGGGAGGAGCGTGAAAACAGGGCTGTCACACTCGGACGCGCATGAGATGGCCTGGGAGTTTGCTGTTGCTCTTTTTTACTCTCTGGGATGTTCAGAACAGATTGTAATTTGCTAGGCCTGGGATGGGACCTGGGGCCTGTATTTTTAATAAACTCCCTTGTTGCTTCTGCTGCCTGCCAGAATTTGAGAACTGCTGGGTCAGAACTTTAGAGAGCCCACTTCTCCCCCTCTGAGATAGGGGGCTTCAGGGGCTCAGCCTGGTGTGAATCGAGTGCCCCACAGTGACCCCACAGTCACTCACCCAGGGGTGATCCTATTTGCCCAAAGCCCCTTTCCCAGTGTCTTCTATACTTCACTTCCTCGCTTTCTTCTCACCTCTGCCACCTGAACATGCAGGTATGGGCCCACTATGAGGAGCAGCCCGTGGAGGAGGTGATGCCAGTGCTGGAGGAGAAGGAGCGATCCGCCAGCTACAAGCCCGTGTTTGTGACCGAGATCACTGACGACCTACACTTCTACGTGCAGGATGTAGAGACCGGTGAGTGCTCAGGCTGCCGGCTCATGGTTCCTGGCTTGGTCCAACTGGCGCTGCCTGGGGGATGGGAGGAACACAACCCAGGCAGTCCAGGAGCCTCCTCTGAAGAGCTCACGCTCTCACGGCCCCTCTCCCCCGCCTCGTCCCACTGCTCTCTGAGCTTGGGGTCATTTCAGGAACTCTCACGTGAGCCCTGGCGTGAGCTCAGGCATGGAGGCACTGCCGGGCAGGTCCTCTGAGAGCAGGTGAGATAACCAGGTTTATCTGGGTGGCGCTCTGAGACTCTTAGGGGATTGTTTGTTCCCATGCCCCTGTCTACACTGGGCAGGAGGATTTGTAGCCCCCAGAGTCTGTCAGGTACCAGCCAGGCATTGTCAGCCCCTTTCCCTCTGGGCGAGCAAGAAGTGACGCTGGGTTTGTCTCTGCTGGGGTTTCTCCTTTATAGGTTAACATAACCCTGCGTGATAGCCAGTTTCCATGGAAACAGGCAGCGCTCTAGGGGAATACATCCCCCAGGCAGTCTCTTAAGGACCTTCTCCTCCTCCTATCCTGAGTGCTGTGCACTGTGGCCAGGGTCCCCTAGACAGAGACCTGGGGTTTCTGAGGCCAGCGGGCGGGAGAGAGCTCTGGCAGCCACTGGCCCGACTCTACCTCACCTGCTTCCTCTCTCCACCCTGACTCCCTCTTCTCATAGCCACCCTGTGCGCAACAGTTGAGTTGGGAGCAGAAGGAAAAGCTCTTAGAGCTGCCTCTGGGTCCCCCGGAACAATCATGGCAGAGGTGGGCGGGGGAGCTGGAAATGTCATTGGCACTCAGGCAGTCCTCCAGATGGCAGGACGCAGCTCTGCCCAGCCTCCTCAGCCCACCCCAGGCCCACTCCAGATTGCCCCATCTCAGCCACTTCTCTCTAATGCTGTTTCCCCAGGCAGCTGTCTCTGTGGCAATGTCATTTTACCAGGAAAAACTTGACCATTCCTGGCCCTGGGCTGGCTGTGCTTGGAAAGGAAAAACGCGATGGGGGAGGGGTAGAGACGGAGCCGATGAGCCTTCGGGATTAGGTTCTCTTGAGGTCAGCCACAGTCCTGCTCAAAGCTGCTCCAGCAGTTGCCTTGGGAATGAACCAGGCAGTGGCCAGCCTCTAGGGCTGGGTCATGTGACAGGGAAGGAGTCTTGTAGTGGTGGTCTAGGTAGGAACAAGAGTTGTTCTGGGCAGAGGAACCAGCTAGAATTCACCACCCCCAAACCCTGCCAGCCCCCCCCAGAGAACTTGAGCAAAAGGACGCAATCATTCCCAGGTACGCCCCTAACCACTGGGTCCTGCTGGGGAGGGCCCTTCTTGACTCAGAACAGGGCGCTGAAGTCTTCAGGGAGCAGAAATCTGGGGCAGAAAACAAGGGAAGAAAGAAAACTAGAGAAAACCATGTGTCCTTAGAATGCTGGAAGAGAAGGGAGTGAGGCCCTCCTGGCTGGCCACCTGGGGATTTGTGGTGGACTCCAGAGAGGAAGGCCCCTGCCCTCAGGTGGCTCCATGGTATCCATGGAGATAAACCTCAGGATCCACAGCCCTCCTCTGCTGAAACCTTCATCCCCTCTCAGGGGGCATCCTCTCGCCCTGTCTCCCTTCTTTCAATTAAAGTCTGTCTTTGAGAAGGATGTGACGAAAACATTGCCATTAGCTGCAAATGACCAGCGAGGCTCTGTAAGGACCTCCCAGAGGGCTTTGCCTGTTGGCGGGAGGAGAAAGCCTGCTTCTGTTGCCTTGGAGCAAAAAAATAAAATAAAAGTAGACCAAGTTAGGGAGGAAGCTGTCCGTCAAGGCTTCTTAGTCCCTGGAATTTTACTGTCTGTGGCAAGGAGCACTATCTAAGGAGAATTACAGAGGGCTGGCCATTGGGTAGCAGGAGGGGCAGCTGCTACCTGCAGGCCTCTGTCCTGCGGTTGCTGGGCCAGTGGCCTGTGCAGCAGCCTAAGAGTGGACACACATCCCTGCATGCTTATGCAGAGTTTATTTTCAATGCAGCTGAATTATTAACCACCCTGCATGCATTGGGGATTCTACCAGGCCTTGTGTGAGTAAACAGAAACAAGTGAGCTATGGTCTATGCCCTGAAGGAGCTCACAGTGTAGTGGCAGGGATCTTATAAGGCTGACTGTGGCAAGTGTAACAGCAGACATATGTCACGCCCTCCTTACAGCACTGCCTTGGGCCCTAAAGATAAAGAGAGGAGTCCCCACACTTAGACCACACATCCACAGTCACCCTCCTTGCTTCTGAGAGGGAAGGGACAAGAAAGGTCTGAGACTGAGCTGGAATCAGGGCCAGAGGAGATGTAAAAGGGGCAGCCACAGTGGACTCAAGCCTCCCAGAGTTAGGGTGGGAGGATGCTGCAAAGAGCCAGGGAGAGAAACTGAGGAAGCCTCGGTGTTGCTACAACAGGCAAAAGCAGCAGATGAGCAGCAGGACCGCTCACCCAATGTCAGAATGCTTAGGAAGAGACAAGGCAGGGAATCCCTCCTCCAGTGGAGCAGGGGCCCTGAGTGGTGGCGTGGGACAGTAGAGCCCCAGCCCAGCGGCACTGGAAGTCCTCTTCAGCATGTATCTTGCAGGGTGACAAGAGTCAGAGTGACCAACTTTGAATAGTACTGAGGCTCTAGGCCCTGATGCCAGAATGACTCCCCCATCTTCCATGGCTTACATTCTGGGGCCTTTTCTTTGTCCACTGTGGTATGGGGCCCATCCTTCATCCCTACTCTTTGCCCCCTGGGAAGCAGTGGATAGTGGCTGCTGTCAGTTACCACCTATGTGGCCCAGGCCGGGAACTGGCGCTGTAAGAATGGAGTACGGGCTGGCCAGCTCTCACTCTGGAGGAGGCTGTCTGGCGTTGGCTTTGCTCCCCTGTCTCCTTGCTTTCTCCACCTCCTTAATCAAAGCTCAGACACATCCCAGGGGCTCCCACAGCCTGGGCCAGTAGACTGGAGAGCTGAGATGGCAAGGCTGTGTGTGCCTTCAAGGCCCGACGTGTCAGCAAGTCACCAGGTGCACTTCTGAAGACAGATGGCACGAAACCTCTGGAGTGAGGATCAAGAGGGCTTCCCTGCTTGGGTTGGGGACAGAGCCAGTGCTGTGCTGCAGTGGCCCCAGAATTTCACATTGAGCTCCCTCCCCAAGCCCTCCCCAGAAATGAGGCTTCGAGGAACCCAGCACCCAGGTCTCACTGCGCTCTTCCTCCCTGGCAGGCACCCAGTTGGAGAAGCTGATGGAGAACATGCGCAATGACATTGCCAGCCACCCCCCTGTAGAGGGCTCCTATGCCCCCCGCAGGGGAGAATTCTGCATTGCCAAATTTGTAGATGGAGAATGGTAAGCCACTTGGAAAAGCAGGGCAGAGTCTCAAGCAAGAGCAATAGCAGGGCCGTCCACAGGCCCCGGGCGTTGCCTTATCAGTCTGGTTTCCCCAGCTGGTTATTGACTGACCCAGCAGCTCTCCCAGGTGTCCCTCTTCATTGCCTACAGCCCATCTGGGGCCTCTCTCTGGCCTGTGCACCCCCTGCAGTCCAGCCAGACAGAAGTGGCTCCTTTCTTCTCTCCTGGGGGGATTCCAGGGTAGGAGCCCTGGCTGGCTGGCTGGCTGGCTGGGCTCTCCAGCACACCCCTCACCCCACCCGGGAAGAATGATGTCACAGGGGCTGAGGTGGAGGCTGGACCACAGTAAGCCCAGAGCAGCTGCCCGACCCTCCTCCCCAGCTGTCTGGGACATGAGCAGCAGTGCTCACAGGCCAGAAGAAGGTTGCTGACGTGTGATCTACCAAGGGAGGGCCCATGGCCTTCCCAGGGTGACGAAGTGACTCGGATGTGTTCCCCTGCTTCGGCCTCCCAGACAGATCTGCCGGCTAATTACAGCTGCTGTTTAGTGCGCTGGGTTTAAACAGCAGACATCAATCTAGTCATTAGTCTTGTTGCTTTATGCCCCAAGGACACATTAATCTGCTCCACATGCTCCTTTCTCCCTCTTCTGCTCCCAGCTATGCTCTGATTCCATTAGGTGGTGACCACAGTGCCTTAGGCTGGGCCTAGATGGAGTGCAGTAACTGTCCCCTGTGACACCCGTTGAACCCGGGCAGTGAAATGCTGTGCCCCTGCCCGGCCATTGCTGAGGCTCTGGGAGCCCAGACTCCTCAGGGCTGTCTCTTGAGCTCTGCCCATGATGCCATTGCAGGTACCGTGCCCGAGTAGAGAAAATCGAGTCTCCTGCCAAAGTACACGTCTTCTACATTGACTACGGCAACGTGAGTGTTGGGGACCAGGGTGTTGGAAGGGCCATCAAACACAGCAGCCCCCTGGATCAAAGCCATCTGATCTCTCCAAGGTTCCTCTGAGCTTACTGATAGAACAATGAGCATTGGGGCATCTGTGCCGTGCAGGTAACAGGCCAGGCCCCTGAGTGACCTGGCAAAACTGGTATCTATGGCCAGTGGCTGCAAACCCTGATAGGTCTCACATCCAGACCCCAAGGGTGAGGAACCCACAGTTCTCTTCTGCCTGAGGTCTCTGCAGAATGGGGCAGCGCCTCTGTAGCACACGGAGGCGCTTTACACCCCACAGCTCCGGGTGTTCAGGCCAAACTGGGTATTTGTTCCATGTGCTAATCCCCAGCACATCCCCCAAACTCAGGCTTGCTGGGAAGGGACAATCACAGATGACAGTAACTAACTAGCAACCTTGGGAGAAAGTCGCTCCAGCCGGGCCTGGGAGTCTGCTGACAACTCCTGGGAGATTCCCTTTAGGAACAGCAGCCAGGCGGTGAGAAAGCTGTCGTTGAGGAGGGCGACTCTCCTGAGTCATGGCTCTGCTTGTCTGCGTCCTCCCATACCTTCCTCAAGGACTAGGACTGAGGATCTGTTAGTAGAGAGCCGAGAGCTGGGCCATGCTCCCAGCCCATCTCCTTGGATACACAAAGGAAGAGGTCCTGCCAGACGAGGGCCAACCCACATGCCTGGGCCGGAACCACAGGCAGGCCTGCTGACCACGGAAATTCTTGTCTTGGTGTGCTCTCCCAGCGAGCAGCTGCAGCACCCCCTGGCCTGTGGGAACGTAGTCAGGGAACCCATGTCACAGACTGAAGGGCATTGGGAGGAAATGGAAAAGCAATTAGAGTCCAGTTATACTGTGATTGTTTTCATGGGAACCACTAGGTGTGCCAGCTCCAGGCCCAGAGTGAGGGGGTGTGAGCCACAGCTCCCCACTGCTGCTGGTACCAGCAGGGCACGTTCCCCCCGAGGCCTCACCCACTGGGGGAGCCTTTGTACATGGCAAAGTGGAACCAAGTAATGAGATGAACAGGGTGGCCCAGAGTTAGCATTCCCAGAGGTCTGGCCACAGAAAGCTGTCCTGTGAGAGCAAGGGGGCAGCGAGCATGTGACATGTTGGCCTGCTGCTTCCTCTGCAGAGAGAAAATCCTGCCGTCCACCCGCCTGGGTACCCTACCACCTGCCTTCAGCACTCGGGTGCTGCCAGCTCAAGCCACGGAGTATGCCTTCGCCTTCATCCAAGTGCCCCAAGATGTGAGTCTGGCGTCTTCCTCCTTCCAAAGGGGACTGTCCACTGACAATAGCTGCTGCTGCAGCCCTCGTGGCTGACAGGAAAAGATGGAAACCATGATAATCTGTTAGTAATAGGACTCAAGAAATGGGAAGTTGAGGAAGATGCCACTGAGAAGGTAGCATTTGGGCATTCCAGCTAGTCATAGAAGCGGGTAGGCCTGGTGGCCACGGTGCGTTGGACAAAGGCTAGACCACCACAGCTAGATCCCAGGGGGCTTTCGGGCCGTGGCAGCACGTGAGACGGGGAGGGCCTTGGTGTCGTGGGCTTGTCCACCGTGGCAAGGAGTTTATTCTTTGTGCTGTATAGGCAGGAAGGAAATGTGGCACCATTTCTGGGAGGAGTGTGACATGGTCCAGTATGTTTCTGAAAGTTAGTTCTGATGGCACAGTGAACAGAGGGACTGGGAGGAACGGGTGGGAGACAGTTACAGCAGTCCGTGCTAGAGACTAACGTGGCGCTGGATTTCTTATGTGTGGATGTGTTGCTGCTGGCCAAGAATGAGGAGGAGCGAATTTGACCAGTGAGACCTCCAGGCAGCCGTACAGTTTTCAGTTAGGGAGTGAGATGAGACCTGGAATAGTGTGGTTAAAACCAAGGCAGTGTACAGGATTGCCCAGACTGAGTGTGTGGAAGGTGTGATGAGGAGGAGAGAGGGTGTTAGAAGTACTGGGGTCCCACCACCTGAGAACAGGAGCCTAGAGGCAGCAAGTGTAGCCAGAGAGGAGAGAACCCATGCGTAGGGTCATAGATATCCTCCATTCCCAAGCAGAAAGCCAGTGTGCAATGCCCAGATCCCCAGGGAGCTCAGGCAGGTTGAAGCTTCCCAGGGGCTGCCCTTGGCTTTAGCTTTGAGGAGGTGCCTGGTACCAGAGTGAGAGCTGCGTGAACACCATGGTTGGCACTGTCACCAGATAAAGGGTGCAAATGAAGAATAAGCAGATTTACTCTCTGCTGCCAGGCACAGTGGCTCACGCCTGTAATCCCAGCACTTCAGGAGGCTGAGGCAGGTGGATCACGAGGTCAGGAGATTGAGACCATCCTGACCAACATGGGGAAACCCTGTCTTTAAAAAAAATTTAAAAAAAATTTACTCTCTGCCTTTTCACAAAGTTGCTGAAGGGCAGGAGAGAAACAACAGAAGATGCTGAAGGCAAGTATCACAAAACAGATCCGTGAAGACAGACACATGGGATCAGGTGCAGCGGCTCACGCCTAGAATCCCAGAATAGGAGGCCAAGCAGGGAGGATTGCTTGAGGCCAGGAGTTCAAAACCAGCCTGGGCAACATAGCAAGACCCTGTCTCTGAATAATAATAATAATAATAATAACAGTAATAATAAGTTGGGTGTGGTGGCACGTGCCTGTAGTCCCAACTATTCAGGAGACTGAGGTGAGAGGATCGCCGGAGCCCAGGAGTTCAAGGCTTCAGTGAGATGATGGCGCCACCGCACTCTGGCCAGTCCCTATCTCTTTTGGATTTTTTTCTTTTTTTTTTTTTTTTTTTTTTTTTTGAGGCGGAGTCTCGCTCTTTCACCCAGGCTGGAGTGCAGTGGTGTGATCTCAGCTCATTGCAACCTCCACCTCCGGGGTTCAAGTGATTTTTCCCACCTAAGCCTCCCCAGTATCTGGGATTACAGGTGCCTGCCACCACACCCAGTTCATTTTCGTATTTTTAGTAGAGACAGGGTTTTACCATGTTGGCTGGGCTGATCTCCAACTCCTGACTTCAGGTGATGCACCCACCTCGGCCTCCCAAAGTGCTGGGATTACAGGCGTGAGCCATCGCACCTGGCCTAGTCCCTGTCCCTTAAAAAAAAAAAAAAAAAAAACAGAGACACAGGATGTCATGGGCTCAGTGCACTGGAGCAAGGTCCTGCGGGAGGTAGGAAGTGAGAGGGCACCAAGTGTAGGTGAGCTTTGAGTGCAAAGAAGTCACTTTTCCTCAGAGACACAGGGCAGGAGGGTGGGGACTCGGGGGTAGGAAAGAAAGGGGTCACTTGCGAGTAGTCTCAGGCTAAGGGCAAGGAAAGAAAAGGGGAAGACTTCCTATCCGGAGCCTGTTTCTCCCTCACTAGGGTTCTTTTTGGGTTTTTTGTTTGTTTGTTTGTTTCGAGGCTGCGTCTTGCTCTGTTGTCCCGGCTGGAGTACAGTGGCACAATCTCAGCTTACTGCAGCCTCCACCTCCCAGGTTCAAGCAAGTGTTGTGCCTCAGTTTCCCAAGTAGCTGGGATTGATTACAGGCTCCCTCCCCACCCTCTCCCCTTCCTTCCCTCCCTCCCACCCTTTTCCACCACCATGCCCAGCTAATTTTTGTATTTTTGGTAGAGATGGGATTTCACTATGTTGGCCAGGCTGGTCTCAAACTCCTGGCCTCAAGTGATCCACCCACTTCAGCTTCCCAAAGTGCTGGGATTACAGGCGTGAGTCACTGCACCTGGCCAACCTCACTAGGGTTCTCAGGGGAGTTGAAAACACCCGGAAGAGGAGGCCCCTGCTGGCCAGACTTTCTTGGGAGTCCATGGACAAGAGCTGGGGCCCAAGTGGCTGTTCTCTGGCTTGCTCTGACTTGAGTGTGTCTCTGATCCAGGAAGATGCCCGCACAGACGCCGTGGACAGTGTGGTTCGGGATATCCAGAACACTCAGTGCCTGCTCAACGTGGAACACCTGAGCGCCGGCTGCCCCCATGTCACCCTGCAGTTTGCAGATTCCAAGGGCGACGTGGGGCTGGGCTTGGTGAAGGAGGGGCTGGTCATGGTTGAGGTGCGCAAGGAGAAACAGTTCCAGAAAGTGGTATGTGATGTGGAGAGGCGGCCCCAGCATTGCCCTACCACCCTCACCGAGGAGGGGGACTGCACCATGAGCCAGGAAGGGAGCAGGGAATCCACCATCCTGAGGTCTCCTGCTGGGGAAAGATAATGGATTTGGGTTTGTTGGGGTTTTTTTGTTTTTGTTTTTAAAGCTAATTACATCCCAAATTAATTGGCTGCGGGTTTGGCTGAGAATGCGGCTGCAAACTAGAGCAGAAAGTTTCCCTCCCCCATGTACCCCCAGGTGACAGGCAAGAAAGCCTTGCCAGGGGCAGTGTGGGGAGGGTCAAAGCCTGTCCCTCCCGCTCTCCCAGTTTCACTCTTCAACAGACGACTTCCAAGTCCATAAGCAACTCCTAGTACCCAGTGCCACCCCAAGCCAGAGCTCTCGAGGAGGCGGCACCAAAGGGCCCAGGGGAACTCTGCCACACAACCCTCTGGCTGTTTGGAAAGCCCCTTGGACTTGGAGTCCTGGCTCACCATCCTGAGAGGAGAAGCCAGCTCCTGAGCCCCATCTCCCCTGCGCGTGAAGTGAGGGGAGCACTGGACGCCTTGCCACTTCTCAGGGCTGATCATGACGATCAGTGCGCTCATACCTGGGAAATACCTTGCACTGCACGGCCATTGGTGATTAGCTTTGGGCTCTGGATACAAGGCAGCCCCTTCCATTCAACACTGTACATTTCTGAGTCCCTCCCTACCCTCTCACCAAGCAGCCACTGAGGCCCTATTGCAGACCAGCCCTGCTTCCCAGCTGGGCTGAATCAGTGAACCATCCAAGTGGGCCAGGTTGGGGGAAGCTTAATGTCTCTGCTATGCAGAAAATTTCTTTTGCCCCAGTCCCTGAGAGAAACACCTAACATGTGTTCGCTTATATATTCCTTCTATCAGCAGACGTTTATTGAGGGCCTATGGTATATGAGTGAGCAAGAGACAGCACCCCTGCCCTGAGGAGCTTACATTCAAGCATGAGCAGACAGCAATTAAAATGGAAATAATAAGTAAATTGGATATTAGAAGATGATAACTGCAGTGAAAAAACAGAAGTGAAATCCAGGGAGTCAGGAATGGGAGGGGAAAGTTGTGTGTTTATTGTTCCGGTTTGGTTTGGTTTGGTTTGAGACCAGGTCTGGAGTGCAGTGCCGCAGTCACAGCTCACTGCAGCTTCGAACTCCCTGGCTCAAGTAATCCTCCCACCAAAGCCTGCTAAGTCACTGGGACTACAGGCATGCGTGGGCCACCATGCCTGGCTAAATTTTTTTATTTTTTTTGTAGAGATGGGGTCAGGCCGGTCTTGAACTCCTGGGCTCAAGTGATCTTCCTGCCTTGGCCTCCCAAAGTGCTGGGATTATAGGCCTGAGCCACCACACCTGACCTAGGTTGTAATTTTAAATGAGGCTGCCTGAGATCATTAAGAAGGAGATACTTTACCGCAGACCTGAAGCAGGTGGGAGAGGGAGCCAGGACGACATGATGGGAGGAGCGTTCCAAGCAGATGGAAGAACCAGTGCAGAGTTAAGGGAATAGCCAGGAGATGAATGTGATTGCATTTTGTATTTTACTCTGAGGGAACTAAGGCTCCATTGGATGGGCTTGAGCAAGGGAGAGATGGGGCCCTGACCTAAGCATTCTGCAGGGTCATGCTGGCTAATCATTGGAGGGCACCCCTGACCACTCCCTTTCCTCTCTCCGTCACTCCAGATCACAGAATACCTGAATGCCCAGGAGTCAGCCAAGAGCGCCAGGGTGAGTTCTTGCCTTGGGAGCCTCCAGAGGCTACCGAGTTGAGGGGTTTGGCCCTCTGAGTTCCAGTGGGTCCTGTACCCCTAAAGAGCTATTTTCTGTTTTTTCTCACAGCTGAACTTGTGGCGCTATGGAGACTTTCGAGCTGATGATGCGGATGAATTTGGCTACAGCCGCTGAGGCGGCGATCGGGTTTGGCCCCCAGCACCGCTCACGCCAGTCCCTCTTCCTCTGCTGGGAGGGTGTTTTCAACTCCACACCCCAGAGAGGGGGTGTAGATTGGGTCCAGCTTTGCTTCAGTGTGTGGAAATGTCTTGTAGGGTGGCATCAGGGCTGGGGGTGGGGTGAGGGACCCCAAAGCTTTCTGGGGCAGACCCTTGTCCTCTGGGATGATGGGCACTGCTATCCACAGTCTCTCCCAGTTGGTTTTATTTGGAGGTTTGTGGTTTTTTTTTTTTGTTTTTTTTTTTTAAAGTCCTCAAATCTGGAAGAAGCATCAAAGACTACGTCCTGGTGGAGGGAGTCATCCTAACACCTGGGCCGCTGCCAGCTGGCACCTGCCTCTGTCCCAGACCGCCCTTCTTCCCAGCAATCTGTCCAACTGTTGATTATGTGATTTTTCAGATGCGTCCATTCTCAAATGCCAGTGTGTCCACATCTTCGCCCTGGCCAGCCCATTCTGTATTTAAAGCTTTTGAGGCCCAATAAAATAGTACGTGCTGTCTGCAGCCCTTATTGGTCACAGTGGGGTCCAGAGCATGGAGTCTTGGCAGCTTCAGCCAGGGGGAGACCTGGACACTTGAATGACCCCCAGGATAGTCATCCAAATGCCTGGCCACTCTCCCTAAAATAGAGCCAGCTGGGGAAAATAAGGCCGATCTTCAGCGTCCAAGCAAGCAACTCCTGGACCCAGTGGGCACCACTTGGCACCATGGCCATCATGCAGGAGGCTAGAGGTCTTTTCTGACTCATTGCAAATGGCTGTTCTCAAAGACCTTAGAGAGTTAGAGCAGCTTGGCCAGCAGCACGCAGGACCATTCACCCTCTGAATTGCTGGGCCTAGCCTTAGGCAGACCCTGCCAGATCCCCAAGAAAGGATCCAAAAGGGAATCAGCTGAGAGAAATTACTTCCCTAATTCCTGCTGTGGCTGGGATAGAGTGGATTAGAACGCAGGCCCCCTGGTTCCTCCCTGGAGCGCAGAGCTAGGAGGACTGGCTTCTCTGAGAAGGACCCAGGTCCCAGGTGAGACGCCCGTCTGCTCCAGGTTAGCCATTGCTCCTGTCTAACTTGATAAGCTCTCCCCAAAGGTTCTCAGGTAGAACTGGCCCCAGAGCTCAGACTCCTCAGGCTGCATATAGCTTGTGGGGGAGGAGCCACTGTGGTGCCAGGCCAGGAGCCCTGGGGAGAGAATCAAGTGTTCGAGTCCCCACTTTCCACGCCCACGGTGTCCGTGCCTCATTATTTCTCCACTGACAGCATCACCTGTGTGCCCCTGCCCCTCCCTGGCACATACTCTGGTGAAACTTGGCAGCACGTCTGTCTGACAGCCCCACGTTCCACCAATATTCTGATCTGGGTTGATGCTCTAAGCTGCCATATAAAATTGATCCTTTGGTCTTGGGGGTACAGGGAGAGTCAGTGGAGGTGGCAGGGCCTGTCTGCCCAGATCTCATTCCTAAGCCAGAGGTCCTGCCATAACACACACTTGTCCTGGCCAGGGCTCTTATGGGTTTCTCGTGTGTTTCTTACACTCAAGGTGCACTATAGTTAGGTGAGAGTGAGAGGAACCAGGGAGGAGCCATGGGGAGAAATGAGTCAGTTCAACTCCAGAAACCACTAGTTTCCCTTGGTCCTCATGGGGACTCGGTTTCTATTTGCAGTGCCTCCATCCTAGCCAGAGCAAGTGCTTATTGTAAGGTATATTGTCGAGTCGAAATGAGGAAACTGAGGCCATTATAAGAAAATGCAAATCCGATTTATTCAGCTCCCGGGCGAGGTTCTATGGTCCAGGTAAGGGCCAGAGAAGTCGCACTTAACTTTTTAGGGTAAGGGGTTTTATAAGGAGTGAAGGCATTTGATTGGATATAGGGGAGACAAAGCATAAGGCACTTGACTGGATATTGGGACCCAGGAAGTAGAGTGAAGGCAGTTATTACTGGTAGGTAGGTGGGATCTTCGGTGAGTGGGAGAAATGACCTTGACGGGGGCAAAGTGCTTATCGGGCAAGGGAGTGCTATCAGGCAAGGTTTGTCGGGGCTTTCCAAAAAATTTTTGGGCGGGGGTTTTTCAGCGGGGGCTACATGTCGGGTGCAGAGTGGTGACGTAATTCCCTGTTGCCGGGAAGGATGGGCGTGTCTGAGCTCCCCGGCGAGGCAACCGGCCTTACACTTATATTCCCTGAATCTGACCCCTTATGGTCCAGTAAACTGTGCTTCCCTTGACTATGTGCAGCCCCTTAGGAGGCCCAGGAAGTTAGGAGGGGTGTGGATGATGACTTGGTGTGAACCTCTCCATCATCCCCCCTCCTGGAGAAGCTGTCCTGCCCCCCGGCAGAGAACCACACTCTCACCATGGTCTCTGATTTTATTTTTATCTATCAAGAAGAGAATGCCCATCTCACCTATTTCTTGACCTCTAAGGTGCTTCTGGTAGGGCGAGATGTGTATTCACGATGAATACAATCGGCAGAGGGGCAAGATGCCAGCCCGGTCTTTTGTGAAAGGGTCTGAAATCATCTCACGGTCTTCACAGTTGCCTTGGTTACATCTGTGCCCAAGGATAAACCCTCCTTCATTTTCCAATTGAAATTTTGCCTGCGCCTTCCCTCTTCTGATTTTCTTTCTCTTCCAAGGCTGGTTGAGACAAAGGTCAGATCAGTCACCAGGCAGGAAGGCACTACCACAGCTTTTCTGGTTTTGGCCCCAACTTGGTGTTTCTCTCTCGCGCACATCTGCTGAGTTCCTGAATGTGACCTGGATAGGGCTGGGACCAAGGTGAGGTGAGCCACGCGCCGAGGGTGCACGTCGGCGTGTTCTATTTTCGTGTGTAGCTGTCCACTCAGCACCAGCCCTTGTACCAGTAACACAGAAAAGCTCTCCACAGGTTCCTCTCCCCTCCCCGAGTTATAAAACTTGCACCTTGGCCTCAGGATCGTGGGTTCTGCTTCTCCATCCACCTTTCCTGTTGAATAGTGAAGTCTCTTGAGCACCTATTATCCATCCACTTAGGCATCCTCCAAACAGGGATTAAGACCCAGTTAGTGCCAGGCACAGTATTGGGTCCAGTGAATGCCAAGGTCATCTCTCTGGGCTCTCAAGGAGGCAGCAGATGCCATGCTATCTATAACAAGCCACAGCAGCGGGCGGTGTCCTGGGACTTTAAGGGACAGAGGCCCTGGCCCAGGTGGCTGGGAAGTTTCCCAGAGGAACGGAGAAGAGCTGGGGCTAGCAGGTGTCAGGAAAGCATCACTTAGTCTGGGCAGATTGAGGAGGCTCCTGGTCTCTAAGGGTGGATGCAGCAGAGCCCAGGGCTTGGGAAAGCCGCCAGGGAAGTGCTGGTGCCTACAGTCCTCCACAGCGAACTCATCGCCCTCCTCTGGCTAGTGTGTAGGATCAGTAGGAAGCCCGGCAGTGGAGAGAAGGGCTCCCGTGACTGCCTCCATCTTATTTATTGGTTTGATTATTTCTGCATCCTGGGGGAGAGAGTCAATGAACCCCTTTTCTTTTTTTTTTTTTTTTTGCATTAGCCCATGTTGGGAAGCAATGGGGATGGGCCAGAAAGCTGGTGCCTCAAGAGTGGTTATTGATGTCCTGATTACAAGAGGATGCTAATTTAATTTGAACCTAATTACAGTGCACTACCCTGGGTGGCATGTGTTTTAATAATTAACGTCCTTCAGATGCGTAGGAGTGTAATAATATTTACACTAGGTTGGCCAGCAGCCTGGGGAGGCGGGCTGGGGGCCCATACACCACCCTCCCCCTGGAAAGCTTGGCTGCGAGCAGGTGGGGGAAGAAGGCACATGGGTCCTGGCTGGCAAGTGTCTCGTCATCCTTCCCAGGAAACATGCTTGGGCCTCATTTCCAGCCACTCCCTTGACCCAGCAGGCAGCTTTGATCTGTGGGGCGCCAGCCTGGAACTCTGGAATACATCAAGACTGGCAGGATCAGGTCTCTGGGCTCCAGCTCCAAACCTACCGCCCCAACCCCACTCCACCACACAAGCAAGTTTCTGGCCGCCTCAGCCTGCCTGGCCCCATCCCGGGAAGGGCTTGTTTAAGGGGGAGTTTAGGAGGGAGGAAGGGGAGCTGCTTGGTTTTTCTTCATTCATTTAAGGGAGGTAACATTTATCAGAAAATAGACACATTCGAAAAGGTGTACAAATTAGAAGGGAACCGCTCAAATACTCACACAGTGAACATGACCCACACAAGCAGCACACACACCAAAAAAGAGCATCAGCAGCCCCTCATGAGCTTCTCCACAGCCACTCTCACCCCCAAAAGTAACCTCTCTTGGCTTCTATCCCAGTAGATGATTTTTGCCTATTTTGTTTGTTATGTTTTTATGTTGATTTGTTTTTGTTTTTTTCGGTTTGCATGGCTTTGCATTTTACATAAGGGGACTCAGACCGTATGTATTCTTATGTGCCTGATGCACACCTGTGAGATTCATCCATGTGGTTAGGTTCATTTTAGTTTGTGCATTTTGTGTGGTCCATTGTATGAATACACCAATCCTTGATTATTAGAAAGAAGTCAGACATTGAACAGTCTGCTAGAATCAGAGCTATGCCAGGCCCTAAAGGAGAAATCTGCTCATCCTAATTATGCCACTGGGGGCAGAAGGTGACACGAATGAGAAGGGGAAGCAAGATGACAGGACGAGGCAGTTCCGTCCCCAACAATACCAGAACAGCGTGTTTGTCAGTGTGACCCTGCGCGCAGCCTTTCTGAGCCTCCAGAGGTAGGGAAAGGGCCTACCAGCAAGTCCAGAAGCCAAGCAGAACCAGGGGCTTCAGAAATGGGCCGTGGGCACTTCAGTGTCTCCACCAAGTCTCACTAGGCACTAAGTGTGGCTGGCCGGCCAACTACATCAGAATCACCTGGGGTGCTCGTTAAAATACAGCTTCCAAAAATAGTGCCAGAACTATATTAGGAGTGAGAGGGTAAGTAAGCCGAGTCCTCATCTATCATAGCAGGAAGGCAATGGGTAATGTCTGATAAAACAAGAACTAGCTTGTTATTTAGCAATAAGATAGTAACCATCAGATCAAACACATGATTAAAAGTGGTTGCCTGGGGGGGGGGCCGCCGCCCGGGCGGACGCCAAACCCTTCCCGCCCCCGGGCCGGGGCGGGGGCGCGGCCCGGGGCGGGGGGGGGGGGGGGGGGGGGGGGGGGGGGGGGCGGCCTCTTAGGTAGCACACTAGGAAGCACGACTTTTTATTGTAATCTCTGTCTACTATTGAATTTTTTTTAACTATTTGTGTTTCTAGTGGTCTTTTTAAAATTCATTGTCGTGTAAATATACGTGTATCTAGGTGCCACTCCCGACCTATTACCTCAATCCCCTTGGGGTGGGGCCTGAGGATCCACTTTAACAAGTTTCCTAGGTGATTCTGATGAGTTCTCAAGTTCAAGAATTAGCTATCACTGTCCAAACTCATTTTATAGGATGAGAAGGGAGACAAAGGACTTGCCCAAGGTCACCCAGTTTATTGATGGCAGGGCCAGGAATAGAAAACAGGTCTCCTGGTCCCAGGCCTATGATTTTTCTCTCCATCATGGCTTTCACCTTGGAGGGTGTCCATCCCAGCAGGCCTGGCCCTCAGGGACCTGCAGGGTGAGCTGGGGTCCCGATTCAGATGAAGGAGGCTAGGGTGTCGTTGCACAGGGCAGTGGAGTGACTCCTGTCACAGGCCCAGAGCCCTCAAGCAGGCAGAATATTTCTAACCGCTGCATGTTGACAGTGCCCTGGATTTGTGCAGATCCACTGCAGAGTCCGGCACGTGCAAAAATGCAGCTGCTCCTGTGGCTCTGCCAGCAGCAGCATCTTTGAGGTTTGTCTTCTCAGGATGGGAATGAGTCTGCCCTGAGCCATCCATAGCCCAGTGAACATTCACACATTTAGCGTTTCCTGAGCTGCTCCAGACACTGTTCTAAGGGCTGGGGGGAAAGGGAGAGTTAACTCTGGCCTCGTGGGGCTTACAGTCTATTGAGAACAACAGATGCTGGTGATAGAAAGACCTGATTGATGTAATTGATGTATGTACAGATGCTGTGGCCTTAGTGTGTCAAGTTGACAATGGCCATGCCCCATGACCCAGCAGTTCCCTCCTTGTTCTGTGACCAGGGGCTACTCACATGTGTAAGAACAACCCACCAGGAGTCATATGCAAGAATGGGCACTGCAGCTTTGTTCCTACAGACAAAAATGGGGCACCACAGGCATGACAAGGTGTATTCATGCAATGGAATATTACTCGGCAGTGAAAGTGAATGAACTCTGGCCACACAAAGCAAGGATAAATCTCAGAAATAATGTTGAGTGAATAACGCACATCTCAGAGAACTTCACATCATACAATACCATTATTATAAAGCTCAAAACCAAGTAATGCATTGCTTAGATATGCATGTATCCATGTGATCATTTCATATATTGTCCAAATAGGGATGTTTTTGAGAGCCAAAAGGAATGCAAATTCTGACATTTGGACTGCAAGTATAAGCTGACACTATCTCCAGTAAATACATTACATATATGTAGGGTGTCCATATATGTGGACACCCCTACTTGTATGTAATAACACACAAAAGCAAAGGGTTGGTAAACCGAAATCTGGATAGTGGTCACCTCCAGGTGGGGCAAGGGACCCCAGGGGTGAGATAAGGAAGGATGCTGGGAGGACATAAGTGACTGGGGATGTTCTGTGTCTTGGTATGGGAGGTGGGTCCATAGATGGCTATTAATAAAGTGTAGGAACTCAAAGGAGAAAGCTCTTCCAGGGAGTTGAAGGTTTTGAGGACAGGGTGACAGCTTCAACAGTTTACCAGATAAACAATGGGTGTGGTTGAGGGGAACTCATTGAGCAAAGCCCTCTCCTGGCTGGTGGGCCCTTCTGAGAAGGCTCTCTGCATTGCAAGTCTTAGTTCTGTGTGTGTCCACAGAACTAAGGACTTTGTTCTCACCAGCCCTGGGCCCTCACCGGCTGAAACCACACCCTTTCGGGAAAGAGCAGCCAACGGGATCGGGAGAGCTGACCAGCCCTGCACAAGACACTGACTTCAAGGTCCCCCTGCTGACTTTCAGATTGAGGTGTGACTTATGGGAAGAGCACAGATCTTAAGCATATGGCTTGTAGATTTTTGCAAATTTATACATACTCCTGAAACTACCATTTGGATCAACTATAGAACATTAGCACCCCAGAAATCTCCCTGATAACAACTTTTACCCCATAACCATGCTTTTGGCTCTTCTTGGTGCCAGGGTCTTCTAAAGAGATTTTTTCCTGAAACAGTCCTGATGATATGATGGGACCTTGCAGTCTCTGTAAGGCACCTGTGCCTGGGACTTGAATTGACACAAGGTAGGATGGGGCTTCGGACCCCCCCCCCCCCGCTCTTCTCAGCTGCCTCAGAGCCTTAGGCAAGGACAGCAGGAGACAAGGGTCCCTCACCCTGCTGCCTGAGCGCCTTGGCTGTATCCAGCCAGGCAATACAGACCTATTATCCCAGCTCAATCCAGTCATTATTCTAGGCCCTGGGCCCAGTCACTGCCACAGATCCAGGTGACATTGATGCAATTCATTGAGCAGGCAGCCTCAATCTATAGGACTCATCTGGCTTCCTGGGCCTGGGAGATAGGCCAGCTCCCCTCCACTCGGGCAGTCTTGCTCTGTCCTGCAGCCACATGTATGCCACAGGTCCAGCACAGAGCCTGTGGTGTTAACATTTTGTGTTCCCAATTATGTGGAAGGAGAAGAGGCCAAAGCTACTTAGGTTATTCTAAATGATGCTTCTGTTTGGCTTCGCAAATGTTCTACTCCCCTGTGGTCAGCAGTGTCTCAGCCTCAGAGATTTCACAGTAGAGGAAATGATATTGATGGAGCCAAGCCCTCCCTCCAGCCCACTGCAGAAGCCACCATGCCTGAGTTGGCCGCCTCTCTCCAGCCTGTCCTCACACATGGTCAGGACAGGACTTGACCAGGGAGGGCGTCAGGATTTTGGGTTGCAAAGAATTTCTTGCAGAACCATAGGCTGCATTCAGAGACTGAGTTGACAGATAGATGCCAAACAGATTAAGTATCAGGCCGAGTTGGTGCTGATCAAGAACTTGGCTGTGAGATTGATCTCAAGGAGTCAGTGGTGGAGGACATGGTTCTGAAGGCAGACGGGCTGACCTTGAGTCCCATGTGCCACGCCCTAGCCGAGTGCCCCAAGTGAGCTAATGAACCTCTCTGAGGCAGTTCCCTCATCTGTAAACTAAAGAATAAAAGATAAAAATTCCTACCTCGCAGGTTGCTAAAAGAATTGAGAGGCCAGGCACAGTGGCTCACACCTGTAGTCCCAGCACTGGGAGACCAAAGCGGGAGGATCGCTTGAGCCTAGGCATTCAAGACCAGCCTGGGTAACATAGTGAGATCCCATCTTTTTTTTTTTTTTTTTTTTTTTTGAGACGGAGTCTTGCTCTGTCGCCCAGGTTGGAGTACAGTGGCGTGATCTCAGCTCACTGCACCCTCTGCCTCCCAGGTTCAAGTGATTCTCTTGCCTCAGCCTCCTGAGTAGCTGGGACTATAGGTGCCTGCCACCATGCCTAGCTAATTTTTTGTATTTTAATAGAGACTTGGTTTCACCATGTTAGCTAGGATGGTCTCGATCTCCTGACCTCGTGATCCACCCACCTCAGCTTCCCAAAGTGCTCAGATTACAGGTGTGAGCCACTGCACCCGGCCTCTACTTTTTTTTTTTTTTAAAAAAATAAAAAGTAAAGGAATACAGAGAGATTTGTAAAGTCCTTTACACAAGCCCCAGCACAGATTCTGTGTTCACTGTTTGCTGTTAACCGCTCAGGGAAAAGGATGCGGGCATGGAAGAACCCCTCTGCTCTCGAGAGCCTTGTGGGGTTCAGGCCAAAAGGGAGCCAAGGTGTCAGGAGGTGGGGGGGTGGGAGGCTGAGATGACTGGCCTGAGTCTCTGGCTGTCCAGTGTGGAGTGGTGGGTGGCAGGAGGCATGCATACCCAGGGCAGGTCTTCACCTTGCTGGCCTGGAACGACTCCTGTAGCTGAGGTGGTCAGCCCATGAGCATTGAGTACCTGTCATGCCAGGCACCGTTTGGGTGCTGAAGTTACGGCAGCAAACAGCACAGAGCCCCTGGCCGCATGGACTAGGGAGGGGACATATGCCCATACTCACCTGGCATGGAGGACACCATGCCCAGCCAAAACTTACACATAGACACTTTCCCTCGAACCTGAAATCTGAATTTAGACGGCAGAAGGAAGTTAGTGGCAGGGGTTGGGGTGTGTGTGTGTGTGTGTGTGTGCACACGTGCACGTGCATGTAGATGTCTCTTGGAGCAACCGGTTCTGATTCACAGACCTTATAACCAGCAGCAGAAAATGAGGCCTCCCTGCCGATGTGGGTGTGATTCTGGAGAAAGTCCTGTGCTGCAGCTGAGTGGACCATGGGCAGGGAGTGGGGTGGAGCAGGGGCAGTTCTGGGGGCAGGATGCTGCAGTGCATCCCACCCACCCACCACGGGAAGCCTCAAGATGGAGTTGGCTGGGGCGTGGATGCAGGAGGAGCAGCCAGTATCAAAGCTGCTGCACTCCTGCCTTCTGGACTCCAGCATACCGGCCTCACTGGCTGTGAACAGGGGAAACATGGGTTTCAGGTTCCCAGTGGGCAGAGCTGTGCAGAGGGAGCCTTCCAGGGTCAGGCAAAGGGCATCATCCCAGGCAGGAAGTGTTAGCCCTGATGTGGGGGACACCTCCTAGGCCATCCTCATGTCCACTGAAACCCTCATGTCCACTGTGTGAGTGGCACACAGTGCATGACTGTTAGGGACATTCCCATTTGACAGGGTGACAAAGCAGAAGGGGTGAGTGCCTAACTCCAAGTTATACAGGGTGTGAGGAGTTAAGGCATGAGCTGCACAGAGGCCACCATGATGAGCCACTTACATGACCTTTACCCCTAGTGAGAAGGACCTGTGTGGGCAAAGACAGGTCTGGAGCTGCACTTTACTCAACAGCTGGGGAGGCCATTTCCAGAAGGGGCTCTGCAAGGTGCGGCAGCACATGCACTTGGGGGTTTGCAGGGAGGAGAATGTCCTTGGGAACTAGCCTGGTGGCCTTGTCTCATCTGGCCTGATCTGTAGAGGGCAGCTCCCAGGGGAAGACCTGAGGCAGAGATCACAAATAGTGCCATGTCTGATCAATTGATAGTGGCTCCCTGGGGTGCCCTGTAGTCAAGGATTCTAAGGTCATGCCAGAAAGTCAGCTGTAATCAATTATTAATGTCTACCAGGGGTGTGGGAAAGGGGGATGGTCATGTGTGTCCCATGCATTTACTATCCTGGGTCAGTGCTTTCATGGGAAAGGGTATAGGAATCTTACTCCATCAAAGTAGGGGGCACTTCCACGGTATCCTTGACAACAGGTATCCACTTCTGCTTGCAGAGAGGGCTGGAAACTCCCTCTCAAGGAAGTGGTGCCCAAATCAGTTCTTACCCTGTTACTGCTATTGTGTTCCTGTTGCAAATGATGTTTTGCAGTTCATAAACAGAGTTAAACACCTACTCTGTGCTGGGCACGAGGGACCTACAGCTGAGCCAGTCAAGTCCCCTGATACTGTCTGCAGATACTTGAACTTGGTAACCTTCAGTGAGACCCGTATTTTTTGGTGGGAGGGGAGAGGCCCCTAAAAGCAGGGACAGAGAGTTCTCCAGAAGCAGGAAAAGCTAAGGCCCTGAACCTGGAGGTGGCTCCTTGGACCATGGGCATTTCCTGAAGACCAAGCTTCCACTTTCCTCTGGTGCCTTCCAGGCCAGTAGGCCCTGGAGCAGTGCTTCTCAAACTTTAACATGCTTGCGAATCATCTGGGGATCTTGTTACAATGCACATTCTTGGCCAGGCACAGTGGCTTACGCCTGTAATCCCAGCACTTTGGGAGGCTGAGGCAGGCAGACCACCAGAGGTCAGGAGTTTGAGACCAGCCTGACCAACATGGAGAAACCCTGTCTCTACTAAAAAAGTACAAAATTAGCCTGGTGTGGTGGTGCATACCCATAATCCCAGCTACTCGGGAGGCTGATGCAGAAAAATCACTTGAACCCAGAAGGCAGAGGTTGCCATGAGCCGAGACACGCCATTGCACTCCAGTCTGGGCAACAAGAGCAAAACTCCATCTCAAAATAAATAAATAAAAGAATGCACATTCTCCTTCAGTAAGTATGGGGCAAGGCCAAGAATCTGCATATCTAACCAGCTCTCAGGAGGTGATTTGGGCCACAGGATCACCCTGAGGAGCTATCCCCCTCCCCCAGCCCTTTCAGGCCAGAGGCTCCCAGCAGGAGGTAGTAGGTAGAGAAACCCACCTGGGTCCCACAGAGGGCTCCTAGGTGGTCTGACCAAGGCCTGAGTTTGGAGGCAGGGAGCAAACAAGACTCATGCTACCCAGAGTCAGAAATGGAAGGAGCCAGACCCTGGCACGGCTTTGCAGGATAAGCTGCCTGAGGGGGAGGGGCTGGGCCTGCGGCTAGGGCTGGGGCTGGTTGAGAATCTCAGCTCTAGGAGCTCCAGGGCCAACACAGAGTTCGGGCAGTGCTATGCTCTGAAATGTAGGCTCTCTAGACTACACCCCCAAAATGAGCTAAACATCTGTGTGATCCCACACTGGGCTAAACATTCTATGGGTAGTCCCATCAGGGAAGGACCTTTGCCCCTATTTTACAGGTAGCCTCTGGAAAACAGGCATAGTGTCCATCATTAGCAAATATTCAATACACCATTTATGAGTGAATGAATGAATGGCTAAAAGTGCAGCTGAGTCCAGGCAGAGGGCATGAGGCCCAACCTAGAGACAGGCAGAGAAATAAAGTTCAGGTCCCAGGACTGGAGGCGCATCTTCCCCACCTCCCCCACCAGGTCCAGGCAGGGCTTGATCTGAACGCGAGCCTGGGAACCTGTGGCCAGCCTTTACTTGTTGGAAAAGAGCACCCCTTAATCTCTACTGCTCCAGGTTGGTGCTTCTCTAGCTTTATTTTATTTTATTTAGTTTTGTTTTATTTTAAGATGGAGTCTCGCTCAGTCGCCAGGCTGGAGTGCAGTGGCGCAATCTCGTCTCACTGTAACCTCTGCCTCCCAGGTTCAAGCTATCCTCTACCCCAGCCTCCCAAGTAGCTAGGACTACAGGCGCGCGCCACTACACCCGGCTCATTTTTTTGTATTTTAGTAGAGACAGGGTTTCACCACATTGGCCAGGATGGTCTCGATCTCCTGATCTCTGATCCGCCTCCCTCGGCCTACCAAAGTGCCGGGATTACAGGTGTGAGCCCCCGCGCCCAGCTCCTAGTTCTTTTTCAAAAAACACTAGATCCGTCCGCTGCGCTGAGTGAGAGCGGAGCAGGCCTCCGTTCTCCAAATGGCCTTATCCACAGAGCTCTTGCCTTGTGCCGAGCTCTGTGCCAAGCACATCACATGCTGTATCCTGCGGCCAGGTTGCTGTGGTCAGGGTCATACCCCGGTCCAAGGTCGCAGACCGAGGTGGGACTCTGATCCAGCAACTACGCCCCTGGCCCGGAGACCGAGCCCCCTGAGGCCCAGGCGAGGCGGGGCAGTGAGCGGCCGAGGAGCCGAGCGCGGGCAGTGCAGGCGCTGCCAGTCGGGGAAGCAGCCAAGGACGGAGGACGGAGGCTGTTCTTCCAAGGACACCCTCTGCCGGGTTGCGAGCAAAGGTCAGAGGAGTCCTGAATGGTTTGTGCAGATGCTTTTCTGTGCGTTCCACATCATAGACTCCCAGAGCCTCAGAACCGGAGATCATCGTCCCACCCCCCATTTTACAGACGAAGACACTGAGAGCCGAGGAGGGGGAAGCGACATGGCCAAAGTCGGAGGGCTCATTCGTTGCAAGGCGGGGTTTGGAACCCGGGGTCTGGCTCCGGACCACGCGCCTTCGGCCCTCAGCCTTCTGCCCCCTGTGCCCCGCTGCGGCCACCAAGGGGCCCCCTCGGCGCGCACCCTAAAGAGCCTGAACGCTCGGCTGAATTCGTGGGGACTCGGAGCCGCGGCTGACGGGTCGATCGCGGTTCCTGTGCTGTGTGCGCGCCCCGCGGAGCTGAGCGGAGCCCCGGGATCGGGGGCGCTGCACCGGCCTGGACTCCTCACCTCTCGCAGATCGGGCCGGGCCGCAGCTGGAGACCGCAGCAGTCCCGGGAGGCCTCCGGACCCCTTCAGGGTGCGTCCGGGAGGCGGGTCCCGCGCGGCGGGGCCCACCCGCCCGAGGCCACTTAACTTCGCGGGGGGCTGCCTCGGGCCTTCGGAGACGCGGAGGCTCAGATCGCAGCCTTGGGGTACTCAAAGCCCAGGCTCCCTGGGGTGGCCGGCGCGCCCGCCACCCCAGCTCCAGAGAGGCCCACTGCTTCTCCGCCCGGAGCTTAGTCTCCTAGTTCCTCTACCAGTCCCTCACCCCGCAGGTCTCTGGGGACTTCTGACCACCTGTTCTTACCCTCCCCTTCCCCCATACCTCCCGCCCTTGTCTCCGGAACGGTGATACAGTCACCGGATTGCTCTCCATCTCCTGTTGGTCTACACTACACACAACTCAATAATCCGCCCTTCCATCCGGGTGACAGAGACACAAATCATCTAAGCTAGCGGTGCTCAAAGTACCAGTCCAAGAACAGCAGCATCAGCACCTTTGGGAAACTTGTTAAAAATGCGGATTTGGGATCCCCATCCCAGATCTACGAACAGAAGCTCTGTAGAGCCCAGCAGGTGATTCTGATACACGCTAAAGTTTGGGAGCCACTGATCAAACATTCATTCATTCTTCACCTGGCCCACCCAGCATTGCCAGTGGGGAGACACACCCACAAAGCACAAGGCTGTGAGCCCCACCACTGTCCACCCTGAGACACTGTCCATTAGCTTTTGGATGACAGGCAGAGGTGCTCCAGCTTGGTCCAGTACAGACTTGGGAATCGGGGCCAGGTTCAGGGCAGCAGGTTAGCTAATGGCAGCCAAGGGTTCCCCCTGGAATGGGGAGTGGGGGAGAAGCTACCTGGTTTGGCCCATGCTGCTGCACTCAAAGCAGCTACCTTTCAAAGCTGCAAGAACAGGAAATTGACCTTTCTCTGTCCCCAGTAAGTGATGATGGAGTCTCTGGAAGGCCAGACTGATGAGGTCTTGCTCTTTGCAGCAGGGAGCCATCATGACTGAGTGGGTAACCAAGGGGCAGGGCTTTCTGCAGGAGAGGAAACTTACTCCTCTCTCCCAAAGTAAGGCTGCTATGGCTGTCTGCCTGGAAGGAAACCAAGGCAAAGACATTCAATGTGGAAGAGGTCAAAGTTCTGAAAGGGAAGCTTTATGGGGTCCTTCTCATACAATGAAGGAACTAGGGGCAGCCACATAAGCCAGATGGATCAGGCCAGTGGGGCTTAAGCACAGCCCAGAGCCCGGCTTTCCTTGGCTGTATTCCTGCAGGCAGGGGGCCAGAGACATCGGGATACACTGCATCTTCCTTCAGGTCAGAAAGGAGGGGACGGAGCCCCTCCTGGAGGGCTTCAGGTGAGCCTGAAACTGGAGCCCTCCCCACCCGGATCTGTGGCGTTGCATGGAACCTAATGTTGTCTGATGGCATTTCGGGTGTCCCACAACCCTGCCTGCCATGAAGTGACAGCTGATATTTATGCCCCGGCCCCACTCTGATCTCAGGGAGAATATCTTACTATAAATTGGCATGCCATGGCAAACAATTAAAAGAGAAAAATAAACCTCAGTGCAATCTCAGGGTGCTTGGAAATGAGGAATTACAAGGTGGTGGCATGAAAAAATTATATAAAAATCTATTTTTACATCACAATAATGTGCTTTTATACGGGTTGTAATTTCTGGATGTGCAATAAAGTGGCTTTTACATCAGGCAGAATCAGAGTTTATAGGCAATCGGTGCTTTTATCTGGGAAAATATAGCTCACCCATCTTCACACCATCCATCATGTAGGCAGCAGGCCTCATCTTCCCCAGCACCAGTGTTACTGGGGAAATAATTATGCAATTAAAATGTCAGTCCTCCAACCACCTACCAACTGCCCCTTCGGCCCCTCCCCCCGGGATCTTCCAACCACATCTTCCAGCTTCTGTCATTGGCCTCTTCCCAAAGGTAGGACAAGCCATGGGTCCAGGACAGGGTGTTAGAGGTACCAGACAGATGTTGGTCACTGTCTCCGTTGGGCCAGGGAGGATCCTGGTGGGCTCAGAGAAAATACCTTAGGGCCAGCAAGCACTCCGCCAACACCAAGTATCCGCTATGGGCCAGGCTCTGTTCTGGGAGCCTACAACCCTGTCCCAATTTTGTGACAGTCATGATGCAGGCAGGGAGGCTAAAAGCTCTGGCAGAGGTCAATCCAGGGAGCTGAAGAGGCACAGGAGAGGGGTCTGGGGTGGGGTGGAGTGTGGCACTGTACTGGGGAGGTGGGCAGGTGAGATAGGGGAAGATATGAAGACAAGTGTGTGGTCGAGGGGAGGTGCCAGCCCAGGTCATGTTTCTGATTGGGGCACTGAGACAGGCATATTACAGGACACGGTAGCTGTCCTCAGATACCAAATGTTAGTGCCAAAACTGTCCTTAAATATTAAGTAGTCTGGCCCATCATTTTATGTATTCTTTCAAAATATCGGACACTGTATCATCAGTCAGGGGTCCAGCAGTAAGCAGATGACACATTCCATTCAATAAAGGAATATGCACAAAAGCGTAAGGGCAGAATTTAGGGAAATCAAGAGACGGTACAGTACCCAGACCCAGTAAGAGAGAGCAGTGGTTACCACCAGAGGCCTGAAGTAGCAGGGGGTGAACACAGCTAATGGCACCCTTTGAGAGGAGCTCTGTGAGGGCCACCAGGCAGGTGACCTGGCTGGCTGTCACCTGAAAAGTTGAGCAAAGAAGGCCTAAGTGAACGAGACACGTTTTGAGGGGGAGTAAAGCCCTACTCTCCATACTGCTCCCTCGTCCCCTGCCAGTTCCTCTCTGTAACCATCACCAACCAGCAGCCAGAGGTGGAGGGAGCCTGCCGGCACCACCCAGACTGATCTGCCTGCAGGGCAGAGAGCAGGGTGGAGGGCCGATCTGGATGTGCAAACCGGAGCCTACCAGCACAGGCGCAGATTGGGAATGATAGGACAATCTGGTCATTTGGCAAAAATAGAACAGTACACCAATGGCTGTAATTTTTATGTCTCTATATTGCAACTTTGTAGGTTTTTTGTTCGCACATTTTGGCTCACCACAACCTATACTCAGTGTCAGCTCTGACAGTCTTACATGACACTGTGCTCTGTTTCACGGCCAGGGAGCCTGCATGATATGGTGGAAAAGAATTCAATGAGGCCGTGTAGACGGGGTGGTGGCAGGTGAGATGGGAGTCCTGAGGCAAGCGGGGGCCGTGCCCACCCTGAGGTCCTGCATGTCTCTTTGGCATGTACCCCTCCCCCCCAAATTCCTCACATGCTCTCACAAGGGGACAGGGTGGGACATCTATGGCAATATTTCTTGAGGTGGTGGGAGATGGAGGACCCACTCTGGGCAGACTGGATGGGTCAGATGCAACAGAAGCAAACCATGGGACTCAGCAGCAGGAAGCAAGCTGTGGTTCACATAGAACAGGAAAGAGCTCAAAGCAGTGCTAAGAAGAAAGAGGAAGAAAGAGATTTGTAATTCTGAGCCACTCAACTAGATTAAAAATAGCACACACAGGCAACAAACACGCACGCGCACACACACACATACACACACACCATTTTGCACTCTTACAAACCAAAACACTTTAGAATAGTTGGCTTTTGAAAGGAGAGGGAGAGGCGTGGAATGGCATTGAAAAAGGATAAACAACCCCCTAAATAAAAAGAAGAGAGCCTAGACTCGAGAGACAGAGCACACCTGGGCTCCGATCAAAGACGCTGTACTGTGTGTGACCTTGGGCAGGCGTGTTACTGAGTTGTTTCATCTTGCAAACAGGAGGAAACAGTAATAAATAGATCCCGAGGCACATCAATGTGACCTAGCTAGACCTGTCTGAGACGCTGATCCACCGAGACATGTTCCCAGGTGGGTCCACAGAGGCCTCTGCCCCAACAACTGCAGGGCAAAGGGCAGCCTGGGCTGCTTGGAGGCGACCCAGCAGTAGCTGTGCGTGTGTGGCCAACATACACGAGACATCAGAGCTCTGACAAAGCCCCTCCATCCAAAAACATGTCTCATTGCCAGCATCAGGGGTTCCTTTCTTGAACTAAAGCCTCTGCTGCAGAGAAATGCAAAATACACACACACTCCCAACCCCGCCTCACGGACTCATTTTGTTGTTAGCAATCATTAACAGTTTCAGCCATTAGCTCTCAAGTTGGTTTGAATTTGTGGGTAGGATTAGTTCCCTATCACCTGAAAAGCTGAGAAAAAAAAGCCAAAGAGAATGAGACATGTGTCTGGGGGAGAAAGAGAAAGACAGAAAGTGTGTGTGCGTGTTTGTGTAGGGAACTACTCAGGGTGGTAGGATGCTAGGGGCCTGGGATCCCCCAGGGAAGGCCCTGGGTTTGAAAAGGACTCCAGATGAAGCCAGGAGAGCTGAAGACAAGCACATGAGTTTGCCAGGAGCTGCCCAGGGATCCCGAAGTGTCAGCCCACCCCTCCGATCCTCACCCAGGTAGGGGCAGGGCAGGAGCTGCAGCGTCACGGGGAATTTCAGGCCTGGAGGTGGTCTTCCCACTTGTCACCTCTGTTTCTTCTGGTCTTCTTGCCCAGGTGGCGCACATTCTGTAAGGCTCAGATTTCTTTCATTCAACCTTCTTCTTCCTATTTTTTCTTATTGTCTGGCTCTTTCCTGCAGAGGGAAGAAGAGGTTGGTGTAAACCTTGACTCTGAGCTGAGGGCTCAGACGCTGGCTGAACTTCTCATTTGCACCAGGAGTAGGAGGGAAGCGGGCAGCCCAGCACAGAAGCAGCTCTCTGGCAAACAGCTTTCTCTGTAGGCCTTGTGCTGTCCCCACCACCGTGCCCTCTGACCTTGTCACTCTGCAAGTAGGGGACAGAACTAAGGAGCATCTCCACAAGCACCTGGCTATAGTGAACTGAATAGTGCTCCCCCAAAAGATACGTCCAAGTCCAGACCCCTAGTATCTGTGGATGTGACCTTATTTGGAAATAGGATCTTTGCAAATGTAATTAAGATAGTACTTGTCTGAGTCCATTCAAGTTGCTGTAAGAAAAAGTATCACAAACTGAGTGACTTATAAACAATGGAATTGATTGCTCATAGCTCTGGTGGCTGGGAAGTCCAAGATCAAGGTGCTGGCAGCTTCAGTGTCTGGTGTGGATTTGCTCTCCACTTCACGGAGGCACCTTCTTGCTGTGTCTTTACATGGTAGAATGGGATAGTTAGCTCCCTGGGGTTCCTTTTGTGTGTGTGTGTGAGACAGAGTCTCACTGTGTTGCCCAGGCTGGAGCAGCCCAATCTTGGCTCACTACAACCTCTGCCTCCCAGGTTCAAGCAATTCTCCTGCCTCAGCCTTCAGAGTAGCTGGGACTACAGGCATGCACCACCACGCCTGGATGATTTTTGTATTTTTTAGTAGAGACGGGGTTTCACCATGTTGACCAAGCTGGTCTTGAACTCCTGACCTCAGGTGATCTGCCTGCCTCGGCCTCCCAAAGTGCTGGGATTACAGGCATAAGTCAATGCACCTGGGATCTGGAGTCCCTTTTATAAGAGCACTAATCCTGTGAGGACAGAGCCCTCAGGAACTCATCACCTCCCAAAGGCCCCACTTTCTAACACTGTCACACTGGGGATCCAGTTTCAATGTATGAATTGTGTAGAAAACATTCAGACCACAGCCATAAAGATTTCAAGATGAGATTCTGGGGTGAGCCCTAAATTCAGTGACTGGTGTCCTTATAGGGGAAAGGAAAGGGCGATGCAAGACATGGGAGAAACTGTCTGAAGACGGCAGGCTGAGCCGCAGAGACTCGAGTTACGCAACCCCACAAGAAACAGCACGAGCCACCAGAAATTAGAAGAGGCAAGGAATTCTTCCCCTAGATCTTTCCCAAAAAGAGAGCATGGCTCTGCTGATTTTGCAGAAAAGAGAAACTGAGGCACCAAACTACATCAGCACTCCCTGGGCATGGAAGGCTGGGCCCACAGTAGCACCAGCCAGGGCAGAGACGGTGCTGGAAGCTGGTGCCTGCCTCAAAGCTGAAGCCTCCTCCTGCCTCGGGTGGCATCCTTTCACTCAGCCTCTTCAGGGCCAGACGGTGTGGCCCACAGCAGTGTGGGAGTATGTGGGCCCAAGACCCCTGGCTGGACCCACCCCCCTCGACTGCACCCTGGGGAGACGGTCACCTCCTGTTTCCTCTCTAGCGGCATCAAGGGTGATGCCAAGCTCGCACCCTCCCAGAAGTGATTTCATGCCCCATAAGACGGGCAATCAAAAATAATAGACACACAGCAACCTGCCTGGGGCCTGCCGCTGCAGCGGGCGGCTGCTGAGGTGGCTACCTGGAAGATAAACCAATTCCCAGCCCCGGTGGGGAGAAATAACAGCATCAGCGAGGAGCAAGAGCTTCGTCTTAGTCTGCAAAGCCCCAGCCAATAAGTGGGCTAAAAATAAGCACTTCTCCCAGCTGCAGCAGCACCCTCCCTTCCCTGACATGAGCTGGCCACGTGGGTTTCTCAGACTCTGGTGGGTTTCTCATGTCCAGGCAGGTGTCTGTCTGCTCAGCGGCCTTGCCTCAGGTCTGGCTGGGGTGGCCTCCATGCGGGAGCACGGGCTTCGGAATGAGCCTAGGAAAGGGGATGAGGACCTTCTGACTCCTCCGTCTCCCTGTGGGGCCTTGGCTCGTCACACAGCCCCGGGCTGCTTCCTGTCTGTGCTGAGCATCCGACTGTCACTGCTGAAGGACATTCTGAGTGCGGCGCTAGAGCTGGGCCCGCGGGGCCATCTGTCTGCCCTTGGCGGGGAGGCATGTGGAGACCCCTCGCCGTGGCTGGCTCTCCTTGGGCACAGTCTGTGATCCACAGAGAGTAACCCCAGGGTGGGCCTGTGTGTCCAGCATGTACTATGTGTGCCTCCAAGAGAATGAGTCGGGGGGAGGTGGGGGATGGGATAATGGGTACAAAAAAAAATGGAAAGAGTGAATAAGACCTACTGTTTGATGGCACAATAGCGTGACTATTGTCAATAACTTCATTACACATTTTAAAATAAAGAGTGTCAGTGGATTGTTTGTAACTCAAAGGATAAATGCTCGAGGAGATGGATACCCCATTCTCCATGATGTGTTTATTTCACACTGCATGCCCGTATCAAAACATCCCGTTTACCTCATAAATATATACACCTACTGTGTACCCACAAAAATTTAAAAAATTGTTTAAAAGAATGAATCCAGTTTAAAGCAAAACAAAACAAAGAGCCAACGTTTTAGTAAGGAACTGGGAAAGTGAGGATTCTGCAGAACGCCCACCTGGAGTGCGGGCTTAGGATGTGCATTTATCTCAATTCTTCTGCCCTTGATAAGAAAACATTTCAATAATGCCTCTTTTAAAATATAGTTAAAATAGGAGCCCCAGGCTGGGCGCGGTGGCTCACACCTGTAATCTTAGCACTTTGGGAGGCCGAGGTGGGTGGATCACCTGAGGTCAGGAGTTCAAGACTAGCCTGGCCATCATGGTGAAACCCCATCTTTAAAAAAAAAAAAAATAGGAGCCTCACAGAAATATTCCTTACATTGCTTTTTGTCACACTCTGCGTGAACTCTCAGGGGGACCCTTTTCTCCCCTCGCCTTGGGATCACCACACCCAAGCTCCCACTTGCCCCACATCCGGGGTCCAGCTGGCTTCAGGTTTGCAACGTCTCTTACCTGGAGAACCGCCAAAGTGTCCTCACCATCTTCCTACCTTCAACCGCTGCCTTCCTCCCCTTTGAGAGTTAGTCAGTCCACTCTCCAGCTTAAAAACATTCAAAGACTTCTCCCACTGCTTGGCCTGACCCTTTCCAATCTGTGGCCAACCTCCTGTTTCACCCATGCCTGCCCATGCATCCTGTTCCTCAGCAAAGGAGACCGCATAGGGTCCCCTCAATGCTCCTAATTTCTTCATGCCCCCTATGCCTTTGCTAAAGATAGTCCCTACTTTCTAGAACACCCTGTCCACCTTCATTGTCTCTTGAAATTCTACTGTATTGTCAAAGCCCAGCTTGTGCGTTAGTCTCTATCCCCAGTTCTTCTCAGGGAAGAATTGGCCACTCCCTCTCTTTGGGTCTCCCTAGCGCTTTGGACAACTTCCTCACAGTGCCTGTATTTCTCATTATTGTTAATTTCATGTATATCTCCCCCAGCTGGATGGCTCGATCCTGAAGGTCTGATGGAGAACAGTGCCTGGTACATAGCAGGTGGCTAATACATGCAACCAAACTCAGTCAACCTGTAGACCATGATACAAATGCTTTTTGTTGCAAGCCACTGAGACTTTTGGGAGTGCTTTATTACACAGCCTTATCAAACCAAGAGCTGGCTGAGACAAATTTGCCCAGGAAGCCTGGGGTAATATTGGACTTCGCACTTAGCACTGGCAGAATGCTGTTTCAAAGGGATAGTGGGGCTGAATGTGGGTGTTTGGTGTGAGGTAAGGTTGCTCTTGACATGGCGGTAGAGGGCTGACATCACATCAGACCACCAGGTTCAAGTCCTGGTGCTACCACCACTTGCTGCCGTGTGTGTGCCTCTGGGTGAGCTACCCTCTCAGCAACTCATTTTTCCTTGTCTATAAAATATGAATCATAATACAAGGATCTATCTCACGGGGCTGTTGTGAGAAACGGGGGAAACCATGCTGAGCCCAGTGCCTGGCACACAGTGGGGGGCTCCGTGGTGTCTGCTCAGCGGTCATGCATCATTAGGAGTGACTGTCATCAGCTCCTCCCTCCCCTGTGTCCAGCCTGCCTGCTCCCTGCCCAGTTTTGTGCAGGGTGTGTGTGTCTGTTGAGAGAAGCTCACAGGGGGGTGATATTTCTCTGTTCATTTTCCATGGTTCCCCTGAACTCCAGTGTTTCACGAGGGGCTGGCAGTGGCCTGTGTCCTGTCTTCTCCTAGAACTGCTTAGCTCCAGCTGCTCTCCACAGAGTGAAAACAGGAAGTTACACCTCAGAAAGCAAGGGATGGGGATAGCAGTGACAGTGGTGACTTCATTTTTCCCCGGCTCTTATGTGATGGTCCACTTCTAGGACCATCAGTTTCTAGAGATGGACAAGAGTCTTGAAGTGGCCACGGTCACTTCCTTGTCGGTGGCATCAGCAGTCAGTCATTCTAACCATATTCCCAGGAAATGGGGACTGTGGGGGATTCAGGGATGGGGCAGGCATAGACCCTGCTTTCTGGAAGCTTCTGGTCTGGCTAGGGTGGCCTGAGGGACATAGGAAATAGCTGAGCAGGTCACAGCATCGTGTACTGACAGGACTTCTGAAACTGCCGGGCAGAATGTCCCATAAAAAGGGACACCAGAATCTCCCAGGGGACACCTGCGAGGCCTAACACAACAGCAAGGGCTTGGATAAATGAAGAGGGTGGCCGAGCCGCCCGGGCTCCCCTGGGCTTGCTGCTGTCCTTCTCTTGATGGTCCACCCTGTAGAAAGCTCCAGCTGTCCCGCTGCCACCAAAGGACCACAGCGGCTATTCTTTCACTGGCTCTTCCTAGGAGGGAGCAGCCCTCCACACCCAGCAGCCTCCTTCCAGGCTGCATTGCAAATGGTTCCCAAACAGACAGACCCCCTCCTGGGCTGCCATTTCCCAGGAATCCCAGCACCTCAAAGCCAGAAATGGGGAGGAGCGAGGAATCGGCTCCCGTAGATCTCTGGTGCCGGCATGAGTGGGCGAGCCCCCAGCTCCCTGGACTCCCGCCCCCCTCTGCAAAAGCAGGAGGAGATGGGATGATGGCAGAACATCTGGGCTGGAAGACTGTCAGGCAAGAGGGTGGGACATCTGAACAGACAGGCTGAGTAGCTTGCCCATGGCCAACAACTGCTGAGGGGTGAGGCCCGATGCTAGGTGCTCAGTGGAATCCCCCGGAGTGACTGGAGGTGGGAGCATTAGAGGCAAGACTAAGAGAGCCTCGGGAAGGAGACAAAGAGAGACACCTCCCGGCAAACGAAATGGACTAAAACCAACAGAGCCACCTGGAGCTGAGAGCGGATGCCAGGCCAGGGGGAGGTGGGCTGGACGCGGAGGCGGAGGAAATGCTCCTCTGAACATGATGCTGAAGGGCAGGGAAGAGAAGGACCCTAGAGAGACCGATGGATGGGAACCAACGGATAGGCCTGCTGTCCCTCATGGCCCCGGCCCTCTTGCCACGCGGCCTCCAACCTTGAAGGGAAGCATGTGGGGGAGCTCGCAGTTTGGGGGGACGGGCAATAAAGGCCACGTCCTGACCAGAATTGCCCAGGTTCGTGGTGAGAGGAACCAAGCGCAACGGGGGCTGCTGGCCAGGCCTGGGGGCCGAGGTTTTGGCTGCCACTTGCCTACCATGGACACCCCTGACCAAAATGCCTCTCTTTGTCAGGACCAATAGACACAGCTTTGGGGGCCATTTTCGAGGAGTTTCAAACCACATTCCCTCTGTGGGTGGGCAGCCCTAACTGTGAGGCGGGGCATGGCTGTCCTACCCAGCACGGCCCTGCAGCCTCGCAAAGGCAAGGACACGGACTCCTGTCATGCCTGAGAGCCGTGGCTGGTGTGGGTGGGGAAGGCCTAGCAGGACAGGAGGGCGGCACCAGGCCAAGCCAGACCTCCAAGGCCTGTGCCTGCAGCCTGTGTCCCCACCTCACAGTGTCCTGGGACCATCCAAGGCCACTCACTCCTGTCTGGCAGCCAGCCTCGGTCACAGAGCACCACTCCCCATGTCCTTGGCCGGCACCACTGTCCGGCCTCGCCAGCCACAAAGGGCCACCCAGGTTCGAGGGGGAGGAGACATTGACTCCCTTACGTCACTCAAGGTCACACTGTAAAAAGAGCAGATGAGCTGGGAGATAGCACTGTAGCCATCCCCAGAGAGTATAATCTGCCACACCAGGCTATGCCCACAAGACCCATAGCCCTTCCCTCCCCCAATTACCACAAGTCCCCAGAACGCCCTTCTCCAGCGTCTTAGTCTATTTCCTGCTACTACAGCAGAATACCACAGATGCGATAATTTACAACGAAAAGTTTATTTGGCTCACTAATCTGGAGGCTTCCACCACATCCAAGACCAAGGGACCACATCCAAGACCAAGGGGCCACATCTGGTGAGGGCCTTCTTGTTTTGTTGTAACATGGCAGAAGGCGTCACATGGGGGAGAGAGATGGGGAGAACGAGAGAGGAAATCAGCCTAAACTTGTCCTTTAATCAGGAGGCTACTCCTGAGGTAATGGCATTAATCTATTCATGAGAATGAGCCCTCGTGACCTCTTAAAGGCCCCAGCTCCCAGTACCATCACAATGGCAATTAAGTCAACGTGTTTTGGAGGGGGGACTTTCAAATTGTAGCACCCAGGTATATCTGTGAGTGCCGCTAAGATACTCCATGTCTCATTGTCCTGTGGGAAATGACCTGGATGCCATGGTGGCCTCTGTACGCCAGCCATCCCAGAGGTCACAAGACAGGGGAGCTCACTGATGAAATGAAGATTCTCAAATGACACGGCCTATTAAACCAATTAAAAACACACAGCAGGAACTAAGGAGAAAGAGAAGGGTGAGTGAGCACACAGGCTAGGGTGCCTTCAGGGTGGACAGAGCACACACACCCCTGAATTCTGGGTGCTCCAGGTTCCCATGACCTGTTCCTCCCTGCTGCATCAGCCTTGTCACTGGTGCTGGGGCTGCGAGGACCAGAGCCAGCTGGGCAAAGGGGCTCAGCAGATGAAGATGCCCGGAGCGTGCACGAGCTTGCTGCAGCAGAGGGGTGCAGGGGCAGCTCTGGCTTGCCAATTAGCCTGATGAGCAGCTATTAGCTTTTTTAAAGATTCAAACCCATTTGGTGGTTTATTTAGATTATACAAAGCATTTTCCACAGTAAGAGTTAATAGAAGTTAGCATCTGGGATGTTTAAGTAACGAATTTACTAATTTTCTTGGGCATGGGTTACGTGAAGCCAGAATGTGTCACCGGTGGGTGGCCAATTTAAGATCTCATGAATATTGATCGTGTTGAGTGCCCCATGGGTGTTTAGTGTATCATGAGTATTTGAGGCTTATCATTTCTTCCAACCTTCCTACCTGTCAGTGATACTGTTGTTTCCTCCTTTTTAAATTTCTGTCCAACATACATATATCCTGTATACTCTGTGTTTACATATTTCACCAGCTATTTGCTTCTGTAAGTAGCTTCTGTCAGTTTTACATCAGAACTGAATATTCTGAAGCCATCTGGGCAGCACGCAGTCCTAGCAGACACTCTTGGAAAGGCCGCTGCAGGTTTTTGACCCGGACTTCATCTTCTGACATATTCTTGCCTCTCCTTCCAGTCACCGCTCTTCTGGATACCCAGGCCTCTGCTAGTGACGATGACCAAGGCCCTCACTCCAGCGCCAGGCAGGAGCTACTCCTCTCCTCTTTGTCTCTGCCTCTGAAACCTGGGACAGGCCTCCCAGCTGCCTTTAGAAGGGCTACCCTTGCAGCCCACACACACCAACCTGCTTTGAGGGCCAGCTCCCTGACTAGCACAGCTTGCGCTACAGGCCAGGGACCAGCTCGCCATCCTGAGCGCGTTCCCCAGCAGAGCCAAGCCAGGCTCAATAAAGACCTCCCCATTCTCAGCTCTGGGCCTGCCTGGTTTCCTATGGGGATAGCCATAGCCATACCTTTTAAAGGGAACTCTGGTAGGGTGTGGTTGGCGCCTGTCCTACAAGACAGTCCCCACAGCCCAGCAATGTCCTTCCAGACCCTGGTTTATGCAGTCACATTCCTGCGTGGGGTCACTGATCACCCATCCCATGCTGTGCTAGGCGGAGGCCATCCAGTTCTTACCTAGGTCTTTCCTCAAGTGCAAGGTAAAGAGGGTCTGCCTCACCCCCTTCCCCAACCATATAGCCTCCTAAGAGCAAAGGCTTCTGTTTAATGCAGTCATCCAACATTTACTGAGCATCTACTATGTGCCAGACACGATTCTATCTTCTGTCAATTCAGCAGTAAACAAAACAGACAAAATCCCTGCCCTCATGGCCCTTACATTCTAGTGGGGGGAGTGTTATGAATGGAATGTTTGTGTCCCCTCCCAATTCATATGTTGAAATAAAACCCCCAAGTTGATGATATTTGGAGGATGCCTTTGGGAGGTGATTAGGTCATGAGGGGGAGCACCCTAATGCATGGGATTAGTGCCCTTCTAAGAAGAGGTCAGGCCAGGTGCAGTGGCTCACACCTGTAATCCCAGCACTTTGTGAGGCCAAGGTGGGTGGATCACCTGAGGTCAGGAAGTCAAGATCAGCCTGGCTAACATGGTGAAACCCTGTCTCTACTAAAAATACGAAAATTATCTGGGTGTGGTGGTGGACACCTGTAATCCCAGCTACTGGGGAGGCTGAGGCAGGAGAATCGCTTGAACCCAAGAGGTGGAGGTTGCAGTGAGCTGAGATCGAGCCACTGCACTCCAGCCTGGGTGACAGAACAAGATACTTTCTCCAAAAACAAAAAAAGAAAGAAAGAAAAAGAAAAAAGAAGAGGATAGAGGGCTAGTTCGCTCTCTTTCCACCACGTGAGGACCCACAAAGTCAGCAGTCTGTAATCCAGATGCCTGAAGGTGCTGAGAACCTGCTCTCAGACTTCCAGCATCCAGAACTGTGATAAATACATTTCTGTTGGTTACAAGCCACCCAGGGTGTGGTATTTTGTTAATAGCGGCCTGCACCAAGTCAGGGAGTCCGACAAGATGCCACATAAATACATGCTACAGCATTAGAAGGTACCGAGTACCATGGGTGGGCTGGGGAGGACTATACCAGGGAAAGGGCGGAGATTTTGGGGCCCGGTGTTGAGCTGCCATTTGAGATAGGGTGGTCAGGGATGGCCTCAATGAAAAGGCGACGTTAAGCGAAGTCTTGCAGTGCACGAGAGCACCCTCGAGGGAAAATGTGGGAAGGGCGCTCTGGGCAGGGAAGCAGCCAGTGCAAAGGGCCTGAGGTTTTGCACAAAAACAAACATCTCTTCTAGGTTTTAGATTAAAAAAAAAAAATCTCTGCCTCCGCAAGATAAAGTTATTCCCAAAATGAGCAAAGGGAGGGTCAGTCAGCAGAGGCCGAGCTTCCAGCTTTGGGTTGGGCTCTCGGGTGGGCAGGTGTCCGCTCCCTGGACTCACACTGAGCAACGAAATGGCTTCCCAGAGGGCTCCGCTGCAGAGCAAAGGGAAAGCTGGTCCCAACGACAAACCCAGATTTCTGTCCTTCTGTTGCTTTTAACCCAGAACGACAATCTTTCCAGTGTTCCCACATTTTGAGTCCAACCTTTCTTGGACAGCTTTTGCATTTATTTAATACTGGGGGGGCCGGTACACCTGTGAAACCCTTTGAAGGATGATGATTATTCCATTTTGCAATTTGAGAACTGAGGTTCAGAGACAGGAATTCCTATGTCTAAGGACACAGAGCCAGCTGGTAATAGAGCTGATGTGCAAATCCGGGGTGCTCCCTCTGTGGTCCCTTCTGATGGGGGTCCCTTTCCAGAACTGTTATTTGAGACTCGGGCAGAGGATGTGGCGGGCCCTAGCTGTGACTGCCCCTCTGGCTGGGAGAGGGTTCTGGGGCACAAGTGTCATGACCCTCGGGATTCCCTGCTGAGCCCGGCCCCAGCTGAACCCTCCTTACTGCAGCCAGATGGGGTTTCACACCCACTTCCATTAGCAGCTGCGTAACCTTGGCCTCAGAGCCACAGGTGATTCTTCTGAGAGCTAGGAATAATGCCTGCTACCAGGTAAAGCATCTTGGCACATAGCAGATGCTCACTTAATTGTTAATATTATACTCTTTTCACTCTGGCGTGGGTGATGAGGTCCCCTGCCCCCACCCCCCCAGTAAATCTGGACTTGAGAGTCCCCAAGGGAACATACAGGACATACGGGGGCCTAGGGGCTGGGGGTGGCTCTTTGAGGCTCTCACCATTTTCCGTCTTCCCTTTCTTCACGAGCTACCGTAATTTAACAGCCTCGGGAGCGAAAAGATAGCTGGGGGGAGCAAACGTGGAAGCACTGAAATTAAAGTTAAATTGGAATAAATTAAATTAAGTGGCAACTGTCCGGAGCTCATCCCTCAGGCCAAATTATCGTGGAGCATTTCTGGCTGCAAAGGAGAGGGCTTAGGTGGTGGATTCTGGCGCTTCCTGGTAGCTCCCCCAGAGGCCGGAGTGTGGGGAGCTCTGGGTTCCCCACTTGCCCTGAGGAGGCAACTGCCTCTGGCAACTTCTCCTAGCTCAGGGAGGAAATGGGAGAGCACAGGCAGCCCCAGGCTCAAGCTGGCTGCGCCCACCTCCACCTCTCTACACTTCCTGCTTCCACCACGAGGCTGCTGGCGCCGTGGGGCGTGACCCTGAGACAGACAATCCCCAGCTCCCAGCCCCTCTGCTTAAGGAGGTGCAACCCTGATTGGTAGCCATGGGGCCCAGAGCACCCACTAGGTTCACAATGATCATGACTCCTTGGGCTTCTAAGGCCTAAGTTAGAATTGGGGGAAGTGGGAGTCCCAACTGCCCTGGCTGCCCTGTCTCTCCTAGGCTGCCCTACATTCAGGACAAAGCAAACCAGATTCCAGGTCAGGCTGAGGCCCATGGGCTCTGCTTCCTTCAGCTTCCCATCCAGTTCCTCCAGGGTTCAAAGAAGAAAATTTGCCACAAGCACAGAATTCTTTCAAGTCCCAGTTTTTAAATTCATGTGCACGCTTCATTCTGCTCAGTAATGTATTCATGTTGATTTTAATGTGTAATGTGTTACACTATTTACCAATGAGTAAAACCGACATGCCTGGAGGCTGTGCCCCTTTATCCTGGATCTTCTGGGAGTCCCTGGCATAAAGACTGGCAGCCCCTTGGTGAGAATGAACCGCAGGGTCTATGTGCACTTCTACTCTCCCCCACCCCTCCCCCCCGCCCCCGCCTCCACCCCCACCCCCACTCCCACCCCCCAAGCTGGACTCCTAGAAGGTAGGAAAATCCCGAAGTTTCAACAATGGGGGTGAACCTAGAGGACAGTGCGCTAAGTGAAATAAGCTGGTCACAAAAGAACAAATACTGTGGGATTCCATTCAGATGAGGTGATTAGATTAATGAAATTCACAGACAAGGAAAGTAGAATTGTGCTTGCCAGGGGCGGGAGTCTGGAGGGGAATGGGGATGTAGTGTTTAGCAGGTATAGAGTTTCAGTTTTGCAAGATGAAAAATAGTTCTGGAGGTGAAGGGTGGTGATAGCTGCACAACAATGTGAATTACTTTCTGCCACTGAACCGCATGCTTGGAAGTGGTTAGGATGGTACATTTTACATTACGTACCTTTCACCACAATTTAAAAAACAAACAAGGTCATTGAGGGCAACAGGTGGCCTGGCGTGTTTAATCAGCCAGGGTCTCACTGGGGGACAGGGCCAGGGTCAGGGTCAGGGGCTGACACTCCTTTTCTTGAAGAAGACCCCGGACCTGCCCTGCTCCCCAAAAAGTTGGCAGTAGATGCAGTAGATACAGCTCTCTGGCCACCTGGGTTGTCCCCAACATTGGGGCTAGAAGCCCTGGAGAACAATCATTCCAATCTCTGAATTTTACTGATGAGGAAACAGGCTGGGAAAGGGGGAGTCACCTCTTGAAGTCACACAGACAGCGATGGCCAGCTTAGAGGGCTGATTTCTCTCCTTTGGTGACCCACCAGCAATGAAAGGCTGGAGTTGGTCACGGAAAGCCCTTCCTCGAAGCACCAGCCCCTCGTCACTGACCCCTGGCCCCCCTTCTAAAAGGGCATCAATAACCTTTGCCCTTCCTCAGGCTGCAAGCAGGCTGATTAATTAACTAACCCTTGTTAAGGGCTCAGGCACAGGCTAATGGGCAGTAGGCATTCTCATTATTATTTTTAATCAGACTATGCAATTTTATAGCTCCTGTCACCCAGGGTTATTACATGTCTCTGTATCTCTGGAAGTTAATTAAGACTGCCAGGGATGGGCTCACAGTGGGGGGAGGAAGCCCAGGGCTGGGAGAGCCCAGAAATCCTGATTCCCCTCAGGGCCCCACCTAAGGGGGAGATGTGAGAGGGTTGGCAGAGGGCGGGCCAACCTGTACTGAGCACTCGGTCACCTGGCAGAGCTCACCCCAGGGAGGCAGGGAATGAGCTGCGGCACTCACAGCGGCCCCAGGTTCTAGTCTCTGACTCTCTCTCTAGAGAGCATCTGTGCTATGTGGACTTAGGAGAGTTCGCTCCTGCAGGGCACCCCAGTGGCTGGGTAGCTTCTCTCTGTCGTCCAGGCTGGAGTGCAGTAGCCCCATGAGAGTTCATTGCAGCCTTGACCTTCTGGGCTCAGCCTCCTAAATAGCTGGGACGACGGGAACGCACCAATTAATATTGATTGATTAATTGATTGATTGAGACAGGATCTTGCTCTATCACCCAGGCTAAAGTGCATTAGTGTAATTATAGTACACTGAAGCCTCCAACTCCTGGGCTCAAGGGGTCCTCCCACCTCAGCCTCCTAAAGAGCTGGGATTACAAGTGTGAGCCACCATGCCCAGTCTTTGCAGGCTCTTAGAACATGCGTTATCACATCACACTTCTCTAAAGATCCCGCTTCATAGCTCTGACTACTCTGGGGATCAGAAAGATCCAGACTGTCCATGAAGGGAGAGCTGGAAGGAGCCTTTTATGAAAACAGCAAAAGGATTCATTGAAAACTATAGGAATGAGACCTCTATATGGTTTGCTATGAACTAAACACAATTATTCACAACAAACTATGGATAATATACAAATTCGCCTGATATAAATTTATATTTTTTATGATTTGAAGTTTGAATTCATTTCAATTACAAGTTAATATATCAATAATGCATCTATTCACCTTTAAAATTACCAAAAATAAATCTACAGTTTCCATTAACCCAAGAATTCTCTTATCTGCAGAGGTAAACCACTGCTGTGATTTTGGTGTAGATCCAAAACATTAAAAGCATTTTGAGACTCATTAGATATAACCACAGGAAATAGATAGTATTGTTTGGGGTATGTGTTTTTAAAATAATACAAATGGTATGCATATTCTGCAACTGTTTTTTTTTTTTAACTAAATGATATTTTTTTAACATCTATATACATTGATAGATTTATACCAGGTTCATTCCTTTTGGAATGAGCTGCCACAGAGTCTTCTAACCTAAAAATATATCACGTTTTGCTTAGCCATTCCACAATTTTGCTATTTCAAAAATACTTCAATGATCATTCCTGGGCATGGTTCCCTGTACATGTGTGTGAGTATTTGCTTAGTCCTGACACACAGAAGCATAATCATTAGCTTATAGGAAATGCGCATTTTTGGCTTTGAGTAGATACTATTAAATCACTCTTAAGAGTGGCTGTGCCCATTCCCACACTTCCCCAGCAGTATATGAGCATGCTCTTTTCCATTCCCCTCAGTAGCACTTGCTGTTAATAAAGGATTTATTTTATATCAAGCTGATGACTAAAAATAGTATCTCCTTGGAGTTTTGATTTACATTTCCTTGATCACTCTTAGGGTTGAGCATCTTTTCATGTGTTTATTGGCCATTTATATTTTCTCTTTTGTGAATTACAGATTTATATCCATTGCTCATTTCTTTTCTCTTGGGTCATTTTTCTTTTTCCTATTGATTTGCAAATGCTCTACAACTGATGAATTTCAATTCCTTTTCTGTACACTTAAAATGTTTGTCACCAGTCACCAGTTAAAAGGCAATGTTGATTGCCTTTTAAATGCGTTTATAGTATTTTGTACCCGGTAAAATTTTAAATTTTGATTTGTAAAGTTTCCTTTATGATTTTTAGACTTTTTGTCTTGTTTAAATAAGCCCTCTCCGCTGGGCATAGTTGCTCACACTTGTAATCCCAGAACTTTGGGAGGCCAAGGTGGGTGGATCACCTGAGGTCAGGAGTTTGAGACCAGCCTGGTCAACGTGACAAAACCTAGTAAAAATGCAAATATTAGCTGGGCATGGTGGTATACACCTGTAATTCACCTACTCAGGAGACTGAGGCAGGAGAATTGCTTGAACCTGGGAGGCGGAGGTTGCAGTGAGCCAAGATCATGCCGCTGCACTCCAGCCTGAGCGACAAGAGCGAGACTCCATCTCAAAAAAATAAAATAAATAAATAAATAAATAAGCCCCTCTCTACCCCAAAGTGAAAAAAGATGGTCTTCTTAATTTATCCTAATAAATTTAAAGTGTTATTTTTTACATTTAGGTCTTTAATTCATCTGGAGTATACTTTTGTGGCAATAATGTCTCAGAAAAAACTACATTTCCTACTCTCCTTTGAAGCTAGGGACTCCCATGTAACCTAGCTCTGGCCTAGAAAAAGCAAAAAGTCTATGGGGGAATTTCTGGGAGAGTTTTTCTGCTATAGGCACTGACTCTTCCTTTTCCTAATTTCCCTCTTTCACTTCCTGGAATGTGGCTGTGTTATTCTTCAGCAAAAAATGTCAATTTGTTTGACAAGTTTCTTGAAAAATCTTATTGAAAGTTTTATAGGGGCCAGGCACAGTGGCTCACATCTGTAATCTCGGCACTTTGGGAGGCTGAGGCAGGCGGAGCACAAGGTCAGGAGTTCGAGACCAGACTGACCAACATGGTGAAACCCCATCTCTACTAAAAATACAAAAATTAGCTGGGTGTGGTGGTGCATACCTGTATTCCCAGGAGTCTGAGGCAGGAGAATCACTTGAACCCAGGAGGTGGAGGTTGCAGTGAGCTGAGAGCATGGGCAACACAGTGAGACTTCGTCAAAAAAAAAAAAAGAAAGTTTTATTGGGGTTTGGGATTTGTAATTTGTATCAGTTTTGTGTAACAGAGACAAATAGACATTTAATATAATATGATTTTATAGGATTTTTAGTTTTGGATAACAGGTAAATCCAAAGGGATGCAGACCAAAGCTAAGGCAGAGACCCCATGATGTCCACAAGAAACTGAGTTGCTTTTTTCTTTTTTCTCTACTTTTGTCAGTATTTGGCTTTTATCCTCTTCGACCCAATATGTGCTGGGCACACATCTTAATAGCAGTGTAAACTCTAAAACAAACCTAATAAAAAATCTATGAGACCTGTAATGGGCCCTTTCCATCCATGAACATGGTATAGTTTCTATTTATTCAACTATTTTCTTTCATATTCTTCTGGAACAAGCCTACCTGGTCATTGACTGATTGGTAATTTTGTATTTGTGTGTGTAAGTGGAAGTGGCTGTAGTTTTCCCTCTTGTGCTGTCCATGTCTACTTTTAGGATCACAGTCATTCTATCATCAGAAAATTAGATTGAGACTTTCCCACCTCTTTTCTGAATAAACTGAAAAGTTTATCCAAAATGAATATTATTTAATAATTTAAAAGTTTGGGCCAGGCATAGTGGCTCACACCTATAATTGCAACACTTTGAGAGGCCAAGGCAGGAGGATTGCTTGAGGGGCCAGGAGTTCAAGACCAGCCTGGGCAACATAGCAAGACCCTGCCTCTAAAATAAATAAATAGGCCAGGTGTGGTGGCTCACACCTGTAATCCTAGCACTCTGGGAAGCTGAGGCAGGAGAATCATTAGAGCCCAGGAGTTCAATCCCTTTCTTGTCAATAAAGCGAGAACCTGGCTCCTAAAAAATTTTTTTTCATCTAAAATAAATAAAGAAAAAGCTTCATAGAATTTACCTCAATTTACCCTCTGGGTCTGGTACTGTCTTAGTTGGGCAGCTATTATAAAATGCCATAAACTGGGTAGCTTATAAACAACAGAAATTTATTTCTCATAGTCCTGGAGGCTGGGAAGTCCAAGATCAAGTCACCAGTAGATTTAGTGTCTGGTGAGGATTTGCTTCCTCATAAATAGCACCTTCTATGAGGTGGAAGAGAAGCAAGCTAACTTCTTACCTAGTGGAAGGAGAAAGCTAGCTCTCTGGGATATCTAATGCCATTCATGAGAGCTCCACTTCTGTGACTTAATCACCTCCCAAAGGCCACCCTCCTTTTTTTTTTTTTTTTTTTGCTAGAGACAGAGTTCCACTCTTGTTGCCAGGCTGGAGTGCAACGGTGCCATCTCAGCTCACTGCAACCTTCACCTCCTGGGTTCAAGCGATTCTCCTGCCTCAGCCTCCTGAGTAGCTGGCATTACAGTCATGTGCCACCATAGCTGGCTAATTTTGTATTTTTAGTAGAGATGGGGTTTCTCCATGTTGGTCAGGCTGGTCTCTTAACTCCCAACCTCAGGTGATCCACCCTTCTCAGCCTCCCAAAGCGCTGGGATTGCAGGTGTGAGCCACCATGCCTGGCCCAGGCCCCTTCTTATACCATCATGTTGGGGGTTTCAGTTCGACATATGAATTTTTGGAGAGACACAAGCATTCTGTCTATTGCAGGTACTTTTTGAATTTAGTTACTAACCACAATTTTGGATTTTTCTGTTTCTTAGCCTATTCAGGTATTTTTAATTCTTCTTGAATCTAGTTTTAAATTTATTTTTGTGTAGGCTGAGTCAGGAGAATATAGGTTTTCACAAATATTAGTAGAAAATTGCATATTCTTTATATTTTACAAATCACTTCTGTCTGTGGATATACTCATTTTCGATTCCCGATGCTGTCTGTTCAGGCTTCTCATTTTTCTCTTCATTATACTTATCCAAGGTTTATTTATATTGATAACGTTTTAAAAAACCATGTTTTATTTTTGCTCAGCAATCCTTCTACTGATTTTCTTTCCTTAAATCTTGCTTTTATCATTATTCTTTCTTTTTTTTGTTGAGTTTTTTTCCAGCTTCTTAATTTAAAAGCACAGTTTATTTCTTTTTAGTCTTTCTCATTTTCTGATAAATGCATTAAGACTATAACTTTTTCTCTGAGTACAACTTTGGCTACCACCCATAAATTATGCAGTGCTCTCATTTTTATTCCATTATACATCATTTATAATTTTCATTTTTACTTTTTCTTAACCAAAGTTATTTAGAGGTTATAATTCTTGCCATCTTGAAATCCATTTTGGTTGATATTAACATTACTAATTCTGGCTTTCTTTTGACTAGATCAAATTGCATCAATTTCACTTATGCTTTTGTAGGTACAGGTTGAATATCCTTTATCCAAAATGCTTGGGACTCAAAGTGTTTCTGACTTCAGATGTTTTTGGATTTTGGAATATTTGCATACACGCAAGGAGATATCTTAGGGATGGGACCCAAGTCTAAACATGAAATTGATTTTTTTTCATACGCACCTTATACACATAGCCTGAAGGTGATTTTATACAATATTTTAAATAATTTTGTGCACGAAACAGTTTTGGCTGTGTTCTGACTATAATCTGTCGCATGAGGTTGGGTGTGGAATTTTCCTCTTGTGGCATCATGTTAGTATCCAAAAAGTTTTGAAGTTTGGAGCATTTCAGATTTCAGATCTTCAGATTAGGGATGCTCAACCTGTAATATATATTTTTTCTTATAGAAATTTTCGAGGGCAAGCATGGTGGCTCATGTCTGTAATCTCCTAACACTTTGAGAGGCCAAAGCAGGAGGATCACCCAGCGCAACACAGGAAGACTCGGTCTGTACAAAATTTAGAAATTATACCAGGCTCATGCCTGTGATCCCAGCTACTTGGGGGGGTTGAGGTGGGAGGGGAAAAAAGAACATTGTTAGTATTTTCTTCTTTATTCTTTCTTTCTTTCCTTCCTTCCTTGCTTTCTTTCTTTCCTTCTTCTTTCTTTCTTTCTTTATCTTTCTGTCTTTCTTTCTCTCTTTCTTTCTTTCCTTTCTGCCTTTCTGTCTTCTTTCTCTCCTTCCTTCCTTCTTTTTCTCTTTCTTGACGGAATTTCACCCTTGTTGCCCAGGCTAGAGTGCAGTGGTGCGATCTCAGCTCACTGCAACCTCCGCCTTCTGGGTTCAAGCAATTCTCATGCCTCAGCCTCCCGAGCAGCTGGAATTACAGGTGCATGCCACCACACCCAGCTAACTTTTGTATTTTTAGTAAAAGTCTTTCTTTCTCTCTGCCTTTCTTTCTGTCTTTCTTCTTTCTTTCTCTCCTTCCTTCCTTCCTTTCTTCCCTCCCTCCCTCCCTTCCTTCTCTCTCTCTCTCTCTCTCTCTTCTTGACAGAATTCCACCGTTGTCGCCCAGGCTAGAGCGCAGTGGTGCAATCTCAGCTCACTGCAACCTCCACCTCCTGGGTTCAAGCAATTCTCCTGCCTCAGCCTCCCAAGCAGCTGGGATTACAGGTGCACGCCACCACACCCAGCTAATTTTTGTATTTTTAGTAGAGACAGGGTTTCACCATGTTGGCCAGGCTGGTCTCAAACTTCCGACCTCAGGTGATCAGCCTGCCTTGGCCTCCCAAAGTGCTGGGATTACAGGTGTGAGCCACCGCACCTATTCTTTTTTCTTAAATTATGCAAAGATGTGTCAGGACATAAAGGGACCTTTCTATCTGAAACCGATGTCTTTCTTCAGTTTGGGGAAATTTTGTGTCTATTTTTTACTCTATATTCCATTAAATACAACTTTTTCTCTAATTTTTTTCTTCTCTGAATATCTAGTAAATGGATGCTAATTCTGGATTTGCTCTCTGTGTCTTCTATCTTTCCTTTCATGATTTACATAACTTTATACCTTTTTGCTGTATTCTGAAGAATTCTTTACCTCTATCTTCCAGCTCACTAATTTGCTCTTCAACTAAGTCCATTCTGTTACACTTATTTACTGAATTTGCCTTCAAGAAACATATTTCTTAACTTCTATAATCTCTTACTGAATAGTTTTCAAAGTAAGCCATTCTTCTTTCACAGATTTTCATAAATCTTCTTTCATAAATTTTCATGCCTGTGAAGCTATTTTTAATATTTGTTTTTAAATTCTGCCCCTGCCTACTCTACTAATTGCTTCCTCAGAGGTAATTCTTCCATCTTGTAGTTTTAGTTAATGAATGTGGCTTTCCTTAAATGTTGGGGAAACTTTCTGTATCTGTATGAACCTCCTGTCCCGAGGAAGGGGCAGGGTACAATCATTTCCAATGATTGGGGAGGAGGCTTAGGGGAGTCATACACAGCCAGATGGGGTTTCTAGGTCTTCCATAGGTCTTCCAGATGTAGTGTCCCCAGTTGCTCTCAACCTGTAGGGCTGTGGAATGGCCCTATTTTTACTACCTACACTCTCATATGCACCGTCTTCTGATAAGGTTTGACTTTGCGCACCCAAATCTCATCTTGAATTGAATCCCCAGGTGTTGAGGGAGGGAACTGTAATCCCCTGGTGGGAGGATCTGGTGATGGGATCCTGGGGGGCAGTTTCCCCATGCTGTTCTCATAAGAGTGAGTGAGTTCCCACAAGATCTGGTGGTTTATAAGGGGCTCTTCCTCCTTTGCTCTCTCTCCTGCCACCTTGTAAAGAAGGTGCTTGCTTCCCCTTCACCTTCGCCATGATTGCAAGTTTCCTGAGGCCTCCCCAGCCATACATAACTGTGAGTCAATTAAACCTCTTTCCTTTATAAATTACCCAGTCTCAGGGAAGTTCTTTACAGTAGTGTGAAAACGGACTAATACATCTCCCCTGAGACATGTACACAAATTCTTGCTGCCTGACCCAGAGTGCAGTGTGTGTGTGTGTGTGTGTGTGTGTATGTGTGTGCGTGCACATGTGTGTGTATGTGTGTGTGTGTGTATGTGTGTGCGTGCACATGTGTGTGTATGTGTGTGCATGTGTGCACGCACACGCATATGCACTCTCATTCGGGCAGCTTCAACCAATCTCCAGTCAGGGGTCCCTGGGTCTTCCCTCCCAGAATTCACCTCCTCTGGTCCTGAAGCTCCTTCTGGTAGTGAGAAACGTCCCAGGATATGTTTCTCCCCCCCCCCGGGGGCGGCCCCGGGCCCCCCGGGGCGGGCCGGCCCCCCCGGCCGGGGGGGGCCCCAACTGTGTTAACTCAACTTGTCCTTTCAATATCTAGATTCAAGCCTTCTCTGACTTCAGAAAAATTTTTTCAATTATATTTTAAATATCTTTTTCAGTTTCATTGTTTTGGTTTTCTCCTCTGGGGATTATAATTATGCAACATTTGCCTATCTTACACATCTGTCATTTTCTCTCTAGTTTAAAGAACCACTTTATTTGTTTTATTTTCTCATTTAATGGTGTCTGTTCCCCTTTGTATTCTTTGTCCTTGAGTCTTAAATTCTGAAATGATTTTTGTCATTTCTATTATGGGAACTGGAAGTGGGATTTACATTTTAACAGGATCATTCTGGCAGCTATGTGGCAAATGGAGCATTTGGGGAGCAAGAGAAGAACCAGGGAGGCTGGGTAGGAGGCTCTCACAGAGGCCCTAGGAAAATGCGGTGGCTTGGATGGGAGGTTAACGATGAATATTGTGAGAAGGAGTGATTTGGGGGTGTCTTTTGAAGGTATGACTGCAAGAATATGTCATTAAATTAGATTTAAGATTTAGAGAGAGAAATCAAACGACTGGGACATTAGATAGACGAAGCTGTCATTTTCTTTAATGGGAAACACTGGGGAAAGGGCAGCTTTGAGAGAAAAAGTGGAGTTTGGTTTGGGATATGTTAACTTTGGGTTTCCTATTAGACGTGCAATTAGAGAAGACAATTGGAAGTTTGAGTCTGGAGTCAGGGTGGAGGTTAGGGCTGGAGATAACAACTAAGAAGTCCTCAGAACATGATATTTAAAGTCTTGGGACTGGAAGAGATCACTTAGAAAGTGAGGGAGGAGAGAGAGGAGAAGAGGTCTGAGCATGAGTCCTGGGGCTTTGCAGCACCTGGAGGTTATAAAGATGAAGAGGATCCAGCAGAGAAGACTGAGAAGGAACAGCCAGGAGAGTAGATGCAGCAGGAGAGGGTGGACACAGCATGAGAGGGAGAGGGTGGACACAGCAGGAGAGGAGAGGAGGGTGGACGCAGCAGGAGAGGAGAGGGTGGACACAGCAGGAGAGGGTGGACACAGCAGGAGAGGAGAGGGTGGACACAGCAGGAGAGGGTGGACACAGCAGGAGAGGGTGGACACAGCAGGAGAGGAGAGGGTGGACACGCAGGAGAGGGTGGACACAGCAGGAGAGGAGAGGGTGGACGCAGCAGGAGAGGGTGGACACAGCAGGAGAGGAGAAGGTGGACACAGCAGGAGAGGGTGGACGCAGCAGGAGAGGGTGGACACAGCAGGAGAGGAGAGGGTGGACACAGCAGGAGAGGAGAGGGTGGACACAGCAGGAGAGGGTGGATGCAACAGGAGAGGGTGGACACAGCAGGAGAGGAGAGGGTGGACACAGCAGGATAGGGTGGACACAGCAGGAGAGGAGAGGGTGGACGCAGCAGGAGAGGGTGGACACAGCAGGAGAGGGTGGACGCAGCAGGAGAGGAGAGGGTGGACGCAGCAGGAGAGGAGAGGGTGGACGCAGCAGGAGAGGGTGGACACAGCAGGAGAGGAGAGAGTGGACACAGCAGGAGAGGAGAGGGTGGGCGCAGCAGGAGAGGGTGGACACAGCAGGAGAGGAGAGGGTGGATGCAGCAGGAGAGGGTGGATATAGCAGGAGAGGAGAGGGTGGATGCAGCAGGAGAGGGTGGACACAGCAGTAGAGGGTGGACACCTGTGTCCAGGGCTGCTGCAGGACAAGGAGGCAGGACTGGGAGAATGGGCCGTGAGAAGGTGGTTGGCGAACTTGTATTGTTTCCTAGTTCAAGGGGATTCAAGAAAAAAATGAATTTACTCCCCTCTGCCTTCCCCTCTTCCCCTCCCTCTCCCTCTCTCTCTTCCTTCCTTCCTTCCTTCCTCCTTCCTTCTTTCCTTCCTTCCTTCCCCTCCTCCTTCCTCCCTAATTATTGAGTCCAAAAGCCACTGGGTAGGGCTGGTTCAGGTAGGTACCTATGGCTACGAGTTGGGTGGGGCAGCCTGGTACTGGGTGTTGGAGCGTGAGTGGGTAAAGAGGGCATCTGTGTGTTTGTGTGTGATGGCAGCATCAGTAGATTGGTCACAGGTGGAGATGGGTCCAAAAAGCCAATATAGTGAGGATAGTGGGGTTTGTGCTTCTCACTGGTGTTAAAAAAAAAAAGAGTTATAAACGCCAAAAGGAGAAAATTAGAAAGAATCCTACAATGCTGAACTGGAATTGGACCCAGCAGTATAAACTAATGGCCACACACACACACACACACACACACACACAGAGAAATGACAGAGAAATCGAGATGAAAATCTGTGGAGAGAGAGATTTTCCCACTGTCCACTGAGCAGGCTGGGAGCAGTACCATCCAGTGCAAGGAGCACGCTGAGCACTCAGGTGTTGGCCCCTAAACACCACTGCCTCCTACAAGGAACCAGGGGTCCTGGAGAAATGGCTGATTCCAAGGCTAAAGCAGAAACATTACAAGATAACCCTGGAATATCTTGTACCAGAAATTAGGGAAGGGCTCAGGGACAGAGAGCCAGAGTGCCTGAATGGGCTCTCACAGGCCAAAGGTGGGAACATCTGAGCATCAAATTAAATAACAATAACAGATTATAACTCAGCAAATAAAGTGGAATCCATGAGCTTATACAGAGAGAAGCAGGGGCAGGGAGAGAAAAGAGAGTGCAAAAGAGAGAGAGAGAAATGGGGCGGGGAGAGAGAGAAAGGCGATGACAAAGCTTTTTCTTATAATAGAATGCCAACTAATAAATATAGAAGGAACAATAGAATTAGAAAAGTTGGCAGCCCTCATAGTAATGACTTAGCCAAGAAACATCAATGGATGCTAAAACTAGTAAGTGGAAGTTTGAAGAATAACGGGATATTACAGAGCCTCAAAATACTTATTGATTACCACCGGGGAGAGAGGCTTTCAGTGGAGAAAGCTGGCAGTCGCTAACTCAATCAACTAATCAAGGCTAACAATGTCACTATTGGACAAATCGAAATCATGTGCCACCTGCCAGGACTCAGTGAGGGACACCAGCATCACTTCTGTGATACTCCTGCCGGAGACGCATAGCCTGAATTGGGTTCACTCCACAAAATAACTGGCCTGTAATCTTGAAAAATATCAAGATCATGAAATTCAAGAAAAAACTGAGGGGCTGTTCTAGACCTAAGGAGATGTGATGTGAAAACGAAGCAAAATATTATGATCTTGGATTGGGTCTTTTTGGTAGGAAAGGTAGTATTGAGAAAATTGGTGGAATTTGATTGGCAGTGCAAATTAGGTGGCAGAGATGTAGCTATATTAATTTCCTCATTTTGTTAGTGTATTGTGGGAGACTGTCCTTATTTGTAGCAAATGCACATTAAAGTATTCTTGAGTGATAGGGCAACATTTCAGCAACCTGTTCTCAAATAGCACAAGGAAAAGAACGCTTTTAATACTGTTCTTGCAGCTTTTCAAGTTTAAAATATTTTAAAACAAAAAGAATGAAACAAAAACCAAATACACAAGAAAGATGGGTGAGGAAGCCCAGAGACAATTCTAGGAAGTGGGTTGACTGGGTTTTTTCAAATGCCAGTGAGATGAGAAATTAAAAGGCAGGATGGAGGGGGAGGGGCTGCTGTAGACTAATGAGATTCGTACCATTATAGATCCTGATTCCAACAAACCAGCCCTGGAAAGACACTTTAAAGACAATTGGGGAAATTTGACTATGGACCTGCTATGAGATTTACCAAGTTATTCTTGCTAATACTCTGTGTGAAAAAGCCATTGTGATTATATAGAAACACATGGGGATATTCTTCAGACGCATATTGAAGCATGTGGGAATAAAATGACATGAAGTCTGGCATTGGGTTTAAAATACTTGACAGAAAAGGGAGAGACACATCAAATAGAGAAAGACCTTTGATAATTATTGAAGCTGAATTATAGGTGTTGTATGAGTCAGCTCGGGCTGTTTGGGTGGCTTAAGAAAACAAATTTATTCTCTCAGTGTGGAGGCTGCAAGTCCAAGATCAAAGTGCTGAAGTGCTAGCAGGCTTGTTTTCTCCCGAGGCTTCCCTGCTTCAAGACAGCCTCCTGCCTGTGTCCTCACACAGCCCTCCCTCAGTCTGTGTTGTCTGTGGCCCTAATCTCTTTTCTGAGGACACTAGTCATATTGGATTGCGCCCATCCATATGACCTCATTTTACCTTAGTCACCCCTTTGAAGGCCCTCGCTCCAAATAAAGTCACATTCTTAGGTACTTAGGGTTAGGACTTCCACATGAATTTTAGGGACTGCGGTTCAACCTGTAACACGTATATGGGGGTTATTATAGCATTCTCTCACTCTGATGAATGTTTTTCATAATAAAAATTTTCATAATATGCCAGGCCCGGTGGCTCACACCTGTAATCCCAGCACTTTGGAGGCCGAGGTGGGCAGATCACCTGAGGTCAGGAGTTTGAGACCAGCCTGGCCAACATGGTGAAACCCCGTCTCTACTAAAAATACAAAAAAAAAAAAAAAAAAAAAAAAATTACCGGGGTGTGGCAGTGGGTGCCTGTAGTCCAAGCTACTCAGGAGGTTAAGGCAGGAGAATCACTTGAGCCCAGGAGTCAGAGGTTGCAGTGAGACAATGTCATGCCACTGTACTCCAGCCTGGGTGACAGAGCAAGACTCCATCTCAAAAACAAACAAACAAAAAGTATAATAAAAATAAATGCAAAAAGAGTACGCTGAGACAGCCACTGTGGATGGGTCTTTTGAGGAGTTTTACTGCAGAAAGCATCAGAGAAATAGGATCATGCCTGGAGGTGGATGGAATATGGGGTCAAGAGAGTTTTTGTGTTTTCTTTTAAAATGGTTATTGAGGCATATTTGTACACTAATAAGGAGAATCCATTACAGAGAAAAAAAAGTTTGCACAATGAAGAGAGGGGGATAATAGCAGATGGACGTCCTTAGTTGGCAAGAGAGCATGGGGTACAGGTAAAAAATGGAGATGACACCCTGTCTCCGCCAAGGGCTCTGTTGAGGCGGCTGCGAGAGTGAGGAAATCCTCTTCCAACCAATGGTGATGTTCCTCAGTGAAAAAAGAAGGAAGGACATTCCAGGTCTATATTTTATCATTTAAAAAAAGATAGGAGCAAGGGCATCTGTCGGTGAAGAGTGAGGGAGCGTCAGAGATTCTAGGAGAGGAAAGAAGGTGAGAAATGCTCAGCGAGGAGAGTGGAGAGTGAGCTGAACGCAGAAGCAATGTCAGAAGTCAGCTGGCCCCCTTTGGAGGTATGCCTTCATGAAATCAAAGAAGTGCGGTGGCTCACGCTTGTAATCCTGGCACTTTGGGAGGCTGAGGCCGGCGGATCACCTGAGGCCGGGAGTTCGAGACCAGCCTTGCCAACACTGCAAAACCCCGTCTTTACTGAAAGTACAAAAAGTAGCCAGGCGTGGTGGCGGGCGCCTGTAATCGCAGCTGCTCAGGAGGCTGAGGCAGGAGAATCTCTTGAACCCAGGAGGCAGAGGTTGCTGTGAGCAGAGACAGCGCCACTGCACTCCAGCCTGGGCAACGAGAGAGAGAGAGAGAGAGAGAGAGAGAGAGAAAGAGAAAAGAAGTGCCTCAGTGGCTCAGGAGGGTGTGGAAGATGAGGAGCTCTGGATTTAATGAAAGTTGGAGTTTGGTCAGGAAAATACAATGGGGGGTGGGGACACCAAAAGTGAGGGATGTATGCAAGGGAGTGACTAGAAACATGTGGGTCAGAACACCAGAGAGAGTTTGATGACAATATAGGAGGAGACAGTGGCCTGGTGGGATGGCTGAAATGCAAATTTTGTAGGGATGTGGGAATTAATACCAACAACATCTACGATAAGACGGTGGAGCGGCTCCCGCACGGGGGGTGGAAATGACTGGAGAAGAGGTCAGGGATCAAGGGGTGGAGGAACTGGGTGGATTGTCTGTGGATTTCGGAGCCTGTTACTTTGGCAGTCATCTTTCTAATTTTCTAAATTCTTACTTGTTCCCCTTTTAAAAGGATTCTGTTCTTGTTCTGTGGCTATACAATTTGCTGAATCTTTCTAAGGATATTACAGCGTGTCTCTCTCTCTCCTCTCTCTCTCTCTCTCTCTCTCACACACACACACACACACACACACCCCTTTTATTTTTCAATTCATCTTTGTTTCTTTGGAGTTGATTGCACGCCTGGTTTATCTAGATCATTCTCATTTGATGAAACACCGTGGTGAAAACCCTGCTACCTAGAACTTCGCCCTCATCACGATTGTCCACGGAGTGAGTCTTTAAAGGCCAGGTAACAGCCCTTCCCCCGTCTCCTGGGAAATTGCGCCGGCGCTGACCCTCCTAGGAGAGGGGGAGAGACTATGAATGAGACCCTGAAAGCAGGAGCCGCACTTTGGGGTCATATGTGGAAAAGCCCCTGTCTTCAGCGCCCATACAGGCTCCCCCTGGGACCTCCTCAAGCCAGGAGCAGGCTGTGAGAGGTTTTCCTGGAATGGGGGGTCTGAGTGACCGCCACCCCCGTTTCCATCTCCCGTCTGCACCGCCTGGAGCCCCGGAGGAGTTCCCGGGGAGCCTGGCAACAGCGGCAGGAGCGCAGGAGGGGGACGAGCTGGGGGTCTGGGCCATAAGGAGGATGGAGGGGGCGAGGCTTCTGGAACGTGGGAAGGGGTTCCGGGGACCGAACCGGGTGGAAGGCTTGGCCAGGTCCCCGCCCGCTCCCCTGAATCTGGGGGGAGCCTTCGCGCGCCTCCAGGTGGGGCGGCGCCGCGCAGTCCCCGGAGTCCCCCACGAGGGGGGCGCGCGAGCTCGGCGGCGGCGCGGCGGGAGCTGCTGGAGCTGCTGGCCGCGGGGTACAGAGAGCGGCGGGGCTGACCCTGGGGCGCCCGGGTTGCCTGTCCCGTGGGTCCCCAGCAAACCACAGCCGTAGGAGGGATGGGCTTTGCCTCTGAAGCACGGCAGGACCTTAACAAGTCTTCACGGACTGAAGGCATGAGCTATGTACGCCCTGCCGCACCGCGACGTTAGAGGTTTCCCAAGTTACGCCCCGCAGGCCCTCCGAAACGGACAGATTAAAAGAAGCCCGAAGGAAAGGGGCGACGCACGCGGTGGCTTTAGGCCGTCTATTTAGGGAGGAAATGACAGAAGGGGGCTGGTGGGGTGGGGACGGGGCGGCCCCGGGCCCTGGGTTCCGATTCTGGCCCAAGGCTCAGCTAGGATGGCCCCAGACCCCAGAGAACCTCCTACCCTGTGCCCCTTCCCCGCCCCGCGCCCTGAGTTTCGGGTTAAGGAGCACTCCTTGGCCAGCGAGAACGAGAGACCTGCAGCACACGTACCCCGCTCCCTGCTCAGACACCGACTTTTTCTGGCTGCTTGTGTTTCTAAGAGTCGCCACTGCGGGAGTCACTTCTCCAGGAGGGTCCTTCACCAGCTCCCCCCTCCTCTGTGGTGATGACAGTGACAGCCGCAGGTTCAAATCCCTGTTAACCACCTGGGTGAACTCTCCAAGGCCCCCTTTCTCCCCAGTTATACTGGATCATGGGACTAATTAAGGCACCTGCCACAGGGATCATTGTGAGGGTTGAATGAGGCGCTCTGTGAAGACCTTAGAACTATGCTAGGCACATAGCAGGCTCTTGACAGGCTGGGCTGGGCTGCTATGGTACTTTTCCGCGGTAGGGTAGGTTCCTGTTCCAGTGTCATTGATAGCAAGCCCTTCAAGGGCAGTGTGACTGGTTTATCCTTGTAGCGAAGAGCCCTGCACCCAGTGCCTGGACTCAGTATGTGCTTACTAGTGACAGTGTGCCCAGCTGGGCCAGGCTGACAGGGGTGCCCACTGAGAGAACCTCCCCAGTTCCTTTCCCCCTCCCCTCCCCCCACAGGCTCTGCTAGCCCCTGCTGAAGTCCTTGGATGGCTTCTTCCTTCTGTCCTCTCGCCTGCCCCCAGCTGGCGGCAGAGCCTGCAGACCAGCAGTTCCGCATCGCCACCAGGTTCTTGTGTCCCAGCTTTGCAAGCAACTGCTGGGCTCCGCATGCAGTTGGTGCCAGCTAGTGACCCTGCAAGGGCTGCTCTCTCACCCCCTAGCCTCACTGCTGATGCCCTCATGCCACTTTGATAAAAGCCAATCGTCGGCCAGCGTGGTGGCTCATGCTTGTAATCCCAGCAGTTTGGGAGGCCGAGGCAAGTGGATTGCCTGAGGTTAGGAGTTTGAGACCAGTCTGGCCAACATGGTGAAACCCCATCACTACTAAAAATACAAAAAAAATTAGCCGGGCATGCTGGTATGCCCCTCTAATCCCGGCTACTCGGGGGGCTGAGGCAGGGGGATTGCTTGAACCAGGGAGGTGGAGGTTGAAGTAAGCTGAGATCGCACTGCTGCACTCCAGCCTGGGAGACAGAACAAGACTTCGTCTCATAAAAAATAAAAAAATAGTGAATCCTGGCCAGGCGCCATGGCTTACACCTTTAATCACAACACTTTGGGAGGCCGAGGTGGGCAGATCACTTGAGCTCAGGAATTAGAGACCAGCCTAGCCAGCATAGTGAAACCCCATCTCTACTAAAAATAGAAAATCATCCAGGCATGGTGGTGCATGCCTGTAATCCCAGCTACTCGGGAGGCTGAGACAGGAGAATTGCTTGAACCCAGGAGGTAGAGGTTGCAGTGAGCCGAGATTGTGCCACTGCACTCCAGCCTGGGCGACAGAGAGAGATTCTGTTTCAAAAAAAGAAAGCAAGAAAAAGAGAGAGAGAGAGAGAGAAGGAAGGATGGAAGGGAGGAAGGAAGGAAGGAAAAAAGAAGAAAGAAAAAGAAGAAAGAAAGAAGGAAGAGAAAGAAAGGGGGAAGTGAATCCTGGGGGTGACCTGGGTTTTGCTCCCTGCACACTCTGGGGTGCTTGTGGTTTCTGGCTGAAGTCTGGATATACTTGTGTATTGCTAGAGGTTTAGTAACAAAGAGTGAGGGAAGCAGAAGGTGTGCTGGGGGTGGAGAGTGGAGCCAGGCCCCTTGGAATGGACCCCCACTTTCCAGCACCCTTGCAGCCTCGCTTCAACCCACATCTTGTTACAGATCCCAGAGTCTGGCCTCATCAGAAGTTCAGCTGCAGCCCCCAGGTTGACCCAGAGTGTTCCCAAGGAGACACCTTGGGACTTGGCCACAGCTTCATCTGTCCAGTAACTTCCCCAGGCTCCCTGGACCATCCCACTGTACCCCTCATCCTGGAGGCCAAGGATGCACACTAGTGAGGCAGCTGGGCCTGGGACATCAGCGTGGGACACGGGACTCCCCCTGAGCCATGTAAGAGCTGGCCTTGCCTGGCCCCTCCAGTGGAGGCTCAGCTGGTGGGATAACCTCACAGCTGATAACAATGGCAGCTGCCAGTTTTCTGCTTGGATAAGAGGTGGGCACCAGCCCTGTGAGCAGCCTTCAATGCCTCATGGAGAGTTGGAGAGTTGCACATGCCGTGGGCCGTGAACTTCAGCCATGAGTCAACATCACACAGAGCCCTGCTCTGAGAGGCCTCTTCTCCGGGTTCTTGCAAACATATTGGTCAACTAATTCCTGGCTCACCTTTCTCTCTCCCCCCACCCCCGATAGCTGAATGGTTCTATCACTTCCTTCCAGTCTCTGTGCAAATGAACCCCTACCCCTGCAACCCCTGTCCCTTATTCTGCTTTATTTTTCCCATAGCACTTATTACCACCTCCCAAATAGATTTATTTATTGTTTATCCTTTCCCATTAATATTTAAACCCCACAAAGGCAGGGGCAATGATGTATTTAAAAATCTAGTTCTAGATTAGGGGTCCTGGGGGTGCCAGCTAGAGACGATAACAGCAAAAAATGCCAAAAGAGAGAGGTCAACATAGAAAGAAAGAGAATAGAAACCTAAAGAAACTATTGAAACCTCCCACTGAAAATTTTAAAGCACATGAGGAATTCTAATGCTAGAAAGAAACAAAATCTACGATCAGAAGATGAAGTCACTGCAGATGACATTAATCTTATAGAATAGTTTGACAAATATTGTAAGTAAATGTGTTTGAGGAGCTCAAGGAAATGACTGAAGGAATAATTTCTATTAAATAAAAAAAGAACAAGATAATTCAAATTGGCAGAAATAAACCAAGAAGTGGATATCTGAGAAATACAGTAAGTATTGGCTGTTGAAAAAAATGTTACAGAGTAAGTTCCAAAATAGAACCAGAGTGTAAGTGTATTAGTCAATTTGAAGACGGTAAAAAAAAGAATTAGCTTAGAATGCAGCACAGACTGATGAAGAGATTAAAGTAAGAACGAATTAAGACACATGAATGATTGATTAAAATAGACGCTGATGTATGAAAATAGGAACCTCAGAAGAAAGAACGGAGAAATAATATTTGGAATACTAAAGTTAAGAATCTTCTAGGTTGAAAAGGACCTGAATTATTTGATTATAAGTGCATTCAAGGTGCCAAGCAAGGTAAATAAAAATAAGTCTACACCTAAGCACATTGTCTGCAATTCCAGAACACAAAGGCTAACAAGACAATAGCAAAAGCTTTCAAACAGAAAAGATAAAATCCACCTAAAGGCATGTCTGTTAGACTGTCGGCCTACTCCTCATAAGCAGTGGAATAATATCTTTAAAGCCCCGAGTTTAAATGCAGCTAAATTGTCATTCAGGAACAAAGGCGAAATAGAGGTATTTTCAGACATACAAAGACTAAGAGGCTCGACCTCCCACAGATGCTCACTACAAGAAGAAGTAACTCAGCAGGAAGAGAAAGGAACCCAGGGAGAAGACGTGGGATGTAGTAAACAATGGTAAGCACAGACATTGATAAAATGTTAGTAAATTTAACTGATTTCCAACTTTAAAAAGAAAGCTTTTGTGACTTAAAAAAGGTAGCACGAAAATTCTGAAAAGGCAATATAAGCATAGGGAGGGGCGGTGTTCAGTTGGTGATTAAAGTAAATGAACGGACTTGTATTTGGGAGGAGAATAGAAATACTAAAGTTTTGACAGTGTCAGAATAGTCTGTAGTCAAGCGTGCATATTAAAAATGTAAAATTAATTCTTAAAGGAAAAGAAATACAATCCTTATCTTTCAAATCAGCAGAAGAAATGCAGAAAGCTTGATCAATCCAATGGAAGGCAAGAAAGAAGGAAAAGCAAAAAAAAAAAAAAGGATGTAAACACATATGACAAAATAAGGTGGTAGAAATGAGTTCAACTACATCAGTAATCAAATTAAGTGAAAACTGATCAAATTCACTAGATTGAATTTTTAGAAAACCATCTTATACTGCTCATAAGTAACTTGCTTAAAACAAAGCCATGAAATACAATTGAAGTTAAAGACATGGAAAAGGTATATCATAAAAAATACAAAACAAAGGGAGTTAATATAGCGATACTGATATCAGACAAAGTTGAGTTTTTGTTGTTGTTATTGTTTTTGAGACAGAGTCTTTTCTGTCACCCATGTTGGAGTCCAGTGGCATGATTATGGCTCACTGCAGCCTTGACCTCCTGGGCTCAAGCAATCCTCCCACCTCAGCCTCCCGAATAGCTAGGATCACAGGTGTGTACCACCATGATGGCTAATTTAAAAAAATAATTTTTTTTTTTTTTTTTTTTGTAGAGACAGTCTCACCATGTTACCAAGTTCACCAGGTAGAACTCCTAAACTCAAGCCATCCACCTGCCTCAGCCTCCCAAAGTGCTGGGATAACAGGTGTGAGCCACTGCACCCAGCCAATTACATTTTTAAATGATTTTAAATGTAGTAAAAAGAAACCAATCAAACAAATGCTGATGGTTTGGATCTGTGTCCCCCACTCAAATCTCATCTTGACTTGTAATCCCCAGGTGTGAGGGGAGGAACCTGGTGGGGGTGACTGGATCACGAGGGCGGTTTCCCAATTATTGTTCTCCTGATAGTGAGTGAGTACGCACAAAATCTGATGCTTTAAAAGTGTTTGGCAATTCCCCCTCTTCTCTTTCTTTCTCTCCCTCCCCTGCCTAGCTCCTTCCCCTCCCTGTTTTATTTCCCCTCTCCCCTCTCTCCTGCCACCTTCTGAAGAAGGTGCTTGCTTCTCCTTTGCCTTTCTTCGTGATTGCAAATTTCCTGAGGCCTCCCTAGCAATGTGGAACTGTAAGTCAATTAAAGCTCCTTTCTTTATAAATTACCCAGTTTCAGGTAGTATCTTTATAGCAGCATGGGAACAGACTAATACAAATGCCATTTTCACATTTTGAGAACCTTAAAGTGATTTACGGTTTGAAGAAATCAAATGAAATATACGAAGTATTTATAATTGAGTAACAATGAGAGTTAAAGCAGTTAAAGCAGTAGATAATGATAAATTTATCATCTTAAATACGTTTATTAAGGAACAAAACAAAATAATAATAATTGAGTTAAGCATTCACTTCAAAGAACTGGAAAAAACCAAAAATTAAAAAATAAATGGAAGGTCGGGCGTAGTGGCTCACACCTGTAATCCCAGCACTTTGGGAGGCTGAGGTGGGTGGATCACCTGGGGTCAGGAGTTTGAGACCAGCCCGACCAACATGGAGAAACCCCATTTCCACTAAAAATACAAAATTAGCGGGCGTGGTGGCACATACCTGTAATCCCAGCTATTCGGGAGGCTCAGGTAGGAGAATTGCTTGAACCAGGGAGGCAGAGGTTGTGGTGAGCCGAGATTGCGCCATTGCACTCCAGCCTGGGCACCAAGAGCAAAACTCCATCTCAAAAATAAACACATAAATAAATAAACAAATGGAAGGAAATAATAAAGACAAGTAGAGATTAGTGAAATAGAAAACAAATAATAGAAAAGTTCAACAACATAAAATCAAGTTAAGGAATAAAAGTCATAAGTTGTATTAAGAATGAAAAGGGGTACTAGTATTACTACAGATAAAGATAAAACTAAAAACTCATCAGATTAGCCAAGCACATACCTGTCTAAAATTAAAAACTACTTTTCCCAGACTCCCTTGCAACTAGGCGGAGTCCCATGAATCTGTTCTGGCCAATGGGATGTAAATAGAAATGATGTGTAAAACTTCTATAAAATCCCACTGTAAAGCCCTTAAGAGGGTGGCAGGGGAATGCCCTTCCCTTTCCTTTTTCTCTTTCCTGCTTCCTGGAATGCAGACTTGCTGGCTAATGTTAGAGCAGCCATTTTGGACCATGAGATGTGAGCCTCATATTGAAGATGGAGGAGAAAGTATGGCGAGAGCCCAAGTCCCTAAGGATTTAGGAACTTGCATTCCAGCTTGGGACTGCTGATAGAAATAAACTTGAGCCCAGTGTGGTGGTGCACACCTGTAGTCCCAGCTACTCAGCACCTGAGGCTGAGGCAAGAGGATCACTTGAGCCCCAGAGTTCAGGGCTATAGGGAGCAGTGACTGTGCCTGCAAATAGCTACTGCATTCCAGCTGGGCAGCCTGGAGAGACCCCCATCTCTATAAATAAATAAACTTCTAACTTGTTTAAACTGCTCTTTTGTGATATTTTCTGTTACTTATAGTCAAAACGTAAACTTGAGTAATAAAACTGGCAAGAAGAATCTATCAAAAAACTTGGGGCAAACACAGCATAGGAGGCCCTCTGGAATCATTCCTACAGAAATTGGAACCGAGACAAAAATTCCTACTAGCACATCTATTCAGAATTGCACATGAGAGCCTATGCAAAATGACAAAAAAGAAAAAGAAAGAAAAGATGTAAGAATAGAAAGAAAGAGAAAATGCTGTTCTTAGTTGCAGACGTAATGATTTTCTGCATAGAAAATGTAGGCTTTCAGGCAAAGACAATGAATTGAATGCATGAATCTAATTTTTTTCCTCCTTATATTCCACTAAAATTACAGCAAAGGAATTTTAAAATATAGACATAACTCTACAAGGACAAGAAAAGCAGGAGAGAAGTTACCAGCAATAATGTTTTAGAAACTGGGAAGCAGATGGACAAGAAGTTGCTGACTTAGCAGGTCCAAGAACACCATATCCCAAGCCGACAGTGGTTAAGTAGGACACCACCTGACCTACCCAGCAGCATCCTCACAGCCTCTGCCACTGCTGGGACGGGGTCTAACAGACGGGAATGAATAGGGATAACTGGTTGAAAGCCACGTTTAAGAAGCAGTTAGACCCAGGACCTCAGCCCTCCCCTAGTTTCACACTGTGGAGCAATGCCCTCTCCCACCCTGGCAGAAGTTGGGAGGATTATTTTTCTGGACTGAGAAATCCAGGTATGAAGACTGTATCCAAGAAAGAGGGATTAATATATGCTTCACGAATGCTGAAACTGTCTGGCCTTCTTTGCTATTAGGTTCCCCAAAAGAAAGACCTAAAAGTACTGACTGGGCTACACCAAACCATTCATCCAGATGGCTCCGCAAAGAAGCTCAGAGTTGACGTTCCCAGCTCACCTCCCTCCCCTCCCATGGGCTCAGGGCTTTCCAACAGCCTTGTGGCTTCTCGCTCTTGGTCATAAGCAGACAACCAAGGATTATCAGCATCTGAAGAAAGCCTCTAACATGAAAAATAGGGGCCAAAGCAACATTGAAGAGCAAGCTGGCAGAAACAGATTATAAAAGCAAGGAAAGCTTTAAAAAATAAGAGCTATCAAACATACCTTCAAAGGCAAAAGAGACATTTTGCACGCATGAAATGAGAACAGAATGCAGCCTGTTTCTTATCAGGAAGCTTCTGGCTCCTTCTCTAGAGATCAATGCCAGAGGAACCAAGAAAGCTCGAAGGAACCCCTGAGAACTGTTGGAGTTGTTCTCTTGCTTCTTCTTCTCTGCTATTACTTTGGAAGCTTAGTACCTGCTCTGTGCACAGCTGCTATGACTCAGAACTTTGGTCCAGTGGTCATTGAGAATAAAATTAGAAGCCCCATACATGTGATGGGCCGAGAAAAATATATAGGGAATAACTATCCTTGGGTAGTATCTTTCTTCCCCTTCATTCTACAACCTCCTAAGGCTGGTAAATTGTAATCTAAGTTTCACCTCCTAATGCTGCTTTTCTCCAGGGAGAGGAACAGGAGTACGAAGAATGATGCCTTGACACAAGAAGTTGTTTTGTAGGTGAGGACTGAGATTTTTCGAATAACTGGGGCTTTTCACCCTAAATTTCACCTGCTCCACCCTCACAGCCACGGAGGTAATTGCAATCAACGAGCACCGAGGCCTGGGCTTTGGCATCGCCTGACAGAATAGCCAGTGCCCTGCGGAAAAATCGCACTGAAAAGCACAAATATTTCAAAAGAAAAACAACATATTGTATTTTAGATTCTAACAGAAGCCTAAATATTAGAACAGATGGGCCAAAATCTTCTAATTTGCTTTATAAACATAGAAAGATAAAGATATAAGCAATATAAAGCAAAATAAGGAAACATAAAAAGAACCTAGCAGAAGTACAGCATTAGATTTGAAATGTATAGTAGTGGAAATGCAGTATTAGACATGGAAAATAGCATAGTTAAAATAAACAACAAAATAGGATAATTACAGGCTGATGAATGAATTGGAGTGTCAAATGAGGAAATCCTCAAGAAGGAAGAAGGAAAGGATACAAAAATAGAAATAAAAACAACTAAAAGCATGGAAGTCATTAAGCCGAGCTATATTTAAGGGGAGGGGAAATAGGCTCCACCTTTTGGAGGGAGAAATATTGAATAATTAGTGGGTATTCTATACATCATACTCAGAGTGGATTTTTTTTAAGGTATGCTGCTTGGGATAAATGAAGATTTATATTGTTTATCAATTTTAGAAAATTCTCAACCATTATCTCTTCAATGCTTGCCTATTTTCTCCACTGGGACTCGTTAGACATCTATCAGATTATTTTATATCTCTTAAACTCTTTCATAGTTTCTACATCTTAATCTATCTATATTGAACTACTGGTAGTATCTTCATATTTATCTTCCAGTTTACTAATTCTCTCTTCAACTAAGTCTTCAATTGGGTCTAATATACTATTCACCACATTCTGGCTTTTTTCTGTTTTTTTGGAGACAGGATCTCACTCTTCTTATCAACCAGGCTGGAGTGCAGTGGTGCAAACACATCTCACATCAGCCTTGAACTCCCGGGTTGATTCTCCTGCCTCAGTCTCACTAGTAGCTGAGACCACAGGTGTGTGCCACCACACCCAGCTAATTTTTAAAATTTTTGTAGAGATTGGGTCCCACTATGTTGCCCAGGCTGGTCTCAAACTCCTGGGCTCAGGCGATCCTCCTGCCTCACCCTCCCAGGATAATGGGATTACAGGTGTGAGCCACTGTATCCAGTCTGGCTTTGTTACTTTAAAATTATATTTTTTATTTTTAAGAGTTCTACATAAGCCTGGGCAACATGGCAAAATCCTATCTCTACAATAAATACAAAAAGTAGCTGGGTGTGGTGGCATGACCTGTAGCCCCGACTACTCTGGAGGCTAAAGTGTGAGGATCACCTGAGCCCAGGAGGTTGAGGCTGAAGTAAGCAAAGATCACACCACACTCCAGCCTGCATGACAGAGTGAGACCCTGTCTAAAGAACACAACAAAACAAAAAAACAAAAAGAAATCCCAGAGAGAGAAGTAAATAAATAAATAAATGTTCCACATATTTATCAGTGTATGTCAGTTCGTTCTTATTAGTAAATTTTGATAGCCTTTTATTGTTAGTCCATTCTGCAATTTAAAATTTTATTTCCTTACGTATTCCCTTACACAGTTATTTTACTTTACCTGATGATGCCAATATCTGATATCCTTGGGGACCTAATTCTGTTGTTGATTGTTTCTCCCGGCTCTCACTCATGGAAATTTGTTTCCTTGTGTTTTGGGGGATTAAAATAATTTTTTAAGAGACAGGTTTCATTCTGTCACCTAGACTGGAGTGCAGTGGTACAATCATGGCTCATGGCAGGCTCAACCTCTTGGGTTCAAATGATCCTCCTGCCTCAGTCTCCTAAGTAGCAGGAGCTACAGGCACATGCCACCATACCTGGCTAATTAAACAATTTTTTTTGTAGAGACAAGGTCTTACTTTGTTGCCCAGGCCGGTCTCAATCTCCCGGCCTCAAGGGATCCTCCTGCCTTGGCTTCCCAAAGTGTTGGGTTACAGGCGTGAGCCACTGTACCTGGCCTTTGGTGATTGTCAATTATGAGTTCACACTGGTAGTTATTAATCTGTGAGAATCTTTGGGCCTTAATTGAGGATGACTTTCTCCAGATAAGATTTACATTTACTTTTTCTGGGTGCCAAGGCACCAACCTGCTCACTTTAGCATCTTCCAGGGTCCCAGCTTATGGCCTGGTCTTGGTTCAGCTGCTTCTTGCTGCTGGCCCAAAGTTTAGTCTTGCAAAGTTTATCTTGCCTCACTTACATGTGTGGACATCTGTATTAGGGAAACCCCATTTCTCCTGTACCGTTATTTTTTCATTTGGTTTCAGCTCAGTTGGTCCCTTGGAGATTTCACTTATTTCCCGCAAACCCAGGACAGACATGATTGTGACAAGACTCGTCAGGGTACCTAGGCTGTTACTTGCAGAAATGGAAGTCCCAGGAATTTTTTTTTTTTACCATGAAAACACCCAGAAAAACAGAGCTAGTAAGAGAATTCAGGAAGTTTACTGAAAAAGGCCAATATAAAAACGTTCGTATTATTCCTATACACAAGTAACAGCCAATTAGAAAATATAATAGAAAAAAAAATCATTTATAATGATAATACACTTTAAGATACTTAGGAATAAATCTAGCAAAAGATATAAAAGACCTTTAAGGAGAAAGATCACAAAAGTATTATCGAAGGACATAAAAGAAGATATGAATAAATGGGGATTTTAAAATGCTCCTGGGTAATATACATGGGCTAAAAGATACTATCATAAAGGTGTCAGCTCTTCTCAATTTCATCTATAATTTTAATACAACACAAATGAAAACTCCTGTGGAATTTTTTGTGGAACTTGGCAAGCTGATTCTAATATTAATATGGAAGAACGAAAGGAAAGAAGTGTTAAGAGGATTGTGAAGTGTGTAGGAAGGGGACTTTCCATACAAAATACGAAGATTTATTGTAAAGTTATACTAACTCAGTGTGGTTTTAGCACAGGGACAGGAAAGTAGCTCTGTGGATTAAAATAGAGTCCAGAAAATAAACCTAGTCATATCTGGAAACTTGATATATGAGAGAGATTGCATTACATTAGTGGGGGAAAGAAGGGACTATTTAATAAATAATGCTGAGAGAAACTGCTGTCTTTATGGGATAATAAATCTCCATAGATACAACGTAAAAACTCTGTGTGGCTTAAGGCTTTAATGTGAAAAGCAAAACTTTATAATTCTTAGAAGAAAATATAGTAGCATATCTTTGTGACCTCAAGTTGGAAGGAGAAGATGATTTATTTATTTATTTTTTTGAGAGACAGGTCTCAGTCTGTCACCCAAGCTGGAGTGTAGGGGCACGCTAACAGCTCACTGCAGCCTTGACCTCCTGGGCTCAAGAGATCCTCCCATCTCAGACTCCCTAGTATCTGGGACTACAGGCGTGCAAGACAGTGCCCAGCTAATTTTTGCATTTTTTGTAGAAATAGGATTTCACCATGTTTCCCAGGCTGGTCTCAAACTCCTGGGCTCAAGCAATCTGCCTGCCTTGGCCTTTCAAAGTGCTGGGATTAAGGGGTGAATCACTGTTCCCGGCTTAGATTTCTTAAACAAGACACAGAGCTCTCTTTTTTCTTTTTTTTGAGGCAGAGTCTCATTCTGTTGCCCAGGCTGGAGTCCACTGGCACAATTTCTGCTCACTGCAACCTCTGCCCCCAGGTTCAAGCATTTCTCCTGCCTCAGCCTCCTGAGTAACTGGGATTACAGGCACACACCACCATGCCTGGCTAATTTTTGTATTTTTAGTAGAGACGGGGTTTCACCACATTGGCCTGGCTGGTCTAAACTCCTGACCTCAAGTGATCCACCCGCCTTGGCCTCCCAAAGTGCTAGTTTTACAGGTGTGAACCACTGCACCCGGCTAGAAGCTCTTAATTAAAAAAAAGATTGATGAATTTGACTTCGTTAAAAGTTAGAACTTTTGCACAATAAAAGATGCTATGAACATAAAGACAAGATACAGATTGGAGAAAATTTTTGCAATGCAAATAAGCAGCAAGTTAACATCTAGTATATATTAAAAAGTCTTAAAAGTCTTTAAAACAATTTGCATCACAAATGATGCAAACAGACATTTCAGAGCAGAAGCCCAAATGGTCAATAGCATCTGAAAAACTGCTGGACCTCAATAGTAATCAGGAAATATGAAATATACATCAAGACAGTATGTCAGATATTAAACATTTAATATTAATAAACGTTTGCACTCTTAGGAAGGCAAACTGGTATAACCACTTTCTAGAGCAACTCAGCAAAATCTAGCAGAGCTAAGGAGTATATCCCTACACCCAGAAATTCCACTGTAGGCATATTCCCTAGGGAAGTTATTATACATATTCATAAAGAGACTGTATACAGGAATGCCCACCCTACCCCAGCACTGTTTGTAATAATGAAAACTAGAATCACAGGAGAATGGATCAATTGTGATGTATCCATATAACAGAGTACAGTGCTGCAGTTAGAGTAAATGAACAAGAGCTACATATTTCAATGTGGATGCCTTCTAAACCCACAGGATCTAAATCAAGCAAGGCAGAAGAACGCATACTGTATGATGCCATTTATAAAAAGTTTCAAAATATGCAAAAATATGCAAAACAATTCTATATGTTGTTTATGGTTACAGTTACTATATAAATGTGTAGGAAATGTCTAAAAATCTGGATGGGAAGTAGATACAACAACATGTTAAAAATTGATAAAAGCTGAGTATTTGATAAAGTGGGCACATGGGCGTTTTGATGTATGACTCTCTTGTCTCAAGTTTTGAAATGTTTCACTTAACGAAAGCATTCTGTAGCTGATGGAGAATGGATTAGAAGAGAGGAAGACACGTGGTGTTTTTTGCAGTGGGAAAGATGGTGGAGACGGGGAGGGAGGATAGATTTTAAATCTGGCCCCATGGATGTAGCTTTGTTGTTGTTGTTTCGTCTTGAACAACTATGTGGAGAGGGGGAGGCTAAGTAGCATTTTTAGAGTGATAATTTCAAGTGTTGCCATTGGCATGGGGAAATAGCACCTTCACCAGTGCTGGTCTGGGTGTCAACTGGTTCAATGGCTTTGTTGGCAATTCAGTGGTGACTCCACTGCTGGTCAAACCCACGTGCAGGCCAGGCACAGTGGCTCAAGCTTATAATCTCAGCACTTTGGGAGGCTGAGGCAGGTGGATTGTTTGAGGCCAGGAGTTCAAAACCAGCCGAGGCAGTAAAGTAGAGACCCCATCTCACAATCGATCAATCAATCAATCAATCCTCGTGTTCAGGGAGTCCCATGAATGGATATTCAGTGCAGCAGCCATCTCAATGTCCCATCAAAGAAGGATGGGTAAGTAGACTAGGTTCATCCTCTGGCTGGCATCTGATGGTATCTACCTTTGGTCTTTACCAGACCGATGCCTTAGAATCTTGACTAGCACCCATGGCACAAGGAGCAGAACAGGAAAGCGTCTGTTTCTAAGGTGCAGCAAATGATTATAAACCCCTAGGCTTGAAAGCTGGGTCTGGATTTTGGGAGTAGACGCAGCCACCTCCAAATGGTGAGCCCAGAGTCCTTTAAACTTCTAACCACATGGCATCCTCATTCCTTACAGGATGCTGTGAAAGGCACGGCACCCCCTTCCTATCCTGCTGGGGTAGGGACGAGGGCAGGTATGGAGTGTGGGGGATGAGCCAGTTCTGTGCATTTGCACCATCAAGAAGCCTTGAAAGGAAACTTAGTCAAGTCCAAATTCCTCTCTCCAACCCCTGAACCTGGCAGATCCCTGGTGTTGAGCCTCTCACCCTACCTAGCAGTTATAGGAAATGAATTAGAACAATATGTATCAACATGGGTAGATCTCAGCAAATAATGAGTGAAAAAAGCATGGCGCTGAATGATATGTGCACCATGATACTAGCTTATGTAAATAAAAACTGCAGAACAAAGTTGCATATTTTCTGTGGACACAATTACGTACCTGAAATGCATTCTTTTAAGATTGGAAAGAACTCATCAAATTTACAAGAGTGTTTCTCCTGGTGGTGGGAAGGGATGAGGTTGGGATGGTGGAGGTCAGGAGAGATGAGTGGAGGTGGCTGAGGTCAGCTTTATTCATTATCACTAAAATTTTTTGTTAGGGGACACTGTATTCATATATTACTTATATAATATTTAAAAGCATAAACATAAAATACAAGGCAGAGAGCAATAATGCCGAAATATCATACAGAGGTGATTTCTTGGGCAGGAGAGTACAGATAATGCCATCTTTATCTTTGTAGTTTATATATTCATTTAACTTAAAACCTTAACCCTTTGCTATTCAGGGAGGTTATGATCAACTAAGATCTCACACATAAACTGTCCTGTGGACTAAACATTGCTTTATAACAAGAGAATCTCCAATAAATATTTGCTGATGTGAAAAAGTAAGTGGAGATAGAGACGTGGCAATAAGTGCTTTGGAGAAGGCTTGCTGTGAAGCAGGACAGACGCTGGGCTTCTGCCATGATGGGGAGGAGAAGGTGCATGTGGTGAGCATGTAGGTGGCAGTGGGTCCTGGCACCTCAGTGGGGTAGGAATGACCTTGACTGTTTCAAGAACCCAGGCTTTATGGCCAGGTGTGGTGACTCATGCCTGTAATCCCAGCACTTTGGGAGGCTGAGGCAGGCAGATCCCTAGAGGTAAGGAGTTCAAGACCAGCCTGGCCAACATGGTGAAACCCTGTCTCTACTAAAAATACAAAAATTAGCTGGTTATGGTAGTGTACACCTGTACTCCCAGCTACTAGGGAGGCCGAGGCAGGATAATTGCTTGAACCTGGGAGGCAGAGGTTGCAGTGAGCCGAGATCATGCCATTGTACTCCAGCCTCCAGCATGGGTGACAGAGCAAGACTCCATCAAAAAAAAAAAAAAAAAAAAAAAAGAAAGAAAGAAAGGAAGGAAGGAAGGAAGGATGAATCCAGGGTTTTGAGTAGGATCCACTTGGGTTCAAATTCTTACTTTGCCTCTAAGTAGCTATATAAATTTCTGAAATATCACTTAATCTGCTACAGCCTCAGTTTTCTCATCTGTATAATGGGGATAATATCGCTTACCTTACAGAGGTGCTAGTAATCACTGACCCAGCCCCAACCACATTAAAAGTTAGAATTTCATCCCCTGCTTGTCTGGGGTTTGAGGAGTATAAAAAGGTTGGGGGATGTGGAGGGGCTGTGTGGAAAACCACACGTGGATTGCTGCAAGCTTCGCCCCTGCTGGTGGTCATCAGGCTGGGGGAATGCTGGCAGAAAGGGCAGCGAGCGGACCTGGGCATAGGTGGTAGCAATAACTGTTAGAATGGAGGGGGAAGCCCTCCCAGGCGACGACTCTGCTTTCATCAGGGGCTGGGCTTTCACATAATCCTTTGCCAGGTCAACCCTCTGATCTCTTTCAGGCTGGGCCCCTACTCTTAGGAAATTGCCTTCTCAGGAAATACCTTCTCCCTCTTCATGTATTTCCTAATAATACTTGAGGACTCATTAACCCCAGGGAATGAATCAGCCTAAAACTCATTCCCCTCTCTGGGTAGGTTTAAGCCTACAACCCCTCCAGGGCAATAAAGGGAGGCAAAGGGAAGATGATCTGAACGCTCACTCCTGGGGCAAAAGGAACCAGGATGGTACAATGCCTGCTGCATTGCAGGTACCCATTAGATTATAGCAAAAGTGCCCTCCTACAAATCTTGGATAAGCAACATATTTGTTAGATACCTATTAATAGGTATCTAACAAACTGGAACATTGCTGATTTAAACAAAGTTAAACAAGTTTATTGCAGGGATTGTCTGAACCTCTCAATTCTCTGCACCTTGTGAATTTCCAAGGAGAAATTTAGCAGGAGAAATGTGCACAGTTTCCTAAAACATCCTGGACTATGGGGCTCTCACTGAAAGAACATCTGTAAGTCTCCTGTGGAACTACAGTCTCAGGAACACCATTATGGAAATTGGATTTCTAGGGAAACAGGTTATATGATTGAATTGCAACAATTTTTATCACCATTCTTTGCTATCTGAAGCCTTGGGCTAAGTGTGGGAGGATGCCCAATTCCAAAGCACCCAATTTCATCCTTAATCATAGGGGTAGGAGAAGGACAGGGGTCTCATACTTTAGCCATCTAAAGAACTTTTTAAACCCACATCTCTTCCACCTCCATCTCTACCTCCCCATCGCCATTTGTCTAAGAGCCTGGAGACCTGTCTTCTCCTGCACTCTCCCCTGAATCCCCCAACACAGGGTCTGGTACAAAGTGTTCCCTTAAGAGGAAAACAAGACCAGGGTAGGAGAGGAGGGGGTGAGAAAGATGGGCGCTGGGAAAGTAAGATCTTGTAGGTGCTTCAAGGCATGTCACTGTGGCTAACAATTTGGTCACGTGCTCTTGTTTAGCTGAGCTGTAAATTCCTGTGTGTCATCTATTGTCATGGTGTTTGAAAAGCTGATTAGGCACTATTCATAGCTCTTCAACTACTCTTTGCTCTTAAACGTGTATAGCGCCCTTCTAAATAGGTAAGTTACAGCAATCCTGCTCAGGTAAAATTATCCTCCCCGCTCTTGCTTCAGTGAGCAGAGGCATATAATTGCTGGGGACATACCAAGTCGAGGCGTGAATTCTGTAACAAACACAGTTGCACACAGCATTTCACACATAGGTAGCTTTAAGGACTGTGAAAGAATCAAAGACGACTCCGATGTCTCTTCAGAGCTAACCCTAAGGCCTCTTTTCAATTCATGTCCAAACCCCCAGTTGGGTCAGTATCTTTGTTTGCGGCAGTGCTGTCTAACAGAACCTTCTGCAATAATTGCGGTGTTCTCTGTCTGCACCATCTAATACGGTAGCCCCTAGCCACACAGGGTTCCTGAACACCTGAAATGTGGTTAATACCACTGAAGCCCTGCATTTTTCATTTTATTTAATCTTAAATTATTTAAATTTAAATAGCCACATGTGGCTGGGCATGGTGATTTATGCCTGTAATCCTAGTACTTTGGGAGTCTGAGGTGAGAGGATTGTTTGTGCTCAGGAGTATGAGATCAGCCTGGGCAACATAATGAGACTTCGTCTCTACTAAAATCCAAGAAAATCAGCCAGGTGTGGTGGTGCATGCCTGTAGTCCCAGTTACTTGGCAGGCTGAGGTGGGAGGATCTCGTGAGCCCAGGAGGTCAAAGCTGCAGTGAGGTCAAGGCTGCATTGCACTTTAGCCTGGGGAACAAAATGAGACCCTGTTTCAAAAAAAAATAATAAAAAGATAAATAGCCACATGCAGCTAGTGGCTACCATATAGGACACTGCAGCTTTGGAATAAGAAGGAAAACCATAGCTTTGTATTCAGCTCTATCTTTGCTATGCCAAGAAAAAGATAACTGTGTGCCAGGAAGACCAATGTAAATGCCGCTGGAGTGTTTGGTTCCAACATTTCCTTGTGACTCACACTGCCCTGCTCATGGTCTTCCATCCAGCGAAGGTGTCTACACTGGTCCTTGCATAAGAGTGGCCTCTGATGGGATAGAGAGGTGGACTGCTAACCCAAAGGCATTCTTCTATCCATGGGTTGGCCAGAGCGAAAGAAGGTGGCCTATGATGGTGTCTCTGAAGGGAGCAGTGATGATTGGCTGAGCCTATCAGGTTGTTTTCTTTAGAGTTTTTAAAGGTTTGGCCAATCAGCAGTGAGAGGAGACAAACAGAAACAAGGACATTATGGCTGAGAGACCTGGGTCCCTCACGGCTGTCCTGTCTTAATCCCAGCTCCCAACCACATGTAACCTTAAACAAGCATGCAAATAAAATTCCCTTTCCCTTAAGGTGGACGGAGTGACTGCTTGGTCTTTATTTCAAAAGAAATTAAGTAACAAAGATTCTTCCAACTCAGGGTATCTCAGTCTGGGCACTACTGACATTTGGGGCCAGAAAATTCTTCATCGTGGGGACAGTCCTATTAATTGCAGGATGTCCAGACATCCCTGGCCTCTACCCACCAGGTGCCAGTAGTACCCCACACCTACCCACCACCAGTCCTGATAACCAAAAAATGCCTCCAGGACGGTGTCCAATGTCCCAGGGTGGGAGTGGATGGGAGCAAACATCTCCCATCCTTGAGAATCAGTTCTCAAACTGTATCCCAAATCCACCTCCTCGGGCCTTCTTAGGAGGAAAAGATAAGAGCAGCAGCTTATTCCTAGCAAAATCACAGCTCTCCCTCCTTCTCCTCTCCAGGCTAAATAAAGAGAGCTTTTTTAGTCTTTTTCCTAGACTCTGTTTCACAGATATTGATGGAGACATCTAAAGATGAGACTTAGAACCATTTGGTTGGGAGGGACGCTTCTCTTACTGTACCTATTTATAGAGCCGGGGGTGGGGTGGGCAGAAACATCTGTGCAGCCCTGTGACAGTGGAAGCTCCCTGGTCAAGGAAGTGGCCGTGCTAGAAGGAGCATCTCCGAGCTCGGCACTGGGCTGAGCCGGCAAATGGGCTGATTTGTAAGATGCGGGGAAGCGATCCTCCGAGGCCAGCAGGTGTTGTCTTTTACCATTCCTCTGAGTGTTCCAACTGTTTCGGGGCTCTCGCCACTTGGAATTCTCAGGGACACCTAAACTCAGTCAAAACAGAAGTGCTTGTCTTCTTCCTTGAATCCATGTTTTTGCCTGTATTTCTACCGTGGCCACCCAGTTTCTTGAACTGAAAGCCCGAGAGTCGCCTTGATTCATCCCTCTCCCCTGACCGCCACATCCAACCCAACACTGAGTGCTCCAAATTCTTCCTCCTTGAGTCTGCCCCGCCCTCCATTCCCTCCATCATGATTTTTGTCCCTGGATTATTTTAATCCGCCTTTGAACTATTCAAAGTGTCTCCTTTCTCCCCCTGCTCCCATCCATTCTGCACACTGCAGCCGATACGATCTTTAAAAAATTGATGAATCTGTTTCACGTCTGCTTAAACCCTCCAGTTGCTACCCGTTGTCTTAGAATGAGATCAGAAGTTCTCAGCAGTGCAAGACCCCCCGGGATAGGCCTGCTCTGCACCCACGTCTCACCTCCTTTGACTCTTCCTCCCAAGGGGTCCCTCCAGCCCCCATGTCTTTGTTCAGCTCCTCAAAGATGCTATGCCCAGTGTGGACCCTGGGCCTCTGCACATCCAGGCTCTGTGCAAATCCATCCTCCATCTCCTCCTTTGGGGAACTCCTACCCATTCTTCAGTTATCTTCAGTTTAGATCACCTCCTAAGAAAACCTTGCTAAGGAGGTCTTAGGACGTCCCCACCAGGTTAAATCCTTCGTCATACCCTCTCATAGCACCATGTAATTTTATTGTCTTAAGTTAGGTCCCCCCCAAAACAAAGTATGGGTTAAAGACTGGGGAACAGGTCGTGTATTGGGGGATGCAGGCACATGAACCAAGAGTAGAGGAATGGGGAGAGATGGAGAAGGAGGAGAGGCCCATGGAAGGGGGTGTTACTAAGGTTGCTGGGTTTATAAGGAGGCTGACTACTCCAGGACTCCCTCCTGCCATTTCCAAGAGGGCAGAAAATGAAAACCTGTCAGTGCACAAGTTTCAAGGGGGCTACTTATGGCAAGGGATGAGTCTGGGCTCATGTGGAACTGTCCACCACAGCCACGGCTGAAATCAGAGGTGGGTCAATGGCCGGGTGCGGTGGCTCATGCCTGTAATTCCAGCACTTTGGGAGGCCAAGGAGAGTGGATCACTTAAGGCCAGGAGTTCGAGACCAGCCTGGCCAACATGGTGAAATGCTATCTCCACTAAAAATACAAAACTTAGCCAGGCCTGGTGGCACATGCCTAATCCCAGCTACTCAGGAGGCTGAGGCAGGAGAATCGCTGGAACCTGGGCGGTGAAGGTTGCAGTGAGCTTAGATCACTCCACTGCACTCCAGCCTGGGTGACAGAGAAGGAAAACTCTGCCAAAAAAAAAAAAAAAAAAAAAAAAAAAAAAGGTGGGTCAAGGGAATCCAAGACAAGGAACCAAAGAACCAAAGAAACACCTCCCACAACCATCTCACTGCACTTGCAATTACTACACCTGCTCGATGCTTGTCTTCCTTTATTTATGAGCATGGAGCCTGTGTCTGTTTTCTTTATGGCTACATCCTGAAGCCTGGCCTACAGCAGCAGAGAATACTCTGGCACACAGTAGGTAGTCAAGTAAGAGTTGCTGAATTTCACTGAATTGAATTGAACTGGGGTTGGGAGAGGGGTGTCTAGTACAAAAGAGCCCTGAGGTTCTGCTCAGAATTTGACCATTCCTGTTGAGATTTGTAGTCAGTTCATGGATTGAATGTTGGCTTCATCATTGCCTCTTTGTTTTTGTTTTTTCTTGTCAGTTCAGGTTCTTTTTGCCTTGGAAAGAGACTTCCTTGCTTCACCTGCACCAACCCATCCTACCTTCTTACCAAGATCACGTTTCAAACTCCCTAAACTAACCCTTGTTGAGTTTGATGATTAAAATGCTAGAAACACCCTTACTAGTTTGTGATAGTGGATAGTGGATAGTTTGTGATAGCATCTCACTCCACATTTATCCTCTCATTCTACCAATTCCAGAATAGATGTCCCTTGTCCTAGGTTCCTTTGACCCCAGCTTTTAAGGGCTATTTATCTGCTGCCCACGTATTTGAGAGTTGACTGCACCCCAGGAGTTGTGCTACATTTTGTGGCTACAAAGACAGTTGGCTCTGTGCTTGCCTTCCGGGAGCTCAGAGGGGTGATAAACTCATAATCAACTGTAAAATTCTAAAAATGTGATAAATTCTGGGGTGAAGCAAGGCTTGGGTCATCACGGGAGTGCCCTGGGGGAGACACCTACTGCCCTTGTCGGTAGGGAAGATTTCCCGGTAAGGCAATGTCTGAGCTGAGTTTGGGACGTTGTGTAGGAGTTAATCACACCAAAGGGAACAGGCTAAGGGCATTTCGGGTGGCACAGTGGGGGAGACCAGCGGCTTCAGAGCATTTGGGTCAATGTGAAAGGAAGACGCTGGCAGAAGAAGAATCAGGAGAGAGAGATAGCAGTCAGCTCATAAAGGATTTTGTGTGCCATGATAAGGCTTCTCCATGGTGGTGGCTACCTCCTTTCTCATTAGCTGCTTCCTCCCTGCATTTGAATTCCCTACAGTTGACTTGCACCCCTACCAGGCCACTCTAGACATTCCCTTGAAAGCTCCCATTATATTTTCAAGTCCCACCCACGGGGAGCGGTTATACAGGTGCTTATGGAGCCAGGACTCTTGAGACCATCTTAGAATTCTGCTTACCATATAGCCCATAAGTCTATGCCCTATTGCCTCATTTTTCAAACTCAAAATATTTTTTTAAAATGTTCCCAAATTGACTCCATGTTTCAAGTTCACTATTTCAGGAAATGAGGCAATGGCAGAGACAGCTCACCCTCAGTGTCTGAATTCCTCTTCTTTTTGAGACACAGAGCCTACTCTACCATAGGGAATGCTGTAGAATTTTTAGCTGAGTACAAGGCCACTCTTAGCTTCCCTTGCAACCAGGTGTAGCCATGAAATTAATTTCTGAACAATGGAATGTAAGTGAATGTGATGAGTGGTAGGAGGAACCTCACTCAAGAGATTCTGGCTTTTGCTTTTTGCCAGTTCTTCTCCATTTCTTTCTCCACATGGATGCCAGAACCCATGTGCCACCATCTTGTACCATGAGACTAATGACCACACCCTAGCGATGGCAGATGAGACAGCCGGCAAGGCCCTGCATCTCCAGGGACTTTGTGGGGACAGAACTGCCATGCCAGCTTTGAACTGCATACTTCTGAACTTTTAACTGAGAGGGATATAGACTTCTATTTTGTTTAAGCCACAGTTGATTTGAGTTGTCTGACACTCACAATTAAATATAATCCTAACCAACACAGGGGTTATTTTCTTAGTCCCCCTAGACTTGAAAACTTAAATTTATTTTTCTTCCTTCAATCTCTCTAAGCTCTTATGTCCACCAAGGCCCTAAATCCTGTTGATTCTTCCTATGTGCTTCACTTCACACTCATCCCTGCTTTTCAATTTCCACAGCCCTTCTGGTCCCACAGTATTCTCTTGATTCCATCCCCCCTCTGTCTAATCAAGGCTGCCAACCTCCTAGATTCCTGAGGTATTACATTCATCCTGACGCATTACCTCAAATCTCCCAAATGTGGACTTCTATTGTGCTTAATAGGATGGAGTCCCAACGTCTTGCCATGTCATTAAACTGTTCCAGAAAATAGTCCCAATCCAACCTTTATGTTTCTCTTCCTCTGATACACACCTTCCCCAATACCCAAGAGAGCCCCCAACACAGCCCATTTTTCAATGTCTTTGCCTTTGCTTTATGCCAGAGGGTTTCTGCCCTGGCCATACATTAGACTCAGCTTCAGAGCCATTCAAGATGGTGCCTGGTGTGTTAGCGCTCCATGCTGGAAGACATTCTCTCATGTGAGCCACAAAACTACCCTGTGAGGCACAGTACTATTACTGTCATCATTCTACAGAGGAGGAAACAAGAAACAGGAAGTTTAGGACATGGTTCCTGGTCAGATGGCCAGTGAGTGGGAAGCCAGGATTTCAACAGATAAGATTTCTTTCTAAACCACTACTCTGTAGTCTCTTGAACTGTATTACAAGTTAAAAAATAATTATATCTGATAGTATACTACATAATTGCCAATAAATCACAAAGTATGAGTGAAAATTTAAAAAATATAACTGCCTGTGTCTCACCTCAAACCAATGGCATCTGAATTTCTGAGGAGTGGGGCCTGAGTGTCTTTGATTAGCTTTAGAGTCAGCCCAGGTTTACCCCAAGTGATTCGAATGTGTAGCTGGGGCTGAGAACATGTCTTTATCCAGTTGCTCCCATCTATCTGTCTTCCTCTAATTCTCTCTCTCCACCCCCACATCCTGCTGGCCTTCGGGGGTGTCTAAGTGTCATCTCCTGTGTGGACCCGGCCTGCTTTCTCCAGCCTGCCAGGGTTCTCCATTCTCTGAATGCCGGTTGCAAAACTTGTCCACCCCAGCTAAGCTGGCGCCTATTCTGCCCCTCGGTTGGAATTTAGCTCTTGGTTTTATGCCACTGGATCCCTGGTAGGTTTTCCATATTTAGTCATTTGCTTCTCAGCTACCTCCATCTCTGCCCCAAAAAGAGTGACAAGCACAATCATGCCTCTATCTGAAAGCAAGACTTGAACTCAGGGTCCTGCCAAGTGGTATTTTTGGCTCAGGGCTCCTTTCCTAGGGACTGGAAACCAGAAACATGTGGGGAAACAGATTGTGATTGAGGAGCAGGGGGCACCAGCGTGGCGGGGGAGTGTGGAGAGGGCCCTGCATGCCTCTCAGATGCAGATCTGGAAAGTGGCAGGATGATGATGGAATGATGGTGTCTCTGAGGGACTGGTTGGACCCACGGGCTTGGAAATGTTGAAAGAAAAGCCTGGGCAGGGCCTGGGTTAGAATTTGTTGGTCAAGGAAGAGGAACTGAGAGAGGAACAATTTCAGCATAAGTGACATTGGACCAATTGAGGTTGTTGAGTGAATGAATGAATGGCTCTTCGGTTGTATTATTAGGAAGAATTTAGGGGGCTGCAGCACCCTTGCTACCAGATAAGAGAGGCTAAGAAGGGGTCAGATGGAGGGTCTGTTGGAAAGGAGAGGGTCTGTGGCCATCAGAGGCCTAGCTAGCCAGAAATCAGATCCTGAGAGGGTATCTCACTCTGCCACCTGTAGCCCCAGGATTCTAGGGCCATTGACTCCTTGGTCGGGTCAATATCCACTGCAGTTGAGGATGTTGCCAGGTCTCCACGTCTGTGCTGACAACTCTTCTTGATGATCCCTTTCCTCCAGTGTTTGAAGGAGGTGGTGAAAGGAATGACATGGAGGGAGCGTCACTTATCTTGAGTTATACCATGACCTAATGGCAGTGCTGGAATCAGAAGCCAGCTCTCTCAATTCCCTGACCAAGCTCTTTCTTCTTGACTCTGTTGCCCAGGTTAATCACTGCCATTGCGGGGCTCAGAACAGGGCCTCTGGTTGGGGACTAGGGGGCTCTCCTCCTGGCTCGTGTTTAGCAGGAGGTCCTGGGTCTTCCCTTGCTGAGCCTATATTTGCAAACTACATGGGGCTGCTGATGTAGACCATAGAGCGGCCTCTGGGGGAGACAGGCCTGTGGGTCCTCCCTAGGTCATTGGCCCTTCTGGCCCCACTGCCATCAGCATCATAGAGTGAGATCAGCTGCCTCTGAGCCCCATGGGAGGCCTGGTGTGAACATCAGCTCAGCAATGAAACCTGTGGCCCATGTGAACAACATCCTGATCTCAGCAGGCTGTGGTTAGAGGGAGAGGTTAAGACCTATTCCAGAGCCTGAGTGGATTAGACAGGCCGGCCAAGGTGCTCAACACATCAAAGGAGTCTTTCTGTGAATGTGGCCATTTCTGCAGCTCCGCCAAGGGGAAGCCACGACCACTTCAGTTCAGGCAACGACCCACTCCCCCTCAATTCTACTCCAGCCCAGGTGACCGGGCCTGTGGGGAATGTCTGACCCAAGGGCTGTGATCTCTGGACATCCCAGGAGCCTAGTGGTGGCCTGAATCAGAGGCTCTCATTAACCTGGTACCGACCTGAGTCATTCTGATTCTCCCCTTCATAGTAATTTGAACTGGAGATGTGGCGAGGAAAGCCAGGAGGAGGCAGGGACAAATGAGTCACGAGCAACCTTCAGCGCAGCACTCCAGCCTGGCGTCTTTCAGCTCCTGCTGCCTCAGAGCCACAAGATAGCCAGGGAGTCAATACAGCCCCCAGTCCCAAACAGCATTCCAGGTCCCCAGCCCCTCTCCCCCGGCCCCACCCCCCTGCATTCCGGTGACAGCCAAGTCTGAACATACCTGGACTCCTAATTTCCTCCTGCCCTTGTGCCTCTTCACAATGAGCCTGGTTACCTGAAGCAGCCTGTTACTAAAGGCCCCTCAATGGCAGCACAGACACTGCTGGGGGAGGAACATCTCAGAGGCAAAGTGGGTGCAGCTTTCCCCTCCCACACAGAACTCCTCCACTCCCACCTTGGAGGCTAGGGAGTGTTACATGAGGGGGGCCTGGCAGGCCCCTGGGACTCACAGGCTGCCATCAGTGTGCTCACAGGCCTGGGATGCAAGGCTGAGTGGGGCAGCAGTGTGGCCAAGATAGGGCTGGGCCACAGAGAACCAGTCACAAGCCTGCATGTGTGTGCTGGGCAGGCAGCTGCCACATCCTTGCTGGCTGCATCAGAGCCCCTTGGTCACTCTGAGTCTCTAGTTTATTGTTCACTGAATTGTTATTCAGTGAACTGAAGCTGCTATGGGCCCAGATGAGACTGGGGTCTGTCTGTCTTGTGATTGAAAGCCTGTGGCTTTCCTGCCAAACAGCTCATTCAGCAGATCCAGGGCCTCTCTCCTTGGAGCATCTCCTGTTGAAATAGCCAGGCCTAGCCCAGGTCTTCAGCGATATCAACATCAGCATCACTCTGCACCTCAGGCCAGGCCCTTGGCTGAGAGACAGTGAACAGACCTGCAGAGTTTCCTAGGCACCTACTATGTGCCTACATTTCCTAGGCACCTACTTGTGCTTGACGGGCACAGCTGAGCCACATGGAGCACATGGAGATGGGTGAGACCCTTCTGGGTCTGAGAAGTTACAACCCAGCAGGGAGATGTACAGCTTAGAGAACTAATCATCCCACATTCAGGTCGCAATGTGATCAAAGCCTTGAGAGCCATTCTCCATAATCCAGGGACTAATGGTGGGTGAGCTCATAGCTCTGGAGATCAGAGAGGCTTGCACAGAGGAGTTGGCATTTGACTTGGGTTTTGGCGGCTGCATGAACATGGAGAGGTAGATGGGAGCAGTGGACTGGGGCAATAGGTTCCCAAAAAAGGGACTTTCAATCTTTGTTGACACATAATTAATATCAGTTGTGCCCAGGACTGTGCCAGAAGCAGCTGGGGAAACAGAGGTTAGTGCCATGTGGTCCCCGCCATGAGGGAGAGCCAAACAGGCTGATGATGGCTGCAGCTCAGTGGGACAGGAGCTGTAGGTGAGGGGAAGGGCAGCAGCAGTGGGAGCCCATGGAAGTAGCCTTGGTGAATGCCTTGCTGGGAAACAAGCACAGAGAGAGGGAGGTGGAGCCATACCCTGACCCTCCCCCACCTCCACTTGATTGAACCTGAGTCTGAAGGCACTGGAGAGCTGCTTTCAGAAGTCTGGGGCAGAGGCTGATGATATGGAGGGAAGGAGCACAGATGCCATCTTTTTGGGGGGCCAGACTCTCAATGTCACTGTTCCCTGAGTGTCCCTTGATTAGGTTTCCCCAAATGTATTGCCAGGGAATATGCATACGGTGGGGAATGTTGGTTCATTCATTGCTGAGAGAACTGTGCACAGGGACAAGAAGGCATCTCATTTCTTCAGCACATTGTAGGTACCATTGCTTGTTATCTTCACAATGGCCTGTGCGGTGGGCTTCATGACTCAGTTTTACAGTCGAGGCCACTGCAGTTCTCGTCCAGAGCAGGGCACATGCAGAGGGAGGGCCAGGCAGCTCCCAAGAGGGCCAGGCCAGGCCTGTCCTCTGCAGAACTTGTTCTTTGATGGGCTCCTACCTGAGGGAGGCAGCTGGGTTTGTTTATCCACGAAGGTCAGTGCGTGGTTGCCTGTTCATCATCTCTGTGGTCAGCAGGGAACAAAGGCCAACAGGAGAATACCTGGGGTCAGGGGGCTGGGGGAATCCCCCCCTTCTGGGGTTAGGGAGTGCTGTGCAAGACACCAGTAGGCTCTGTGCGTGCACAGAGACCTTGGGGGACGTTTCCCTAAATCTCAGGCACACCCTTACACCCTTCACACACACCCCACCCTACCCCTTCCCCCACTCCAGAAAGAGAAGCGGTGAGACAAGCCCAGGGTGAAATGAACCGACAAGGACCTCTCTGTGCCCTTCACTCGGTTCCTTTAGGAGGAAGGGGGAGGCTAATGTCTGGGAGCGGCCTCTGAGAGGAAGGTGAAGGTTAATGCCCTCTCAAATGCCCCTCCCTGCTTTCCACACCTACTCAGGTGCGCGAGGGAGCCCGCGGAGCCCTCGCTGCTCAGCCGGCGCGCCCTCGACCGCCCTCGGAGTTCCGCGGCTCTGCGCGCCGCCTCCCCGCCTCCGCCGACAGTCCGAGGCTCCGCGCTTGCTATTTCGATGCGGAGGCGCCTTCTCTCCTCACCCTCAGAGAGAGCCTGGGTCAAGGGCCCAAGCTGGGAAGCAGCACCAGCTAGTAAAGGACCTCTCTGCCCGCCAGGCCGGCGGAGAGCCGCAGAGAGAGGACGCTCAGAAAAGTCGGTCGCTCTCCAGCCCAAACGATTGTGTCGCCTGTGAAAGCAACCGGTCCCCAAATCCTTCCCCCACCCAGAGGAGGTGCGGGGGCGCGGGAAGTGGGGCTCGGCCCACCCTACTCGAGAAGCCTGTGGGGACGGCAGGCGGCCGGCTGGATCCGTGCAGGGCTTCCCCCACCCTCGGGAGCCAGAGCGGCCGAGAGAGAAAGGGCAGGGGCGCGCCATCCGTCCGGGAGAGCAGCTCCGTCCTCTGGGCCAGCAGGTGTGGGTGGGGAAGGGCCGTGTCAGCCTCCGTGCTGGGTTAAGGTTGGGGGGTGCCTCGTCTGTCCACCTCAGCGGGGTAGGAAACCCCGACTCGGACCTGTCCTTGCGCGCCGGGGGATCTGGACACCCCCTCCCCCAGCAGGTTCCCGAGAGTCCGCCCGAGGGTAGACAGACCTAGGCGTGGTGTGCACGCGCGTGTGTCTGTGGGTGTGCATGCGAGCGAGGCAAGAGGGTCTTGGCGTCCCCCGCACCCTCTCTGCCGGGTTCTATATTTTGCCTTTCTTTGTTCTCAAAATAGTAGGCGAGCGCGGCCGGCGCTGCCCTCGCGAGGGGTGGGGGCCCCGCGCTCGCTCGCGCAAGTCGAGTTAGCTGCAGGGTTACAAACAGTCTCTCCCTGCTCCCCCGGCCTGAATTAATGTGTTACTATTTCGGGCGAGCCAGTGTTTCCAGGGGGAAACCTAATGACGCAATGACGTCAATGCAGGTCAGCAGCAGACTCTCCGGGAGGGCGGGCGGCTCCCGGCTTTCGGGCTCGGCGCAGTCTGCGGGCGGGAGGGCGCCGGCGAGGTGGCGAGGGCGGCGGGCGCGGGGGCGCGGGAGCCCCGGCCAAGCCCTGGGGACGGGAGGGCGCCCCCTTCCAGCGCCCGAACCCAGGCAACTTCCTGCCGCCCGGGCAGGAGTCTCTCCGTAGCCCACGGACATCCGGGAGGCGTGTGGAGGGCAGGCGGGTAACCCCCACTCCCACCCCACCTTTATCCAGGGGCAGCCAGAGGAGCCAGCAGGTCGGGATTCTCTGAGGGGGCTCCACGCGGGGCCTCCCACGCACAGGTACGCGCTGGTCCTCGGGGTGTCCCCAGTTTGGGAGGGAGACACGCACAGTTGCTCCCGTCCACACTCCTCTCGTGTCCTGGCTCTATGACTGGGAGTCTGGGGATAAAAGAATGGGTGTCTGAGACCTACCCTCCGCCGGTGTTGCCCCCCCTCTTTCTGGGCGTAGGAGCGGGCTGCCTGCTCCTCTCCCGCGCCTTCCTGGTCTTGGGCTAGAACTGGGGCTTCCCACTGGCTGCGCCTCCCTTAGGGGCGCCATCTGAGGTCTGAAGCAAAGCTGGAGGGGCGTCCAGGCCAGAGGAAGCGGGCTGGGGCGGGAGCCTCGGCAGCCTAATGGGAGCCAGCGCCCACTGCAGGGTGCGTGAACGGGGCTGCCTGCGTGTGCTTGGTTTGTGTCACTTCTGGGAGCCGTAACCCGTGTGTCCACGGGGTGTGTATGCGCCCACGGAAGTCCGCTGTGCGTTCGTGTCTGTGCCATAGGCATGGGAACACCTCGTGCACCCATGGTACTTGCCTGGAGAGTAGGAGGCCAGCGAGGGAGCGGCCCTGCTGAGGGTCTCTTCCCTGCTCTTCCCGGCAGTTGGCCCAGATTACAAATCCTACTCACAGCAGGATCGCGGCCCACTTTCCCCCACAGCCGCAGCTTTGGGTGGCTGCACACTTCTTAATGCTCATCCTGCCTTCTTGACCCAACTCGTTGTCCCCTTCCCTCCTTAGAGAGTGAGTAGAAGAGGGGGATGGGGAGGGATCCGTTTCCATCCCCCCCCCGCAATCACCTCACCTAGGGTGGAAGCGCAAGCTCAGCTGGGTTGTGTCCGCCCCCTTGCCGGCCGCTCTTAGTTTTCAGCACCAGGATACGGACAGCTCCACGTCCGGCCCTGCATTGCCTTTTTCTTTGCCCCGGCCTGGAACGCCCCCCGCCGTGGCCTCTTTAGCTTCCAGCTAGCTCCAGAACCCAATCCTAGACCCTCCTCCCTGCCCCCAACAAAAACACACAATCCGGTCCTCGCCTTCCCCATCCTGTACCTCCCCAGGAGCTCCCCCGGGGCAGAGCCTGCCTGGGAAATCTCTGAAACTGACTGGCAGGCATCACCCCATCATGGCCAGGCTTTCTCCAAAGGGCCGTGACTGAAAAGAGACTGCTACGGCCCTGCCACAGGCTCCCCTTTCCCACCTCAGTTCATTAAAATAAGTAAATAAAGCCAGATTCCTTCCCCAGAAAGCAAGCCAGGCTTCAGAAGGCGGCTCTGCTGCATCCAGGATTTTCTAAATTTTAGAAATGCAACTGGTGGCCCCTGGGACCCCCTTCCAGACATTCTCAGAGCCCCTCTTTCCTCTCTTTTTCTAAATCTAGGCCTCCTCCGGTGGAAGGGGATGGAATGAATCCCAACCATCTCTCCACCTCCAGCAGCAGAGAGGGTACAGATGACGTCATGGCTTTGGGGGTGCTGGATGCGATGATGTCTGTGCAGATTCTCACCAGAGGTGTGCCCTGGGCTGCCCAAGGCCCCTCTAGAGGTGACTTTTGTGGGGCCAGGGCTTCATGCAGACTGCATTCACTGGGATGTGGCCACCCAGAGGCCTCTGAGAAAGCCCCCATCCCAAGTGGAATCCAGGATACAGTAACTCTACCTGTGGTTCTCCCCCCACTCCTTTAGCTGACAGACACCAGATAAGTTGTTGGAATGTCGTCCCAGACACCTCTCCTTAGTGAGAGAGAAAGGTGTCTCCTTAGTATCATCCCAAACTCTCCAGGAAGAGCAGAAAGGGTCTATGTGATGCCTCAGCTGATTCAGGGATGAGTGAAGAAAGTCAAGGAGAAGTCCCCTCTCTCTATCCTGCCTGACCCTGCTTCTGAGAACTTTGGCAAGCTAGAGATGGGGAGCCCTTCTACTTTCGAATCAGGCAACTCTTCCTCTCTCCACATTCTTCTCTCTCAGGTGGCAGAGAGGAGGCCAACCTTATCAGATGTGGCCCAGGGCATATCCATGTGTTGTCTTTGTTCCACTGAGGCAAGGGCAGGAGAGGAGATCTGGGCTTGGAGAGGAGGGTGCCTCTTTGCAGAAGCTCTGGGACCTGGGGTGAGGCTTGCACACTGTCAGCAGGAAACGGCCTTTTCTCTGAAGCAGCCATTGTTCTGCCTGCTGCTGAGCTACCAGAAAGAGGAGAGAAAAATCCCCCCCAGGCTGGGGACAAGGGAAGGAGAGGCAGCCACCCCAGTCCAGTGGCACTTCCTTCTGGCAGGGTAGAAGCCTAAGCCCAGCTCCTGTGATATTCCTAGAGTGTTCATGGGTCTCAAGGGAAGCCTGAAAATGGCTGTTCTCTCAAATGAATTAATTTTCAGACCAAAAGATCTGGGTGTGAGTTGGTTAAGGAGGTGGCAGTGTGGACAAAACCCACAGAGAGCAAGGGGATGAGCCTTCCACTAAAGGTCAGTGGCCTCCCCCAGGGTCTTTCAGCCCAAATCCAGTCCTATGGGAGTGCAAAGCTGCCGCCATCTGCCTAGCCCCATGTCTGGCTACTTTCCAAGCTTCCCTGGCTTCACGACCTTACTCTGTGCTCAGCTGGGTTAACATCTGGCTGTAGCCTCAAGGGAAGGCTGGCCAAGGTCGGGCAGGTACAGGGAAGTTTGCTGGTGGATATAAGCATGGCTTCTCTGGTTTTGCACAGCAGGGACCTTGGAGAGGAAAGCCAGGGAAGGTGCAGGGCTCCACCCTGCAGGAAGCCAGCACAGTGATATGGTACTGGTCTTTAGGGAGAGAGCCCAAGCCTCTGCAGTTGGCCTTGTCTGACTGCAGGCATCACGGGCCAGAGGAGCTTCTGGTCTTTTAAGTGCCCTGGGTCAGATGCTCAGCAGGGTGCTGGACTGACGCAGCACCATACCCAGCACAGTAGGCCAAATTCTCCCTTCAGCCTGTGCTGTTTGTTTAAGCAAGTCCTTATGATGAGTCTCAGTTTCTCCATCTGCATAAAGGGGATTACCTGAAGCAGAGAAGGGACCCATTGGCTTGTCCTGAGTGTGTCTGAACAACACTTTATATTAGCATCTGAAGTCAGAGCTTGTCAGGAGAGCTTGCTCCTTTGTTCACTAAAATGTCTGGGTTCCTGAGAGGCTCAGGGTGCCTTGTGGTATGGGGAAGGCTGATTCAGGGTCAGTGGTAACTTTATCGCCTCCTGGCCACGTTCTCTTTCTGCCAGGGTCTTGGTATCTCCTTGTAGATGGAAGCCCAAGTCCCACTGTTCAGAAATCAGGGACCCACTGTGCCCATGGGAAGCATGTATGAAGAACAGCTCCAGGCTGGCCAAACCCACCCTGCCCCTGACCCCCAATCCAGACTCCAGCTGGCAGCTCCCATGCCCCAAAACAAAGGACAGGAGGATCTATGGCAAAATGGAAAGAGTTCTAAAGTTTACTCTCGGGGACAGGAAGGCCATGGTCTTCCCTCCTACGAGGAATTATGTGGAGGCCTCCTGATCACCTCACTGTCTGGCAGCTGGACCCCTGGGCACAGCAGGGGCTGAGCCAAGGTCTGAGAGAGCTGGGACAGGTAACTAACTGTGCACTCATCCCCAAGTGGAGCTTCCCAGGAGACCTAGATCTCATGGCCAAGGCTGCTATTTGGATTGTGCAGCAGGAATACTCAGTGTGAGTGCCTTCAAACCATTTTACTGAGGGTGAAGTTCATGAGACTGGGAGGCATCCCCCTCAGCATAGAAGAGCACCCCGTGGGCAGTGTCTCTGCTTCCCTAGAGGCTGCAGGGTGCAGGGTCGGTGCTGACAGTGGAGAGTGGGGCGGGACTGACCTAGCCCTATCTCTCCTGGCTGTGTGACCTTGGACTCAACATTTCCTCTCACAGCATGAACACAAATGAAGCACTAGCCATGGCCCTTCATGGGGCTGTAGTTAGAGTTGATGAGATACAGTGGAGAAAAGTGTGTCATGGGAGTGGGCAGGTACTATTGACCCTGAGAATACCACAAATACTGTTCTCTCTTGGCAAGCTTTCCTGCTGCCGGGGTTTCAGCCTCTCCCTACGAATGGAAGCCCAGGCACCGCCATTCAGGAATACAAGGAGGTCCCCTCCCCAGGATGGGGGGATTTAGGGTTTGTGTTAGTCCACAGCTTTGTTAAGTGACCTGTTCTGGCCACTTCCTATCCACCCTGTTGGTAAACGAGGGATTCCCTGCCCTAAATAGTATGAGATGGCTAAACATACAACACCGGACAATGGCAGATGAGATTGGCAGCAGTTTATTCGCCACCTGCCTTCACAGCCTGGGGGGAGGAGGATGCAGTACGCCATGCAGGGCATACGAGGGTTGCAGCCAGGAGTGGCACCAGGAGCTGAGCAAACAGCAGGGGCTGTGGGAGGCAGCTTTCTAGTGACAGAGGGTGTGGTATCCCTGGTTCCTGCAGGAGGCTGTGATTGGCTTGTTTGAATAAATTTGCGGGCTGGCTGGGTAGTGAAACCCATTAGGCTGAACACCAGGTGCGATGCGGCTGTCCTGTCCAATAGGAAACTAGCCAGGTGGGGAGCTTTTCCCCCCTGGGTGGGGAGGAGCATGTCTGGAGAGAGCCAGAGAATTCGTGGTTAGGCCTTTGGGACTCAAAGATGTCAAGACAGCCCTTGAATTGTAGGCCTTATAATACAATGCTTCAGACCCTGTGCCCAATCTCACTAATCTTTACAACATTCCTGTGAGATAGTTACATTTCACAGATGAGGAAACTGAGGCAGAGCATGAGCCAAGACCACCAGGTCAGGCTTTGTGCCCAGATCTCCCGACTCCACAGCACATGCTATCTGTACTACCCATCAGGAAGGACACCTGCAAGCTGCAGCCACTTCCCAAAGCAGGTGCACTGAGTGGCGCTGTCTCCAGATGCCCTGGAAGTTCTTTCCCCTTTTTAGAACGGGATTCTCTGCAGCTTTGTTTCTAGTTGGGATGTAATTGAACAGAACCTCAAACTCTCTTTGGTGCCCTCTGATTGCAGATTGTGGAGCTGGTAAATGGATTTGCATATTAAGTCAATGACATTTCTATTCCGAATGGTCAGGCTTAAGACTGTGGAGTTGAGCTGACCAGATTGGTGGGGAGACCTGGGATCCAGCCTAGCCTAGTCCCTCCCTCACTGTGTGGCTTTGGGCAACCTTTCCTCCTCTGGGCTTCTCAGCAGTAACCAGAGGGGATCAGATGGGCTTGAAGACGATTTCAGTTTTGTTCTGAGATGGGATCTTGCTCTGTTGCTTAGGTCGGAATGCAGTGGTGTGATCACAGGTCACTGCAGGCTCGAACTCCTGGCTCTTCAAGCAATCTTCCCACCTTGGCCTCCTAAAGTGTTGTGATTACAGGTGTGAGCCATTGTGTCCAGCCAGCCCTTTCAGTTTCATTGAGTGGTGAATCCTCAAGGTCTTTACCTGTGAAATAAAAGGTCCTATCCATGCAGGCAGAGGAATCAAAGGCAAGTGGTGGGAGGCCATTTTTGTTCCTGTGGAGTAGGGAAGAGTCATGCTGACTTACTCTTTTGGGGTGAGCAGATGGTAAGATGGTAGGAGTGTAAGTCCGAACCTTTCCCCCAGTCCCCAGCCCAGTCCAGCCTCACCTGTGTCAAGAAATTGACTGGACTTTGCTGGCCAAGGCCTATTTCCAGAAAATGCTCTGAGGACAGAAAAGTCTGTGAAATTTTGCCATCTGGTTTTTAGAGCCCTGGAGTCCTGAAGTCGACCACCCAAACCCAGCTCAGCCAGGCAGACCCTCCCCCTCCAGGACCATCTCTTGGGCCACAGGCATTTGCTACACCTTTTAATTTCTTCCTTCCCCCTCCTGTGGGGTTGCTGGATTTAGCAAATAAATGCCCAGTGAAATTTTAATTTCAGATGAATACAATGATTATTTTGTAGGTACAGGGTCTTGCTCTGTTGCCCAGGCTGGAGTGCAGTGGTGCAGTCACAGCTCATTGCAGCCTCAAACTCCTGGGCTCAAGTGATCCTCTCATCTGAGCCTCCTGAGTAGCTGGGAGCTTCAAGTGCGCCACCATGCCTAACTAATTAAAAAACAAAAAATTGTAGAGACGGTGTCTTGCCATGTTGCCCAGGCTGGCCTCCCAAAGTGCTAGGATTATAGGTGTGAGCCACTGAACCCAGTGTCAAACAAATTTTAATATAAGTATGTCTCAAGAGTCCCTGTTCCTTGGACCCAGAACCTATCTACACTGGAATCTGTCTCCTCTGTCCTCAGCCTCTTGCGCTTTGAGGCCCAGGGTTTCTTCTGCCTCCAGGGACAGGAGTGTGCCCCCTTGGCCCAGGGACTTGGTATATGTGAATATGATGCTGATAAAACAGAAAATAACAGCAGCTGAGAAAGCTGAGTTCCAAGCTCATATCACTGGGGTGGGCTGGATTTGAACCTGAGTTTTTGTGTTCGTTTTGTGCTCTTCCCCTCAGGACCAGGGTAGGTTTACAGAGTCAGCTCACAGGAGAGGAATCTGGTGCAAAACTGTAGGCTTATTGCCATGGGTCAGGTGGCAGCGCCGTGGTGTGTGCTGAGAGCAGCGGGTAGGCCCTGTCCCTGTGCAGGGCTAACCAGCCCACCATGCAGCATCCAGGCTGCAGGCCAGCCTGCTTTACAGGGGTTGTGTTTGATTCCACCTCCCAGTCTGCCGACGAATGCAAGTCCTCATGACTTTCCCTTTGGTGGCCTGGGCTGTTACTGAACCATCTGCTCCCTAGCTGGGCTTGCAGCTGGGAGTTCATGCATGATAGAAACTTTTCCTGCCAGCGTTTGGTGTTTGAAGCCAACCTGATAGGTGGGGGTGCAAGTGGTGTCCCCCATATATCGGGGGGGGTGAAGACAGGCTCCTACATGGGCACTGGTCCAAATTCCATTTGGGGCTTGATGACTTCCAGCCATCTCCACTAAAATTGGGGTAAGGAAGTGGGAGCATGTATTTTTAATCTCATTTTGGATATGAGGCGAAATTAACTTCTCTGAGATGACACAGTGCATAGCTAGAGAGCCTCAGGCCTGACTTCACACTTACTCTTCCTTTTGGACTCCTGATCTCTCATATCTGTGGCCATTCCTTGTAGGTAGGGCCTGAAAACAAAGGCTCTCAACCTGGCTGCATATGAGAATCACTTAGGGAGGTTTATAAATGCTCAGGTTCAACGTCAAAGATTCTGATTTAGTTCATCTGGGTTCTGCCAGGCACCAGTGGGTAGTGAAGGCTCCCAGGTGATTCTAAGGAGCACGTAGGGCTACGGGTCATCACTGAGGAAGTGAGAGATGGCATAGGCCAGTGGCTCCTAGATCTTACTGCACATTGGAATCCTGTAGGATCTTTAAAAATACTGACATTCTGATTTGATTAGTGTAGGGTAAAAATCAGGAATTTGGGCAGACGTGATGGCTCCAGCCTGTAATCCCAGCACTTTGGGAGGCTAAGGTGGGAGGATCACTGGAGCCCAGGAGTTTGAGACCAGCCAGGGCAACAAACCCTGCACCCCCACCTCTATTTTTAAAAAATTAAAAATTAGCCAGGCATGGTGGTGTGCACCTGTATTCTTAGCTGCTGGGGAGACTAAGGAAGGAGGATCTCTTGAGCCCAGGAGGTCTAGGATGCAGTGAACTTTGATGGCACCACTGCACTCCAGTCTGGGCAATAGAGACTGTCTCTAAAAACAAAAAAAAAAAATTAAGGCGGGGCGCAGTGGCTCACGCCTGTAATCCGAGGACTGTGGGAGGCCAAGGTGGGTGGATCACTTGAGATCAGGAGTTCAAGACCAGCCTGGCCAACATAGTGAAACCCCATCTCTACTAAAAATACAAAAATTGGCTGGATATGGTGGCAGGCACTTGTAATCCCAGCTACTTGAGAGGCTGAGGCAGGCGAATCGCTTGAACCAGGAGGCGAAGGTTGCAGTGAGCCGAGGTCACACCACTGCACTCCAGCCTGGGTGACAGAGTGAGACTGCATCTCCAAAAAAAAAAAAAAGATTTTTAAAAAGTTCTCCAGGTGATTCTAATATTCAGCAAAGTTTGAAAACCATTGGCATAGGATAGGGCCTTGCTCCTCTGAGTGTGGTCAACAAACCAGCAGCATCAAGGTCATCTGAGAGCTTATTAGAAATGCAGAATCTCAGGCCTCACCCTGGACCTGTTGAATCAGAATCTGCATTTTTTTTTCTTTTTATTTTTTTTCCGAGATAAAGTTTCACTCTTGTCGCCGGGCTGCAGTGCAATGGCGCAATCTCAGCTCACTACAACCTCTGCCGCCCAGGTTCAAGAGATTCTCCTGCCTCAGCCTCCCGAGTAGCTGGGATTACAGGCATGTGCCACCACGCCTGGCTAATTTTTGTATTTTTAGTGGAGATGGGGTTTCAGCATGTTGGCCAGGCTGGTCTAGAATGTGCATTTTAACAAGATTCCCAGGTGATTTGCATACCTATTAAAATGTGGCCTAGGGAATGATATGATGATGAGGCAGATAAGGGTGTAATGTTCGAGTCAATCCCCTGCTCATTCATTTATGCAGTCATTTTACTCATAATCACTGAGTACGTGCTCTGCACTAGTATGTGCCAGGCACTGTGTATTCAAAGAGGAACAAGGCCGAAAGTTATACCAGCTCTTGGTTATAACACAAGGGCAATACCGGGCACCTGTGGAAGCTTGCAGAGCACACTGTGCGAGACAGTACAGGAATGTGCCCTTTGCTGCCTGGGGGGCAAAGGAATTGTCTCGCAGGGCCTGGGATGTTCATGGGATGTTTCTGGTATGTAACAGATGCTCAGGACAGCTGCAGGGGAGGTGAGTAGTGCAGGATGGTGAAGGGCGCCTGCGTCCTTCAGAGGAAACTTGGCATTCACTGTGGACAATGAGGAGCCTCTGGAGGCTTTAGGTAAGAAGGAGAAGAATGTCATGAGTCAGACTGGCCTTTGTGGTAGAGAACTCTAGAAGAGAAAGTGGAAGAACGGGAATAGAGAAAACCTGGTGGTCATCAACACCAGTAGTTGGGACTCAGAAAGAATCCAGAGGCCAGCTGGGTGTGTTGGCTCACACCTGTAATCTCAAGCTGGGAGGATTGCTTGAGGCCAGGAGTTCAAGACCAGCCCGAGCAACGTAGTGAGACGCCATCTCTACAATAATAATAATAAATAAACAAAACAAAAAAAGAATTCAGAGGCCTCTGGATGACGAGGATGGCAGAGGGGGGTGGAGAGGAAGGCCAGTTCAGGAAATGGTTCTGAGGGAGGATCTAGGTCCACAGGATTTAGGCAGATTGCATACAGGGTTAGAAGGACTGAGGATCAGCATGACTCCCAGATGTGCAGCTCAGGCAATTTTGTGGAGGTAGCACCATTCGGTGAGATAAAGAACTCTGGAGGGCTGGGCACAGTGGCTCATGCCTGTAATCCCAGCACTTTGGGAGGCCAAGGCGGGCAGATCATGAGGTCAGGAGTTCAAGACAAGCCTGACCAACATGGTGAAACCCTGTCTCTACTAAAAATACAAAAATTAGCCGGGCGTGGTGGTGCGCACCTGTAATCCCAGCTACACAGGAGGCTGAGGCAGGAGAATTGCTTGAACCCGGGAGGTGGAGGTTGCAGTGAGCCAAGATTGCACCACTGCACTCTAGCCTGGGCAACAGAGCAAGACTCTGTCTCAAAAAAAAAAAAAAAAAAAAAAAAACCCTGGAGGCAGAGTAAGCCTGGACAGGTAGAGCAGAAAGTTGTGCATTCAGTACTGGAGCCGAGAAGCTGAGGCTGAAGTAAATCAGGGTGTCAGCAGCAGGGGGCTGCTGAAGCCATAGGAGTGAGTGGAGTAACTTAGGGTGGGAAAGGGAGCGAACAGACACTGGGATTGCATTACTCAAAAGAAGGTGAGAGGAAGAAGAAAAGGAGAAGCAGGCAGGGAGGTTGGAGAAGTGGGAAGGAGCCAGTGAAGACAAACTCGAAAGGATGGATCAGAAGAGGAAACAAAACTCCTGAAAACAAAAACACATTCAGGAGAAAGGGCATGACTGTGGAGTAAAGTGCTGCAGAGAATGTAAGCAGGAGATGGGGACGAGCAGCAGGGTTTGATAATGAGGCCATCAGCTAGTTTCTGAGCTGAGAGGAAAAAATTACGTGGTTACAGATGCAGAGGGAGAGAAGGTAACTACAGAACCGCAACTCCAGGTGCTGTGAGGAGATGGGATTCAGAGCACAGAGAGAGGAAGGAATCTTGGAGAGCGGAGGGAGGTGGACTGCTGTTCCCATCAGTGTTCTCTGACAAGGCACAAAAGCGTCTGTTCACAGCTGGGAGGAAATGCTGGGCTGGGCGGCCTGAGTTGGTGGCTGGGGCTCTGGGGAGTGGGACAGAGGCAGGAGGCGGGGTCCCACTCTGCAGTGGCCCCAGCAGCCTGCATGGCATTGTATTTTTTCCAGCCACAGAGGCCCAGGAGGTGAGCAGAATGAAGGTGGCTGGTTTCCCTCAGGTTTGGGGCTCAGCCAAGCTGAAGGGCAAGAAAGTAAGGACAAGGGTGCTGTGAGAGCATCATCTTCAGAGTCAAGTTTCCCTGCCTTTGTCTTCGGAAGGTCAGAAGCAGGGGCAGTCACCCTCCACTCAGTGAACCTTCTGCCTGGGGGATGATGGCTAATGGGCTGCTGGTTCCTCGGCTGGACCGGTTCTGTTTGGAAGGAGGAAGCACCACAAATGTCCCCAGCACCAGCTTCTGCTCTGTGTCCTCCAGCCCAGATGGCTGTAGAGACTAGAGACCACCAGGCTCAGCTGCCCCAGGGTTGACTCTTCAGCTCCTGAAGGAATCCGAGGATCCCGGAGTTAGAAGGGAACTTAACGATCAACTAGTCCAGTGGTTCTCATGCAGCAGCGACCCCCGCAGGCATTTTGAACATATGTGGGGATATGTCTAAAATGGCACAACAATTAGAAGAATGCTACCCATATTTAGTAGGTGTAGGCCTGGCCTTATGCAATGCACAATTCAATCCTGCACAGCATATTCTATCCCTTAACTCCCATGGCTTTATTTATGTATTTGTTGAGAGGCAGGGTCTGGCTCTGTCATTCAGGCTGGAGTGCAGTGGCACCATTATAGCTCATTGTAACCTCAGACTCCTAGGCTCAAGCCATCCTCCTGTCTCGACCTCCTGGGTAGCTGGAACTACAGGCAGGTGCCACCATACCCAGCTAATTTTTTTTTTTTTTTTTTGAGTTGAGGTCTTGCTATGCTTCCCAGGCTGGTCTCAAACTCTTAGCCTCAAGCAGTCTCCCTGCCTCTGCCTCCCAAAGCACTGGGATTACAGGCGTGAGCTACTGTGCCTGTCCTCCCATGGCTTCTGAATGCCTTGCCAAGCAGTAAAAGCTTGTTCAGACTATGAACTATGGTTAACAGAAAAACAGTTTAATTGTCTAGGAATGTTTCTATATATAAATCAAGGAGTACTGAGCATGGTGGTGTGCCTGTAGTCCCAGCTACTTGCAAAGCTGACGTGAGAGGATCGCTTGAACCCAAGAATTAGAATCCAGCCTGGGGAACACAGCAAGACCCCATGTCTAACAACAACAACAAAAATAGCCATAATGTTGCTCCCAGAAAAATCGAGAGACTGTATGTCAAAACTTTACTAAGAGTGTCATTTTGGAAAATCACATCTCTGAAGGCAAATCTCCCAACAGTAATTGAGTGATGAAAACAACACCCTCGTATCAGTCTACATTTGCACCAGATGCATTCATGATGATTCTACATACAGGCACAAGCATGTCATTATTTCATTCTATTACACATAATCATGTCTGAACATTTACATGTTGAAAAGCATATTCTTGAGGCCGGGCGTGGTGGCTCACACCTGTAATCCCAGCACTTTGGGAGGCAGAGGTGGGTGGATCACGAGGTCAGGAGTTCAAGACCAGCCTGACCAACATGGTGAAACTCTGTCTCTACTAAAAATACAAAAACTAGCCAGGCGTGGTGGCGGGCACCTGTAATGCAAGCTACTCGGGGAGGCTGAGGCAGGAGAATTGCTTAAACCCAGGCGGCAGAAGTTGCAGTGAGCCAAGATTGCACCACTGCACTCCAGCCTGGGTGACAGAGCGAGACTCTGTCTCAAAAAAAAAAAAGAAAAGGATATTCTTATAAATTATGTCATTTTAATTTTATATACCAGTTAGGTGATTGTATTGATTCTAAAAAATATGTCAGTTTTTTAAAAGTAGGGTTTTACTCTGTTACTTTATTTCAGGATAATAAGAGGATATTATCAAATATTTTCTATAAAGAGGGTGTTTTTATTCTGGCAGTTAAAAAAGGATCTTGTTACAATCTCTCAGTGCATTGAATTCCCTCTACAGCAACTCTAATAACTGGTTGCCCAGCTCTGCTTGAACATCTTCAGGGCAGGGACCTCATCACCTCTCCAGGTCATCTGTCCTATCATCAGGGAGCTGGCTGTTAGAAAGTGATTGGACACAAGGAGCTGAACCTGTCATTGAGAATCTTCCACCTCTGACTGGTCCTGGTCAGGTCCTTCACGGCTACATAGAATATGTCAGCTCTTCTACCTGAGATATCCTTGATATTTGTAGATGACTGCATTAGTCCATTTTTGCAGTACTGTAAAGAAATACTGGAGACTGGGTAATTTACAAAGAAAAGAGGTTTAATCAGCTCATGGTTCTGCAGGCTGTACGAGAAGCATGGCAGCATCTGCTCAGCTTCTGGAGAGGCCTCAGGAAACTTACATGGAGGAAAGTGAAGGGGGAAGCAGGCACATCTTACATGGCTGGAGCACAACGAAGAGAGAGAGGGGAGGTGCCACACACTTTTAAACAAGCAGATCTCCTGAGAACTCCATCATGAGAACAGCACCACCGGGAAACCATTCATGAAGGATCCACCCCCCACAATCCAGTCACCTCCCATCAGGTCCTACCTCCAACATGGGGGATTACAACTGAACATGACATTTGGGTGGGGACACAGATCCGAATCATATCAATGACCCTTTACCCCATGCCCCCACTACTGTCTTCTCTTCTCCAGACAGAATGTCCACAGGCCCTTCACCATCTGTATGTGACATTCCTGTGTCTCCTTGTTATCCTGGCCAATTCAGGCACTGAACTAAGCACAAGGGATTCAGAGAGACCAGCAGGTTCAATTCCGTTCGATCTTTATTTTACAGACAGTTGACTGACCTGTGCCTTTCACTGTGCTCAGCTCTGTGGACACAAAGGTGATTTAGAAGCAGCTGTTGTCCCTGGGAGCTTAGCCAGCAGTGAAACAGTCTCATAAAATGGCGAATTAAACACATATTCACTTCCCTTTATCCCAAGACATCCTCTAGACTTATAGGAAGGAGATTTAAAAGAAAACATTAATATGCCGTGAGGAAGAGAGGCCATCAGCAGATGAAGAGTCTACCAAGTTCTAGAAGATGAAGAGCAGGTGAAGCAGAGGCGTGGGATAGCCATGTAATAGAGAGGAGGAAGCATTAGCTCAGAGCACTCAAAGAAGAGGGTTTGGGAAGGAAGGAGCTTATTTGCCCCTGGAGAACCCCTAAGAGGGGGTCCCCTAAGGGCCAGGTGTGGTGGAAGGCAAGAAAGAGAGCTGGTACCAGAATAGGGGGATTATTTGAAAGTCTACTTATAAAACAGCCCCTACACCAAACACAGCATTTACAGGCAGGGCCCTATCCCTCAGCCAGAACATTGGAATTCCCTTCTCAGGATGATTGAGTTATCCCAGAGAATAGGCATGTGAGGGTGCCACTGAACCAGCTCCCGCTGAAAACACAAAAGCCACACTCAGCTCCTAAGAAACCCCACTCACGAACACACAGCTCCCACATGATCAATGTCTTATTCTTAAGTATATAAATAGATATAACCAAAGCTAATCCACCCCCAAGGAAAGTCCAATGTGACTGAGACCGAGGAAAACAAAGAGAAAACCCCTGAGGAAATGGAAGTAACATAAGAACAGAAAAGCACTGAAAACAAAATAAACGAATCCTTGAATTAATGTCCACAATACTAAAAAGGAAACCTCAGAGGACCAGAAAGTGCTCTTGAAAATTAAAATGCTTTAAAAATGACTGCCCAATAAAATATTCAGTAGAGTTAGCGATAAAGTTAAGGAAACCCCCCAGAAAGTAGAAGATAAAAATTCAGCAGAACTGGAAAATGCAGTTGAAGAAATCTCCCAGAAAGCAGAATAAGAAGACAAAAGGAAAAGATTATAAAAATGAAAGAGAATCAATTTGATAGGTTTATATTGGACTAATAGGAGTTCCAGAACAGAAAATTAAAGGGAGGAAGTTATCAAATATATAATACAGGAAAATTCTCAACCCTGAAGTGCAGAAGTCTTTAAAAATTCCACTAAGTCCACCCAGCACAAAGAGTGAAAACAGATCCACAACAATGTATGTCAACCTAAAATCTCAGAGTATCAGGGACAAAGAGAATAACCAAAAAACTTCCACAGAGAAAATATAAAATCCCAATAAATGTTACAGTGACATGAGAATTCTTTGTTTTGGTTTGTTTTTGAGATCGGATCTCACTCTGTCACCCAGGCTGGAGTACAGTGGCGAGATCATAGCTTGCCGCAGCCTTGAACTCCTGGGCTCAAGTGATCCTTCCACCTCAGCCTCCCGAGTAGCTGAGACTACAGGCATGCACCACTGTCCCCGGCCAGAGAATTCTTAACGGCAACATGAGGCCCTAGAATGCCAGGCAACCTGTCCTTCAAAACCCAGAGAGAAAGTAATTTCAACCCAGAATTCAGCACTCAGACAAAGTATCATCAAGCATGAGGGTAGAATAAAGATAACTTTTCAGTTACATCAGGACTCAGCACCCTATTTATGGAAGTTATTAATCACGTGTTCCAGCAAAATAAAAAAATAAGCCAAGAAAGGCAGACCAAAAAATCCAGAGATGATGGCTTCATTCTGGAGTGCAGTGGGAGAAGTCCCAGGCTGACAGCTGTGCAGGGAGCATAGGGAGCTGAGGGGGGCTCACGGCAAGGAGTGCCCTGGAAAGGGGCAGACTTGATAAAGTACCTAGGTGCCAGAGCTTCTGAAGAAAGCATAGAAGAGTGTTTAAAAGAGCTCATGACAAAAGTAAAATAAAGACAATTAGAAATCCCTGGAAAACCAAAAAATCAAAATCTATACACAAAAATAAAATGTAACCTTGTACCTTAATTGATTCTGCAACAATGTTAATATAGTCACAATAGTGGAAACATTATTTAACCAAAGATAGTGATAGAATAGGACTCTCTAGTCCTATTCTAAACCCTCCTCTCTTATGTAAGATAGAACTAAACCCTCCTCTCTTACGTAAGATAGAACTAAACCCTCCTCTCTTATGTAAGAAAGACATAAAAATTACATATACATTTGAACAGGAAATAAGTGTATAAATATAAATATATTATTTAGTGATATAAAAATAAATACCAAAGAAACAGGTGAAGAGTTGAAAGTGGTTACCTTCGGGAATGGACCTGGGATGGGAGAGGTGGACCTGGGTTGTATTTTATCCATTATAAATCTTTTGCTAGTTTGACTTTTTTAACCATGTGTACATATTGGTTTGATAAATATATAAAAACCTCAAACCAAAATGTGGTAAGTGGTCAGGTGTGGTGGCTCATACTTGTAATCCCAGCACTTCGGGAGACCAAGGCAGAAGGATTGCTTGAGCTCAGGAGTTATAGACCAGCCTGGGCAACATAGTGAGACCTCAACTCTATATAAAATTAAAAAGTAGGCTGGGCACAGTGGCTTGCACCTGTAATCCCAGCACTTTGGGAGGCCAAGGCGGGTGGATCACCTGAAGTCAGGAGTTCAAGACCAGCCTGGCCAACATGGTGAAACTCTGTCTCTACTAAAAATATAAAAATTAGCTGGGCATGGTGGCAGGTGCCTGTAATTGCAGCTACTTGGAAGGCTGAGACAGGAGAATCGCCTGAACCTGGGAGACAGAGGTTGCAGCTAGCCGAGATCGCGCCATTGCACTCCAGCCTGGGTGACAGAGTGAGACTCCATCTCAAAAATAAAACAAAATTAAAAAAAAAGCAAAATGTGGTAAATGACAAGCAGCATGCATTGAGAGAAGATGCAGGCAGCCTGGACCAAGAGGCTGGCTGCTGGTGAAGATGACCAGTGTGGTATTACCAGCAGGCTTTAGTATCCCTGGAGCATGGTGTCCAAGATGGCCTGCCCGGAAAACAAGGAAGGCTGGTGGGACCAGGTCACAGAAGCCACGCAGACTCTGGCAGAGACTTGGACTCCATCCCTGTGGCAATGTGGAGCCACGTAGGGGTTTTCAAAAGGAAAGTGATAGGATTGAATTTGGGTTTTAGAAATACACCTTGATAGCAATCATTCTGGAAGCTGATTCTAAAAGGGTCAGCAATGGAGAAGGAAAATCCATTTAGCAGGCCATTGCAGCAACCCAGGTAGGGAGGATATGGTGGTCTGAACCAAGACAGTGGGTGGAGGGTGAGGGGGAAGCAAATTAAAGCAAATGTTTAGAGGGTAAATGTAGAGCAAGACTTGATCTGATTGAACACGCAGGATGAGGAGGCTTTCCCTGGAGTGGGCAAATGACCAGGCAACTCACTAAATAAGGTAGAGGTTTGGTGGTTGAGATGCTGGCTCAGTGTTGAACACATTGAGCTTGAGGTGCTTGCAGGAAACACAATGAGGATGTCTAGGAACTTGCTGAAGATACAAATTGGGTGCCCTGGGGAAAGGTCAGTCCTGGAACCATAGACTTAGGGGCCATCTGTCTTTGGTGGGCAATGGGGCAGTGGCCCAAAGGGCATCTAATGAGAAAAATGGCAGACCAGGAACCAAAACCCAGATTTTAGCATTTAAAGGGCAAGCTAATAATGCTCGAGATAGGATTGAGTATATTTTCATCTCTTCCTGAGTCACTTTAGTTCCTCTTCTGTGAAATACCTACTTTGGGTTTTGATCATTTTTCTATTTCTATTTTTTTAAGCTAGATCCACTGTCTAGCTTAATGATAAAACTATAGGCAAATATGATGAAATTCCCACCGGAGTAAGGAGCACTTACATGAAGTATTAACTAAAGTGGTGAAATAGGAACAAAGAAATGAAGCACCAAATTAGAAAACAGGAAGTCAGCCTGTATCAGTAATATGAACTGACGTGATTTCATAACTTGAAATCCCAAGAGAGTCAATGAGAAAAAAATGTAAATAGTAAGAATACTATACAATTTCTGATATGAAATTAATATGGCAAATTAATAGCACTCCCATATAAAACAATAGGAAGTTTAAAAATGCAATGGAAGATGAAAAACAATTGTAATAACAATGAATGTGCAAGGTTCATGTGAAGAATTTTTAAATGTTATTGAGGAACATAATAGAAGAACTCATGAAATGGAAATAAGAAACCTCATTCTTGAATTGGAAAATGTTGATCCGAAGTATTATAAAGATATTAATTATTCTAAATTATGCTTTACACTTAAATACCTAGGTAACTATTTTATTGCAACCAGACAAGCTTATTCTTAAATTTATACAGAAAAATAAATACGCACAAATACCCAGGAAGTTTTCTTTAAAAGAAAATCACGAGAAGAGATCAGCTCCACCATATATGGAAACATAATTAAAATAGAGAAGTACATGGGAATATTCGGTCAGATCCACAGAACAGAATGAGGAGCTCAGAAACAGACCCAAATTAATATGGGAATTTAGTGTGTCATAAAATGGCATCTCATATCAGAGGGGAAGAGACAGGTGTTTCAATATATAGGGCTGGGACAGCTGAAGACACATTTAGGAGAAAAGATGATTCCCACTTTACTCTTTACATCAAAATAATGGAGAAAATATTTAAGTTGAAGCTGAAGTAATAAAAGTACTAGAAGAAAACATGGAACATAGACACACACAAACACCACCCCCCCACACACATATAAAACCTTAAAGAAAGACTCATGAAACCATAACACAAACAAAAATTAAATCAGCCAGGCTTGGTGGCTCACACCTATAATCTTATCACTTTGGGAGGCTGAGGCGGGTAGACTGCTTGAAGCTGGTGGGCTGCTTGAGGCCAGGAGTTCAAGGCCAGCCTGGGCAACATGGCAAAACCCCATCTCCACTAAAAATACCAAAAAATTAGCTGGGTGTGGTGGCGTGCGCCTATAATCCCAGCTACTTGGGAGGCTGAGGCAGGGGAATTGCTTGAACCCAGGAGGCCAAGGTTGCAGTGAGCTGAGATTGAGCCACTGCATTCCAGCCTGGGTGACAGAGTGAGACCCTGTCTCAAAAAAAAAAAAAAAAAAAAAAAAAAAAAAAAAAAAAAAATTAAATCAACTGTATAAAAATGTCTTACTTCTGCACTGGAAAAAAGCCACGTATATACAAGATCACACAATAAATGTTAATTGGGAAAAGATATTTGCAAACATACACGGCAGACAAATGCCTACTCTTTTTCTATATAAAGAATTTTGTATAGATATAGGGTGCCTTTGAAAGGACACATACAGGTATCCCTCCCTTTAGAGATATTCCTTCTTCCCCACCCTTCACTTCTTCCGCTCCCCTTCCTGTTCTCTCCCCTCCTCTCCCCCTCCCTCCCTCCTTTCCTTCCCCTCCCTTAAATGAGGAGAAAACAGCCTTCATGTTATCCCAGCACTGTTTCTTGAATAGCACCTTCTTTCCCTCACCAACTTGAAATGCCAATTGGATTTTATATTCTGCTCCTTTGATCTGTCTGTTTCCTCTGACACCAGAATTTCACTGCTGCAATTACTACAGGTTTAAAATATACCTTTTTCATACTTGGTATGACAAGTGTGCCCTGCTCTAATTCAGTCTTTTTTCCCGGCATTTTCTTATGAATTTCCTCATACTTATTCATCCAGATTAATGTGAGATTCATTTTAGCAAATTCCACTCAAAACTCAATTGAGATTTTGATTGCAATTATGGGAAATGCATAGGTGAATTTGGGCAAGATTGACATTTTTACAATATCAGGTCTTCCCATCTTGAAACAAAGTATGGCCTTCTATTAATTCAAATTGTTCAGTAAAGCATGACAGCTTTTCTTTATGGGGTCTTGCACTCTTTTTGTTAGGATTCTTCCCTGATATTTTATATTTTAGTTGCTATTGTGAATGAAATTCTCTTTCCCATTCTATTTTCAGGTTGGTAGTTGCCACTGTATTTAAAAGCTAATACAATTATCTTTATTTCTTTTATAACTGCCTTATTAAACTCTCTTATTAATTATAATTTTCACTTGATCTTCAGATTTTCTATGAGTCAATCAGGTTTTTGACTCCTTCCTTACAATAATTAAATCACCTTTTCTTTTTCTTTTTTAAGATGGAGTCTCAATCTGTCTCCCAGGCTGGAGTGTAGCGGCCCGATCTTGGCTCACTGCAACCTTCGCCTCCTAGGTTCAAATGATTCTCCTGCCTCAGCCTCCTGAGTAGCTGGGATTGCAGGCACCTACCACCACACTTGGCTAATTTTTGTATTTTTAGTAGAAACAGGGTTTCACCATGTTGGCCAGGCTGGTCTCAAACTCCTGACCTCAAGTGATCCGCCCGCCTTGGCTTCCCGAAGTGCTGGGATAAAGGTGTGAGCCACAGAAACCAGCCTTATTTTTCTTTTGACTAGAACTCACTTCCAAAAAATATTTCATGACAGCTTTCACCAAGGAAATTCTTCTACGTTCACAGGGCAGTTTTATCTTTAAGTATAACATTAGCTTTTGGTTTAGATATCCTGCTTTGAGATTATCTCTTTATTTCTAGTTTAGTAAGATTTTTTTAAAAAGTATATTGGATTTTATCAAATGTCCTTTGGGCTTCTATCAAATGATTGTATGACTTTTCTCCTTTCATCTATTCATGAGATAAATTGCATTAAGAGATTTCCTGATGTTGACAGTCTTCAAATTCCTGGAAAAAAAAACTTGACTTTGTCGTTATGTTATTACTTTTATTATTCTTCTGCTGAATTATATTTGTAATATTTTATTTTTTTTCTCACTAATGTTAATATCTGAGAGTATAGATTGCTCTTCCAAAAAGCTTAGCTGAGATGGGGAGGAAAGAAAGGGCCAGAGCTCTAGAGAGACCCAGGGTGGAGGAAGTGGACATTGCGAGCATATTAATAGGCTTTGGGGGATGCAGCCAGGAGGAGGAAGAACTTGGGGATATGAGAAAAGGAGGGGAGCAAATAGGCAGCAGGGTAGAGAGACAGCAGCGGGGCCAGCACACCAGTGTCCTGGGGCTGACAGCAATGAAGAAGGACAAGGTGGGTGACATAGGCCAAATCTGCAGAGGGTACAGGGACATCAGAGCAGGGCACAACTGGAATCTTTGGCAGACGTCAGGGCCATGGGAGCAAGATTGTCTGTAGGGTTGGTGGGTGAAGACTTGAGGCAAGTTATGAAAGTTGAAAACATTTGCCGAGAGAAGTGGGAATAACCCAGAGGATTGCCAGGAGGTGCAGAGGCCCCCCCCTGAGGTTAAAAACCATGGCTTTAGGTGGCATCGGTTTGCAAGGTTATGCCATTATCCCTTCTGGAGGCACCTTGGGAGTGGGGCTGATCTGGATTGGGTGTTGATGGATGAGTGTGGAAGGCAGACAATTTGGTGAGGGAGTTGCGCAGGTCCCATGTGAGCCAGGGGCACGGCAAGGAGCAGGAGAGGACACACACAGCACACAGGCCTCTCTGCAAGACACTATCATAGTTTGTCTTTGCTTTATATTTCTACCTTGAGGCAAAATTTTCCATTCCTGCCCTGTCACAAAACAAATAGGATGCACCATGGCTTAAGCTAGATCACTTATGTAACGGATTCCATGCCTCCGCCACGTTCCTGACAGTTACAAAACGTCTGTTCTGCTGGGACATCATGTTGAGACAACAGGATGTGTGTGCTCATGTGGGGGGCATACTGGGACAGGGGGCGCCTGAGCCCCTGCCTCCATTTCAGGCAGTTAGGGCATCGACAGGAGAGTGGTGCAGGTGATCAAACGAGCAGGCTGGCCCAGCCAGGGAGTGTCACCACTAGCCTGATAGGCTGGGAGCAAGGGAACTGGTGGCGACAGGGCTGCAGGGATTTGGCTTGGGTGTGGGTGCCTTAGGGAGCTGGAGGCCCCAGCTGGAGACTGGCTCCAGGAATGGGCCTTTATATGGACACAGAGGTCACCCTAAATAATGCCAGGGCATGAAGTGGATGGCATATGAACTGAGTGACCTGCTCAAGAGCCTCCTGCTAGTAAATGGTAGGGTGGCAAACACCCAGGTCTGGGGCTCCTTGGAGGACAGCAAGTGGCCTTCCTGGTGAGGGTGTGACCTGTGGGCACCTGCCGTCCTGCAGGACCTAGAACCTGCGCCCTTGCTTTCCACTTCGGGCATTTAGAGGATCAACGAGAGGGTAGCTTAGGTGCCCTGCAGGGCAGCTCAGCCCAGATGCTGCCATCGTTCCTCCCTGCCTGTGGCTGGCCCAGGTGGCTGGGGAAGTGTCCAACCCTGAATGTGCCCAGGCAGCTGGGGAACACAGGGGAACACAGTGCAGCCTTCCAGGACCAAGGGACCTGCCTCCATTTCACAGCGGCCCGAGCCCTTGCCTCCCCTTCTTGGCATGTTCTTTGGGGGCTGTCCACCTCCAGATGCCAGAAGGGTACAGTGGCTGTGGGATTTGGCTTTTAAAAGACTGGGTTCAAACCCTGAGCACCATTGCCAGCTGTGTGACCTTGGGCAAATGGCCGTCTCTGAGTTTCAGTTTTCTCATCTGCAAAAAGGGGCACAAGACTTAGATTTCCCTTGCCAGTCACTTCCCTGATGAAAGCAGAGAGCCTGTGTGTCCCTGTTGGGTTCTCTGAGAGGGTGAGTGGCTCGTGGGGGTTTATCTGGGCATGCCCTAGGATCCACACCTGCGGAGGGGAAGCAGGATTGGGCAGGAGGAGAGGCTGGGCTGCAGCGCAGGCCTGGTGAAGACCTCCCTGACCCCAGGGAAGCTCTGAAGCCAAGCCGGCCCAGCAGAGCTCTCCAGAGTCAGCTGCTGAAGTGCTCTGCCCCGGGAAGGAGGTTTGACTTTGGAGAAGGTGACTTTCTTTAGTCAAGGACAGTTCCTGAAGAGGGATGAGGCCTGTCGGGGTGGCAACTCCCAGCAGCTAGGGACTAAGTCCTTCTGTTGTAAAAGGGGATCTGGCCTGCGCGTGGTAATGCGTCCCAGTGCATTCATCAAACTACGCTATTATTAGCATGGCTGCACAGAGACAGGCGGGAGCTTGGCTGGGATGGCCTGGCCAATGCACTGGTCATCAGAGCCTGTCCTGGGCTCAGCTCCTGAATGGATTGGCTGATTTGGAGAGGCCATGAACCCCCTAATACTGTGTGAGAAAAACCTGAAATGTCTTTTCTGAGGTGAGAGTCCAGTTTATATAAGCTTCCAAAAGGACTCTGTGACCTTAGTGTTTAGGAATCATTATTTTAGGGTCACATTTCAAGTAAAGAAGGACGTTTCCTTTACCTTCCACTCTATATCCTGCCTCTCCCCAGCTAGCCATGTCAGGGAAGCCCCCTTCCAGACCTCTAGAATCCTCTAGAATCCCTCCCCACTCTGCTCCTCCTCCGGTCTTGTAACTGCCACACCAATCCTAACCTAGAGTTGTGTGTAGGTGTCTGGATTTCAGTCCTGCCCTGCCATTCACAATCCACATGGCCTTGGCAAGTTTCTGCACTTTCATGAGGCTTAGTCTCCTCACCCGTGAAATGCAAATGATTACACCTATGTGATAGCTACATCCCTGAAGATGGAGTCTATGAGATGGTTATGGACGTGCCCTGCACAGCATGTAGAACAGAGCAGGTAATTCATAAACAAAAATCATTCTCTTCTGGGGGCTCAATCATCCTTTCCCCTTTCTTGTCTGTCTCTCCCTAGCACACCTGAGCTTAACTGGATAGTGCCTTAAAACCAGGACGGCTCAAGTCCAGCTACTCCCAGCACAGGCCCTCACAGCTGGGTCTCTCCTGTCTCCCCATTTGCAGTCCCCACATAGGAGCTGGAGGCCTCAGCAGGTGGCCTTGTTCCTACGATCCTTAGAAAACACTTGATTCACAGGAACACCAAATTACATCTGATGAACCTGTAAGCATTCCCAAAGGGCATTCCCACCTGGCTCTCATCACATCCCTGTGTGGTGGGCAGGGCAGGGATTACTTCTCTGTTTCCCAGAAGGGGAATGGCATTCCTCCAGGCATATCCAGCTTCCCCAAAACCAAGTGGCTAGAGTGTCCCCACCCAAATCTCATCCTGAATTGTAATCCCCAGGTGTTGAGGGAGGAACCTGGTGGGAGATGATTGGATCATGCGGCGGTTTACCCCATGCTGTTCTAGTGATAGTGAGTTCTCACAAGATCTAATGGTTTTATAAGGGGCTCTTCCCCCCTCCGCTCTTCACTCTTCTGTCTCCTGCCGCCATGTGAAGAAGGTTCTTGTTTCCCCTTTGCCTTCCACCATGATTGTAAGTCTCCTGAGGCCTCCCCAGCCATGAAAAGCTATGAGTCAATGAAACCTCTTTCCTTTATAAATTACCCAGTCTTGGGTATTTATAGCAGTGTGAGAACAGACCAGCACAAGTGACCAAACTAAATTCTCCTTTGGACGTCACAGTGCAGTGGTTAAGAATGAGACGTGAGCCAGACTTACTATCTGGATTCAAATCCCAGCTCTGCTCCTGACTAGTTGTGGAACCCTGGATGTTTTACATTACTTATCTGTGCCTCAGTTTCTCCATCTGTAAAAATGGAGAAAATAATGGCTTGTCATGGGCTGTCCCAGGAACAGATGTGGGGTCTAGGATAGCGGCTGCTATTGTGTACATGTGAGCTCTTGTGTGAACGGCGTGTTATTCACACTGCACCTTCTCGGGCTTGGAGCCCACCAGCCCTTTCTTGCCACATTGAAGCATCATCATTCACCACGTTCTGTTTTTTCCTCAAAATGTGTCAGTATTTTCAATGGGCTTCCAAAGGTTTCATTTGAGCCTTGGGCCCCATATCCTCTTGACTCCTTAAACATCTGGCATTTTCTTCTGCTTTTAATCATTTTCCCCAGCACTGCTTCCTTCCTCGCAACAACAGCTCCCCTCAACCATTACCCTTCCCAGCTGCTGCACAGCAGCTTCCTGGCTTCCATTCCCTTGATCAGGAAAACTTCTAAATGAAATAAAACCCCTTGAGCTCCTTGCCTTCCCCCTTCCCCCTTGCTCAAGCCCCGACTGTGGGCTTTATTTCCCTGAAGCTGCTCTCTTGAGGTCCCCGGTGACTGCTCACGTCCTTCCTCAGAGCCTCTCTCTTTGGCTGGTACCGCCCCTCCTCCTCCCCTACGTGGCGTCCATTACACTCTCCTAATCTGACCCTGCTCCCCATCTCTGGCTCCTCCTCATCCCCAGGCCCTGTCCCAGTCCCCTGCAGGCTGTCCTGGGACCCCCTCTACTGCTCCTCCTCCCATGGTGGTCCCTCTCACTCTGCTCTCAGCTCCTCAGATTTTCCGACCTCACTCAGACACTCTGGGAGCTGCAGCCTCGGGTTCCGGCTCTGGCTCTGGGCGGGACTCTTCCCCTGCCGCCTTGTTGGGCCCTCAAATTCAAGGAGACCAAGCACCAGTTTAACATTTCCTCCCTTGCCCCAAAATTAGCTCCTCCTTCTGGTTTCTTTTGTGATGGTGGCTCTGTCCTCCCAGGCTCGCAAGGGACATCTGGGCCTCGAGGCCTTGTGCCCGCCCACACGCCCCACCCCAGACGAGCCCTGCCCCCTCCTGCACATTTGCGTTTCTGTTTTCCTGTTACACATCATTACCTAAAAATAATTATAAAGTGAATTTTTGTTCTCATGGCGAATTCTCATGCTCCACGGTAGACACTTTGGAAAATAGAGATAAAAATAAAGAAGAAAATAGAACGTACCTACGATTTCACCAACCAGAGAGACAGAATCACTGTTAATATTTAAGAAGATGGCCTTTCCTCTTCTAAAACATTTATGCCCAATATAAAAAATATTTTTAATTCTTTCAAATTAAAACCCATCTATGCAAATTGTTTTGTAACCTGATTTTGAAACCTATGTATCATGAACATTTCCACCTAGATATTTTACTACACCTATACATTTTATTCTAAAAATGAAAGCAATTTGGCCGGGCGTGGTGGCTCACACCTGTAATCCCAGCACTTTGGGAGGCCAAGGTGGGAGGATCATGAGGTCAGGAGTTCAAGACCAGACTGGCCAACATGGTGAAACCCCATCTCTACTAAAAAGTGTAAAAATTACCTGGGCATGGTGGCCTGTACCTGTAATCCCAGCTACTTGGGAGGCTGAGGTAGGAGATTTACTTGAACTGGGACCCAGGAGGAAGAGGTTGCAGTGAGCGAGATCACACCACTGCACTCCAGCCTGGGCTACAGAGCGAGCCCCACCCCAAGAAAAAAAAAAAAAGTAAGCACTTTATGCATTGGACAAAAACTTTAAAACACGTCATAGGTAGCAAATGAAGTTGTAAGGGAAGATTTGCACTACCAGAAATCAAGAACTACTATTTTAATGCTACAGTAACTAAGACTGTGTCCTATTATAGGAATGGACAAATAAAGAAAAGTACCTATGTGGAAATGTAATTTATGACAAGAATGGGCACTGCTCATTTCTTGGGATAGACTGGGCTATTCAATAAATGGTGTGGGGACAACTGATGACCAATAGAGAAAATAAAATAAAACTGTGTCCATATATCACATTCTTCACAAAACTCAATTCCATGTGTACTCAATACTCTAACTTAAAAGGCAAAATTGTATAACTCATAGACGATAATAGATTATCTTCTACAGATAATCTCAGGTAAGGAAGGGTTTTCTGAACAAGACATAAAAACAGAAGCAATAAAGGAGAGAACTGGTAGATCAGATTACATTAAAATTAAGAATTTCCGTTCGTCAACTGAATCATAAGAGTGAAAAAAGTTAAAGTCAGAAATTGGAAGAAAATATCAGCCACATATGAAACCAGCAAAGGCCAAATGCAGCTAATATATAAAGACCTTCTACGAATCAATAAGAAAAAGATAAGGAAAAGAGCAGTGGACAAAAACATGAAATTTTGCTCACTGTTCAGCATATCTTTACTGAAGCCTACTGCATACTGTGCAGTGTTTTTACATCTTGGGGTATACTGATACACAAGCTAATGAACCTCTCTGTCCTAATGGAGCTTGCTTTCCAGCAGGGGAACACAGGCAACAATAGACATAAGAAATAAGCATATTATAAAGTATATTAGAAGGTTAAAGTGCCATAGCAGCCAGGCGCAGTGGCTCATGGCTATAATCCCAGCACTTTGGGAGGTAGAGAGGGGCGGATCATGAGGTCAGGAGTTCAAGACCAGCCTGGCCAACATGGTGAAACCCTGTCTCTACTAAAAATACAAAAATTAGCCGGCGTGGTGGCATGTACCTGTAGTCCCCGCTACTTGGGAGGCTGAGTTGGGAGAATCACTTGAGGTTGCAGTGAGCCGAGATTGTGCCACTGCACTCTAGCCTGGCCAACACATCAAGACTCCATCTCAAAGAAAAAAAAAGTGCCATAGCAAAAACAAAAATAGAGGCATAGAAGCCAGTAGAGAAGAGAGAGAAGGCAGTTTGCGGTATTAAATAAGGGCATCAGCACAGGCCTTGTTGAGAAGGTGAGATGTGTGCAAAGACTGGAAGGAAGGGAGGGAGTGACCCAGAAATATCTGGGGGAACAGTATTCCAGGCAGAAGGAACTGCCAGAGCAAAGGCCTTAACATGCCTGGTGAGACTGAAGAATAGCAAGGGGGCCAGTGTGACTGCAACAGAATGATGGAGGGGAAGAATGGAGAAGAGGAGGCTGGGGAGAACATGAGACAGCACAACATGGTCTTCTAGGCTATTATAAGAATTTCAGTGTGACTCAAAGAGAAATGGGAAGCCATTGCTGCAAACATGAGCCTGGCTGGTGATGCATGCCACGCGAAGAGCCTGAGAGGAAGGCCCCATCCTTTTATTCTGGCTGTAGCTTCCCCTCCCAGTGTTTGGTTACTATACTGCTCCCCAGGGTGAGCCCTAAGTCCCAGAATGCTGAAATAATATAGCATGAGTTCTCCAACTTCGATTCCTTTTTCAGAATTGGATACTCTAGTTTCTTTGTATTTTTACAAATTTTATACTTTTGAAATATTTTAGCTTTGTTGAAGTATACTTTATAAACAATAAAATCCACTCACTTTAGGTATACAGTTTGATGAATTTTGGTAACTGCATGCTATGTTTCATTTTAAAACCACAATCTTTATATAGAGCTATTCTATCTCACTAAAAAATGTCTTCACACCAGCTGGGCGCAGTGGCTCATGCCTATAAGCCCAGCACTTTGGGAGGCCAAGGCAGGTGGATCATCTAAGGTCAGGAGTTTGAGACCAGCCTCGCCAACATGGTGAAACCCCATCTCTACTAACAAAAATTAGCTGTACATGGTGGTAGGCACCTGTAATCCCAGCTACTCAGGAGGCTGAGGCAGGAGAATCACTTGAACCCACGAGGCAGAGGTTGCAGTGAGCTGAGATCACACCATTGCACTCCAGCCTGGGTGACAAGAGCAAAACTGTCTCAAAAACATGTTTTTCTTCACACCCCTTTGTAGTTGATACCCTCTCCAGATTCCTGGCCTCAAACCACTACTGGTCTGCTTCCTGTTGCTAGGGTTTCACACTTTTTTAAAAGTCCACATAAATTGATTCATACAAGACGTAGTATTTTATGTCTGGTATCTTTCACTTAGCATGTTTTTGAGATCCTTCCATGCCGATGCATGCTGATGCATCTATCACTGGAGCTTTAGAAAGTAGAATTTGCTTCCTTAAGGCATCAAGTCTGATTGCCTAATATTGTCCTACTTCCCGTAAAATGAGAGAATTTACAATGGAATTATTCCATGCTACCTCATCCTTTGTGCCACTGTTGTCATATATTTTACTTCTATGTATGTTATATACCCAACAACATGATGCTATTATTTTTAACAGTTTTCTTTAAAATAATTTTTAAAAAGGGCTGGGCACAGTGGCTCACACCTGTAATCCCAGCACTCTAGGAGGCCAAGGCAGGTGGATCACCTGAGGTCATGAGGTCGAGACCAGCCTGACCAACATGGTGAAACCCAGTCACTACTAAAAATACAAAAATTAGCCATGTGTGGTGGCGGGTGCCTGTAATCCCAGCTACTTGGGAGGCTAAGGCAGGAGAATCTCTTGAACCTGGGAGGTGAAGGTTGTGGTGAGCCAAGATCATGCCACTGCAGTCCAGCCTGGGAGACAGAGCAAGACTCAGTCTCAAAAATAATAATAATAACTAAAAAAAAGAAAAAAGACAGTTGTATATTTACCCATATATGTATTTTCCAATGTTCTTTCTTCTTCCTGCAGACCACAGTTTCCACCTAGTGACATTTGCATTCAGCTTCAAAAACTTCCTTTATCATTTTTTGTATGCATATCTGCTGGCAATGAACTCCCTTAGCTTTTATATTATTTTACTTTTTGAAACTGTATTCCCTCATTTTTGAAAAACATATTCACTGGCTATAGAACTCTGTGTTGACAAGGTTTTTTCTTTCTTTTAGCATGTTAAGGATGTTGTTCCATAGTCTCCTCATCATCATTGTTTCTTAGGAGAAGTCAGCTGTCACTTGCAGTGCTTAATGTGTCCTCCTTGCCCTCCCCCAACCTCTGGATCTTTTTCAGATATTTCTCTTGTGTTTTCGTTTTCAGGAGTTTGATTATGATGTGGCTAGTGTGTTTTTCTTTGTATTGACCCTGGGTGGAGTTTCCTGAGTTCTAGATCTGTAGATTGATTTTTTTTCACCAAATGTGGGAGAATTTTCAGCCCTTATAAAACCATCAGTTCTCTTAAGACTTACTCACTACCACAAGGAAAGTATGGGGGAAACTGGCCCTATGATTCAGTTATCTCCCACTGGGTCCCTCCTTTAACATGTAGGAATTATGGGAGCTATAATTCAAGATGAGATTTGGGTGGGGACACAGCCAAACTATGTCAATAACATACTCTTTCTTGGGTCAGTGGGTCTCTGCTCATTTTAAATATTTTTTTCTATGGTCTTCAGATTGGATCATTTCTGTTGATCTCTTTTCAAGGTTACTGGCCCTTTCTTTTGCAGACTCCAATCTGATGTTAAGTTTATCCAGTGAATTTTTAATTTTAGATCTCATAGTGTTCAGTTCTAGAATTTCCATTTGGATGTTTTTTATAGTTTCCAATTTCCTGCTAAAATTCCTACATGTGCTCACTTGTTATGTATATCTTTTTCTTTTAAATCCCTGACCATATTTATAATAGCTGTTTAAAAGTCTCTATCTACTAATTCTAACATCTCTTTTATTTGGGGGCCTGTTTCTATTGGCTTACAATGAATTATGGGTCTATTTTGCTTATCATGGGCCACATTTTCCTGCTTCTTCTCGGGTCTAAAAATGTTTTATTGTATGTCTGACATTATGGATGATATATCTTAGGGAATCCAGTTCATATTTTCTTTCTTTAAAAGCTATTGAGTTTTGTTCTGGTACGCATTAAATTACAGGTGGATCATCTTGATCCTGCCAGACTAGATTTTTTTTTCTTTGCTATGTGTTTTTTCCTTGGTCCTGGAGTATGGCACCTACTCTAGGGTATGGTTGTTACTCCTAAGGTGTGGTTTTTCTGAGATGACTCCAGATGCCTGAAGGGCTCACTGAGGTTTTACTATTCATTGCTGGACTGGAACTTCGTCTCGGGGCCCTGAATGAACTGTGGTAACCCTGTTCGGCTCTCAGCTCACAGCAGCCACTCTCTGCTGGGCTTTGTGAAGTCTTTCCCTGTGCACAGCAACCCAGCCCTAGCCAATCACCCACCAGAAACCACTGTAGATGCTACACTTTCCTGCTCACAGTTCTAGAGGCTGGAAGTGCCAAATGAAGTTGTCTCTCTGTGGGTCCAAATTTCCTCTTAGAAGGACACCAGTCAGATTAGATCAGGGCCCACCCTGACAGTCTCATTTTTTAACTTAATAACCTCTTTCCAGGTCTTATCTCCAACTATAGTCCCATTCTGAGTGACTTGGGGTCAGAGCTTCAACATATGTATTTTGGTTCAGCCCACAACAGGTATACTGGCCCCCAAGTTCCAGCCATTTCAGCAGCCCTGCAATGATTTCTACCATCTAGAAAGTGCTGTGGGTAGAAATGTGAGGCAAATGCAGGCCTCACCTCATGTATTCCTCTCTCTCAACAATTACAGTCCTTCGATGAAATGCTGTGCCATGTGAAAAACAAAAACCAACACCAATTCCAGTCCTGTGCTGCCTGTTACCCAGTGACTGGAAACAGTTGTTCTGTATGTTTTGTTGTTTAAGTCATGAGGGCGAGTCCAGTCCTGGTGACTCCAACATGGCCAGCCCTGAAAGCCCAATTGCAGCTTTTACCTTCTCTGCCCCAGCTCAGTGGTAAAATTACTCCCAATGCCAAATGGACTTTCTGCACTGTGAGTTCAGGCTTTCTTTCCCTTGTGCCACAGTCGTGCTGCAGCACCCAGCAAATGGCTGGCACCCACTGGCCTCACTTGCCTCAAGTCTCCCCCATCCTACAGACCTTGCATTGGAATTGGGTGAAAAACACCTTCCCCTTCACTTTTCTCATTGCTTTTCCTCCTTTGGCTTTATTTATTGTCCTAGAAAGAAGAAAGTCAAATTGCTACTGGAGGTAGTTCTGATGGGGAGATAGGCAGAGTGACAGAGGCAGGGGACAGAAGACAGAGACCTAGAGAGGGAAATCCAAAGGAAAACAGTGAGGCAGGAGGAGAGGGGAGGCAGAAGAGGGTGGGAGAGGCAGCAGGTGGCTTTTCTTCAGGGCTTCATGTGAGCCTGTGCTCTGGGCCCCAAGTCTGGGTACAACCTTTGCAGAGACAGAACTATGACCTCCCATGTCTATTCCCCTGGGGATGTGCCAGAGTCCCAGGGGCCTGGCTGGCCAATAGTAGAGACAACCTGAAGGTGGGTTTGCCCCCTGACTGTGGGTAGAAGGAGGTCAGAAGTAACTTTCCAGGGCCTGTTATATACTTGTCCAGCAGCTGCCCACGGCTGAGTCTGGAACTGTAACCCAGGAAGCTGTGTGGGTCACCGGAGGCCTTCTCACCAGCCCAGATGAAGTCACTGTGTGGTGGACAGGGCCTGGAGAGTGAATCCCCCCTCCAGAGCAGGCTGCCTTCTGAACAGAGTGGAAAACTAGCCCAGATGCTCTGCTCCCCTCTCCCTGTCCCTAGACACTCTTCAGACCAGCGCCTCTGCTTGCATTTGTTTGAGCCAGCTCCCAGCTACCTGGCCGTCCCCTTGCCCACAGTTATGAGCTCCCAGAACATCTCTGAGGGTTTCTCCAGGCGGGTCCAACAGCAAGCACAGCTCTCGGGGACACTCCCAGATGCCACAGCACAGCTCCCGGGGGACACTCCCAGATGCCACAGCATAGCTCCTGGGGGACACTACAAGATGCCACAGCACAGCTCCCAGGACACTCCCAGATGCCACAGCACAGCTCCCGGGACACTCCCAGATGCCACAGCACAGCCCCCGGGGACACACCTAGATGCCACAGCACAGCTCCCTGGGACACTCCCAGATGCCACAGCACAGCCCCGGGGGACACACCTACATGCCACAGCACAGCTCCCGGGACACTCCCAGATGCCACAGCACAGCCCCGAGGGGACACACCTAGATGCCACAGCACAGCTCCCGGGGACACTCCCAGATGCCACAGCACAGCCCCCGGGGACACACCTAGATGCCACAGCACAGCTCCCGGGGGACACTCCCCAGATGCCACAGCATAGCTCCTGGGGACACTATCAGATGCCACAGCACAGCTCCCAGGACACTCCCAGATGCCACAGCACAGCTCCCGGGACACTCCCAGATGCCACAGCACAGCCCCCGGGGACACTCCTAGATGCCACAGCACAGCTCCCGGGACACTCCCAGATGCCACAGCACAGCTCCCGGGGACACTCCCAGATGCCACAGCACAGCTCCCGGGCACACTCCCCAGATGCCACAGCACAGCCCCCGGGGACACACCTAGATGCCACAGCACAGCTCCCGGGACACTCCCCAGATGCCACAGCACAGCCCCCGGGGGGCACACCTAGATGCCACAGCACAGCTCCCGGGACACTCCCAGATGCCACAGCACAGCCCCCGGGGACACACCTAGATGCCACAGCACAGCTCCCGGGACACTCCCAGATGCCACAGCACAGCCCCCGGGGACACACCTAGATGCCACAGCACAGCCCCCAGGGACACACCTAGATGCCACAGCACAGCCCCCGGGACACTCCTAGATGCCACAGCACAGCCCCTGGGGACACTCCTAGGGTGCGATGTGTTCACCAGCTGTGCCACTCTGTGTCATCTCTCACTCCCTGCAAGTTCAGGGGATGATGCCTCCAGGCCTGGTCTTCACTTGCAATGGGGGAAGAGTTCTCTCTGCACATGTGAATATTTGACCTTTGAGAAAAGTTTTTTTCCTTGAGGTCAGATCCCCCACTGAAGGATGACAGCTTTCAGATTTTGAGGCCCCTCCCTTACCTCACAGTCCAAATTCCCAGATATAGCAAGTTCAGATGGGTGGAGTGGGAGTGGGAGGTTGGATTCCTATTAGCATCAGAAAGAAACCAGGAAACTCTAGAATTATTAATAGAATGGAATTCTATAAACAGCCATATATCTATTCATACACCATTCAGGGTATACAATAGTTATTTTTATCTAAATTATTTCCTGAACAAGACTAAGATTCAGATGTTAAATTAAACAACTGTTACTCTATTTAGTTTCATTTTATGGCTAATGAAACTATGAAGACAATAAGAACTTACAACAGATCCAGAAAATATTATTACTGAGCTGATAAAAAGTATAAATAGTGGCCTACAAATTAATGAGTAAAACTTGAATAAGAAATATTTCTGTTTTGCCGAGCACAGTGGCTCATACCTGTAATCTCAGCACTTTGGGAGGCCAAGGTGGGCGGATCACTTGAGCTCAGGAGTTTGAAACTAGCCTGAGAAACATGGCAAAATCCCATCTCTACCAAAAATGCAAAATTAGCTGGGTGTGGTGGTGTGTGCCTGTAGTCCCAGCTACTCAGGAGGCTGAAGTGGGAGAATCGCTTGAGCCCAGGGGGTTGAGGCTGCAGTGAACAGAGATTGTGCCACTGAACTCCAGCCTGGGTGACAGAATGAGACTCTGTCTCAAAAAAAAGATAAAAAGAGAACTATTTCTGTTTTAACATGAATTAAGGACAATAAACACTAAATGGAGAAAATTAACAGGGACAGCTTGTCCTCACGCAGGTGATAAATCAAATCAAGAAATATGAAACCAAAATGAAGAAAGATATAAAAAGTCATTTGCCAGGTGGTAAAGTCACAATATTATAATGCCTACTGTGTAACAGGAGCTGTAGTATGCAGTAGCCCATTTGAAGAGACCCCTTCCCAGAGCTCTCTGGGAAGAAAAGGTTATTTGAGGTCATAGCAATTGCAACAGGAACACAGAGACTTTAAAGGGAGATCTCAGTTACTGTTGGCAAAACCCACTGCCACTCATGAGGGCCCAAGAGCAGTAAGAGTCAACCTCTGTGAGTGGCAGCAATGTGGCTCTTAGAATAAGACACAGGTCCAAAATCAGCATTTGTGATGAGGCCTCACCCTTTGGGAGGCCAAGGCGAGCGGATCACATGAGGTCAGGAGTTTGAGACCAGCCTGACCAACATGGAGAAATCTCATATCTACTAAAAATACAAAAATTAGCTGGGTGTGGTGGCGAGCACCTGTAATCGCAGCTGCTCGGGAAGCTGAGGCTGGTGAATCACTTGAACCTGGGAGGCAAAGGTTGCTGTGAGCCAAGGTGCCGCTGCACTCCAGCCTGGGTGACAGAGTGAGACTCCTCAAAAAAAAAAAAAAAAAAAAAAAAGCAGCAGCAGCAGCAATGGACAGAAAGCACCCAGATTAGAACTGGGGCCCAGTGCCCCTGCTCTGCCTCAGTCCCTTGGTGGAGAAGGATGAGCTGTTTAAGATCAGTTTCCCACAGACACTGACAAATCACCCGCCTTCTGTTGACCTGAATCTTTGAATACTCGCAGACCCTGAATCCAGAGAAGACCTCCAGTCTCCTGCCTCTAGTCCTTCCGTCTTACTTTCCTCCTCCCTCCCTCCCTCTCCTCCTTGTTTCATCCTTCCTCCCCCTCCTCCTTTTCCATACTTCCTTCTTTCATTCCATCAACACTATAGGTACAGGGCATATAGCAGCTAACAAGATGACACTTCTGTCCTCATGGATTTATAGTCTAGTGGGACAGACATTAAACAAACAAAACAATCACAGTGGTACGTATATATTTGCAAAAGGAGATTAAGTGCTAGGAAGAAGTACAGGGTGCTATGCAACGGACTAACGGGGTGGATTGAATTTGGATGCCGGGAAGGTCTCTCAGGGGGAGTGATAATTAAGCTCCCTGTGGCAGGCTGCGTGGGAGTTATCCAGGCCGAGAGGGAGGGAGGGTGTTCCTGGCAGAGGGGACAGCAAGGGCAAAGGCCCCAAGGCAAGGAGCTGGAGAGGAAGCCAGCGTGGCCAAAGCACTGGGAGACACGGAAAGACTGACACAGGAGGAGCAGGGGAGTCGGCAGGTGATCGAGAATGATTTAATTTGAAGAGCGGCAGGAAATGATTTAAGGGTTTTTTACGCCGTGGAGGAGCTTAAGCAGATTTGCATTAAAAAGTTAGAGCCACTCAGAAGGCTGAAGCAGAAGCAGGAGGATCCTTGAGCCCAGGAGCTGGAGTCCAGGCGGGGTAGCATAGGGAGACCCCCATCTTTAAAAAAGAGAATTTAAAAAGTTATTGTGGATGCAGAGGAGCGCATGGGTTAGTGGGGCAAGTGTATGTTTGGAGTGGCCAGGAAGAATGCCACTGTGGCCAACCAGATCGCGAGGGCACGATGGTCTTCTACGGGACAGGGCAGTAGGGTGGCAGGAGACACGTGGGTAGATTCAGAAGACATTTAGGAGTTGGACGCTGAGATTTTTGAGAAACGGAGGGTGAGGAAGTGGGAGGTGGCCGCGGTGGCAGGAGCAGCCAGGAGGATGGCGGCTCCCTTCACTGAGGTAGGGGCACCCCCTTTTTGTGCCTGAAGCTCTCCTGTTTTACAATTAAGGGACGTTAGCACTAGCCTTTGAGACAGACGCAGTGAACCACCCGGGCAGCAACGTCACCAGGGCAGTGGGCACGGTTGGGACTGAACGCAAGGGCTCTACCTGTGCCAGCTGTCCAGCCCTCGAAGGCGCTCGGCCGCCTGACCTCCGCTCGGACTTCCCAGCTCAGAGCAGGGAGTCGCGTCCGTCGAGACTCTGGAGGCCACGCCCCGCCCAGGCCCACCGGGGTGGGCGTGGCTCCCGGGCTCCCCGGGCTCCCCAGGCTCCCTCGGCGGCGCCTCCTTCCCAGGCGGGCGGAGGCTCCTGCCGGGTCCGTCCCGCAGGCGGCCCGCTGACCCCCGCCACTCGGCCAGGCACGAACAGTGCCAGGGGGTTCAGCCTGGAGGGCAGCAGAGTGTGCGTGGCGCAGCGAGGCCCCCAAGCTGGCACGCCTCCTTCCTCCGCCAGCTTCTACGGCTGCCTCCCTCTGTCCCTTTTTGCCCTTCACAGATCATCGTCATTATCAAGTCCTACACTTTGAGCGCAGAAAGCGACCCCGGACGTGGCGGGTCTCCCACATCTGTTTATTCCGTTGGACCGCAGGCTGCATGTGATCCAGCCACCTTGCTGTCCTGTGGGTTGCCCTTTCTCGTCGCCGGGACCCCTCTCCCTGCCTCCCAGACGACCTGTGCCTTATCCCTGCCTGCCTCTGACATCCTCATAAATGTGCTGCATCGTCTCCTACGTCCGTCCTTCGGGGGTCAGCCTCCACCCATTACCTCTCGGCAGCATTACGAAGCCTCTATTTTCTCCCCGACCTGCAGCAGCCTCTTCCTCCGGTCCATTTCACAGGTGTTTCCCAAAACCTTCAGACACTGCCCATTGCCTGTAGGGGAAATGCAGGCTCTCAGCCTGGCGCGGACCAGCAAGCTTTGCCTGAACTTCCTTTCCCACCTTTTCCCTCACTTCCGCTTCCTGTACCTACAAACCAGCCCCTCTGTGTATGTCTCGGCCTTGAGCCTTGACTTCTGCCGTTCTCTGTCCTCCTCCTCGTCTCAGAAATTAAAAACCCTCCCATCCTTCCCAGCTCAGCTCAGATATGACCTCTTTGGTGAAGCCTCCCTGTCTCTTCCCCTTCATGCCTTCCAGGCTGGAGAGTCTCCTTCCCACGGCCTTGCAGCTCAGGACCCTCCTCCCATCCCATGGCTGCTGATTTTGCCCCATCATTATTCGTGCTGGTGCCATGGTAAGAAGCTGCCCAGGAAAAAGATCAGGCACTAAGAGAGGCTGATGCTCTCTCTTGCTGCAGGATGTTTAGTTGGAGGGGCTCCAGGCACCCAGGGAGAAATGTCCACACTTCCCTTCTAATCTGGAGACTCCTGGAAGGGAGGGTCTGTGGTGGGCTTGTCTCTACATCCCCAGCTCCCAGCACAGGGTGAGGCATGCGCAGGCACTCAGTGATGTCTGCCAAGCCAACAACTGAGGAGCAGATGCAGGGCCCAGAGGCAGGAGCTGCTGGGATTCAGGGGAAAGGGATTAAGGTACCAAGGGAAGTTCCAGGAAGGAGGAGAGATGGATCTATCTCCACTCAGCAGGCAGGGGTTTGGACAGGGAAAGGGAGGAGGAGGGTGGATGGTGAAGACTTTCTGAGAAAGGATGAAGGAATTTCTGGAGGAGGGGTGGGAGGTAAGCTGGGACTGCAGCTGTGCTTGGGAGGAGGGGACAGTGCAGGATCTGGTGGTCCTGTGCAGAGAGTGCCAGGCAGAAGGGCAGGGGGCACAGGGTGGGGCACACATTTGAGCCAGAAGGAGATCCAACCTCTCACCCTGAGCCCTGTGTGATCTTAGGTGCTGGTCAGGGTCCCTCACCCCTTCTGCTCTGCAGGGGGAGTAGCCGGAGGAAAGTCCTTTTCAGAATCTGGTCCAAAAGGCTGCATGGGAGGAAAGCAGGAGAGGGAAGCTGAAGACCTCTGTCCATGTGCCAGCTCATGTTTTATGCTTGCCAAGTCCCAGGAGGGACACTGGGAAGGTGGGAATCTAGCCAAGTACACAGCTTATTCCTGGAGGGGCAAGGGGCCACCATTGGGAGGTTAGGCTGGTGGTGCGGGTGGCAGGGGGTCTGAGAGGCTTTTGGAGGCAAAACCTGAGGATTGATCTGAAACAGGGGCAGGGGGAGGAATCACAGTCAGCAGAGAGGAGCAAGCCTGTGAGGTGTGTGGCTGTGTCCACTGTCCTTGAACAGAGGTGATTGCCAAGGGGGACAGGCTAGGACTGAAACCAGCTCTGGCTTACGGGGCTGGCCACACTGTCAGGTCAGGGAGAGGGGGGCACCTTTCTCTCATTTGCACAAAGGCTCTGCTGGGGCCAGTGAGGCCCTGCTTTGGTCCCCTCTTTGCTCTCCCCCAACTCCCCTTCCCTCCTTTGCCCCTCCTCCTCCCTTTCCATTTCACAGCTTCAATGCCTGTCTCCCCCTCCCCACTCCCACTTTAGTGAAATGTAGTGAGTTCAGAGGCAAGGCTCCATCTCAGCTATTTCACCTCAAGAGGAAGATGTTTCCCATCTGTTTCCTGTTACCTTTGCAAGGAAAGCTTCCTCTCTATTAAGTGGAGTGGGGAAGGAGCAGTTTGGAAGGGTGAGAGTTGGGGGTTTCCTATGGCCCCTTTGTCACTTACAAGGAGACACCTTTCTACCATGAATGCCCACACCCCTGGGTGGAGTGGTCGGCCAGAAAAGCTCTGGAGGGTTGCTGGTCTGGGAGGAAAGGCTATGAATTGTTTTCAACAAGCAATGGCTTCTGCAGCAGGAGGACCCACACATGGGCTGGGCTCTGTTAATGACTTGTTCTTTGTGTTTGCCAAGCACATTCTCACCCTTGGGTTCATTTCATCTGTGAGTTTATTCAGTGAATTTTTATTAAGCACCTACTATGTGCCAGGCCCACCTCTAGGCACAGAAAATGTAGCAACGATGAGAACAGGTGAGGTCCTGCCTCATGGCAACAAATTGTAAAATACAATGTCTGGTTGTGACAAGAACTGTGAAGTCTAGCCAAGCAGGTGAGGGCATAGAAAATGAGGACACACATGGGTGCACGCATATGTGGAAAGACATTTATTGTAAGGAATTGGCTCACACAAATATGGAGGCTGACAAGTCCCAAGAGCTTCTAGGCTCAAGACCCAAGAAGGATTGATGTTCAGTTCAAGTCTGAAGACTAGAAAAAAAAATAATAATGTCCCAGCTCAAAGACAGCCAGGCAGGGATAATTCTCTCTTACTCAGCCTTTCTGCTCTGTTCAGGCCTTCAACTGATTGGGTGAGGCCCACCCACATTAGGGAGGGTGATATGGTTTGGCTGTGTATCCCCACCCACATCTTATCTCAAATTGTAATCCCCCACATCTCTAGGGAGAGACCTGGTGGGAGGTAATGGAATATGGGGGTGGTTTTCCCCATGCTGTTCTCATGATAGTGAGGGAGTTCTCAGAGGTCTGATGGTTTTATAAGAGAGTTTTCCCTGCTCTAACTCTCTCTCTCTCTCTCTCTCCTGTCTCCTGCCGCCATGTAAGACATGCCTGCTTCCTCTTCCGCCATGATTGTAAGTTTCCTGAGACCTCCCCCAGCCATGTGGAACTGTGAGTTAATTAAACTTCTTTTGTGTATAAGTTACCCCAGTCTCAGGTAGTATCTTTACGGCAGTGTGAAACAGACTAATACAGAGGGCCATCTGTTTTACACAGTCTACTGATTCAAATGTTAATCCCATCCAAAAACACCCTCAAAGACACACCCAGAATAACGTTTGACCAAATACCTGGGCACCCTGTGGCTGAGTCAAGTTGACACCAAGAATTCAACCTCACAGCTTCTCTGAGAAGGTGTCACTTTGAGAAAAAACCTAGTGAGGAGTGGGGGGTGAGCCATGATGGAGGGCCATGGTGATCTATAGGAGAAGAGCACTCAGCCAGTGGTGACAGCAAGTGCAAAGGCCCTGAGGCAGAGGCATGGTTGGCCATGCGAGGCCCAGCAGGGCAGCCAGTGTGTCTGGAGGGGAGTGAACGTGATGGGTGGGGAGGGGGATATGGTCTGAGAGGCAGCAGAGGGTGGGGTCTGGGTGGGGTGCACACAAAATTATGCCTGACTTATCATCCATGGTAGGGTCATGGATTTTATTCTAGTCAGATGGGAAGATGGGAGGGAGGCTTTAAGCAGAGGTGAGACTGATCCGACATTGTATTTACTTATTTTCATTTTTTTTTTTTAGAGATGGGATCTCATTCTGTCACCCAAGCAGTAGTGCAGTGGTGTGACTGTGGCTCACGGCAGCCTTGAACTCCTTGCCTCAAGCCATTCCCCCCACCTCAGCCTCCCGAATAGATAGGACTACAGCTGTATGCCACCATAACCAGCTAATTTATTTTAACTTTTTGCAGAGACAGGGTCTACCATGTTGTCCAAGCTGGTCTCGAATTCCTTGCCTCAAGAGATCCTCCTGCCTTAGCCTCCAGAGTCGCTGGGGTTACAGGTGTGAAGACACTGTTTGGAAGGGATCACTCTGCTGTGTGGAGATAGGACTGTGAGGAGCAGGCCGGGAAAGGGGAGAGCTGTTTCCAGGTAAGAGGCGGTGGCCGCTGGAGGGGGATGAGAAGCCAGTTAGAGTCTTTTCAGAAACATAACAATGTTTGCTGATGAAGGAGAGGTAAAGTGACAGGAAGGAGTCAGGGAGGACTCTGAGGTTTTTGCCCTAAAGCTGGAAGTGGGACTTTCATTTCCTGATGTAGGCATAGGTGAGATCCCACAGGGAAAGCCTGCAGCACTGGAGACACGGAAGTGCCAGCCGTGCAGAATCCGAGGAGGAGGAGAAGCCTTGGAAGAGGAGGCCCCTGGGATGCCAAGGGGAAAGGGCCCTCGGTGGGGGCAGGCCCCTGTGTCAGTGCCAGAGGGGCCTGCCGTGCTCACCGCTGCCCTCGCCAGCCCTGCCTGGTGGCCCAGGCTCTTTGGCCTGTGTGGCTCAGCTTAAGCCCACCAGGAGGGTGTCCCACCCCACCGCCACCAGTCAGTGTTGTCCCTGTGTTAGTTCTGGCCTGGGCTGCAGCAAGGAAGGTGGGGCAGGAGGGGAGTCAGGGACTAGAGTTCCAAGAGATTTCATGGGCACCATGCTGGTGGGGGTGGGACCCGGCGACCCCAGGAGCAGCCATCGAGGAAAGCTGCCACGGGCAAGTCTCCATTCCGTGAAAGACAGCAGTCCCCACTCAAGGTGTACATGGCTGCTGCCCCAGAGTCGCTGCCAGGTACGTGGCCCCAGGCTCCAAGATGAGCACCTAAGAAGGTGAGGCCTGCTCCACGGGCAAGAAAGGGTTTTCTCCTCGTACTCCTAAGCGTAACCCAGACCCACCAACGGGGAGGGAGATGGATGCCTGTCCCGGCACAGGCACCCTCAGAGTCTCTCTGTCCCCAAGTTCTCCACTGCAGCCTGCTCTGCAGCCACACCCTCCCGTCCATGGCTACACACCCCACATTCTGGTCTCTTCCCTGGACCAGATTGCAGAGCAGGGCCACTGTCTCCACTGCCTCCAGCTGGCCCCTGCTGACAAGCCCGTGTCGTATCATGTTGGGAGTCTGGGGAACGCATGGGGCCCTTCTCCAGCAGGTCCCGATACCTCCTCGACACCTTCAGGAAAAGCGAGAGATAAACCATCGCATCCTGAGCTCTGCAGGGAACCAGAGGCGGACACCATTCATTCTGCAAACCTGCAGTGTTGACCCTTCCGGAACCTCCTCGCCTCCTCCAGGGCTGCAGCCTCTAAGGCAGGTAAGACCCAGGCTGGGCTGACTCAGGAACCTCTGTGTAGCATTGCTGACCTCACGTTATGGAAGCAGGAGGCCACTGTGAGATGCGGGGCTTAGCTGTCATCTTGGAGAAGCGGCTTATTTGAGATGGGCAGGAGCAATTTAATCAGGCTAAGTTGGCCTGGCCCTGGGACCCCTGCCTTCTCCATAACAGCAGCATCTGCTGAAAGCGGAGCGGAGCCCACGCCTGCAAGTTCAAAGACGTCTGTCCCCAAGGTCTCAACCAGGGATGGCATCTTGTTCTTGGGGCACTTAGCATTTGGGGACTCTGGGAGGGTCCCCCGTGGGAACTGGGTGTGCTGACACTGTGGAACCAAGGAAGCACCAAGGCCCCAGAAAGACCCTGGGCTGGACCACCCCAATGAAGCCCAGGCACAGCAGGAGGCTCTGACGAGGCGCAGGATGCAGGGAGAGGAATAGGGAAAATGAAGGGGAGCCGTAGGTTCAAACTGCCCCTTCCCAGGGGTGCTCTACAGCTCGGCCACTTCTTTTTCATAAGAAGGAGGTTGTGACTTTGGGAGGTGGAGGTGATTACAGCTGGAATTCTTGTAGCCCACCTCCTGCCTCCGGGGCTCTCAGCTTTCTCTTCTCCCCAGGCCTCTTATCTTGCTCTCCTCCCCCCACCTCCTCTCCTCCCTGCAGGTCCCGGCTCTGCCTCCTTGACTTGGTCTTCCTGGTGCCAGCTGAGCCCTGGAAGGGCCACAGCCCCCCCTCCAGCCCCTCTGCCACGGGGTGGCTGCTGTCTCCTTTGGATCTTTTTTGCGGTCTGGGCTTGCTGTTCCTCTCAACAGTAGTCAGGAAGCCCTTACCCCAAAAAGTATCTGCGGGAGGCCTTGTCCACAGGGGAGGCTGCCCCAGGGGTTTCAGGTGAGTCACAGCAAACCCAAGAACAGTGAGTGGTACTAGGTTCTCCTGGCTCTTCCTTAGAGTTGCTGGGTGACCTTAAGTCCAGCACTGAGCCTCTCTGGGCCTCAGTTATGCCACTCTTTTCATCATTTACCAGTGGGCAATGTCAAGTGAGAGACTCCACAGGTAAGAAAAATAAAAGGAGTGGCTCAATTACAAACCAGGCAAAACCGCTTTGGTGGATGAAGGCCACACGGCTCTCCCAGTGTTCTGTCCTCTGTACACAGATGATCTCCTCTAAGATCCCTTTGGAGATGACCCCTCCCACACCATGGACACTTCTGGGTGGGTTGTCACTAAGAGGTCCTGTTGAGTCTGACCCGCAGACTTAACTGAGCGATGGATGAAAATGTATACTGATACAGGCTTGCCTGTCAGCACGGCCAGGGCTCCGCTGTCACAGCCAACAGCTGCCTCCATCAGCCGGTGATACTCACATTTTATTTATTTAGTACAGATTAAATACTAAAAGTCTTAAGTAAACACCATTAGAGGGTTATTAACATTTCTGACCCCCAGTAGAGAGCAGTTTCATCCATGAATGTTCAAAGGTTGGTCTTAGGACTACATGAGTAAATAATCTATTTAGATAAACTCCTTTACATTCCTTTGTTATTTGTTCTAAGCTATTAGTTCAAGGTAAAAGGATTAGGCTGCCTTCAACCACAACCCCCACCCAAGGCTTTTGCAAAACCTTCCAGCCTTCTAAGAAGGTTTACATCTATTTTACAATTTTTCCTACCACCTTGACCGATCTCCTATGAGGTCCAGCCCTCTTCTGCCCACTGGGTGGATACAAGAATTGAAATCTGTGAAGGATATGGGATTGGGAACAAAATAATTGATGCTGATTGATCCCAGCAGCTGTATGGTGAGATGATGAACTTCCGCGGCATCACTGGCTTGCCTAATGTCTGCCCTGGCCTTGCCTGGATCTTCAGCTGCACCCTTCATCCTGTGAACCATCCCCAAATCCTTCAAATAAAGTCCTTGATTGCTTGTTAGAGTGAATAATATTGCTTGTGGAGGATGCAGAGACCTCAGAGAGAGGAGGTGGAATTGCACACCCCCGGAAAAGAGGAAGGACTGAATTACCATGCCTAGGGGAGGCCCCACGGGTGTCAGCCCCAGGGGACGGGAGACTGATGGGGGGACAGAGCTGAGAGTGGGGGTCATATATAAGAGTTCAGTTGGGGCCTAAGGAAACTTCCCCAAAGGTGAGAACCATATTGGGATAAAGGACAGAGGAGGACCTATATGATATGAAGAGATTTGAAATATAGCTAAGTGGGATTTTCACCTCCAAAGGGGGAAGGAGCTGGATGCACCTTAATCCCAGCACTTTGGGAAGCCGAGGTGTAGATCACTTGAGGTCAGGAGTTCAAGACCAGCCTGGCCAACATGGTGAAACCGGACTCTTGCTAAAAATACAAAAATTAGCTGGGTGTGGTGGCACACGTCTGTCATCCCAGCTACTCGGGAGGCTGAGGCAGGAGAATCACTTGAACCCGAGAGACAGTGGTTGCAATGAGCTGAGATTGTGCCACTGCACTCCAACCTGGGTGACAGAGCTAGACTCCATTTCAGTAAATAATTAAAGGGGGCTGAAAACGGGTTATGCCAGTTACAGGTGGTTTAGATTGCCTGTTCCTCCTCCTCATGCCGGGTAGCTGGGGGGATCAACACTGCAGCCTCAGTGAGGCCACAGCAGGTCAGGGATGACCACACAGACGTCCATCTTGTTGTCCGCCACTGACAATGAGATGGACGACCAGGCTCCTGAGTGCCATGGTGCTCTCTGGCCAGGATATGGCCAGGGCCAGGGACCCTCCTTATCTGGAATCCTCCCACTCAGCCCTGGGGTGGCCACTTGTGCCAAGACAGTCCAAGGTGAGGGGCGTGGCGTCAGGCCTCCCCAAGCCCTTTATGGCTGCAGAGCCACAGCCCTCAAGAAACAAGGCCCCTGGAAGATTCCTTCTCCATGCAGAAGCTGCGGGAGGCCATTTTAAGGCAACATGTGAGCTACCGTGTCGTCCACACTGAGTTCAGAGGTGCTAAAGGATCCTGAGTGGGGCTGGAGGTTTGCTGTGGAGGTTCAGGACGGAAGGCCGGGTTATGGGTCCAGGAAAAATTACTGCAGGTGTGTGAGACAAACTGAGCTCCTACCAGGTGACAGCCAGACAGCAGTGGGAGAAGAAACGATGGCGACAAGCAAAACTGCAGGGCTAAATAATGCCTGTGACCACGGGAGCTCCTGCCCGTGATGCTACCCGGACCCTCCCTATCCCACCCAGCTGCAAAGCAGCTCTTGCTTTGCCACCTGCTGCCAGCATGCGGGTGCAAATGTGTGTGCAGCTCAAGGGTGGCATCGTGTGTTCGCATTGGGGTAGTGCCCCTCACAGCTTCCAAAGAGCTTCAAGGAATTTTGAGTCTGTGTGCCAGACTCTGTGCCTGGATCGCAAGTCCTGCAGATCTTTCCTAACAGAATCAGAGTTTCTGCGAGGAGCAGTCCCGAGGGGTGCAGAGCCTGAGAAGGGACGGGGAGAAGAGAAGGAGAGAGAGAGGGAAGGAGGAGGGGGAAGAGTTGCTGGAGCCGCTTAGTGAGCGTGTCTACAGCCAGGCTGGTCTAGGGCACCTTTCAAAGTGGGTTCTGGGTCCATATCCCAGGCATTTGATGACTTAGCCTTTGCTTGAGCCTCTCAAATTGCAACTCAAATCCCTGCCACCCTAGGGAACCTATTCCCACCAGAGGGAGAGGGGCTCGGGAGAGGCAGTATTCCAAAAAGACTCCTGATCCCAATGCTAATAGAAAGAACCCAGACTTCAGAATCAATCCAATCTGGATTCAAATCTAGGTTGTCCCTGCACCAGCTGTGTAACCTCAGGAAAGTCTTTAGCCCTCTCTGTGCTTCTGTGTCCTCATCTGTAAAACAGGGATAATGCCCGCCTGACAGCGTGGTGGGTCCTAGTCAGTGAAATAATGTCAGGACAATGGCTGGTCCCTACTGTAGAAAGCAAGGCTCCCAACTCTGTGTCTGGGGGATCAGCTCTGGGGGGCATCGGCTTGGTTGCTTGTGTGCGGCTGTCTTTCCACAGTTGCGTAAATGTGTCTGGCGTTTGGCAGTCAGTTGTTTGAAATCAGCCATGGCATTTTGTCCCCTACTTTACTCCCAAGCAGGCTCCTCACCTGCCAAGAGCCTGCGGATGTGTGCTGAGGGCTGAGTGCGCCATGGCAAGGAGCAGCTGCCAGATCTGGAGTGAGCAGCGGGAGAAACTGGACTTCAGAATAATCAGATCTGGATTAGAATCTCAGGTTCTCCCTGCACTGGCGTGTGGTCTCCAGAGAGGTCTTACGGGCAGGAAGGACCTGGGCCTTGTGGGCTGAGAGGCTTGGGGAAGCCAGGGGGAGCCGGGTCCCCTCAGTGCTCTCCAAGAACTGGAAGCAGTGTCAGAGCTCCAAAGCTGGAGACCCTCAGGCCAGGAGGGCCTGTCCTGACCTGCAGGCCATCACAGCCTTTCAGAGAGGTAGGCAGGAGATGGAGAGGTGGCACAAAAGTGACAAAGGAAAGGCAGGAATGAAAAGGAAGAAAGTTGGGGAGCGTGGAAGGCAAAATAAGAAGTCTCTCCAAGTGGCTGATGTCACCCTCTCTGACTGTTCAAGGTGGCAGCAGGAGCACCTTGGCAAGGTGTCCCCCTCTCCCAGGAGGCTGAGACCTGGGATTGGATCCAAGCTGGGCCACACGGAGGGAGTGGCCTGAACCTAGTCTCCATCCTGCTCTGAGCCTGGGTTTCTGCATTTGTGAAATGAGAGGAATGTGCTCTTCCACCAGGCCCACCCCGCGCTTGGTAGGAAAGCAAGGACTGGGACCCCAACGGCTGTCCTTGAGAGTGGGAGCCACTGAGGGCACAGGAAGGAGTTTTGGGGAGGCGGTCGAGGAAGGAGGCAGGATGGGAACTCCAGGCTCTTGGGGAAGGAATCAGATAAATTACCAGCAAGGAAAACCCATAGGTTTCCCCCAAAGTACAATTTGAATAGAAATGTCAAATGCACCTGGAGTTATTACACCCTGTAATCCTAATGACATATAATCCTATACACCAACAGGATAATATCACGAGTGTGTGCAGCAACACTGCCACATGGTAATCCCGCCTACCTCCCCCGGATGATCTTTCCCATCCGGCATAGCCTACAGAGCCTCATCGGGCTGGACCTGGGGGAGGTGACCAGGGAGGTGAAAGTCAAAGAGCCCAAAGAATAAAGCTGGCATGCCGCTAGTCGGGGGATGGGCAGGTGTCATCTGGTGCTTTCATTTTTCACCTAACCTGAATGCATCCTAAGTCCCCTGGAAGTTGCCAACCCCACATCAGCGTCTGTGTTCAGGACCCTCTTCTCTCCTCCCCCTCTCTCCCACCCCTAACCCTTTCCTCTCTCTCTCATTCTTCCTTCCCCATTTCCTTCCCTTTTTTTCCCAGCGTCTATGCTCTGTTCTGCCAGGAGCACTCTCAGAGATATGGTTTGTTCTCTTGAAGGGGGAACACCTGCTAGGATTCATGTGCACCCATCCTGTCCATCTGTGCTCCTTCGCTGCTAGCCCTGGAGCCAGGGAAGGTGGCAGTGGACTTTTGCCTGAGGCAGTGGCAGTGTGGTTAGTGGTCTGTGGTCAGGGGGCATTCAGGTTAGGTCACAGAACTTTCAGGCCAGTGCACCCGCCCAAAACAGAGCCCTGGTTTGTTTTATCTACCATGTAGCCCATGCTGGTCCCCATGACATAAGCCTCTTTTGCTGTGAGACAGGAAATCTCTTTCTAGGCTCCTTTTAGGAAGATGAGATTTTTGGGTCTAAGTTGCAGGGTCATTCACACAATCCAGGAATCTCTTCCCAAACTCCATACTCCTATGCTCAGCCATCCCAGGCAGTGATTCTTGAAGTATGAATTGCTTCAAGACCAGCAACTCAGCACTACCAAGGCTCCTATAAGAAATGCAAATTCTGCTGGGCGTGGTAGCTCACACCTGTAATCCCAGCACTTTGGGAGGCTGAGGCGGGCAGATCACTTGAGGTCAGGAGTTCAAAACCAGCCTGGCCAACATGATGCAACCCCATCTCTACTAAAAATATAAAAATTAGCTGGGCATGGTGGTGCACACCTGTAGTCCCGGCTACTCGGGGGGCTGAGGCAGGAGAATCACTTGAACCCAGGAGGCGAGGTTGCAGAGAGCTGAGGTTGCACCACTGCACTCCAGCCTCCAGCCTTTGAGATAGAGCAAAACTCCATCTCAAAATAAATAAATAAGCAAATTATTAGGTCCCAGTGCCAAGGGTGGCTGGAGACAGCTTGTATCATTTTAGGAGAACCAATGTACATGTCCCTTCCCTAACTCTACATTTAGTGACAGTCACACTGGGGGCTTGAAGTCAACCATGGTGAGAGTGTTTACACTGTGGAACATTACAAATCAGTGCTCATTTTTCTTTCTGAGAGCCCATTGTTAAACAGTTCCCAGCACACCACCAGACCCTACCCAGACCTACTGAATCAGAGCGCTGAAGGTGGGGCCCCACGATCTGTGTTTTAACAAGCTTTCCAGGTGATTCTTATGCACACTCAAGTTTGAGGATCTCTGTTCCCATGGGCCAGCTCTAGTGGAATCATAAGAAAGAGAGGAAGGTGGGGGTGACCTAGGAGTAGAATTTCACAAGGAAACTTTGGAAATGGTAAAGAAAGAAGAGGGGAAGTAAACTAGGGCCTGGGAACTCCTCTAGGCAGAGGAGCAACCAGGCACTTGCCAGGAGATCCCCCCTGGAGGGAGATGAGACCTGCAGCCCCAGGGAGTGGAAGGAGGAGAGGGAATCTCCTGAGTAGATTGGATGCAGCCTACGTCAAATAGGTCATTTTTCCATGTACCTGGATGAGGGTGATAATGTCAATTACTGAGAAATGAGATCAGAAGGGCACAGAATAATTGGCTGGAAAAATGCTCCTTTGGGTGCATATTTCTGTAACAAACAAAAACACATTTATGAATATTTGCAGACAGGGTCTCTCATTGAGTCGCCCAGGCTGGCGTTTAGTGTCACGATCATGGCTCACTGCAGCCTCAAACTCCTGGGCTCAGGCAATCCCCCTACCTCAGCCTTCCTAGTAGCTGGGACTGCAGGTGCACACCACCATGCTTGGCTAATTTTTGTATTTTTTGTAAAGACAATGTCTCACTGTGTTGGCCAGGCTGGTTTCGAATTTCTGGGCTCAAAGGATCCTCCCACCTCAGCCTCTCAAAGTACTTGGATTACAGGTGTGAGCCACTGTGCCTGGCCATGAGCATTTGATTGAAGATACAAGGAAGAGAAATCCTACGAAGTGTTTTTCAGGGAAGGGATGAAGATGGAAAATCACAGTAAATGCTCATTTCTACTCGTGCAAATGTGTGCAAAATGCCACTGGAATTTTCTTTCCTTTTTTCAGTTGTAAAATATTTCAAACATATAGAAAAAGACAAGGAGTTATATAAGAAAAGCCTTGTAACCACCACCAGAAATAGCAAGTGCTACCATTTTGCCACATTTATGTCAGATCATTTTTTAAAAGAAATAAGACAGGCCAGACACAGTGGCTCATGCCTCAAATCCCAGCACCTTGGGAAGCCGAGGTGGGAGGATTGCTTGAGTCTAGGAGTTTAAGGCCAGCCTGGGCAACATAGCAAGACCCCATCTCTACCAAAAATAGAAAATTAGGGGGGTGTGGTGTTTTGCACCTGTGGTCCCAGCTACTCAGGAGGCTGAGGTGGAAGGATTGCTTGAGGCTGGGAGGTTGAGGCTGCAGTGAGCCACGATCGTGCTGCTACACTCCAGCCTAGGCAACAAAGTGAGACCCTATCAAGAAGAGAAAGAAAGAAAAAAGAACGAAAGAAAGAAAGATTGAAAGAGACAAAGAAAGAAAGAAAGAAAACCTTACAGACATAGTTGAAGTCTTTGTGCCCCTTTTCTTCCTCCAATTGTCCTGAAGTTGGTAGGTATTCTCACACTGGTGCTCATACTTTACCATATATGTATTACTCATAGCTACACCTAGCAATGCTTTGAGTGCTTCTTAATCTACGTAAGTGATGTCGCACTAAACCTATCATTCTGGAACTTACTTTTTTTCAGCTAACATTGTGTTTCCAAGATCGATCCATGCTGATGCTTGACGATCTAGCTGTTCATTTTTACTGCAAAATAACATGAAACTGTACAAAGATACCATAATCCAGCCACTCACTACTGACAGGCATTAAGCTGTTTCTAGTTTTTCACCATCACAAATGATTCTGCAGTGGACATCTTTGAATACGCTTCTGTAGCGTAGACCCCTACAGGTGGTGTTGCTGGGCCACAGGGAGGATGCATTCCAGTTATTAAACACGCTGCCAATTTGCTCGCTAGCTTGGCTGAGCCAGTTCACGCTTGTGCCAGCAGCAGACAAAAATAACCGAAAGTGTTATTTTTTTAATAGAAGTTTAATGTAGTTTATTTCACTTAGTATTATGTTAAGAGATTGTTTCTTTTTCCTAGAGAATGCTGCTGCACATGCACAGAAAAATTTCTGTCTCCTTCTCATGCACACTTGAGATGCATTGATATCATTAGTTAAGGTAAAGTTAAATCAGTTGTTTCTTGTAACTAAAAAAACATTTTTCTTTCCCTATTAGTTTCCCTCTCAGAGGAGATCCTTATTCCAAATTTTTTTATTGCATTTTAGGTTTTGGGGTACATGTGAAGAACATGCAAGATTGTTGCATAGGTACACACATGGCAGTGTGATTTGCTGCCTTCCTCCTCATCACCCATATCTGGCATTTCTCCCCATGCTCTCTCTCCCCAACTCCCCACCCCCCGCTGTCCCTCCCCACTTCCCCCCGACAGACCCCAGCGTGTGAGGCTCCCCTCCCTGTGTCCATGTGTTCTCACTGTTCAACATCTGCCTATGGGTGAGAACATGCAGTGTTTGATTTTCTGCTCTTGTGTCAGTTTGCTGAGAATGATGGTTTCCAGGTTCATCCATGTCCCTACAAAGGACACGAACTCATCGTTTTTTACGGCTGCATAGTATTCCATGGTGTATATGTGCCACATTTTCCCTGTCCAGTCTATCATCGATGGGCATTTGGGTTGGTTCCAGGTCTTTGCTATTGTAAACAGTGCTGCAATGAACATTCGTGTGCATGTGTCCTTATAGCAGAACGACTTATAATCCTCTGGATATATACCCAGTAATGGGATTGCTGGGTCAAATGGAATTTCTATTTCTAGGTCCTTGAGGAATCGCCACACTGTCTTAAAAAATATGGAATGCTTTACGAATTTGCGTGTCATCCTTGTGCAGGGGCCATGCTAATCTTCTCTGTATCGTTCCAATTTTAGTATATGTGCTGCCGAAGCGAGCACCAGAAAATGTTATTTATTCAGTGTGCTTTTGGATTGGGCTCTCTCCTGAACACAAAAGAAATTATCAGGATTTTCTCTGGCTCCTTCCTGATCTTTGTTCTCCTAATTCTACTTTCCCTTAAAGTCTTAAATTCTTTAGCCATGAATTCTTCTACAACTAGGGTTTTCCAGAATCTGACCTAGTGGCCCAGAAGAAATAAATGACTGGAATGTGTGTTACGGGATGGAGTAGGGTGTGTGTGTGTGTGTGTGTGTGTGTGTGTGTGTGTGTGTGTCTGTGTCTGTGTTTATAGCTTTGTACCAAAGCCCACAAGAAAGAACTGGAAGGACAAGGCTTCCCACAGCATCTTTTAAATGATGCATCAAACCCAGGAAAAAGGGGTAACCAGTGTGACCCAGAATTCACTCTCAAGCTGTAGGTCCTTTCCTCCCCTTCTTATTTGTTGTGGGTCAAGGGGGAGTTGTCCCAGGAGATTACCCTGTGGCTCCATCTTCCCCTGCTCCCCAACCCCACCAGACTCCAGATACTTCTCTGTGCAGAGGAGGGGCAGCCCCATGTGTTCATCTGGGGTAAAGGGCTGACTTGGCCCCAGGCCTAAGAGCTCTCTGTCCATGCCAAAGACTGCCCCCACATCTGGGCCTGTGGGGTTGGGAGAGCTGCCAAAATCCTAGACTGGGCAGTGACCGTGGAGAGCATAGATCTTGGCCACTGAGCTGATCCCTCAGCCCCAGGACCATGAAGAATTTGTCTGGAATTCCTTCCCTCATAGGCCCTGAAGCAGGAGCCTTTAAGGCCTCTGAAGTTGACTTGAGAAAAGGGGGATGGGGGGATAGGGATTAAAGGGACCACCACAAAGTTACCTGGCTCAAACCAAAGACATTTCAATAGGCAGGAACCTGAAGTGAATAAAAAAGTGCAATTCACAATTAAGCGAGTATAGGGAGGGCCCTGACCCAAACACTATTTTTGTGTTTTTTGTTTGTTTTGTTTTGGGTTTTCGTTTTGTTTTGTTTTTGTTTTTTGAGATAGGGTCTCACTCTGTCACCCAGGCTGGAGTGCATTGGTGCAATCACAGCTCACTGCAGCCTCCACCTCTGAGGCTCAAGCAATCCTCCTGCCTCAACCTCCCCAGTAGCAGGGACCACAGGCACACATCACCACACCCGGCTAATTTTTAAATTTTCTTGTAGAGACAGGGTCTTGCTATGTCACCCAGGCTGGTCTCAAACCCCTGGGCTCAAGCAATCCTCCTGCCTTGGCCTCCTCAAGTGCTGGGATTACACGAGTGAGCCACTACTCCTTTCTGTCTTTCCAACATAAAGACTATGTCTGGATGGGATTTCTCCCCCAGAAAACACTTGAAGTCTGACCTGCAGGAGTTGTTTGTTTGGAGGGGGGCATTTGTCTTTTATCAAAAAGATAAACCCTGGTTAGGTGTGAGGTTCTCACCTGTAATCCCAGCACTTTGGGAGGCTGAGGAGGGAGGATTGTTTGTGGCCAAGAGTTTAAGACCAATCTGGGCAACATAGGGAGACCCTGTCTCAACAAAAAAAAAAATTAAAAATTAGCTGAGCATGGTGGTGCACACCTGTAGTCCCAGCTACACAGGAGGCTGAAGTGGGAGGATCTCTGAGTCCAGAAGAACGAGGCCGCAGTGAGCCATGATCACACCACTGCACTTCAGCCTGGGCAACAGAGTGAGACCATATCCCAAAAGGAAAAAGATAAAACGTGACAATCTTGGCGTCCTTGTTCCACAGAGTCCTTTTGGCCAGAACAGTCTGCCCTTTGGGCAACAGGTGGCTTGCTTCAGCAAACGGTGGCTCCCAGGGCAATTCACCAAGGGACCTCACCTCTGAGCCCTGCTCCACCATCCAATGAGGACATGTGGAGGTAACGTCATTGCATCCTGTTGCCCAGCCCAGCCCGGGGAGATGGGACAGCTAGGGAACAGAGCCAGTGGAAGTGCTGGATGCCATGACCGAAGTTGGTAAAAAAGTGGTGGAGGGCAAATGAGTCAGCAGCAAGTTTAAGCAATGAACCATTGCACCATGGGGTGTTTCTCAAATTCTTGTCTACTTTTAGAAAAAGTACGCAATGACATTCAGTGGGCATCTTGATTCTGAAATAGCTACAGAAAATGCGAAAAATGCAGTGGGTGAAGATATGCCCACATTAACCTCTTTTCCAAAACAGCAGTTGACAGTGGTGCTGCGTGTCCTTAAGCAAATCTTTTAGCCTGCCTGCTCCTTAGTTTCCTCATCTGTGACATGAGGGGGAATGTATGAAAAATATCTCCAGAGATTCCTTCAGTCTAACATTCTGTGATTTGATGATTGATACTGTGCTCACATTCTCAATACTCAGGCTGTGTTTACACAGTCCCAAGACCACTAGCTCATTCAGTGAGTATAAACAAAATGTTCTTCCAGTCTCTTCTTCAGCATGCTGTAAACAAAACAACCAGTTCATTGGCACCATTTTTTGTTTCACAACTGGTTGCACTGTTCATCTTGACGAGTGCTTCTTCAGCGGTGGTGTCCCCGACATGCTGCATGCCTAGAGCACTTAGGAAGTGTGTCCTAGGCAGTTGGCCATGGGTAATGAACGGTTGAGGTTCTCAAATGGTTGATGACTTTTTAAAAAATCAATTAGAGCAGATTTGATATAGTCCTATAATAATGCCCCTGCCACTCAATTGATTTCTCATATGCCTCCCTGAAAGGAAGAAGTGGTGGAGTTATAGTTGCCAGACAGAGACGGCCTGTAGCCCTGACTCTGTTGGATGCCCATGGGAGGTGTCACACGTCATGCATGTGAATGTCACCCATTATCTGCACCACGGCGTTTGAGAATGACTGATGGAAACCCCTGAGACACGGTCAGACATCAAGGCACTGGAGACTCAGGCCCTGGAGCCATCTGGGCCCCATCCTGTGATGCAGGTGCAAGCCAGAAGAGAGCATTCAACAGAGTGCAGCATGAAGGGCCTGTTCATTATGCTTGTCTCTTGGTGCAAAAGGAATGATTTTACCATAATCTGTTCATAGCTGGGGAAGGAAAGGGAGCGTGAAATAGCGTCTATTAATCACGTAGGGGCCAAGCCCGGTGCCAGACACTCATGGCAGGTTTTACTGTTGCTTGCCGTGTACTTTATTCTCAGCTGTCCAGGGGGACTACACTTCCTCTCTCTTGTGGTTTGGAAGAGTCATGTAAAATTCTGGCCAATGGGTTGTGGGTAGAAGTGATGTGTGCCAACTCAATGCCAGGGCATGTTGCTGATAGTTTTAGACACTCCAGAGCTCCCCTCTCCCCTCTAGCATGGGAACTGGCAACAGTCTGATGGCTCCTCTACCACCAGCCCGAGTCCCGGAACACGAGGGAACCGAGCTCCCAGGTGAGCTGTGAGGCGTGTGCATCGATGCATTACATGTGAGGACGGAGTAAAACTGTTGTTGTAAGCCACCAAGGTTTTGAGGTGCCTGTAACTGCAGCACAACCTAATTTTGTGCTGACTGATGCGATGTTTTATATAATATGGTAGCGTAGTAGAAAAATGTGAGCTTTAGAGTTTACAATGCTGGGCGTGGTGTCTCATGCCTATAATCCCAGCACTTTAGGAGGCCAGGGTGGGAGGATGGTTTGAGCCTACGAGTTTGAGACCAGCGTGAACAACATAGTGAGACTCCATTCTATTTTACTTCTTAAAAAAAATAAAATAACAATTTAAAAAATGGAGTTTAAAAGACGTGAGCTAAAATCTAAACAGTCATTGACTATGAGCAAATCTGTTAGCTTCTCTGAGTCTGTTTCTTCATCTATAAAACGACATGATGTTTTTATTAGGTTTGGAAATAATATTTAAAAATATCTAGCGCAGGATTTGGCACATAGTAGATGTTCAATTATAACGATTTCAATTTCATGTATTCCTCAAAATAATGGTATGAGTAAAGAGAGAGCATGGGAGTAAGAGAAAGGATAGTCATTATGGACGTTTCAAATGCCTTCCCCTGAACTCAGAGAAGTCCTAGAAGGGAGACAAGTCCCTGAAGATACCATGTACAATTTAGCCTTTCCACTGCCAGAGGAAAAGCAGATTCTACTTATGTTAGTGACTATTGACACCATCAGCATATAAAATAAGAATATAGCAGTGGAGTGAGTTAGTGTCCCTGTTAGTTTCACTGAAGCTTGTTATCCTAGCAAAGCACCAGCCGAGGTCTTTCCAAAGGCACAATGAACTAAACTCTTCTCTCAAATCAGCTTATTAGTATTATCATGACCACTTCAGCTAGCTCACCCGGGACCTGGGAATGAGCTGGAGAGTGAACTACAGAGGAAGGGGAGAGAAAGAGAATATCCTTGAGGCAGGCGGAGATTGAGGGGCCTTTGCCTCCTCTGGCTTCCCAGCAAGCCTTGCTTGATGGAGGAGCAGGAGCAATCAGAGAAGGGGGAGGGGGGGGGCAATTCCAATTCTGTGTGTCCTTCCCTCACCACGCCAGCTGCTTCGGAAACCTCCAGTTCCAGGTCAGATGCCTGCTGCAGTTCCCACTTACATTTAATTTGGTAGAGTTGTTACCTCCAAGCCCAGTTTTCTCCAAGGTCTGCTCCCAGATCATCGTTTGCCTCTGAAATACCACATCCTGGCCATGAACTTGGAATCTGAACATTCGATGGCCTGCTCCCTTGGAACGCCTCAATTCTGCCTCTGGGATGAAAGTTCCCTGCACATTTTCACACACATGGAGTAGAGACAGTAGCTCAGGATCCAAGGAGAACTTGGATGTCATCAGCAGGAGGTCAGGCTGGAAGCACTTCTTGAAGCCACCACAGCCTTTGGTGAATGAAAAATAGAGATGTTCATTTCCAGACAAAACACCACATGCTTGTGCAGCTGTTACACCTGCCATCAATCCAAACCTGATTTGCACTTGACTGACTTTTCACTTTCCACCCAGATCAAGATCCCACAAAAATGCCCATGGCCAGTCGGGGTGACTCTAATTTCCAGCAAATGGTTCTTCTAAAATGGGGAGGTTTACCCGAAGCATGTATTAGATAAACATGGATTTGTGACCTGTGCTCAGGGTTTAAAGCATGGTGAGAATGGAAGTAAGATGGTGAGACTGAGTCCTGGTGGGGCTAGTTGACCTCATTTTGATCAAGACCACAGATTTTATCCCTGACTCAGATTAAAATCTATAAAATGGGCTTCTGTGATCATGAGAGACACAAGCAGTGACGCGCTGGAGCAGACTCAGCAGCTTTTGAAATCCAGGTGTAAAATATTCTGGAAATTTCTAAGCCAATTTTTAAAATCATTAGTAGCTTGAAATTTATTATGGTGCAAGTATTTATACCATGGAAATTGGTAAACCCCTACAAATCAGGAAAGAGTTTGGGTTAGGGTTGAGGATAAATATTTGTTGAAGGTCCCATGAGTTAGAGTGTAGGAAGAACCATGCTATTGCTAGGATAAAACCAATATCCCCAATACGGTTATATAGGATTTCTTGTAGGGCTGCTGTGTTGGCGTCTGTTCGGCCATGTCATCAGCTAATTAGTAGGAAGGATATGATACCTATTCCTTTTCATCCGATAAAGAGTTGAAATAGGTTGTTAGCGGTAATTAGGATTAGTATTGTAACAAGGAAGATGAGTAAGTATTTGAGAAATTGATTAATTTTTGGGTCTGAATTTATGTACCATGTTGAGAATTCTACAATTGATCAGGTAACGAATAGTGCCACGGGGGTTTCTTTTCCTTCTCCCCCGCTCCTTCTTTGTAAGAGCTTGTTTACCAAGGTATGTGCGTCTTCTCGAAAAACCAGTCTTTCACTGCAAAAACTATTCCAGAGATGGGATCAGGGGAATCAGTTTTGTATATGGGAAGAACACAGCTCTCTGGAATCACAGACAGCTTTGAGGACTTACACACACACACACACACACACGCACACACAAAACAACCAACTTTTAACATCGATAGAAACTTTGATTAGATAGTGAGTTGTGGCTTCAGTGACTATGCTGAGATTTTAAATTTAAAAGATCTTGCTGAAGTGAAAATTACATGTAAATGTTAGGTTGTATAGCACTGTAGGAGTCTGTAAAAAGAGCTGTAGTAATGTTCTGTAAAAAGCCTTTATTGAATTCTCAGTACAGCAGTGGTCTCTCATTGATGTGGCTTCCAGGGAGGGAGCATCTGGTCCCCAATCCTTGCAGAGAAGGGCTGACACCCAGATTGCAGCTGATTGTGCCCACTGCTGTGGGGTCTGCTGTAGGAGGGACAAAGAGACCTTTGAATAATCTGTTATGCGCTGAAGCCTGTCCCCTAAAATTCATGTATTGAATTCCTAATCTCCAATGTAAACTGTGTTTGGAGACAGGATCTTTAAGGAGGTGATTAGGGTTAAATGAGGTGAGGAACTAACCCAGTCCTTATAAAAGAGGAAATTTGGACACACAGAGACACACTGGGGATGAGCGTGCATAGAGAAAAGGCCGCCTGAGGACACAGGGAGAAGGTTATGTCTGTAAGCCAAGAGAGAAACCTCACCAGAAACTAAGTCTGTGGGCACCTTGATCTTGGACTCTCAACCTCAGAACTGTGAGGATGTAAATTTCTGTTGTTTAAGCCACCCGTCTATGGTATTTTGCTATGACCGTCCTAGCTGGCTAATGCCATCTGCAATCCAGATTGCTTATTGCTGTTCTTGTCTGTTGATTGATCAGTTTTACAGGGTAATTGACCCTCCTCCACAATTCTTCAGGCCCTCCTAACCCTGCCCTGAGGTTCTCAATGTGCCCAGTCACTCAGCTGTGAAGCCAAGGGGTGAAGCCACAGTGACTCAGTCAGAACTTGGCAGGTTACCTTAGGGGGTGACAGTCAGATCAAACGTGAGTAGAACTTGGCTCTGCCAGCGTTTAGCTACAGAATCGTGAGCAAGCCTTCGTCCTCTTCATGCCTCAGGGTCCTCATCTGTAGAATGGGGGGCAAAAACATTCTCCTCCCTCATAGGATTACAGTGACGACAAAACAAGATCATGGAAGGATAAGCACGTAGTACAGTGCTCACTGAGCCCTGTCTTCTGAAGCTAAGCAGGCCTGGGCACAGCCTGGGTTAGAGACGGCTCTGCTTGCCCTGGCACTGGGTGGGTGGAGGAGGCATGGGGAGATGGGGAGGGTGCCTGAGAGGGCAGGGTCTTTCCTCTCCACGTGACCTGCGCTGTGAGGAGCAGGTCACTCACTAGGACAATTCCTCCTGGCACCAAGACCTTCCCCCTGTTGAATTTTTCTCCCTTTAGTTGTTCCCTCACAGAACAGGCTCTTAACAGAGAATATTGTGTGTCTTAAAAAATAAGATAATCAAGTAAAGGTGTCACAGAGAGCCTGGTTTTCAGCAGGCAATCAATACATGTTAACAATTTCTACATCTGCAGTTCCTAAAGCAGTTTTCACGCCACACCCCAGGGCAGCTGTAGCCATAGAATTGAAGCATAATTTGGACACTATTGGTAGGAACAGCATTGGATAATTTTATTAACCAACTTGGTTCAGCCTTAGTAAGGAGGAGAGCTCCATTCATGCCAAACGCTTCTCCAAGCCCTTCCCAAATACCCAGGATTCAACAGCCTGAGTCCCCCCAAGAATGACCCCCAGAACACAGCACAGCCCAGCAGCATGGCCCTTCCTGACTCTCCGATCCTTCTTACCACATGGGCTGATGGAGGACTCTGCTCTGTGGCTCTACTGAGCCCCACCTCTCTTCCTTCACCATGAGCAAGAGCATTTGGTGACCTGGTGAGAAAGCGGGAATGGACACCAGGCCTCACTCCTGGCAGGAGACTTCAGACTTGCAGCATGTGCTTAAACCTCAGGAAACAGGGTGTGACTCACAGGTGGTTGGAGCCCAGGAATGATGAACCCCATGCTGCTGGGAGTTCGCCTCATGGAGTCAGCTCTGTGACATTTGGGCCATGGAGCTATGGACCCAGCTCTCCAGGAATCTCCACCTGGAATGACTGAAAGCTCCTTTAGCACTTTTCTATTTTCCTGTCCCCTGGGATCCTGCTGAGCACACGAAGAGGCTCTGTTAGAAGTCACTTTGTGTCTCTGTGTCAAATTCTGATTAAAAGTACTTTAAAAGTCATGTACTGGGCCATGTAGGGTGGCTCATGCCTGTAATCCCAGCACTTTGGGAGGCTGAGGCAAGGAGATCACCTGGGTCAGGAGTTCTAGACCAGCCTGGCCAACATGGCGAAACTCTGTCTCTACTAAAAAATACAAAAAAATATTAGTCAGGCGTGGTAGCATGCCCCTGTAATCCCAGCTACTCAGAGGCACGAGAATTACGTGAACTCAGTGGGTAGAGGTTGCAGTGAGCCCAGACTGTGTCACTGCACTCCAGCCAGGGTGACAGAGCAAGATGCTGTCAAAAAAAAAAAAAAAAAAAAGCAAAAAAAGGCATGTTCTGGAATGGCCTGGTTTGTACCTACAAAAGAGCAAGGTTTTCGGAGTCAGGCAAAATAAAGGGTCAGCTTACAATCTAACCTTATCAGGGGCCTGGTGGCTAAGGGACCCTTCTGTGGAGAGTTGTGAGAATGCACTCAGCAGAGAACTGAGGCTCACAAAGGAATTCAGGTAAGAAAATTCCTCTGGTGATTCAGAAAAAGGCAGTCACGAGTTTCTTTTTTTTTTTTTTTTTTTTTTTTTATATTAGCCAGGCATGGTGGCACATACCTGTAATCTCAGCTACTTGGGAAGCTGAGGCAGGAGAATCGCTTGAACCCGAGAGGCGGAGATTGCAGTGAGCTGAGATCACGCTATTGCACTCCAGCCTGGGCAACAAGAGCAAAACTCCACCTCAAAATAAATAAATAAATAAAATGATGTTATCCAAGCTGGCAATCACTGGGTTTTATTATGTTTCCCTATTTTACAAATGAGGAAATGGGCCAGAGGGGCTCCACAGTGATCATCCACATGTTAATTACATGCCCAGCTGACTTTCTCAACCATGTCCTTCTCTCTCTCTTCTGTCATTCTGTATGTACAAGGGGAACAAAAGCAAATTTTTATATTAGCTTAAAAAGCAAGGCATAAATCAGATTCTGCTGCCATTGCCAAATAAAACTTCAGTAGCTGTTTCTTTTTTATTTATTTATTTATTTATTTATTTTTTTCTGTGCAAAGAGGAGTGTGGAAATAAATTTTTAAACTTCCCAAATTTTTTGACACAAGATTTTTTTTTTAGAGAAAAGAGAAAAGAGAAAGAAGGAAGAAAAAAAGAATAAAATAAAGAGAAAAAAGAAGAAAAAAAAAAGGGAGAGAGAACGGGAATCTTGCTCTATTGTCCAGGCTAGAATGCAGTCTACAAATGGATATTGAAAGCTTTTTTTATACTAATAATTGTGTTATACAATGGAGACAGGAAGGAATAAGGGAGGAAAATAACAAACAAACAGCCAACCAATATTTCATTTAAACCTATCAAATGCTATGCAATTGCTAGGGAGTGATTCACTCCCAACCATGTGGGAGTAAACGTGATGTGTTACTGAAAAAAAAAATGTATATTTTATGGATTTGGAGTAGAGAGTTCTGTAAATGTTTATTAGGTTTACTTGTTTGAGGTTTAAGTTCAAGTCCCGGGTATCCTTCTTAACCGTCTGTCTCATTAATTTGTCCAATATTGACAATGTAATGTTAAAGTCTCCCACTATTATTGTGTGGGAGTCCAAGTCTCTTTGCAAGTCACCAAGAAGTTGCCCTATGTATCTGGGTGCTCCTATATTGGGTGCGCATAGACTTAGGGTCGTTAGCTCTTCCCGTTACATTGATCCCTCTACCATTATACAATGTCCTTCTTATCTCTTTCGGTTTCTATTACTTTAAAGTCTATTTTATCAGAGATGAGAATTGCAACTACTGCTTTTTTTTTTTTTTTTTTTTTGCTCTCCATTTGGTTGGCAAATCTTCCTCCATCCCTTTGTTTTGAGTCTCTGTATATCCTTGCATGTAAGATGGATCTGGATGCAGCTTACTGATGGGTCCTTTGAAGTGGCTGATACTGGTTGTTCCCCTCTATACATAGTGCCTCCTTTAAAAGCTCCTGTAAAGCAGGCCTGGTGGCAATGAAATCTCTGAGCACTTGCCTGTCTGCAAAAAATTTTATTTTTCCTTCACTTATGAAACCCAGTTTGGCTGGATATGAAATTCTGGGTTGAAAGTTCTTTTCTTTAAGAATGTTGAATATTGGCCCCCACTCTCTTCTGGCCTGTAGGGTTTCTGCTGAGAGATCAGCTGTGAGTCTGATAGGCTTCCCCTTGTGGGTAACCTGACCTTTCTCTCTGGCCGCCCGTAGTATTTTCTCCTTCGTTTCAACCCTGATGAATCTAATGATTATGTGCCTTGGGGTTGCTCTTTTTGAGGAATATCTTTGTGGTGTTCTCTGTATTTCCTGGACTTGAATATTGGTCTGCCTTGCTAGGTTAGGAAAGTTTTCCTGGATAATATCCTGAAAAATATTTTCCAGCTTGGATTCATTCTCTTCGTCACATTCAGGTACACCTATCAAACGTAGATTAGGTCTTTTCACATAGTCCCATATTTCTTGGAGACTTTGCTCATTCCTTTTTACCCTTTTTTCTCTAATCTTGTCTTCTCGTTTTATTTCGTTAAGTTGGTCTTCGACCTCTGAAATCCTTTCTTCTGCTTGATCAATTCGACTGTTAAAACTTGTGCATACTTCTCGAAGTTCTCGTATTGTGTTTTTCAGCTCCATTAATTCACCTATATTCCTCTTTAAATTGTCCATTCTCATGAACATTTCGTAAAACCTTTTTTCAAGGTTCTTAGTTTCCTTGCATTGGGCTAGAACATGTTCTTTTAGCTCACAGAAGTTTCTCATTATCCACCCTCTGAAGCCTGATTCTGTTGATTCCTCACATTCATTTTCTATCAGGCCTTGTTCAATTGGTGATGAGGAACTGCAATCCTCTGTAGGAGGAGAGGCATTCCGATTTCGGGTGTCTTCAGCCTTTTTGCGCTGGTTTCTTCCCATCTTTGTGGATTTATCCACCTGTCGTCTGTGTAATCGCTGACTTTCAGATTAGGCCTCTGAGTGCACGTCCAGCTTGTTGGTTCTATTTCTTAATTTTCCTTCGGCGGAGGCCCCTCCCCCACAGAGCTGGACCTTCCCGGGTTCAGCTGTACTTGCTGTGAAACTCTCAATCTTCAGCAGTTCCAACTGCTGTTTTTATTTTATTTTTTTTGTGGAGGCGGGTACCAGCCTTCCCCTGCGGCGACCCACTACGCCGGCTGAAACAGCGGCGTTAAGATTCGTGGCGCTTTTCTGCCCGGGAATCTCCCGGTCTGGTTCCCCACTTCAGTCCGCTTTTTAATCAGCTGAATGGGAGACTCTGCTTTCCCGGAGCTCCAACGCCAACCAAAGGGCACTCAGTCCCGTATACTCCGGACTGAGAACCGCCGCGTCGGGGGCGCCTGCAAAACGGCCGCGCCCTCCAAAAGGGTCGCGCTGGTGACTCGTGGGGCTCCTCCGCCAAGAATCTCTTGGTCCGTGGGCTATGAAAATTCGTCTGAAAATGTGGCGTCCACTCACTCTCTGCGCTTTCAGTGGGAGCTACAATCCTGAGCTGCTGCTAATCGGCCATCTTGGATCTCTCTCCCCCGGCAGTCACGAGTTTCTAACATTCTAGAAACATTACGTTACTGTCACATGTTACTGTATTTACTTCCTGTTTACTCTCTATCTGCAGGGCATGAAAGCAGGGCGGAGACAAAGATGCCCAGAAGAAACTAAAGCCTTCCTGTGGGAAGATATAAAAGATCAGGCGGGAACTCTTTATTAGAAGTTGAAGATTGTGCTGGGCCTGGTAGCTCACACCTGTAATCCCAGCTACTCAGGAGGCTGAGGCACAAGAATCACCTGAACCTGGGAGGCAGAGGTTGCAGTGAGCTGAGATCGCGCCATTGCACTCCAGCCGGGGCGACAAGAGAGAGACTTTGTCTTAAAAGAAACAAGAAGTTGAAGACCAGGACTCGACAAATCTGACCAGATTCGATACACACCTAAGAAAAGTAAGACTCAGAATCTACTAATTCTACATAAGCCTAAAGATTAAACCAGATAAAGAATGACAGCACAAGTAATAAGGATACTGGTTTATGCCTAGGTGTTTGTATTTCTTTAGGTCTAACTCCAACTGTATATCCTATTTTGAATCAATAGTTGTTATTCTTTGTTTTTGGTTATTTTAACAAAAAGCTCTATTTAAAGAACACTAGCCAGATGTGATAGCTCATGACTGTAATCCCAGCACTTTGGGAGGCTGAGGCAGGTGAATTGCTTGAGCTCAGGAGTTTGAGGCCAGCCTGGCCAACGTAGTGGAACCACGTCTCTATAAAAATATAAAATTAGCCAGGCATGGTGGCACATGCCTGTAGTCTCAGCTACTTGGGAGGCTGAGGCAGGAAGACTGCTTGAGCCCAGGACGCTGAGACTACCATGAGCCTTGATCACACCACTGCACTCAAGCCAGGATGACAGAGTAAGACCCCATCTCAAAACAAGACAAAAAGAGAACACCAATGCCATTAGGAAAGAATGCTTTAATTACTAATGCCATTGAGGAGCCAAGCAATTCAAACCTGCCTGACTCCAGGTGGTAGTTTGTTTCAAGTACAGGCAAGGAGACTCAAAGGAAATAAACCGTTTGTGGGGTTCTGGCAACGTGAACCTATAAGATTCTTGTAACTGTCATAATGCTTGATCAATACTTATTAAAAACCACATTCTAGAAGGAACAAGTTTTAAAAGCCTGAAAACTGGACAGCCAATGTCCTAAAGGTGAGTGAGTAACAGTGAGAGAGAGACCAAGTGGGGCGATGCTTCTGTGCTTTGGGTAAAAATGTCAGAAAATGGTTCAGCCTTCACATACACAGAACACACCAAATTCTACAATAGTGAAAAGTGGAGGCATTCTGTGCAAAGTCAAGTCAGGCTTCTTGGAGGTTCCAAGAGCTCAGAGGAGATCCTTGGGTTTCGGAGATATCCTGGGGTAACTTGTTTGGTTCAAAAATGTACAAAAGGAAACATGGAGTCCCACAAAGAGAGGAAGAAACTACTGTTTTGCAGAAACTTTTATTTCTCATCAAATATCCATGTACCCACCCACTTTTCTGACCCGCTTCCATTAGTTAGGGGCCATGTGGCTGACAGAAAAGTGACTGATGCTGCTTCTGGGCTGATGTGTGTAGGAGCTGGCACCCAACATGCCAACTCTTCTCCTGCCTCAGGGGCCACATGCTGAGGTGTCAGGGAAGGACGTGGAATAGAGATCCTCCTCCAAGCTGAGTTGGTGCATTGTGTAAGCATGCAAGAAGCCCGGGGAGGTGCAAGGCCTCTGAAATTCCAAAGGTAGTTTGCTCCTGCAGTTTGGCCTCACCTGATCTGGAGCGTACATACCTCATTCCTATGCCAATCTCAGTGAACAGGCTAGGAGGCAATAGAACCTCTGCCATTAACCCATGTGTGACCTTGAGGAAGTCACTCTTTTCTGGGTGTCATTTTCCTCATGTGGAAATGTAGAGTTGGGTCAGTTGACCTTTCTGCTGTCATTCTCTAATTTTGTGTTTTTGAAAATTTCCATCAAATAGTGTCTGAAAAGTTGCCACTACTAGTGTCTGTCCATCGCTGTCTATTATCTACCTAGACACCTCTCCATCCACCCATCTGTCTATGTTCATCCATCCATCCTGCCATCATCCATCCTTCCATCTGTCCTCCCATCATCCATCCTCCCATCCATCCTCTCATTCATCTATCTTCCCATCCATTTATCTGCCCATCCATCTCCATCCTCCCATCCATCCATTGCTCCATTTGACTCCTGTTTCATTATGAAGGGAGCTGGGACAGCTGAAATAGTGTTTGGGACTCAGAAATTTGCCTCCCCTTCCCTGCATCCCTTGCTGTGATGGTTAATTTTATATCAAACTGGCTGGGCCACAGTGCCAGATAGTCAGCCAAACACTATCCTGGGTGTTTCTATGGGTATGTTTTGGATGAGATTAACATTTAAACCGGTGGGCTTTGAGTAAAGCAGATTACCCTCCACCACGTGGGTGGGCTCCATCCAATGAATTAAAGGCCTGACGAAAACTGACAACAGCAAAACATCCTCAGAGATACACACATGAGCAGAAATGCAGGAGCCTGCTCTGAATTCCCTAACATAAACATAAAAGGGCACACACCCCACATGCTTACAAACAGGAAAAATTCAAGGTGCTGCTTAGAATGTGCCAACACAAAGCAAATGCTGTCACAGCACCTGTACCTCAGCACTGACCCTCCCACCAGCACCTCTGATCTTCCCAGCGTTACCCAGTCCCCGTTGGCCAGTCAGCATGCCCTGCATCAACCCTGCCACCACTGTGGCCCCTTCCCGATGTTGCTGCTCTGACTGGTTGCAACACGGACACTCAGAGTTTGGGAAGAGGAAGCTGTGATTGTGCTGAGCTTTGCAACCCTTCCCCTGGCCCCACTCCCCCAATTCTTTTTTCCCAGAGAACTTAGCAGTAAAGGCTAATTTATGAAGTCCCTAAAGATTTGAACTTTCTGCAGAACTGGCCGCAGTTTCCAGTGGGTTAGAGTCTACTTGGAGTAGAGCAGAAGCCGTGAGCTGTGCTGCCGAGGGGAGGGAAGGAAGGAGCCATACCAGACCAGCATCCCCAACAGCCTTCCTCCCCTACAGAGAGCTCAAAGATGACACTGAGTGTTGGGCGTGGGATGAGGGGGGATACAGGGTGCCCAGAAGAGCAGGAAGGTGGGGGGCCAGGAGCTCTCTGGCTGGAGGGACCACCTCCATTACTAACATCCCAGTCAAATTCGGAAACTACCCACACCTTGGAGCTCCTAAAGGCACTTGCTCCACCCTTGTACCACCCTCGTTCTCTCCTGAGTTTGCAAGATCAAATCCAGTTTAAGGCTACCCCTTGGATTTTCTCGTGTCATGGGCTGATGCCCACTGCTGGGACCAAACATTCAATCCCCTCCCTATGAAGTTCAAAGCTAAATTTGGTAAGGATAAATTCACATTAAAAATAAGAGGTTTACAGCCGGGTGTGGTAGCTCACGCCTGTAATCCCAGTGCTTTGGGTGGCCAAGGCAGGAAGATATCTTGGGTTCAGGAGTTTGAGACCAGCCTGGGCAACATGGTGAGACTCCATCTCTACAAAAAATTTAAAAATTAGCTGAGCATGGTGGCCTGTGCCTGTAGTCCCAGGTACTTGGGAGGCTGAAGTAGGAGGATCATTTGAGCCCAGCAGGTGGAGGCTGCCGTAAGTCGAGATCGCGCCACTGCACTTTCGCCTGGGCGACAGAGAAAGACCCTGTCTCTAAAACAAAAACAAAGTGAAGGCTTTCAAAAATTTCTATCAATTTTTTTTTTTTTTTTTTTTTTTTTTGGAGATGGAGTCTCGCTCTGTCACCCAGGCTGCAGTGCAGTGACATGATCTCAGCTCACTGCAACCTCTGCCTCCTGAGTTCAAGTGATTCTCCTGCCTCAGGCTCCAGAGTAGCTGAGACTATAGGCATGCACCACCACCCCCGGCTAATTTTTGTATTTTTTAGTAGAGATGGGGTTTCACCATATTGGCAAAGCTGGTCTTGAACTCCTGACCTCAAATGATCCACCCTCCTCATCCTCCCAGAGTGCTGGGATTACAGGCATGAGCCACCATACCCAGCCACCAAAGTAGAGACTTAATTTTCCCTGTTGAAAATAAACAGAAGAGACTCTTCCAGCCCATCTCACTTCCTTTTCCTAGAGCACTTACTTTTGGAAACCTATAATTAGCAGTTCTTTCTCTGTCTCTTTTAAATGTATGTAAATCTTTTTAAAAGCTAAATAAGCCTCTTGCCAACTTTAGGACCCAGGTATGCCCTTCTCCAAGGACCTGGGAACCACCCCTTTGAAAGGTAATCAACAAGGAACGTAGTTGCCCATCTTCTAGTCTCTGGAGAAGGGTAGGAGCCTAACTTCAGCTCCAACTTGCAAAACTACCTCTTGTCATAAAGAAATAAGTTTATTATTTTTCCTTTGGGTAAAGGGAATTAGCAAACACAGATGGCCACCCCAATAACCAGGTGACTTTAGGATGAACTATGTGTGACGAATAGAACTAGTTCTCTGAAAACTAGTTATTGTTTAATGTGAGAACATGTATGTAACAGATTGGAGCTGCCTGGCTGGTCAAAAGGTAAGGTTCCTTTCTGTCTTTGCAATCTCTTCGTAGATTGCCTGGCACGCGCGTCACATTCTGGTTGAATGCTTGTGCTTGTGCAATAATAAAACTGTTTTCTTTTGCTTCTACCTTTATGGAGAGGTTTTCCGGGTTGAAAGGAGATTTTGTTTTTAATTATAGTTCCCCAGCAATTCCCCTGCTCTCCTAAAGAGAGGATACCCAGGCCCTTCAGGAGGAGGGAGGCTGAGGCAGCACCACCAGCAGGGGAGGGAGGAGAGAGGAGGGACATGCAGGCCCTGCCAATGTCGGATGCTGCTGGGATAGCGGAGCCTCAGCATCCATCCATGCTAGACAGTTCCTCCGCTTCCCCAGTCCCCAGCCCCTCTCTGGTCTTCCTTCCCGGGCTCCCTGCCCTGGGTTCACCTGTTCTCTTTATGCATGGACTGGTACACTTCTTCTGTTTTGCCTTTCAGCAGTTCTCACCTGCTTCGCATACAGAGGCTGTGCGTAATAGATGCACAGTGAGATTCCCTTCTCTACCTGTCTGCTGAGTCCCCTTTGTTCCCGAAGTGAACCTCATTCATCTGGACTCCATTCATGACATTTTCAAAAATCACTTTCCTAAGCAAAGACTGAAGTGTATTTTGCTTTTCCTGTGAAGGAAGATGATGTCACGTAAATTTACCAACAAACTTGCTGGGAACCCCTCAGTTGACTTGAGATCAGGAGTTCTTTTTGAGCATTTGATGACGTCTTTGCATACTGGCTTGTCAAATACTGTTTATTTTTCTCCTCCATTCTCACTCCCCACAGCTTAAATGGGACCCCAGACTCTGCCCTAGTCAGGCTGGGGGCTAGTTGGTGGCCTAAGGGGAAGGCCTGAAGAGACAATTTGGTTTAAGCCTTTGAACTCTAATTCTCAACACTGGCTGCACTTCAGAAACACCAGAGGAGCTTAAAAGTACATATGTGAATGTGCAGATCCCACCCCCAGCGCTTCTGTCTTAATTGAGTGCGGTGGCGCACAGGGCGGCATCTGTCTTAACAGCTCCCGGGATGGGAGTCTCTATCACATCTGTCAGTCAGCGCTCCCTGTGAGTTCAGAGCCTAGAGGTAAAGGCCTCCCAACCCTAGGTGCTCATTACAGCACCAAGAGAGCTTTTTAAAAATATGAATGCCGGCCCAACGTGGTAGCTCATACCTGTAATCCCAGCACTTTGGGAAGCTGAGGTAGGTAGCTCCCTTGAACCCAGGAGTTCAAGACTTAGCCTGAGCAACACAGTAAAACCCCATCTCTACAAAAAATACAAAAAATTAGCTGAGGGTGGTGGCATGGGAGGCTGAGGTGGGAGGATCACCTGAGACCCGGCAGTTGAGGCTGCATTGAGCGGTGATCAAGCTGCTGTACTTCAGCTTGGACGACAGAATAAGACACTGTCTTAAAAAAAAAAAAATTGAATGCCTGTCACAAAGCCCAGTGATTCTAGTTTTATTGGGCTGAGACCTGGGCACCAGGAGCCTCTAATGGGTAGCCAGACTGAGACTCACTGACACAGGGGAAAGAACCCTGACTTCTCAGTCAGACTGACTAGACCTAGAGTCTGGGCTCTGCTGGGCGACTGTAAGCAGGTTAATTCACCTCTCTGAGCCTCCATTTTCTCATTTCCAACATTGGAGGGGTGCAACCCCCCATGCAGGGTTGACTGCAGCTGGCGTCCTCCACCAGCATGGTCTGGGGTGGCTCTCTCAGTAGTTCTCCTTGTCAGAAAGTGGACATTGACCATCAGTAATTAACTATGTTACCAATAAGAATTCAGTTCTTACCAATAGAAAGGTGCTGCTTTTGGGGATGTGGGAAAGAAGATGCCAGGGTCAGCCTGCGCTCCCAGTCTCTGACAAGTGTCAGGACAGTGGCTCTTTTCCATCTCATAAAATCCTGTTTCAGGAGGCTGGCTCTTTTGAATCAAATTGTACTTAACTAAACTAAATCCTCCCTGAATCTCAGGGAGTTTCATAAGAACTCTGCACATATTTACAGCCTTTGGCCAGGCATGGAGGTTTGCACCTATAATCCCAGCACTTTAAGAGGCCAAGGCGAGAGGATTGCTTGAGCCCAGGAGTTCAAGGGCAACATAAGGAGATTCCCCCATCTCTACCAAAAAAAAAAAAAAAAAAAATAGCTAGATGTGGTGACATACACCTATGGTCCTAGCTATTCGGGAGGCTGAGGTGGGAGGAGTGACTGAGCCTGGGAGGATGAAGATGCAGTGAGCTGTGATCTTGCCACTGCACTCCAGCCTGGGTGACAGAGAGAGACCCCTTAAAAAAAAAATGGCTGGGCATGGTGGCTCAGGCCTGTAATCCCAGCACTTTGGGAGGCCAAGGGGAGCGGATCATCTGAGGTCAGGAGTTGGAGACCAGCCTGGCCAACCTGGTGAAATCTCGTCTCTACTAAAAATACGAAAATTAGCTGGGCGTGGTGGTGGGTGCCTGTAATCCCAGCGACTCGGGAGGCTGAGACAGGAGAATCACTTGAACCCAGGAGGCGGAGGTTGCAGTGAGCTGAGATCATGCCACTGCACTCCAGCCTGGGTGACAAGAGCAAAGCTTCATCTCAAAAAAAAAAAAAAAAAAAAAAAGAAACTCAAAAAACAAAAGTTCTGCATGCTAGATCTTATTGTAAAGAATGCATTCCTTTTTGTTAGAAATAATCACATTTGTATTACAAAATAAATAAAAAGAAAGTTAGTTCAGGAACTGAGCCTGGAACTTACTATCAGATTACATGGATTCTAGAGCATCTACGTGTGTTTGGCTAACACCCCTCACTCCTTCCAGCTTCCATTTGCTCTACTAAATTTTAGACTGTGATTCTGAAAAGTGGGGTGGAAAATCCTGCTGCTGCTACGAAGACTGTGCAATTCTATAGCTCATTCCTGACGTCACTGTCAGCAGGCAGAGGATGCAGTTTCATAGTCCTGCAGGGTGTGACCGAGAGGCTTTCTGCAAGTGTGCCCTTTCATTAAACTTTCTGAACCCACCATTGGTTCTTCACTCAGCCAGGTGCAGAGAGGAATAAAGATAAAATAGCTACAGATTCTGCCTGCCTGCCCTCAAATAGATTGAGGTTTGGAAGTTCAGACAAGTCAAGCACGTGACTAACTCTATCACACAGTGGAGAAGAGGTCTGTCTGGGAGTCGGGGGCAAGGTAGCTAGAGGAGGGAGTATTTTAACTGTGCATCAAGGAGGAGCAGAGTATGGACAATGGGGCAGGTGATGTCCTTCTCCTAATGTCAAGAACGCCAAGGCCCAGAATGTAAGGAAGCAGGAGGCAGTTCCTGGAGATCTTGGATTATTTTTAGGAAAGGTGAAATAGCTGGTCAAGAGGTATGCTTGTTTTAAGGTCTTTGCTGCACAATGCTCAAGTGTCCTCTGGAAAAGATGCTCCAATGTACACTTAGCCTGGCAATAAGATGCCTGGAGCCTTGGTCTGAAAATGCAGGAGGAAGAGGTGCAGGGGCTATGACTTGGAGTGATGTCTGTCCTATCAGCTCAACAAATATTTTTCATCACTGGGCTGGATGTGGTGCGCAGAGATGAAGAATGGACACATTCCTGCCCTCGGGGGAGCTCAGCCTACTGGGAGAGACAGATCGCAGCCCAAAAGCATGGGTAAACCTAAGGCTCCCTTAAAAGTTATAAGCAGATGTTGTTTGTTTGTTTTGAGAACGGGTCTCCCTCTGTTGCCCAGGCTAGAGTGCAATGGCAAGATCACAGCTCACTGCAGCCTCGAAGTCTCAGGGTCAAGCGATCCTCCCACTTCAGCCAAGTGATCCTCCCACTTCAGCCTCCCAGGTAGCTGAAACCATAGGCTCATGCCACCACATCCAGCTATTTTTCTTTTTTTAGAGACCAGGTCTCACTATATTGCCCAGGCTGGTCTCAAACTCCTGGGCTCAATCAATCCTCCTGCCTCAGTCTCGCAAAGTGCTGGGATGGCAGGTATGAGCCATCTAGCCTGGCCTACAAGTAGGTTCTGTCCTTTCTGGATTCTCCCTCTTTGAAGCACCTCATTCACCTCAGTGGAATGATTCACAGGGTTCCACCAGCAATCCTTAGGTTCCCTGACTCTCCAAAGGCAGCTAAGCTTCCTGGCTTCACATTACCTGACTCTACTTTCTCCCACATTATTTGTCCCAGCTATTTCACTTCAGTACTGGAGGAATTTCCAAGGTGCTTGAAGAGTTCTGCCCAGCTTCCTGCCAGGCCGTGCCTTCCCAGGTCATCGAGCAGGGAAGCCATCCCAGAGGGTCTCATCCGAGAGCTCTTGCAGTGGGCATCCAGGGCCATAAAAATTTGCATGGTGGAACCATGAACCCAGCTTTTAGAAATGATCCTAAGGAAATAAGCATGAGTATTTGCAGAGATTTATCTACAAGATTATGCATGAAAGCCTTATTTTAAAAAGGGGAAAAATCGTTGAAAATGATCTAAATTTTCAACCATAGAGTTTGGCTAAATAATTTATGGCATATTCACACAATGCAGCAGTTGTGAATTACATCATGGAAGAATATTTAATGACATGAAAAGAAACTTGAGGCATTTGCAAAATAGCGTGTACTACATGATCCTATTTCCGATAGAAAAAGATACACAAATATAGAGATGCAAGAGAGAGAGAGAAAAGTCATGTGTTAAAAAATATAAAACATTTATGATTTCAGGGTAGTGGATTAATAAGAAATTTGAATTATCTTCTCTGGATGTTTTCCATGATGTTCATTATTTGTTTAACCAGAATAAAAGATACTCTGTTTTTTGAAAATGACATATCCTGGCACAGGACAGTGATTCCCATCTGAAGCACATGCGGGTAGGAGCTGGGTGCTGGGTGCTGGGGGAGCTGCACCGCCTAGGCCAGGAGAGTCCCCCTGAGCTCCTGGCTGCTGGGACACACTGCTCAGCCATGCCCTCCTCTGCAAAGTGCCACACAGCAACCCTGGTTATGCAATAAGCTGCCTCAGCCCTGGGCAATCAGACCCTCTGACTCTTCGGCTCCATTACAGGCCACAACGGGATGAACCAGATCTCCGGCCCAATGGTTGCGTAAAAGCAGGATGGATAGATTATTCTGGTCACTGCGTTCCACCCAGCTGAGCAGGCACATTTGAACTCCTTCTCCCCTTGACTGCTTAGCCCATGCAAAGCAGGCGTCTTCTTCAGGCAGCCTTCCAGACCAACTCTGTCATGTGCTTCAAAAGCCCCTGCTCTCATTCATAATGAACACTTGCAGAGTGTTTTATTTGCAATAACCCAAATGATCCCCCACAACAACACTATGAGGGGGTGCTGTGATGATTTTATGACAAACAAGGCAACAGAGGCAGAGGGAGCACAAGCAATTACCCACAGTCCCATGCAGAGCCAGGGTTCAACCCATCCCAGGCAGCGCAGCTCCAGGGTCAGCCCAGGAGACACCATGTCATGCAGCCCCCGGCAGGCAGCGGCTGTCACAGCCACATTTCCATAGTGATTCTGAGTTGTTTCCAAATTTTTGCTGGAAAACTGGATTCCTCGAGGGCATGAACTGTGACTTTCATTTCCATGGGACCACCCAGGGCCCAGCTGAGCACTGAGTGAGCAGCGCCTTTCCAGGGACTTGTGTTCTCAGCTCCGAAGCCCCCCTCCTTTCCAGCTTCAGGAGCAAGTGGTGAATCCTACTGAGCCATAATCTTACTGCTAGAGGCTTATCTACAGGTACTTATGCAAGTAGTCTGGCAAAACACCTCTTTAGGGACAAATGTAGGGCTGGAGACGTGGGAAGCCTCGGGATGTGTCAGATCACAGCTTTCTGCAGGGCTCAAGGCTTCTTGCCACTTCTCCAGAACATCTCTCCAAATTCCTGTGCAGCCCTGGGCACCTGGGCGGGGTCCAGCTCTACAAAGGATCATGGCTCGAGTCCTTCCATTCCAATGGGAAAGACCAACCAAGTGAGAGAAAGAGCATGAAGCCCAGAGCGGGAGCTGGTTGCCATCAACCTCTTGGCTGTCATTTGTTTCTTCAGGGTTTCCAGGCTGGCTTCCAACCGAGGATGTAAGAGGCTGTTACCAAGTCTGGGCAGATCAGTGCAAACATATTAACAGGGGTTATCTCAGCATGGTGTGATGAGGGATGACTTTTTCTCATGGCGTTGCTTCTCTGCCTTTTCTGATTTTCTGCAATGCACATGATTATTCGGGCAATTAAATCATTACAAGGAGGGAAAAGTCACTGTTCTTGCTCTGGCCCTTGAAGGACTCTTTCCCCCAGACTTATATGGGTTGCTAAGCTCCGATGTGGCCTCTATTTCATGTGGCTTCCACCGAGCTCTTTGTGATCTTCACACCAGCAAATTCCCATCCCTACTCTGTCCTTTCCACGCCCTTTACTGTGTATTGATCGGCTCAAAACCTTGCAGATTACAAAATGTTTCACTTGCCTGAGCCTGCTGGGCCCCACAACCCTGATTTCATAAGAAGTCATCCTTTGTGTCCTTGCAGAGGGTGCCTGGAGCATGTCTCTATCCTTGGTCCCTTACCTGGACTGCAGCCCCAGTTAACTGCTTTACACCAGCAGCCACATGTCCTCGGCAACCACATTCACAAGAAGAATCTTCATCCCACCCACTACTTCTGTGTCTCTACCAGCAGCATTGAGCTGTAGATGGGAAAGTGTATGGAAATATGACCGCTTTTTCCCTAGGGTTAACAGGGTTGGTGTTCTTTTCTTCAAAATTTCTTTTGGATCTGTCTTTTCTGTCTCCCCCACTACCCCTCACCCATGCTCCGGAACCACTGCTGAGGTCCAGGGCTGTACCGTTCTCATTTTGGAATCTCCAGGACCTAGCACAGTACCCAGTGCATAGTATGCCCTCAATGTATGCCTCTTGGTTCAATGAATGAACGCATGAACAAACAAGTGAATAAGTAATTTTTAATAACTTGTCACCTCGATTTTTATTTCTTGCAATCCTTGTTTTATTCCTTGCAATCCTCCCTGTGTGTCTCTGCCATTTGAATCTTCCAAAATGGTGACTCGATCACAGGAATGTCCTCCGGTGCCTTTAATGGCTTCCACTGTCTACAAAGGCCTTTCAAGACCCAGTTCCTCATTACCTTTCTTTGCAAGGATTTTATCTCTCACTCCCCGAAGCTCCCTTCCAGCTCACCTGGCCCCTCCGTGTCCTTTCCTGCCCTTGTAGAGTTGCCTTTTTCTCTGTATAGCCACTTAGCCACCTGTGCTGATGCTTGCTGCTGGCTAAGTTTGTCATGAGTTCAGTGTGACACCCTTTCCCGTGATGGGCTGATTACAGTAAGGTCCCAATCTGGTGGTGCTTCCCTCTATTGCTGGGTTGGGCAATCTCCTCCCAGTTACTCTGGGTTTGGCCATGTGACTTGCTTTGGTCAACAACAAAAAGAGCAAACAGGATGTTAGCAGAGAATTGAAAAGTGCTTGCAAGTTGGGTTTTCCATCTTTTGCTGCTCTTGAGAATCCAGAAGCTGTCACCATGTAAACAAGTCCAGGCTAGACCAGTTACCTTCAACATCTCAGCTGATAGCCAGCCAGCCGCCATAGGCATGAGTCAGGCCATATTGCTGGACCCACAGAATTATAAGCTAAATAAATAGTCTTGGGTTAAGCTACGAAGTTTTACGAATAGTGTGTTATGTAGCTCACAAATATATAAGACTGTGTGTTTGTTGACTGGAGGAAGAGATGCTATGAAAACCACCTTTGGAAACTTCCCAGATACTGCCACTGACGTCCTGATGGAGGTGTGAAAACATCCACTAAAATCTGTGGTTTACTTATGTTTCATTATTTTGTTTAAGGAGGTCTATCGTGGAAGAGAGAGAGAGGACAGGTGAAAAGAGACAAGGAAAAGACACGAAGCAAGAGGAGAAGAGAACTCAAGGTGACATAACCAGCATGGAATCCTTCCCAGGCGTGAGAGTGGCTGGCCTGGAGCACTGGCAGTGTCTGGCTGGAGGAAGCTGGGACCATTTGTCCATCTAAGAGGCCGCTTGGTTCCCTCACCCTCTTCCTCCTCTGCTCATGCACACATACCCCCTTGCAAGACTGCCCAGGACTAGAGTGTGCCCTGCAACAGTCTATGTCCTAAAGATAAGACCCCTGGCTTTCTCATTTTCATAACGTCTACCAGTGCTAGCAGTCATCACTGTCTGTGGAACTGACACACAGCAAACCTGAATGACCCGCCCAGAGATGAAATCAAAACCCTCTCCTGCTTAGCCCAGTGCCCTACTCACCAAGTGAACAGACCCAGTCTGGGGGGACTGAAGGTAAATCTAACGTGCTTCGTAACCTTATGTTTCCATAAGCTGAGTCTTTAGAAAATGGGGACCCCTGCAGTCCTCCACTATAAGGAGCAGTCACTGTTCAAGAAAGAGAAGGTGTGAGTGAGTTGGCACTGAGATGTGTCCATCTTCCCCACCCTCCCTCAAAGCCTGTTGGAAGCGGAAAGCTTGACCCAGAATCAACCAAGAAAATCAGCTTTGGGGGGGAGTTGAACAAACACAGTGGATCATTTGTTAATGAACAAAACTATCAGGCAGAACTAGAGTATGTCGAGAAATAGGTTAGACCCAAGAGGACTGAGGGGTGGAAAGCGTGGGTGTGTCCCGTGGAAGCTGTGGAGCTCAGGATGGGCAGGGCATCCATCTCGCACTGCTAGGTGGCCTGGCCCCTGGCGCTGCTTTGTTTTGTCAAGTTGCAGTTTTCACCCTGGCCTATCAGAAATGGCTTAACATGACATATTTAGTGGGGCATTTATTCCGTAAATGTTTATTAGTGGCATGAGCCACTGTGCCAGGCCTTAATTTTTTTTATTTTTAAGAGACAGGGTACAGTTCTTTCACCCAGGCTGGAACACAGTGGCACGATCATGGCTTACTGCAGCCTCAAACTCCTGGGCACAAGTGATCCTCCCACCTCAGCCTCCCAAGTAGCTAGGACCACAGGCGCACACCAAGCACCAGGCTTTTTTTTTTTTTTTTTTTTGTATAGAGACAGGGACTCACTAGGTTACCCAGGCTGGTCACAAAGTCCTGGCTTCAACTGATCCTCCCACCTCAGTCTCCCTAAGTGCTGAGATTATAAGCATGAGCCACTGCATCCGGTCTCTTTTTTTGCTTGGTTCACGGGCATCATTTGCAGTTCCCTGCTTTATATGATGGGTTGGCTCTTTTTTTTTTTTAAGACAGATTTTCACTCTTGTTGCCCAGGCTGGAGTGCAATGGTCCAATCTCGGCTCACTGCAACCTCCACTTCCTGGGTTCAATCGATTCTCCTGCCTCAGCCTCCCAAGTAGCTGGGACTACAGGCATGCACCACCATACCTAGCTGATTTTGTATTTTTAGTAGAGACGGGGTTACACCATGTTGGCCAGGCTGGTGTCAAACTCCTGACCTGAGGTGATCCACCCCCCTCAGCCTCCCAAAGTGCTGAGATTACAGGCGTGAGCCACCAGGCCAGGCTGGGTTGATTCTTAACAGAGTGGTTTGTTTTTGGAGCTTCTCTTCGCGATGGGGACCAGAACAGGCCTGGGTTCCTAGCCCACCACTATTCCTCAGCAGCTGGGGATTCTAAGGGAAGTTCCATTTAACCTCCCATTTGTTTCTCATCCCTGAAGCCCGAGGATAAAACCACCCTCTCACAGGCTGTGATGAGGCAAACATGGCTACATCTGGGACCACACCCTCACCCCCCACTTTGTACATAGGAAATACGGGGTTGAGAATGGAGACCCACAGTTCGTCCAGAGCGTCCCCAAAGGCCGCAGTGCCCGCCCGGAGCCCTCCAGAGAGCGCGCACTCCCTGGGGTGCCAGCCCTCAGAGACATACCTGGGCCTTGGAACTGGTTTCTCCGCGCGCCGGAGGAGGAGTGGGACGGCAGAACCCCCAGCCCCCCATTCTGGGTGGGCGCACCTGGCTCAGGGCGGGCCGCTCCCTCTAACCCCGGGCTTGCCGGACATCCAGGGCCGTCGGGGCTGAGCGCCGCATGGGCAGCGGCCGGCCGAGTCCCAGCTTGGCCTGCCGCCTCGAAGCCGCGCCCGGGCCAGCGAGGGCGCCGCCGGACGCCCCATCCCGCTCCGCAGAGCCTCTCACAGCCACCCCGCCCCGGCCGCGCCATGCGCGGCTCGAAGCACCTTCCCGAGAGGCCGATCCTTGCGCCACAGTCGCGCTGGAGCCTCTGGCGGGACATCGAGGATTTCTCGCTCCTGCCAGCCACCCCCAAATTTTTGGGAGATGCCCAAGCCTGTGCGCGTGGCTCCTGGTGCCCCTAGGCCCTCCCTCGAGACTCGGCGAGGCGCGCACCGCGGGACCGGGGCTCGCAGCCGCCTGGCCGGACGCTGGCCTGCGGGGCGGGGCGGGGCGGGAGCTGGCACTTGGGGTGCGCAGGGGCTTGCCGGACAGTTGCGCAAGTTGTGATTCGGCAGCTATAAGAGGGGGCGGGCAGGCATGGAGACCCGTAGGAATCGCGGCGCCAGCTATTGCAAGGTAAGGCCCTGGCGCGCTCCTTCCTCCTTCTCTGCTGGTCTTTCTTGGCAGTCCACAGCGCCCCACCCCACTCAGGACCCCGGGGAAAAGTAAAGCAGGCAGGAGGCAGGGCGATGGCTTAGTTCTGGACTATGATAGCTTTGCACCGATTTCTAGCCAGAGAGAAAGCTCCTGGGAACCAGGGAGAGTTGGATTTGCTGCTAGGCTGTGCCGGTGCCCAGAAGACAGGACTCCGACCTTGCAGAACCAGCCAGGTCCCTGAGAGACTGTCAGACCCACCAACCTCGTGGCATTGGCAGAGCTGAGATGCCTTGGAAATTGCCTTGGGCACATCCCCCAAAGATCAGGGTATACTCACCCCCATCTGGAGGAGATAAAGTTGGGGGTTGGAGGGACGCAGATGGAAGTGATCAGTCTCAGGCCGAGACATTGCCTTGCTCTGCAGGTGAGAATCAGGCTTCATTTTCCAGGGAAGTTCCTGACCTCTGAATGGGAGGGGCTGTATAAGGCCAATGCCTAGGAGAATGGCAAGGGTGAGTAGAGGTGGGGGGAAATCAAGTGTCAGGAAGACTCAAAATCTTCCAGAGAAATTGTGCAGGGTCTCACCAGATCTGGCCTCAAAGCCATGCAAATTGCCTTCTTTGCAATGGATACATTGAGGTGTCGCTGGGGGACAGAACTGGTCATAAGAGAACTTCTAGCCAGGACTGCTCAATACGCTGGCTAGAGCGCTGTTGGCCCATCTGGCTCACCTATAGCCTTCCTTGTCTCTGGGCTTGTTTGGATTTCAGTGTGGGTGCCGTCGCCTTTACACTTCTGTTTCTACAGTTTAAATGGTGGTGCTTTTGGGAAAGGACTCATTAAATAGAGTTAGGTCCACGTGAGACAACTGGACCAAATGACAGCCTGGCGGTCATTTCAGAATAGTAGCTTCAAAGAGGTGATTAATTTATGTTGGAAGGGTGATCTTTTGGGAGGTGGGTGAAGAGCAGAGACTTGGTGGTGCCATTCCAGGAGCACAAGCTCTCTCTCTCTGGCAGCCAGATTTGCATTTGTTCTGTAGGATTCTGAGGTGGGCCATGGGCAGCTGGAACTGGAGAGTGTTCCCAATCTCTTTCCCGTTAGGATTATCTGCAGAACCAAACATGGAGGCATCTAGAAACGTGGGTGCTCCTGTTCTAACTCCCTTAGGAACAGGAAGGCCATGCTGATCATTTCTCTCACAGGCACGCAGACAAGGCAAGAGAGAAACAGTGGATGCTTTTAGATCCTTTCCCCTTCCCAAGCAGTTGTGGACATTGGACTGAGGGGGAACAGTTCCATGTTGGCTAAAGGAGCGTCCTCCTCATATTTTGTACATCTTATACTCAAAATAACTTTTCTTGGTATTTGGGGAAATATTTTCCTCCCCCTCCATTCCAGGAAATGGCTCCAAGTGCCAAGGACAGAGCCAGGGAAGTTGCAATGAATTCCTGCCCGTCAGCCCCTGGCAGATGCCTCACGTGTCTGAGTGGCCCATGCAGGGCATGGAGGTGGCCGCCACAGAACCTGGGTCAATGTCCCACCTCCGCCTAGATGCCAACAGGGGCATGGGAGCCAAAGAGAGAAGAGGGGCTCCAGGAAGATAGAGTCCTTGTGTCTTGTGCATCCGGGAACAGCACTGGTATGATTTAAAGAAAAATTGAGCCAAATTCTCTGGCAGTCAGTTACCCCATCCCCCATCAGGGTAGGAGTCTGGCAGCCGCAGCTCTGTTCTGGCTGATCGGCAGAGAGCCTTGAAATCCCTCTTTGTCCACACACTTGCCTCAGAGAAACAGAGAGGGTGTTTCTGCTTAAAAACTACACACTTGGTGTCTGGGCCCACAGACTCCTTTGCACTTATTCCACGTGTGACAGCCAGTGTGCCTTGATGCTTAGCAGACAGCATGCTGCCGTCTTTTTTGCTCAGTCTGTTAGCTCTCTGGAATGGAATCTATAATCAATGCCCATACCAACAATTCACTAATACTGTAGGAGATTTAGTCTCCATCTGGGTGTACATTGCATTTGCTCTGGGATGCTCCAGGCTGGGGGCTTGCCAAGGAAGAGAAGAGAAAACATGGAGAAGACGGGAGGGCAGAGCAGAGGTCTCAGAAAAGGGCAGGGGTCCCAGAGTGCAGGGGCAGGAGCCAGGCTCATGAATGGGTCCACAGGAGGGAGTGCCCCAGGATGGCAGTCAAGATGAAGCAGAGCTTAGGAAGATGAAGGGAATCAGGGCCCACCTGGGTGCTAGAGGACGCATAGGAAGTATAGGAAGCGGACCAAGGTCCCCAAGAAAGGGAGACCCGGACACCAAAGCATTTTCTGTCTTTATTAAGACAACTACATAAGAATTCCTGCTGGGCAAAAGTGATTTCTAGGATGTGACTTTAAGACGGGAGCAAGTGAACCATTCAGGAGGTAGGTTACCCTAGTTAGCCAATGCAGATCGAGAATAGGAACTCTTTCATTTATTCAAGCAACAAATATTTAATGAAGCCCTGTTATGTTCCAGGCCCGTGGTAGATGCTGGAACAGGTACAGTTGTCATTAATTAATCAGGGAACCCTCTCCCTCTGAGTCTCGCTGGAGCTTCAGATCCCTCTCATACAGAGCTCCAGGGAGCCTCAAAAATTGATCAGAGGCCGGGCACAGTGGCTCACACCTGTAATCCTAGCACTTTGGGAGGCGAAGGCAAGTGGATCACCAGAGCGCAGGAGTTCCAGACCAGCCTGGGCAACATGGGGAAACCCCAGCTCTATTAAGAAAAAAAAATTAACTGGATGTGGTGGTGCACACCTGTAGTTGCAGCTACTCAGGAGGCTGAGAGGTGGGAGAATTACTTGAGCCCGGGAAGTCGGGGCTTCAGTGAGCCTTGATCACACCACTGCACTCCAGCCTGAGTGACAGAGTGAGACCTTGACACACACACACACACACGACACACACACACACACACACGGTCAGAACTGACACAGGAGTAGAAATCTATCTGTTAACTCTGATGAGATCAGATCTTCCTGATGAACAGAAAGAATATAACCCCTGTACTCACACCCCGTCTGCTGGTTACATATGTTAACACAATTTCTCAAATGAGGCTTTTGGTTGCAAATTAGAGAAAATCACTCATGCTGGCTCTGTGTTTTTCAAATTGTATATTGTGATCAACATTTGAAAAAAGAGCTGAGACTCTCAAGAGTGCATTACGCATGATAAGGGTGAATTTTATTTCTTGACACTTATTTCTCTTACATGTATATATCTATGTCTCAAATGAAAAATCTATTTAGAAAGTTGAAAGCTAGGCCAGGCATGGCGCCTCATGCCTATAATCCCAGCACGTTGAGAAGCTGAGGTGGGTGGATTGCCTGAGGTCAGGAGTTAGAGACCAGCCTGGCTGACATGGTGAAACCCCATCTGTACTAAAAATACAAAAATTAGCCTGGTGTGGTGGCGCATGCCACTCGGAGATACTCGGGAGGCTGAGGCAGAAGAATTGCTTGAACCCGGGAGGTGGAGGAGTTACAGTGAGCCCAAGATTGCCCCACTGCACTCTAGCCTGGGCAACAGATCAAGATCCCATCTCAAAAAAAAAAAAAAAAAAAAAAAAGTTGAAAGCTATCCAAGTGAGTATAAGAAGAGTATCTTACCCTGAAGGCTAAGGACAAGGAGGGCCACCAGGCCTAAACCCACCTGTGCTCTTCCACCTCTGCCAGGGCTGCCCTCTCCTCCACCTTCACAAACTCAACTCCTACCCATTCTCAGGTCCCTTATCAAATGCCACCTCCTCCATGATGCCTCCCTGATTTATCTGCTGGAAATAGTGGTGATAACAGCTAAGGCGTTGGGGTTGGCTACATGCCAGCCAAAGAGTTAGCACTTTACATGCTTTATCTCATTTCAGCCACGTAACAGCGACAGGTGGCATGATGATTCATGCCATCCCCATTTGAGAGCCAGGAAAACAGAGTGTCGGAGAGGTGAGCCACTTTCCTAAGGCCTTATGCTCTGACTCAAGCATAGCTCTGAGGAACTCGTTAAGTTAATTAGTTTAAGCACCATAACTTTCTTTGTTGAGTCGCCCAAGGCATTTCTTCTGTTAAAATGTCTTCCTTGGCTGGGTGCAGTGGCTCAGGCCTGACGCGGTGGCTCACGTCTGTAATCTCAGCACTTTGGGAGGCCAAGGTGAGCAGATCATCTGAGGTCAGGAGTCTGAGACCAGCCTGGCCAACACGGTGGAACCTGTCTCTACTAACAATACAAAAAAATGAGGCCAGCCAAGGTGGCTCACGCCTGTAATCCCAGCACTTTGGGAGGCCAAGGCAGGTGGATCACCTGAGGTCAGGAGTTCAAGATCAGCCTGGCCAACATATTGAAACCCTGTCTCTACTAAAAATACAAAAAATTACCCTGGCATGGTGGGTGGGTGCCTGTAATCCCAGCTACTTGGGAGGCTGAGGCAGGAGAATTGCTTGAACCCAGGGGCAGAGGTTACAGTGAGCCAAGATCACACCACTGCACTCCAGCCTAGGTGAAAGAACGAGACTCCGTCTCAAAAATAAATAAATAAATAAAAATAAATGTTCTTCCTTGCATTGAAGTTAAATATATAAATTCTTAAACCAGTTGCTTAAGGGCACAGTTTTGTTCTTTCCTTTTAGTTTTAACAAATGCTATATGTAAGTAGTTGACAAGATGAAATACTGTGTATACTACCTCGGCGTCCCCTGGGAAAGCCATCAGCCTCTGCCTCATCCCTTCCCACTCCTGATTCCACTTTCCCGTGGTTCCATATCTTTTTCATGTCTGTTTCGGGCCCACAATGGCAATCAATACATGTTAGCCGCCAACCATCAAACCTGTGTTGAGTAATTATGGTGTGTCAGGTACTACACTCCATGAAATTGTATTAGGTTTGTACAAAAGTAATTGTGGTTTTTAAGAGTAATGGCAAAAACAACAATTATTTTTGCACCAACTATTTGCTGTCTTGAATTATCTCTCCTCTCCTAGTCCCTAACCCTGCTCCTCCCAGCCATTCTTCCTCCCCTTCTCGGGCCATGGACAGGCCCCGCCCAGGTACTGAGACTCAGGTGAACCAAGGAAGACTTAATGCCCACCCTTTTCTGATGCCTATGATGGCCTACGTTAAATCAGTTAGCAGTAAGTTTGGCCGCATTTAGCAGAGACCCAAAAGAACAGTGGCTTTTTAAAGGCAGACATTATGTCTCTCACACACACCTAGCACAAGTCCAGAGGTAGGTAGTCCAAGACCAGCATGGCATCTCAGCTCCATGAGGTCCTCAGGTACCGAGCTCCTGCAGCCCCCAGCCCTGCGTTCATAAGGTGAGGCCTTCGTCCTCCTGGTCCAAGGTGGTGCTAGACCCTTGGCTACCACATCTACAGACCAGGCCTCAGAATGGAGCAAGGGATGAAAAAGGAAGAGATGAAGGCGCATGACAGGTTCCTGAGACACTTCTGCTTATATGTCCCTGGCCAGAATTTAGTCACATGGCCACATCTCATTGAGAGACTCTGAGAAGCAAAGTATTTATTCTACATGGCCATATCCCTACCTAAGACTTGGAGTTTTCTATGACTGGGGGAAGAACGGAAGACAAGATATTGGGAATGACTAGCAGCCTCTATGAAAAGTGTGATCTGTGTTGATGTGTGTGTGTGTGATGTGTGTATGAATATGCGTGTTGTGTGTTGGTGGGGCGGATTCTTGCAAGCACTTTGATCTCAGATGGATCTGTTACCAGTTCTCTCTGCAGACCCCCATAGATTTCCCCTAAACCTGGCCCCCTCCTGTTGGGCAGCCTTACTCAGTGGCAGCTTCTCAGCTCCATGTTTTCAAGAAACCACAGTTTATTTCCAGCCTCCACTGAAGCATATTATCAGTGGTGATAGAGGAGGCTTGTAAAACTGTTTTTGCACTTAGGTATTAGAGGGTGGCCATTATGTGAGAGTGACTATGACCACAGTTAATAGTCACTCTCACAATCTGGTAATAAATTCTGGTAAGAAATTCTCTTGGGAAGGAGGGGTGTCATCAACACATGAATCTTGGGAAAAAAGGAGGCAAGTTGATCTTGTGCCACATGGGGAAGACCCAGAGACACCAGGCGTCCTGTTGAGATAGCCCGAGACAATGGGCCGAATGCTTGATTCACAGTTGGCTACAGGTAGTGTGGTCCAGCGTTTCAAGCACTGCCTGGTAATTATAATAATTTACTCCCCAACCCTGCTCTGGACACGCACACCAAGGGCAGGGGCTTCGCAGGTTCATCTCGTTTGCCCTTGTGGAGCCAGGTGGTGGTGTTAGCTCCATTTTACTGAAAGGAAAGGATGCTTTAAGGAAGTATCTTGCACAGAGACATGAAGCTAACAAGAGCAGAGCCTGCTGCTGGAGCCGCAGCGCCTAATCACTACACTCTCCCCACCTCTGCTAGGGTTTCACGGAATCGAAATGGGGATTAGTACTATTTAACCCAGTTCCACAAACATTTGGTGTATTACTCAGGTAACAAGTAGTTAATAGGGGAAGTTTTACTTTTTTTTTTTTTTTTTTTTTTTTGAGACATAGTCTCGCTCTATCGCGAGGCTGGAGTGCAGTGGCACGATCCTGGCTCACTGCAACTTCCGTTTTCCAGTTTCAAGCAATTCTGTTGCCTCAGCCTCCCAAGTAGCTGGGACTACAGGCACGCACCACCACGCCCGGCTAATTTTTTGTATTTTTAGTAGAGACGGGGTATCACCATGTTGGCCAGGATGGTCTCAATCTCTTGACCTCGTGATCTACCTGCCTCAGCCCCCCAAAGTGCTGGGATTACAGGCATGAGAAGTTTTACTTTTTTAAGAGATAAATTTGCCTTTTCCCAGATTACTTGGTACACAGTATTTTTCATGTTTGAAGTTGAGATGGGGGTACAATATCATAGCTTCATCCCAGAGCAGGGCATTTGCTCCATGTGCCATGTTCCCAGCAGCTGCCCTTGCCTGGGAATTGGGGTAGACTTTTCCTTAAATCCTGGAGGGGCTGGAGGGTGGGTGGCTTGCACTCCTGCCTTCTGGGTCTGAATCCTGACTGTGATGGACCTGTCTGACTTTAGGCAAGTTGACTCCTCTTCCTGAGTCCTATATTTTTCTCTCCTGTAAAATTCAGATTAAAAAAAAAAACACGACTTTGATCAAACATCATGAATAATATATGGACAGACTGCTTGTTTTTATTGTATTGCCAGAAAATGAATCCTACTAATATTGCCATCTATGGACAGAAAATGTATTATCTGTTTTCATCAAGACCCAGACGAGAAAGAACACGAAAAGCAGAGAGTAACTTTCCTACCATCTCCAGAACCTTCATCCTAATATTTACTTACATTTCATTATTATTTCAGGCTCATGCACATATACTTAGCATGGATCATCGGCCACAGACTCGCATACATTTAGCTTTATTACCTTTTTCCTCATGTATCTCATTAAAACTTTGCTGCTTAATCAAGGATCTGCATATCATTTTAATTTTAGAATTCACGGTTCCAAGACTTTGAAAATTCCAAGTGTTCTGAGTGAATATTATGTCATCTCCCACCACCATGTCTTTATACTTCCCGACTTCTCGGCCACTATGGCCACCATTTTCTACTCTTAGTAAACCATACTCAGTCCTTAATCCCCCAGCTCAGGTGACACTTCTTCCAGGGAGCCCCCTTTGCACTCTGGTGGTATCTTTTTTTTTTTTTTCAGACAGAGTCTTACTCTGTTGCCTAGGCTGGAGTGCAGTGGCGTGATCTCAGCTCACTGCAACCTCTACCACTTGGGGTTCAGTGTTCAAGCGATTCTCCTGCCTTAGCCTCCTGAGTAGCTGGGACTACAGGTCCCTGCCACCGTGCCCAGCTAATTTTTGTATTTTTAGTAGAGAAGGGGTTTAACCATCTTGGTCAGGGTGGTCTTGAATGCCTGACCTCATGATCCACCCACTTTGGCCTCCCAAAGTGCTGGGATTACAGGCGTGAGCCGTTGCGCCCGTCCTCTGGTGGTATCTTGTACCTGCCCTTTTTGCAAAGGCCTTTCCTTCTGGTTTAGAATGGCTTATTGACCTATTTGTTTCTCCTGTTAACTCAACTCCACTTGAGGGTGGAGAGCATCTGTTATTCTCATTGCATCCCTGGTGTGGAGCACCGTGTCTGATATTATTTAGACGATCAAGAAGTGCCAGTGGGATTCAGGCTCCCAGTGGGTGGGGAGAGAAAGGAAGTAAGGAAGCAAGTGGTAAAGGCCGTCACAGAGTATCAGCAGGCTGCTGCGAGGGAGGAATGCAGAGGACGGGTAAGTAGCATAATGGCTAATGACAGGGTAATGATAGAGAACATTTCACAACGCCTTTAAGCTCTTTCACATGCATTATCTAATTTAATCCTCATAAAAGCCTAGAGATAGATATATTATAAGGATGCAGGTGTAGTATTTTGTGATTATGCGATATGCTTAAAATTATACAGCGAGTAAATGACTGGGTTCAAAGCACACCTTAAAAGTCTGTTCTTTTTCCCTTGAAGCACGCACTGAAGTCTACGTCATCCCTACCACGTCCATTCGATCACGCCCTGGCCTCACTGCTCTGTGGTCTACAGGATACCTCATGGTGGTTTTATTTACCAGACAATAATCCTCTTCCTAAGGGGATGCATTTCATCAATATATATGTAGATCATGAATTGTCTTTGACTTTGAGGGGTTGGTAGCCAGGGCAGAAAGCAAAGCTGATTTTCATCCCCCATCGGTAATGTGGTTGGTAATGGGGCAAATGGGTGTATTCTGAGATACCAGCTCCCTGCAATGTGTGGTTCCTTCTGTTTTCAGGCCCAAGATGCACATCCTGGAAAGAAAAATGCATTGGGGATGCCTGTGCCGATTCCTGTGGCTTTGGGCCTGTCTGTCCTACATCCAAGCTGTGCCCATCCAAAGAGTTCAAGATGACACCAAAACCCTCATCAAGACAATTATCACCAGGATCAATCATCTTTCACATACGGTAGGGAGAGTCTGCGAGGACAAAGTAGAACTGTGACCAGCACTGGTTCCTAGTGGGACTGGACCCAGATAGTCCAAGAGACATTTATTGAACACCTCCTGAATGCCAGGCATCTACTGGAAGCTCAGAAGGATTTGAAAGCGCAGGTCTCCCACTCTTTCTGGTTCTTTCTTTGGCCCAAGAACATTTAACTTTGTCACATGTTTTCATTTAAAAATCATAGCATTTGGGCCAGGTGTGGTGGCTTACACCTGTCATCCCGGCACTTTGGGAGGCCAAAGCAGGAGAATCACTTAAGCCCAAGAGTTCGAGACCAGCCTGGGCAGCACAGGGAGACCCTATCTCTACAAAAATAATTTTAAAAAATTAGCTTGACCTAGTGGTGCACACCTGTGGTCCCAGCTATTTGGGAGGCTAAGATGGGAGGATCACCTGAACCTGGGAGGTTGAGGCTACAGTGGGCTGTGATCATGCCACCATGCTCCAGCCTGGGTGACAGAGCAAGACCCTGTCTCAAAATAAATAAATAAATAAATATCATAGGATTTGGTCAGGCACGACGGATCACATCTGTAATCCCAGTGCTCTAGGAGGCCAAGGCAGGAGGATCAGTTGAGACCAGGAGTTCAAGACCAGCCCGGGAAACACGGCAAGACCTCTATCTCTAATTTAAAAATAAAAAATAAAATTAGGCTGGGCATGGTGGCTCACGCCTGCAATCCCAGCACTTTGGGAGGCTAAGTCAGGTAGATCACCAGGTCAGGAGATCGAGACTATCCTGGCTAACACAGTGAAATCCCGTCTCTACTAAAAATTCAAAAAATTAGCCAGGCGTGGTGGCACATGCCTGTAGTCCCAGCTACTCGGGAGGCTGAGGCAGGAGAATCGCTTGAACCCAGGAGGCGGAGCCGAGATTGTGCCACTGCACTCCAGCCTGCCTGGGTGACAAGAGCAAGACTCTGTCTCAATAAATAAATAAATTAATAATAATTAAAAAATAAGAAAAAAAGAGGATTCTCTGATATCATGAGGCCTCATGTGCTTATTTTCACTCTACCAAGAGGAAAACCAGGCCTCAGAGATTAGCTGAGGTACATGCAGGCACAGCCATGGTCTTTCCTTCCTCTAACCTCTGTCCCTGCCTTGTGCGCTCGCCTTCCTCCCTGACTTCACTTCCTGAGTCTTAGTGCCTAGGACCAGAGGGAGCTGGGAAGTTCCCTGTGTCCCACTGGCAGGTGCAAGACCCCCAGCAGCATCTCCTCGGGGCCTCTATCCCATCTCTAATGTGCTTGTCATTAGGGCTCTTGTAGTTCCAGCTGAACTCTGGCCCCACGTCTCAAAGATACCCGAAAGGGTGAGTCTACCCTTTTTCACATTCAATCTTCTACTGATTTGCAAATAACAGTCAGTGCCCACCCTGGTTCTTTCTTTGAGATCCAGCAGGCCTAGACCTTCAGCCATTTCCCTGATGAGATCTGTATTTGAAATTAGGAAGATTAAGTGTGAATCTTCACACTTCTGATGTCTGTGAGACCTTCAGCAGGCTCCTTAATGTCTTTAGGCCTTAGTTTCACCATCTGGATAATGGGGATGTCACGCACTATTCACAAGGTTGTTATGAGACCTACATTAGCTAAAGCAGGTGAATCCTCCTTACCCCCTGCATGGAGCTCTCTGGAGACTTCCACATCTCCTGGTCATTGTGGGGTGTCTCATGGTAGTCTTGGGCAGTTACGGAGAAGTTAGGTGTCCAGAAGCAAAGATGGCTTAGAACTAAATAAAGTCTTGGGCATTTTATAGAGAAAAACTCTTGTCTCCTTTCAAAATAGCCACTCAGCAAGGCTGCACGTGATACATCCCAAGTGCCCCAACTTGAGTGGTGTCAATACATAATATCACAGGGGCCCAAGGGTAGTAACCACAGAGGTGTCAGCCTCAGTGCTGTGGGCAGATGGATGGGGAGAGCCCTCCTGGAACTGGAGTCACTGGAGCAGGGTTGGGGGGCCTCACTGAGGATACGACCTTGATCTCTGAGGAGGAGGGACTGCCTGGAAAAAGCTGACTGGGAGGAAGGACTCTGCTGGGGGTGGGAAAGGACCAGGGCTGGCTGGGGGTGGGAGCACTTATGGAGGACCTCAGATGCCTGGGGGAACAGACTCCACTAAATAAGACATAGGGAACCATGGCTGGTTTTTCAGCAGAGACCATGTAGAGAAAGGAATGATGTAGGAAAGCTGGTCTGGAAATGGAGGGAAGGCTGGTGTGGGAAGGGCAGGAATCTAGGAGACCAGCTTAGAGGCTTGGCAGTCACCTGGGCTCAGGATACAAGGACCCGAACCAAAGTGGTGAGGGAGGGTGGAGGAGGCAGCCCAGAGAATGAGCCTTCGTGCCCACGGCTCTGAGAGTGATTCCTGTCCCATGCTGAGCACTTCTTCTCCCTCTTTCCCCTGCCCAGCAGTCAGTCCCCGCCAAACAGAGGATCACTGGTTTGGACTTCATTCCCGGGTTTCACTCTGACCTGAGCTTTTCCAAGATGGACGAGATACTGGCGATCTACCAACAGATCGTCATCAGTCTGCCTTCCGGAAACATGGTCCAAATAGCCAACGACCTGGAGAACCTCCGGGCCCTTCTCCACCTGCTGGCCACCTCTAAGAGCTGCCACTTGCCCTGGGCCAGTGGTCTGGAGACCTTGGCAAACCTGGGGGGGTGTCCTAGAAGATTCGCTCCACTCCACGGAGGTGGTGGCCCTGAGCAGGCTGCAGGGGTTCCTGCAGGACATGCTGCTGCAGCTGGACCTCGGCCCTGCGTGCTGAGGCCTTGAAGGCTGCTTTTCCCCCAAGGACCACATTGAGGGAAGGAACCAGCTGTCTCCAGGAAAAAGAGCATTGCATGGACACCCCTTATCCAGGACTCTGCCCATTTTTCTGACTCCTCCAAACCACCCTTCCAAAGGCATAAGACCCTAAGCCTCCATTTGCTTGAAACCAAAGATACATGCACAAGATCCTATTCTCACCAGGAAGGAGGTCCGCCCAGCAAAGAGTGGACTGCATCTGGGACTCCCACCAAGGCCTTCAACCATCAACAAGGGTTGTCTTGCCCCCTGTTGGTCCATCTCCCCCCTCACTGCATGCTTCAATGTGACCAGCGGTGATTTCAGAGGGGACAGGGGGGTGGGCAGAGCCTTTGGATGGCCAGAGCAAGGTTCCCTCTGAGAATTCCAAGGAACTCCATGAAGGCCACATCCACACACAGCAGGGAACTCCAAGCAACACAATCTGGAAGCATTTATTTATTCTACATTTTATTCTGGATGAATTTGAAGCAAAGCATCACATTTTTGGTAATTTTGGCCTTGCTTGGGTGAGCCAGTCACGAGAACTACAATTTGGCAGGCAAGTCCCAAATAGGAACACCTAATGTAATAAATCCAGAGTGGGATCAACTCTGGACCATTCGGAGGGTCACACCAAGGACCCCTGCTCTGAGGATCACAGTCTCCAGTGTGGGACCATCACTCCCTGATAGGAAAGACCACTCTCTTAGCAGTCGGGAAAGCCAGAGCTCACCACTGCCCCAACAGATGGCCTGCAACTTCATCACTGCCCACTAGGGGTGCCTGGCCAGGCCTCACACACACCCCCACTGCCAAAGAGCTATTTTCATGAAAAAACATCCCAAAAATCTTGGGGGGTTTTTACTCCAGTGGTAAAGAAAACTCCTTTATCAGGTGGTCCTGAGACCTGATAAGCACCACTAGGTACCCACCTTGGCACACAGGTAAGTGTGGTTTGACTACTGGGAATGCAAGGTCCCTGACGGCAGGCCACCAGGATGGCCCTTCCTGCTGGAGGTCACGTTCAGGAAGATGAACAGGAAGGTTTGGGGTTTGCCACCATCCTGATGCTGTGTTTTGGCCATCACACAGTGGGTGGTGGATCTGTCCAAGGAAACGTGAATCAAAGCAATTAACTTAAGACTCAGCACCTGCTTCGTGCTCAGCCCTGACTGGGGCTATGGGCTGGAGAAGCTTACCAAATAAACATTAAGACTCAGTCCTGCCTCCGGACCCCACATTCCCAGCGGTCAAACTGCACTCACTTTTGTGCCAAGGGGCAATTTACTATGGCAGGCAAACAGCTGAACGCATAGTGCAGTCAGCAGCAGGTGGGAAATGGTGTGAGCTGAGGGTGGCCGTGCCCAGGGGCCCACAGGGAAGCCTGCTTGCACTTTGCAGCATGTTTGCTTTTCAGGGCACGTTAGCATCTATTATTGCATAGTCACAAGATAACTGAGAATTTAAAATAAGAAATACCTAAGACCATAGCAACCAACAAGTGGCAGGACCAGGACTCCAGCCCAGGTCCTCTGACCCCCAGAGCGTCCCGTGAGGCAGATAATGCTCTCTAGAGAGGGACTGGAGCGGGGGAGACCGAATGCTTTCTGGAAAAGGAGGTGAGGGATGGGAATTGCCTGCAGAGAGAAGTCTGTTTTGCTGGAAGGTTTCGTGTGTGGAGATGCAGAGGTGAAGGTGTGAGCAGTGAGTTACAGCAAGAGGCAGAGAAAGAAGAGACGGGAGGGAAAGGGCCATGCTGAAGGGACCTTGAAGGGTAAAGAAGTTTGATATTAAAGGAGTTAGGAGTCGCAAGTTCTAGAGAAGCTGGTGCCGTGGCCAGGTCAGAGCTACTCTGGAAAATGTGACCCAGATCATCACAACTACCTGATCAGGCTGGGGTGTCTTAAGCCTTTTGCTCACAAAACCTGGCACAATGGCTAATTCCCAGAGTGTGCAACTTCCCATGTTTTTGCAACTTAAAAAAAAAAAATGAAATAAAGGAAAAAAAAGTTTGGTCGGGTGCAGTGGCTCATGCCTATAATCCCAGAACTTTGGGAGGCCAAGGTGGGCAGATCACGAGGTCAAAAGATCGAGACCATCCTGGCCAACATGGTAAAACCCCATCTCTACTAAAAATAAAAAAATTAGCTGGGTGTGGTGGCACGCACCTGTAGTCCCAGCTACTTGGGAGGCTGAGGCAGGAGAATCGCTTGAACCCGGGAGGCGGAGGTTGCGGCGAGCCTGAGATTGCTCCACTGCACACCAGCCTGGCGACACGGCAAGACTTTGTCTCAGAAAAAAAGAAAAAAAAAAGTTTGTTTGTTTTTTCAAAAAATCTAAATACATTAACCTTGCCTGCTGGTTTTTGTTTCCTGTCGCTGTTCGTGGAGGGGCTTCAGGAGAGCTGTTTGTGTGTGATAGGGCAAGGCCTGACTGGCCCCCATCCACTGCTGGGGTCAGCTCCGCCCCGGGCTTGGCCACAGCCAGCCACCAGTTATTCAGGCAAAAGGATTACCCCGAAGCACAGAGCTGGCAAATGAACACATTCCGCACATCAGGGTGACGCTGCAAATCAGCCTTGAGAAGCACCAAATTATTAAAACAAAAAGAAACAACAACCACACACACACATACACACACAGCCATGCAAACAATCAAACAAAAAAAGCATACAGCCCAATAACAGACCCAGCCACGTACGTAGAGTGGAAAGAGGAGCCTCTCTTGCTTCAGGCACAGAGCATAGGCAGCCGCCCCTGCAGTGCACGCAGAATCTGACAGTTTCAACCCAAGTCCTGGGGGACTTGGAGGGCTGGCCCTTCAAAGGCAATCACTTCCATGAGCGACTTCAAAGACTCTCCCCCTCTTCAAAAAAGTTGCTGGCTGCTCTGGGAATGAAAAGAAATAGTGACCCAGCACAGTGTCTGGGTTTAAGTGAACCTTTCTTCCCTTCCCATCTCAATTAGCAACAGGCTTGCAATATCAGTGGTCCCAGGCCAGGGAGCATGTAGACATCAGCTCACCTTAGGCGTAGATGACAGCTGCTGCATCTTCTCCTGCTGTCTTAGCTCGAGGTGCTGCAACAAATCACTTCCCTCCAGGAGTGCCTGGCCAGACCTCACAACCCCCACCCACAAAGAGCTATTTTCATGGAAACATCGTAAGTAGTTGCAGAAGATGAGAAAATGATCTCACTCCTTCCAAAGAACCCACCCACAGCCTGGGTGGCTTCAACAACAGACATTTATTTCTCATGGTTCTGGGGGCTGGAAGACCGGGATCAGGGTGCCAGCACGGTCAGGTTCTGGGAACGGCCCCCCATCTGGATTGCATGCTGCCATCTTCCCGTGTATTCTCACATAGTGGAGAGAGTGAGAGAGCTTTGTGAGATCTCCTTCGTGAAGGCCCCACACCCACTCATGAGGGTGAGGGCTCCACCCTCATAACCTAATCACTTCCCAGAGGCCCCACCCCTAACACCATCGCACTGGGATCTCAACAGATGCATTTTGGAGGGACACACACATTTGGTCCTCTGCACCCGTGTGCTAGGTTATAGGGAGGGAAGGGTACTGCAAGCTCCAGAATGAGGGGAGACATGGAAGTGGGGCCATCAGATGTGGCTGGCTGGGCCTCAGTGAGACATTTGCCCATTGGTGAAGTGCCTGACCTCCCATCAGGACTCCTTTAGCTGCCAGTGACAGAAACCCAAGACGGACCAATCTAAATCTAAAAAGGGAGAATGGGCTGGGCGGGGTGGCTCACGCTTGTAATCCCAGCACTTTGGGAGGCTGAGGAGGGTGGATCAGGAGGCCAGAAGTTCAAAGACCACCCTGTCCAATATGGTGAGACCCCGTCTTACTAAAAAATACAAAAATTAGCCGGGCATGGTGGTGCACACCTGGAGTCCCTGCTACTCAGGAGGCTGAGGCAGGAGAATTGTTTGAACCCAGGAGGCGGAGGTTGCAGTGAGCCGAGATCGTGCCACTGAACTCCAGCCTGGGCGACAGAGTGAGACTCCATCTCAAAAAAATAAAAAATAAAAATAAAATAAAAACAGAGAGGCCATCATGCCTGTAATCCCAGCACTTTGGGAGGCCGAGACAGGCGGATCACGAGGTCAGGAGTTCGAGACCAGCCTGACCAACATGGTAAAATCCCGTCTCTACTAAAAATATAAAAATTAGCGGGGCGTGGTGGCAGGCGACTATAATCCCAGCTACTCAGGAGGCTGAGGCAGGAGAATTGACTGAACCTGGGAGGCAGAGGTTGCAGTGAGCCAAGATTGTGCCACTGCAGTCCAGCCTGGGCGACAGAGTGAGACTTCACCTCAAAATAAATAAATAAATTAAATTAAATTAAATAAATAAAAAGAGAGAATGAGCCAGCCACACTTGCTAAGAAGCCCAGGCCCTGGCCATCTCTTACAGCTGTTCCTTTGCATTTCTTTCTTCTCAGACAGCCTCTCCCTCTCCACGTGGTGGCACAGACAGCCTCTAGCATCTCCAGGTCCTTGGGGTTCTCGGTGCCCAGGATCTCGGGAGATGAGCGACTCTCTCTGTCAGTAGTGTCAGCCAACACTTTATGGAGGGCTCTTATTGGCCAGGCCTTGTCACAAGCCCACCTCTGTTGCCACGGGCAGCCCCATGTGAACCATGTGGACTGAGAGTGGGCATCGAGAGTCCCACCACGAGATGCCCAGAAAAATAGATAAACAAGCCAAACATGTACAAAAGGTAGAAAACATATACCCACTACCGCATCTCCTGCTCTCTGGAGTCACCGAAGTTCATGACTTAGCCTGGGAAGACCTTGAGTCCCACCTCACTCCCGGGCAGTTCCCGATTCTCCCACCAAGCCAGCCCCCACTACTGCCCACTTCTCCCACCAAGCCAGCCCCCTCCTGCCAGTCCCTGGTTCTGGCCCACCCTCACCACTGTGCAACAGGGGTCAATCAGTGGGGAATGGGGGTCTGTGGGTAAATGCCCCAGCCTCCCCACCCTCCACAGTGGCAATTGTGGGGTGTCTTCTTCATGGGATTGAGACCTGGGGCTCACATCAGTAACCAGGTGGATAAGGCCTTTTTACTGGCTTTCCCCTGCCCTGCCTCATTCTCCCCTATCCTCACTCCTGCTTCCCAGGCATACCTCCCAAATAAACCTCCTGTGCCAGAATCCTCCTCTCAGGCTCTGCTCTTGGAGGTCCCCAAAGTAAGACAGCTGCAAGGAAAACAGAGCTAGGTTTGGACGCTTAGAGGGCTGGGAGACAGGTTGTAGGGAGGCACAGGAAGCACACACCAAGACCCAGAGAGAGGCCTCCGTGCCGTCCCGAGGAATGAGGACAAGGACAGGGACCCTCAGGAAGAAGGGATCCGCTTCAGAGAAGGCCCCTTAACACGGGACAGAGCAAGGACAGGGAGAGGCACTGCCCGGATGGCAGAAGGACAGGATCCATAGAGAAAGAGGGATGAGGGAATGAAAGAGGAGAAATAGATTTGAAGAGTTCAACATCACCTTACGATGCAACTCGTCTGGCCCAGTGCCCAGCACAATGCAGCCCCTCCATTCTGATGTGGTGGCCAAAAGAACTGAGATTCTTGGGCAGGGTGCAATGGCTCATGCCTACCATCCTAGCACTTTGGGAGGCTGACGCAGGCGGATCACCTGAGGCCAGGAGTTCGAGACCAGCCTGGCCAACATGGCAAAGCCCTATCTCTACTAAAAACACAAATACTAGCCAGGTATGGTGGCACATGCCTGTAATCCCAGCTACGCAGGAGGCTGAGGCAGGAGAATCGCTTAAACCCGGGAGGCAGAGGTAGCAGTGAACCGAGATCGCACCACTGCACTCCAGCCTGGGTGACACAGTGAGACTCCATCTCAAAGAAAAAAAAAAGAATTGAGATTCTTGGTAGTAAACTCATTATTTAACATGTAAGCAAATTCTTCAAAAAGCTTGCAAACATACCTATCAAAGGTTAAACTCCTTATTAGAATTCTGCTTAATCTTAATTTGTTCAACAAACCATTTTGAGTTCAAATAGAGGTCCAAATCAACTGTATAAAAGACAGCTTTGAGATAATGAGGGAAATTTAAATGTGGGTTCCGTTTTCTTTCTTTTTCTTCTTTTTAACTTTTTTTTGCCAGTGACACAGTCTCAGAAGGCCCTGAGAACATGTGCCCCAATTTCATTTTAGATGCTGATAAGGAATTCTAGTTAATTTTACCAGGTGTAATGATGGCATGGTGGTGTAATTCTTCTTCAATGCTTCCTTCTGCATTCAAGATAGATGCAAACGGACGTTTCGGGTGAAATACTGTAATGTCTGGGATTAACCTTAAAAAAACTTCAGCAAAACTATTTTTAGTATACATTAGAATTTTTTTATAATTTTATAATTTTTAATGTCTATTATAACCTATATATAAATAAATGTATATCTCAACAATATCAGCAAAATGTTGAGAATTGCTAAAGCTAAGTGGCAGATACATGGGAAGGGAGTCCATAATACCAGACCCTCTACTTCTGGGTGAAATTTCCAGAAGAGACACTTTTTGGAAATGTCTGGTTCAGCCTGGCCCATCCCCTGCCTGGGGAATTTTGCATTCCTGGGAAGGGAGGAGGGGGAGTGGGGGAGAGGAGAGGGAGAAAGAGAATGCGGTGTGGAGCTGAGCTGTATTTAAGTGCACATTTGATTTCACTGCCTGGCAGATGTCCCAGGGCCTTGCAGGGACGGCAGACTGTCAGTGCCGGTGTGAAACAGTGAACCAAGACAGAGATCCAGCAAATCAAACAAGGAAGGAGTGGTAAGACCAGCTGCAAGGGGCAGGAGAGGCAAGTCCTGACGCTCACAGGAAAAAGCCAAAGCAGCAGCTATCAGGGCCTCGAGCTCTACCCCAGCCCTGCTTGGGCCTCAGGTGTCCCACGGAAGCCAACTGCCCCCACCCAAGGGGGCATCGTGGTATTCCTGCTGTGCAGCTGTCCCTCCATATTAAATGATACTGTGTAGGGAGAGAAGCCTTTAGACCATTTGTAATCGCGCAATGTGTTCACCTTGCCTGCTGCCTGTAGACAGAACCGATTTATCAAGACAGAGGTATTGCAATAAAGAGTAATTCACACAGAGCAGGCTGTGCAGGAGATGGTAGTTTTATTATTACTCAAATCAGTCTCCCCCGAGCATTAGGGAATCAGAGTTTTTAAAGACAATTTGGCGGGTATGGGCTTGGGAAGTTGGGAGTGCTGATTGGTCAGGCTGGAGATAGAACCCCACACCTGGTCAAGTCAGGTTTTCTTACTGTCTTCTGTTCCTGGGTGTGATGGCAGAACCGGTTGGGCCAGATTATGGGTCTGAGTGGGGTCAGCTGATCCATGGAGTGCAGGCTCTGCAGCATATCTCAAGCACTGATCTTAGGTTTTACAACAGTGGTGTTACCCCCAGGAGCAATGTGGGGCGGGTCAGACTCTGGAGCCGGGAGCTGCATGTCCCTAAATTGTCATTTCTGATCTTGCAGCTACTTTGTTAGTCCTGCAAAGGCAGACTGGTGCTCAGGTGAGAAGGGGGGCTTTTGGGAAAGGGCTGGTATCCATTTTGTTTTAGAATCAAACCATGAATTGAATTCCTTCCCAAAGTTAGTTTGACCTATGCCCAGGAATGAATAAGAACAGCTTAAGGGTTAGAAGCAAGGTGGAGTTAGTTAGGTCTGATTTGTTTCACTGTCATCATTTCCTTAGTTATAATTTTGCAAAGGTGGTTTCACATTTGCAAAGGAAACTGGGATCCCTGTCTTCTTTCCTGCCTCAGAAATGAGGCTCCTATCTCTCCCTTCGTAACCTTGATCCGCAGCAGCCTGCGGCCAGCTCAGCCCACCTCTTCCCTTGCTTACTTCAGATCCCTTCCAGGGCCAGGGGCAGACCACTACTCAAATCCCCTCCCACCCACCCCAGACAGAATCCTCCTGAGTCCATGAGATTCTGAGAGTGCAGAAGGAACTGCCAAGGAACTTATTCAGAGGTCTGCCAGTGTCCCCTCTGGGGCCTCCCTTCAGCCAGGTTAAGCTAGACCCTCGGGTGCTGGAGACTTCCAGACACAGACAGACCCTTCCTGCAGAAGGTCGGTGTTTCATCTCAAGCAAATGTCCCCAGTCACACCCCAGAAAAGCACCCCTGAGGTTATGATGACTGTCCCTGGCAGTCATGCCTTAATTCCTGAGGAAACACCAACCCTCACAGCTTTGCCTTTCCTGTGTAGAAAATGTGTGCATTTCTCTGAGGGAGAGCTGGTAGGTGCTGTGCCGGTCATATGGAGCAGAGCCTCCCCCATCCAGGCCTGAGACAATCACAGAACGGGGGGCTCTCTTCCTCTCTTGGGCTTGGACTTCGCCTCTGACCCAAAATCTGGAGCTGGTCTGCACAGCCCAGCAATGATCTGGGGCTCATGGAAACATTCTAGGAACCCCTTCCATACTTCAGGATGGAGCAATTGAGGGTCCTGCCTAGCCTTGGGGAAGCATGCCAGGGTGTTCACGACTCAGTTAATTTAATTGGATGACAGAACTGAGGCTTAGAAGCCTTACAAGACCTGCCCCCAAAGAACTCACATCTGAAAGTCAGAACCTGAACCTGACTTGCAATGCCCAGGTGCCATAAATATACATGTAGAAATGGAAAGACAGGTACAGACTGATAGATAGTTCTTTACTTGCCCCATCTGTGCCCCAAACACATACACACATAGATATTTCTAGCCATCTTCTGCTTGCCAACTCATCCCCCACCTCTTCCTGCAGAGAGACAGCCATCAGGAAATGCACTTTGTGGCCATGTTGCAGGGGTTCAGTCAGGGTGGTAGGAGAAATTATAAGAGAAAAATTATAGAGGAAAGGATGCAAACCTTCTTGGAAGGCCAGGAGGTTTTTGCAAAAGTCTCAGCAAGGAATGAGCCAAAGGTGGTGGTTCTTACCCAGAAGCAATTAGGCAGGAGTAGGTACAAAGGAATGTAAGGGAGTTTATCTAAAGTGCTTGTTTACAAAAAAAAGAAAGAAACGAAAAAAATATATATTTTTAAAAAAGAGCTTGTTTACTCATGTGGTCCTAGACCAATCTTTGAACATGAGTGCTGCCAACGGCGGGGGGGGGGCGGGGGGGGGCTGTCAACAATGTTATTACCCACAAACAGCGTTGCTTTAGGCCTCAGAACCTGGCCTTTAATCACTCGTAGGACTGCTCTCTCCAGGGAGGGCAACCATGTTGATTATCCACAAGTGTGTTGACTCAAAGCCTTTGTCATTAAATCTACACTGAATAAATGTCTGCAGCACCAGCTGGTGAGGGCTGTGGCTGTTGACTTTTTACAGCACCCTCCTCAGGGTCTGTGAGTGGCCTGGACCCCTAGCCCACTCTTTCACTGGATATCTGTGTCTCAGTGTGTTTGTTCATGTCTCCTGGTCAAGGTCTGTGGGTTGGACCTGACACTATGTCACTAACTTAATGTTTTTTTTTTTTTTTTGTTGTTTGTTTGCTCTTATTGTGCTTTTTTGTTTGCTTTAGAGATGGAGTCTTGCTCTGTTGCCCAGCCTGGAGTGCAGTGATGCCATCATAGCTCACTGCAGCCTCAAACTCCTGGGCTCAAGTGATCCTCCTGCCTCAGCCTCCTGAATGGCTGGAACTACAGGAACATGCCACCATGCCGGGCTAAGTTTTTTCTTCTTATTTTTTAGAAGTGGGATCTTGCTATGTTGCCCAGGCTGGTCCAAACTCCTAGCCTTAAGTGATCTTCACCATTTCAGCCTCCCAAAGTGCTGGGAAGTATCCTAAAGTTGAGTAGCTTACAGCCTGAGTTGACTGTAAAAACACACACACTCATGCACATGCACACACACACACACACACAACAGAGCTGGCTTCAGGGCTCACCCACAGATCTGCCTGCCTTCCCACCAGCACTGGATATCACCTGAGATCAGGAGTTCACAACAAGCCTGGCCAACATGGTGAAACCCCATCTCTACTAAAAATACAAAAAATTAGCTGGGTGTGGTGGTGGGCATCTGTAATCCCAGCTACTCGGAAGGATGAGGCAGGAGCATTGCTTGAACCTGGGAAGCAGAGGTTGCAGTGAGCAGAGATCACACCATTGCACTCCAGCCTGGACAACAAAAGCAAAACTCCATCTCAAAAAAAAAAGATAAAAGAAAGAAAAAAAAAAGAAAGATTGTAGGTTCCCAGCAGGCAGGGATTGTCTTTTGGTCCATTTTTTTTCCAGCTAGATCCCCAGCACCTAGGCTAGATCCTGGCAGAGAGTAGGTACAATCTGTTGGCTGAATGGGGTTTTAACCTCAAGAGCTGATGCCTCATGTCCCCTTAGAATTTGGGTACAAAAAAAGATGCATGAGGGGAGGTGGAATGCTGGGCAGTCTGTCCACTTAGAGGATTCCAAGTCAGGCATGGTTGCCAAAGCCTTGTCATGTGGACAAGCTTGGAGGGAGATTGGGGATCAACAAGTAGAATGTGGCAAAAAGCAAGCTTTGGCTTAGTCTCACCATCAGAACTATTATTTGATAGCAGTGCCAGCTGGGGCAGACTGTGGGCAATTGCTGTGGCAATGGTGCCCAGGTGTGACTCCTGCCTTCTGGTGTCCACCCCCGAGGTCGTCTCCCTGCAACACTGACACTGGGTTTGGCCACGTGACCTGCTTACCACAATGGGACAACAGCAAACAAGACACAAGCAAAGGTTGGAAAAGGGCTTGCCCATGGGGGCTTGTCCTCTCTTGCTGCAGGGCAGTCTTCAGTCACCATCCAAAGGAGCCCAGACTGGCCTCCAAGAGGATAAGTGACCCTGTGGAGAGAGGCCCCAGCCATCCCAGCTGTATTAGTTGGTCTTTTTTCTTTTTCCCTATATTTTCTGATGCTGTGACATCTTGGGACCTCACTGACACTGCAGGGACTGATCCTCTCAGGGTTAGCTAATTCCCAGAGATAGCAAACAGCTCAAGGGGTACATGCCTTTCAAATGAAAATCAACCAGTCTAGAGTTCCCACCCCAACCACCTCCTCTACTGAGCTTTCATACTCAGGGCCACTGTCCCCTCCCCTAATCTTCCCAGGGCCAGGTACCAGACAACTAGAGCCAGCCCCCATGCTCCAGAGCCCACTCAAATTACTCAAACTAGCCAATCCTAAACCTGCTTACCCTCACTTGCTTTGCTTTTTCTATGCAGTTGAACCGGTGCTCAAACCATGTCAACTGGACACATTCTCCATCTCTCAGCTTTGCTTCCTTCAGCACTGGCTTTATTCTTAGATAGTGGCAAAGGTGACCATCAAAAACTCCAGGCCTATAACTTCCAGATTAGCAACTCCCCAGGAAAGAGAACTCTCCTTCCTAATTGTTTCAGCAAAAGTCCCGGAGCTGACTCTCACTGGTCTGGCTTGAATCACATGACTATTGTTGAACCAATCACTGGGGCCAGGAAAATGCAGTACTGTGATTGGTTAGATTTGAGTCCAACAAAGGAAGGGATTAATTGCACTTGGAATGAGAACGGGGTCAGGGTAGTTTCCCAAAGGAGAAGAGGATCTGTCACCAAAAAGTGGGAGGAATGGGTCCTGGGAAGGCAGAAACAACAGATTCCCTCCAGGAATGCTCTGAGCCTTTCTTTCCTGGCCTGATTCCTGACAGCTTTCTGGAACCTTGTCCCAGTCTGGATTTCTTTCTGAGAGAAGGAAGAGACTCACTCCCTTGACCCTTTACTTTTGTACTGAGAACCAAAACCAGTTCTGACTGGCTCTTAACGTCAACCACTCAGCATCAAATAAAAAATAATGTTTGACCCTGGGCTTAGAAAACGGTGGAATGATTGTCCTTGGCTCTGACAACTGCTTCTGGTTAAGAATGAAGAACATTTTTGTTATTGGTTACGGTGGATTGGGACTTGATATTCAATCATCCAAATTGTTATTCCTTTCAATGGGGTTATTTTATTGGCCTTTCTGCTTTGTCTGGGGTCATTCTTTGCCATGGGGAAATTTGTTCTTTTTTCCTCCCCCTATAATGGAGGTCGTGTTGCTGACACCTCATGTTGTAGGGATGGCTCTTCTGATTGCTTTACAATAAGCATGATGATCAGAAGGTTTCCTTACAGCAGAACAGCACCTTGCCATCTATAAAGCACTTTCACACATGCTACTATATTTGATCACTACAATAAGCAGCATCGAGGAGAACAAATAGCATTATAACCACTTTCTATAGATATGGAAATAGTCCCAGAGAGGTTAAGTGACTGGTTAAAGGTCACAGAGTTATGTTACCTTAGGTGGCATGAAAATATGGGCAGGGAATAAGCAGGCATTTATTCAAGGCTTGATTTATTTAACAAGACAAGGCTTTATTGTTACAAAGCTAATCTGGGCTCACTCCCCCAGCTCCCTTCTTATTTTGGTACACAAACTACACAGCCCCGAAGGTACACACACACACACACACACACACACACACACACACACACAAACCCTGGGCCACCAATAGCCATGGCTAGAACCCAGCCAAGCTTGTCAGCATGCAGCCTCACCCACAAGCAGGTCTGGGAGATGCAGCCCCAGCCTGGCCCACGGGCAGGTGTCCAGGAGCCCACGGCTTGGTTCAGTCCTCCCAGGAGCTCCTCACCTCACCCAGCACTTTATCTCCTCAAAGGGGCTGGTGGCTGAGGCTATGGGTAGGGCTAGGGCTTTGTCAGGAGGGGAGGAGGCAAGTCTGGTAGGGCCTGGGGGGCTGTGGAAATCTCAAGTCCTGAGTGGAAACTCCAGGCTGATACGCTGAGAGCATCCCTTCCAGGGACTCTCTCTCCCCTCTCACATCCTTGCCTTTTCCCTCTGTGCCTGAAGCTTGCACAGAAAATCCTGATTTAAAGGATGACTGGGCCAGGGGTGCGGGGGCTCACGCCTGTAATGCTGGCATTTTGGGAGGCCGAGGCAGGTGGATAACCTGAGGTCGGGAGTCCGAGACCAGCCTGGCCAATATGGAGAAACCCTGTCTCTACTAAAAATACAAAATCAGCCGGGCATGGTGGTGAATGCCTGTAAGAGGCTGAGGCAGGAGAATCCCTTGAATCCAGGAGGAGGAAGTTGTGGTGAGCCCAGATCACATCATTACATTCCAGCCTGGGCAATAAGAGTGAAACTCTGTCTCAAAAAAAAAAAAAAAAAAAAAACAGAATGGCTGGAGGTCTTCCTTGGTTTCCACGTGACCCGTAAAGTCTACTCATTACCAAAGAAAAGTGGAGAGCAAGGTCATCAGAGTAGATGCTACCTCCATTTTCCCTCCTGTCATGGGAGGAAGGGCCTCGTAGGAGATTCCTAGGATTCCTTGTCATGATTCAAGGAATCTCCAGGCAACCTATTTGAACACTCTGCCTGTGGCCTAACAAACAAGGTAAATGGCAACCCCTGCAGAAGTGGTCCCTGACCCCAACCCTGTCATCCCCATCTCTGGGACTCATTGTGGAAGTTCTGGGCATTCAGCATGACAGACTGGCCAGCAGAGAAGTGACCTAGCCCCAGAGCTCTCTGGGAAAAAACCTCAGCATTGGCCCCAGACCCCACTCTGGGGTTTTCATAGGTCCAAGCACCTTCCCAGCATCCAGGTGAAAGCACCTTCTAGCATCCAGCACTTATTACACCCTGCCCAACCCAGCCTGGGTGAAGCCTTCCCCTGGATGCTTCTTGGATGTGCACTGCTGGGAGACTTCTATTCTGGAAGATCCTGCAGCAGAGAGGAATAGGAAATGCCAGAAACTCATCTATCTGATAGGCTTTGTTTTTCCCCCATAGGAGAAAAACCCAATCACACCATCTCCCACTTGGAATAACTGCAATTACCCGCTCCCCATAAGTGGAAGAACAGCAGGACTAATCAAATGACAGCACTCTGGGAAGCCAATGTATCCCAGTACCAATCCTTTTGAAAAACCCATATGGAAAGCTACACATTCTATTTGTCTTGTCTGGGGGAAAAATGAGTTTTAAGTATGTTGAATCAAAAATGATATATACCAGACATTAGTGATCCAGAACAAATGACTTGGGAGAAACGACTCTGAAAATGTTCAGTATTCAGGTTGCCAAAGAACTGGAAATTTAGGCTGAAATACAAGCACAGAACATTCACATTGGACACCCACATGCCCCTACCAGGCCCCAGTGAAATGGGTCCTCAGACAAAGCCCTGGTCCCTAAGCACTGGCCTCAGCAGCTTTCCCCCAGTGACACTCCCTGGCCACCTCCTAGCGAGCTTCAGTGTCTTCCTGTTTGGCCAGGCTGTTGAGGCCTGAAGAACTCGAGTCTGCCCTACAGAGCCCGCCTGACCAGGTTGAGGAAAGGCTGGGGAGGTAGAGAAGAGGTTCACTTTCCACCACATTCCCAAGCCCAGCAGACAATGATGCCATTTAAAAGTCAGTTTACGGCCGGGCAAGGTGGCTCATGCCTGTAATCCCAGCACTTTGGGAGGCCGAGGCAGGTGGATCACAAGGTCAGGAGATTGAGACCATCCTGGCTAACACAGTGAAACCCTGCCTCTTCTAAAATACAAAAATTAGCGGGGTGTGGTGGCACGTGCCTGTTATCGCAGCTACTCGGGAGGCTGAGGCAAAATTGCTTGAACACAGGAGATGGTGCCAGTTGAACCCGGGAGGTGGAGGTTGCAGTGAGCCGAGATCTCGCCATTGTACTCCAGCCTGAGCGACAGAGAGAGACTCCAAAAAAAAAAAAAAAGGTCAGTTTACAGCCAGGCACGGTGGCTCACGCCTGTAATCCCAGCACTTTGGGAGGCTGAGGCGGGTGGATCACAAGGTCAGGAGTTTGAGACGAGCCTGGCCAAAATGGTGAAACCCTGTTTCTACTAAAAATTCAAAAATTAGCCAGGTGTGGTGGTGGGTGCCTGTAATCCCAGCTCTTCGGGAGGCTGAGGCAGAATTGCTTGAACCCAGAAGGCAGAGGTTGCAGTGAACCAAGACGGCGCCATTGCACTCCAGCCTGAGACACAGCGAGACTCCGTCTCAAAAAAAAAAAAAAAAGTCAGTTTACAAACCGTGGAGGGCACTGATTGTTCTCTTCCAAGTAAAACCGGTGAGGTAGAAAGCTCCTGGGAGTAGACATTGGGAGACCTGGGTTCTAACCCCGGCTCTATTAGTAGCTGCTAGTACCAAAGGTCTTGGACAAATCCCTTCTCTTCTCTAGTCCCTAGTTGATAAATTAAGAAACTGGATTTAAATGCTCTCTTTCAATTCTACAACCAACATATTTTTTTTCTTTTCACTCTTTCAAGAGTCTGTAGAAAAGGGTCAAAAAAGATACCTCTTTTTTCAAGAGGGTAGAACATGGTGAATAAGAGCAGTCTTTCAAATCAGCCTGCACAGGTTTGAATCCCAGCCCGGCTGCTTTCAAACTGTGTGACCCTGATCAAGTAACTTAACCTCTCTGTGCTTCCATTTTCGCTTCTGTATCATGAAGATAGTAGCATCTGTCGCATACCCTTGTGAAAGGACATGATGAATTAGCACTCAAAGGCCTTCCTATAGCTCCTAGCACATAGCTATTATTTCTTCAGCAACTACTGTATACCGCACTCCCTCCCAGGCAACTGCAGATACAGAAGTGATCGAGAACTATGGTCCTTGCCCTCTAGGATCATACTGTCTCCTAGGAAAATGTTACCCTGGCAGCCTCTCTCTGACGGTCACATGTTTGCATCCCTAAAGGTGGGATGGTTCCTGACCTTCTGCCAGGGCTCGAGGTTGGGCATGGAGCAAGACCCCCCCACAGGTCTCCGAAGCGCAAACCAGCGTCCTGACTCTTGATTTTTTTCTTTCCCTGCTTCTTTACTGCTTATCCCCCTCCTGATTCCACTTGATGTCTAACTTCAAAGAGAATAGAAATAAACAAAAGCTCCTGCAAAAGAGGCTGTTCTCCTCCTCCCCCACTGCCTTCCCTCTGCCTGTTTGTATTGCATCACTCCTGCTCACCGCCTTGCTCCATTTGCCCCGTTTAGGGAGCTACGAGATCCCTCAGTGCCTCCCTGCCCTCCTAAGAACACACTCTGGCCTTGCTCTTCCTAGAACCCGACACAGCTGTAATCTTCTTGGTTCTTGAGGACACTGGCTGCAGGAACATTCAGCTGTGTTTTCCCAGGGGATGGGAGAGGGGGCAAGACAAATGGTTCAGCCCCTGCTCAGTCAGCAAGGAAGGTAATTGGGATTAATCTGAGCACTGCCAAATGCAGATGAGTCCCCAGCCTAGGAGGGAGGGGCAGGCAGCTGCTGTCTCAGGGGCCAGCTGCAGCTGCCAGGGGGTCTGGGGATGAGGAATGAGGCGCTGGCACAGAACAGAGAGCCCCAAGGGGTTTGGACAGCATCATGGAGGTCAGAGGCTGCCCAGCCCAGTCTGGCCAGGAGGGCTGCTTGGTGGATGCCTTTCATGGCAGGCTAGGGAGCTGGCAATCTAACTGTGTACACCCAAATTCACAGTGGCTGTTTGAGGAATTCCCAAGTCCCTTGCTGGAGCCAAGATTATGAAAAACAGGATTCTAGAGAAATCCTGTGGCCTCCCCTGCCACCATGCTCATTCTTGGGCTGCCAGGGGTGGGGGTGCTGCAGGGAGGAGTGCAAATGGCAGCACTTTGGCCAATTCTGGCAGGTCCTGGGCCAGGAAGATTAATTGATGGTAAGCAAGAAGCTGGACAAATATTTCTGAGTGCCTACTATGTGCCCAATGCTGTGCCAGGCTCTGGAAAAACAAAACTGAACAGGAGCAAACAGAGGAGCTCGTAGCCTACTAGGCAGACAGCAGCACAGGGGACGAAGAGGCTCCCTTGCCGTGGGAAACACATGGAGGTGATCTTTGGAGTCCTGGTGCCCCTGCCACCCTCTCCTCCATGCCCCTCATCCCTGCAAGTGCCATAATCCTTTTACAGTATTAGTGGCTAATGAAGAGTTACTTCCAGGGTGATTTGTTTAAAGAGAAAATTCTTGAAGCCCTCAAACCCTCCAGTGGTAACAGGGGCAGGGGATCAAAATGGCAACGTTTTAGGCCTCCTGCTAGATCTGGGGAGGGGAGGAAGTAATCACCCACTGACCTGAGGTCAGGATGTCTGGGGTCTGGTCCATGCCCTGTCACTCTAGGCTGGGTGAGCTGGGGCAAGTCACTAAGCTCTCAAAGCCTCCCCTCCCAGGTTTCTGTGCAGCTTAGAGGAGATGTGTTTGGCAGGGAAGGGGCAGACCCCGGCATGATACCCTGCAGGAGCCTCCCTGTCTCCGTCTTGCAGCAGCCCTGTGGCCCTCTCATATCCCTGGATGCACACTTGCTGCTGAGTTTCCTATGGGTCATGTTCACATCCATTCATGTGTAAACAGCTGTTGAAAATAATACAATATTTTATGAGGCTAAACAAAGGACATGGGGCCCTAAGAAAAACAAATGCATAATCCAGTGGAACAGAATAGAGAACTCAGGAACACATCCACACATCTACAGTGAACTCATTTTTGACAAAGTTTCCAAGAACAGACATTGAGGAAATGTATTTAATAAAAGGTGCTGAGAAAACTGGATGTCCATATGCAGAAGAATGAAACTAGACTCCTATCTCTCGCCAAGAATGGGAGAAAGTATTTGCAAACTACCCATATGACAAAGGATTAATAACCAGGATATATAAGGAGCTCAAACAACTCTATGGGGAAAAAAATCTAATAATCCCATTTTTAAAATTGGCAGAAGATCTGAATAGACGTTTCTCAAAAGAAGACCTACAAATGGCAAACAGGCGTATGATCCAAATGACAGACAATGACAAATGCTGGTGAGCATGTGGCAAAAAGGGAATCCTCATACACTGTTAGTGAAATGTAAATTAGTACAACCACTATGGAGAACAGTTTGGAAGTTCCTCAAAAAACTAAAAATAAAGCTATCATGTGATTTCTGCACTCCGGTGCTTACTGTAGCACTGTTCACAATAGCCAAGATTTGGAAGCAATCTAAGCCATCCACCAATAGATAAATGGTGGTGGGCGCAGTGTCTCACATCCATAATCCTAGCACTCTGGGAGGCCAAGGCAGGTGGATGGCTTGAACCCAGGAGTTCGAGATCAGGCTGGGCAACATGGTGAAACCCTGTCTCTACAAAGAAATACAAAAATTAGCCAGGTGTGGTGGCACACGCCTGTAGTCCCAGCTCCTTGGGAGACTGAAGGACTGAGGTGGGAGGATCAATGGAGCCCAGGAGGTTGAGGCTGCAGTGAGCCGTGATTGCTCCACTGTACTCCAGCTTAGGCAACAGAGTAAGACCCTGTCTCAAAAAAAAAAAAAAAAAAAAAAAAAAAAAGATGAATGGATGCAGAAATGTAGTATATACACACAATGGAGTACTATTCAGTCATAAAAACAGATGGGATCCTGTCATTTGCAACAACGTGGTTGGAACTGGAGATCATTATATTAAGTGAAATAAGTCAGGGACAGAAAGATAAACTTCTGTTCATGCTTATCTGTGGGTGCTAAAAATTAAAACAGTTGAACTGATAGAGACTAGAAGGACGGTTACCAGAGGCTGCGAAGGGTAGTGGGGTGGAGGGAGGGGTGATGTTTAATAGGTACAAAAAAAATTGAAAGAATAAATAAGATGAAGTATTTGCTAGCATAAAAGGGAGACTATAGTAAAAACTAATGCAATTGTACATTTCAAAATAACTAATGCTTGAGGGAATGAATACCTTATTTACCCTGATGTAATTAGTACACATTTGCATACCTATATCAGAATATTTCACATAACCCATAAATATGTACATCTACTGTGTACCCACAAAAATTAAAAATTAAAACAAATTAAGGCTGAGTACGGTGGCTCACGCCTGTAATCCCAGCACTTTGGGAGGCCTAGTAGGGTGGATCACTTGAGGTCAGGAGTTTAAGACCAGCCTGGCCAACATGGTGAAACCCCGTCTCTACCAAAAATATAAAAAATTAGCTGTGTGTGGTGGCATGTGCCTGTAATCCAGCAACTCAGGAGGCTGAGGCAGGAGAATCGCTTGAACCCAGGAGGCGGAGGTTGCAGTGAGCCGAGATCGTGCCACTGCACTCCAGCCTGGGCGACAGAGTGAAACTCCATCTCAAAAAAAAAAAAAAATTAAAAAAGAAGACAAGGGGCACTTGTGGGGTGTGGGGAGGGCGTCTCTGTGACCCATACATTCTGGGGCCAAAGGGGCCCAGTATCTGCAAAGGCGGCTTCAGGGTCATTTAAAATAGGCTTGGTAGAACCAGGTCTCCCCCGAGACCTGTGCAGGGGAGGCCGTGGGTCTCCAATGCGTGCTTGCTAGCCCTTTAAATGCGCATGGTGTGTGCCCAGCGCCCAGTGGCTACCCAACACACGTTGGCCCGTGCTCCTCTCGCCAAACTCTGCCATGACACAGGTCGGGGTCGCGGTGCGTCAAGCCCTTGGTTGGGCTTCCACTGCCGGGCGGCGCCTAGTCCTCCACACCCCGCTGGGGAAAGCGCCCTCCACCTTCGCTGCCGCCGCCTCTGCCTCGCCTGGAAATCGCTGCGGGTGCTGGGCAGAGGCCGCGAGTTCCCGCTCTGCCTCCCGGCTCTTCACGCTGCTGAAAGGGGTGAGGATGGCAAAAAGCAAGGTCCGTGGCTCAGGGACGTCGTCTTGGTCAAGGCTTTCCACGCCAGGCTGGGTCAAAGAGCGCAGCCACGTGGGAGAGTTAACTTAGGGCCCCGCTGGGATGCCAGCCAGCAGCAGTCTAATCTTGATGCTGTGTGGTCTGGGCACGCGTTTTCCTCTTTCTGGGCCTGTTTCTTCAGCCTGAAAAGTCACATCCTACACCCATTTGCTTAGGTCGATTCTGCATCCACAATTCCATGATTCCGTAGATGGGTGTATCCGGGAGCATGGCACCGAGTCAGGTCCCCCAGCAGCCCAGTCCTTTGCCTCTGAGCCCACATAACACGTTTGGAACACACGTTTTATTGAGGTGCCAGCCGAGCTCTATTGGGGGCGGCTACCCGAGTGAGCGTTGAGAAGGAGTCTGAGGCCACAGCTGGGTCCAGAGGAAGACTGCAGAGCGCAGGGTTAAAGCTGGGCCAGGAGGCCGGGAGGCCGACGTCTGGGTTCTAGCGCCGGCGCCCTGTGCCCGTGGGCAAGTTACTCAATCTCTCCCTGCACGAGGCATGGTACTGTGCCGGCCCGCGGGGCTGGGGGTGGAGCGGAATGAAACGATGCACGCGAGGTGCGCGCGCGGGCCCGGCGGAGTCCACGCACCCCATGCAGGAGGACTGCCTGGGCGGATGTGGGAGGGCCGGGAACCCCAGAATCATCCTGGTTGCCCTCCCAGTATCTCCCAGAAAAGGGGAGTCGGAATATCTCTCACAAGGAGTCGAGTCGGAGGAGACTCGAGTCCTCGGGAAACCGCTGAGCTGCTCGGGTGCCTTTTCTTTTTGTCCTGGAAGGAATCTATCCGTACAGGAAATGTCTTCGTTACCCGCGCCGCGACTCTTCACAGAGCCCACCCTGTGCCCCTTTCTGAGCCAGTCTGGGAGGGCTGGGGCCTCTCCCCTGGGCCGCTCCCTCGGGATTCCCGCGGAGGCACGGGCGCGGGGAGCTCAGCTGTCGGGGTCCGCAGGCGCAGAGGTGCGCCCTGACTCGCCGGGCTGGGGCGGGACGATTCCACCCGCTCAGCAAATTTCCCTTTATTATTGTTGGTTTTGTCTGTTGGCTTTTACCCACTTTCCTTTTCCTTATTCCCCTGAGGCAGCAATGCTGAGCCCAGCGAAGCAGCTGCGCGAAGGGGGAGAGACGCACGGAGGGCCCCCGGGTTCCCCCAAACTTCACTGCCCCCAACCCCCCTCCAGCCAGCTTCGCGCCGCGCTTCTGGGCCTCTTTTCTGCCAAGGCAACTGAATGTCCATCCCCGAGGGCCCTGTACCCGGGGATTGGAGGGGGTTGGGGTGGGAGGTGGGGCGCTGGACAGCGGCACCATTGGTCCCGTGAGCGCTCCCGCTGCCAGAAGCTGCGTCCCCCGAGCTAACTACCTGGATGACTCTCGTCCCCTTTAACAAGCGCTTTACATTTAACTCATTTCATTCTCACAGTTCTGTGAGTAGGTCCTGTTATTATCCCACACTGTTATTGTCAGCCACCAAGCCAAGCAATAACAATAAGATAACGAAAGCCTAGCAAACCAGTAATTTTTCATCTGAGCATTAAGATTTGAAGGGAATATTTAAGAGGTGCCTGCCCACAAAAACATCACACTACACTCAGGTCTAAAAATCTACCAGTGGTTATTTCTTCGTTTGAATTAATTGCAGTTCTTTCAGGCAAGTCTAGCTGTCTGAACTTTACATGAGTGTGAGTATGTCCCATGCAATAATACTTATACTAAAAATGCATCTGTTGTTTATCAGGGGGCATATTTACACCAAAAAACAATCTGCGGATAATCTGAAATTCAAATTTAACTTGGTGTCCTTTTTTTTTTGAGACGGAGTTTGGCTCTTGTTGCCCAGGCTGGAGTACAATGGCACTATCTCGACTCACGGCAACCTCTGCCTCCCGGGTTCAAGCAATTCTCCTGCCTCAGGGTTACAGGCATGCACCACCAGGCCCAGCTAATTTTGTATTTTTAGTAGAGACAGGGTTTCTCCATGTTGGCCAGGCTGTGATGGAGTAGGGAGGAGAGCTCGAGGGGAGGCAGGGCGGAGCGTCGGCCCCCAAAGCACATCTGTTTGAATTCTGAGAGCCTAGGCCTGGCCATCACGGTGGCTCACACCTGTAATCCTAGCACTTTGGGAGGCCAAGGAGGGAGGATCACTTGAGGCCAGGAGTTTGAGACCAGCCTGGGCATAGTGAGACCCTGTCTCTATCAAAAATTTTAAAACGAAAAAAAATAGCCAGGTATGGTGGCCCATATCTGTGATCCTAGCTCCTCAGGAAGCTGAGGCAGGAGGATCGTTTAAGGCAGGGAAGTCGAGGCTTCAGTGCACTATGATTGCCCCACTGCACTCCAGCCTGGGTGACAGAGTGAGACCCTGTCTCAAAATAATAAAATAAATAAAAATGAAATAAAAAGAATTCTGAGAGCCTGGAGAGCAGGAGAGATAAACATTGGGCTGAGGTGTCTAAGGAAGTGGGTGGGCGGCAGGGGCAGAATTCTGAGCACCAGGTGCTCCTGCCTCAGGTGGAAGGAGTGTTGGGGTCTTCCCTTGCAGCAGGGGGGGTGAAGGCAGGCACAGGGCTGAGGTGGTGGAAGTGGGGGTTTGTAGACCCGGAGATCAGGAAAGGGAACTGTCATGTGGCTTCTATTTTGCCGCAGAAGCAGGGAACGATATCAAATACCAAGGTTGTGGGGAAAACTGGAGGGACTGACCAAGCACATGTCAGAACCTGCTCAGAGAACTGAGCAGGTTTTGAGACAGAATCTCGCTCTGTCACCCAGGCTGGTGTGCAGTGGTGTGATCTCAGCTCATGCAACTTCTGCCTCCTGGGTTCAAGCAATTCTCCTGCCTCAGCCTCCCAAGTAGCTGGGACTATAGGCATGCACCACAATACCTGGCTAAATTTTGTAGTTTTAATAGGGATGGGGTTTCACCATGTTGGTCCGGCTGGTCTCAAACTCCTGACATCAGGTGAGGTCTCTACCAAAAGCCCATCTCTACCAAAAATGGCCAGGTGTGGTAGCTCACTCCTGTAATCCCAGCACTTTGGGAGGCTGAGGCAGGGGGATGAGATCAAGAGTTTGAGACCAGCCTGGCCAACATGTGAAACCCTGTCTCTACTAAAAACACAAAAATTAGCCAGGCGTGGTGTCAGGTACCTGTAATCCCAGCTACTTGGGAGGCTGAGGTAGGAGAATAGCTTGAACTTGGGAGGCAGGGGTTGCAGTGAGCTGAGATCGTGCCATTGTACTCAAGCCTGGACAACAAGAGTGAGACACTGTCTCAAAAAAAAAAAAAAAAAAAAAAAACAACTGTGGAAAACTGAATCACTCCTGTATTGCTGCTGAGGATGCAAAATGGAACAGCCACTCTGGAAAAAAGAATGGCTGTTTCTTACAAAGTTAAACATGTGTGTACCATGTGACCAGCAACTGTATACCTAGACATTTATCTGCGAGAATGAAAACCTAATGTTCACCCAAAAGCTTGCATATGAATATTCGCAGTAGTTTTATTTGTAATAGCCAAAAACTGGAAACAACCCCGATGTCTTTCAAGGGGTAATACCATAGAATATTAACCAACAAGAAAAAAGAAATGAACTGTGGATACCTGCACTGGCTTGGATGAATCTCCAGGGCATGTTGCTGAGTGAAAAAGCCAGTTCCTCAAACATAACATACTATTTGTTTCACTTATATAACATTATTGAGATGGCACAATCGTAGAGGTGGAGAACAGATAAGTGGTTGCCAGGTGTTAGGAATGGGAAAGAGGGAAGAAGGTAGGGCAGCTTTGAAAGGGTGGCAGGAGGGATCCCTGTGGCAATGGTAACGTTCTGCATCTTGACTGTATCACCATCAATATCCTAGCTGCAGCATTGTAGGTAGAGTTGCCTAAGACGTTACCATTGGGGAGAAACTGGGTAGAGGTAAAAGGCATCTATTATTTCTTACAACTCTGTATAAATCTACAATTATCTCAGAATTAAAAGTTTAATTAAGAATACATTCAAAAGAAGTTTCACACTGTATGAGTCCATTGATATACCATACTTGAAATGATAAAATTACAGAGACGAACAGATCACTGTTTCCCAGGGGTTCGACAGTGGGTAGAGCCACGTGGCTGTAGCTATAAAAGCATAGTGGGGGCTCCTTGTGACGGAACTGTCCTGTATCTTGACTGTGGTGGTCACCATGAACCTCTGCATGTAATAAGGCTGCATAGAATTAAATACACAGAGACATACACAAATGAATACATGTCACACTGATGAAATCTGAGTAAGGCCAATGGATTGCATCAATGTCAATTTCCAGGTTGTGATATGGTACCACAAGATGGTATTGTTGGATGCAAGGTGTAGGAGATCTCTCTGTGTCATTTCTTACAATGACATGTACACATACAATTATCACAAAAATTAAATCATGTGAAATTGCAATAAATAAATTATATTTTTAAATATTTTTAAAATATGTTAAACATATATATTAAAATAAATTTAAAATATTGAAGGACATATTGGATTGTTTCCAGTTTTTGGCTATTACAGATAAAACTGCTATGATGATTCATGTGCAGGCTTTGCAAGAACATTCAAGTTTTCATTCTCTGGAATAAATGCCTGGGAGTGCAATTGCTGGATCATTTGGTAAAGCAAACTAAAACTCATCACTGCCTATTTCGCCACATTTCCCTCCTGTCTGTGTCCTTGAGATTATTTACATCTATTGTATCTATCTGGTGGCTGACTGATGTCATGTTGGTCCATTTTGTTGTGATTGGTTCTGTTTATGTGATGGATTACGCTTACTGATTTGCATATGTTGAACCAGCCTTGCAGCCCAGGGATGAACCGACTTCATCATGGTGGCTACGCTTTTTGATGTGCTGCTGGATTTTTGCATTGATGTTCTTCAAGGATATTGGCCTGAAGTTTTCTTTTTTTGTCTGTGTCTTTGCCAGCTTTTGGTATCAGGATGATGCTGGCCTCATAAAATGAGTTAGGAAGGAGTCCCTCCTTCTCAGTTGGTTGGAATAGTTTCAGAAGGAATGGTACCAGCTCCTCTTTGTACCTCTGGTAGAATTTGGCTGTGAATCTGTCTGGTCCTGGGTTTTTTTGGTTAGTAAGATATTAATTCCTTTTTTTTTTTTTTTTTTTTTTTTTTTTGAGACAGGGTCTTACCCTGTCTCCCAGCCTGGGGTGCAGTGGTACAATCTCAGCTCACTGCAACCTTCCCCTCCCGGGTTCAAGTGATCCTCCCATCTCAGCCTCCTGAGTAGCTGGGATTACAGGCATGTGCCACCATACCCTGCTAATTTTTGTATTTTTAGTAGAGATGGGGTTTCACCATGTTGGCCAGGCTAATCTTGAACTTCTGGTTTCAAGTGATCCACCTGCCTCGGCCTCCCAAAGTGCTGGGATTACAGGTGTGAGCCACTGAGCCTGGCCTCATATTTGTATTCTTGTGGAAATACTTATACCATCAGAATGGGCAGACACTACTAATCAAAGTTTTCCCCCACCTCCTCTAGAGCCTGTTGTTAAGCATCTGCCAGCACACCACTGGGCTGGCCCGCTTGTCATGTCTGAGGGGTGGAGTATGCTCTTTGAGGACGACGGAAGCAGGAGCTGAACTAGCAGCAGCAGGGTTGCTGGACGCTGCTGTGGGCCAGCTGAGGGAGGAGACCACAGCTGGACAGGGCCAGGCCTGCTGGCGTTAACAAACGCCATTGACTGCATTTGTTGAAGATTGGAGTTTTGCCAGGTGCCTGTAAGGAAGAACAATGGGGGAGAGGGAGTTAGTGCTTGACACTGGAGCATGGATTTGAGGTGGAAAGGGAGAGATGTGGAGGAATGGGGACTGAGGGATGGGGACAGCGTGGGAGTGTCCAGGGGCTGGAAGTCCCAAAGAGCCAGAGGAACAGTGTGTCACAGGTGACCGAGCTGACCTGCTAGGGTGGAGGATGCAGTCAGGTGCACAGCTGAGTGTACTGTTTGCTGACAGTTGGGTAGCCCCTCCAGGTGCACTGCGTGGCCACTGGCATGGGCTCAGGCAGAGGGAGGAGAGGGCACTGGTGATGAGGAGTAAAGGAGGTGAGTGGCCAGGAGCTGGACAGGATGTGTCCAGAGAGGCTGATGAATCCTGGGATTGTGGCAGGATTTGGAGCAGAGAAGGACAAGTAGAGAGGGATAGGGACAATAGAGAAGGGAGAGAAAGAGGGAAGAGGCAGGGAGGGAGAGATGGATCCAAAGGAAGAGAAAGAAAAACATTTATTTTGGGCAGAGGCAAGAAAGGGAAACTAATGTGTAAGGCTGTTTGGGGGCATCATTTAGTGATACTAAATGTCTCTATTTTAATCAATAAGGCTAAAGGACTTGATTGAGAATCTAAACCACCCCAGGTACCAGGCTAAATGTCTCCCATTTGCAATTCTTAAATTATCATAAGAGTCTGAAATGATCAGACTCTTCAGGAGTGTCCCAAATCACAGGACAAAGAGTACCCGAGAAAATGAAGAGTGGCTGGGACGGTTCGAAGGGCCCAACCCGGCTGGCAGCCATGCGCGGCTCCGGGCCTGAGTGGCTGCTAATCTGAGAGTGGAGGCTTCAAAGCAAAGGGGTTGTCAACCAGAAGGCAGGGGATGGGACCAGACCTCAACTAGAAAAGTCTGATTCCTCCAAGGACCCAAATGGGGTCCCAAGAAATTATCAGTCAGTCCAGAGAGTGAAAGAATGATGAAGGTTCTTTCGAGTTGCAGAAATCATGTCTTTCTTACTCAAATGTGGATTTGCTATATCCAGCCCAGTGTCTCATATAGAGCAAGTGCTCAATAAATATTTGTATAATTAAGCAAAATTGACTTTAAAGAAATAGGGAGTATGTGTGCATGTTTCTTTTTTTTTTTTTTTTGAGACAGAGTCTCAGTCACCAGGCGCCAGGCTAGAGTGCAGTGGCACGACCTTGGCTCACTGCAACTTCCGCTGCCCGGGTTCAAGCATTCTCCTGCCTCAGCCTCCCGAGTAGCTGGGACTACAGGCGCGCGCCACCACGCCCAGCTAATTTTTTTGTATTTTTAGTAGAGACGGGGGTTTCACCATGTTGACCAGGACGGTCTCGATCTCTTGACCTCGTGATCCGCCCGCCTCGGCCTCCCAAAGTGCTGGGATTACAGGCGTGAGCCACCGCGCCCGGCCGTGTGCATGTTTCAACCTATCTGTTGGGGGCCTAATATGTTCCCCCTCCAGACAGATTTTAAATTTAAGGAGCATATGTTCTCAGGATCCCCTGAGGCTGTGTCATGGAAAAAAAAAAAAAAAACTTTAAAATTTAAAAAAAAAGTCTAAAATGGAGAAGGTATCAGTACAGTCAACTCTGTAACAGAGGACCCCCAGCTGTCCAATTGATGGTTTTCTTCTCCTTCTTTTTGTTTTATTTTGTTTTTGTTTGGGGCTTGGGGGTTGAGACAGAGAGCCATGACTTCTGAGCAGTCATGATCACAGCTCACTGCAGCCTCCACCTCCCAGGCTCACATAAGCTTCCCACCTCAGCTTCCTGAGTAGCTGGGCCTACAGGCATGAGCCACCACACCGGCTAATTTTTAAAATTTTCTGCAGAGATGGGGTCTTACTATGTTGCCTAGAGTGGCCTTAAACTCCTGATTCAAGCAATCCTCCTGCCTTGGCCTCCCGACGTGCTGGAATTACAGGTGTGAGCCACTGCACCTAGCCCAGTGGATAGTATTCTGTTCTCTTGGTGGAGAATAGGTGGGAAGACCTTCTTTTGCTTCTTAAATGACCCCTGACCCTGCTGTGCAGCAAGTGCAGCTGACCACCATGTAGCCCTCGCTCACTGTAGCAGCTCTGAGTCCTGGGTGCCGTGCTGAGCACTTTCCAAGTAACTGGACTCACTTCAGCCTCACACAGCACTCAGAGAGGAGCTTATTACCATGTCCAGCATATAAATTGGCACCTTCCGGTCAGAGAGGCTGCAGGGTGACACCCCTGGCCAGGGTGGGCCTGAGCCACCAACCCTCTCTTCCTCTTCCGCCTCATGAGTTCAAGTGATTCTTCTGCTTCAGCCTCCTGAGTAGCTGGGATTACAGGCATGCACCACCACACCCGGCTAATTTTTGTATTTGTAGTAGAGACGGGGTTTCTCCATCCTGGGTGACAGAGCCTACCACCCTAGTTGCCTGCCACAAACGATGGACTGTAGTCACAGCGGTCACCCTCTTCTCCTCACCTGCTTGGAACTGGCGCCCACTGATCCCTTTGGACAAACACCTGCCCGTCTGGTCACAAACCAAATCACTCTCTTGTCCAGTAGGTAGAGGCAAGGCAGGGAAAACCCCACAAATTCCACATTGAAAAGAACTTCATTTTGTAGCAAAAGGAGTGGTGGAGGAAGGAGAGAAGTACAGAAAATGATTCAGAAACAGCTTAACTTTGAAAAACAGTAGAAAAATCTCTCAGGCGCTGCAGAGAAGTGCAGTTTTAAATGAAGCCATGCCAGGGGACTGAAAAATTGCTTATGAGCAGAGGACATCGGCTCAGGGAGCAGCTGAACTGACAGGGCAGACAGAACTGCTGGGGTGACAGTTTGTTCAATGGCAGCAAAGAAACCTGAGCACACTCTTAGTCACTGGATTTCAGGAGGCCACTGAATTCTGCAACCACTAAATAGCAGATATGATCAATTCCAAGTATGGCAATAAATATGATCAATTCCAAATATGACAGTTACTGAGTCCTATGGTGCTAAATACCCTGAAACTAAATACTAGAGCAACTAAATACTACAGATGTGAAATACTACATGCCCTAAATACTACAGCCACTAAATTCTTTTTTTTTTTTCTTGAGTCAGAGTGTCACTCTGTCACCCAGGCTGGAGTGCAGTGCCGTGATCTCGGCTCACTGCAACCTCCGCCACCCAGGTTCAAGCGATTCTCCTGCCTCAGCCTCCCAAGTAGCTGGAATTACAGGTGCATGCCACCACGCCCGGCTAATTTTTGTATTTTTAGTAGAGATGGGGTTTCACCATGTTAGCCAGGCTAGTCTCCAACTCCTGACCTTGTGGTCCACCCACCTCGGCCTCCCAAAGTGCTAGTGTGAGCCACCGCGTCTGGCTACAGCCACTTAATTCTACAGCCACGAATACTGTAGCAAATGAACCTACATCTCAGATGTAAAATACTAATTGTTATGACTCCAGTACACTGGGCTGAAGGAAAATCAGTAACTTTGTTAAAAGAATAACAGCTTTGGCAGGGCGTGGTGGCTTACACCTGTAATTCCAGCACTTTGAAAGGCCGAGGTAGGCAGATCACCTGAGGTCAGGAGTTCGAGACCAGTCTGGCCAACATGGTGAAACCCCGTCTCTACTAAAAATACAAAAATTAGCCAGGCATGGTGGCACATACCTGTAATCCCAGCTACTCGGGAGGCTGAGGCACGAGAATCACTTGAATTCGGGAGGCAAAGTTTGCAGTGAATCGAGAACACGCCACTGCACTCCAGCCTGGGTGACAGGACCAGACTCCATCTCAAAGAAAAATAAATAACAGCTTTGGTCCCTGAATTCACGTGTTGGCCCCACTGTGAGTTGGGGCTGGAGGGAGAAGGAAAGGAGAAATGTATGAATTTAATTAAACTCCATGCTAGGCCAGAAGCCTCCCTCTCCTTCCTAGAGCCTCCACTGCATGTGAGCCTCTGTCTGGGTCTGGCAGTTATCTCACAGTCTCCCCAGTCCCACCTCAGTCTAGCTTGAGGAGGGGTATAAAACTGCTTTCCAATGTGGCTGTTTCTTTGACACACAAATCTGTTGGCAATGAACTCCCAGAAAGGGTTCCCTAGTCCAGCAAGAGTAGTAGATGCTGGGGGAGGAAAGGAGAAAGGTTTCCAGAAAGTGATTGCTGAGTGAGCATCAACTGGAAGGAGGAAAGAGAAAGTGGCACCCTGGAAAGAAGCACAGAAAGGAGAAACCGCATATGAGTGGCCAAAACCAGCAGAGTTCTATGTTGCTGAAGCCTGAAGTTTTGATTTAGAAGAGAAAGGAAATTTGGTCCAGCAAGCGTGGACCCAATGGGCAGAGCTCTTATGCATCAGGCTAAAGTTGAGCAGTTGATGAGCAGCCACCGTGAGGCTTTAGGCCAGGGAGAGGGTGACATGCCTGTTAGGGAGGTGACCCTGGCCAAGGCTGGAGTTTGAGATGGCTGGTGTGGAAACCATGGCACCTGTCCAGGACAAGGAGAATGAGGGGGTCTGGATAAATGTGCTGGCAACAGGCAGGTAGAGGTGGGGCAGTCTCAGGAATTATTCAGGAGTAACATTTTACACCCTCCCCCAAGAACCAGCAGAGCTCGGTCAATGACATGGCATAGAGGTGAGAGTGGAGAAGTCTCGACAACCTGAAGTGTCTGGTGTGGACGACTGTGGATCATGGTGCCACAAACTGGGACAAATGATGTAGGAAAAAGAGCTGAAAAGTGTTTCATTTCCCTGTATTCCCTCATTAAAAACCTCCTTAAAACGTGGCCTTAAATAACAGTTTATTATTTCTCATGATTGTGTGGGTCAAAAAATGGGCAGTGCTCAGCGGGGCAGTTTTGCTCCGTACAATTTAACCTGGGGCCATTTGCTGGGCTGTGCCCAGCCAATGGTAGGGCTGGAAGGTCCATGTGTCTCTCACATGCCCAGCACCTTGGTGCTCCTCCACATGGCCCATCTCTCTCCAGGTGGCTACTTGGGCTTCCTTATAGCATGGCGGTCTTAGGATAGCTGAACTTCACTGGGTGGCCTCCCAGAGGGTGTATTCTAAGAGTCCAAGGCAGATGCTCTATATCTTCCAAGTTCCAATCTCAGAAATTACATAAAGTCACTCTACCACATTCTATTAGGTACAAGAAGTCACTGATCCAGCCCATATTTAAGAAAGGAGAAACAGCCTCTGTGTCTGAAGGGAAGGAGTAGCAAAGAACGTGTGGCCATTTTAACCCACCACAGTGGGTGCTGTGAATGCTGTGAGGTGCCACCCAGGTGCCCCTTCAGAAGGGAGGCATTTGGTTCCCTGAGGGTGTATTGGCTGCTCATAGCTGGGTCCCTCTCAGGAATTGTCCTCCCTTAAAGTCACACCCCCTCTCCAAGGACAGCCACCATCCAGTGACTGGTGGGTGCAGGCATACCAGAGCCCAGCTCCCAGGGTCTCTCTGGGACAATTCTGAAAGGTCATCTCAGCTTGAGAGCTCCTGTGGGACCGGCTGATGGCTCCGTGTGTCAAAGCTCAAGTTCTCCCTCTGGCTGGTCTGCTTTCCTCACTCCCTTCAGACGCTGCTCTCGAGTCCTCCCCAGTCATCTCCTGCACATTGGCCTCACAGCATTTGCCAAGAACCTGCCCAGGCTGAGGAACCTGACCTCCACCAAGGGGCTGAGCTCTGACTGGGCGTGGAGCAGTTGGACTGCCTCTGGAACACAGTCAGAGCTTCCGCAGTGGGCAGGGCTTGGGAGGTGGGATGCTGGAGTCTGAGGGAGATGTCTGGGCCTGGGATGGAGTCAGCAGAGTAAGGGGGTTGGGAGGCTAAGGTGAAAACCACGTGAACTCAACCAATCTGCTAATGTTTTATTGTGATTTTTTTTTTTAAGACGGAGTCTCACTCTGTTGCCCAGGCTGGAGTGCAGTGGCGTGATCTTGGCTCACTGCAACCTCCACCTCCTGGGTTGAAGCGATTCTCCTGCCTCAGCCTCTGGAGTCGCTGGGGTTACAGGCACCCGCCACCACCCCTGGCTAGTTTTTGTATTTTTAGTAGAGACGGGGTTTTACCATGTTGGCCAAGCTGGTCTCCAACTCCTGACCTTGTGACCCTCCCAAAGTGCTGGGATTACAGGCGTGAGCCACCGCACCCAGCCGAAGTCTACTAATGGTAATTATCAGGTTGTTTCCAATTTTCATTATTACAAATAAAAATAATTATAATACATGGCCTGAAACCTAAATTCTTTCATTCACAGTTCTGATCACTTTTTTTTTTTTTTTTTTTCATATATTTGGAGACCAGGTCTTACCAGGCTGGTCTTGAGTTCCTGAACTCAATCGATCCTCCTGCCTCAGCCTCCTGAGTAGCTGGAATTACAGGTGTGCCCCATTGCACCTGGCTCTGATCCCTTTTTTTAGTGAAAGATTTTGAGTGAAATGATTAATTACTTGAGTGAAATGATGAATTAAAGAACATGAGCATTCTTGAGGCTACCAGGATTTTCTAAGGCCCCTTTGCACACCACATTTACATGGCATTCTCCAGCCAAATTCCCTAAATTCACAAGAGGCCTGATTTAGGGAAGGTCACTGATTCAGCTGGAGAATTAATTATTCATTTGAATTGGTTTGCGCAAAAAGCTCCAGAGAGCCCACAAGAATAAACTGAAAAGCTATTAGAACTAACAGGCGAATTTAATAAAGTGGCTGGATGCAAAATTCAATAGCTTCCTCATCAACTAGCAATAACCAATTAGAAGATATAATGGGGTGGGTGGATGGGGGAGCAGAGATAGCAACAACGGTAACGAAAATACCTCAGATCCGCTGCTCCAGTGTTAGAAATGGAAACGCTCCCTTAAAACTTTGTAGACTTTTTGAAAACCCACGAAATAATTAATTAGATGGGAAATCAGGCCATGTTCCCAAATGGGAAGGCTGCGTGTGCTGTAGAGTTAACCCGCAGGTTGAACACAATCCAATTAAAAGTCCAAGGAGATTTGCTGCTTTGTTGTTGTGAAGCATGCCTCAGTTATTCTGAAGTTCACTCAGAAGAAATACATAGGCAAGAATAGCTGAGAAAAAAAAGTGTGAAGATGAATGAGGAGGATTTTTGCCTTATCAGTTATTAAACATACAATCAAGCTAAAATAATGAAAATAGTGTAGCAATGATGCAAGAATTAGCAGACACATCAGTGGGGTCACATCTACACGCAGGAGTTACCGTGCAAGAGGCTAGTGTCTGATGGAGATGGAATCATGCTGCTGTGAGGACAGGTGCATTATTTGATAAGTGGTACAGAGAAAATTGATTAATGATTTTGAGGGAAATTGTCTCCCATCTCACATTCAAGTAAGTATATTCCCTGTGGATGAAAGAGTTAAATGCTGTTATGGGCTGAACTGTGTCCCCATGAAAAAAAGGTATGTTGAAGTCCTAACCCCCAGCACCTCAGAATGGGACCTTATTTGGAAATGGTTTCATTGCAGATGCAATTAATTGTGCTAATTGAGGTCACAGGAGAATAGAGTAGGCCCCTAATCCAACATGACTTACATGCTTTAGGAAGACGGCATGTGGACACAGAGGCAGGGATTGGAGCTCTATGCTGCTACCAGCTGAGGAAGTCTGGGGCTACCAGAAGCTGGAAGTGGCAAGGAAGGATCTTTCCTCTACGGGTTTCAGAGGGAGCAGCCCTGCTGACCCTTGATCTCAGACTTCCAGCCTCTGGAACTGTGAGACCATACATTTCTGTTGGTCTAAGCCACCCGATTTGTGCCACTTTGCTACAGTAGCCCGAGGACACAAATAGAAATGTCTAATTATAGAACCATGTTACAAATTCAGAGGAAATACAGGTAAAAAAATGTATATACTATACTTGCAAAAGCAGTAATGATAGCAAGAGGAGTCTTACAAAATTTAGGTCTGGCACGGTGGCTCATGCCTGTAATCCCAGCACTTTGGAAGGCTGAGGTGAGACGATCAAGAGGTCAAGACCATCCTCACCAACATGGTGAAACCCCGTCTCTACTAAAAATACAAAAATTAGCTGGGCGTGGTGGCGCGTGCCTGTAGTCCCAGCTGAGGCAGGAGGCTGAGGCAGGAGGATCGCTTGAACCAAGAGGCAGAGGTTGCAGTGAGCCAAGATTGCGCCACTGCACTCCTGCCTGAGTGACAGAGTGAGACTCCCTCTAAAAAATAAAAATAAATAAATAAATAATAAAACATTTTTTAAAAGCAGTAAGAACTTTATAAGCATAAAAGCAATGGAAAAAATCCAAAGAGAAAATCAATACTTCATCTAAAAAATAGGTTTACCATAACTAAAAGGCAAAAAAAGGTTTACCATAACTAAAGGCAAGCTTGGAAATAGAACTGCTACAAAATGGCAGCATGGCCGCTATTCTTAATGTGTAAGGAGAACCGTAAAACCCCACTAGAAAACTGGGAGAAGAAAACAGACAATTCACAGAATATACGTGACTATAAACATCGAAAGATCCAACCTTGCTAGTAATCAAATCCATACAAATAAAATATATTTTTTGCCTTTCAAACTCACTTAACCCTGATAGGGCACAGTAAAACTTGGATCCTTGTATCCCCCTCCGTAATACCAGACACAGTATAAATCTCTACAATTTTCAGAATACAATCTGGTGCTATGTACACAGAGCCTTTTTAAAATTCATACCCTTTGACTCAGTCATTTTTCTAAAAATCTATCTCAAATATTTAATTAGAAATTTATGCCAATCCTTATATTCAAAGATGTTCATCGCTGGACTGTGGCTCATTCCTGTAATCTCAGCATGTAATCACTGCATTATTTATAATAATGAAAAATTGGAAACTTCCTCGATGTCCAAAGGGAATCATGGTACATCCATGTAACGTTAAATTAGGCAACCATTAAAGGTGGTGATTTCATTGTATTTAATGACATGGAAAATACAATTAAAATGTAAAATTAAAGAGCTCAGTATTATATGCATAGTATTATTGGCCAAATTTTATAAAAAACATGCCTACAGGGGGAAAAAAAGTGTGAAAATAATTATAATACATGGCCTGAAACCTAAATTCTTTCATTCACAGTTCTGATCACTTTTTTTTTTTCATATATTTGGAGACCAGGTCTTACCAGGCTGGTCTTGAGTTCCTGAACTTAGTGTTTCCTCTGGATAGTATGATTTATAGATGGTTTTGTTGTCATTCTGGTAAAATATATATAACAACATTTACCACTTAAACCATTTTTTAGTGTATAATTCAGTAGCATTAAGTACAGTCACAATATTATGTAACCCATCACTACTATAATTTTCCAGAATTTTTTCTTTCATCTTCCAGGACTTTTTCATCTTCCCACACTGGAACTCTATACCCATTAAACAATACCTCCCTCCCCACTGCCCCTTACCCTCAGCCTCTGCTAACCTCTATTGTACCTTCTGTCTCTCACACGTCTGCCTAGTCTAGGTACTTCATACAAGTAGAACCATACTACATTTTCCCCCGTCTGGCTTATTTTACTTAGCACAGTGTTTTTAGTTTCAATTATGTTGCAGCATGTATCAGAATTTCATTCATATTTCTATGGCTGAATAATGTTCCATTGTACATAACTAAATACCCCGTTTTGTTCCTCCATTCATCTGTTGATGGACATTTGGGCTGTTTCCACCTTGTAACTACTGTGAATAATGCCATGAACATTAGTGTAAAAGTTTATGTTCACGTCCCTGCTTCCAGTTCTTTTGGGTACATACCGAAGAGTGAAATTGCTGAATCATATGATATTTCTGTTTAAATTCTGGAGGAATAGTTGATTTAAAAATTTTTTAATTTTCTTCTGTATTTTTCAGAGTCTATTTACTGAGCATGTATTATTTTTATAATCAGAAAAAAATGAACATTTATTTTCAAATGCCTCCCACTGCTTTTCTTTAAATATAGAGAATATATTCTTTACATATAAAGCACTGCTCCTTCAGAGCCATGCAAAGGATCACTCATTTTCCCCTTAACTGAGAGCAAGAGCTGCACATGGGCAAAATGCCTGTTGTAAAACGTACTCATGGCCAGGCGCTGTGGCTCACACTTGTAATCCCAGCACTTTGGGCGGCCACGGTGGGTGGATCACTTGAGCTTAGGAGTTCGAGACCAGCCTGGGCAACATGATGAAACCCCGTCTCTACAACAAATACACCAAAAATTAGCTGGGCATGGTGATGTGTGCCTGTAGTATCAGCTATTTGGGAGGCTGATATGGGAGGATCACCAGAGCCTGAGCTGTGTTTACACCACTGCACTCCAGCCTACAGAGTGAGACCCTCTCTCTCTCAAAAAAAAAAAAAGTACCCAGGATTTGTTTCTATCAAGTATGGTAAGATGACACACACAGAGAAAGCTATCTTTTTGAGAAGGGTTTGTTACACACAGTTCCCAGGAGGCAGGCTATGTCACACCTTGGAGGGCCAGTCACACAGGAAGAACTTGGGTCAGCCAGATAGCAGAGGGAGTGAGGGAAAAGCATGGCCCAGAGCCTTTAATGTAGTTTCCAGCAGAAAGGCAAGGCAAGGCAGGGAAGCAGGCCTAGGATTCGCTAGTTTGAATAATTTTGGCAGGCCCTGGCTATAGGGATGATTCCCAGTTGTCCCATGCCTGGCCCTGGAGTAATTTAGGGAAGGGAGAATATTGGCTTGGTGTGTCAGAGTTTGAAAAAGGAGGTGATTGGGGGTATGGGCTCTGGATTGATTGGTTTGCATATGAAAGGCATGCTCGCTCACACAAGTTGTTTACTATCTCCCCAAAGTAGCTAGCCCTGGGAGGGGCAGAATCTCCAGGATAAATGCAGCATAAAAACAACAGCACCTGATTATTATAATGACATATGTGCAAGGTTTCTCTTCAGAACAGTTTGTAATAGCAAAGGTTGGAAACCTTTGGATGAGATCTCCATCACATAAAGGACTGGTTAAGTAAATTATGGTACACTGATACCATCCAATGGGGCTCCCTTCAGAGGGAGGCACCCTCATAGCCTAATCACTTCTTTAAGGCCCCCCATCTCAATACTATCATATTGGCAATAACCTGAATTTTTGAAGGAGCGCATTCAAACCATAGCAGAGATGCAATCAAATTAAAATGAAGTCATTGGGGTGCCTAAGCCAATATGACCGGTGTCTTTATGAGAAGAAGGAAATGTGGACATAGACTCGCAGGCACAGGGAGAGGACGGCCATGTGACAACAAGGCAGAGATTGGAGTGACGCATCTATATGCCAGGCTACGCCAAGAATTGCCTCAACAATCTTGCCAACACTTTGACTTTGGGCCTCTAGCTTCCAGAACCGTAAGGCGATCAGTTTCTGTTGTTTTAAGCCACCCAGCCCATGGGACTCACTTATAGTAGCCCTAGCTGACTCATATAGGCCCTTTCTCAACTTTCCTTAGAAGTCCAGGTTTCCTCGCTACAACCCTGACAGAGGCTTCGGAAGCACATCCTCCTCTCTTTGTGATTGGTTTTCACAAAGAAGCTCAAAGTGGAGGAATGATCTCTGGACATGAAGCCTGAGGACTATGCAACCTCCTTCCTGCCAGAGGCTCTGGTCTGGGTTCTACCTGGCCTGCACTCTGAGGGCTCTGAGCAGGGAAGGGTTAGAACCCAGCATGGATCAAACATGTGAGATGAGTCGGCACTGGTAGCTGGAATGTGAGCTCCCGGGTGGCAGGAGCTCACTCTGCTCAGGGCCCTCTGCAGCTCCTGGAGAGGGGCTGGCAACTGAGGAGGTGCATAGTTAAAACTGGGTTAGTACTGGTTGGCTGAATGAAGGCTCCCAGGTACCTGCCACAGATCTTGACCTATCTCGAGCCTGGCTTTTTTGATCCTTCAATGAGCACGCTAACATCATCTGCCCCCTGACCGTGTGGTGAGGATCAAAGATGTTAATGGCCACTAAACGCTTTCTATGATGCCTGGAAACAACCGTTGCCGATGCTGTTACGCTTTGGTAAAGAAGGCTGTTTCCTTAGAGCAAAATTGGCAAGTGGGTCTCACCTCCCATGCTGACTCCAATTGTTGGGTGTGGCTGCATGAATTGATTTCAAAGCCTCCCAAGGCCCAGTGTGGGCTGGATGCAGGGAGTGTCATGATCCTTTAGCAGTGTTTGCTCTAGAAAAGGAGGAACGGGGCCCAGGTGTCATCTCTTCACAGCGCTCCACCCCTAGGGCCTGCTTTAAATGGCATAGCCAGCTCCTCTCCTTCTGCCTGCAGTTGTGAGGGAAGAAGGGGCACTGAGGAAGGCAGGTCGCCCCCGGAGCAAAGCCTGGCTCATATCCTGGTATCCCTGCAGAGGCTGGAGGTGGGGCCAGTGCCGCCCTGGGACATACAGCCTTCCCAGAATTCTGGTGTGTGTTCCCACCCCTAGCAGGAGAGAAGTGGAATCAATCAATCACCCTGGAGGTGGGCAACCACGCCTTCTCCCCTTTCCTGTGAATTCACTCAGGGCACTGGGGACAAAAGACATCCCAGACCCCATCTCCCATGCTCTTTGACAATAGCTATTTCACTTAATACTGGGGAGCTTTTTGCCTTTCTTTTATAAATGAGCAGAGAACTGGAGGGTCTGAGTGATTTGCCCAGGGTCATCCTCTATCCTTTGCTTTTACCTGTGTCGCCACAGCCTCCTGGGAAGATGGCTGTGAAAGTGGGCAAAGGGTGAGTTTCAGCTTCCCAGGGCTGCAGCATCTCGGCCTCTATTGCCTGTCTGTCAGCACTGACAGGGGGCAGCACCTGACCCGGCACAACGCTCTCTGCTTCTTGCCCTCGCGAGTCGAAGTCTCTTGGGAGGAGCCTCAGCCTTTCTCTGGGTTCCTGCTTTTGTCCCTTGCCTTCCTAAAGCAGCTCAAATCAGTTAACACCTCACTACTCCCGACTATCCAGGAAAGGACATGATCCCTCATTAAGACCCAGCTATTGCCTAAGGGTCACTGAAGGGCTCAAAACCCAGAGGCTCTGTGGCAGGTACCTGGGAGCCCACTTGGCAGCCTTGCATTGGCCCAGACATCACAGACCACTCTCATTGTACTGGCTATTAAGTGTCCACCCCCGACTTAGGAATTCCCTGGGGGTGGCCAAGAGAAGGAAAGATACCCCCCCAGGGAGGACAGGTCCAGAAACAGACTTTCCATGGCTCCAATGAGGGGTCCTGGGGCAATTTAGGTGCCCAGAGGGGACTCACTCTATCAAAGTGCAAGTCCCTGAATGTGTGTCCCACGCTTTGAAAAGGCAAGAGGGGTAAACAGTCAGTGTCCCGTCACCGAAGGTCTGTAAGCAGAGGAAATAGGGACTGCTTGCTTCCCACAGATTTCCTTCTGTCTCCTCTTCTCGGCCTCTGGGCCTGGGATAGGCATTTTACTTGACAAGATCATCCTCAGCACATGTCTGACACATAGTAGGTACTCAGTAATTGTTAGCTGTTGTTATTAACCATTATGTGAGTTTACAGTGCCTGTCCTATTGCAGAGAGGGAGAGAGCAGAGACAAATGGTGATTTTAAGAATCTGTCCCCTTCCCTGGAGTCACTCCAGTGGCTGGTCGCCAGTTGCACCCACATGCAGCTGGCTGAGGGGAAGGAGAGCTGGGCTCATTCGTGTTGGCAGCTGTCCCTGCAGATGAGGACCAAGGGTATGTGACTGCCTGAGCAGCCACTTCAACCCTACTGTCCCTTTAATAGCGCTCGTCAAATTGCCATGGCTCTCCCCAGAGATTTTCATGGCTACAGAAAATAAATAGCCATTATCTGACCTCCAGGGGAATGAAGATTTCAGGGAAAAGCAAAACCGAGTAGAGCCAGCCCACCCTTTCCCTATTAGCAACCTCAAAGCGAGTTCTAGCTACTGCCTAGGAAATCACAAAATAAATGGATTCGCTTCTCAAACTCTCTTTTTCACCTATTAGTATGCATATGTACATTTGGCTTGTGGTAGAACAGGAGAGAAAAGAAGTTGGTCAAGTAAAGGGTTTAATTCTTTTTTTATTATTTATTTATTCTGAGACAGGGTCTCACTCTGTTGCCCAAGTTGGAGTGCAGTGGTACAACCACAGCTCACTGCAGCCTCCAACTCCTGGGCTCAAGCAATCCTCCTGCCCCAGCCTGCAGAGCAGCTGGGACTACAGTGCACACCACCATGCAAGGCTAATATTTAATTTTTTGGCGAGACAGTTTCACCATGTTGCCCAGGCTGGTCCTGACCTCCTGGCCTCAAGCAAACCTCCCACCTCAGCCTCCCATAGTGCTGGGGTTACAGGTATGAGCCACCAATCCCAGCTGGAAGTTTTTAAAACGTTTCCAAAGAATATGAGAATGAAAATGATCTTCCCTTTCTTACCACCTAATTTGGAAAAGAGAAACTATTTTTTTTAATCCCAAAAACATTTGGTATAGCTGGCAAAAAGTGTTCTGTTCTTATATATGAGACAGTTCCTGAAATAGGCCCTAGAGACAAGAGCTCAGGGCCAGGTGGGACTCTGTTCTGGTAGCAGCTCAGGTGGCCAAGGGATCTCAGGAGAGGCTCTGGACTTCTCCACATCCTGCTTTCATCAGCTGTAAGACGAGGTGGTGACACCTGCCTCTCAACGACCTTCACCAGGCTTGCTGTGAAGATCACCCGAGATAGGAGACGTGAAAGGGCGCTGAAGCTGCAAAAGCCTAAGCCAGGCAGCCCTGCTTGGCCTGTATTCATGGAAAGGGACAATGCCCCAGCCTAGCACACATCAGGGTCTCATGATGACAATTCTGCAAAGCCGGTCCTTGGCAGGTCCTCCCTTGACAGGATGAGATTGTGCAAAGCCCACGCACAGGCAGCTGCGCCAGGTGTAGTCTGAGGGCTCAAAATTCCTTCCAAATAAAAAGTATCTTTCCATCCCTGTTGGTGTAGTGATTAGGGGGAAAAAAAAGTAAAAGAAAATAAACAATGTATCTTTCCATGTCAAGATGCCTGAACTTCCTATAACAGCTGTCACTTTGAGGAGCCGAGAAAGGGCCAGGTCTCCATAGGTCATTATTTTTACCAGGCAAGGTCAGCTTCCTCTGTTAACACCCACGCAGGCATCAGAAGCTACCCATGAAAGGCCAAGGGCCTACAGCAAAGCTCCCACGACTGGAAAGTATTTTAGCATAAGGAACAGAATAGTTTTGAGGGAAGGGTAAGAAAGTCTGGAAGGCTGGGCAGAACACTACTTGGACAACTGAAAAAGAAAGTGGGGACATTCCAAAGAGTGAGCTAGCCACTCCCAGAACTTGTGTAAGCAGGAAACAAAAAGCGTTTATGGCTGGTAAATGCTTAACAACTGGCTCTCTGATAAAAATGTATGTATGTACATATGTACAGAAATGTATTATAAATTTCACTGATAAAAAGGATGTGCAGTACATAATTTATAAATAATAAAATGTACAGTGCCATTTATTGTAATTCTAGATAAGCTTTTTACAGAATGCTTTGGTTGATTTTTGCTGACTCTTGTATCCAACCTGTTTGCAATTCAACCACGGTATGACACAACCAGACTACAAATAAATGTTTGTTACTATCTGATTCAGCAAAGCAGTCACTCATTTCATGGAATGCACATGGGCTGTCAATGGAAGGACACATGAGATGGTTAAGTGCTAACGCACCCTTCTCACGGAAAATGCCAGAAAGTTTCCATCCCATTGACAGGCTTGGAGTCTTAAGTACCATCTGGGTGGGCAGAGCTGGCACTGGCATGGTACCTCTCCACTGCTCTCCTGACAGAGGTGGGGCATGTGCTCCCCCAGGGCCACTTCCCAACCCAGGGAGGTTTTCCATCTTGCTGGTTTGGTGAGGGAGGCTGCTTTTGGATTTCAAGTGGACACTGCTGGCCTGGACGGGGCCAAGGGGCTCTGCCTCTGAAAGCTGTTCTTCCCCTTGTGGCATTACCTCTCTGAAGCACAGCAGGCCTGCTTTGCTCCTCAGAACCCTGCTGCAGGGTTGGTAGTATCCTGAGAGCTAGACAACATCATGTTCTCGGCAACTGATGGCCACTGTGGTACTGGAGGAGGGATGCATGTCAAGGCACTTTCACAAGTATATTATTAGAAAGTTGTGTATCATGGTCAGGCACAGTGGCTCATGCCAGCACTTTGGGAGGCTGAGGTGGGTGGATCACCTGAGGTCAGGAGTTCAAGACCAGCCTGGCCAACACTGGTGAAACCCAGTCTCTACTAAAAATAAAAAAAATTAGTTGGGCATAGTGATGCACACCTGTAATCCCAGCTACTCTGGAGGCTGTGGAAGGAGAATCGCTTGAACCTGGGGGGGCGGACTTGCAGTGAGCTGAAATCGCGCCACTGCACTCCGGCCCTAGGCAACAAGAACGAAATTCTGTCACAGGAAAGAAGAAAGAAAGGAAAGGAAAGAAAGGAAGAAAGAAAGAAATAAAGAGAAAGTTGCACAGCAATCCTGTCATCTCACTATAAATAGCAGAGGAACAATGTTCTGGCCCCTCCCTCCATTTGAGGTGCCAGGTTCTACAACAGGGTCTTCTCTACCATGGACCAGAATACAAGATAGCATTTTTTCTGCAGTAGCATCCAAAGCAAAAACCTCATCAGAAGGATGCCATTGGAGTCTCTGTCAGCTGAAAAGTGCATGCAGACAATGTAGTGTCAGATCCAAGGGAGAGGAAAAGGGGGAGAACTGAGGAGACAGGTCGAGAGTAAGGAGATGAAGGGACATTTGAGAATCTGATTCTTTTTTTCTTGTAGAGATGGGGTCTTGCTACACTGCCCAGGCTAGTCTTGAACTCCTGGGCTCAAGTGATTCTCCCACTTTGACCTCCAAAAGTGCCGGGATTACAGGCATGAGCTACCACGCCAGGCCCAGGGAACCTGTTTCTCACAGCCAGGTTTCTTGCACATCTAGACCTCACCATCCAGTCCTGTGTGCACAGACTGGGAGTCCCTTGGGTAGCAGGGAGCAGGAATGGGATTGGCTTTGGCCATGAGGCAGATTAAGCAACATCTGAGGGGGAGTTGCTAGTGGACTGAGGCCCAGACAGTGCAGGCAAGAGGGAGAAAAGGGGTGGAAGAGTGAGAGGAATTGACATTTTTAGAGCAGTTACTATGAAAGGAATGAGGTTGGCAAGAAAGAAGAAAGAAAATATATAAAACAAGGACAGACTGTTGAGCATCCCTTCAGCACATGACTGTCTGATATGTCCTTTACCACCATTATCCTCAATAACCAGTTGCTAAGCACAGCCACGTACGAGCCCGGGGCCGGGACTATGGGAGCTAGTTCTTACAAGGAGCTCATGATCTACTTGGGAAGGCAAGACCTAAAGAAATGACCAGTAAGCTGCCACGGCATATGCTCTGTCGAATGAGAGGACACCAATCAGTAAGTGTGCCAGGACTGAGAGGAAGGGACCACAATGCCCTGGGATGCTTGAGGTCCCCAGGGAGAGGCTGGGCCTTGAGCCAGAACTTAAGTGCTAGATGGCACTTGAGTGGAAAGGAGGGGGCAGAGAGATTGTCCAGATTGGAATGGACAAGGCATAGCAGAAAGTACACAGATGGTACATTCAAGGCACTGTGAACAGCAGTTTATTATTTTTTCCTTCATGCTGTCTTCTGGGGTCCTTAGGAAATGACTCTGTTGTGCTTCGCAAGCCCAGCTAGGCCCTGGAACAAATGGCCTTTAGAGAGTTCAACAGTATTAAACTTCTACTATGAGTAAGTCAATGTTGGGTGTTGTGGAGTATGTGGAAAAGTGTAAAAAATAGTCCCTGCTTTAAGGACAAGGAACAATTTTCCTTCTATCAAATGTCCAGGCAAGGAGACTGTAGAATGACACTGCAGCAGTGAAGTCTCACATCTGATAAAAGGCAGTGGGCTCTGGGCAGCGTGGACAAGTCTAAGAAACACTGGATTTGCCATTTATCAAGATGCTCCATTTGGGGCGGTCCAAAAGGTCTTTCAGTGACTCAGCAGTTCTCTTCTCAGAACTGGTTCCCAGTTTGTGCCTTCCAATTTCCCAGAATATTCCTTTACCAGCACAAAAACTCATGTACAGCCAATGACCAGTTCAAAGTCAGATGCCAAAGTAATGGCAGACTATACCAGTAACTCACCCCACGTCTGGTCACTGAATAAGCCATCACAGACTGCAAATAATCCTAGAGAGAGAGGTACCAAGGCAAGAACGAAGAACCAAAACAAGGATGTGGATAACTTCTAAACTGGTCAGCCTTGGTTGGACAAAGGGACATCTGGAAATCTCAACTTGGCCTAAGAGAAACCTCATCCTGGCCCTTAAAGTTCCAATTAGAGCTGAGTTGAAAAGGAGTTGGGCATCACCGGAGACAAACTGGAAAACAGCATAGGCACCCACAGTATGATGATGTGGTTATTTCCATGAAGGAGCAGTCTATGGAGAAGTACAGGAATTTTCAAAGCTGCATGGGCAGAGCTGCTTCTTACATGACAGAACTGGCAGCTGCCTGTCGCTTCACAGTGAGACACACGGATATGAAGCAAAGAACTGGCTGTGTGGGTCAGCAGGAGAGCTGCAAATTCTGGAGGATCAGCACTCACTATGACACATGTGATCCCCTGCCTCCTCAGACAACTGAAGGCTAAGTGGATAATGAGAAGGGGATATCTGAAGCCTTGACCTTCTGGGCTCCGAATTTCTAGCTGGAAAACCTCTTTTCAAGACAAAAACATACCAAAGTACATTCTGAAGTATTTCAAAGAATTAATCACATGCCCTAACTTTATAATAGAGGAAGGCACAGATCTCATTTTTGTGACAGGTGATGCATAATCCTTGCCACAGGTTACCTCCAGAAGAAGGAACCGTACAGCTAAACAGAGCAGATTCTTCGAAACTACAAACTAACCAACAAACAAATAAAGGAGGCAAGGAACAGCTGCACATCATCTTAAGATTCCATTTAAAGGTCATCTCTCCAAGCCAGGCTATTATGTAATCAAGCAGGAAACTACTACTAAAACTTGATAGTTTTGAATGGTGGCCTTGTCTTGGATGTTAACGAAACATTTGCTGTTGTTTTTCAAATTAATAGAGACGCGGTCTCACTATGTTGGCCAGGCTGGTCTCAAACTCCTGACCTCAAGCAATCCTTCCACCTCCACCTCCCAAAATGCTGTGATCATAGGTGTGAGACTCTGTGCCCCACCTGTTGTTTTTTAACCAAGCAATCTGTAACTCAACTTCCCTGTTAATTCAGAAAACTCCATTTCCTGACACATCAGACCCTGAAGTGAAGTGAGCAAAACTCTCACTGCACTAAAATTCCCAAGCCAAGGGGTCAATGGAGCTGACCAAACAGCTATGGTAAGGTGTTCCAAAGGGAGATACCATATACGGAATCTGATTATTAAGAAAGGGAAGATTCAACCTCATATGAAGAACGCTTTAAAGAACTGCACAACAGCTCTCCAAGCAAGGGAATGAGGTCTTAACATACTGAGTTACTAAAGCTGTTAAAAGAAATATTTGGATCTAAGAGAATCTGGCAATGTTATCTGAATGAACACCAATTTTGATCTATCCTAAATGTTAAGATATATTTTTGAATAAGATATTTGTGTACTAGGAAAAAAAGAGTGGTGAGCAGACAGAGTTGGCCAAGGAAAAGGGATGAGCAGACAGAGTTGGCCAAAGGAAAAGGGATGAACTGACTGGCAGGCTATAGCTATTCTGACACCCTTAATAAAGTCCTTTACTTCCTCCACACTGTGCAGACCAGCCTGGGAAAGACACGTTACCGGGCTACTGCAAGAATGTTTGACAGCCCAAGTCATGCTGTCTCAAGGTGAACTTGGAGATAAGTCACCTGTCCTTACGATCTCTCCAAAAGGTTTAAATATTTCTATGGCTTCTCCTTCATCCATCTCTAAACCAACCAAAGGCATTTCAGAGCATTCATGGGTTCCCCAAGATACTGCAATGAAATAACCATGTCTCTAGCTCAGCAATGGTTCTGTCAAAGCATTATTTGTAACACTCAACTAGACCAAGGAATCAAGAATTTTGGGCTATGCTCCCAACTTTTTCTCTTGCCTACTGAGTACTATTTCTTCCTTTCCTATTTTTTTTAATTCAACAAATATTTATTCAATACCTACTATGTGCCTGGGTCAGTACTAGGTGCTGTGTCTACAGGAGCAAACGAGGGATAAAGTCCCTCTCACAAAGCATACATTCTAACTGGAGAGGCAATGATTTCAGATAGAGATTAGTGCTAGAAAGAAATAGGGAAGCAGGCCATGTGTGGTGGCTCACGCCTGTAATCACAGAACTTTGGGAGGCTGAGGTGGGCAGATAACGTGAGGCCAGGAGTTCAAGACCAGCCTGGCCAACGTGGTGAAACCTCACCTTTACTAAAAATACAAAATTTAGCTGGGAGTGGTGGTGTCTGCCTGTAGTCCCAGCTACTTCGGAGGCTGAGGCAGGAGAATTGCTTGAACCCAGGAGGTGGAGGCTGCAATGAGTTGAGACAGCGCCACTGCACTCCAGCCTGGGCAACAGAGTGAGACTCTGACTCAAAAAAAGAAGAAGAAGAAACAGGGAAGCAGAATTTAGTAAGGGAGAAAGATAGAAGGGAGGGGAAGAAAAGCCCTACTTTAGATAGTCTGGGAAGAGCTCCAGGAGGAGGTGACAACTAGTGGAGATCTGCGTGACAAGTAAAACATAAGAGGGAAAAACTCTCCAGGCAACGGAATGGATACAAAAGATCTGAGGTGGTCAAGACTCAAGAGATCAAAAGTAAATGAAGAGGCTGGATAAAAACAAGGAGAGGTGATAGGTCCAGGGAATCAAATGTTATAGGAAGACAAGATTTCAATCAAAGTGAGATGTCAAACCCCTGGAGTTTTTCAGTAGGTATGAAACCATCTTAAGGGGCAGATTTAATGAAGATCAAGTGTCCTCACTACGGAGGACTTAGAGAGCTGTGGGTATGATGAAAAAGGAGGTACTCTATGAGAGAAATGCAGGTCATCACTAACCAGGCTAGTGTCTTTAGGCCACTGCAGACCGATTTCCAGTCAACTGGAAATCCCCCTCATTTGACAAACACGTAAGTGCTGCTCTCTAACAGGCCCCACCTCCCCCCCATTCTTTTCCAGGTGTCTCCACCTGTAGTGATTAGGTTAGAAAGCATTTCTTTCTGCTCTCAGTCAATTCCTGCAGTGTGTAGAAAGACTACACAGCTGAATTAAGAATGTCAAGAATGTTCATAAATAGTAAAGGAGTCACACATATTAGAAATGACATTGTTACTAAAAAGCCACACACTATTTCAATTACAGAATATGCTTAACAAAATATACATCTTAAAAATTCAGCACTCCAGAATGCTTTTTCAATTGTTTCCATTTGAGAAATAAAGAATAAAAATTGGTAATAAGTATAGACACAGCTTCATACAATAATCTAGATAATATGCGAGAAGCATCATGATGTCTTTCAGATATTTCTTTGTGGCTAACGAACCACACATCAAAGGATGGACCAAAGTTCAGATGTACACAGTCCAGGGCGCCTCCCAGCACAGTAGCAGTGCCCTCGGGGATTTTCTCTCCCCTCAATAAGACACATGGGGGATGGGGAGGAGCCCAGGAGCATCACCAGAAAGTACACAATCCAGCTTCTTACCCAGCCCCCGGCATCATCAACTATCAAACCATTTGCTCCTCTTTGCAAGAGGTGCTCCTTTAGAAGGTCCCAATAATTTCTGCTTATATTGTTCGACCAGCTGGTTGAAGCGGGTTTCTGTCTTATTTCCCTTAGCTTTTTTCCTAGATACCTATAAATGAAAAGAAAAGAAACATAATATAATCGATTTCAAAGACTATGTATCACCTTACCCTCAGGCCACCCAAGAGAGAAAGTAACTAGTAGGTACAGAGATCGTGTCTACCAGGAAGAGGGGTAGGTTTCTAGAGAAACCCTTAGAGAAAAAGGCTCGGGCCAGGCGCAGTGGCTCACACCTGTAATCCCAGCACTTTGGGAGGACGAAGCGGGTGAATCACGAAGTCAGGAGATCAAGACCATCCTGGCTAACAAGGTGAAACCCCGTCTCTACTAAAAATACAAAAAATTAACCAGGCGTGGTGGCAAGCGCCTGTAGTCCCAGCTACTCGGGAGGCTGAGGCAGGAGAATTGCTTGAACCTGGGAGGCAGAGGTTGCAGTGAGCCAAGATCGTGCCACTGCACTCCAGCCTGGGTAACAGAGCAAGACTCTGTCTCAAAAAAAAAAAAAAAAAAGGCTAAAAGAGAATCATCCACTGGTAAGAAATTAGACCAAGAGTGCACAGGGGGCAAGGTCTGATTAACACACTGTGTTAGGGGTTCAGGGGCCTCTCTCACTATAGCTCCCAAAGGTTTACTTTAGCCTCAAAGCGGATGAGCCAGCACAGAGTCTGGCCATTCTTGCTTGCCCGTTCCCTACCCGAGAACACTGCTCATGGGATTTCAGAGATCTCTATAACATAGTATGGTGTAGGTTAGAAACTTCCCAGACACAGATTTCTTGAGTAGGATGGGAAGCTAATGCTGCTTTTACCCTTAAAGGAAAGAGACTAGGGAAGGGGAGAGAAAGCTTGACTTTAAGTGTTCAAGAATGTAGGACCACCGTTTTCTACTAAAAGGAACTAGGGATCTTTGAGTAAATGGCTAATGTCAGGACTGGGGAAGAGGTACCTGAGCTGAGCCTGGGACATCCTGCACTAGAAAGCAAGGATACTACCAAACAAACAGGCCACATCAGAAAGACTCAGAAACCAACCTGCAGGCGCTTCTGCCAGCCTTAGACAGAGTAAGAATAATGACAGTATTTGAAACACATCATGTATATGAAAACTCAGGATTTCATAATAATAAAAAATGAGCCAGTATGGCAACAGCTTATTACGCGGAAAACAGAGTATACAGAGTAATACAGAGGGAGAAAACTATCAAGCATTTATCCTGTCTTTCCTATACAAATGATATTTTGTGGTAACCAAATAATTGACAAGGGAAGATTTTTCTTTCTAGAACCCCATTTAAATATGGAAAAGGACGGAGTTTTAGAAATCAGCATTCTGTAACCCATAATGAAATAATGGATCTGGTAACACTCATCAATAATTGCTCAAGGCCATTAGGTGAAAGGCTAACTGGGGACTTCATCAATGGAAGGATAAGGCAGACAATGCTCAAATCTACTGATCAATCTGAGTATCACTAAAAATGGGAACCAGTAGTATGTGCCTCAGGTGATGCAAGGAAACACACACACCACCTATGAAATACTCCTGTCAAGAAAACTGAACCTGAGGCCGGGCACAGTGGCTCATGCCTATAATCCCAGCACTTTGGGAGGCTGAGGCGGGTGGATCACCTGAGGTCAAGAGTTCAAGACCAGCCTGGCTAACATGGTAAAATCCCCTCTCTACTAAAAATACAAAATTAGCTGGGCATGGTTGCACATGCCTGTAATCCCAGCTACTTGAGAGGTTACTCAGGGAGGCGGAGGTTGTGGTGAGCCGAGATCGTGCCACTGCATTCCAGCCTGGGCAACAAAAGCAAAACTCCATCTCAAAAAAAAAAAAAAAAAAGAAAAGAAAAGAAAATTAAACTTGATCAAGCCATCAGACTGAACTATCAGTTTACAGGTAATATGGGTGTCACAGAAACAAGGTAAATGACACCACAAGGAAGCAAATCCAAACTGTAACACAAACGACTTGGTTTCTCCAATAAATGAACAGCATGGAAAAATGGGCCGTAAGGGAGAATGGATATTATAGAAGAAAAAGTGATTTAAGAAATTAAAAACCCAAGTGTAATGTGGGACTTTGAACCCCAACTCACACTAACCAAGTATAAAAATATTCTTCAGGCAATTGGGGGAAGTTTTAATATGACTTTAATATATCATTCGTGTAACAGATGATATTAAGGGCTTATTAGTTTCATTAGATATTATAATGGCATAAGGTATGTGTATTTAAGGCCTGAGCAGTTAGAGATGCACTCTGAGGTTTTTCTGAGTAATATGTTTCATTTTCATATGAGACATATTTACATGTGAAATGGGCTTTGCTTTAATATCCTCTAGTGGGGAAAGCATGTTATGGGAAATATGTAAAACAAGGAGATGGCTGAAACAGAGCAACAGATACGTGGAGGTTCATTTAACTTTTTTTCTCTCCACTTTTAGTACTGTGTACCTCAACATTCTCTAAAAACCTACAGTACTAGACAGAAGTCTTTTTTTTTTTTGCTCAACTAACCAAGGTACAAACATGGCTACAACCTGGCAGAACCATGCCATACCAAAGCTATATGTCCTGCAGAACTCACCTGCTTGGAAGATAACTGCTGTTTCTCCTGTTTCCACTGGCTTATCTGGGGCTTTGGCTTTTTGGGATGGACGGGCTTCACTTTGCCTTTGTCCCGCAACCTGAAATAACACGGCTGAGTGTCACCTTCAGTCCTTCTTCTAACTGGCACTCCTAGGTTCTCTTAGCTCAAGAAGTAAAATTCCTCTTTGTACACTGGCCCTTCCCAAGCCCATGATAAGTTAGGTCATTCTAAAAAGGGATACTGCAACAGACCCTCTGAAGGTTCAACATTTGCATACTTGTTTTTGTGGGTATTTTTATTTTTGTTTTGGCTTAAAACCTCATGGAGGCCAGGCATGGTGATTCATGCCACGATCTCAGTACTTTGGGAGGTAGAGGTGAGAGGACTGCTTGATGCCAGGAGTTTGAGACAAGCCCAGGCAACATAGCAACCCCTGTCTCTACTAAGATAAAATAAAAAAGTCCCAGCTACTCAGGAGGCTAAAGCAGGTGGATGGCTTGAGTCCAGGAGTTTGAGGTTACAGTGCACTATGACCTGTCACTGCACTCTAGCCTGGGCAACAGAGCAGGACCCTGTGACACAGTTTGAATCTGTGTCCTTGCCCACATCTCATGTCAAATTGTAATCCCCCAGCGTTGGAGGCTGGGCCTGGTGGGAGGTGACTGGATCACGGGGATGACTCCAGGAACAGTTTAACACCATCCCCTCAGTGCTGTTCTCCTGACAGTGAACAGAGTTATCAGAAGATCTGGTTGTTTAAAAGTGGTGGCACCTCCCACTTTGCCTTCCACTATGATTGTTAAGTTTCCTGAGGCCTTCCTAGAAGACGAGTAGCTTGCTGTCATGCTTCCTGTACAGCCTGTGGAACCATGAACCAATTAAGCCTCTTTTCTTTATAAATTACCCAGTCTCAGGTATTTCTTTACAGCAGTAGAAGAACTGAATAATACGGTCTCTAAAAATAAATAAATAAATAAATAAATAAATAAAACCCTATAGATATCTCAAAAGCCTTCGTTGATTTAACAAACATTTTGTAAAGATTTACTTTTGTATAGCACGAATCTGCTGCCCTAAATAGAAACTACAACTGAACCTCAAGTATGCGGCCTCAGCCAGCAGAGATGCCCATCTGGACAAGAGGAAGCTCTTCAAAAGAGGAAAAAGGGGCACAAAAGCCTGCCCTAGGAGGCCCCTCTGCCACTGAACTAAGAGTGACATCTCTGATGGTGTTGAAGACCCGCGTTAACCCTGTGTGTGGGAATGCATACACCAAGCATCCCCTTCAGCCAAACAAATGCCACAAAGAGAAAAGAACTCAGCAAAAACAAACCCACTTAGAAGCCACCCACCGTTCTATGCCGCTGCCCTCCTGCACCTCACCTGATTTTGGGGCCTTGGTGTGAGGGGGAGCGCCAGGACCTTTCTTCTCCTCTTTCCATCAGGCAGCTCCACCTGCTCCACTTCAGCCTTGGTCTGGAAGCCGGTCCATGAGGTAGAGCCTGCCTTCCACTTCTGCTCTGGGGGTGCCTTGCTTTGTTCCTCTGTGTGGTGGTGAGCTGCCTTCTGTTGCTGGTCTTGTGCAGGCTCTGGTTGCCCCTTCTGAGGCTTAACAGTTGCAGGCTTGGATCTCATTTTTTGCTGCATAAAACAAGAAAATGCCATCTGGTTTCTGGATGAGCTTTGCTTGTGCAAATACTCAGCAGAAGAGGGGCTTTATGTGAGTTAGATGAAAGAAGAGGAATTCTTCCCCTACACAGTTGGAGACTCAAGCAAAGTGAATACATGTAGTTCACAAGCCCTGCCATAGTCACAGATGGTTACTAGGTGGGGGGCACAAAATAACCATTTCCCCTTCCCATAACACAGAAATAAGGGAGCATGCATGCCCAAGATTCAAAGCCAGTAGATAGGACAATTATCAAAGGTGTAACCTATGTAGAAGGAGAATGCAAGAAGAGAGACAGCAACAGAAAAGATACTGAAATAATAAGGGCTGAGAATTTTTCAAAACTAATGACAGTCACTAAACCACAGATCTAGGAACTCAGAAAAGACCAAATAAGATAAATACTAACCAATTTACAACTCGTAATATCACAGACCAACTGCAGAAAATCAAAGAAAAAATCTTGAAAGAAGCCAGACACGAGAGAAATTTTACCTATAGAGGAACAAGGATGAGATTACATCAAATCTCTCTCTCTTTTGTTTTTAATAGGCAGCCTCCCAAACCAGAGTAGGTTCAGAGAGATTCCCCAGACTTCTCTTCAGAAACCATGTAAGCAAGAAGGGAATGAAGTGAGATATTTAATATTTAAAGTTTTAAAAGAAAAAAAAAAGTCACCAACATACAATCTGTATCCGATAAACTTACCCTTCAAAAGTGAGGGAAAAGACTTACTCAGACAAACAAAAATTGAGGGAATTTGTTACTAGTAGACTTGTCTTGCAAGAAATACTAAGTAAATTTCTTCAGAGAGAAGAAAAATGACATAGGTCAGAAACTCGGATCGTTATCAAGAAAGGAAGAACATCAGGAATGGAATAAATGAAGTGAAGACAACAAGGAAAAGATGCTGTGGGCAGGAAGGCAGAGAGGCTGTTACAGATGTATTTGCACCGAAGTGGAAGAAACAGAAGATTCAAGTGAAATTCATGTAATGATAAGTGTGTGTTGTTCTTTCCTTTCACTTTAGAAATCCAGAGAGGTACACTGATACGATGAACATTTATTATATGCCTATTGTGTGCCAGTCTGTTTCTAGGATACAAAAAATAGTGTCTACCCTTCAGGACTCACAGCCAGGTGGAGATAAGAGATGCACACACAAATAAACCAAAGTTAAAAAAAAAACTACATAGTTTAAGGAAGTTTATGAAAGTGAAGTAAAGAGGGCCTTCTATCTTTTGAGAGAGGTGGGGGAATGCTACTTGAAAGGGATCATTTTATCTGAATATGCAAAGTGAGTAGACGTATTTTGACACAGAAAGAACAGTATGAACATAAACACGGGCAACAAATAACGTAATTTGGATGTTAAAAAACAAACGAGGCCGGGCTCAGTTACTCACACCTATAAGCCCAGCACTTTGGGAGGTCAAGGCAGGTGGATCACTTGAAGTCAGGAGTTCAAGACCAGCCTGGCCAACATGGTAAAACCCTGTCTCTAAATACAAAAATTAGCCAGGCATGGTGGCGTACACCTGTTGTCCCAGCTACTCGGGAGGCTGAAGCAGGAGAACCACCTGAACCCAGGAGGTGGAGGTTGCAGTGAACTGAGATTGCACCACTGCATTCCAGCCTGAGTGACACAGCAAGACTCCATCTCAGACAAACAAACAAACCAAACTGGTAGCTTCAGAATCACCCCTGAAACAATGGCCAAAGGTAAAAAACAATTCTACTATCTAGGATAACAAAGTTGCCTTGACCAATCCCTATATTCCAGATTTTCCAACCCAGGGCCATTGCATTAACCACCAGAATGGCTCATCTGTTGGTAATGCTCTTGGCATACACTACAAAAACTACAAATGTTTGCTCTATATGCAAGTTAGCTTTGCTGTACAGTATCAGTGAGAGCTCCAAGAATGACAGTCAAGAATAATTTGGCCCTGGGGGAAGATGGGTAAGAGAATGAGTACTGACTGCGTGCTGACCATGTAGTATGTTAGACGATGGGCATGTATTACCTCATTTAGTCCTCAGCAATCATGTGAGCCAGAATTGTTCACCCATTTTACAAACTGAAGTTCAGAGAAGTAATAATTGCCAAGGAACAGGTAGCAAAAAGGGCAGAGCCGGAGTCTGACCACGAGTACACCTATTCCTAAAGTCCCTGCTCCACCCTCTATACCACATCAGATTAAAAACAGTACTAAAACTATCAGGCTTCACACTTCTGGAGCCAATAAGAGAGGAAGAGATAACTGAAATCTACAGGTAATGGGAAACCTTAACCTCAACTATTAATTTTGGCATGTACTATCACCAAACACTATGAAGAACTGCTGACTGGAAATAGCATTAGTCTGTTTCCTCTCTCCTTCCTTTCCCTTCTGCTGTAGAGCTATCAGACACGGGTCAGCAGATAAGAAGATGGCCTGGAGAGGCTTAGGGAACTAGGAGTAAAAGGAATTGGGAGCAAAAAACCTAACTGAGGGGGAGAACTACTCTAAGAGAGCAGAAGCACAAACTGAACAAAATAGAAGAGTTTAATTATGTCCTTAAAAATATGGACCAATTAATTTCTGTACCAAGCTGCGCTGGATCCTTAGTTCCTTCATTTTAAGTTTTCTTCGATCTTCTAAAGAGAACTCCACTATTGGTCTCTGTCAGAGGGAGACAGAATGTCATTCATTAGACTTCTTAATCTATGCATGCAACGAGCTGAGTTGTTCCCCTTCACACATCCTCCCCCAACCCACCTTTTTTTTGTCCACTTGCCACCCTTTCCCAGCATAAAGAAGGTTGGTCTGCAAGTGGTCCTCAGGGAACAAGTCTCCCAGAGGACGAGGCTTACCTTCTGAGGCCCAAAGATTTCTGGATTGTTGTTGATGTGGCGGAGGGCTTTCAGGGCATGCTCGTGCTCCTGGAACTCTGCAAAGGCGTAGCCCAGGGACTGACCCTTCATGTTCCCATGAGCACCTTTGAGGTCTCGCATCACTCTACACTATGAGTAGAGCAAGAAAAAAATCAGTTAATTACAGAACGAGAAGCCTTGCCTGACATAAGCTGCTTTAATAGAGTCAATTAGAAATCAGGTTATTGGGTGGGCATGGTGGCTCATGCCTTGTAATCCTTGTAATCCAAATCCTAGCAATTTGGGAGGCTGAGGTAGGAGAATCACTTGACACCAGGAGTTTGAGATCAGGAGTTTGGGAAACATGGCAAAACCTTATCTCTACAAAAAAATAAAAAATTAGCCAGGCAGGTGGCACGTGCCTGCAGTCCCAGCTACTCAAGAGGCTGAGGCAGGAGGATCACCTGAGCCTGGGGAGGTCGAGGTTGCAATGAGCCATGATGGCACCACTACACTCCAGCCTGGGCAACAGAGTGAGACCCTGTCTCCAAAAAAAAAAAAAAAAAAATCAGGTTATTGAAACATAATCTTCGTTTATACCACCATCACAAAAATCACACTGGAATAACACTTATGTGTGTCCATCTTATTAGAATTCACCTACTAAGAGCACAAAACAGATTAAAATAATACTTTCTTGCTTTCTACTAGTTTACAGACATCAACAGAGACCTAAAAATGTTAAAAAAAAAAAAAAATCAAACACAATACAAATTGAGAGGTACATGGTATTTTAAGCTGTGTAACAAGTTATCGCCGAGGATGGAGTACTGTCCATAGATCTTACCACTGAAAAAAGCCCTCAGAAAGGAAATTATTGAAGAAGGGAAGGAGGAAGGCCTAATGGCTTTAGATTAGAAAGACATTTCAAGCATAGGAAAAAGCCTCTCCAACATACAGCCTCAGAAATATAGGAAGAAGTTTCAGCTCTATTTGCTTGCAGCTCAGATCGTCTTATGTAGTAGACATCTGGGGCACCAAAGTATGGTACGATTTTTTGAGAAAATTGATCATTTACATGCTATTATTTCTACTGAAGCTGTCGTTCTCAGGTAATGGAGAGGGCTAAGTATCAGGGACACATGGATACCACATTTAGTTTACGTCCAGTATCCACTCTGTGCCTAGAACTGTCAATACTGTAAGGAATCAAGAGAAGCATATAGTGAAGGTCCTGTCCTCAAGATGCTTACTATCTTATTGAGACACTCACTATATGTACACATCGGAAAGAATTAAGAGAAAAATTCAACATAATGCAAATATTACAGAATACACATACATTTCTCTAAATTATGTATGACAGGTGTTAAATGTGCAGACATTAAGTATTTGGATGATATGAAAAATGACACAACTGTCCCCTATGAGCAGTTTTACTAAGAGTGGTGTCAGATATGTGCTGCTATATTCACATTCTTTCACGTAATCTCCCAAATACCAATCCATACATTTTGAAAAGGTTTCAGTTTATGTTGGTGAAACAGAGTAAAGCAGACCCAAAATACTGGCAATGGCACTTTTAAAATAAATATTGACTGAAAGAGTGTTATGTGCCAGGTACTATGCTAAGGACTGGGGGATAATGAGATAATGTTAGCCTCAAAAACTCAGTCTAGTGGGGGAGAAGTGACTGATGACCATTTCAGGCCAGGGTAACAGTAAGCAGTATGACAGAGACATGCAAGGCCAGGCCCAGTGGTTCACACCTGTAATCCCAGTACTGGGGGAGGCCAAAACAGGGGCATCGTCCGAGCTCAGGAATTTGCGACCAGCCTGGGCAACATGGCAAAACCCTGTCTGTACCAAAAACATAAGAAATTAGCCAAACATGGTGGTGTGTGCCGCCTATAGTCCCAACTACTTGAGAGGCTGAGGTGGGAGGACTGCTTAAGCTTGGGAGGCGGAGGTTGCGTGAGCTGAGAGGGCGCCACTACACTCCAGCCTGTGACAGACCAAGACCACATCTAAAAAAAAAAAAGAAGAAAGGCAGAAATATACAAAGGGGGATGTGGAGGCAGAGTAGAAGTTCTGAACTCACACAGAGTCTAACCAAGTTGGTGTGAACCCAGTTTTTTTCTAATTCAACTGCTGAACACCTACATGGTGTTGACCACAGGGCATACGGGACTTCCTGTGTTGACCATAGGGCATAGGGGACTCTGACAATAGGGTAAGAATCTAACTAATAGTCAAACACTCTTCCAAAAAGCAAAGCAGATTATTTTCTCTGCAAGAAAATTCACATGATAGCACAAAGTATAATGCTAAGCACACAACAGGCATTTAATAAATGCCTGCTAAATTAATTCAGGCAGACAGAAATTCCTCACATTCTGCTGTAATTTGGTCAAATGTAAAACACAATTCTTAGAAAAAAAGAACAAAACCAAGAAACTGCTGAACTCAGCCTTGCACGCTGACAACATGTCCAAAAGAAAGTCTGTTGATGGCCAGATGCAGTGGCTCACACCTGTAATCCTAGCACTTTGGGAGGCCGAGGTGGGCAGATCACTTGAGGTCAGGAGTTGAAGACCAGCCTGGCCAACATGGTGAAATCTCTTCTCTACTAAAAATACAAAAATTAGCCAGGCGTGGTGGTGCATGCGTACAGTCCCAGCTACTCAGGGGGCTGAGGCAGGAGAATTCCTTGAGCCCAGGAGGAGGAGGTTGCAGTGAGTCAAGTTCCCACCACTGCGCTCCAGCCTGGGCGACAGAGCAAGACTTCACCTCAAAAAATTTTTTTAAAAATCTGTTGATATGCCGGCACCACAGCCTGAGGGAAATGCTTGATCTGACCCAAGATCAGAATGAAAGTTCTCAATGAACAGGGCCAAGTCTCACCTCCTTGATGCGCACCCCTTTCTCTCCACTAGTAGCACTCAGCAGCAGCTTTCTGAGCTGTTTGTCATCTACAGCCTTTGGGAGGTTGTGCAGGCAGAGCCTCGTTCGGGAGACAAAGATATTCTGGTCCTTGAGTTTCTGATGCTTCAGCAGCTCAAACTGAAAGAACAACCAGTTGTTAACAGTACAACCCACCCTTTCTAAGAGGCAGGCTCATAATTCTCCAAAAGGAAAGAACTATGATCCCCATCCCATAACCACACATATACAAAAAGGAAGGAAACTGCCCATACCGCAGCTTTACAATGTCCAGTACAGGAAAAGAAAAGTTCAAGGGGACAAAACAGTGGGTGGGTAATAATAAAATCATAGGCTCTGGAGAGCCATCCCTAACTGGAGAAATACATAAAATTTTAAAGCCTCAATTTTTCATCTACAAAATGGAGCAGTAGACCAATGTCTCTGGCACTGACGTGAGACCAAAATGTGATAATATAAAGCTGGGCAAGGTGGCTCATGCCTGTAATCCCAGCACTTTGGGAGGCCGAGGCAGGCGGATCACCTGAGGTCAGGAGTTCAGGACTAGCCTGGCTAACATGGTGAAACCCTGTCTCTACTAAAAATAGAAAAATTAGCTAGGCATAGTAGTGCATGCCTGTAATCCCAGCTACTTGGGAGGCTGAGGCAGGAGAATCGCCTGAACCTGGGAGGCGGAGGTTACAGCAAGCTGAGATTGCACCGTTGCACTCCAGCCTGGGCAACAAGAATGAAACTTCAACAAAAAAGAAAAGAAACGAAAAGAAAATTCCTAGCTCAAAATGCAGCCCAGAGCAAATAACAAATAATACTGTGGTTAACATCTGTGCCTAGCGCTCATCTACCTACCAACTCAACTCATTATCTAATCCTTCCAAAAGGAAATGGAACGTATTCAAAGAATACTTGAGAGAATGCTGTCTCGTCTCAACTCTGCCACCCTGAGGCAAAGGAATATCCATGACCACAGAACCGTATTTTGCTCTTAGAGCAATATCCTCAACTATGCGCCACAAAACCCTAGTTCCTGCGTGATCTGTGTCTAAAATGAAATGATGACATTCTTCTTCCAATTAATTTTTCAAAACTAAGTTGATAGAAAAAAAGTTTTCAATCATAAGTTTTTCTTTGTCAAGTCTTCTCAGTCTTGCTGCTTCTTGTTTGGTAAAAGTACCAACAAATCACAAAATAAACCAATCCCCTGGAAAATGACAATCAAAGGAACATCTGAAGAGGCTATGTTTAAGTTCAACAGACTGTTTTTCTGTCAGGAAAAGCTGTGCCTGCTGTAAATTTACACTGCATACATATCACTGAATGAGTTTTTGCTAACAAAATTAGTTTTAAATATGTCATTATTGCATTGTGCTCACAAAAGGGTATATAATGCCCCCAAATACCATGATTTCCAGATGTTCACTACCAGAAAAGTTGAAAACACTAGTGCAGAACCTGTGCACACTGCAAAAAGACACACTGCCTCCTGCTGTCACTACACTCTCACCCCTGTCCCTCAACTTCATAGCTGATTCTGTTCATGGTTATGCATCTTTACCATTATAGGTGGGCTTGGCTTTTTGAAAGTAAGTTACACAGGAAAAAGTAAAAATTCCTGGGAACATTACCAAATAGCAAAGGAATATAACGGTTATTGGTTAACACTGAAAACGTCCTTAAGATGGGGTTTTTCTAAAATGATTTTATAATCTGGAGATTCCGTATCTTCTTCCTTCCCTAATAACTCCAGCCCATTCTGATCTTCCCTTCTTAAGTTATTCTGTGCTTATACTGACACCTAATTATATGTAGCCCCAGCCTCTGTCTACTGCACAATCGAGCAGCATGCGTTCAGCAAACACTTACTGTCAAGCACTAGGGAGACAAAGACTAAGACACAGTTCTTCCATACTGGCATAGAAGGCAGACAGAACACTATGTATAACGTTGGGTTACTAGCTGTTTCACCTGTGTGCTTTTCTAACAGGGCAGTAAGTACGGTCTGTGACCATACCTGGCTCTTTGATGAGCACATCTAGCATTCCATAACTATTTTTGATTGACTTATAGGCCATGTAGAACCTGAAGGTCAATGCCTAATCTACTCACCCGTTCTCTTTGGCCATATCCGCAGCACTCACACCCTCTGCAGCCTTCGTCCCAGCGCGAATTACTGCAGAAAGAGGGAAAAGGCCAAGATATCAACAAGGGAATTTTCACTGAGCAACCAGAGGAATGTGATTTGAATGATGCAAACTCTTTGTACAGGGCCCAGAGGACTATGTTGGCCAGGACATGATGGCATTTGGTTAGGTCCAGAAATAGGCTACAGGGCTAAGTTCTGGGCTCAGAGCTGCTCTCAAGGACTAAAATTCTGAACATTTTGTGATTTTATTCCTCTTCTCCTCCTCTCCCCCTCCAAGAAGCTTCATGTACATGCCCAAAGTCAGAAAGAAAGGCCTGGAAGAAGTTTAGAACATAAGTACATTTTGGACATTTGGAATGCACAATGTTCCACCTATAATCTGCCCTTGGAACTTAACTTTGCTATTCCTTATGTACTTGAGGTCCATTACTAAGCAGTGAGATAAGCCAGCAGAAAACAGTTGTGTTGCCATAGACAACTAGTATTGAAGGCTAATGGACATTACTAGTGACCGAATGTGTGCTCTTTCTGGGTCCACAAGGGGGTGTAGTCTTAAGGGCAAGAACTTCCCAGCGCTGTGCCCCCCACCCCATGCCTCTCCCCTCCGGGAGATTTAACAGTTTCTGTTTAATTTTCACATGCCAGGGAAGAACCAAAAAGTCAATCACTTCAGCGAAGTTTAAAGGAACTCTTTTCATTGGCCAGGGGGCTTGGAGAAGGTGGGAATTCCTTCCAGGTTAAAAGTCCCCTTCTCCTACACCCCTTTGGATTCCATACTTGGGTCCCCTTCCACACTCTTCAAGGAAGCCTTTTTCTTTCTCATTTTTTTCTCTCTCCTTTTTCTCTTTCTCTGCCTAAATAAATCACTTTCTGCAAACACTTTTTAGAGTCCGGTATTTACTAGCATACCACACCCACCGTGGTCCCCCTCTCCCATTCTTGGGAGAGCGAGAGACCAAGAGCCTGGAGCCCACTGGGGAATGAGCTGAGTGCTCCCTGCACCCCAAAAACCTGGCAACACTAGTACAGGCTGTGAAGCTATGGAGGAGGTGAACTGATAAATACTGTGTGACCTAGAAGAATTTTCTAAAAAATGTAAAGTTAATCTATGATTGTCTTTCTGACATTAAAGAAAAGTACTGGGTGTACATTTTAAATCCATGAATAATCCAAAAGAGTAATTTTAGTCATAATGAAAACCTCTGATTAGAAATGACAAGAAGCAAAGGTATTTTGAGTTCTTTCTCCCTGTTTGCCTTGCCAATCCTCTATTGAAAAAGACTAAAGGCAATCAGGCAGAAAAGAGAATGGGATGGTTAATCCACAATAATGAGTGAAGGTTTCCTAATAGAAAGCCACATCTATTAAAGTGGAATGCTCATATAACACTGTTAAAGATAACGTTTGGGTTCTTTATTTGAAACATGCTCCCAAACATACTATTGCTGGATCAATGATATGGCACAGGGTCACCTACTTAGAAGCCTGGGTTACATCTCCCTACCACTACTCACAGCCTTCTCGGGCCAGATAGAGATTCCGGGTGCCAGTCGGCTTCTTCACCTTCTTTGTCTGAAGTTTTGCAGCCTCATCACGGGTCACTGCCAAGTCAACCTTGAGCTGCCGGCCTCCCAGCTTAAGCCCACCAGCCTGTAACAGATAACAACCTTCTCTTAAAAATGCATAATGGCCAAGTGCAGTGGCTCAGGCCTATAATCCCAGCACTTTGGGAGGCTGAGGCAGGTGGATCACCTGGGGCCAAGGAGTTCAAGACCAGCCTGGCCAACATGGTGAAACCCCATCTCTACTAAAAATACAAAAATTAGCCGGGCATGGTGGTGGGCGCCTGTAATCCCAGCTACTCGGGAGGCTGAGACAGGAAGCTGAGATCACGCTACTGCACTCCAGCCTGGACAACAGAGCAATACTCTTCTCAAACACACACACATACACACACACACACACACACACACACACACACACACACACACACAATAATGAGTAGAACTAGAAACTAAGTACCTGAGAAGAACACCACAGAAAGGGAAAGGACAAACACCAATTATGCTATGGAAGCCAAGCCCTATGAGGTTTCAGCCCAGCTGGCTACAAGTGGATCACTGGGCTTCACACAATATTTAGTATAGCTGTGCAAAAGGCCACATGTGTATTTCACGCAGTCAGCAGTACAGAATTTATTTTCTGGGAGTTGATTAGTCCCAAACTGAGGAAAATTATCTGTAAACAGGCAAGTATCTAGTATTGTAAAGAAAGCTAATGAAATAGTAAAGTACTTACTCAAGAGGATTTAAAAAATAACAGCAATATTAGATAATACTATACTCGATTACAGAACAAATGGAGTACTTCTCCATCACCCAACACACATTCTCTCTCAAACATCTACTCAACTTCATAGACGACCTTACTACCTTCTTACCCTACTCTTGCATGTTATCAATCTAGGAAAGAGGCTGACACACGGCAAGTAATAAATATCGGATACATTATTATTCCCATTTCCTCATCTATGAAGTAGAGATAATAATTCTGTCTACCCTAAAGGGCTGATGTAATGATTAAATAAGATAATGCATGTAGGCTGGGTGCAATGGCTCATGCCTGTAATCCCAGCACTTTGGGAGGGCGAGACAGGCAGATCACGAGGTCAGGAGTTTGAGACCAGCCTGACCAACATGGTGAAACCCCATCTCTACTAAAAATACAAAAATTAGTTGGGCGTGGTGGCGCATGCCTGTAATCCCAGCTACTCAGGAGGCTGAGGCAGGAGAATCACTTGAACCCAGGAGGCGGAGAGTGCAGTGAGCCGAGATCATGCCACTGCACTCCAGCCTGGCGACAGAGCGAGATTCTACCTCAGAAAAAAAAAAAAGATAATGCATGTAAAGTTCAGTGCCTAAGACACATTACGTGCTAAATAAGTGTTAGTTTTATTATTATTGACAATAATAATAATAATAACAAAGCTTTTTGTAAATATCAGATGTTGCCCCTAAGAGGCACTACCTCCTATGTTATAGGGTAAAGGAAATATCTTCCTTACCTCATTCTCTGGAGAAGCAGTTAGAAGGCATTTCTGAGCTGCTTCTTGAGTCATGAATTGGGCAAATGCACAACCTGCACAATGAGACAAAATTCAGTGAGGTATAACAACATGCTGTGCTGTACAGGTTTGTAGTCTAGGAGCAATAGGCTATACCACGTGGCCTATGTGCGTAGTAGGCCATACCATCTAGGTTTGTGTAAGTACACTATGACAATCACACAATGACAAAATCACCAAATAATGAACTTTGCAGAATGAATCCCCATCGTTAAGTGGTGCATACTGTACTGAAACAGGCACCATGTTAGGTACCAAATAACCAAAGACAAAGGTACCACTGCTCTTAATGAAATTTCATCATTACTTCATCTTTTCTAGTTCTTCATCTTTTCTAGAACTTTAGTCTGATGATCTCGCTTAATAAGAAATATCCACATGAGGGCTGAGCGTGGTGGCTCATACCTGTAATCCCAGCTGTTTGGGAGACCAAGACAGGAGGATCACTTAAGCCCAAGAGTTAGAGACCAGCCTGAGCAACAAGACAAAACCAAATCTTTACGGGGGGGAAAAATAGTAACAGTAATTGGCTGGATGTGGTGGTGCATGCCTGTAGTCCCAGCTACTCAGGAGGCTGAGGTGGGAGGATGGCCTGACCCCAGGAGGTCAAGGTTGCAGTAAGCCATGATCACTGCACTCCAGCCTGGGTAACAGAGTGAGACCTTATCTCAAAAAAAAAGAAAAAGAAAAAGAAATATCCACATGAAATGGTAGAGAAATTCCAGTCTAACACTTAATTCAGCACCACTTACAAAGTGCCTATTACAGGACTAAAAAATAAAGCAGGAACCACTTAACTATGAACTTAACTACAGATCTCACTGGCTCATAGTCACCTGGGAGGCATCAGATACGGGCAGATCTGCCTCTCAGAGTAAGTCTCTGTCCTCTACTATATGAAAACAGCAGGGAACCAGAAAGCCATGAGCTCAATTCTTGGCTCAAACTCTAGAACCTTCACAAGGCATGCCTTTCCTTGATTAGATCCAGGGCCAATACCCCATCTCTATTTCTGCTATTGACAAAAAAACTACTTTTTTTTTTCTGAGATGGAGTTTTGCTCCTGTTGCCAAGGCTGGAGTGCAATGGTGCAATCTCAGCTCACCACAACCTCTGCCTCCCGGGTTCAAGCGATTCTCCTGCCTCAGCCTCTCAAGTAGCTGGGATTATAGGCATGTGCCACCACTCTTGGCTAATTTTGTATTTTTAGGAGAGACAGGGCTTCTCCATGTTGGTCAGGCTGGTCTCAAACTCCTGACCTCAGGTGATCTGCCTGCCTCGGCCTCCCAAAGTGCTGGGATTACAGGCATGAGCCACTGCACCCGGCCAAAAAAAAAAACTCTTATAAGCAAAGAAAGAAATTTTACCTTTCAGTAGATTCTCAAAAAGAAATACAAGTTTCATATTTTTTTAGTATTCCTTTAAATTTTAAATATTCTCTCAGATATGAAAACACTGCCATATTCCTAGAGCTACAGAAATTCTACCTTCTATAAAAATGAATGGCAGCAGACTTGCTGAAAGGACTCATGTGGCAGGCCAACACAAAGGTCACCACCCAGGAGCTTCTGTTTCCCCCTCCCGCCTCCTATCCTCCACTCACATCTCTATTATAGCACCAGTCAGGTGACAGCCTCCCAAAGAGAATAAATACCTCAGGAAAAATGACCACAATTCTTGTCTGTTTCTATATCCCTAGCACCTACCATAGTATACAGCATTAACAGATACTCAATAGAAAGAAACAAATAATAAAGAAATATGGGAAAAATGTTTCTAATAGCCATATTCAAATGAATCTAATTAGACTGAATATGAAGAAAATGGGTACTTCTCTCTGAATGGGTAGGAATTTAATCATTGGGCCGGGCATGGTGGCTCATGCCTGTAATCCCAGCACTTTGGAAGACCTAGGCAGGCAGATCATGAGGTCAGGAGTTCGGGACCAGCCTGACCAACATGGTGAAACCCTGTCTCTACTAAAAATACAAAAATTAGCCAGACGTGGTAGCGCATGCCTGTAATCCCAGCTACTCAAGAAGCTGAGGCAGGAGAATTGCTTGAACCTGAGTGGCAGAGGTTGCAGTGAGCTGAGATTGTGCCACTGCACTCCAGCCTGGGTGACAGAGTGAGACTCCATCTCAAAAAAAAAAAGAATTTTATCATTGGAGTTTCCAGAGTTAGTAGTGGGTTCAGTCTTAATATTTCCCAAAAAGACTGCAGATAATATTTAGCTCTTCCAGGTAGTGAAATGGCATACTGAGAGGGATGAATTATAGGAGCAGCACCAGGCTGCATGAGTAGTTAGAAAAGGTGTCAGAAAAATTTAATGAGCCTGGAAAGGACAATACATTTTTTCTAAAAATGACTAAAACTACGCTTATTAAGATCATGAACTCTGTTAACATTAATGGACCGAATTTGGAACATTCTATGCAATTGAAATGGCCTAAAAACATTTTAGAAATGGAAAAGATCCAAGAAGTATAACTAAGCATGAGAGCTGAAGGTACCTTAAGTGATTACTCTACTTGAACCCACTAATTTTACAGATGAAAACCCGAAGCCAACAGTAGTTAAATGATTTGCCAAAAATCACCCAGCTGATCTGTAGCATAGCTGGGATTAATTAGACCCCTAACTTCATTCCACAGTGCTGCCTTATTTACATCCTTTTTTTTTTTTTTTTTAAGAGATGGAGGAGGTCTCTCTCTGTCTCACAGTCTTGAGTGCAGTGGCAATCATAGCTCCCTGAAGCCTCAAACTCCTGGGCTCCCTCCAGCCTCCTGAGTAGCTGGGATTTCAGGCATGAACCAGGTCTTACTTTTTTTAGGTGAGTAAAAATCAAAAGTGATGAGGTCCTATCAATGTGAAAAATAAAAAGGTTTAGAATGGAGGTTCTTACACTATGGATAGGCTGAAGAGAGCCCACATGCCCTCCAAAGCAGCATTTTTCTAAGGAGAGGATTGCTGTATTTCAAAGGAATCATGAATCAGAATAAATTAAGAACTCAGTGCTTTAGGAGAATGACTGCAACAGATGAAATCAAAGATTATGAATGGGTTGGAAAGATGTTTACCTAACAACAGTATACTAGAATGAAGAATGGTCAGCCCTTAAAACTCAAAAGAAACAGCTTTAGAAAAAAAAAAATCTAAGGCAGCACTCCTGCAACACAGAGTTTTCCTTCTAACTGCTGCCACTGCAACAGAGTTTCTCTGTCAGCTTCCACCTCTAACAAAAGCAACAGGGAAAAAAAAAAAAGATCCTGGTAATTTCAAGCAATATGAAGTGATTAATACCCATCAGATACTATCACATTTGAAATGCAAACAACAAAAATGGAATTCATTACTCTAAAGTAAAAAAGCAAGGGCTTAAAAAGCTTAGACAAAATTATGGCTAGCAGCACCATTAAAGATGCTGAGTTTAACACCATTAAAGATAACCTCAGGATGTCCCTGGTACATTTTTTTTTTTGCGGGGGGAGATGGAGTCTTGCTCTGTCGCCCAGGCTGGAGTGCAGTGACGCAATTTCAGCCCACTGCAACCTCCACCTCCTGGGTTCAAGCAATTCTCCTGCCTCAACCTCCCAAGTAGCTGGGACTACAGGTGCATACCGCCATGCCCAGCTAATTTTTTGTATTTTAGTAGAAATGGGGTTTCACCATGTTGCCAGGCTGGTCTCGAACTCCTGAGCTCAAGCAATCCGCCTGCCTTGGCCTCCCAAAGTGCTGGGATTACAGGTGTGAGCCACCGCACCTGGTGTCCCTGGTACTTTTATGGAACCCAGAAACCTGGGCTGGCTGGTGGACTGTGAACCCCTCAAAATGGCACACATTATTCTTTCATGTAACCTAGTCAATACCCATGGCAGTGGTCTGAACTCTTTTAGGGCCTGGCCAGCTGAAAACACATACCTTTAGAATGCTCTGTGTCAGGATGCAAGACAATGCGGACATATTTGAGATCTCCAAACTGTTGGAGAAGCTCCCCAAGTTCTTCTTCGTCTGAATCAAAGGACAGATTTCTATGGAAGACAACCAGATGATCACATCAAAGGTCAATTACATGTTCCAGGACAATGTAAGTGAGTTAGACATCAACTCTCCCTTCTTCACAAATAGCACTAATACACAGGGATGGCCCCCAGTGGCCCTTGGCCCCAACTATCTTTCCTTTGTCAATCAAGTTCTCTTTCTCAAGAATCTGAAAACATAAACAGACATATACAAACACCAGAAACTGTAGGTACAGATTCATTTCAAAACAGTGGTGCCCCATGCCAGGGAAACTTCTGGGGTGCTGGAAATTTCTACATTTTGATCTGGGTGGTGGCTACATGGATGTATACATATAAAATTTTAGCTGAGCTATATGCTTAATGTACTTTACAGAATATATGTTTTACTTTACAAGAAAAAAAAAAGTGATGTCCCCAGAGAAAAGACCCACATCCTCCATCACCTAGGGCTCCAGAACTGCCCAGATTTTCAGCCTCTTCCTTAGGCTTGCTCTTGGACAACTATGATTCTAAAACCCTCTTTTTCACTTAAATTGGCCAAAATTCATTTCTCTTACTACAAACTAGAAGACTCACAGCAGACTAATGAGAAAAGCCAAATTCTCTCTTTCTCAATTAGCCAGTTTTTCTTCTGTGTTGCTATTAAATCCACGTTTCAGTTAAAATTTTTAAAGTCAGAAAATCCTTCAAAATAGTAACATAAAAGCAAACACAGTAAAATTTACTAAGTCCAAAAAAGGAAAACTACTTACTTCCCTTGATGGGATTAAAAATGTTGGAAGGAGATTCTGTTATCCTAAAATTTCAACACAGTATAAAGATTCCTCATTTCCCCAACTATTAAATCCTTCCAGGGGGTAAGAAAAACAGTCCTTAATAAGTATCTATAATTTTACTTCTCTTATATGCACTAAGCAGCCCCATGAATGATTCTATTTTATGGAAACCCAGATAAAAAAGGTTTTCTGCAATAAGACATATCCCAGCTACATTATTTCTTTTAATTTGTCTCATCATATACATGGTTTTCTCTCCTCCACCCCTTTATTTCCTAAGTTCTTTATTATTTAAAAGGTGTATAAGGAATGGTATCCTTAGTACTGAGGTCACATGCTTCTTCCTCACTGTGACATTTCTTCCTTCCTGTTAGATCCTCCACAAATTCAAAATTATTTATATGGCAGTTCCAAATAACACAATTTTAAAAATACATGGAAAGACATGCAGTTAGGTGAGAAAATGGGCTTCAGTACAGCATGTATAAATTCATCTCTGTTAGGGTTAAGGTTAGGGTTAGGGTTGGGTTAGGTTAGGTTAGGGTTAGGGTTAGGATTAAGTTTATGATGTGGGCATGTAGTGTAGGTGTTCTCTGAGTAGTGATTAAAGGGTTTCTTTTTTTTTTTTGTCTTTTTGCTCATGTATTCATCAATTTCCTAGAATGAACATAAATTGTATAACAATTTTTTTTTTTGAGACAAAGTCTTGCTCTGTCACCCAGGCTGGAGTGCAGTGGTACAATCCCAGCTCACTGCAACCACCACCTCTGGGTTTTAAGCGATTATTGTGCTTCAGGCCTCCCAAGTAGCTGGGGTTGGAGGCGCGTGCCACCATGCATGGCTAATTTTTGTATTTTAAGTAGAAATGGGGTTTCACCATGTTGGCCAGGCTGGTCTCAAACTGGCCTCAAGTGATCCATCCGCCTCTACCTCCCAAGGTGCTGGGATTACAAGCCTGAACCACTGTGCCCAAAAAAAAACAATTTTAAAAGATTGTATAAGAAGATAAAATATATACCTCTAAAATCAGACCCAAATGACCCTAGTACGCTGGTACTTTAGAAAGACTAGAAGGCATGCATGAGGTGTACTAAAGACATCCTGACCTTATGAATCTATTGCAGTCAGTAGAACTAAATAGCAACAGCAACATGAAATAAAGCCTATCTCTACCCCTACTCCCACCCTGTTTTCCTGGAAACAGATGAGATGCCTTACTTTATTGTGGACCCTGCATCAGAAGATAAGTTATGCATAAAGACAGAAATCATTTGAGATAAGCAGTGTCACTCCTCCCCAGCACTCCCCCTAAAACAAAGGCCAGAAGCAAGATGTTTCTAACAGTTGAACTGATTTCTTATAAATGATGCCAACCCAATTACAAAGCATGAAATCTAGATGAAGACATGATGTCAGGACCCATGCTATCTGTCTTCTGTGTTATAGTTTTGATTGTCCTACATTTCTCATCGTTTGGTATGTTCCTGGGACCAGATGTGCTTGATCTAATTTTCTGGGCTAGGTAACAGAACTAGTACCAAAAGGAGAAGGAAAAGGAGGAGGAATCTATGAAGGCAACACAAAAGCAATTCTGGAGGTAGAAAGGCATACCTGATAAAAACAGTTTTCCCTTCATTCACATCAGAGGGTAATTTCCTCTTCTTTTTGTTTGAGACTTGCACAGCTAAGGTAAAAAGAAAAACAAGAAACTGAAAGAGACTAGTGTAAACCACATGACAAAGAGCTAACTTCCAAAGTACATAAAGATCTTGCATAAACTGTTAAAAGAAAAAAACAATTAAAAATAGACAAGGAGGCCAGGCACAATGGCTCACACTTGTAATCCCAGCACTTTGGGAGGCCGAGACAGGCAGATCACCTGAGCTTAGGTGTTGGACACCAGCCTGGCCAACATGGCAAAACTCATTTCTACTAAAAACACACAAATCAGCCGGTGTGGTGGCAGGAACCTATAATCCCAGCTACTCGGGAGGCTGAGACAGGAGAACCACTTGAACCTGAGAGACAGAGGTTGTGGTGAGCCGAGATTGAGCCATTGCATTCCAGCCAGGGCAACAAGAGTGAAACTCAGTCTTAAAAAAATAAATAAAAGTAGACAGAGGACATGCAATTAAGTACCTGAAAAGATGTTTGAACTCACTCTTAATTAAAGAAAACAGCACAAGAAATGAGATACATTTTTCACCAACAGATTGCAAAATCAAAAAGACAGATGGAATCCAATGTGGTAAGGGTATGGGAAAAAGACATTCCCATATACTGTGACGACAGTATAAACTTTCTGGAAATACTGTACAGGACACGGGAACCTTTGAGGAAAAACATACACATACAGTCACACACAAATTATAAAAAATTCTATTTTGAGTGTGCATGTGTATGTATACGTGTGCATTTTGCTTATAAATATATTTAAATATCTCTAGATACACAAGAAACAAATAACCTTGGTTGTCTCTGGGGAAGCTCCCTAAGAAGCTGAGGATCTGGGTATAAGGGAGACTCACTGTTTGTTTTCAAGAACAGACATATATGCTTATATATACAAAGAAAATATCTGGAAGGATACACAAGAAACAACAGTGATTACTTTGGGGAATTGTTGGGATTGGTGAGGAAGTTTTACTTTGTGTATTACACTGTTCTGTATTGTGTTTTTTATTAACTTTCTCTCATTATCATTTATCTGTCCTATAAGTTTTACAGTTGAAAGAATGGCATGAGACAGCTGACTGTGAGTTATAGAATACAGGGTCTCATAGGCCCTTCAGTGTAAAAGCTTCTTTGACTCTAAGGTGTATACTATTTTCTCCTCACAGAAAAAGCTTATTTCCTCAGATTTTTTATACGGTCAAACCAACATTCCAGACTTACTGAAATGGAATCAGAGTAAAAATAGCTGAATAAAAATCTCCAGCCAGACAAATCAAAGAAGCAGTTATTAACCATTTCTCATTCTGTAATGACCTGCCTTCTTCAATAAACAAGTTGAATTTATTCTCAATAAAGGTAGCAATAAGGATTGGCTAAGTTTTACAACATGTTCAAAGAGTTCCTTGCTATGAAATGCACTGTGTCTCCCCCAAAATTCATATATTGAAGCCCTAACCCCAAATGTAACTGTATTTGGAGACAGAGACTTTAGGGAGGTAACTGAGGCTAGCTTGCTCTTAAGGTTGGGACCCTAATCTGATAGGACTGCTGTGCTTATAAGAAAAGAGAGACCAGAGTTCACTGTTACTTGTTCTCTCTCTCTCCCCCTCATTCAAGCACACAAAGAAAAGGCCATGCAAGGACATAGTGAGAAGGCAGCAGTCTGCAAGACCAGGAAGAGAGCTTCACCCATAATGGGATCAGCTGGCATCTGGGACTTCTAGCCTTCAGAGCTGTGAGAAAATAAGTTTCTGTTGTTTAAGCCACCTAGACTATAGTATTTTGTTACGGCAGTCCAAGCTGACTATACAGCTCTTTATCCTCACTGCAACTCAAAGGAGTTGTTTAAAATCTACCGTGGAATTCAGATTGTTATATCATCTGTTTCTTCTATATTATCTGTGTAAGATGTTGTTTATCTGGTTATTCAATCAAGTCGGACAATCCAGAGAGAGGTAGAACCTCACCATTAAGCTAGGTCTTAAATTCTCTAAGAATTCTTAACCCTCAAACACCACTCCAAAACTCATTTAAAAAACAAAACAAACAAAAAGGAAACAACAAAAAAATCTTTGGAAGAAAGGAGTATAAAAGTTTCCTTTTCAGCATTTAAACATAATTTGATAGACCACCTTAGAGTCCTATTTAAAAAGAGGCCTAAACAGAACTGATGCTCATTTCAGTAACTTCAGTAACTTTTTAAAGACCATTTAAAGTGAAAACCCAAGCGAACCTTTATCCTCTTGCTCCTCAGTGCTGCTATCACTCTGAGCCAGTTCGTCTCCATCATCAATACTATCGCTTTCCTCCAGGTCACTGTCCTCCTCGGAATGATCTTCACTGCTTTCTGCGGAGGCTGTTCTCTTGATTGCTCTGCAAAGGCACAGATCAGAACTAAGGATATGGGCTGACAGAGGTGCCTATTCAATTTCATTACACATGTCAATTCTGCAATGATGCAGGCAGAAAAAGGAGAATTTTTCCTCTCAGAGACAATCTTGAATTTTCCTCTGCTGTCTCAGAACAGGCTGAGTTGCTTACCTCTTCTGAATTTGCACAGGCTTGGTCACCTTTGATTCTATATTCTCCTCCTCTTCATCTTCATCATCATCAACCTCGTCATCATCATCATCATCATCTTCTTCTTCTTCCTCCTCCATATCCTCTTCCTCCCTGCCATTGTTTTTAACTAATTCCTGATGTTTAGATTCACAGCTCTTTTCCTCACCTACAGAGGGAGGTAAAGAAAGAAAAAGTTCATTTAATATCCAAAATGATGTTCTTTTAACAAGAGTAACCAATACTCCAAGTTGGTGGTTTCATTGGTTTTACAGAATTTTGGATATTTTTCTTACGGTATGTAACAGGAGAAAGTATAAAGAAAAAAAAGCAAAAACAGAAATAAACAAAACTCTCATCACCCAGATTCCGTTAGTTTGTCCTACTCATCACCCTGAAGGTTCATCTGGCCCAGACTGAAAGAAGTGGCAACTGAGCCTCTGCAAACAGCCGACCATTCATACACCAGAGCCATCAAAATGCTCACTAGGGGGCAAAGCCAAGCCATGAACTTCAATCTCAGTGCGTTCTATTCTCTGAGACCCTGGTGGCTTAACAGCCAATTGTTTTCTAAATAAAACTCAAGTTTTAAGTTTCTCTATTCTTAATGTTCCATAACTCCTATTATGCAAAGCTTGGAAAGAACAGCAAGTAAAGGGGACAATGAGCTCAGGCTCACTCACAGCCACTCCCAGGAGGAGGTTTAGACTCCAAAGAGCCTAGGTTTTGGGACCAGAGCACCAGATGGTACAATATGAATTGACAAACAGACCTGGATTCACTTCTGAGCCAGCAAGAATTTAGAGTTTTCCCTGAAAGCTCAGTCTCATTCTTTTGGTTAATCTTCTACAATAGTCTCAGTCTGACAAGCAAGTTCTCATACACTTTTTTTTTTTTTTTTTTGAGACAGAGTCTTGCTTTGTCACCCAAGCTGGAGTGCCATGGGGTGATCTCAGCTCACTGCAACCTCTGACTCCCAGGTTCCCAAGTAGTTGGGATAAAGGCACCGCCACCATTCCCAGCTAATTTTTGTATTTTTAGTAGAGATGGGGTTTTGCCATGTTAGGCAGGCTGGTCTGAAACTCCTGACCTCAAGCAATCCACCCACCTTGGCCTCCCAAAGTGCTGGGATTACAGGCATGAGCCACTGCACCTGGCCTTTTTCTTACACTTTTATCATGAACACAGGAGTTGTTTCAATACTCTTGCCCAGGTTATACAACACCCCCACTCACCCAACACTACCACATCTTACCTAGAGCAGAAATAGACTGTGTATCTTTATATACATCCTTTGCCACAGCCCAATCCACTGCCACTGTCCTCCCTGTCAAACAGAAAAGTGGTATCAGAAAGGCTGTGGTTTTAACATCCCTACCTCCGTAAAGGACCCCTAGTCATCACAGACAATAATGGAACCAGCAGAGACAAAGAAACTGTCAATTCAGGAATGCTGGTCTTTAAATAAAGCTCCTAGTTGCTGCCTACTCCTCTTAACCCTTAACCTTTATATCAATGAACAGAAATTTTGCCTTTCTACATAGCTACCACACCTAGGATAAGATGGAGTAAAAACATAAAGAATTAGAACTATGTTCCCAGTTAGAGTATCAAGAATCAAAACAGGCATTCTGGAATCATCTGAACCCTCCTCAGAAGCTAGGATGTCTCTACAGCAATAATTTTTTTTTTTTTTTTGAGATGGCGTCTTCCTCTGTCACCCAGGCTAGAGTGCAGCGGTGCGATCTTGGCTCACTGCAACCTCCGCTCCCGGGTTCAAGCGATTCTCCTGCCTCAGCCTCCCGAGTAGCTGGGATTACAAGCATATGCCACCACACCTGGCTAATTTTTGCATTTTCAGTAGAGACAGAGTTCCGTCATGTTGGCCAGGCTGGTCTCGAACTCCTGACCTCAGGTGATCCACCCGCCTCGGCCTCCCAAAGTGCTGGGATTACAGGCGTGAGCCACCACCACACCTGGCCGGCAATAACTTCTTTAGGCACAATACCTGATAAGTCAATATGCAGAGTAGCCTCACAGTCAGTTTAATAAATAGCCCACAGATGATCATAACCAAGGAGGAACCTAGATACCAACCTGTATCTATCAGCAATTATTTCAGGGATATTTTTCACTAGGGATTTAAAAGGACACTCTCACCAAATAAATGAAAGAATACTGGCAAGGGTTCTTTCAAGTTTAACCCTAACATCAAGTTCTAGGAATATTTCACCTAAATAGCTACCATATTGGCAATGAGACTCTCAATAACGCAAACATCTTTTGAACATGCAGAAAGTGGGTTACTATACTAATTCACCGAGACACCAGAAATATCTGGGTCAATGACAGGGGAATAGAAAACTTACCTTTTATCTCTTTCATGTTCATGCCTTTGAGAGCTTTACCTGCTTCTAGGAGGTTTTTGAACTGAACAAAAGCAAAACCACGCATCTTCCCATCTGTGTGCAAATGTACAAAGAAGTGAGAGGCAGCGGGAGGTAGCCAGCAGAATACTTAGAAGAAAGTTACTGTAATTCAGGCCTGCAAGATGGTGCGAATCCTGCCGGCAGGCCGGCCCGCTCCCCAAAGCAATTGCTTACGTCTTCTACTGAGTATACTCTGACTTGGACTTGGGGAGAGCAATGCACTTTCTCTAGTCTTCTAAAACTAATTCTGATCCAACGGAAAATGTCATTGGGGGAATAGAACCATTATTTGAGTTTCATTAGTTGTCAAGCACTGAGCCATATAGTTTATACATATCACACATATTTGTTCAAGGGTAATACATTAACTAATGTAATTCACATCAAGTGAAGGTTCATTAGTACCTGGCTTCCTAGGGATATTTACTTCCAGGACAGCTCCAAATTGAGCAAATACTGTCTTCAAGTCATCTTCTGAACACTGAAGCCAAAAGTTAAGAAAGAAAAAGAGAAATACAATCACAGCAAATTAACATAAAATATCAACTACTAAATTCATTAATTATGAAAAACATGAATACGTTTACTCCTTTTTTTACTTTTGAGACTAGGACATCAAATGTTTCTAAACAGAAGACGTTTTACTTTGTATCTAAGAGGGAAAAAGACACACGTGAGAGCTTTTTCTACCTTTTCTTTCTCAGTAGTAGTTTCCCCAAAAAGGAAAGCAGCTTCACATTTAATACCCTTATTACACAGGCCCACTTTCTGAATTCAACAGGGGTAAGGTTCATTCCCAGAAGGAATTCAGCCCAATTATACCATCTTGGTGAGGAGTTCTACTAATGATCACATCCTGGCTCTAAAAGCCTTCAAAACATGCACTGTTTGTTTTCTCTCTCACTTACCTTAAAGCTCAGGTTCCGAATAATTAATCTGGCTTTCTTATCTGCCACTTTGGCTTTTTTAGGCTGTGGCTCCTTCTTTGGGACCTCTGAGTTTTCTACAAAATAAGAGGTAATGGAATAAGTACTCCAAAATCACCCACTTCTAGGCCAGAACATCACAGAACAAAAGCTACTGGCGATAGATGGCATTTGCCACAGGGTTAAGTGTGGCAATACCAAGGAATACCAGATTTTTCAGACTAGAGATGCAACAAAAGAACTAAAATGAGTATCACAATACAATGGATGATTCTGGAGATCAAAAACAGATGCAAAAAGCTTCAAGTTCTAGAAGCTAACCCCATGCCTCCCTCTTTCATTTTCACAGTGCTCCTCCTCACCCTGGAAGAAAAACTTCCTTCAATTACTAGAAACTCACCATTTTTCCCCTTTCCTTTTGTCTTGTTCCTCAGTTTTTTCTTGGCAACGGTCACGTTGATCTTGCAACCTTCAAACGTGGTAATCTCCTTGAGGGCCCTCTGAACATCTTCCAGCATAGAAAAAGTGACATAGCCAAAGCCCCGACATGTCTTACTCCCTGGAATAATGTAGTGGGGGGGAGGGGCAGTGTGAAAAGGAGAGAAAACCATAAGCCAAGAGAACTCAATTAGAAAATCCTTAAAGTCTAAGCTAGAGGATATACTCCCAACCCACCTTGCTATCAGTTTTCTAAAAGTCTCAGGGGGAAAAGAAAACAAGGGTGGTATCAGTGGTTCCATCCCCCACTTTGCTTAGAAACTGTTAGCCTTCCTCCTCTTTTAATTTGGTGTCTTTGCTGTTAGCTCCTCTTCTTCCCCCTTTCCTGATAATCCCAAGAACACAGAGGTTGCATAATATATGAGGCCCTCAAATAACTCAGCATCAAAAAGAACAAAACATCATCAGAGAAGGCAAGAAAGGTAAGTATGTGCTATGGTTTGAATGTGTCCCCCAAATTTCATGGGTTGGAAACTTTATCCCCAATGTAGCACTATTGAAAGGTGGAATCTTTAAGAGGTTATTGGATCAGAGGGCTGTCTTCAGGAATGGATTAATCAATTTATGGATTAATGGGCTAATGGATTAATGGGCTATCATGACAGTGGAGCTGGCAGCTTTATAAGAAGAGGAAGAGAGATCTGAGCAAGCACATTAGCATGCTCAGCCCACTTGCCATGTGACACCCTGCACTGTCTGGGGGATTTTGCAGAGTCCACACTAACGAGAAGGCTCTCACCAGACACAGCCACTAGACTTTGGAATTCTCAGCCTCCAGAACTGTAAGAAATAAATTCTTCTTTATAAAGTACCCAGTTTCAGGTATTCTGTTATAAGCAACAGAAAATGGACTAAGACAGTCTGGTAGCTTCAAAAATCAGAACGCAATGACGCAGTCACTCCTCAAAACAGATCAGCAATAATAAATGCCTGAGGCCCTGACAAAAGAACCTCAAATAACAAATACTACTCAGAGAGACTGCAGATATTATGACCACTATTACCAATGCCTTAGCTGTCAGTATCAAATTAAACCTTTCCAAAGCAGCTATGAACTCTTTTCTCATTTTAGCTTCAGAACACCACAAAATAGGTGAAGCAAATACTACCACTCCTTCTTTCCAAATAAATAATTTGAGATGGAAGAAAGTAAGTGAACTGGTTAATGTCACATAGGGTGTTAGTAGCTGAATTAACTCCTCCTTACCATCCCCCATGTTCTTCCATAGGACTCCACAAAAAACAATATGAGGACCAAGCAGATGAAAATTACAAATACCAACTGTAACCCACCTTTGCCCTTTCTGGTTTAACATTTTGGATAGAAGATTTTAAATAATTTACTGCATCAAAAAGGAAAAGGACAGATTGAGCAGTCTGCCTTTACCTGAAAAGGAAACAGAGCTCATCTGCTCTGGTTCTGTTTCCATTACACTTTAATCTGCTTCAGGGTAAAAGCCCTTTGACACAGGACACTGATCTACATAAACTAGTTAAAGCAACATGACATCAGTTTTTCTCTTCTCTTGGAACCCCCTGTCATAAAAGCTGCCCGCTCACCTTTCAGAAAATGAGAACAAGAAAATTCATAGCCCTTCCTGATCAGTACTACCAAAAGTAAAGCAGCTGAAATGTAAAGGAGTTCGACACCCAAATAAAAGGGCATACAGTAAATACCACACATTTTACATGTCTGCATAAAGCATGCTCATGTACATTTAGAGTCCCTGACAACCCTGTGAAATTATTCCCATCTTAAAGAGCTGAAGTGACATGCACTGCTATCGAGGAAGACTTCATTCCACATACACTCCCTCCTGTTTCACTGAGTGCAGCACTCTTTCCAGTTCATCCCAGCTGTCTGGAGAGGAAAGTGCACAGTTTTTTAAAAAGAAAGTAAGAGATTTTCAAGGATTTAGACCAAGTACACAAGGTTTAAGGTAAGGTTACATGTGGCCTATATTCTGAGGACTCAAGGGAGAACTTCCATTCAATGGCCTGTTCTTCCCTGGAATACAATCACCTGGCACTGCATAGTACTCGCTGTACAGAATGTAACCTATACTGAAACCCAGTACATGCATATATTCTTTATTTAAAACTTAAATAAAAGATTTACAAATACTTATACTTTACCATATATGGATTTACTCCTATACTATTTAATTTGTTAAGAACTCTAGGCCAGTTGTGGTGGCACACACCTGTAATCCCAGTGCTCTGGAAGGCCAAGGCAGGAGGATCATTTGAGATCAGCCTGGGCAACATAGTGAGATCCTGTCTCTACAAAAATATTCAAAAATTGGCCAGGCATGGTGAAGCATGCCTGTAGTCCTAGCTACTTGGGAGGCTGAAGTAGGAGGATTAATTGAGCCCAGGAGTTTAAGGTTACATTGAGCTATGATCTCACCCCTGCACCCCAACCTTGGTTGAAAGAGCACGACCCTGTTTTCCAAAACGAAACAAACAAAAAAACTCTGGTCATGACTCACTCAAGACCCACTAGTAGGTAATAATCTGCAGTTTAATAAACACTACTGTACAGCACTTTCAGTCCTCTCTCTATTTTAAGTATGTAAGCTTCTGTCCTAGTCTCCAGCAGTCTATTGACAACACACCAGCCAGAGAGAATCTTTTAAAACAAAACCCAGATCACACTTACTGCTCTCTGCTTAAAATCGGTGGCTTCCTATCTCTGAGTAAAAGCCAAAGTCTTTGCAATGGTCTAGAACATCCTACATGAGGTGGGCAGATCACCTGAGGTCAGAGATAGAGACCAGCCTGGCCAACATAGTGAAACCCCGTCTCTAGTAAGAATACAAAAATTAGCCGGGCATGGTGGCACCCGCCTGTAATCCCAGCTACTCGGGAGGCTGAGACAGGAGAATTACTTGAACCGGGAGGCAGAGGTTGCAGTAAGCCGAGATGGCTCCACTGCACTCCAGCCTTGGAGACAGAGCAAGAAGCAGCCTCCCCCCGCACCCCCCCCGCCAAAAAAAAAAAAACAATCCTACATGATCTGCTACTCTCCATCTAGTCTCCTAATCCTTTCCCTTCACTCACTTCACTCCAGTCCCCCTGTCCTCCTTGCTACTCCTCCAATATACCAGGCACATCTCTGCTTCCGTACCTTTGGGCTTGCTGTTTCCTCTTCCTGAATTTTCTCCTCCCAAGAGGCATATGTTCACTCTCTCACCTCAGTCAGTCCTCCTCTGGCCGCCCTATCTATATTGCCACTCTTCACCCCCTCTCCCCACTACACACATGCACATAGACTTCCCAACCCCTTTCCCTGACTTATTTTTCTCCTTAACATTTGACAGTTTTCCACTACACAACTGGCTTACTGGCTGTCTTTCCCATCTTGAAGATATAAGAGCAAAGTTCTTTAGTTTGGTGTTCTGCATCCCCAGGACCTACAACACCTCCTGGCACACAGTAGGTATTCATTAAGTATCCGCTGAATAAATGAATGAATGAATCGGTAGCATCCTAGCTAAGATGTCCAGGTCTGAGGATCAAATTCAGGGTCCACTACTTAATAGCTGTATGAACTTACTAAAGTTACTAAATTCCCTTAAATCTCAGATTCCTGTCTGTAAAATGAGCTTAAGACTCGCCATCTGGTGGGATTACTAAGAAAATGAAGTAAGATAACCTGTATCAAACTGATCACTGTACCTGGCAATCAAGTGACTCTCAATAAGCCTTACTGATGCTCTACTTAACTATTTTCAATAGCGCGCATAATCAACAGAAAGCGCTACAGAAACGTAAGGGAATGCTTTGTCTTTCATATACTGACCCCTATGAACGCATCTAAAGCAGAATCAGTTTGGAAAAGAAACTCAGTTCCCAGTTCCTTCTCTTCGGGGTGGGCAAAGAATGATACGACTCCCTGAAGTTTGGGAAGATGCCCTCGCCCCCATCTCGCTCCCAGGAAATCCCAGCCCTATTTTTCGACCGCCCCGCCCCCTACCTTTTTCAGTCACCACGAAGCACTGCTTCACCGGCCCCACCTGACTGAACAATTCCTCCAGCTGCTCAGTGCGGGCCGAGGGCGGGAGGCGGCCAACAAATAGGGTCAGGCCGGCCATGAGACAGGGAAACCCAAAGCGCGTGAGGACGCGAGCTAACTGGGCCGGCGCACGCGAGCCGAGAAGCTGGCTTTGGTAGGAAGACCCGCCGGGAGATTCCGGAAGTGCTCGTTGCTCAAAAGACACCGCAGGAAAACATGGTGGGGAGGGGATACAAGGTTCCGGAATGAAAAAAATAATGGCGCCCGGGGCGGAGCTTCTGGAGCGGGGCTCCGCCCCCTGCCCTAGCATCGCCCTCGCCACTGGGTGGGAATTTGGCATCAATAATTTCTACCCTAGTGTTACAGCTTTTTTAGAATTTGCCTGGCAGGCTTTCTGGTTTTTGCTAGAAATCCCCCCCAGAGGCAATAATCTTAACATAAAAAATAAAAATAAATAAACAATGTCTACCCTGTTTAAAATCTCACCTCCAGATCCTCCCCACAGTTAGCAGGACGGGCAGGAGAAGTTGTTTTTGCCCCGGGCCTAACTCAGGATCTGATATATAATGGGTGTTTGGTATTTTCTTAAATGTCTCCACAAATTTCCAGATTACATGCATAAAACACAATCGGAACACAAAGACGTAAACATAGGTATGTCATATACGTCATTCGAACAATTCTCATTCTCAGAAGACATTAGCTCTCTGTCACCCCAGCCTCACAAATAAATTGTAGCTACTAAAGTACACATAGACACAGACTGTACACAATTATTCTTTCAATAAATATATACTGAGCTCCAACTATGAGCCAGGCATTTGAGATAAAACTGGTGAGCAAAGAAAAGACAGGGTCCCTGCCCTCATGGAGATTACAGTCTAGTGGAGGAAACAGATTTTTATTTATTTTTTGACAGGGTCTCACTTTGTCACCCAGGCTGGAATGCATTGGCACGATCTTGGCTCACTGAAGCCTTGACCTCCCAGGTTCAAGCAGTCCTCCTGCCTCAGCCTCCAGAGTAGCTGGGACTACAGGTGCACCACCACATCTGGCTAAGTTTTGTATTTTTTGTAGAGACAGGGTTTCACCATGTTGCCCAGGCTGGTCTCAAACTCCTGAGCTCAAGCAACCTGCCTCCCTCAGCCTCCCAAAGTAATAGGATTATAGGCATGAGCCACCACACCTGGCTGGGAAGACAGGTATTAGTCCAAAAATACTTAAAAATAAATCACAGCACACACACTGGAGGACCACATTGAACACACTCAAAGGAAACATAACATCCAGCTTATACACAGAGACCTAGAACGCAGGTCCTCCTAGAAACGGAAGATCTTTTCCTCAAGTCAGCTCATCAGACAGACCCAAGACTGAGAGATATTAACTGGCGAGGAGATCTGGGTCCTTCTGGATTCTGGAACACAGAGAGTGTTTGCCATGCCACTGGGTTCAGGGCCTGAATAGGTGCAAGACAGCTACACCTTGCAAAATTGCTAGCTCAAAAAAAAGTACCCAAGGCCATTTTTTAAATAATTACTTTTTTTTTTTTTTGTAGATGGAGTCTTGCTCTGTCGCCCAGGCTGGAGTGCAGTGGTGAGATCTCTGCTCACTGCAACCTCCGCCTCCTGGGTTCAAGCAATTCTCCTGCCTCGGCCTCCAGAGTAGCTGAGATTGCAGGCACCCGCCATCATGCTCGGCTAATTCTTGTATTTTCAGTAGAGATAGGGTTTCACCAAGTTGGCCAGACTGGTCTTGAACTCCCGGCCTCAGATGATCAGCCCGTCTCAGCCTCCCAAAATGCTGGTATTACAGGCATAAGTCACCATGCCCAGCCTAAACTTTATTTTTCAACATTAGCTCCAACAAGTTCAAAACACATTTGTAAGCAATGATACCAGCCACTTAGTTCATCTCTAAAGAACTTAAGGTCTTTGGAATTTAAGCATGTCAATGCAGTCTTTTATTTTTTGCACTATTAATTGAAAAAACCCTTTAAAGATTTATTTTTATTTTTATTATTACTATTTTTTGAGATGAAGTCTCGCTCTGTCTTACAGGCTGGAATAGAATGGTACGATCTTGGCTCACTGCAACCTCTGCCTCCTGGGTTGAAGCAATTCTCCTGCCTCAGCCTCCCTAGTAGCCGGGATTACTGGCACACACCACCACGTCCAGCTAATTTTTGTATTTTTAGTAGAGACGGGATTTTACCATCTTGGTTAGGCAGGTCTCAAACTCCTGACCTCAGGTGATCCCCCTGCCTCGGCCTCCCTAAGTGCTGGCATTACAGGCATGAGCCACTGTGCCCAGCCAAGGATTTTTTAAGATTAGGAAACAAAACCAAGTCAAAAGGAGCCAAATTAGGACTGCAAGGTGGATGCGTCATGATTTCCCATTAACACTCTGAAAACTTGCCCTTGTTTGATGAGAGAAGTGAGCAGGAGCACTGTGATGGAGAAGGGCTCTCTGTTGAGGCTTTCCCCCAGGCATTTTCCTGCTAAAGCTTTGGCTTTCTCAGAGCACCCTCACAATAAGCAGATGTTATCATTCTTTGGCCCTCCAGAAAGTCAGCAAGAAAAATGCCTTGTAGGCCTGGTGCAGTCGGCTGACACCTGTAGCCACAGCATTTTGGGAGGCCAAGGCGAGCGAATCACCTGAGGTCAACAGTTCGAGACCAGCTGGGGCAACATGATGAAACTCCGCCTCTACCCAAAGTACAAAAAATTAGCCAGGCGTGGTGACGTGTGCCTGTGGTCCCAGCTACTCCAAGACTGAGGTAGGACGATAGCTTGACCCAGGCAGGCAGAGGTTGCAGTGAGCTGAGATCATACCACTGCACTGCAGCCTGGATGAGAGTGAGACCCCATCTCAAAACAGCAACAACAATAAAAGTTTCAAAATAAATTTAAAAAAATAACTCAGGGCCAGGTGCAGTGGCTCACGCTTGTAACCTCAGCACTTTGGGAGGCCGAGGCGACGGATCACCTGAGATCAGGAGTTTGAGAATAGCCTGACCAACATGGAGAAACCCCATCTCTACTGAAAATGCAAAATCAGCCAGGCGTGGTGGCGCATGCCTGTAATCCCAGCTACTCGGGAGATTGAGGCAGGAGAATCTCTTGAACCAGGAGGTGGAGGTTGTAGTGAGCCGAGATCGCAACATTGCACTCCAGCCTGGGCAACAGGAGCAAAACTGGAAATACACACACACACACACACACACACACACACACACACACACACACACACACATCAGGAAAGGAAGCTTTAAAATTCAAAACAGATTTTTAAGGCTACTATGTTAATCCTATCCAGGATGAAGAGAGACAAATAGACAAAGGCAATGGAATGGATCCTCTAACACAGTTGGTTTGGGATTCCGCATCCTCCCCTCTTCCTTCTCCTTCCCTCCTGCCCACTCCTGTCACCTTAGGAATTAAAATTCCACCCCCAAAGATTAAATTGTAAGCTTCAGAACCCCAGCTAGGAGGAGATCTTCCCGATCCTGGCTGCAGTCTGTACAAGAAAAACAATCCTAGAAGATTGTTCCAATATTCCCTTTGTGAGACCCTCCACAAATGCTAAGCTTTAAGTACTTCTGATCCAAATCTTCCTTAAAGGACAAAACCAAACTGTGTCTCTATGCCCATCAGGGGGCAGCAGCCACCCACAGTGCAGTGTTCTGTGCCCCTCTGGGAGGACAACAGTGCAGCTGACCCTTTCTACTCTCCCCATGGTTCAGACCTGGTTTCCCGATCTGTCTCCCAGCCCCATCCCTTCCAATCCATTTCCATCAGGGCAGGCAATGGTCCTTTCATCAGGAATATTTGCTCATCCATCTACCCAAGACACACGCAACATTCTTTATTAAATAGCAGGAACCGTGGAACCCTGCATCACACCAGCAGTGCAGCTTCCAGGGGGAAATAAACTGCTGGCCTCCTCCTCATCCATCACTGTGCAGGAGCCAGGAAAGGAAGTAAGAGAGGCTTGGGCTGTTCTCAGCCAGCCTCTTCCAGATCCCATCCCTCTAGCTCCACTCCCCCTGGCAAGCCAAACCTTCTTATAATACAGAATAGTTCTCAGTCTTAGCAATTGTCACAACTATAATTAATTACTTTTGCTATTGTGACTATTTAGATCATTAGGTGTTTAACATCTGCCTTCCCCAAAAGACTTTCAATTTCATAAATTCATGGCTAGTGTCTACCTCGTTCACCTCTCTACTCCCAGCATCTAGTACATTGTAAGCATTCAGCAAATATTTTTTTAAGAGATTGAATGAATGAATGAATGAAGGTGAGCTTGTCTTTCAGTCCTCACAATACGAAGACTTGGAACTGAAGGGTGTAGGCGTTAGGATCTACCTGGATTCCTTCCAGGAAACCCACTCTGAGAAAGGGATGAGGCATGAGACAAAAGGGTAGGGTCCTCCAAAGTCTTGGCCTCTATACTTTATGAAATCAAAGGGCTGAGGTTATCCTTGCTGAGGAAAATCAAAGAAGTGTTGGAGCTGGTGAACAACGAGCTGTATTCCCTCAACCACCTCCTGTCTCCTCCAACTCCATTTAGAGCTGCCACACAGAAAAGGAGCGTATGTGCACAAGTATGTGTGTGTGTGTGCACGTGTGTATGTGTGTGACAGAGAGAGAGAGAGAAAGCAATAGACAAGCCAACAGAGAGACTGGCTGGGGTATGCAGGGCTTGGACTTCTCTTTTGGGAAGTGTGTGCATGAACCCAAGGACCCTTGATGGGGAGAGTGAGTGAAGGAGAGAGAGGAGCTGGCGAGGACCAGTGTGAGGAAGAGATGGCATTGAGGAGCTGAGTGTGAGCAGAGGCAGATGAGAGGCAGGCGGAAGGGTGAGTGGGAAAGAAAGGGAGCAATTGCTCAGAGCAGCAAGCACTCCTTGCATGACACAAAGCAACTCTGATGCTGGGCCCGCTGCAGCCACTACGACACCAGTGAGAAATGCCTGTAATTAGGAGGTTGGCAGTTCTCTGGGCCTCAGCCCAGAGTGAGGATGCAGCAAGAATTTCTGAGCCAAGCTGAGCCAGGTGATGGAGGAGACGCAATCAAAACCATTCTAGTCCCATCCCTCCACTGCACCGGCACCATCTCCCTCCCATTTCTCTTCCCCCGCGATGATTCTTCCTCTCCCCCCAAACACAACTGATTCCCCTCCTCCATCTGAGGTCTCAGGCCTTGACGCTCCTTTCAGCCAAGACAGATGTTCATCTGCAAGGGGGAGTAGTGCTTGAATTCTTCCACCCTCCTGCAGTGGACCTGGTCTGGCTGAGGGCTCCACCCCCTCTCAGCCTCCCTGCCTGCTTCCCTCTTGGCTTCTAAGACTCCCTTCTCCAGTCCCCAGGAGCTGATGGGCAAAGTTGGAAGAAAAATCACGAGGTTCTTGTGTTTCCTCTTTGAGCTTAGTGTGTATGCTCCTGCAGGTCTCCCTGTGATATGGAGACAGCTGCCAAAACACTGTTAGATTTTTGTTTTCAAACCTAATCCACAACCTGTTTTTGTGCTACTCAGAACCACTGCATTTTAGCCAAATGACAAACACACACCACAGAGCGCAGAGCCAAATGCTCCCAGGCAAGGGAGGGATTAGAGAGTGCCTGGTGGTCGGAGAAGTCTGCGGGTCTCTGCACTGTGAATTTTGCTTTGGGAGCTGGCTGGGCAGGTCAGGCTTTCTCCAGGGAGGATCTGTACCTATTAGAGAGGAGAGTTCTTCAGGAGAAGGGGGAGGGGTTGTGATCCCGACCCTGAAGAGCCCCCTGTTGATAGGTGAAAAGGTAGAAAGGTAGTTTCTTTGTGGAGCCCAAACTGTGGGAACAGGGAGGTTGCTGGGGATCCCAGCTCAAAGCAACCAGGCCCTTTTACATATGTCTCAATATTTCCAGGAAGGACTTGACCCCTAACTAGTCCCCCAGCCAGTTGTCCACAAGGACCTGAAGAAGGCTCCTAGGAATGCAGGCATTTCCACTGATGACGGTAGTAGAGTTTCTGCCTTACCTCCCAGGGTCATGTCCCATCTCTGTGAAAAGCCACTTCCCAGTGGTTCAGATGGGTCTTTGAGGGGCTGCTCCCAGGACCCCCACTCATTCCAGACACAGGACAAGACTCGTTGGTCTTATATGAAGGTCCCTGGGACCCACCCCCACCCAAGAGCTGCTTCTCTTCCACTTGTGATGGAATATCTGCTGCTGTTGCTCAATCAAGCTTTCCCAAGAAAGACTTTGCTCCTCTGAAAATATTTTATTGATAAATTAACTTTAAGAGCATTCCCCTCCCACCCAACTGCTGTAAAGTCTCCTAGATGGGTCATGGACCCCTGTGGGTGTCACATGGAGGACAGGGAGTCCCACTCACACAGGGATAGAATTTCCAGTCATGGCAGAGGTGGGTAGGGGGCCTGAGGCAGGTCCCGGGATCCTCTGAGGACAGCCCCTCTCACTCAGCACCAGAGTGGGGGAGTGGTGGTCGGGAGTGGAGCACCTTGGAGCTTTATTGCTGGTGAATGCCAAGGAAAGTGGGACCCCTGCCAGCCTAGAATTGCAGCTGAGGGATCAGCACCCAGGGCTCCAGAGAAGGTGGCACTGACTCCCAATCAATAGAGCCTGGCTGCTGACCCACCCACCCCAGGGGCCCCTGGATGGGGAAGGAATCTGGAGAGTATCTGAGCCAGTCAGGATTAGGGAAGGGTTACAGTGTGCAGGTCTTGGGCAGGGCAGGTGCCAGAAAGGGGTGTATCGCAGGGTAGCAAGGTGGCCACCTCTTCACAGGTCTATGGTGTCGCTGCCCATGCTCAGCTCGTCGATCTGTCGGCAAGCGTCCAGGAATTGCTCCTGCAGCAAGGCCTCCTCCGCCTGCAGCTCAGAAGCAGGCTCTGGGGGAGTCACGAGAGGGTGGGGACAGGGCCTGGTAGGATCCCGAGGCCGGGAGGCTGGGGCTCCTTCCTGAGGGCCGCGGGGGACTGAGGACGCAAACCAGAGGACAGCGCGGGGGCCTTTCGGGGCTGGAACACAGCAGCATGGACGAGCTGTCCCGCGAGAGTCCGCACAACGAGCCAGATGAGGCGCTGCTGCCTGCGGGCCAAGCCCTGGGGAAGGGGGAGATCCGCGGGCGCAGGGGAGCCGGGGGCCTTCCCTGATCTCTCACTGGGCCCGCCCCCGGTCTTCGTCCCCAGCGAGGCGGTGCGGTAGAGGCCGAGCCCAGGCAGGGCGTCCTCGAAGGCAGGGCCCTGGAAGAGGCCAGGCGCGAGCAGGGCCTCGCTGCAGAGGGCCTCCTCGATGCTGCGCCGCAGGTTGATTGGGGAGGGCGGGCGGAAGTCCACGGTGTAATCGCTGCAGGGAGAGGAGGCAGGGGGACGGGGCCGGGTTGGCCGCCGCGCCTTCGAAGCCCCGGCAGCCTCCGCCCTGGAGTAGGAGGTCAGGGCCTGGCCCTGCCAGAGCGCACAGCTGCAGCAGCTCGGCGTCGCCGCGTGAGATGGCACTCCCCAGGGGCTCCTTGTCCGGGGGCCCAGTGACCCAGCCTCCCGGCAGCAGCGGGGCCGCGTGGCCCGGGGACAATCGGAAGAGCTTGGCCCAGCAGCGCGGCGGCACGCGGGGACTGCAGAGCGCGGGGTAGAGGCCCAGCAGCGCCAACGGGAGCGCGACGCCCACCTCGCCCAGGCGCAGGCCTAGTTGGAACGCCCACCAGGGCCAGGGCCCTTCCAGGCCGGGTTGGCCTCCGTAGCCCAGGGCGTGCAGCACCTCATAGCCCTGCAGGGCTCCGCTTAGCAGCCCGAAGGTGCCCGCCACCAGGGCCGTGCGCGCCGCGCGTCGCCAGGACTCCCGCGGGGCGAAGGGGCTGCGCGCCTGCGGCAGAGGGGTGGCGCCCTTGAAGCCCGACCCGCCCAGGGGCGCCCCGGCCCGCCGCCGCCGCCCGCCCCAGCAGGAGAGCGCCAGCAGCAGCCCCGAAAGGAAGGCGGCGAGGAAGGCGTGCAGCCCGCGAGAGGCGAGCCGCAGGGGTCGCAGCGGGCGATGCGAGGCGCTCCCCGAGGGCGGCGGCGGCCGCCAGCCCCAGCCCCAGGAGCAGCAGCGCGGCCAGGCCGGCAGGGCACCGCGGCGGGCGCGGCCGGGCCAGCAGCAGGCAGGCCAGCCCCAGGCCCGCAGCCAGGCAGGGCAGCGGAAGGTCCTGTAGCAGCAGCCAGGCGAGCGCGGGCAGTCGGTCCCTGTGCCCATAGGCGTCATAGAAGAGCGGAAAGGCCCGCGTGGTCCCGGCCGAGAGCAGCAGCAGGTCCAGCAGCGCCAGGCAGGGGGCGCCGGGCGGGCAGCGCCAGGGCAAGAGGGCCAGAGCCAGCAGCGCCAGCAGGGCCACCAGGCCAAAGAGTGCGCCTACCCCGTACACGTGGGCCTCCCAGGCCAGCCCCCAGCGAGCCCTGGCCTCTGCCCAGTCGGCCTCCAGGGTCAGGAAAAAGAGTGGCCTCGGCGCCTCGGGAGGCTGCCCCTCGCGTTCAGGCAATTCTCCCAGGCTGCAGGACTCTGGCCCACACTCTGGCTGCCCCGAAGGGTTCCCAAGGCTGGCGGGAGGAGAGAGGTCATCTGGGCCAGAGGTGGGGACTGTGGGGTCTGTGGGCAAAGAATGTTTGGCTGAGGCAATCGTGCAGCCCGCCCCTGCCCACCCCACAGCCAGTAGGCTGAAGGCCGGTCAGAGTCCCCTAAAGCATCCAGGACACACTTGTCTTAACATAGGAGACTCATCCCTGCTCTTGGCCTTTCACCTTCCCCACCCGCTCCCCTATTCAAAGTCCTCACTGGAGTTTCAGCTGTCATCCTTCCTCCTCTTCTTGCTTCTCTCCCTCCACCCCATCCCCCCAGCTCCCAGCTTGGCTCGTTTGTGATTCTACTAAAGAGTTTTTCCTTGAAGCCATGGAACTTTACAACTGGAAGGAGCTTTAGACACCCCCTCCAGTTCAATCCTCCCACCAGAAAGGAAGCTTTATGAGAACAGGGATTTTTGTTTCTTTGCTCACATCTGAATCTCCATACTTAAATTAGTTTCTGTCACACAGTTGGAATTGAGCAGATATTCATTGATTAATGAATCCCTGTACTTGCCAGATGAAGATACTGAAGCTCTTCTGAGAGCCAAAGTGACCTGCCCAAGGTCACAAATGCACAGAGCTGCACCTAGAACCCAGATCTGAACATCAGTCTGAGCCCGTCTGCGATTCCAAAGCCGCTTTCTAACGTTACTGTGCCTCTCTCTTGTTCTGCACCCCTGACTCCCAACCCCCAACTTAGCGCTAGGAGGAGCTTCCCCTGCCCTTTTAATTTTCTTTTTCTTTTTTTTTTTCCTGTGGTCCTGGCTGGAATGCAGTGGTGCAATCTCAGCTCACTGCAACCTCCACCTTCAAGGTTCAAGTGATTCTCCTGCCTCAGCCTCCCAAGTAGCTGGGATTACAGGTGCGTGCCACCAGGCCCGGCTAATTTTTTTGTTTTGTTTTGTTTTGTTTTGTTTTTAGTAGAGACGGGGTTTCACCATGTTGGTCAAGCTGGTCTCAAACTCCTCAGGTGATCCACCCACCTTGGCCTCCCAAAGTGCTGGGATTACAGGCATGAGCCACTACGCCCCGCCGCCCTTTTTCAACTACTCCCCACCTTGTCTCCATCTCAAGGAAAAGCCCACACATGTACACACACACACACACACACACACACACACACACACACACAGAGCAGGGGAACGGTAAGACACTGCTGTCTCAGCACTCTGAGGAAAACATCGTTTCTCCTTATTCATTGGCCTTCCTGCCTGCTATACACCAACCCTTAGCCTATCCATGGCAGTCACCCCCCATCCTGCCTCATCCACAAAGCCATTGGTCTAAGTTTCTTAATATAGATGTCCCCTTGCTTCTCCCCCACACTGTACAGAAGGTGACATTGAGATGGACTCCCCCAGGTCTCAGAAGCTGCCCTTAGGAACTCCCAGGGAGAAACTTTTGGGGGACATCATAGAGGGATAAAATGCCATCTGAGTAAGTGAGCCTGTCAGTTGCTCTGGGGTTTGCTATCTTGGGTCCCTAGCCCCATCCTGTGCTCCAACACCTTCCCATATCTCTTGGGAAGAGGGAAATCAACTAAGAGAGGGTGAGGAGAAGAATCCTTAATTCTCTCCTGGAGCAAGAGAGGAGTTGGGAAGTTAGACTCAAGGATTCTCCCCACGGCCAGGCAGCAAGGGAAGATGCTGGAAGCTGAACCTCTCCCTGCCTTCACCTAGCAGGCTCAGCAGGACCACAGCCACAAGCAAGGGTGGAAGAAGAACGGGTGGTGGTGAAGGATGTGGACAGCCTGGCGGGGGATGGGGAGGTGGACAAAGACAGATGTGGAATGTGGGGGGGAAGGTGCCTGACAATCAGATCCTGCCCCAACTGGACAACACAGGAAGACGCCAGGAGCGCCCCCAGCCACAGGCAGGGCCAGCTCATGCAGGGAACACTCAAAACACAAGAGTTCTAGGCCAGGCATGGTGGCTCACGCCTGTAATCCCAGCACTTTGGGAGGTCGAGGCAGGCAGGTAACCTGAGGTCAGGAGTTCGAGACCAGCCTGGCCAACATGGTGAAACCCCATCTCTAGTACAATAATACAAAAATTAGCCAGGAGTGGTGACACATGCCTGTAATCCCAGCTACTTGGGAGGTTAAGACAGGAGAATCACTTGAACCCAGGAGGCGGCAGAGGTTGCGGTGAGTGGAGATCTCACCGCTGTACTCCAGTCTAGGTGACAGAGTGAGACTCCGGCTCAAAAAAAAAAAAAAAAAAACAGTTCTTAAAAATAATAAATACATAAAAGGTAAACAAAAACCTAACAGTTCTGAGAACAAGGAAAAAGAAGTAGTGAGGGGACTGAGAGGTGGCTCTGTGAGAAGGAAAGAGAAGATGGAATTGGACAACTGGGAGGGCAGAAAGGAAGCACCCAAAACATTAAATATACACAGTTCACTCCCAACTGCAAGTGGCAGCAGGCACCCTGGTTCCCATTCCATCACATCCTCAAATCTGAAATGAGTGAAAGTAGCTACCACTTAGGGCTGTTGTGAGGAAAAATGGGACAATGTTGTAAAACTCTTTGGAGAACCTGGTGCATAATGATCCTTCAATCAAGACTGTGCCATCCTCATGATCATCAGCTAATGTTCATCACTGATCAATCATCAGCTTGTGTGTGTGTCGGTGTGACTACATCTGGTCTCAAACTGGTTCTTGACTCAACTAACTGAAGGCTGTGGTCTGTTTTCAAAGCTTTCAAAATCCTAAACTTGCTTAGAAAGACAATTAGTCAAATAGTGAATATCAACACATTGTCTCACCTTATGGACTCTGTTTAAATAATACCTTTCTGATGGCCTACCCACCCCTTAACACTAATAAAGACGCCAGCCATCAGTTAAATGAGAAACTACTTAGCTGGCAATGGAGAGCTCGCTGACCAGGCGGCATGGGTCTGGCAATGGAAGGGTCAAATGCACACACTCCCTCACTCCTCATTCTTTGGTCCCTTCAGAAGCCCTTGCCGAACCCACTTCCTCTGTAAAGTGATTGGGTTCGCTCTCATCTCTCTTGGCCTCTGTGGGCTCTGCAGAGAGGCAGGGAGATATGTCCTGGGAGCCCGAAGTCTACCCCAGCCTGTCATCCCCTCACCACACCCTCTTTGCTCACCGTACAGATAAGTGCAGCTGTCAGAGATTGGCTCCAATTCACCCTCTTCCATCTTTACTTCTCACCTATGGGCCACAGGAAACCTCTCTCATCTCTATCCCCAAGCTCTATGGCAACTACAGCAAATTTCAACATTTATAAGAATCCAGAAAAGGAATAAAGACCAGGTAATAGGCAAAGTACAGGGATGGCTCAAGTGCCATAGAAAGAGTTCTGAATGGCCGGGCATGGTGGCTTATGCCTGTAATTCCAGCACTTTGGGAGGCTGAGGAGGGCGGATCACAAGGTCAGGAGTTCAAGACCAGCCTGACCTACATGGTGAAACCCTGTCTCTAATAAAAATACAAAAAACAAACAAAAAAAAAAAATTAGCTGGGTATGGTGGTGCATTCCTGTAATCCCAGCTACTTGGGAGACTGAGGCAGGAGAATTGCTTGAACCAGGACCCGAGAGGCAGAGGTTGTAGTGAGCCAACATTGTGCCACAGCACTCCAGCCTGGCTACAGAGTAAGACTCTGTCTCAAAAAAAAAAAAGAGTTCTGAATTAGGAACATTGATCCCAGGGGGTCAGAGCATGCTCTGCGTGCCCCATACTGGTCCAGGTGTGAATGGGGACAGGTGGAAAAATAAAAACCTGGCTTCTGCCTTTGAAGGATCCACTTGACCTCATCTCCCCATCTCCCCATTGGAGGCTTCTTTAGAAAGAGCCCTCAGTTTTACCCAGAAGAGCCCAGAAGACAGTGATCTCTGGTCCTCCCTTCCCAGGATCCCTCTTCTGAGTAAGCCTTCTCTACTGGGAGGTCCCTTTCTGGTGCTGTGGGCCCTCTTAACCTCAGTGGCAAGGGAGGAGAGGGGATATCAATGTGAGTAACTGGTGAGGCAGGAGCTGGCAAGGGAGAAGTTGGGGGGAGGGGATAGTTTGTTCATGGAAAAGTCAGGTCCTGATTATCCACCAGCTGCCCAGATCAAAGGACTGGGAATCATGTCTCCACTCTGGATGCTAGAAGCTGCAGCCCCTTTGGTGGCCTGGCCCCAACCCTCTCCCCCACCCCCACCTCCAGGATCATGGAGGGTGGTTACACTTTGTAGGAGTGACACTCAAAATATTTAGCAACTGAGTTGGCACAAGTGCCAGCCAATCAGAACTGGCACCTTCCAGAGTGGTCAGGGAGTGGAGCAGAACCCTCTGCGGACTAGATTAGACTGGTTAACTGGTAGGAAAGCTACACACTGATTAGCTGGATAACTGTTCTGGTATGTATGGGCCAAATACAGGCTCTGTCTAAGGTGAAGGGGACTTAATGCAAGAAGGGACTAGGAGTCAAAGGTTAATTGCACCTAGGTTAGAAAGATCCTAGAGGAGACACAGAGAGACTCCCTTTGTATGGTAACTGCTTGATACAACTACACACACACACACACACACACACACACACACACACACACACACAGTGCTGGTAAGAGCAAGGCCCATTGGCGTTCTCTCCAGGAGGCCTGTAGCTTTCTTTCCTGGGTTTATCCAGAGGTCTGATATCAGAGGCTGGGTTCCTGTAGCCACCAGGGAGGAGGGGGAATGAGGTGGGGCCGCCAGCCTGCCCGGCTGCACTGTCTCTGATACTGTCCAGACTCATTAAACCTGCCTGCCCAGCGCTGTCACCAAGGCCGACAGACTGCCAGCCAGCATCCCTCCCCAGAGGCACAGAACCTGCTCTCCACCCGCTGGCAGATCCTGCCCCTATGCATGCTGGACTGGACAGGGGCATAGCAGGCCCCTCATCCACCATCCAAGGAAGTGCAGTGACTGCGGCTGGAGTGAGCCAGAGAATCAGGTCCTGGGTTAAGTCTGGAGCTGGAAGAAGCTGGGGGAGACCAGTGGTTTTCACTGTTGAGCCTAGCGTGGGGTGTCTGAGATGTTTTGCAGCCACAGTAAACCCTTTGCAGAGCAAAACTGGGTCTGAAAGCCCCTCAGTCCCTCTCCATGACTCCCCCGGCCTCATCCACCAGAACCTCTCCTCCAGCACCTGTGCCCTCTGTTCTGTGGGTTGTTGTCCCACCACTGCCTGGGGCCAAGGCTGAGGTTTCTGAGGGGTAGGGTCTGGAAGTGGATTTGGATTGCAGTGGGGGGACAGAAGCAAGGTTAATAGCTACTATTTAATGAGCCTCTACTTTGTGCCTAGCATCATGCTAACAGCTTTGTAATAACTAACAAGTACTATTATTAAACCCTGGGCCTACGAGAACATTTAGGTTCGGAGAGGTTAAATAACATACCCAAAGTTACTTAGCTAGTAAGTAAATAAATTGGGATTCATGCCGGGCGTGGTGGCTCACGCCTGTAATCCCAGTACTTTGGGAGGCCAAGGCAGCTGGATCACGAGGTCAAGAGATCAAGACCATCCTGGCTAACACAGTGAAATCCCTTCTCTACTAAAAGACAAAAATTAGCTGGGTGCAGCGGCGCACACCTATAGTCCCAGCTACTCAGGAGACTGAGGCAGGAGAATTGCTTGAAGCCGGGAGGTGGAGGTTGCAGTGAGCCGAGATCGTGCCACTGCACTCCAGCCTGGTGCCTGGCAAAAGAGTGAGACTCTATCTCAAAAAAAAAAAAAAAAAAAATTGAGATTCAAAGCCAGGTCTCAAGATTCCCGAGCCTGTGGTCTTTCTTCTGAACATGCTTGTCTGTGTGCATGTTCTGAAAGGCTCCCTTGAACGAAGGTGGCATCTCCCTGCTCAAGGTCTCCTCTTCAGTGTCTTCCCAATGAGACGCCCAGCTCTGCCCATATCTGACAGCATGTCATGTCAGATCACACAGCAAAGGAAGGAGCCCCAGGGTTGGCAAGGAGTCAGGTCAGGCAGACTGGAGTGGAGGGTGGGGTTAGTGCCAGGGCTGCGGAAATCACGAAGAAGTTCCTGTGTCTGTCTCTGATACATCTGTCTACACGCTGCTCTGGCTGTCATTGCAAAACTCTCAGAGAACCGTTACTTAACTCTGTGTGGGACTTTCTCTAGCAACATTTGTTCTCAGACCATTCATATATACCTCCATGGTGATGATGAAGAGAATGGTGATTATGATTATGATGACAATGAAATAAAAGGGTCCCAGAGCACTGATGAGTGACTAGCATGTAGTAAGTGCTCAATAAATAATTGTTACGTTCAAATGAATTGGATGCTTACCTAGTGATGATGTTGCAATCGAGGCAAAACTTAGGGTAGCAGCTGGGTCCAGAGGACTTGGGCTGGAGAGCTTCCTCTCCAGGGAGTATGGGGACACAGTGGTACCAAGGAACCCTGCAAAGGGAGCACATGGGGCTCAAGTGCCACCCTACCAGAAGCCTTGCCTCTGGGAATTTGGAGATGATTATGTCCTTCCCCAGAGCTTGTCCTAAGGAAGTCACTGATCCAGGAATTGTAGCCACATGCTAAGCTCATGTACACCATGAGCTAAGCTACAAAGAGCAAACCAGATTCAGTATGACAAAAAGAATACTCCTTCCATGGAAGTAGCAGCCCATATCCTAGGGCCTGGAAGAAGCAATGCAAGAAGGTAAAAAAATAAAGGTACTTGTTAGGCCCCTAGCACAGCGCTTGGCATGTAGAGGTGTTCCGTGATTGTTTATTGCATTTAAATAAACTCACCCAAAGAACCTGGAACTCCAGAGGCAGAGCTTAGGGATGTAGTTTCACCTGGGGAACTCAAGCCAGAGAAGTTCCGGAGTGGGGACAGAGTAGTGCCAAAGAATCCTGCAAAAGAAGCCCAGGCTGAAGTTGCCTCCTACCTGCCAGGGGTGCCTCCTACTCACAGGGCTCTCCTTGGGATCGGGTAGGTACTCACCAAAGGGTCCCAGGCGCCCAGCAATCTCTGCCAGGCTGGCCCGCAGGCTGGGCAGCAGGGGCAGTGTTCGATGCCCGAGCGTGGGAGCTGCACCTGCTCTCAGTGCCATGTCAAACTTCAGTTCCAGCTCACTCTGGTGGGGCCTGGGAGCACTGGATGGAAGTGCTGTCGCTGTCAGAGCAGTGTCCCAGGTCACAGTGCTCCTCCGGGGCTGATAGGGAGCGATGGGCCAGTCACTGGGCCCAGAGCGCCGGGATGTAGACTCCGGAAGCAGGGAGGAGGCCCGGGGCTTTGAGCCGCCTTCGGCAGAGCCCCACTCTTGGGGGGGGGAGTTCCCTGCGGAGCCCACCAGCAGTTCCCAAAGAGGGTCAGTCCTCAGCCCACTGGCCACCTCTTCCCTTGGTTCCTGGCCTGGCCCAAGAGAGAGTGGCTGGGTCTCTGTAACAGGAATCCCCCAGACAGCAGCAGGTCCCCCGAAGATGGAATTTGAAGTTAAGTCCCAGGTTGAGAGACAGCATAGAGGCCTCACTTTGAGGTGGGGGGGTCAAAGTGGTGACAGGGACACCTGGGACGGAGGAGGCAGGCTGGGGGCCCACGGGAGCAGCAAGCAGGACACAGCAGAACAGTCCCAGCCCTAGACAGCCATAACCAGCCATGGCCCCACCTGGCTTCAGGCGGCCTTGGTGGGCAGGGGCTCAGTTCTTCAGCACCTTTTGATCAGGAAGGTCCTGGAGAGAGGAGAGGCCCTGTGAGCCCTGGCTGTGGCCACCCTCTTCCCTTTCCCAGGATCAGATGCCCCAGAGAGGCTTCTGATCTCAGAGAAGCAGGTAGTGTGGCAGGATGCAAAGTGTGTCGCCCATGGCTCTGGCTTTTCTTGTGTGCTTTTCCTGTACCTTCAGGCCCCAGCACAAATTCCTGCCTGGGGGTTCCTCCTTCCCCACTTGCTCATGCAGAATCTGGGGTCTGACCACAACCGGTGGCCCTCATCCTTAACTAGTAGCAAAAGGGATGGACTTGGGCTTCCAGACCTGGATTCCTCCCTTCCTTCCCTCTGTTGATCCTCAAGTATTTATGAAGGCTTACAGTATGCCAAGCACCCTTCTGGGCATATATCTGTGAACAAGCAAGTCCTTCCAAGGTCTTGACCTATTCCAACCCCTACCTCCTGCCCCAGCCTGAAGTGCTGGCGCTCTCACTCTCAGACCTCAGGGAGCATAGGGCCCCCGGGGGGTGAGGCCAGTGCTGAGTGATCTTGCCCAGTCAGAAGGCTGCCCAGGCTCTGGCCAGAGAAGCACTGTTCCAGGTCTGGCAAAAGCACCTTCCCTCACACCCCTCCCCCTCTTTCCTGGGGCTGGGCCTGCTCCTTCCCTTGGACCCTAGAGGTATTCGGGGGGAGGGGCCGCTTGGTGATCTGTGGCTTCCTGGAGAACGCCAGGCAGGCAAGCTGGGCGAACAGCAGCTGTGGCGGACTCCTACCCGCTCCCCAGAACTCTCTCCTCCATGCACACACATCTGGTGGGGGAAGGGAGGGTGAGCCAGGGACACACGTGCACCCGGCACCGTTACATCACACACATAGCCACACCTAGCACCCGTGACACACTCACCCTTCACACACCCCTGCCCCTGCACACACACACACACACACACACACACACACACAACCCCTTCCTGCCGAGTCCCTCTTCTTCCTGCATGGGTTCAGACCCAAGCTCTGTGAGCCCCCAGCCACCTCTCTCTCTCTCTCTCCCTCTCACACACACACACACACACACACACACACACGGCATGTACTGTACAGAGATGCACATTCACATACTACAGACACACGCCACACACCGCCATCCCCCCCACACTCGTACACGCCCACCACCCCTCGCAGGCACACATGCACACACGCGCGCACGCACGCACACGCCCCCAGCCTGGACCTGCCGAACTGCTCCCCCCGGGTTGTTCCCGTAGGCAGGTCTCCTCGCCGAGCCCCCGAAAGGGGCGGTAGTGGCGGCCCTGGCGCCCAGCTGGGCAACGCTCCGCGGTGTCTCTCCACTTCTCTCTGTTGTGCCCACCGCCCCCGACTGAAGATCCGGACCCCCAGACCCCGGCGCCCCCTCGCCTAGTCCAGAGACCGCAACCTCACCGCCCCGCTGCCCCCGGTCCGCCTCCTGCCCGGCCCGCGGCCCGCAGCGCTCTCACCAGGCTGGCGGCCCGGCCCCGTGCTCTGCACTCGGCGCTCCCTCCCCGCGGCGCCGCCTCCTGGCTCCGAGCCTCGCTCCCCGGCGAAGCCGCCCGCGCCGGGGCTCCGCGGCAGCCGGCTGGCTCTGACAGCCCTCCCTCCCGCCCGCCCTCGCTCCCTTGCTCCCGCGCCCTCCCTCCTCCTCCTCCTTCTCTTCCTTCTCCCACCCAGCGGTCCCCCCACACCCGGGCGGGCAGGCAGGCGCGCACAGCAGCGCGGAGCCGCGGCCACCTCGGTGCCCGGCGCCCCCCACGCGCGCTCATTCACCAGCGCTGTCAATCAGCCTTACCGGGCGCCTCGCTGTGAGCCTGGCGAGGGCGTTCACACACTCCCAGGGCGGCCCAGCACACACATCCACAAGCGCGCCTTGCCCAGGAAACACACTCGCAGGTCGGAGCGCGCGCGCACACACACGCACACATGGCAGCCTGCCCCAGGATGGCACTCCGAGAGATAAGAGCCCCTCTGTTTGCTAAGTAGAAGTACAATGGGCATTTCTACTTCCTTTATCTTGTGAGTCCTCACTGCACCCCTGTGTATGTCCCCCACTTCGCAGATAGTTAAATGAAGACTCCGAAAATTACCGAATTTACCCAAGATTGCACAGCCTAGTAGAAACTTGAACCGTCTCCCTGCCGGCCCTCTCCACCACCAGGTGGTTTTCAACAGTTGCACTGCTACACAGCAGTGCCTCCAACACTTAGGTGAACTGCCAAATGCCAATCCCTGTGTGACATGTCTTTTTGCTAAAACTGATCTCTCAGAAAGACTGCTTCAGAAATGTCTGCCAGAAAGAATGGTGAGCTAAGCTGCTTGTGAGAGGTGGATTACAACTTGTTTCTAGTAAGAGGTGTGGGAGAACAGTAAACTCAAAAGTTGAGCTCAGCGGTTCATGCCCGTAATTCCAGCATTTTGGAATTACAGGCTGAGGCAGGATGATCGCTTGAGCCCAGGAGTTCAAGAACAGCCTGGGCAACATAGCAAAACATAAACCAAAAACAAACAGCAAGCAAGCAGGAAAGAAAGGAAGAAAATAAAAATAAATAAATAAATAAATAAATTAGCTGGGTGTGAGGGGGTATGGTGGCAGACAACTTTAGTCCCAGCTACTTGGGAGTCTGAGACTGGAGGATCACTTGAGTCTAGGAGGTGGAGGTGGCCGTGAGCTGTGATCATACTACTACACTCCAGCCTGGGCAACAGAGCAAGACCCTGTCTCAAACTGAAAAACAAAGAAGAAAGAGCGTACACCCTCATAGAAAGTAAGAGAACCCAGGCAAAAGCTGACACATGTTGAAGCTGACCAAGAAAACTAAGCAGTCACTATGGCTACTTCCTGGACCTATTAAGCTATAGTAGTGACTAATTTAAGTAGTACTGACATATTTATGTGCTTTTGAGTCTCTAAATCCCTTTATGTTTTCTTCTAACAATGCTAGTAATTTTAAAGTAACAGAACATGAAACACTTCTGGCTGTCTGCACCATTTAAAACTTTCCCTCAAAATCTTAACATCCAACTGTATGCCAAACACAATGGTGGATGCTTTATAAGAGTCTCCTTACAGGCTGGGCGAGGTGGCTTACACCTGTAATTCCAGCACTTTGGGAGGCTGAGGCAGGCGGATCACAAGGTCGGGAGTTCAAGACCAGGCTGGCCAACATAGTGAAACCCCCATTTCTAATAAAAATGTAAAAATTAGCCAGCATGGTGATGTGCGCCTGTACTCAGGAGGCTGAGGCAGGAGAATTGCTTGATCCCGGGAGGTGGAGGTTGCAGTGAGCTGAGATCACACCACTGCACTCCAGCTTGCGGGACAGAGCGAGAATCCATCTCAAAAAAAAAAAAAAAAAAAAAAAAAAAAAGTCACCTTACCTATTCATCATCAAAAGCCATAGAGACAGAAAAATTATTGTCACCATGTTATAGCCTTGTTTATGACCCTGAATTCCCTTTCCATCTATGTCTCCTGTCTTCTCTTGAAGGTTGTGGGGGTTGTGGGGGGCGGGGCGGAGTGGAGGTATTGCTTAAAGATTTGCCTAGGGCAGATTCTGTCTCATTTATTGAGAACTAGCTTAGCACTTTGCCCATGACATGCTCCATGACTATTTGACACGTGAATAATGAATGAATGTTTCTGGGGTCCACACGGGCAAGGGGCTGCATTTCAGAAAGGCATCTTCCTTATCACAGATGCCTGCCAATTAATGTAAAATCAAATCAGGCCACCAACTGAGCTACTCTCAGGGTCATCAACGATAAAGTCTGGAATTTATTCTGGGTTGCTTAACAAAGCATTGCACCCCCAGGGGTTATCATACACTGCCCCCATCCCCCAAGTCCATTAGGGGCTGCCTGGAGGCTGCAAACTGGGGATTCAGCCTCTAATGCAAACTGGGATTCAGCCTCTAATTTTCTCTCATATACTTAATAAAAGTTATCCTACTGGAGACATTTTCTTTGAATCCTCCTTATAGAAAAGCCCATTTCCGGCTAATCATGTTCACTTAAAGACTTCTAAGGGGAAAGACAAAAATAACGTATCCCAGTACCTTAAGATAGCAATCCTCCATGATCCAGTAGGATTATTCCCAGGAATAATTTTTTAAATATATTGAAAAGGAAAGTAAGGGTTCTGGGTTAAGATGGTGATCGAATGCATATATCTAATTTCACTCCCTCCCAAAACCCCACTAAAGCTTCAGTAAAGAGATTTTCAAATCAAGAGATAAACCTACAAGGATGCAAAGACCAGGAAAGGAGACAATAGCAACAGCATTTTTGAGACAGGCTGGCAGGCAGTCATGCAGCTACTGACTTACCAGCCCCGAGCAAAAAGACATCCCAAACTGGCAGTGGGGAAAACCAAGAGCCAACTTGATTTACATTGCAAGGCTCTCAGAAGGCACAGAAACTGGCATTCCAAGGTACCTCCAGAACTGCGGGAGAGAGTGTGAAAGTAGGGACTGAGCTGAAATACAGTTAGGTCCCTAGACCTCTTCCATAACTCCAAATCACTGGTCAATAGTCTTTCTCATACCCCAGGAGTCTGGAGGATTTTCCTCTGAAGAAGGTAAGACAGAAGGTATCTGGAATGGGGAACAGATATGCCAGACTGAAAATGCTGAAAACGAGGGGAGTAAGTGACCAAGTCATACTGAATGCTGAATACAGAAACCCTAAGCCTTCTCCCAGAACGGGCTCCCAAAGTGGTAGGAGCAGGCCTTTGCTTTCAGGGTAGAGACTAGAAGATTCTATGCTGGGGCATTTTACCAGACTAAGAGAAAAAAATCTAAAGATTTTGATGTAGGGGGTTCTCCAAAAACAATCTGGTTAGATCACCCTACTGTAGCAAACCCAACCTGTGAGCTTGGAGTTTCCCACCAACCTCCTGCCCTCATCCCTCAACCTTAATCATGACCAAAGATTACCAGACATCCAGGAAATTTTCTAACACAGAAGTGAGAGACAAAATGATCAGAAAAAGTAACTTAGAGAAACAAGTTATACAAAGAGAAGAGGGCACCAAAAAGGATCATTGTTAATATCCTCAGAGACAGAGAAGATACTGTATCCATTAAGCAAGAATAAGATGCTATAGAAAGAACATTCAGAGAACAGTAACAGTAACAATAATGCCTTGCAAAATAAAATAATGACAGCATAAGCCAGGCACAGTGGCCCATGCCTGTAACCCCAGCTACTAGGAGGCTGAGACGGCAGGATGTCTTGAGCCCAGGAGTTCAAGACCAGCCTGAATAATATAGCAAGACTACCTCTCAAACAAAAAAAAACAAAAAAACAAAACAAAAAAAATCATGACAGCAGAAATAAAAAAACTCAATAGAAAGATTAGAAGATAAAATTGATTAAATCTCCCTAGGAAGTAAAGCAAACATACTAAAAGATAGAAAATACAAGAGAGAAAAGATAAGACCATTAAAAGACAATTCCAGGAATCCAGCACTTTAGGAGACCGAGGCAGGAGGATCACTTGAACCTGGGAATTTCACACCAGCCTGGGCAACATAGTAAGAACTGGTCTTTATAAGAAATTTTAAAAAATTAGCTGAGTGTGATGGCACATGCCTGTAATCCCAGCTACTTGGGAGGCTGAGGTGAGGATCAACTGAGCCTGGGAGGTGGAGGTTGCCATGATGTATGATTACACCACTGCACTGCAGCGTAGACGATGAAGCGGGAGTGAAGAAAGCAAGAAAGCATGAAGGAAGGAAGGAAGGAGAGAAGAGAGAGAGAAAGAAAGAAGAAGAGGAAGAAAGGAAGGAAAGAGAAGAAAGAAAGAGAGAAAGAAAGGAAGGAAGGAAGGAGGGAGGGAGGGAAGAAGGGAAGGAGAAAGAAAGAGAGAGAGAGAGAGAGGGAGGGAGGGAAGGAGAGGGGAAGGAAGGAAGGGGAAAGAATCCTGCATCAAGTCGATCATTTATACTTCGAATGCACTTGTGGCTCTGGGTTCCTTCCAGGGCTATTAAAAAAAATAAAACATCATGAAAGAAAATAAAAGGAAAAAAAAGAACCAGAGGAAAATGGAGGTGAGAAATAATCAATTATCAACTTTGAAGAAATTTTCTAGAACAGAAGGACATGAGTTGCCAGACCACAAAATTGTCTACCAAGTCCCCAACACTGTAGATTAAAATAAACCCACACAAAGACAAAGTAAAGAGTCTAGAAATTTCCAGATACAAAGAAAATAATCAAATAACATACAAAGACTCAATTATGAGAAAGGTTTTGAATTTCTCAACAGCAACATTGGAAGTCAAAAGCAATACCTTCAAAATTTTGAAGAAAATTGCTTTCTACCTAGAATTTATATCCATTCAAACTATTAATCAAGTAAGAATTTACAATACAGGTATTTATATTCTCAGACACATAAGATTTCAAAAGGTTTGCCTCCCATGCACATATCTGAAAAAGCTACCGAGAAAGTGCTCCACCAAAACCAGAGTGTCAACCAGGAAAGTAGAAGACACGGGCTGCAGGAAAAGAAGGTATCTGGTCTCCCTCTGCCACAGGGGAGAGGCAAAGGGAGGCCCTGGGAAGACAGTGGAGGGGGTCCCAGGATAGCAGCTGTGCACCGCTTGCAGAGGGAGCCAGTTCAGACCGGAGCAGTGTGACTAACTCGGGAGACAGACACACTGACAGCTATCACCACCAAGACCCCTGCTGTCAGTGTACCATTTTTGGAACCTGACTCAGATCAGAATGTCTGGGGAGCCTGGTCCTGATACTGAATTGTAATAGCCTTATCTTGACCAAGTGCTATAGAGCTCATGTTCTCCCTGCCACAACCTGCTGCCTGATCAGGAAGTTTGCATTTGACCTGCCCATGAAAGAAGGAAATAGAAGTGAGCTCCCAAGCAGAAAGCACAGAGCAGCCAGCTGCCCCTGACTAGATTCCACCCCAGATGTCCAAGGTCTGGCTGATGCTACAGGCCGGCCACATACCCTTGCTGCAGGGAGCTCTGTGCTTCCCAAGACTCCCTCATGACCTTGCTCACTGACATTCCCAGAAAGGTTCTTGTAAACTCTCAGGGAAGCTGAAGCCCACCAAGACCCAGAGGGGCTATCAGTGTCTCTCTCTCCTGGGAGTCTTCATCTAGTATAAAATCGTCCTTTCCTTTCATATTAGGATTATGCTTGCTTCTCAGTATTGTTTAGGAATAAACACATATGTGGTAAAAACCATAGACAAAAGCAAGGGAAGGATTAACCTAAAAGTCAAGAGAATCATTCCCTGGGGTAAGAAAGACAAGTGGGGAGTGGTTATGACTCAGGAAGGGAACCCAAGGGGCTTCTAAGATACCAGTGATGTTTTATTCCTTAACCTATGAGACAGAAAAATGGATGTTTGCCTGCCTGCCTTCCTTCCTTCCTTTCTCTTTCTCTTTTTCTTCTTCTCCTTCCTTCCTTTCACTTTTTTCTCCTTCCTTCCTCTTCCTTCCTTCCTCCTTCCTCTTTCTTTCACTTTCTTTTCTTTCTTATCTTCCCTTCTCTCTTCCTTCCTTCCTCTCTCTCTCTCTTTTTTTTTTTTTTTTGTGAGATGGAGTCTTGTTCTGTCACCCAGGCTGGAGTGCAATGGCACCATCTAGGCTCACTGCAAACTCCACCTCCCAGGTTCAAGTGATTCTCCTGCCTCAGCCTCCCGAAAGCTGGGATTATAGGCGCCCACCACTGCGTCCAGCTAATTTTTGTATTTTTAGTATAGGCTGGTTTCGAACTCCTGACCTCAGATGATCCACCCTCCTCAGTCTCCCAAAGTGCTGGGATTACAGGCGTGACCCCACTGAGCTCAGCTCTTTCTTTCTTTTAATGAGACAGAATCTTGCTCTGTCACTTAGGCTGGAATGCAGTGGCACAATCACAGCTCACTGAAGCACCAACCTCCTTGGCTCAAGTGATCCTCCCAGCTCAGCCTTGCAAAGTGCTGGAATTACAGTCATTGTGCTGCCAAGTCCAGTTCTCGCTCTCTCTCTCCTCTCTCTCTTTTCTCTTTCTTTCTTTCTTTCTCTTTCTTTCTTTTTTTTTTTTGTGACGCGATCTCGGCTCACTGCAACCTCTGCCTCCCAGGTTCAAACAATTCTCCTGCCTCAGTCTTCCAAGTAGCTGGGACTACAGATGCATGCCACCATGCCCAGCTAATGTTTGTATTTTTAGTAGAAACGGGGTTTCACCCTATTGGCCAGGATGGTCTCGACTCTTGACCTCATGATTCACCTGCCTCGGCCTCCCAAAGTGCTGGGATTACAGGCATAGGCCACTGCGCCCGGCCTGTATTATTATTTTTCTTCTACTAACTTTGGATTTGTCTCCTTGGCTTGTAAAAAAAATAAGAGGAAAAAAAGAAAGAACAAAAAAAAGTTTGAGTTTGGTTTCCTTTGGCTGTTCTAGTTATTTAAGATGCATTATTAAGTTGTTTATTTGAAGTTTTAATACTTTTTTGATGTAGGTGCCTATAGCTATAAACTCTCCTCTTAGTACTGCTTTTGCTGTATCCCATAAGTTTTGGTATGCTGTGTTTCCACTCAAATAGATAAATAAAATTGAAATAAAGAAAACAATACAAAAGACCAATGAAATGAAAGGTTATTTATTTTAATTTATTTTATTTCATTTTATTTTATTATTTTTTGAGATGGATTCTTGCTCTGTTGCCCAGGCTGGAGTGCAGTGGCAAGATCTCAGCTCACTGCTACCTCCGCCTCCTGGGTTCAAGCAATTCTCCTGCCTCAGCCTCCCAAATAGCTGGCATTACAGGCACGAGCCACCACGCTCAGCTAATTTTTTCTTTTCTTTTTTTTTTTTTTTTGTATTTTCAATAGAGATGAGGTTTCGCCATGTTGGCCAGGCTGGTCTTGAACTGTTAACCTCAGGTGATCCATCCACCTCAGCTTCCCAAAGTGCTGGGATTACAGGTGTGAGCCACCACGCCCGGCCAAAAAATTGTTTTTTAAGAATAAACAAAATTGACAAACCTTTAGCCAGACTACTTAACAAAAAAGAGAGAAGACCCAAATAAAATCAGAGCTAAAAAGGAGCCATCACAAATGATATCGCAGAAATTCAAAAGGATCTGCTGGGTGTGGTGCCTCACACCTGTAATCCCAGCACTTTGGGAGGCCAAGGCGGGCAAATCACTTGAGGTCAGGAGTTTGAGACCAGCCTGGCCGATGTGGTGAAACCCCATCTCTATTAAAAATACAAAAATTAGCCAGGCGTGGTGGCATGCGCCTGTAGTCCCGGCTACTCAAGAGGCTGAGGCCAGAGAATCACTTGAATCCAGGAGGTGGAGGCTGCAGTGAGCTGAGATGGTGCCACTGTATCCCAGCCTGGGCCACAGAGTGAGACTTCATCTCAAAAAAAAAAAAAAAAAAGGCTTAAATCTAAGATCTGAAACTAGGAAATTACTAAAAGATAACATTGAGGAAATTCCCGGACATTGAACTGGACAAAGATTTCTTGAGTAATACCTGACAAGTACAGACAACAACAGAAAAAATGGACAAATGGGATCACATCAAGTTAAAAAGCTTCTGCACAGAAACAAAACAAAGTGAAGACACAGCCCAAAGAATGAGAGAAAATATTTGCAAATGATTCATCTGAAAAGAGATTAAAAATCAGAACATATAAAGAGCTCAAACAATTCTATAGGAAAACATCGAATAATCCAATTTAAAAATTAGGCTGGCCCAGTGGCTCACGCCTGTAATCCCAGCACTTTGGGAGGCTGAGACGGGTGGATCACCTGAGGTCAGGAGTTTGAGACCAGCCTGACCAATATGGTGAAACCCTGTCTGTACTAAAATACAAAAATTAGCCAGGCGTGGTGGTGTGCACCTGTAGTCCCAGCTACCCAGGAGGCTGAGACAGGAGAATTGCTTAAACTCAGGAGGTGGAGGTTGCAGTGAGCCAAGATCGTGCCACTGCACTCCAGCTTGGGTGACAGATTGAGACTCTGTCTCAAAAAAAAAAAATAAAAATTAAATTAAAATAAAATTTAAAAAATAAAAATGAGCAAAAGCTCTGAATAGTCATTTCTCAAAAGAAGACATATAAATGGCAAACAGGTATATAAAAAGCTGTTCAACATCACTGATCTCCAGAGACATGCAAAGCAAAACTATAATGAGATATCATCTCACCCCAGTTAAAACAGCTTTTATCCAAAAAACAGGCAATAACAAATGCTGGAGAGGATATGGAACAAAGGCAACTCTTGTACACTGTTGGTAAGAATGGAATGTAAATCGGTATAACCACTATGGAGAACAGTTTTGAGGTTCCTCAAAAAACTAAAAATAGCTGGGTGTGGTGGCTTATGCTTGTAATCCCAGCACTTTGGGAGGCCAGGGTGGGCAGATCACGAGATCAAGTGATGGAGACCATCCTGGCCAACATGGTGAAACCCCGTCTCCACTAAAAATACAAAAAATTAGCTGGGCGTGGTGGCGCATACCTACAGTCCCAGCTACTCGGGAGGCTGAGGCAGAAGAATCACTTGAACCCAGGAGGCGGAGGTTGTAGTGAGCGGAGATATCTCCACTGCCCTCCAGCCTGACAACAGAGCAACACTCTGTCTAAAAAAAAAAAAACACTAAAAACATAACTACCATGTGATCCAGCAATCCCACTGCTGGGTATATACCCAAAAGAAAAACTAATCAGTATATCAAAAAGATATCTGCCCTCCCATGTTTATTGTGGCACTTTTCACAATAGTGAAGATTAGGAACCAGCCTAAGTGTCCATCAGCAGATGAATGGATAAAGAAACTGTGGCCTGTCAGGGAAGTGAGGGGAGGGGGGAGGATCAGGTGGAACAGCTAATGGGTGCTGGGCTTAATACCTGGGTGATGGGTTGATGTGTGCAGCAATCCACCATGGCACACATTTATCTATGTAACAAATCCACACATTCTGTACATGTACCTCAGAACTTAAATAAAAGTTGATTTAAAAAATTTAAGAAAAAATTTAAAAAGAAAAGAAACTGTGGTACATATGCACAATGGAGCACTATACAGCCACAAGAAAGAATGAGATCCCGTCATTTGCAACAACATAGATGGAACTGGAGGTTCTTATGCTAAGTGAAATAAGCCAAGCACAGAAAGCCAAACTTCCCATGCTCTCACTTAGTTGTGGGAGATAAAAATGAAAATAATTTAACTCATGGAAATACAGAGTAAAAGGATGCTTACCAGAGGCTGGAAATGGTAGAGGGGGGTGGGAGAAGTGGGGATGTAAGGGTACAAAAGTATAATTAGATAGAATGAATAAGATCTAGTATTTGATAGAACAACAGGGTGACCACAGTGAACAATCATTTATTGTACACTTAAAATAACTAAAAAGGGCCGGGTGCAGCAGCTCACACCTGTAATTCCAGCACTTTAGGAGGCCAAGGAGGGCAGATCACTTGAGGTCAGGAGTTCAAGACCAGCATGGCCAACATGGTGAAACCCCGTCCCTACTAAAAATACAAAAATTAGCCAGATGTGGTGGTGTGTGCCTGTAGTCCCAGCTACGCGGGAGGCTGAGGTAGGAGAATTGCTTCAACTCGAGAGGCAGAGGTTGCAGTGAGCTGAGATTGCACCACTGCACTTCAGCCTGGGTGGCAGAGTGAGACTCTGTCTCAAAAAAAAAAAGACAGAGAGACAGAGAGAGAAAGAAGAATGGAGATTCTGCTATCAATAGTGACATTTAAGTTTGTTTTACAATTTGTAGCCAATGCAATAAGACCAGAAGAACAGGAGGAGGATAAAGAGAATAGAAGGAGGAGTGGGAGAAGATTAAGGAGGAGAAGGAAAAAAAATAAGTACAAAATATTGGAAAATAATAAAGGAAAAGTTAAAATATTATTATTGGCTAGGCAAGCCTCCTAAGTAGCTGGAACTACAGGTGCATGCCACCAAGCCTGGCTAATTGCATTATGGTGAAACCATGTCTCTACAAAAAATATAAAAATTAGCTGGGCATTGGCCAGGTGAAGTGGTTCACACCTGTAATCCTAGTACTTTGGGAGGCTGAGGTGGGCGGATTACCTGAGGTCAGGAGTTCAAGACCAGCCTGGCCAACATGGTGAAACCCCTTCTCTCTAAAAATACAAAAATTAGCTGGGTGTGGTGGCATGTGCCTGTAATCCCAGCTACTCGGGAGGCTGAGGCAAGAGAATTGGTGGAACTGGGAGGCAGAAGCTGCAGTGAGCTGAGATCACGCCACTGCACTCTAGCTTGGGTGACAGAATGAGACAGTTTCAAAAAAAAAAATTATTTTGGGAAACAGAATATCATTAGAAAAAAATGTGATTAGATTCAATCTAAATAGCCCGTTCCATATAAACAAAGTGCATTAAAGACAGAAATAAGTTCATCAAGAAATAAAAAGAACTTTTGTGAAGAAAACCATATAATTTTACTGAGAGAGATAAAAGAGACTTCGATAAATGGAGAAACAACTCTTATTTATGGATAGAGCTCCTCAACATTTTATAAGGTTATTAATTCTCTCTAACTTGATTTCTATTTTTAGTATTATTTCAATTAAAATATCAAAATATGCCAAGTGCAGGGCTCACACCTGTAATCCCAGCACTTTGGGAGGCCTAGCCAGGCGGATCACTTGAGGTCAGGAGTTCGAGACCAGCCAGGTGTGGTGGTACACGCCTATAGTCCCAGCAACTCGGGAGCCTGAGGCAGGAAAATCGCTTGAACTCAGGAGGCAGAGGTTGCAGTGAGCTGAGATTGCGCCACTGCACTCCAGCCTGGGAGACAGAGTCTCAAAAAATAAATAAATAAATAAATATACAAAATTTAGCCGGGCATGGTGGCCTGTACTCCCTGTAATTCCAGCTACTTGGGAGGCTGAGGCAAGAGAATCACTTGAACCTGGGAGGTGGAGGTTGTAGTGAGCCAAGACCCACCATTACACTCTACACTCCAGCCTGGGTGACAGAGAGATCGTCTTAAATAAAATAAAATATCAATATATTTTTAAAATTTGAAATAATTATCTTAAAACTCATTTGTGAGAATAATGGGGGAAATAAACATTTTTGAAAAAGAAGAGTAGCAAAAAATAAAAAGAAAAAAGAAAAAAAGAGTAGCAAGTGGGATGTATGGCAGAAACTTGCTCATTCATTTACATATATGTTAAACTGTACTTAAAAAGCTACAATGATTCTGTGATAAATGAACAAACAGGACGAGCGAGGTGGCTCACACCTGTAATCCCAGCACTTTGGGAGGCCGAGGCGGGTGGATCACGAGGTCAGGAGATCGAAACCATCCTGGCCGACATGGAGAAACCCCGTCTCTACTAAAAACACAAAAATTAGCCGAGTGTGGTGGCGTGCGCCTGTAATCCCAGCTACTTGAGGGGCTGAAGCATGAGAATCGCTTGAACCCAGGAGGCAGAGGTTGCAGTGAGCTGAGATTGTGCCACTGCACTCCAGCCTTGGTGACAGAGCGAGACTCTGTCTCAAACAAACAAACAAAAAAAGAAAAAACAAACAACAAAACTCTAATGCTGGCATAAGAATCACTAGGAAGGTTGGTTTTATAAGGAAAAACTCCTAAAAAAAAAAAAAAAAAAAAAAAGAAATCACTAGGAAGGTCAAAAAAGGGGAGCAGCACTAACCAGGTTACCACCCCCATCTCCCTGCTCTTCCCAGCAGAGTTGTCTGCATCTATCATCTCCACTTCCTTACCCCCCTACTCCAGTCTGGCATCCATGTTACAGCTTTACCGAATAGCTCTTGCCAAGTCATTCTGACTTTTAGGCTGGGTGGAGCTGGGTCTTCTTCCTTGACCTTGTTGAAACAGTAGCTCTAACTGATCACTGTATTTGTCAAGGTTCTTCAGAGAAACGGAACCAAAAGGATACATGTAGAAATGTAGGAAGAGGTTTATTATGACAGATTGGCTCATGCAATTAGGGAAGCTGAGAAGTTCCACAATCTGCTGTCTGTAGGCTGAAGGCCCAGGAAAGCTGGTGGCATAGTTCTAGTCCAAAGCTGAAGGCTGAGAACCAGGGGAACCAATGGCGTAAGTCCTGGTTCAAGCCTGGAGAAACGGGAGCACCAATGTCCAAGGGCCTGGGGAGATGGATGCCCCAGCTCAAGCAGAGAGAAAATTCATCTTTCCCCTGACATGTTGTTATCTTCAACCCCTTGAAGGGTTGGATGATGGCTACCCTCATTGGTAAGGAAAACTCTACCCAGTCTTCTGATTCAACTGCTAACCTCTTCCTGAAATACACTCACAGACACACCCAGAAATTATATTTCACCAGCTCTCTGGGCACCCTTGAGCCCAGTCAAGTTGACACATGAAGTAACCATCACAGTCGTTTACTCTTTCTTCTCGAAGACTCACTCTCTTGCCTTTAGAGACACTGCATTTTCTTGGCTCTCCTTTGCTGCTCTGCCTCTTCCATCTATGGTTTTTCCTACATAATCCCATCTACCTAGGAAATGCCAACTCTGACCTCTAAACTGCATACTAATCTTGTCTAACCACCTACCTGACACCTCTACTTGGCTATCTGAGAGATACCTCAAACTTGTCATGTTCAAAATAGAATTTTTTTCTCAACCATCTCTTACCACAACAACAATAGTTGATCTCTCCACCAAAAGAACTTTTCCTTTTCAGCCTGTAATCCCAGCACTTTGGGAGGCTGAAGCAGGCAGACTGCTTGAGCCCAGGAGTTTGAGACCAGGCTGGCCAACATGGTGAAATCCCAACTCTACAGAAAATACAAAAATTAGCAGGGCGTGGTGGCACATGCCTGTGGTCCCAGCTACTCAGGAGGCTGAGGTGGGAGGATTGCTGGAGCCCAGGAGGTCAAGGCTGCAGTGAGCCATGATCAAACCATTGCATTTCAGCCTGGAAACAGAGCCAGATCCTGACAAAAAGAAAAGAAAAGAAAAAAAAAAACCTTAAGGATATTCTTGACAGCATTATTTATAACAACAAAACACTGGACACTACCACATGGTCTAATAATAGGGAAATAGTGGCCAGGCTCAGTGGCTCACCCCTGTAATCCCAGCAGTTTGGGAGGCTGAGGCGGGTGGATAACCTGAGCTCAGGAGTTGGAGACCAGCCTGGCCAACAGGGCAAAACCCCGTCTCTACTGAAAATATAAAAAAGTAGCTGGGCGTGGCGGTGTGCACGCCTGTAGTCCCAGCTACTCGGGAGGTTGAGGCACCAGAATCACTTGAACTCGGGTACCTGAGGTTGCAGTGAGCTGAGATTGTGCCACTGCACTCCAGCCTGAGCAACAGGGCCAGACTCCACCTCAATATATATATATATATATATATATATATATATATAAATAAATAAATAAATAAATAAATAAATAAATAAATGGAAGTAGCTAAATAAATTATGGAACAATCCTAATGCAACTGTTAAAAATAAAGTGTTAAACACTGTAATAAAATGAAAAATAAGTATGTTACAACGTTAATTTTTCACGCCAAGTGGAACTAAAATACCAATCCTGAAAAAAGAGAAAAAGGCAGGACATAAAAGCATGTATACAATAGCATCACAATGATCACATTTATTTTTCTGTGTATTCCTAATTGTCTGGCCTGAACATAGACTTTTTTTTTTTTGGACATGGAATACTATTTTATTTGTATTTATGCTTTTAATTTACACAAATGACATTGGGTAATTGGCCTCATTCTGTTTCCTTTTTTACTCAATACTTTAAAAAATTGTTAATAGGCCGGGTGCAGTGACTCTCAGCTGTAATCCCAGCTTAGGGAGGCAGAAGTGGATAGATCACCTGAGGTCGGGAGTTTGAGACCAGTCTGGCCAACATGGGGAAACTCTGTCTCTACTAAAAATACAAAAATTAGCCAGGCATGGTGGTGGGTGCCTACAATCCCAGCTACTTGGCAGGCTGAGGGAGGAGAATCACTTGAACCCAGAGGATGGAGTTTGCAGTGAGCCGAGATCACGCCACTGCACTCCAGCCTGGGTGACAGAGAAAGACTCCGTCTCAAAAAAAAAAAAAAAATTTAATAGACTTTTTTCTTTTTTTTTTTTCCCAGAGGTTTTAGGCTCACAACAAAATGGCGTGGAAAGTACAAAGATTTCCCATAAGCCCTCTGCCCCCACAGAAGCACAGCTTTCCCCATTGTCAACATCCCCCACCAGAATGGTACATTTGTTACAATAAATGAACTACATTGACACATTGTTATCACCCAAAATCCATAGTTTACATAAGGGATCACTCCAGGACTGTACAGTTTGTGGGTCTGGACAAATGTGTAATGACATGTATCCACCATTATAGTACCATACAGCACAGTTTCACTGCCCTAAACATTCTCCATGTTCCAATTAATCATCCCTTCTTCTCCTCTAACCCCTGGCAACCAATGATCCTTTCACTATCTCCACAGTTTTGTTCTTTCCAGAATGTCATATTGTTGGAATAACACAGCATGTTTTCAGATTGGCTTAGTAATATTCATTTATGTTTCCTCCATGTATTTTCATGGCTTGATGGCTCCTTTTTCTTTTAGACAGGGTCTCACTTTGTCACCCAGGCTGGAGCTAGAGTGCAGTGGCATGATTTTGACTCACTGCAACCTCTGCCTCTGGGTCTCAAGTGATCCAGTGATCCTTCCACCTCATCCTCCGAGTAGCTGGGACTACCAGCACATGCTACCACGCTGGCTAATTTTTGTAGAGACAAGGTTTCACCATGTTGCCCAAGCTGGTCTTAAACTCCTGAGCTCAAGCGATCCACTTACCTCAGCCTCCCAACGTGGTAGGATTACAGGCATATACCACCATGCCAACCCTACCTCTTTCGCACTGAATAATATTCCATCACCTGGATGTACCCCAGTTTATTTATCTGTTCACCTACTGAAGGATGTCTTGGTTGCTTCCCAATTTTTCAGTTATGAATACAGCTGCTATAAACATCCTTGTGCCAGTTTTGGTGTGGACAGTTTTCAATTCACTGGGGTATGCCAAGGAACACAATTGCTGCATCATATGGTAACAGTATGTTTAGTTTTATAAGAAGCTGCTAAACTCTCTTCCAAAGTGGCTGCACCATTTTGCATTCCCACCAGCAACGAATGAGCCTTCCTGTTGCTCTTCACCCTCGGCACCATTTGATGTTTCGGATTTTTGCCATTCCAACAGGCATGTGGTCGTATCTCACTGTTGTTTTAAGTTGCCATTTCCTAATAACCTATGATGTTGAGAATCTTTCATCCGCTTATTTTCTGTCTGTATATCTTCTTTGCTGGGCTATCCTTCCAGCTCTTTCACCTATTTTTAAATCACATTTTTCCTTTTCTTATTATTGAGTGTTAAGGCACAGTGGCTCATGCCTATAATCCCAGCACTTTGGGAGGCTGAGGCGGGGAGATCACTTGAGGTCAGGAGTTGGAGACCAGCCTGGTCAACATGGTGAAACCCCATCTCTACTAAAAATACAAAAATTAGCCAGGCATGGTGGCAGGTGCCTGTAATCCCAGCTACTTGGGAGGCTGAGGCAGGAGAATTGCTTGAACAGAGGAGAAGTTTGCAGCGAGCCAAAATCATACCACTGCACTCCAGTCTGGGCAACAAAGTGAGACTGTCGAAAGAAAGAAAGAAGGAAAGAAAGAGAGAGAGAAGGAGGGAGGGAGGGAAGGAAGGAAGGAAGAGAAAAGAAAGTAGAAAATATTTTCAATAGCAGTCCTTTAGCAGATATGTCCTTTGCAAATATTTTCTCCCGGTCATGGCTGTCCATAGATCACTTTTTTTTTTTTTTTTTTTTTTTGAGACAGGGTCTCAGTCAATTGCCCAGTCTGGAGTATAGTGGCATGATCATAGCTCACTATAACCTGGAACTCCTGGGCTCAGGGGGATTCTCCTGCCTCAGCCTCATGAGTAGCTATGACTAACAAGTGTGTGCCACCATGCCTGGCTAATTTTTTTTAAAGTTTTTTGTAGAGATGAGGTCTCTCTCTGTTTCCCCAGCTGATTTCAAACTCCTGGCCTCAAGCAATCCTCCCGCCTTGGTCTCTCAAAGTCCTGGGATTACAGACATGAGCCACTGCACCCGGTCCATTGATTACATTTTAATCACAATTTAAGAAGTGATATTTAGAATCAATACAAAACAAATCCCCCAGGTGTGTATCTCAACACCCTGAACACCTCTGTCATCTAAGAGCTCTGTCATCTTTGTGGGTCCCAGACTCTGATCTCCCCTCACCCCCTTCCAGTGGCCCTGGTTATCACCTTTCCAAAGGCCACTTCCTCATGTGTCCTTTCTGAGCTCAGCAGTTTGCTCTCTCTCGCTCTTTCAACCACACTCTGAGGCTTTCTGCCCTTCTCTAGGGGCAGAGAGTGAGGTCACATTCTAGGGTTACTCCTGGGGCTGAGTTCCTTCTGGGAGGGGACAGTGGAGCAGGAACAGCATGGGAGTCAGGCACCAACCACCTGAGAGCAGAGTTTGTTTTGGGTCTGGGAGTCAGAGGGAAGGGAAGGCAGAGGGGGAAGGACCATGGCAGGGATGTCAAGAAAAGACAGGCCTGGAATGAGGGCACCTCAGCCCAGTTCTGCGGGGGCTGCCCCCTCCCAGGCAGGCCAGAACACCTTTCCCAGCATTCACAGGGCTCTCTCCAGAGAGATGAGGAAAACTGGAGGTGAACAAGAAGCAGAGTGGTGAGGGTGGGGTAGCGGGGGCTTGAGGAATAGAACCTGGAACCCAAGATCCCTCCTGGCTCTGGTCCCTGGCCTTCTCCCCTCCTGTCCTGGCTCCTAGAACTGAAGGGTGGGAGCAGGCCAGCAGAGGGGCCCTCCAGTGGGTGCCTTTTTTTTTTTTTCTGAGACAGTGTCTCACTCTGTCACCCAGGCTAGAGTGCAGAGGTGAGATCTCTGATCACTGCCACCTCTGCCTCCCGAGTTCAAGTGATTCTTGTGCCTCGGCCTCGCAAGTAGCTGGGACAATAGGCATGTGCCACCACCCCTGGCTAATTTTTGTGTTTTTAGTAGAGACGGGGTTTCACCATGTTGGCCAGGCTAGCCTTGAATTTCTGACCTCAAGTGATCCACCTGCCTCAGCTTCCCAAACGCTGGGATTATAGGAATAGAACCTGGAACCCAGGCTCTGTGAGCTACCATGCCCCGCCGTGGGTGCCTGTTTTTCATTCCTTTAGGTCTTTAGCTTTTGGGGATCAGGAATAGGTAGAGCAAGGGTCAGGGAAGTCTGCTGCACACATTACTTTGTAACAAAAAGCAAGTCTTTTCATCTTTGGACAGGATGACTGCTCCCAAAGGCCTGCTTTGCTGGTCTCTATCTGCTTTCTTCAGCCCTTAGACTTAACTCAATCTTACTGTTTCCCAATGTAACAGATTTCTCATTTGCAAAATTTGGATAATAATTGTCCCGCCCTCCTAGAGTTACTACCACCATTAAATGAGTCAATATATATAGAGTGCTTTAAACAGTGCCCGGCACATAGAAATGCTGTGTGCTATTATTCTTACTACAGTACTCGATTCCAAGGAGAGAAAAATGAAGCCGCTGGGTGCAGTGGAGGAGGTGGAGAAGTCTGGGTCAGTGAACAGGAGAGACTGGGAGTAGGGGACATCAGGACAGGGCTGAGAGGGTGGAGGTGGCAAGGAAGAGATGCAAGCAACCAGGAGAGGAAGTCTTACCAGGGGCTGGGCCACAGGGCGTGCTCTCACCAGCAGTTAAAGAGGTAAAGAGGCTGGCGGCTGGGAGGAGCTATGCACCATCTGCAGGACTGATCTGTTTTGTAGGGCAGAGGAGGCCCCAGGGCAGACTGTCCTGATTCTTCTGTCACTGTGAAAAGCCACACAACTTGCCCACTTAGAGCAGAGTCCCTCACTCCTGCTCCTCCCTCCCTGACAAAGACCCCTGGACCACCCAGGCACAGGGTAAAGGGGGATGAAGTGATAGGTCGATGTTAGCTCTGGAGGCTCAGATCCAAGCCCCTCCTCCCACGCCAACACCAAGGTAGGAACAAACCTCAGTGGGGCTTTGGCTTTTGACAGCCTGAAGGCTTCCCACAGGTGCCATGCAAACTCAGCTGTTTCTTGCATCAGGGGAGTGGAGGCCTCCTGCCTGTGACCCCTCCCCTCACGGGTCATGCCCCCATCCCTCAGGTCCTCAGAGAACAGAGGAGCAGCTGAGGGGACTGTGGCAGGGGGGAGGATCACAACAAAGCCACCAAGTCAGCACCCACATGAGGCCTAATCAGGGTGTCCATGCATGGAGGAAGACACCCCATGCTGCCTCTGGAGCCTTACTATAGCCCCCCCAGGCTCACCTCTGCAGGCTTCTCCACTCCTGCAGCCAAGAGCTGGGGGAGGAACCTCCTGGCAATCTCTGGCCCTCATCGCAGCCCTCCTCCTTGTCTCCCCTGAGATCTGAGTCCTTCATGATGTAAGTTGCAGGATTGCTAAATGGCAATGTTGGTGCTGGGTCCACTTATCTCCCTGACCTGTGAGATGGCCTGGCTAGGCAGGGAGGCTGGGGCAGAGGCTGGTGGGGAGAAGAGAGGATACCCTTCCAATGCCCTCCATTCCTTTTCTCTCTCCCCCTGGGCCCCTGACCCTCTCCTGGGGAGTGGGTGGGCCATTAAATATCTGGAGTACAGGCTGTGTGTGCCAAATAGCTTGTGATCTGCGCGATTCTGGGCTTCCCCACCCCACTACAAGCGAAGCCCCTATCGTGTGGCCTATAGGAGGTGCTGGAGGAACCTTTTGTAAAACCTGCCTGGAATGAGGGCTTGGGTGAAGGGGGACACACCCACAATACCAGTCCCTCCGGCTCTTGGGGCAGCTTGCTCAAAACACACTTCCTGTTTTACAAGGTGAAATAATGCAACCTTATGAGAGAACGTGAACCAGAGGAAAAATAAAAAATAAATAAATAAGAAATAAGCCATTCATCAAACTTCATCCCAAATTCTGAAATCCTAATAAAGTGTTTGGATCAGCCTTCCCTGGGAACGGGAGAGCTGTGTTCCAGTTCTGCCTTGGCAAAGTTGTGAAGGCCGCTCCACCCTTCTTCCAGGAGGGGCCACTGCTGATTGATAAAACAGTGAAGTCATGTCTGTGAGGGCCAAGAGCAGGAAAAGCTGGGAGGGTGGAGACCACAAAGACACAGGGCTGGCAGGAGCATGGGAGGTGACGGGGGAAGCCCAGCGGAGGAGCTCCTGCTTCATCTTGGTGCCCTGAGCAAGGCCATGCCCGGCCCCCAAGGGACCAGACCCTGCCAGGGAAAGGAGAGTGGGCAGCAGCTCCTGCCAGGCCCTCACAGCCAGTGCCAGGGGGTGAAGCTGGCGGGGGAAAGATGGAAATGACATATTGTGGGAGCTCCAAAGATACAAATCATTGAACAAATGCAGAGGAGAAAGGGACAGAAGTAGGCCCAGGTCCTCTAGGTCTTTGTATTCAAAATGTGGCCATGGACCAGCAGCACCAGATGCTTGTTACAAAAGCAGACTCTTGGCCAGGCACGGTGGCTCATGCCTGTAATCCCAGCACTGTGGGAGGCCACGGTGGGTGGATCACTTGAGGTCAGGAGTTCAAGACCAGCCTGGCCAACAGGGCAAAACTCCCATCTCTACCAAAAATACAAAAATTAGCCAGGCATGGTGGCAAGCGCCTGTAATTCCAGATACCTGGGAGGCTGAGGCAGGAGAATCACTTGTACCTGGGAGGCGGAGCTGCAGTGAGCTGAGATCATGCCACTGCACTCCAGCCTGGGTGACAGAGCGAGACTCCATCTCAAAAGAAAAAGAAAAGAAAGAAGAAAGAAAGAGGAAGGAAGGAAGGAGGAAAGAAAGAGAGAGAGAGGAAAGAAAAGCAGACTCTTGCTCCTCCCCCTGCAATCTGCATTTCAGCAGTGGCCGCTGCCCCACAGACAGACATGAGCAATCTAGAGAGAGCAGGGTTCACTACCATCCCCACCCGTGTCCCTGCACACATTCAGCTGCCTTGGTGACCTACTTGGCTTAAAACAGGCCCAGAAAGCTCCCCTCTCCTCTGGCCAGATGGGTCTGAGTGGGTCCTTCCAGAATGCACAACAGGTGCGAAGAGAGGGCGGCTCCGAGCAGCCTCTTATCCCACTCCCTCTCCCACCGTCCCCCAGCCTCATCCCCTGGTGCTGAGTGAACCCTGCTCACAGGCAGCCTCAAGAGAAGGAAGCCCAGGAAAGTGGGGATCGGGACCAGGGTTTCTTGATACTTGGAGGTGGAACTTCCACTGAAAATCTGATGGAAGTTCTGCTCCCTCTGCCAGAAAAATGGACAGACACACAATGTCGCAAATGCGGCAGGAGAGTCACAGATCCTCCAGAGCCCACTCATGTCCCCCAGACCGCAACAGCCTCTCTTTCCTTCCACTCTGATGGTGCCTGAGTGCCTCCTCCTCCACTCCGCATGCCAGGGCCCCTCTGCCTCAGGGAGCTTGAAGGCCAGACCAAGATGCAAACCCAAGGGACGCAAGCCAAAGCGAAGGGGCCATGGGGAGCTCCAGGAGGGCGGGGTTTATGTCCAGTCTGGAAGGCAGCCTTGGCATTGCAGCAAGGCCGCAGGCTTTGGAGGCAGCTAGACTTGCCATCTGTATTGCGGGGATCCATGCTATCCCACAGGGATGGCGTGCGATCATGGTAGCGTGTTGAGGACTACTCCCTCTAGTTATGGAGGAGGTCACCATCCTAGCTAGGCGTGATCCCCCAAAAGATGTCCATAATCCAGGGCCTGGAATGTGTTACCTTACATGCCAAAGGAACTCTGCAGGTGTGATTAGGTTGAAGGTTTTGAGATGACAGATTATCAGAGTTTATCAGGTGAACCCGATATAACCACAAGCGTCCTTATAAGGGAGACAAGAGTGTCAGAGTCAGCGCAGGTGTGAAAATGGAAGCAGGGTAGAAAGACAGGGAGATTTAAAAATATTACGTAGCTGGTTCTGAAGATGGAGGAAGAGGCAGCCGCTAGAAGTCAGCAAAGGCAAGGGAATGAGTTCCCCTTGAGCCTCCAGGAAGAACGCAGCCCCAAGGATTCACAGTAGACTCCTAGCCTCTGGAACAGTAAGATCAGACATTTCTGTTGCTTTCAGCTGCTATGTGTGTAGTGATGTTACAGCAGCCACAGGAAACTAATACACTAGGCCTTGCCAGGTAGAAGCCAGAGTCTGCTGCTGGGAAGCTGTGGGGCAGGAGGGAGGTCAGGGGGGTATTTTGCAGAAGGGCAGGGCAAGAGCTGAGCCTGCAATGAGAGGGAGGAGGGGCCGGGCCCTGAGTGCTCAGCCTATGACCTCACCCTTGGCCAGCTGCAGCTGCCCTGGCACCCGGATGCCTGTCAGCCTGGGGTTATATGCCTGACTGGGCCAGAAAGGGATCCCTGTGTAGCCAGTCCTGAGGCAAGGGTTGGGGGTGTGACAAAGAAGGTTGATGCTGAGAGGGAGCCCAATCAGTTCTGGGCTGCAGAGCACACACGAGGGGAGGGAGGAGGCTGGTGGGGCTGGCACAGTGCCCTGTTGCCCAGGGACCCCTGCCAACTCAGTCCCTCTCTCCCATTGACAGGAAGTACCTCCACCCACTCTTCTCTTTCCTTTCTCCATCCCCAGGCTATTCTGCCCTCCCCTGGGAGAGTAGGAGGGCCAGGGAGGGACTTTGGGGCTACAGATTGAGGCTGGGGGCCAGGCAGTGGCTTATGCCTGTAGTCCCAGCACTTTGGAAGGCTGAGGCAAGAGGATCACTTGAGGCCAGGAGTTCAACACCAGCTTGGGCAACATGGTGAAACCCCATCTCTACACAAAATACAAAGAAAAAATTAGTGGGTGTAGTGGCATGCACCTGTAGTCCCAGCTAATCAGGAGGCTGAGGTAAGAGGATTGCTTGAGCCTGGGAGGTCAAGGCTACGGTGAGCCATAATCGTGCCACTGCACTCCAGCCCAGGTGACAGAGTGAGACCCTCTTCAAAAATAAAAATAAAAAGAGTGAGGCTGGGTGACAACCTCAGCTCTGGCTGAGAAGCTGGGTGACCTTAGGCAAATGACTATGCCCCTCTGAGCCTGTTTTTTCCCCTAGAAATGAGGACGCTTGTAGTCCCCACTTCCCAGGGCTGTATTAAATGGCGCCATGCATGTGAACGCAGTGTCCAGTGTAGAGTCAACCCTCCAAGTGCCATCTTTGTGTTATCATCCTATGTACATTGTATTACCCACAAATACAAAAGAGGTTGGTCTCCCTTGCCAGCTGCCTGGTTCCTCACGGTAGCGCGTGTCCTCTTGGTATCTTTGTATTTGCAGCCTTGCTATATACTTCCTGGTGTAGACTGGGCGATGAATGTATGTTTTATGTATTCATTCAGTCAATTAACAAGTATTTATGGGTGACAGTATTTTAGGGGATAAAAACATATAAGGGAAAACCAACACTCTGCATATATTTATTTATGTTTGAGAGTCAGGGTCTGGCTCTATTGCCCAGGCTGCAGAAGCAAAATCATAGCTCACCGCAGTCTTGAACTCCTGAGCTCAAGGGATTCTCCTGCCTCAGCCTCCCAGAGTGACTGGCGTCATGGTGTCTGCCTATTTTTTTTTTTTTTTTTACTTTTTGTAGAGACTGGGTCTCACTGTATTGCCCAGGCTGGTCTTGAACTCCTGGGCTCAAGCAATCCTCCTGCGTTGGCTTCTCAAAGTGCTGGGATTACAGGCAGGAGCCACACACCGCATAGGCCAGGTACTATGCATACAAAGAGAGTATGTTTGTGATACGTTATGGAGAACAATGAAGCAGGAGGGGCAGCGATGGGGGCAGAGAGTGAGAGGGTATTGGGGGTGGCAAGGGGGTTCAGGGAAGGTCTAACATGATCCCTTGAGCAGAGACCCAGAGAAAGCGAGGGGGGTGAACCATGGGGCCTGGGGTGAAGAGGAGGGCACTGGCATTGGAGGACAGCAAAGAGGCCAGCGTGACCAGGATAGTATGGGTAGGGGACGAGCAAGAGAAAACAAGGCCTGAAGAGGGAAGGTCATGCGTGTGGGCCCAGCAAAGACAGACTTCTACTTTGACCCCAGGGAAACCAGTGGTGTGTTTTAAGCAGAGGAATGACCTGCTCTCATTTACATTTTAGAAGAATCACCTTGGCTGCTGTGTATTGAGAAAATTCTGGAAGGAGGCAACAGTGGGGTTGGGAAATTGGAGCCCTTTGTAGTAATCCAGGTGGAAGATGGTGATGGCTTGAGCAGCACTGTCGCAGTAGAGACTGGAGGAAGTGGTCAGACTGAAGCCAGGGCTACAGGGATTGGCTGATGGATTAAATATGAAGTCTGTGCCAAGCATGATGGCTCATGCCCATAATCTCAGCACTTTGGGAGGCCAAGGTGGGAGGTCAGAAGTTCAAGACCAGCCTGGGTGACCAAGTGAGACTCCATCTCTACAAAAAACAAAAATTAGCTAGGAGTGTCAGTGCATGTCTGTAGTCTCAGCTACTCAAGAGGCTGAGATAGGAGGATTGTTTAAGCCTGGGAGGTTGAGGCTGCAGTGAACTATGATTGCACCACCACTCTCCAGCCCAGGAGACAGAGCAAGACCCTGTCTCATTCATAAATAAATAAACTGTGAGAGAAAGTGGAGTCAGGACTGACTCCAAGGGTTTTTGGCGTTTTTTGTTTATCTGAGCAACCAGAGGAATGAATTTGCTAGTTTTTGAGATACAGTAGATTGAAGGAGGACCAAGCCTGGGCGGGTGGCAGGGAGTGTGATGTTAATTATATGTGTCAACTTGACTGGACCACAGAGTACCCAGGTATTTGTTTAAATATATTTCTGAGTGTGTCTGGGAGGGTGTTTCTGGATGAGATTTACATTTGAATCAGCTGACTGAATAAAGCAGACAGCCCTCCCCAGTGTGGGTGGCCCTCATCCAATTCATTGAAGGCTTGAATAGAACACAAAAGGCTGAGTAAGAGAGAATCTGCTCTCTCTGCCTGTCTTCAAGCCGGAACGTCAGTCTTCTCCTGCCTTTGGACTCTGGACTTCCACCATTGGCTCTCCTGGGTCTCCAGCTTGCAAACTGCAGGTCTTGGGACTTGTCAGCCTCCACAATGATGTGAGCCAATTCTTTACAATCTCTCTCTCTCTCTCTCTCTCTCTCTCTCTCTCTCTCTCTGTCTTTCCACACACACACACATGTTGTTTAAGAAAAATATTATACGATTGGTTCTGTTTCTCTGGAGAACCCAGACACTACAGGGAGTCAGAAATTCAGCATTGGTTAGGTCAGTGTGAGGTGTGGAGTACGCAGGGAGATGAGATCTCAAGGGAGTGGAGAGCAGATAATTGAACTGGATTTGAATCCTCCAGATCTGTCCTTTGACCTACTTGAAGTTGGCTTTTTCCTCTGCACAGTCCCTGGAATGGAATCCTTTCCTGCACCTCCTCTCCCCAGGTAGTCCTGGGTTCCAGCTTTGCATCCTCCTCGGCAGGCTCTCCTGTCCTGAAACTGCAGAGGGGCCATATCACCGCCACAGTCCCAACTGTTATTCCCTGTCCCTCTGTGGTCCTTTGTCAGGAGAAAGCCCCACCACGAGGTCAGGGGGAGACCCTGAGCAGAGCGGTCTGCCCCCACCAGGCCAAGCAAGAAAAGAGCTCAGCTGGAAGGGGCTGGATTCATTCTCGCCTCTCTCCAGCCATTTCTGCAGCTCCTGGCTTCCTCAAAAGCCTCTCCACCAGCACCCTCACAGGGCTTGGACACCACAGCTGCTGGGAGGAAGAATGGAATGGACCCAAGGACAGAGAGGCAGGCCCAGGTCCTACCCCCCACGGGCGACTAGGGCAAGTCACTTTCTCTCTCTGAGCTTTGCTGTCCCATCCATCATAAGGGAACCGGCATTACTGCTACAGGGTTGCTGAGAATAAGATGCACTTCACACAGCATAGTAATGAATGGCAGCAGAAAACAGGTCTTTTAGGCTCCTCTCCCCCACCTAGCCAGCCCTCTTTCCTTTCTGAGATGAGATTATTTTACCCCCAAGCCCCGCCTGTCCTTCGGAAGTCAAATTTTACTATGGATGCGGGCAACCAGGGAATGGTTGCCAAGGGAGGGCTTTGAGTAGGGATGCTGGTTGCCTAGGAAACTGCCCCACTCCGGGTTCCCTGGGGTCCCACCAGTAGATGGGTCCTGGCGCCATCTGCCGGACACAGTGCCACACTGCTTCTGAAGTTCCCAGACCCGGAGTGCCGCAGCCTGAAGCAGGGAACACTCGTCTTTCCCTTCTGCCCCCCAACATCTCCACATAAAAGGTCTTTGCTCCTTTTGCCCCAGACTTTCCCAGAGATTAAAGGCATGGGAAGGAGTTGGAAGCACTGTGGAGGGTGGGAGCGATGTCCTTCTCTACACAGAAAGAAAGAGGACAGGGGAAGCAGGACTCCTGGGAGCCTGGGGTCTGAGGGCGTCTCTCCCCTAATTGATTTCCCCAGGCTTGCAATCCGCTTGGAAACTGTCTCCCCACTACCCGGCTTTCCACAGGGAGGGAGCCATGGAAATGAAGAGGTTGAAGTTGAGGTGGGAGAGTGACATGCGGGCCACAGCAAGGTCCCTGGTGCGACATCCCCTCGTGATGAGCCGCTCAGCTGCCACTGCTCCTAGACCCAAGTCCCCTTTTCTTCTCTGGGGGAGAACCTTCCTACCCACTTGATAGTTGCCAGGTGAAGCCCTTGGAGCCTCGAATCATCCTGTCCACTGACAGAAGAGGGAGAAGCACAAAGGTGCCTGCTATGAAACCAGGACTCCTGAGTCCAATACCTGCCCGAGGCAGCCCCTGGACTTGGCCACTCTGAGGTCAACCTGCCCTGAAACGTGAAGGGGGGAAGTGAAATATCTGAAGTTGGGATGCCTGGGGTTGGGAGTGTGCCTCTTTCCCTTTTAGGATCACAAGTAGAGAAACTGAGGCACGGGGTGAGCGAAAGGCTGGTCTTTACCTATTCCAGGCTAATACCACATCTTGCTATCCAGATACCTCCTCTCCAACTCTAGCTGGGCTGGGGTGGGGGTGGAAGTTGAAATTGACTTGGGAGCCGACACCCTGGCCCTCACCCCAGAAGCTGATGTTGTCAATGGGCTTAAGAGCAGGTGGAGCAGGAGGCTGGGGACCAGGTCTCCTCCTGGGTCCTGACCCCAGGCGGGGGGACCTGTTTTCCCTCCTGAGCTGAGCCAGGAGGGTAAGCAAGGAGGAGGCTGGTGATGGTGACGTCTGTGCCCTGCAGGTGAGAAGCCCTGCCCTGAGGACAACAGGTGTGAGAGGTGGGGCTGGGTGCTCTGGCCTAGAAGAAGCCACATGGGGCTGGAGGCTCTGACCCAGTCACTGCCTTCTGCCTGGGATTCCCTGCCTCCAAACTCTCCTCAGCAGGAGGTAGGAGGGCTTCAGGGTTACAGTGAGGTGGGCAAAGTTGGCCTCCCAACCTCCTGATTAGCTGAGTCTGAGTGTCAGGCTGTAGTGGGACCAGAGAGGCTGAGGTGGGAATTTGGCCCTTACAAGCCAGAAGGGATCCGAAAGAATAAAAAGCTCCAAGGAAGGGCAGAGGGAGGAGCCACCTCCCCCAAACCCCCACGTCCCAGTGGCTAGGTCCTCTTTTCCTCTCCAGCCCCAACTCCGGATGTGAGGAAAGGGGTGGAGGGAGAGACTGAGGGCAGCTGAGTGGCTCACAGCTGGGCTCTGCCCCTGCCTCCCCTCCAGGCTGACTGCCCACTTCCTGATTGGCACTGGCGCCAAAGAAGCTGAAAGGAGCCTCAGAGGGCTAGTCTGGTCCCCCCTGAATGATTGTGTCATGCCATCTGAGTGCCCCGTTCTCAGTCCTTGGAGCCTGGGGAAGGTGAGGCCAGAGGCGAAGGCCACCCACTCCTCCTCCTCTTGGTCCCCCAGGGTGCACCACAGACGGCTCCACTGGTACCCCCTGATGTGAGGGTAACTTGACTCTCCTGCTCCACACCTGCACTGCAGCCCGGGCCTCCCAGGGTCTCCTGGCCCTACCTGCTGCTCCTGCTCCTGCCCTGGCTGGGGGCTAGGGTGGCTGCCTAGGCCAAGTCCCTGCAGCTCCACCTGGCCGGCGGCTTTGACGCGCTGGCTGGGAGAGTGCACTGAGCCATTTCCTTCGAGGTGGCCTGGTGCGGGCTGCCTGAATGCTGGTGTTGATGCAGTGGCCCTGGGGCACTGGCTGGCCGCCTGCTGGCAGTGCACCCTCTCCTTGGGTGGCTACACCTTTGCACAGATGCTGCTGCCCACAAGCTGGGACCTGGGGCACCACAGCAGCATGGTTCAGCGCCTGTGAGGCCATAGCTTCACCAGCCTGGTGGTGGGCAGCCTGGACTGCATGGTACTGGGTGTGTGCCAGGGAAGGGTGAGGGGGTGCCTGTGCTGCACAGACCGGGCTGGACTCCAGGTGGGCAGGTGGTTCTGCTGACCGAGGCGGCTCTGATAGGCATTTCTCCCAAATGCGGTTCTGCGCTGCCTCTGAACATCCACCTGCTGTGGCCTTCCCACCCAGAGTCTCCCTCCCTTTGTCCCACTTGAGCATCCTGCACTGTGGCTGAAATCGCAACACAGAGTGAGTGTGTTGCCCGCGTCCACACTTACATGAGTTTATCACCCAGGCAAGGGGAGGACCCATAAGACACAATAAGACTCATTTACTCACACCTGTAATCCCAGCACTTTGGGAGGCTGAGGTGGGTGGATCACCTGAGGTCAAGAGTTTGAGACGAGCCTGGCCAACACAGTGAAGCCCTGTCTCCACTAAAAATACAAAAATTAGCTGGGGGTGGTGGTTGCCTGTAATCTTAGCTACAAGCAGCCACCCTTGCCCCCAGCCAGGGCAGGAGCAGGAGCAGCAGGTAGGGCCAGGAGACCCTGGGAGGCCCGGGCTGCACGGCAGGTGTGCAGGAGGAGAGTCAAGTTACCCTCACATCAGGGGGTAGCAGTGGAGCTGTCTGTGGTGCACCCTGGGGGTCAGAGCAGGGTGGAGTACAGTGGTACAATCTCGGTTCATTGCAACCTTCACTTCCCGGGTTCAAGTGATTCTCCTGCCTCAGCCTCCTGAGTAGCTGAGACTACAGGCACCCACCACCACACCCAGCTAATTTTTATATTTTTAGTGGAGACAGGGTTTCACCGTGTTGGTCAGGCTGGTCTCAAACTCTTGACTTCAGGTGACAGAGCAAGACTCTGTCTCAAAAAGAAAGAAAGAAAGAAAAAAGACTCATTTACTGAGTACCTGTAACCTTCCATGTTCTCACGGAATCCTTGCAATGAAGCCTGGAGGCGTGTGCTGTGTCATCTGCTTTGCTTAGGACACGTGCTGTGGCAAGTCTCCAACCATGTAACTAGATGCACAGAATTCCTCTAAAACAGTAATTCTCTAACTTTAGTACGTATCAGAATTGAGGGGCTGAGTAGCAACCCAGAGGCCCAGAGCCGATCCTCCTACGGCAAGCCTAGGGCTTGTTACTAGCTCTCCAGGTGATTCTGACATGCACCAAACCTCCAGGGCCACTGTTCTGAAACCTCCTCCAGAAGGGCCATACTAATGCTACCACACCTCAAGTAAGAGGGAGATTACTTACAGTAATTCATCCTGTTGGTCAGCTCTATTGACCAACTAGGTTTAGTTCAAAAGGGAACTTCTCCCTTTGAACCTCTCATGCCCCTGATTCAGAGTGACTAGGCATTTATCTGAAAACCCTTAGGTCTTTCCCATCTCAATGGCTGGTCAAGCTGCCACTGATTTTTGTAAACCAATGCACAAGACAGACCATGGAACGTGGCCGTTTTGGTTCGTCCCCTCATTTTAACCATCTCCTAGGACCTGGGCATTGTCCCCCACTCCCAGCTGGGTTACCTCTGACTCAGGTGCTCATCAAGACTCCAGGGCATGAGGCCTCCCGGGACTGTCAATGACCCATTCACTTTGCAACAACTCCTGGAGCAGATGTTGAACGAGCTCTGAGCCCACCTGATACTCCTGCTGTCCAGCTCTTTCCTTCTTGTCCCTGGAAGCACAAAGCTAAAAAATGACGCAGTGAAAGGCTGGGCCCTGAGCACATGGCTCTCCGGGCCAGAGGCCTGGGAGAGGGCAGGTGTTGGCATAGCATGCCAGCAGGGAGCTGAGGGGCCCCTCCCTTAGCCACAGGAGTGTATCCAGATCTTCTCCTTGGCCTGCCCATTCCTGCTACCCGAGCATCCCCTGGCCACCTTCCCTGCCTCTGCCCACTTGAGTGGTGTCTGTACCTTCAATGGACAGCTTTGTGCCCACTGCCCAACCACAGAGGCACAGGAAGGCAATGTGAATGTTCTACAACCCCTCAACTCTAGGGGGTATTCAGCAGCCCATGTGACAGTGCTGTCTCCACCAGCAGGAGTGGAGGCTGGCAGGTGGGTCCTGAGCTGCATGAGCAGTGGGGAGCTGACCCACTCTGCTTTGTACCTACAGGTGTGTTTTGGCAGATGAGACCACAGGCCCTGGCTATGCTGTCCTTCCACCTATACCCTAGCTGCACCACATGGCATTATGAGGCTGTGGTGGGTGTACTGGCAGCCAACTGTGAGGCCCCGACACTGGAATTCGACTGCCGTGATGACCCTCTGCGATGCTGCCTGGCTGCGAGTTGCTGACCAGCTTGCGGCAGGTGAACTTGCCAGTGTGGCACAAGCTTGGGAGACCTCCCGACGTGGGCCCCACCTGTGCCAGCACCCCCCCATGCCACCCACACTACTGCAATGCCCTCATCACCTTCCTGGGGACACAGGGCCTGGTGCCACATTTCCCAGCCCAACTCTGATGGGGCTCCAGCCACCCAATGGACAGGGGACACAGAGGACGGTGGAGGCGTTGAGACCTGCTTGATTTATTCCGATTATTTAATATACAATGACGCAATTGTAATCCCAAAGTGTGCAAAGTTAAAGCCTTCAACTGCAGCTGAGGAGAGGGCAGGAATGGTACACCTGGGGGATGATGGTGAGTCAGGAATGACGGACAGGCAGCCATGACCAGGGCAGCCTCCTCCCCCAGGGCCAGGGACAGGGGAGTGGCCTCAGGAGCAGGACCCAAGAGTAGCCCAGGGCCGGGGAAGGGGGCAGAGACCTCCCCTTGGCCTAGGTCAGGAGCTCGGAAGTGCCACATGGCTGAGGGGGGCAGTGGCCTGGGAAGGGCCAGAGGCAGGGCCGGGGAGAGCACCATTTCCTAGGGGGCTGGGGGCTGGGAGGTGCCCTACAGGAGAAGCCAGGAGGGGGCCGCCTGCCCCTGGGGTGGGGGCTGGGCTGGAGCAGGCTGCAGCAAGAAAGACCTGAGGCAGGCGCAGGGCCTGAGAGCCCGGCTGGCTGGGCTCGGGCGGGGTGCTCCCAGGGCAGCCTGGCCCAGGGAGCAGTCCTGACTCTGCGGGGGATGCCTAGCAAGGGGCCGCAGGCCCCTCAGGACCTCCCCCCACCTCTCTCCCTGGAAAGGAGCTGGGGAACCCGTAGTGCAAATCTGTGGACCACTCAGTTATGGAGGGAGGCTGCGTCTGAAGGCGGACACTGGGGTGTGCCCCCTCCACCACCTCGGCCTCCGCTGCTGTCCTCAGTACAGCCGCTTCTCGTAACTGTGGGGACAAGGCAAGAGGGAGAACCAGCGTGGGTGTGCGGACCCTGCTCCCTCCCAAAACCCTTTCCCCCAGGGCCCCCAGATGCGGGAGAGAGCAGGGAGCTGAGGAGTCCTGGGATCTCAGCCGTAAGGGGCTGGAGGAGGGCCTCGAGCAGACCCTGGGCCTATTCTCCCCAGGCCAGCATTCCCTGAAGAGCCGTGCTGGGTTCAGAGACAGCCATGCTCCTTTGGGCTATCACGACATCTGGGTGGACTGTCCTCAGTGCCCAGGGTGAGAGACAGCTGAGACAGGCAGGGCCCATCCTCATGGAGCAGGCTCCAATCCGGAGCCGAACCTCTGCTGCCCGTGTCTGCACCCAGCCCCAGCCCCCAGGCACAGTGGCCTAGACTGCTCGTGGTCACTGGGTCCAGTCTAAGATGGGGCAGCCTTAGGCCTGAGCTCACGAGTGTCTCTCTGCAGCCAGAAAGGGATCTGTGTTTCAGCTGGATGAGTGGCTACCGCTGGTTTCTTCCACCATGGTGCTGGATATAGGGGTCTGGGGGGCCCAACCCAGGGTCCATGTCTCATGACTGCACCCTCCCACCCTCACCCAGTACCCACCCTCCCACAAGCCCAGGTCCCACCCAGACTGCCCCTGCTCTACTCTACGCTTGGCCCGGGCAGCGCGGTTACTTACACGGCAGAAAGGTATAGCTACGGGAGGGTGGGGCGGAAAGAGACACAGGTTAGACACCCGCTGCCTGGGGACAGGGCTCCTGACCAGGGCGGGGCACATGCCTGCAACTACCGCTGCCAATGAGCACTGCCCCCACCCATGGATGCCCCAGCGCCAGCCCTGGCATCTGTCTCTCTGCCCTTGTCCCCACCAGAGAGGTCATACCCCCGTCTTCTGCCTGCCTGCCTGGTGCCACCACCAGCAAGAGCCCAGCACCACCAGCCCCTACCACCAGCCACCAAGCTTCCTGAGCAAGCAAGGGCTGGGTGTCCAGATGCAGTGAGTGGCCTCACCTCCTGTGCCCTGCTCGGGAGAGGCCCAAAGAGGGGGAGGGCCTGCCTGCATGGGGGCTAGAGGACAAGGAACAGGGGGCTGGGCCCTGGCGGAGAGGGCGACGGGCCATCCTGTAGCAGCATCTGTCCCTGCTGCAGGTGGTCCATGGGGTCCCTGGAACCTCAGCTTGGCCTCAGAACCTTGGCCCCACCTGCCCAACCCGCTGCCTGCATGTGAGAGCGAGGAGGCCACACACTTACGAGTGCAGGCCATGGACGCCACCCTCGATCTGGGCCGACATGGTCCGCTTCTCAAACTTGAGCTCTCCTGAGTACATCATGGACCTGGGAGGCAGGGAGGTGGAGCAGGTCAAGGCCACCAAGGGTGGAGAAGAGAAAGAGAAAGGAGGCAGGAGCCACCCCCAGTCTCAGCACTCACCGAAGGACGGACAGGCTGCGGGCCCCGATATCCTGGCAGCCATGCTGGATGCCTGCTATGAGGTAGGGCACGAACTTCTGAATGGACCCTTTGTCCTGGATGGAGCCCGAGACACCCTGTGCGATCTTCACCTTATCCCCCTCGCTGCATGGAGGGTGGAAGACTGAGCCCAGCAGCGTGACACTCAGAGGACCCCACCCAGTCAGATTGGGGCCAGCCCACCCCTAAGAGCACCACAGGAGGTTCTGATGGGGGAATGAGAAGCTCAGAGGACACTGCCCAGGAGGGTCCCCCAGGCTGCTTCTTGCTGGGCAGGTAGCCCTGAGGCAGGTGGCCCAAGGATAGAGCCTGTATCGGCTACTTATCCCCTGTGCCTCGGTTTCCAGAACCACCATATGGGGACTGGCTGCCATCTGGGGAAGTGGGTGGTGTGGGTGGCCCTGAAGGGTTGTGGGCTGATCTGCCCACGTGGGGCGCAGGGGCAGGGCACCTGAAGTATCGCTTCTGGCTGCTGCTGCTCTTCTCCATGGCATCCAGCGAGCCCATGCCCCGGTATTTCTTGAGCCGCACTCCGTCTGAGAAGAAGTACTCACCAGGGGCCTCCGTGGTGGCGGCCAGCAGGGAGCCCATCATCACTACAGTGGGCAAGGGATTAGTGCCTCCAGCCCACAGCCCTCCTACTGCCCCCCCACCTGCTCAATCCCCAGCACATTCTCCCCTCACCTGTGGAGGCTCCAAGGGCCAGGGCCTTGACCACGTGCCCCACGGTCTGGATGCCGCCATCAGCTATGATGGGCACACCAAAGCGCCGGGCATACTCAGCCACCTTGTACACAGCAGTGCCCTGGGGCCGACCGCAGGCCATCACTGGGGGAGGGTGGAGTGCACAAGGCAGAGAAGGGTCAATGGCAGCTCCAGGGCCAGGCACAGGGCCAGGCCAGCTCTTCCTCCTGTGCACCACCTCTACTCGGGAAAAGGGACAGGGCTAGATGGTGTTTCTGAGGCATAACATAGGTGCTGGTACATAACACCAGAGTGAATGTCACTCCAGGGATCTGGGCCACCCCACCCCTAAGAGCATGGCAGGGGATTCTGATGGGGGAATCAGAAGTAGCCTTCAGAGCCTGTCACCCCAAGACAGGTGACCCAGCCCCATCTGCTCCCAAGGCACAAGTTCCCCTTCAAGGCTTTCTTTTGCAAAAACTGTTACTAGGGTCAGGTACTATGGTCCCCTTTGGGATACTGGTTTGTACTTAAGTCTAACTGTCCAAGGTCCTTCAGTGTCAGGTTTAGGTGGGAACTGAAATGAACCAGCACCTATCCAGGGATGGAGGCAAAGCTGGATAAACCAGAGATGGGGCCTCTCATTTGTTTTGTACCTACTCTACCCTAAGGCTTTGAATAGTGCCTGAGACAAGTAGGTGTCCAATTAATATTTGTTATGTGAGTGAGAAAGGGTCCTCATTTCACCATGGTGGTCAGCTAAGATGAAGGGCACTAACTTAAAAAGCAGAGGCTCTGAAGACCAACAGGGAGAGCTGTTTAGGGCAGCAAAGGCCAAAGGCATCACTCAGTGTTTTGGAGAAATGACCCTCACAGGAGGGGCCGGGTACATCTCCTCAGGCCAAGCCAGGGCCCCAGTCCTCCAGGCAGCCACCCCATAAGTCAGACACCAGCCTCCAGGAAGCACCTCCTTAATAACCACATAGGGGACACATGTCAGGGCCCCCCTTTCCGCTTCATGTTCAGGAACCCACACTGCAAAAGGGCTTTGTAATTGGGTGGAGCTCCCCACCCCCCAATCTCATGGTGATTCGGGTATATAATATATCCTTACATATTCAGGGACATGTCGTCTCTGTATCTCAAATGTCTGCCTTGTCACAAATCGAATCAAACCCTGAGCTTCCAACAAGCCCCTTGGACAGTCACAGCAGCCCCAGGCCCCAGGTGGGGCCCCCTTGACCGCACTCTGAGAAGTAGGCTGGAGCTCTCTCATCCTGCTTACAAGCTGCCTTCCCCTAAGTCAGTGGGCCCGATGGTGGGGTCCATGCCTGGGTCACCCCAGAGCCCACCATGGCAGAACATGGCCTGGCAGAGAGAGCCTTCGATATGCAGCTGGGGAACAAGGGCGAGTCCCCCAGGCTAGTGGGCACTCGCTCACCTCCTGACACCCACCTTCCTGGGTGATGCAGATAGAGCCGCAGCCCATGCCCACGCGCAGCCCGTCCACACCAGCGTCAATCAGGTTCTTGGCCTGGGCTGCTGTCACCACTGGGGGTGGGAAGGGGCAGAGGAAGAATGTGAGGATGGGATGCCCCTGCCTGCCCAACGGCTTCCTGGGACCCCAGTGTAGCACCCCCAACCCCCTTATGGCGACCAAAGCCCATCATGCTCCCTGCTGCCCATGCCAGAAGCCATGCCATCACCTAGGGAAGCTGAAGGGCAGGAAAGGGTTACTCAGTGGACGGGCAGGAGCAGCGGGGAGAGAGGCGACCCTGCACTCACCGTTCCCCCAATCACCTGGAGGTGGGGGTACTTCTGTTTGATATAATGCACCATGGCGATCTGATACACTGAGTTCCCTTGGGACGAGTCCTGTGAGAAGGGATGGAGGAGCTTGGACTTAGACAGCTGAGGACTCTCAAGGCAGGAGGGAGAGCCTGAGTGGATGAACCCCTAAAATCCTGTGAAAACTGTTATGAGAATCCTCTTTCCTTCCGTTTTTTTTTTTTTCCTGGAAATTCACTTCACAACTTTCAGTTGATTCTCAAAGGGGACTGCGTCCCCAAAATGTTAACCACCACTAATGTAGTTTTAGAGTAGATAAGGCCTTAAAATTTTTTTTTTTTTTTGAGACAGAATTTCGCTCTTGTTGCCCAGGCTGGAGTGCAATGGCACGATCTCGGCTCACCACAACCTCTGCCTCCCAGGTTCAAGCGATTCTTGTGACTCAGCCTCCCAAGTAGCTGGGTTACAAGCATGCGCCACCATGCCCGGTTAATTTTGTATTTTTAGTAGAGTCGGGGTTTCTCCATGTTGGTCAGGCTGGTCTCGAACTCCCGACCTCAGGTGATCCACCTGCCTCAGCCTCCCAAAGTGCTGGGATTACAGGCATGAGCCACCAAGCCCGGCTGATAAGGCCTTTCATATTCATTGTACAGACTGATCCTTACAGCAAGGAGACACTGCCTGGAGCCGTATCCTCTTCCTACCAGGTCACTAACCAACGAAATGACTTAACTTCTTTAAGCCTGTTTCTTCTTTTGAAAACAAAATGGCGACTGTCCCTCAAGGGGCTGATATATATAAAGATCTTGACGCAATGCCTGGCAAACAGGCAGTTCTCAGTGAACACGAGCTAAATTATTAGGGTCAACTTATGAGCCAAGAAGGCCCTCAGAGGCCTTTGTTTGCAGTCTGTTGTGAGCTGTTGAGAGAGTGCCAGTGACCCTCCTATTGTTATTTTCTTGCCAGTCCTAGAATACAGATAAATCTAGATGTATAGTCCAGATCACTCACAAGGGGATTATAAGCCTTTATCCTCATTCTACTTCCCTTTGCTGGGGGGTGGTCTTGATTTGCATTTGTTGCTTACAGCAATTTGTTATTTTTTTAAGGACTCAGTGAGTACTTGTGCTTGTTGGTTAAATGGACATACTGCATACTGGTGAGAACTGGGCTTCTAGGGTACCTAATGCCCACATAGTAAAAACCGTGGCTAAGGAATTTTTTTTTTTTTTTTTTTTTTTTTAGAGACAGGGTTTCACCATGTTGGCCGGGCTGGTCTCGAACTCCTGACCTCAGGTGATCCACCTGCCTTGGCCTCCCAAAGTGCTGGGATTATAGGCGTGAGCCACCACACCCGGCCCTATAAGGATTTTCATCCGTCCCACCCCGCCCAGCCTCGCCCATTTTGGAGTCCCCCAGTATCTATTATTTCCTTCTTTATGAACATGTGGGTCCTCTGTTTAGCTCTTTCTTTTCTGCTTTGGAGTTAGTTCGCTAAAGGTAACGGCCTCTAGCCCTGTCCACGTTGCTGCAAAGGACAGAGTTTCATTCTTTCTTGTGGCTGTGCCATTGGAGAATTTTAACTTGCTTGTTTTCTTTCTTTGTATCTCAGATGACACAAACCATTGTTTGTTTTTTGAGATGGTCTCGTTCTGTCCCCAAAGCTGGAGTGCAGTGGCACGATCCTAGCTCACTATGACCTGGAACCCCTGAGCTCAGGTGACCCTGCTGCCGACACTCCTAATTCTGACACCAGGGAGCACTTGGAAGCAGAGAGGAAGAGTAGCAAGGGGAGGGGCACAGACTTAATCACAGGTGAACCTGGGTCCTCATGAACCTCCACTCTGCTGAACCACCCATCCACCTTCCCCACCACCCAGGCGGGGGCCTTACCAAGACTATGACATCGACGCCTGCCTGGGTGAGCAGGTCCAGGCGGTATTTGTCATCCTCACGGGTGCCCACAGCTGCCCCGCACAGCAGCTGCTTGTGGGAATCCTTGGAGGCCAGAGGGTAGTCTCGGTTCTTCTTCAGGTCGGTGCGGGCGATGATGGCCACTAGCTCATCGCGATCATTGACGATAGGCAGCTTCCCTGACAAGGAATGCAGGGGTGAGATGAAGAAGCAGTTTTGGCAGGGAGGGGTTTGGGAGGTGTTAGGGAGGGTGAAGATGCTAGTGAGACCATGCCACACATTCCACTGAAGTACCCCAGCCAGCCACTAGGTGACAGCACCTCCCAGGAAGTGTTCCTAGGGACACAGACCTCTTCCCAAGTAACAGGGAGGAAAGAAACCTCTCAGCCCAGCAGGTTCCTGGGGGGGTCTGTGGATGGGCATTAACATGGCCTGGGATAGGCAGCCCCTGAGCACTGGCAGCCTTTCACCTGCTGGGCCACAGTGGCCGAAATCTCCTAGCCAGGAGTGAAGCTGCCCTGCAGGGAGAAGCATGGGCCCTGTCCAAAACAAACTCCAAAGAACCCTCCAGCATGGACCAGGGAAGCATTTTCCAGTGTAGCCAACAGTGACCTGGTGAATATTTTATTTTCCCCTTTTTTTCTAAAAAGCCAAAGTTGGTCGGGCATGGTGGCTCATGGCTTCCTCTCTTTGGGAGGCTGAGGCCAGTGGATCACTTGAGGCCAGGAGTTCAAGAACAGTCTAGCCAATATGGTGAAACCCCATCTCTCCTAAAAATACAAAACAATTAGCTGGGTGTGATGGTGTGCGCCTGTGTCCCAACTACTCGGGAGGCTGAGGCAGGAGAATTGCTTGAACCTGGGAGGCGGAGATTGCAGTGAGCTGAATAGCACCGTACTCAAGCCTGGACAACAGAGCAAGACTCCACGTCATAAATAAATAAATAGCCAAAGTTGTGGCCAGGCATGGTGGCTCACACCTGTAATCCCAGCACTTTGGGAGGCTGAGGAGGGCAGATGGCTTGAGGCCAGGAGTTCAAAACCAGCTGGCCAACATGGTGAAAATCCATCTCTACTAAAAAAAAAAAAAAATTAGCTGGCATAATTGCACATGCCTGTAATCCCAGCTACTCGGAAGGCTGAGGCATGAGAATCGCTTGAACCCAGGAGGCGAGGGTTGCAGTGAGCCAAGATCGCCCCACTGTCTCCCAGCCTGGGTGACAAAGTGAGACTCTGTGCCAAAGTTGTTTCTAGGTAGTAAATATAGAAACAGCTCCAATGTCAAATAAATTCAACTGCAGGACTTCTCAGAGCCTTTAATAAGCTAATGTGCAATTCTTTATGCAAGATAGGGGATAGAGAAAGGAGTTACTTCTCAGGCTTTTAAGACCACGGAGGCTTTGTTTGTGATGAGCATCTCACAGGACTAGTTTTGGGGGAGTATACTGTGAAGATCCTGCATTAGGGACAAGCTTCCCTGAGCCAAGAGAAGGATGGCAGGAATTGTGCTCTGGCCTGCCTGAGGTTATTCAAGCCTTTTCCAGGGCCCAGTCTGGTAGCTGGGAAAACCTGCGAAGCTCTGAAGAAATGGGGCTGTGGACAGGGAGTTAGGCTGGGGGTCGAGTTTTCAACTAGCTTCCTGGTACCTTTCTTGCTACGCTGCAGGATCTCATTTGCCTCTTTCAACGTTACGCCTGCTGGAGCCACCACCAGCTCGATCCTTGGTGTCATCACCTGTGGGGCCAGGAACATTTGCCTGCAGGTTGGCAGGTGAGAGAGAAGGAGCCAGGCCTCCCTCTGGTCCCTGGTTACAGGCACCAGTCTGAGGCCCCAGCGTGAGGGTCCTCTCTGCACGCAGCCCCGTTTCCCTGCCCTGCAGGTACCTCACTGAGGAGGGTGGTGTGGTCCTTCTCAGCAAGAAAGTCGATGTCTCGGGAGGTGACAATGCCCACCAGCTTGCTGCCCATGGTGCCCGTCTCAGTGATGGGGATGCCAGAGAAGCCATGCCGCATCTTGGCCTCCAACACATCACCCACAGTGTGCGAGGGGCTCAGCACCACGGGGTCCGTGATGAAGCCCTGTTCAAACTTCTGCGGGCAGAGATCAGGGAGGAAAAGGCTGGAAGAGCCCGGGATGATGTCTGGGCTGGCCACAGGGAACAGAGGACGTGGCTGTGCCGCAGAGAAGCCAGGACCCTCAGTGGGATGAGGAACCAATGGGAAAATGAGGGTTGGGCCCCACGACCCCACTGAGAGGAAGGACGCCCAGGGAGTGCCGCAGTGCAGGGCTGGCAGGGGAGGCTGGGAGGGCCTCTGAGGTGGGGGACTGCCAGGTGGCATCTTGCTGGGGGACGGGCCTGGTACTTGCCTTGACCTTCCGCACCTCGTTGGCCTGGAACTCTGGGGTGCAGTTGTGGTGAATGAAACCAATACCTCCCATCAGCTGATGTAGAAGGGAAGGGTGGTCAGAGCTGGGACCCATCTGTCCTCAGCCCTGCCCCCTCAGCACAGCCCGCCACAGTCAGTTCCCATGCCCTGGAGTCCCCCACACAGGTGTGTCACTCACAGCCATTGCAATGGCCATGTCGGCCTCTGTCACAGTGTCCATGGGGGAGGAGATCAGTGGCGTCTTCAGCGTGATCTTCCGGGTCAAGGCTGAGGTCAGGTCCTGAGGATGGAGGCACAGCCCATGTGAAGACTTTATCACCCTCTGGACAAACATTCACCAGCTCCTACATATACCCAGCACCAGACCAGGCCCTGAGGACATGGCAGTGAACAAGGTGGATGAGGTCCCTGCTCTTCTAACGGAGCTTATGTTCTACTTGGAAAGAAAGATGACAGACAGGACACACGCTCAAGATGACTTCAGTCAGGATGAATGCTGCAGAGAAAAACAAGGCCAAGCAACCACTGGCAACCAGGTGACTGGGGAAAGCCTCTTTCCTGGGAGGGGACCGGTGGAGCAGATCGAGTAGAAGTCAGAGGGGCTGTCGCTCCCGGCTGAAGGGGCCAAGTGCAAACCTTCCTCAGAGTCCAATTCTTCGGAGGCACATTTAAGAAAGAAAAGAAGGTCAGGGGGAGTGGAGGGCAGGGAGAGGTGGGAGGAAGGCAGGGGCAGCATGCATGGCCGCGAAGACCATGGAGAGAAGCTCAGATCCAATTCCGAGAGAAGCCATTGGAGGGTCCTGACAGAGATATAATCTGATTTATGTTTCAAAGAGGTCACTCAGGCTCTGACGTGGAGAAAGGATTCTGGGTGACAAGAGCTGAGGTGGGTGGAGGCGCAGAAAAGTCTTTTAGGCATCCAAGAAAGCAGGTGACTAATGGTCTGCAGCTCAAGAGAGTGGACGGGATTCCAAGGATCCATTTAAAAGCCACCTGCCCATGGAGGTAAGGCCAGAGCACATACCCCTCTGAGGGTCAGGCCAACAGTGGTGGACCCCAGCCCCCAAGACATTTGTGCAGATTTTGCTACATAATTTTTTTTTTTTTAGATTCAAAGCCCCTGAAACCCATCACTGACCCTGGTTCAGAATTCTGGTCCCATGATCTAGAAAACATCACCTTCTCCTCTTACATCATGCCACAGAAGGGCCATAGCCTTCCTGACAGAGAAGGTCACAGGATAGGGAGACCCTCACCAGCCAAGCAGGGGTTTTTCTTTTTCTTTTCTTTTCTTTCTTTTTTTTTTTTTTTTTGACATGGAATCTCACTCTGTAGCCCAGGCTGGAGTGCAGTGGCGCAACCTCGGCTCGCTGCAACCTCCGCCTCCTAGGTTCAGGTGGTTCTTCGGCCTCAGCCTCCTGAATAGCTGGGATTACAGGCACCTGCCATCATGCCTAGCTGATTTTCGTATTTTTAGTAGAGAAGGGGTTTCACCGTGTTGGTCAGGCTGGTCTCGAACTCTTGACCTCAGGTGATCCTTTCATCTCAGCCTCCCAAAGTGTTAGGATTACAGGCGTGAGCCACCACGCGCAGCTGATAGGGGTCTTTTCAATCCCTCTCTTCCTAGCAGCCAGCCCAGTGTTTGACACAAAGCCACCATACTCAGTAAACTTTGTTAAACTGAAGAGCTGCACCGAGAAGGCTTCCTTGTTGTCATAAGGGAAACAACCAGAATCATCCAAATTTCCCCCAAAAATCTGTCTGGGCCAGCTCTGGCTACACACAGGACATGAGCTTCCCTCACACGTAAGTGATCCAGGTACACTCAGGCCCTCTGGCCTTTCATGAGAATCAGATCAGAATAAATAGCAATAATAGCAACAGAAAACAAATGGGTTTTTTTCCAAAATGTGTAGGAAGTCATCACAGAATCATGGTACTCTTTCTTGCGATGACTTACACCATCATTACTACTCACCTTGGCTTCTCTGAGTGTATCTTATGTTAATTGTTCATTGATTCAGCTAATTGATGAGCCCCCCCTCCCCGGGAAAGCAAGGCACTGTGTTTCCTTGTATTTATCCAAAATGTAACTCTTTCAAATCCTCTTGCCAGTTCTTGTACATTGCAGATCGGTGAACAAGTCCGTCTACCATTTTCAAGTCTCCATAATGTTACTGGCTTCTATCATGTCCTTGTTCAGCATTTCAGACAAAATCCAATCCTTATGGTCCCTACCATTAAGGCAGCCACTCTCAGGTCTACCCCTCCCAGGCCTCCTCTGAACCTGCCCACAGGCTCTATTGCTGACACAGAGCCACCCAGCCCTGGGCCAGGCCTCACTCAAGACACTCCTGTGTCCCCCATAGCTGCCTCTGGCCCCATCAGGTATAACCCTTTGATGTCTGCCAGTTTCTCTGGCAACAATAAAGGCTATATCCGCCCATTCCGGCTGGGTGGACTCACCCCTGTAATCACAGCATTTCGGAGGCTAAGGTGGGCAGATCACTTGAGCTCAGGAGTTGAGACCACCCTGGCCAACATGGCGAAACCCCATCTACACTAAAAATGCAAAAATCATCCGGGGGTGGTGGCACGTGCCTATAATCCCAGCTACACGGGAGGCTGAGGAAGGAGAATCACTTGAACCTGGGAGGCAGAGGATGCAGTGAGCGGGAGATCAGACCACTGCACTCCAGCCTGGGTGACAGAGTGAGACTCTCTCAGAAAAAAAAAAAAAAGGCAGGGGGAGGGGCTACATCCTATCCACCCATTCCCAAAAAAGCCTCTCCACACCTGCCCCTGAGCAAGAAGTCAGCCTCTTCCACCACACACACAGCCCCCTCCCCTTGTCAAAGAAAGAGGTACTTACCACCTCATCAGCAATGAAGTCTATGAATCCTGGGAGGATCAGGAAGTCGCTGTGAAGACAGAGAAGTGTTACTAGTGGGGAGGAGTGCCCCAAAGGGGCAGAGCCTGCCATGCCAGAGAAGGCAGCAGGGGCTTGTAGAAAAGCCTAGAGGAGCAGAGGCTAGAGCCCTCCCGTCCCTATTGCCCCACCAGGGCACTTCCCACCTCGTGCCCTCCACGAGAGTCCGGCAAACTCCAGCCCCAAGAGCTAGAGCCAAAGACAGCGGAAGGTCTGCTGGGGCGCCATCAAGGCAATAGGCCCAAAATACCCACTGCCTTCAGGGCTCGAAGTTTGTCAAGCGACACAGAAGTTCCCATATCGCCACATGCAGCAGACACACTGCCTGCCTTTGAAAACTTCTCAGTCTTGATGGGGGAGACAAAATAAGTAAACACAGAGAACAATTCTGTAGCACAGCACAGCATGAACGTGACCCAGCACAGGACAAGCCTCAAGCCCCAGTGCCTGGGCTGCTGAGTCACACAAGGCTGGAAACAGCATGGAGGGACCCAGGAGGCTGAGTGCAGGGCATATTCTGACAGAGCAGGCACTCAACAGAAATGGCCGGGATGGGAAAGGGGGAGGAAAGAGGCCTCAGAGGTGGGGACCAGGACACTGCGGCCCCAGCCAGAGCATGGCGTCTGCCAACACTAGGGTGGGCCACAGTCACAGCAAACCCCAGAAGGGGAGTGCAGGCCTGTATGGGTACATCTAGGTGCAAGGCCATATCTCAGGGCCCCAACCTGCTAAAATCATAGCAAGCCTTGACAGACACACCCAAAAGCAAATACCCCACACTTCAGGAACACTGTGAACTGGGCTAAGCAAAGCAGCAGGCATCCCTAGCGCAGGAAGGAAAAGCCACAGGGTAGAGGGGGAGTGGGTCGTGAATCTGCCCTAAGGCCTGGAGAAACTCCTAGGCGTTCCCATGGGGAGTTCCCCTAGAAGACTTCAGTGACAACTGTATCAAAGGTAGACTCTCAATCTCATCACCAAAGACCAGGAAAGAAACAAAGAATGTCAGCTGCTCCCAGCCTTTGGCAGCCCTTCTTCTGTATAGCAAGGAGGCCAAGGGAGAAACGCTGGAGTCTGGGCCTCCTAGCATTTTCTAGATATTCTATACACCCCTCACCTACGGGCAGGCAGGAGGAGACACTCTTCAGGAGTGACTGGGTATCCTGGTGTTTAGGGAAACTGCCCGCCAAGCAGGAGTGCTTACAAGCCAGGGCAGGGCTGGCAGAAGACAAGGCAAGGATGCTCTTGACTGGCCAGCATCTCCACTCTGCCCCTTCTGATGCTCCTTCCTGGCAGGGACACAGTCCTGCAGCCAGGAGGCAGAGCCAGTGCCAGGCCTGCAGCAGGCAGGACAACTGGCCTCGGGCCCACGGAAAAGGCAAATGAAGCCAGAGGCAGACGGGTAGGTCTCTGTACTCCTCCAAAACCCCATGTGGGGTGGGATGAGGGGGTGGCAGTCACAGAATAATTCACGCCTTGGGAGGGGCACCAGGACCAACCTGTGGGCAGGCAGGGACACAACTGGAAAAAGCGCTGGACTGGACGGTTGGAAAAGGAGCCACCCCAACCACCTGGCTGGGTCTCTGCTGGGGCCACGAGGAAGCAGTTGCCTAAGCTGGGTTCCAGGGACCCTGTGCCCTCGTGGTAAGGCTGGGAGGGGACGTCCTGGACCCTCGGCTGGGAAGAGTCCCCATAACGCCCACATCTCCAGTTCCCACATGCCCCAGAGACCCTCCATGCCCCCGAGAGGAGGAAGGGGGGCAGGCCGAGCCCAGATCCGGCCAGAAACGGGTCAGGGCTCTGAGGGCCGCGGTGTCGCCGTGCCACGTCCGTCTGCTACGGCGCGGGCCTCCTTCCTTCCCGTGCCCAGCCCCCAGCGCCCACAGCAGGCACTCGCACCAGGCCGGGAACGCAGGGGGAGCCGCGCACGTGCAGGGCCGGCCTGGGGGTCGCGGCGCGTGGGTGCGCGCACCGAGGGGTCCGAGCCCCCCGCGCTTACTTGTAGGTGAGGCCGTCGGCGCTGGCGAAGAGCTGCTGCGCGGTGAGCCCGTCCTCGGGCACGTAGCCGGTGCCGCCGCTGATCAGGTAGTCCGCCATGCTGCCGCGAGACCCCGCGACCCGACATAAACACCCGCGCGGCCGCCAGCCGCTGCCGCCGCTGCCGCCGCCGCCGCCGCCGCCCTGACGCCGCGCCGCGGCCACGCCGCCGCCGCGGGCCGGGCGGGCCAGGGGCGGGGGGCTGCGGCAGTGGCGGGGCGGGCCAGGGCGCCGCCCTCTCTTCCCTCTCCTCCCGCCCCCTCCGGCCCCTCCCGCGGAGACAGCTCCGCCCGCGCTGCACAAAGGGCCACGCAGACCCGGGCCCTGCCGCCGCAGCGCGCACGCCCCTAGTCGCCTGCACTGTCCTCGCGACCCCGCCAGCCCAGACTGGGGAGGAGGTGGGGCTCGCGGGGGAAGAGGACGGGGCCAGGACAGGACACGCCCCCTCCTCCGCGCCACATCCAGCCTCCCAGGACCCCCAGCAGAGGCCCCACCCCACCCCCGAAGTTCTCCCCTAGCCTGGACCACCCACCTTGCCTTTCTCCCCGGGGTACCTCTCACAAGGTTCTGCCGTTCCCCCAATCCCCCAGTACTCTTCCCCCAGCCCCTGATCAAGGCCGGGAGCCCTGAGAAACCTGTCTGGGCTCTCAGCTCCCCCGCACTAAGGAGTTTGGGGTTGGACCGCTATCCGACGTCCCTCCTAGGTAGCGGGCATTCTTCACAGTGACACTCCTTGACTTTTGGGTGGCCTTAGAGCCGTCTGCAGTTTACAAAGTATTTTTCATAAATGATCACATTAACTTCACAATCTATTAATTGCCAAGTACTGGGTACGCCATTCCCTTGACAGGCAAAATCTACAGTTCGGAAAGGGAGGGAGGGGTACTACTTCTGATTCATGGCCTTGTCTCCGGCCGAGAAATGTTGTTGGTACCAGGGCTTTTAACCTCAGAGAGCAGTTTGTTATTTGGGAGGGTCCTGCAGTGAGTGGGAAGATGGAGGAGGATCATAAGCCTGGCTTAGGCAAGCGTGCATACAAATAAGGACCCGGCCAGGGGAACTTCTGAAAAATCCCCCAAAGCAGAAGCTGGTGGCCCTGGGTGCCCAGAAAGATCCTGATTTCTACACGGGGGCAGTGACTGGGTAGCAGATTGATTCGCATGGGGAAAGGGGGGGGGTGGCATGATGCCACCCTTCCCTCTTATGGGACCAGAACTCCTCCCTGACCAAGAGTGGGTCCCCCTACCCAGACTCCACAGCCTCCTCCCTGTGTCCTCCTATGGCTCCCACAGCTCACTTGGGAAGATGAGAATAAGGTGGCATGGGACACAGTCCCCTCCTTGGTAGGATGGCTGGCTGTGGCCCTGAGAGGCTGGATTTGTTTACCTCTCAGCAGTGTGGTGGCAGCCAGGCCCAGGGGGAGGCTTGGCAGCCAGGCCCAGGGGAGGCTTGGCCTCCAAGCCACGAGGTTCCCCTGGGATGTCCAGCCTCCCTCATTGATGCCCCCGGGACCCTGCCAGGAAAACACAGACTGTTCCATCTGTGTGCAGAGGGGGAGGCTGGGGCCAGCTTGCCAGCGATGCCTGGGAAGCACTTCTGAACCTTCAGCACTCACGGACTCACAAGGTGAGCCCAGGCCACTTGGGGGACCAGAGGAAAGTCCTGAGGAGGACCAGCACTAGGACCTTCACTGACCACGTGGAGCAGAGCAGTGAGACCAGCCAGAGAAAGTGCCTGACCATTCAGAGCTGCTCTGGGATACCTTTCTGGCCACAGAAGAACAGAGCTATCATGCCAACTGCAGGCACAGAGCAGAGACCACCCCAGTGGTCTCTCTGGGTCGCTGGGTCACTAGGCGACCTGCTCTTGGTCACTATCCCCTACAGTATGGATCAGGAAAGGCTAGAGTACTATTCAGGGTTCAACCAGAGCCCGGGGCCCAGGAGAGCAGCTGGATTTGACCATCTCGGGTGACCTTTACTGTGACATCTGCCCCAGCCTAGAACTCTGGGACCCAAGGGAGGAGGCTGCCTGGCTGAGGCATGGGGAGGGTCACCTTCCCAGTGATTACAGACTTCATGGCCCCACTCCCCTCTCCTGCTCCCCAACTCGCCTCCCGCTTTGACCTGTGTCGGGCTCCTCATCACTCTAAGCTGCTGGGCTCAGCCCTGGGTTAGGCTGTGCTTTTCCAGAGACTCCGCTAATCCATCCCCAACCCCCGATCTCCTCCACCCTCTTCCTGATCTTCCCCAGCTGCTTCCTCCATGGGGAGGAGACACTGAGGAAACCAGTGAGCCGCCGCAGCCAAGGAAGGGCTGTTGTCCCCTGAGACCCCAACCTAGCAGCTGTGCGGATAGGAAGGCAGGTCCAAGCCCTTTTCTCAGGGTAGCAAGGTAGCAGTGCCCAGCTGGGTACGGAGGTCCAGGCAGGGAGCCCCCAAGGCTCTATTTGGCCTGGGGCTGTTTGAATGAACAAGATTTCAAGATACTCTTGAGGGGAAGATGGGGGAAGGGGAGAAGAGATTATAACATTAGCACTGTTGAGCTGGGACGGGGGCATAGCCTGTCCAAGTTCAAGCCAGAGAGCAATAACAGCTATTCAAACCCGGGACTGCTCACAGAATCCTGTCCTCTTCCCACAGCTCCAGGTTGGCGAAGGCAGGAGGAGGTCTGGCCAGCAGGTTTTGAATCTCACTACACCACCTGGCTGGCGCTCAGGTTTACACAGGCTCTCTGAGCCGAAGTGGGGGGATGCAGGCGGGGTTGGAGTGGGGGGTAGGGATGGCCCCTTGATGCAGAACTGCAGTCTGGAGAAGGGATGCACTCACATGGCTTGGGCCTGAGCTCTGAAACAATATGTTTGCAATCCCTGCTTTAACCAAGCCCCGCCTCCATCAAGCCCCAACCGGCTCCTTCAGCCCCTGTGGCCTCTCCCCATCACCCTGCGCCCTGAAGCCCAGGAGCTGGATTTTTAGGTTGGGAGAAAGTCTGGGGGTTGCCTAAGCCTGAGTCAATTCTAGAGAGGCAGCCTGCCCGCACAGGAGGGGCCTAACGCAGCAGACTACTGCCCAGGAGCCCCTTAAGCCATTAAAAGTTCTTACATAAGCGGCCAGCCCCTGGGCAGAGCTGCCGGGCTAATTCCCCCCAGACCGCCCCCCCAAACCCAGCTGTCAGGTCACCTCCCCAAGCTGCTATACACCAGCAGATGGGCAGAGAAAGAAGTCCAAATCCTCTGGACCGGAAGGACAGTGGGATTGCATTTCAAGCTTCGATACAATCCAGAGATTAGCCGCTGTCTCCTTTTCAGTCAGTCCCCCTGGGGCCCAGCTCACCACCCTACTCTTCCTCCAGTGACCCTCATTCCCCGACAGACCCCAGCACGGGGGCCTGCGTCTTCCGAGAGACCTTGAGGTGAGCTGCCCTGGCAGCCTCATCAGATCTCAGTGCATGGTGAGGAGGGAGAGTGTCCTCGCCTACCCCTGCGAAGGCGATCCATCTGGACACCTACACCTGCCAGTAAGACCACTGAAGATAGTTCTAGGAGGAAACAGCTAAGGAGGGGGTAAGCAAGTCGGACAGGGACTCCAACAAGCACTGTTTGAACCCCAGGGTCTGGAGCCGCCTGAACGGGGTGTCGTCGGGTGTGTATCGAGATCTGATCTAGGGCTAAGATTTTAGGAAACGTTTTTGACGACCTGCTCCCTCTCCTCTGCTTCCCCGTGCAACGAAGCACCTAATCCTTCGCACAGTGCCCGCCTGGATCCCCCAACCAAAGCCGGGAACGTGGCGTTTCGGAAAGTTGAGGCGGTAAAGAGGGAAAGGGTGTGTGGGGCCTGCCCCTCCCCCTCCCCCGCAGCTCCGCCTGGTTCCCAGAGCCGCCGCGCCCTCCTCGGCCGCCCGCCCCGGATGCGCCCCGCGCGCTCTGCCCTGGGCGTCACCTCTCGGGTTCGTAGCCGGCCTGCAGCAGTCGGGCGCTGTACCGCTGCGCCGCCGTCTCGTGTCCCGGGTGTTGCCGGGCTCCAGGCTCCGGAACGGCGGCGGCTCCGCCTCCCTGCAGCGGCGGCGGAATGAGCGGCCCCTCCATGCGGAGGCCGCAGCTCAGGGCGGGCGGGAGCCTCTCCGCCTGGAGGCTCCCCCGGCCCTGGCTGGGCAGTGAGCGCAGCCCGGTCGGGTCCCGGGGAGGGGCGGGACCGCCGGGGCGGGGCCTCGTGCCGGAGGCGGGGCAGGGGAATCCGGGAGTCGACTGGGCTCCGCCCTGGGCTCCCAGCTCTCCTCCGCGCCGCCACGCGGATGCCTAGACTCGGTCCGTCTCTCCCATCCGGGATTCAGCGAGGGTATATCGGGGGATGAGGGGCAGAGGTGTCCCCACACAGGTGGAACTGGAAAGGACCCCGTCCCTTCCCTGCTGTCCAGACCTTCCAGTGTCTCGAGGCCCCTTCCGAGGAAAACCAGAAGAGGACAGGAGCGGGCCGCCGGAAGCAGGGCTTCTCTTCGCATCTCGGATCGGCTCCTCTGCTGCACACCGACGATGCCAGGTCTCCTGGAGCGCCTCCTACTCGCCGGCCACAGACCTCCCTCGCTGGGGCGAGAGGTGGGACACTCTCCATCTGCCTGTGCCTGCTCAGCCGACCCCCACGTTCGAGAGCAGGGAGAGAGATTTCCACAGCCTGTCATCTGCCTGGGGATGAACAGAATAGACAAGGCTGCGGGCTCCTTAAGGAACAGGACCTAGTCTTGCCTCGTGGTGGAGGTACTTTACCTTGTGATGTTACCCGTAACAAGGGGAGGGGGGGGCAGAGCAATGTACTCCAGCTTGTTTGTCCACTTCTTAGAAAGCGCACTTTTTCCTACTGTTATCATTGTGAACAGTGATTGAACACCTACGCAAACACAAAGAATGTTAAGACTCCCTGCCCTCAGGCAATTTATTTCAGGAGACAGAGTAGATGAAAATAAACAGCTGACAATTCTCATGCCATGTACAGATGGTCCTCGACTTATGATTTTTCAACATTACAGATGGATTTATCCAGAAGTAGTCCCATCTTTAAGTAAGTCGAGAAGCATCTGGACTTTTAAATGAAGTCTGACAAGTCTGAGGGAATAAATGGTAAACCCTACGTGATTGGGGGGGTGCTAAAGATGTATTAGGGGTCAGACTTTCAGCAACTTTTTTTTTTTTTTGGATACGCAGTCTCGCTCTGTCACCAGCCTGGGATTATAGCCATGAGCCACTGCGCCCAGCCTCAGCAACTATTTCACAAAGGAAATTGAATTTATGCAACAGTAAGATCTTAGACTTTATCTTTCATGGTGCCTCTTCCTATGCACATACACACCGACTCCTCAGAATCAGGATTCTTTTTAAAAAAAAAAGTTTTGGACCCGGCACGGTGGCTCACGCCTGTATTCCAAGCACTTTGGGAGGCCGAGGTGGGCGGATCACAAGGTCAAGAGATCGAGACCATCCTGGCCAACATGGTGAAACCCCGTCTCTACTAAAAATACAAAAATTAGCTGGGCGTGGTGGTGTGTGCCTGTAGTCCCAGCTACTCGGGAGGCTGAGGCAGGAGAATTGCTTGAACCCGGGAGGCGGAGGTTGCAGTGAGCTGAGATTGCACCACTGCACTCCAGCCTGGCACATGGTGACAGAGCAAGACTCTGTCTGAAAAAAATTTTTTTTTAAATTTAGGTCCGGTTCGGTGGCTCACACATGTAATCCCAGCACTTTGGGAGGCTGAAATGGTCAGATCACCTGAGGTCAGGAGTTCAGACCAGCCTAGCCAACATGGCTAAACCCCATCTCTACTAAAACATACAAAAATTAGGCCGGGCGCGGTGGCTCATGCCTGTAATCCCAGCACTTTGAAAGGCCGAAGCAGGCAGATCATGAGGTCAATAGTTCGAGACCAGCCTGACCAACAAGGTGAAACCCTGTTTCTATTAAAAATACAAAAGATTAGCCAGGCATGGTGTTACACACCTGTAAGCCCAGCTACTCAGGAGGCTGAGGCAGGAGAATCACTTCAACCCGGGAGGCAGAGGTTGCAGTGAGCCAAGATTGCACCACTGCACTCCAGCCTGGCAACAGAGTGAGACTCTGTCTCAAAAAAAAAAAAAAAAAAAAAAAAAATTAGCCAGGTGTGGTAGCGCATGCCTGTAGTCCCAGCTACTCAGGAGGCTGAGGCTTAAAGCTGGGAGGCCGAGGTTTGTAGTGGGCCGAGATTGGGCCACTGCACTCCAGCCTGGATGAGAGAGTGAGACTGTCTCAACAACAACAAAAAAGCTAAAATTAATTCATTGATTATATTCAATGCCCTCTGATACTTTGTATTCTGTCTCCTGTTTTGGTGAGGGGCCCAATAAATTGATTTTGGACTCACCATTTAAAAAATACTACCCTAAAGCCAAAGGTTTCTGTTTGGAAATAAGCAGATAAGGTACCCATATGTGTTTGTAAAGACTCTGAAGGAGAAACTAGTCAAAACCAATCAATCACTCAACCGATGAAACTTAGAACTAGCTGTAGCCTAAACTTTAAATGATTGTCTGTAAACTTGTTAAACTGCTGAGAAAACCCAAATCCAAATAAAGTTACCAGGACAGTGAGAATGACATGAAAGATAACTGTAACATAATTAAATGCATCGTAACCCAGTGAACAGTGTTGTCGGATGAAGACAAGGTACTGGGGGGGAAGAAAAGGGTGACAGAGCAAGGCCGTCTCAAAAAACTAAAATCATGGAAAAATGGAATAAAAAGATAAGAAGAAAAAAATAAACTTCATTTTCAACATAAGCTCCATCAAGTTCAAGACACATTCCTAGGCCATGATACCAGCCATTTAGTCCATCCCTAAAGAACTTAAGGTCTTTGGAATTAAAGCAAGTCAGTGCAGTCTTTTTTTTTTTTTTTCATTATTAATTGAAGAAAAATAGGAGCGCTTTAAGGATTTTTTCTTTTGTCTTTTTTCTTTTTTTCTCTTTCTTTCTTTCTTTTTTTTTTTTGCGAGACAGAGTCCCGCTCCATCATTCACGCTGGAGTGCAGTGGGGTGATGTTGGCTTACTGCAACCTCCTCCTCACAGGTTCAAGCGACTCTCCTGCCTCAGCCTTCCTAGTAGCTGGGATTACAGGCATGGACCACCACACCCAACTAGTTTTGTATTTTTAATAGAGACAGGGTTTTGCCATGTTGGCCAGGCTGGTCGAAACTCCTGACCTCAGGTGACCCACCCGCCTCAGCCTCCCAAAGTGCTGGGATTAAAGATTAAAGGTGTGAGCCACCTCACCCAGCCAAGATTTTTTTTTTTTTTTTTTTTTTAAAGATAGAGTCTCACTCTGTTGCCAGGCTGGAGTGCAATGGCGCAATCTCGGCTCACCTCAACCTCTGACTACCTAGTTCAAGTGAGTCTCCTGCCTCAGCCTCCTGAGTAGCTGGGATTACAGGCACACACCACCATACCTAGCTAATTTTTGTATTTTTAGTAGAGATGGGGTTTCACTATGTTGGCCAGGATGGTCTTGATCTCCTGACCTTGTGATCCACCTGCCTCAGCTATCTAAGGTGCTGGGATTACAGGCATGAGCCACTGCACCCAGCCAAGACTTTTTTAAGATTAGGAAACAAAACCAAGTCAGAAGGAGGCAAATTAGGACTGTAAGGTGGATGCCTCATGATTTCCCATTAACACGCTTGAAAACTTGCCCTTGTTTGATGAGAGGGGGTGAGCAGGAGCATTGTGATGGAGAAGGGCTCTCTGCTGAAGATTTCTCTCAGGCGTTTCTGCTAAAGGTTTGGCTAACTTTCTCAGAACACCCTCACAATAAGCAGATGTTATCATTCTTTGGCCCTGCAGAAAGTCAGCAAGAAAAATGCCTTGTGCATCTCAAAAAACTGTTGCCACAACCTTTGCTCTTGATGAGTCCACTTTGGCTGTGACTGGACCACTTTCACCTCTTGGTAGCCATTGTTTTGATTGTGTTTTGTCTTCAGGATTGTATTGGGAAAGCAATGTTTCATCTTTTTTTTTTTTTTGAGATGGAGTTTCGCTCTTGTTACCCAGGCTGGAGTGCAATGGCGCATCTTGGCTCACCGCAACCTCTGCCTCCTGGGTTCAAGCAATTCTCCTGCCTCAGCCTCACACTACAGTGTGAGCCACCATGCCCAGCTAATTTTTGTATTTTTAGTAGAGACAGAGTTTCACTATGTTGACCAGGATGGTCTCGATCTCTTGACCTTGTGATCCACCTGCCTTGGCCTCCTAAAGTGCTGGGATTACAGGCATGAGCCACTGTGCCCAGCCTGTTTCATCCCTTTTACAAGTCTTCAAAGAAACGCTTCAGCATCTTGATCCCACATGTTTAAAATTTCCATTGAACGTTCTGCTCTTAGCTGTGGCTGTTTTGGACACAGACCTCCCAAGCTAGGGCGAGACAGGTGGAAGATACTATCCATCTCCCTTTGCGTACTCAGCAGATTTCAACTTAGATGGGAGAAAAATAGGTTTTCAACATCCCTTACCTGCCACTGAGGAACAGTTTTGGCACCCATTGAGTGGAAAGTTTGCTCAACTTTAATTTTGTTCAGTCAGAATTGTGTAAACTGAACCCTGAGATATCTATGATGTTGGCTATTGTTTTTGCCATTAATCATCAGCCTCTTCAGTTATGGCACAAACAAGATTAATTTTTTCCTTGCAAATTGATGTGGATGGTCTGCTGCTTTAGTTTTCTTCTTCAACACCTTATCACTTCTTCAAATGAGTTATCCATTTTTAAACTGCTGATTTTGTTGGGGCTTTGTCCCCATAAACTTTGGATAAAGCTTGGTGATTTCATAATTCTTCCACTTAAATGTCCTCATATATTTAATGTTTGTTTTTGCTTCAGTTTTAGCAGAATTCATGTTGCTCTGATGGGGGCTCTTTTCAAACTGATGTCTTATCCTTTTTAGTGCCTCAGACTAGATCCTGTTCAGACACATTATAAAAAGTTAGTATGAGTAGATTTTGGTGCAAAAAAAAATTGAAGTCCTGGGATAGTTTTTTTCATAATATCCATTTTTTTTTTGAGGTGAAGTCTTGCTACGTCACCAAGGCTAGAGTGGAGTGGTGTGATCTCACTGCAACCTTCGCCCCCCAGGTTCAAGCAAGTCTCCTGCCTCAGCCTCCCGAGTAGCTGGGATTACAGGCACCTGCCACCACGCCTGGCTATTTTTTGTATTTTTAGTAGAGATGGGATTTCACCGTCTTGGTCAGGCTGTTTTAAACTCCTGACCTTGTGATCCACCTGCCTCAGCCTCCCAAAGTGCTGGGACTACAGGTGTGAGCCACCGCGCCTGGCATAATATACATTTTCTATGAACTTTTTGAAGACCCCTCACATATCAAAGCAGACTAGGGCTGGATTCTGCAGTTAGGTGGGCCTTGATCCAAATCTAGGCTTACCGTGTAATCACCCCAGTCATGAACTCTCTCTGAGCCACAGTTTCCTCATCTTTCAAATGGGGTTAATACTGTGTCTCGTAAGGTTGTTTCGTGATTAACACGTGTAAAGTTCTTGGTACATAGTAGGCTTTCAATAGACACAAGCAATGATTATTGTTAACTAAGTAAGCTGTAGCTAACCTCTACACTTTTGACCCCCAGCTAAATACAATACATGATTTCTATTATATATCCATTCAACAAATGTTTATTGGGCACCTCTCATGTGCCAACTAGATGCTGGGAATGTAATGGTGAGCAAGATGGTCATTGTTTGTACTGTCACAGGCCTTAAAAGCCAGTGGCAGAGAGACAAACAGGCAACTAGAAGACAGTGTGGGAAGGGCTCTGACAGAAGGACACCCCTCCACACAGCCCAGACGCCCAGGCAATGCACAGACAGGCCAGATGTTCTGAGAAAGAAATGATTTGGGACGACTTTAAAAGCTCCTGGAGGTAGGCAGAACATAACACATAAAGGAACACACACACATAATGAGAGAACTGGAGTAGTGACTGAGACCTGGCATGCAATACAGAGCGGCTCTGCCTTATCTCCAGAGCTCGTTGGCTACAAATGAGATTTGCTAGGACACTATTCATTAAAACAGTCATATTGTGATGGAATAACCTGAGGGCCTCAGCATTTCATATGAAGGGATTTTACTACAGTAATGTCTGGGGACACTTGGCAATGTCTAGAGGCATCATTTATTGTTATGACTGAGGGGAGAAAGGGTGTATTCATGGCATCTAGAGGGTAGAGGCCAGGGATGCTGCTTAATATCCTACAATGGCTTTTCACAATAAAGAAATATTTGGTCTCAAATGTCAAGAGTGCTGAGATTAAGAGGTCCTGTCTAGAGGAACTACTAAACAAAACTAGAACTAGGCCTGCACAGTGGCTCACGCCTATAATCCCAGCTCTTTGGGAGGCCGAGCCGGGCGGATCACATGAGGTCAGGAGTTCGAAACCAGCCTGGCCAACTTAGTTAAACCCGTCTCTACTAAAATTACAAAAATTAGCCAGGCGTGATGGCGCATGCCTGTGATCCTAGCTACTCAGGAGGCTGAGGTGGAGGATTGCTTGAACCCGGGAAGCAGAGACAGCAGTGAGCCAAGATTGTGCCCCTGCATTCCAGCCTGGGTGACAGAGCGAGACCCTGTCTGAAAACAAAAACAAAAACAAAAAATTAGAACTAAAGCAAACTATTTAATCTTCCTAAACACATGAGGACAATAGACTGTTTTAATCTTTTGTACATGAAAGAGCTATGTATCCTCACTGGGCCTCAGTTTCCTAATCTGAGAAACGAGATTATTGGATTAGATAATGTAGAAAGTTCTTTCCAGCTGGGAAATAAATACATGAGTCAAATATACTTATAGGATTAGAATGCAGGCTGGGGATGGTGGCTTGCGCCTGTAATCCCAGCACTGTGGGAAGCCAAGGTGGGAGGACCACTTGAGCTCAGGAGTTCAAGACCAGCCTGGGCAACATAGCAAAACCCCATCTCTACAAAAAAACACAAAAATTAGCTGGGCATTGTGGCGTACCCTGTGGTCAGCTATTCGGGAGCCTGAGACGGGAGGATTGCTCGAGTCCAGGAGGTTGAGACTGCAGTGAGCTGAGATTGCACCACTGCACTCCATCCTGGGCAACAGAATGAGACCCTGTCTCAAAAAAAAAAATCAATTAACATGGGCTACAAGACTGAGGGGATGATGGTCAGGTCAGTCCAGGTGCTAGTCTGTCTGTATTTCCTCACTTTCCAAACTTCCTGGAGTCAAGGGCTGAGTCCTTTCATCAAAAATGCTCCTGTACGGAGCTCCCACTATGGGCAGGCACTGTGCTAGGTGTTAGAGGAATGCAAAGAATGAGGGGGATAGAACAAGTCAGGGTTGCTATGAGACCAACACTAATGACAGAAGGAAGACCAATGTTAATTGAGTACATATGTGTCAGACACAAGGCGAGGTACTCGGCATACTTTCCTCGTTAATCCTCACTGCATTTTATTATTTATGCCTATTTCTCAGGCAAGGAAACTGAAGCTCAGGAAGGTTAAGCAGCTTTTCCAGAGTCAGAAAATGATTGGTGGAAGCTGGGGAAGACCCCCGCCTGTTTACTCCAACTCTTGAATCTTTTCTAACAACTACTGCCTAGGCAATGCCAAAGAGAGCACAAAGAGGTCTTATAGTCAAAAGGAGGGAGATAGCCCAACCTGGAGAGAAAACAGATTTCCTGGGCAAGGAGACATGCGAATCATTATTTATTTGGTTAGTTAGTTTTTGGAGATGGAGTTTCGCTCTTGTTGCCCAGGCTGCAGTGCAGTGGTGCTATCTTGGCTCACTGCAACCTCCGCCTCCTAGGTTCAAGTGAGTCTCCTGCCTCAGCCTCCTGAGTAGCTGGGATTACAGATGCGCACCACCACACCCGGCTAATTTTTGTATTATTAGTAGAGATGAGGTTTTACCATGTTGGCCAGGCTGGTCTTGAACTTCTGACCTCAAGTGATCCACTCACCTCGGGCTCCCAAAGTGCTGGGATTACAGGCATGAGCCACCGTGCCCGACCCTAATTCTTTTAAATACCTTCTTACTAACTCTCTTCTTTGGCATGTAGAACCTGACATATCAGCAGGGAATCTAAAACAAATCATAGCCCATTGCAATGGCCTTCCAAGGCTGGGTCCAATTATTTTGTGATTCACAATTTGATCTGAGTAAATATCACCTGAAAGAAGTGGGTTTTAGCTTGGAAATATGTTTGTTGTATATGACATTTATTGTAACAGAATTTCTGCAGCAGACAGCAAAATTCCTTGCTAACAATTGTTCCCCCACAATCCAATTGTGGGAAGACAGTGAACTAATATTTTAGAAACAAATATGAATGTCTCCATCCCATAGAGTGTAACTTAGGCCTAAGGTAGCTATAATCACTTCCACTTGCATTTTTTTTTTTTTTTTTTTTTTAGCTAGGATCTCGCTCTGTCACCCAGGGTGGATGGAGTTCAGTGGCATGATCAGAGCTCACTGCAGCCTCAAACTTCTGGGCTCAACCAGTCACCCCCTGCCTCAGTCTCCCAAGTTGCTAGGACTACAGTCGTGTACCACTATGCCCAGCTAATTTTCTGCTTGCACTTTTAATGCTTGAAAAGAGTATACTGATTTGTTTAACAGATAATCGTGGGGCACATGACATGTATAGTGTGCTAGTCTCATGAAGGCATACAAAGAAATCTAGCCAGGGAAATGAAACATTAAAAGTTAAATAACAGGCCGGGCGCAGTGGCTCACGCCTGTAATTCCAGCACTTTGGGAGGCCAAGGAGGGAAGATCACTTGAGGTTAGGAATTCCTGACCAGCCTGGCCAACATAGTGAAAACCTGTCTCTACTATAAAAAAAAAAAATTAGCAGGGCAGGGTGGCAGGCGCCTATAGTCCCAGATACTTGGGAGGCTGAGGCAGGAGAATCGCTTGAATCCAGGAGGTAGAGATTGCAGTGAGCTGAGATTGCGCCATTGCCCTCCAGCCTGGGCCACAGAGTGAGACTCCATCTAAAAAACTAACAAACGAAAAGCTAGATAGATAAAGAACAATCTAAAGTAAGGACTCTCAGCTGGGGGGGCAATCTTGCCCCTAGGATTTATTTGGCCATTTCTGGACACATTTTTGGTTGTCACAACTGGAGGGGTGCTGCTGGCATCTAATGATGCTGCTGAACATCCTGCAATGCTCTGGGTGACCTCCTACAACAAAGAATGGTCTAGTTCAAAAGCCAATAGTGCTGAGCTTGAGAAATCCTGACATAATTACATGCTCATCGAGTAGTGCCTCTGAGTGTTACAGAAGTCGAAAGAAGAAACCCAACACTATCAACTGGAGTAGTCAGGGAAGGTTTTAGAGAGGAGAAAGGATTGGACTGTTCCAAGAAGAGCTAGGATTCAGGAAGGGAGGGGGCCTAGAGAGAATAGTCCAAGGAGGGACTATGGGCAGAGTGCTGGAGGGGGAGTGAGTGGGAGGTTTGTGGGGGCAGTGAGCAGGCCGTCCTGGATGGAGCATTCTCTCCACTCCACAGCCTCAAGTGGGTCAGCAGGTGACATTATCTCCACATGACAAATTGGGAAACCAAGTCACAGAAAGCTTGAGAGAGGACCGTGTAATTGTCTCTGAGCTGGAGCTAGAGGCCAGTCCACCCATTGCCCAGGCCCAGAGCCTTCCCCAGTGTAACCTACTTTACCTGAGCTATGAGCCCACCCTGTGCTAATACCAGCCACCAGGAGCCAAGTGGAACCTTCAGGGTCATCGCCCAGACAAAGACTTTCTTCTGCCCCAGTTGTAGCAGTCCTACTCTGGAACATCAGTGTCTGTTTATTTGAAAGGACACCCTGTAGAAACTCCAACACACACACACACACACACACACACACACACACACACTCACACACACACACTCACTTCTCAAGCAAGAAATAGGCAGGTAGAAAATGGAGTCATGTTCTGCAGAGCACAGACACACAGTATGGAATACCAGTTCAGAAGAGAATCTGGCTGGGCGCGGTGGCTCACGCCTGTAATCCCAGCACTTTGGGAGGCCGAGGCAGGTGGATCACGAGGTCAGGAGATGGAGACTATGCTGGCCAACATAGTGAAACCCCGTCTCTTTTATTATATTTTTAAATTTTTTTTAAAAGATAAAAAAAAAAGAAGAGAATCTGCTGGTGCAGAAGCCACAGAAAAGCCTCCGGCCGGTGAGGCACAGTCTCTGTGAATGGAGACGCCAGCAAGCGTGGGAGAGTGGGGGGAAGGAGGAGCGGGAGCGGATGTGTGTTCACCATTGCCAAAGTAGGAGCAGTGGGGAGGAACCGCACCGGGTAAAGTGAAGGGGTAACTGGGAGCTTCCCACTCAGACACTCTGAGGAGACAGAAGAGCAAAGGCCTGTGCGCATCTGAAGAGGAGGGAGCAGCCAAGGTCCCTAGGCAACTCTTACACAACCTCAGATCCTGAGAGTCTGTTTTGACTGCCGGGGGTCCCTGCTATCCATTCTACTTTTAAGGACCCCGAGGAAAAGCAGCCTAGAGCATGGTCAGAAAAGGGTGGAAAGGAGAATGAAGGGCAGAAGAAAAGAGCAAGTAACTGGAGGTGTTGTAGGCCAGAAAGGGGATGGGATTTGGAGAAAGAAAGAAGTGGATTGCCAGGGCTGCCCCGACTCCTGTGCCAGACATTGAGGAGCTGGGTGAAGTCGGTGGAGAAGGTGCAGCTTGGAAGAGCCATGCAGGAGGTGAGCCCCAAACCTGGGTCTGTCTTCCCAGCCCTGCCAGCCACCCGTGTCCAAGGGATGGGGCTCATGGGAGCAAGCAGGGACCCAGGCACCAGCAGTATGACTCTTCTCCCTCACCCCTCCTCATCCCAGCAGCCCTGGCCTCTAGGGCTGAAATACAGTAGTCCCCACTGATCCTCAGTTTCACTTTCTGAGGTTTCAGTTACCCACGGTCAATTGAGATCCAAAAATATTAAATGGGAAATTTCAGGAAAAAAAAGTCTTAAGTTTTAAGTTGCAAACCATTACCAGGCATGGTGGCTCACGCCAGTAATCCCAACACTTTGGGAGGCTGAGGAGGAGGATCACTTGAGTCCAGGAGTTCAACACCAGTCTGGGCAACGTAGTGAGACATTACCTCTAAAAAGAAAATTTAATTTAATTTTAAACAGTTAAATTGCATGCCATTCTGAGTAGTGGGATGAAATCCCACGCCATCCCGCTCCACCCGCCGGGGATGTGTAACCGTCCCTCTGCTCAGCGTACCCACACTATTGCTGCCTGCTTGTCACTTAGGCGCCGTCTGGGTTATCAGATGGAAATAACAGTATGTACAGGGTTCAGTACTATCTGAGGTTTCAGGCATCCACTGTAAGTCTTGGAATGTATGCCCCGAGGATAAGCCGACCACTGGAATCCGAAAGCCTGGCTGTGTTTCACCCAGCTGTGCATGCTTTCGAATCTCCAGTGAGGCTGAAGTTGGGGTCGTGAAATGCTGGTGCAGTGGTGCAGGTCTCTGGTCCAGGAAGCATCTAGGCTGAGACTATAGCGATTCCTCCCCACCCACCCTCACAGCTGCTTCTGCACTGGATTCCCACCAAGACACCCTTTCCCTCAGCCCCAGTGGAACAGGGGGCACCAAGAGTATGTCTTAAAGGATAGTGTGCTCACCCTCCCTTCCTTTCATTTTCAACCATTTCCTAGCCTGGCCTCGTAAGAAAAATGTAAGCACTGTGCAGACTGCACATTTCTCTTGCCTGGGAGGCCCTGATATTACCAGAACCACAACAAACCCCGGCCTTCACCCCAACCCACTCCTGCCTCTGGCCCAGGGCTTGAAAGCAGAGGGACCAGGGTGCTGGTGCTAATGTGTGGGACCAGAGCAGGCCCCCATCCTGGTCCCTGCATTGCCTGGCCTGGAGGAGGTGCTGCTGTGGGTGATTTTCAGTCTGAAGGGTGCAAGTGGGTCAGAAGATGTTCCAGTCCATGTTCAGGAGGGTGATTGGACCCCAAATTCCAAAACAGCCCCGCCCTCCCTCCTTGTAGCCTAAGCCCCTGCCTCTTGGCAGGTCATAGGGTGCAAGCAGGCTGCTGTGTTTTAGAACAGAGGGCAGGGGGCAGGGAGGTGGACTGGGGCTTCCGTCTCAAGGTGGGAGGGAGAGAGGAGAAGGGTAGGGTCCCAGCCACAGGACAGGTAGTTGCAGGCCCACCTCACCCCCACAAGGCTTCCTCCACCGCCAGGCAAAGCTTCCCACTTACCTGATCTGTCCAAGGGCACATCAGGAAGTGACGCATCCCCACCCTACTCCCAGGCCTTGAGACCTGGTTGTTTCTCACAGCTGTTCTCTCTTCCTCCTGCCCGACCCATTCACTCCTGGGAGCCGAGGCCTGGAGAGGAATTCCCTGTGCTCCTGTTTCCACCCCTCAGCCCTCAGGGTGGGTGTGAGTGTGAGTGGTTGCCCAGGGTTTCCTGCCTGGAGACTTGGGCCTCTTGGCTGATCCCCAGGCCTCCTCTAGGCCTCCAGCCCCATCTAATTAATTACCTGCAGCCAGGAGCTGTATCCACAGCACTGCCTTCCCCCTCCCTCAGGTGCCTCTGCAGCTCAGCCCAGAGCCACCTGCAAAGAGAGGAGGGCAGGCAACACCTCTACTCTCTTGAAGGTACAGAGGTGGGCCTGATGACCCCAGGCCATGCGAGATCTTGTTGGGAGCACAAGCAGCACTCTTCCTGTTCCTTGTCACCCTTCCATTATAAGTCCCATGTGGGCTTTCACTCTATCTCACATCAGGGCTGTGGAACCCTTGACATACTCCTACCCTACCTTCCAGGCAGGCCTATAAGTGAGTGTGTGTGGTGGTGACAATGTGTGTGTATGTGTGGTGCTGATGGTGTGTCTGTGGTGTGTGGTGGTATGTGTGTATGTGTATGTGTGTGTGGTGGTGTGTTTTTGGTGGTGGTATGTATGCATGTGTGGTGGTGTGTATGTGGTGGTGGTATGTATGTGTATGTGTGTGGTGGTGTGTGTGTATGTGTGCTGTTGTGCGTGTGGTGGTGGTGTGTGTATATGTGTGTGATGGTGTGTGTATGTGTGGTGGTGTGTGTATATGTGTATGTGTGTGGTGGTGGTGTGCTTGTGGTGGTGGTGTGTGGTGGGGTGTGTGGTGGTGTGTTAAGTGTAGTGATGGTGTGTGTGGTGGTGTATGTGTGGTGGGTGTATGTGTATGTGTGGTGGTGTGTGTGTATGTGTATGTGTGTGGTGGTGGTGTGTTTGTGTGGTGGTGTGTGTTATGTGTGGTGGTGTGTGTATATGTGTATGTATATGTGGTGGTAGTGTGCTTGTCTGGCGGTATGTGTGGTGGGGTGTGTGTGGTGGTGTGTGTGTGTGTAGTGTGTGTGTGTATGTGTGGTGATAGTGCATGTGGTGGTATGTGTGATGGTGTGTGTGGTGTGTGTGGTGGTATGTGTGGTGGTGTGTATGTGTGGGGGTGTGTATGTGTGTGTGTGTGTGGTGTGTGGTGTGTGTGTGTGTGTATGTGTATGTGTGGTGGTGTGTGTGATGTGTGTGTGTGTGTATGTGTGGTGGTGTGTATGTGTATGTGTGTATGGTGGTTTGTGTGGTGGTGTGTGTGTATGTGTATGTGTGTGTGTGGTGTGTGTGGTGGTGTGTGTATGTGTGGTGGTGTGTGTGTTGTGTATGTGTGGTGGTGTGTGTGGTGGTGTGTATGTGTGGTGTATGTGTATGTGTGGTGGTATGTGTGTGTGGTGGTGTGTGTATATGTGTGTGTGGTGGTGTGTGTGGATATGTGTGTGGTGGTGTGTATGTGTGGTGGTGTGTGTGTGTGTGTGTGTGGTGTGTGTGTGGTGGTGTGTGTCTATGTATGTATGGTGGTGTGTGGTGGTGTGTATGTGTGGTGGTGTGTGTGTATGTATATGTGTGTGATGGTGTGTGTGTGTGTGGTGGTGTGTGGTGGTGTGTGTGTGGTGGTGTGTGGTGTGTGTGTGTGTGTGGTGGTGTGTGTGTGTGGTGTGTGTGTGTGGTGGTGGGTGTGTGTGGTGTGTATGTGTGTGGTGGTGTGTATGTGTTGTGGTGTATGTGTGTGGTGGTGTGTGTATATGTGTGGTGGTATGTATGTATGTGTAGTGGTGTGTATGTGTGTGTGGTGGTGTGTGGTGTGTGTGTATGTGTGGTGGTGTGTGTATGTTTGTGTGGTGGTGTGTATGTATGTGTGGTGGTGTGTGTGTGGTGGTGTGTATGTGTGTGGTGGTGTGTGTGTATGTGTGTGTGGTGGTGTGTGTGTGTTGTGGTGTGTGCGTGTGGTGGTGGGTGTGTGTGTGTGAAGAGAGAGAGAGAGATGGATGCTCTAGGGCTTCCTCTCCCTGCATACACTGGAAAAGAGAAAAGGACTTCATATTTGCAGTCTTTTTTGTTTTTGTTTTGAGACAGAATCTGCCTCTATTGCCCAGGCTGGAGTACAATGGCACAAACACAGCTCACTGCAGCCTCGACCTCACGGGCTCAAATGATCCTTCTACCTGAGTCTCCCAAGTAGCTGGGACTACAGGGGCACACCACCATGCCCAATTAAAATTGAAAAAACATTTTTTTTTTTTTTTGTAGAGGCAGTCTCACTATGTTGCCCAGGCTGGTCTTGAACTCCTGGGCTCCAAGCAATCTGCCCACCTTGGCCTCCCAAAGTGCTGGGATTACAGGCGTGAGCCACTGCACCTGGCCTGCAGTCTTGACATGCTGTGAGATACTGTCCTGTTTAATTTCTAGCCAACAATATCAAAAAGAATCCTCCTAAGACTGAGAGTAGATTTAGGAAGAGTTTTAGAAAGCTTCCATCACCACCGACCTGCAACAGAGCAGGTATCTGTGGCCCCTCGCATCCTGAGCCAGCAGGGGAGGGTGTGGGGTGGGATGTCTATAAGTCTGCTGCTTGCATAGCTACTGTACCACTGTGTCCCTGAGTGCTGGCATGGGAGCCAGGCCTGGCACCTATCCTGGCATTGGCGGATGGGAGGAGGGAGGCCTCATGAGCAGATGGAGGCTTCTGCAGCAGCTCTCTCTGCAGGGCCCCTCTGTCAGAGTGTGTCAGCTTCCCCTGCCCTGGCCTTGACCCTGTCACATCTCGGCCTCAGTTTCCTAATGGTTTATCACCCTTTTTCTGAAGATTGCCATTGCGGTGGAATATATTAAATGCTAGGTGAGTTAACCGATGAAGTAAGTTACTTGAAAGTGCTTCGGAAAATGTCAAGAACTACACAAACACAAGTCATGATTCTTAGTGTTTTCATCATCAAGGAGTACTACAGAGGTCTCTGCCAGACTGGGGGGGGATCTGAGAGTTCACCTACTCCAGTTCTTTCATTTTGCAAATGAGAAACGTGAGGCTTGGTGAAGTAAAGTGGCTTTCCAAGGCCACACAGAACAATTAAGCCAGCACTGGAATCCTGGGACACAGCTAGCCATTCACTGCGCATCCACAATGAACACTGGGCTGTACAATGTACCACTTTACATCCATCCCACACAGCAATCCTATGGAATAGGAGTATTAATTCTACAGATGAGGAAACTGGCCAAGAAAGGTTTTTTATTTTTGTATTATTTATATATTTTATTCTATTTTTTGAGACGGAGTCTGGCTCTGTCGCCCAGGCTGGAATACAGTGGCACGATCTCGGCTCTCTGCAACCTCCGCCTCCTGGGTTCAAGTGATTCTCCTGCTTCAGCCTCCCAAGTAGCTGGGATTACAGGTGCATGCCACCATGCCTGGCTAATTTTTTGTATTTTTATTAGAGACAGGGTTTCACCATGTTGGTCAGGCTGGTCTCAAACCCCTGACCTCACGTGGTCCACCAACCTCAGTCTCCCAAAGTTCTTGGATTACAGGCATGAGCCCCTGCACCTGGTCTGTTTTTTGTTTGTTTGTTTGTTTTGAGACAAAAGTCTCGCTGTGTCCCCTAGGCTGGAGTACAGTGGTACAATCTCGGCTCATTGCAACTCCACCTCCCAGGTTCAAGAGATTCTCATTCTTCGGCCTCTCGAGTAGCTGGGACTACAGGCGCCCACCACCATGCCCAGCTAATTTTTGTATTTTTAGTAGAGATGGGGTTTCACCATGTTAGCCAGGCTGGTCTCAAACTCCTGACCTCAAATGATCCACCCGCCTCAGCCTCCCAAAGTCCTGGGATTATAGGGGTGAGCCACCATGCCCAGCGGGTTTTTTAAAATTCACTTACAGCTGGACATGGTGGCTCACGCCTATAATCTCAGCACTTTGGAAGGCTGAAGGCAGGAGGATCACTTGAGCCCAGGAGGTCAAGGCCAGCCTGGCAACATGGGAGGCTCCATCTCTACAAAATTTTAAAGTAAATAAAAATAAAAATGAAATGCACTTACAAAAACTGAGCTATAATTCACATGCCAAAAAATTCACCATTTAAAGTGTACAATTCAGTGGATTTTAGTTTATTCACTAGCACCACTATCTAATTCCAGAACGTTCTCATCACCAAAACAAGAAACCTTACACCCAATTAACAGTCACTCTCTATTCTTCCCTCCCCCCATCCCCTGGCAACCAGTCATCTATTTTCTGTCTCTATGGATGGTCTATTCTGGACTTTTCATATAAATGGAATCCAACAATATGTGGCCTTTTATGTCTGGCTTTTCATTCCCTTAAATTGTTTTATTTACAAACAGTAAAATTCACTTTTTGGTGGTTCTGAGTTTTGACGATGTAAAGTCATGTAACCACTGACACAAGCAAGACATGGAACAGTTCCCATTACTTTACACTGCCCCTTTGTCATCAGCAGTCCCGCCATCCTCCCACCGACCCAACACCCTAATCCTTTGCAACCCCTGAGTTCCTATAATTCGGTCTTTTCCAGATTGTCCTGTAAATGGAATCACACAATATGGAGCTCTTTGCACCTGACTGCTTCCACTTAGTATAATGCACTTGCAATTCACCCATACTGTTTCCTGTATCCACAGCACCTTCCTTTTGATTGCTGAGTGGTGGTTAGTTATATAGACGTACCACAGGCTGTTTATCCACTTGCCAGCTCAAGGACACCTTGGGTGTTTTCAGTTGGGGCAATTATAAATAAAACAACCATAGACATTCACATACGGGTTTTTGTGTCAGTGAAGCTTTCATTGCTCTTGGTTAAATCAGAGTGGGACTGATAGGGCCTGTGGTATGTTGTATCTTTTAATTTTATAATAAAATGCTAAATTGTTTTTGCAAATTAGCCATACTATTTTGCATCCCCAGTTCCAGTTCTCTGTGTACTTCTCAGCATGTGGTATGGTCGGTTTTTTTGTTTTTTGTGTTTTCACCATTCTGATAGGTGTGGTTATAAAGTTTGCTTAAAATCATACATATATAGCCGGTGGCAGAGTTGCTATTTAATTTTAATTTACCTGTCTCCAAAATCCATTCTCTTTCTTTCTTGCTTGCTTGTTTTTTGAGAGGGAGTTTCACTCTTGTAACCCAGGCTGGAATGCAATGGCACGATGTCGGCTCACTGCAGCTTCTGCCTCCCAGGTTCAAGTGATTCTCCTGCCTCAGCCTCCCAAGTAGCTGGGATTACAGGTGCCCGTCACCACACCCAACTAATTTTTGTATTTTTAGTAGAGACAGGGTTTCACCACGTTGGCCAGGCTGGTCTCAAACTTCTGACCTCAGGTGATTTACCTGCCTGGGCATCCCAAAATGCTGCGATTACAGGTGTGAGCCACTGCACCCGGCCAGTCCATTCTCTTTCTACCACACCTACTGCTCCTTAAATGATTCATTTACTGCACCTTAACTCAGAGCACAGTGCCAGGTGGCCAGTAAATCCACTCTACTAGTTGGATAGCCTAGGTTACGTTGTAGTAAGAACAGCAACAAAACCTAACTCTTAGTAGCATAACATAACCAAAATTTATTTCTCATTTACTCTGCATGTCCGTTGTGGGGTCAGATGGGGCTACTCTAAAACCCAGGCTGATGGAGCAATGACTGTCTGGAAGCCTGCCACTAGCTGTGGCAGAGGGCAAGAGAGCTCTGAAGGTCTCACAAAGTCAATAAAATGCTCCAGGCTAGCAGTGATACCATCACTTTCACTTACATCCCATTGGCCACAACTACTGTAACCCATGGCCACACCCAATCACAAGTGACCAGGGAATACGATCCTATCGAGTGGCCAGAAGGCAGAGAGGAGGAAACATTTGGTGAACAGCTTTAACGTGTACCATGTGTATTAGTAACTACCGTTGAGGATTTAGAAGATGCAGGGCAACGCTAAGTGAAAAGGGTACTTATAAAGGGTTGCATTATTACAAAAATTAATCCCACCCCAGGATCTTCAACACCCTCTTCACAGTTGCCACAGAAAGCCTTGGTTGGGTGCAGAGGCCCAGCAACTACACGGACAGGCCCTTCAGCTGTCCTTTCTTCTAGATTCAGGAAGAGCTCACATGGTTTATAAACATAGTTCCCATTAAGTTCAGCAACAAACAGGCTGGAAATCCAACTCTTATGCCCCTTCCTCCATTCCTTGGATTATTCCAGCCATGCCCTAATTCCACTTCTGGGAGTAGGTGGCAGGTACCCCCCTGAACCTCAGGTTCCTGATGCTATTGGGCAGATCATATGGGATGGAGCGGGGAGCTGTGGGAAAAGATATTCCTACACAGTCCTGCCGGAGGCTTTGGAGGAGACCCCAGAGAGCACCTTGGCCAAAGTTATTGGGACTAGCTGAGAGATGTGGTGAATGTCCATGAGCTTGGCAGACAGAAGGCTGGCTGAAACCCTTAGTTCCTTCCATATTAGCTATGTGACCACAGACAGGCATTCTGGGTTGTTTCTTCTTCTGGAAAATGAGGATGATTGTGACTTCTGTTAACATGCTATGAGGAACAGCAGTTTATTAATATTAATTAAACACCTGGCACATAGCAGTTGCTTCATAAAGCTATTATTACTGTGATAGCTGAAGCCAAACAGCCACGCTGAGCATTTTCATACTCACTCTGCAGAGATGAGCTCTGGTAGCCTGAGATTTGGTTTCACTAGACCTCGGGCTATATTCAGAGCGAAAGGATGAAGTATTATTGCTAATTCATTAAAACTAGTGTTTTATCTCCTATTGGAATAATTTGATGTCATTGTTATTGTTTTCATTGCATGTGCATACCTAACTTGCATGGATGAAACATAAACCTAGATGTCCTAATCAAAGTCAAAATGGTGATTAAAAAGAAGAACTCTAGAGAAAATTTTTTGCTAAGCTCTCTTACCAAAGAACCTTAAGCAAATTAAAAATTAGCTTTAATTTTTTAGTTTTTACACCACGGCCCTAGTTTTAATCTTGAGTTTGTAATTACTTTGTGTACCATGATACAGTGGCTATAAAAATAAATTAAATCTCTAAACAGTCACATAAACTTTTTCAAAGCAAATTGGCTTGGATGGCTGCACTTGAATCCATGTCTGGGGTGCTGGGACAAGACTGCCCCCTTCTGGGACTTTCCAGTACTGCAGTGACTCCTTGCTCCGGCAGGCTCTTTGCCTTCATTCATTGGAACAGGCCCTGGTAGAACCCAGGCCATCCCTTTCCGTCTTCATGGCTGTAGGTTTTTCCATGGTGCTCAGACTGCTAAAGAACAATAGTTTTCAAGTGTCTTGGGTTTTCAGAAGCCTTTCTGGATGTCTCTTTGAGAAAAGAGGCCGCATCTACTCCCCAACATTGCCTTACATTGGTATAGCACTTTCCAGTTTAAAGAACAATTTCAGCCGGTGGTGAAATTGTGGCTCACACCTGCAATCCCAGCACTTTGGGGAAACCAAGGCGGGCAGATCACGAGGTCAGGGGTTCAAGACCAGCCTGGCTAACATGGTGAAATCCTGTCTCTACTAAAAATACAAAAATTAGCAGGACCTGGTGGCGGGTGTCTGTTAATCCCAGCTACTTGGGAGGCTGAGATAGGAGAATTACTTGAACTCGGCAGGCGGAGGTTGCAGTGAGCTGAGATCAGGCCACTGCACTTCAGCCTGGGGGGGGGACAGACCAAGATGCCATCTCAAAAAAAAAGAACAGTTTCACACTCATTATTTCACATGTCATTATAATCCTGTGACTTAAGACAAGACACAAATGATTATCATTATTTTACATGGAAGAATAAAGGTTAAGAAACAGTAAGTGGCTTGCCCAAGAGCTCACAGCTAGTAAATGGGAAAGAAGTTCTACAACCCAGGCCTTTGGATATGCGGTTTGCATTCTTTCTGCCTAACCATAATAAAAATATTACTTTTACTTTCACAATATCCTATTTACTATGTGGTAGGTCAGTGATTCTCAACCTTGGCTGCACACTAAAATCTCCTGGGGTACTTAAGTAACTCTCCTGTGTGGGCCCCTCCCCCACCAATTACCTTGACTCCGTGGTGGAGTTCCAGACATCTGTGGGTTTATTAGTTCCTCCAGGTGTTCCTAATGTACAGCACCAAATGCCATTGTGTGGGGCTTTATTTAAACCTCATCACAATCCCCACCAGCTAGGTATACCAGCCACGTGCTGAAATGATACGTAAATTGCCCAGCTGACCTTGGATAGCCCCTAATACCATAATTCCCAAACTGTTCACTAAGGCGTTCCAAGTCTCCATAATGGATTCACAAGGATTCAGCACGATATTTGAAAAATATCAGGGAGGCTGGGCGCCGTGGCTCACACCTGTAATCTCAGCACTTTGCGGGGGCCAAGGCGGGCAGATTGCTTGAGGTCAGGAGTTCGAGACCAGCCTGACCAACATGGTGAAACCTTGTCTCTACCAAAATACAGAAAAAAATTAGCCAGGCAGGGTGGTGGGCTCCTGTAATCCCAGCTACTCAGGAGGCTGAAGCAGGAGAATCGAGTGAATCTGGGAGGCGGAGGTTGCAGTGAGTCGAGATCACACCACTGCACTCCAGCCTGGGCAACAGAGCGAGATTTCTTCTCAAAAAAACAAAACAAAACAAAAACAAAAACCCTCAGGAAACAGCAATACTCAGCTGTGCAGGGCACCAAGGAACTATTGTGCTAGCTTATGGTAGTTCACCATTTCCACAGTAGATGACGCTACATTCCTTCTAATGACAATATCTTCCCAAAACTATTTTTTTTCAGTATGAAATAGGATATCAGTGTGGTAGTGGTCAATCTGATTCCAAAGTTGGGGAAGTGGCACAGTGCCCAATAGGCATAGCTCTCCCATTAGTAAGTAAGTGGTAATTAAACCAATAAATGATTTTTTTTCTATTTATGTGCATTATCTTTTTAAATAGCTAAGTTGTTAGGATATAAATACTTATTAAGTTGTTTGGACCTAACAATTTACTTGAAGGTAAATTTGTTGTATTTTTTTTTTTAAGGCACTGACATACAAAGGGCACCTTCCTAATGCCAAGGCCACATGATAAAAGGACAGAAGTAGGACTCGATCCATCTGAGCCCTGAGTCGAATGCTTAACCATTTTTTTGAACTGGGCTCCATCAGTGCTTTTCTTCTGTGCCCTGTCCTGGATGCCAAACCCTCAGCATTGAGTTAGGGGTCAACCTGGAAATGACAGAGCATAAATTAAACAGGACTGTCAGGACCACACATGAGTACAATGTCCTTTGCCAAATTACATAACATCCCTGAGCCTCAGTTTCTTCATCTGTAAAATGGGGGATGGCAAAATCACACTACAGGGTTGTTGTGAAGATTAAACAAGCTAAAAATCATCAAGTGTCTGCTTTAGAACAGGTACTCAGCTAAGAGTTTATTCTCTCCCTTTCTCCCCTCCTCACTTCCATGACAGACCTGAAGACATGAGGGGACGCAAGTGTTCATGGAGGTGTGAAACACACTCACACATGCAACCACCAGACTGCCTGAACGCTGCCCTCAGCCTCAGGCACACTGTTAGTACAGATATACTTACATGCATACATGCATACATACATACATACAATCACAACACCTTGTCTGATTAAATTAGCACGAAAACTGATAGAACCATGAAGGAAACAAAATAAGGTCTTGAACTCACTCTCCTTTCTCCGCATGTCCTCAATTGGGAGATCCTCTGCCAGCCCCCACAGTATTGTGCAGGCTCAGTCAGTCCACAACTGCCTACCTTCCCAGTCGCCCATTATGTCACTGTACATATGCCACTGGACCAAAGAGACACTCCGGACCTAAAAATGTCTTCCATTTCATCCCCACACCCCTACTATTGGTTCTTCTTTTTTTTTTTTTTTTTTTTTTTGAGACAGAGTCTCACTCTGTCACCCAGGCTGGAGTGCAATGGTACAATCTTGGCTCGCTGCAACCTCTGCCTCTGGGTTCATGAGATTCTCCTGCCTCAGCTTCCTGAGTAGCTGGGATTACAGGCACGTGCCACCATGCCCGGCTGATTTTTGTATTTTTAGTAGAGACGGGGTTTCACTATGTTGGCCAGGCTGGTCTCAAACTCCTGATCTCAGGTGATCCACCCACCTCAGCCTCCCGAAGTGCTGGGATTACAGGCATGAGCCAGCACACCCGGCCCTTCCATTGGTTCTTAACAGCAGCAGCTCCAGAACAGATTATCACCACCCCCCCCCCCAGGTGTTATTTGCAGGAGGAAGGTCCTTATACTAGCCAAGGCGTTTAGGCCTTCATCTTTTTTTTTTTTTTTGAGACAGGGTTTGTGTGTGTCTTCCAGGCTGGAGTGCAGTGGTGCAATCATGGCTCACTGTAGCCTCGACCTCTCAGACTCAAGTGATCCTCCCACCTTAGCCTCCCGAGTAGCTGAAACTACAGATGTGTGCCACCACATCCTGCTAATTTTTAAAAACAAATTTTTTTGTAGAGACAAGGGTCTTACTATGTTTCCCAGGCTGCTCATGAAGTCTTGGGCTGAAGACATCCTCCGACCTCAGCTTCCCAAAGTGTCAGGACTACAGGTGTGAGCTACTGTGTCCAGCTGGTTTTCACCTTTAGATATCATTTCTTTGGGCTTGAAACCTTTTATAAAATAGACCTCTCTCTACAAGAGGTAAATCTATGTCTCACTTAGCAGATGGTTGAACTCCAGGTCAGCTACTGAGGAGGAAATAGAAGCAGTGTCCCTAATACATTCATCCCATACATATCTAATGAGCATCTACTATGTGTTAGGCACAGGGGCACAGGCATGAACAAGACCCAATCACTGCCCTCAAGGCTTTTAATCTAATGAAGGACCAAGGCTAGGAAACAGATGATTACAAATCCCATGTGACGTATGCTAATCCAGGATGGAATTATGGGAGCACAGAGGAGGGACACTGAACCAAGACTCAGAGCATGGGCGAAGACTTCCTGAAGGAAGTGACATCAGACTGAAACGTAAAGGATGAGGAGGAGTTAGGACCACAACAGAGGTGGGACCATTCCAAGTAGAAAAAACAGAGCAGCATGGAGAAAAGTCCAGGGATGAAGAAGCATGGTGTGTGGGACTCGGGTGCACCTCGAAACAAGTGTGGGGCATAGTTAGGACCGTTTTGTTTTTGTTTTTTTTTTTTTTGGAGACAGAGTCTCACTCTGTCACAGGCTGGAGTGCAGTGGCATGACCTTGGCTCACTGCAACCTCTGCCTCTCGGGTTCAAGCGATTCTCCTGCCTCCTAAGTAGCTGGGATTATAGGCGCCCGCTATTGTGCCTGGCTAAGTTTTGTATTTAGGAGAGATGGGATTTCACTATATTGGCCAGGCTGGTCTTGAACTCCTGACCTCAAGGGATCCACCCACCTCAGCTTCCCAAAGTGCTGGGATTACAAGCGTGAGCCACCGCACCCGGCCCAGGACGACTTTAAGTCCAAAATGTAGCCAAAAATTTTCACTTAACAACTATTTACTGAGCTCCTCCATATGTAAAGACCCCTTGCTATTGCATGCTGTGTGTGTAAGAACATCGGCACAATGGCTGGGCGCAGTGGCTCACGCCTGTAATCCCAGCACTTTGGGAGGCCGAGGTGGGAGGATAACTTGAGCCTAGGAGTTTGAGACCAGCCTGGGCAACTTGGTGAAAGCCCATCTCTACTAAAAATATAAAAATTAGCTGGGCATAGTGGCACATGCCTGTAGTCCCAGCTACTTGGGAGGTGGAGGTGGGAGAATCACCTGAGCTTGGGAAGTTGAGGCTGCAGTGAGGTGAGATCATGCCACTGCACTCCATCCCTTGGCGAAGGGAGTGGGAACAAAAAAAAGAAAAAAGAAAGAAAGAACACCTGCACATTGTAACACTGTGAGCCATATGAGGCCCACACTAATCTTCCCTGATCTTGCCACACCTGGACACACCCTCTTAAGACTAGTTATCCCAGGCTAGCGCCCTTCCTAGATGGCAGGACTGGTTTGAATCTTGGTTGTCACGCGTCCTAACTACGGGCATGCTTTGGATTCCAGCAGCCCCATGAGAAAGCCTCAGCCTTAGGCAGGGCTTGTACGAAACCTGCAGCCACTGGGTGTAGTGGGTCAGAGGTGATGCGACGTAGCAGGGTGGTGCTGCACCCATTCTGGGTCTGAGAGGCCTGGAGATGTCTTCTTGCTCCCATCAGAAACTCGAGTGTAGGGAAAGAGGTGGGAAATGTGATGTTTTTTAGTTGAAGACTGGACACCAAAATTCTGACCACAGCTGAGGAGATAATTTGCCTTATTCTATTTAAACCTTGGGGCACATAGATTGTGCAGGACAGGAGGTTGGGGTGGGTATGGCTAGAAATCCACTCTCAACATAATGTCCACACAGTGGCATGACATCCAGGTATAACACCCCAGGCCAGGACTGACACTACCCCTGTCCCCACCTGGGGACCTTGAGTGACCAAATACAAAACACCAACCTCGCCACCATCTTTACAAGTTGTTATAAGTAAAATTCATCAGAATAGAAACTCCCCCATCCCAAAGAGACCACTGCTTCCAAGAAGCCTTTCAGCTGACCATTCAGTCCTTGACCTGCTTGTGACCGGAGCAAGACCTATTCCTTTCCCAGCTTTTGGGAAAGACTCAGTCACTTTGGCCCGCCCTGCCTAGCCCAGGTTGCTGACCTCATGGGTGAGGGTGGAGACCTAGCTGGGGAGGGACCTTTCACCTATTTCCCTGTTGCACTCATAGGTCCCTACAGGGTGCAGGAAGGCACCTGCACGTGGCAGCCAGACCGTCACACGAAGACTCCTCTTGGGCCTTGGGGGACCTGGACTGGGCTCTACCATCCTAAGGGGGTTTACAGTTCTGTCCAGGGGTGGGAGTGCCTGGCGCTCCTCCTCTGGGAGCCTTGGACCACCCAGCAGCAGGTCGTGATGTGGCCACCCTCAGGAAGAGGGAGTGGCTGCCTCCCTCAGTTCTGGGAACATCCCTGTGGGAGGCCCCTCCACTCGGAGAACAATCTACAAGACCCCAAAGGCACCCACAGACCCTCCAGCTAGGACCTGAGGGTGGCTTCTGAGATGACGCAGAGACTGTCCCTGGCTATGGGATGGGGCATAATTGGTGGCCCCAAATCACAATCCCTGGCAATGGAGCCCTCCCGCCTCCACTCCTGCCCCCCCCCCCCCGAGGATTCTGTTTGCGGTGTCCACCCAGCCTCTCCCTTCCTCGATATCTCAGGCACAGGGTAAAGGTGAGGACAGACCCCTCCCGTTATGCGTGGCCCAACACGGTTTCCGGCTGAGTCAGCCCCGCCGGGGAAAGCACTGCTCCAGCCAGTGGTGGGACTGGCCCACTCACTTCCTCCCCGAGCTGGGAGGTCCAGCTACCCTGGAGGCTGCCCTGAACTGCTCCTTGACCCCCGCAGGTCAGGGTGCCTGCTGAGATCTCCCCCTCTTCCTGGGACAAACAGTGTTATTACGGCACTGCATTACCTCCCTGGCTCGTACTTTGCTAGTAAAGCAATTACTTACTGCTAAAAGGAAGGACTCTTCCCCAGGAGGGCCCCCTTCCACTCTCAAGAGGCAGGGGCAAGGGTATATACACACAGAGAAGGCGGAACAATGAGAGGCAGTGTGAGAAACAGTTAAAAGCACAGATTCTAGCACCCTAACTTGGACTTGTCCCAATTCTGCCGTTTTTGGGGGCTCTGTTGTTCTAGGTGAGTTCTTTTCCTCAGAGGCCAGTTTCCTCATTTGTAAAATGGCAAATAATTATGATGGCACTTTTTGTTTCTTTTTTTTTTTTTTAGAGAAAGAAGGAAGAATAAAAAGAATGAAATAAAGAGAAAAAGAAGAAAAAAAAAAAGGGAGAGAGAACGGGAATCTTGCTCTATTGCCCAGGCTAGAATGCAGTCTACAAATGGATATTAAAAGCTTTTTTTATACTAATAATTGTGTTATACAATGGAGACAGGAAGGAATAAGGGAGGAAAATAGCAAACAAACAGCCAACCAATATTTCATTTAAACCTATGAAATGCTATGCAATTGCTAGGGATTGATTTACTCCCAACCATGTGGTCGCTTTTAGAATAAATGTGATGTGTTACTGAAAAAAAAATGTATATTTTGTGGATTTGGAGTAGAGAGTTCTGTAAATGTTTATTAAGTTTACTTGTTTGAGGTTTAAGTTCAAGTCCCGGGTATCCTTCTTAACCTTCTGTCTCATTAATTTGTCCAATATTGACAATGTAATGTTAAAGTCTCCCACTATTATTGTGTGGGAGTCCAAGTCTCTTTGTAAGTCACCAAGAAGTTGCCCTATGTATCTGGGTGCTCCTATATTGGGTGCGCATAGACTTAGGGTCGTTAGCTCTTCCCGTTACATTGATCCCTCCACCATTATACAATGTCCTTCTTATCTCTTTCGGTTTCTATTACTTTAAAGTCTATTTTATCAGAGATGAGAATTGCAACTACTTTTTTTTTTTTTTTTTTGCTCTCCATTTGGTTGGCAAATCTTCCTCCATCCCTTTGTTTTGAGTCTCTGTATATCCTTGCATGTAAGATGGATCTGGATGCAGCTTACTGATGGGTCCTTTGAAGTGGCTGATACTGGTTGTTCCCCTCTATACATAGTGCCTCCTTCAGAAGCTCTTGTAAAGCAGGCCTGGTGGTAATGAAATCTCTGAGTACTTGCTTGTTTGCAAAAAATTTTATTTTTCCTTCACTTATGAAACTTAGTTTGGCTGGATATGAAATTCTGGGTTGAAAGTTCTTTTCTTTAAGGATGTTGAATATTGGCCCCCACTCTCTTCTGGCTTGTAGGGTTTCTGCTGAGAGATCAGCTGTGAGTCTGATAGGCTTCCCCTTGTGGGTAACCTGACCTTTCTCTCTGGCCGCCCGTAGTATTTTCTCCTTCGTTTCAACCCTGATGAATCTAATGATTATGTGCCTTGGGGTTGCTCTTTTTGAGGAATATCTTTGTGGTGTTCTCTGTATTACCTGGAGTTGGGTATTGTCTTGCCTTGCTAGGTTAGGAAAGTTTTCCTGGATAATATCCTGAAAAATATTTTCCAGCTTGGATTCATTCTCTTCGTCACATTCAGGTACACCTATCAAACGTAGATTAGGTCTTTTCACATAGTCCCATATTTCTTGGAGACTTTGCTCATTCCTTTTTACCCTTTTTTCTCTAATCTTGTCTTCTCGTTTTATTTCGTTAAGTTGGTCTTCGACCTCTGAAATCCTTTCTTCTGCTTGATCAATTCGACTGTTAAAACTTGTGCATACTTCTCGAAGTTCTCGTATTGTGTTTTTCAGCTCCATTAATTCACTTATATTCCTCTTTAAATTGTCCATTCTCATGAACATTTCGTGAAACCTTTTTTCAAGGTTCTTAGTTTCCTTGCATTGGACTAGAACATGTTCTTTTAGCTCACAGAAGTTTCTCATTATCCACCTTCTGAAGCCTGATTCTGTTGATTCCTCACATTCATTTTCTATCAGGCCTTGTTCAATTGGTGATGAGGCACTGCAATCCTCTGTAGGAGGAGAGGCATTCTGATTTCGGGTGTTTTCAGCCTTTTTGCGATGGTTTCTTCCCATCTTTGTGGATTTATCCACCTGTCTTCTGTGTAATTGCTGACTTTCAGATTAGGTCTCTGAGTGGACGTCCAAGCTTGTTGGTGATAAAGTTTTTTCTATTTCTTAATTTTCCTTAGGCGGATGCCCCTTCCCCACAGAGCTGGACCTTCCCGGGTTCAGCTGTACTTGCTGTGAAACTCTCAATCTTCAGCAGTTCCAACTGCTGTTTTTATTTTTATTTTTTTGTGGAGGGGGGTACCAGCCTTCCCCTGCGGCGACCCACTACGCCGGCTGAAACAGCGGCGTTAAGATTCGTGGCGCTTTTCTGCCCGGGAATCTCCCGGTCTGGTTCCCTCACTTCAGTCCGCTTTTTAATCAGCTGAATGGGAGACTCTGCTTTCCCAGAGCTCCAACGCCAACCAAAAGGGCACTCAGTCCCGTATACTCCGGACTGAGAACCGCCACGTTGGGGCGCCTGCAAAACGGCTGCGCCCTCCAAAAGGGTCGCGCTGGCGACCCGTGGGGCTCCTCCGTCAAGAATCTCTTGGTCCGTGGGCTATGAAAATTCATCTGAAAATGTGGCGTCCACTCACTCTCTGCGCTTTCAGTGGGAGCTACAATCCTGAGCTGCTGCTAATCGGCCATCTTGGATCATGATGGCACTTTTTTAAAGGATTACTATGAAAATTAAATGAGACAAAACATGGAATGCTCTTAAATGGTGCCTGGCACAGGATAGGAGCTCAGTGCATGGCTTTAAAATGTGCCTTTCAGGACAATATTTAATCCCGATGGGTGGGAATTTCACGCAAAGTAGAAAGTATGTTTGGGCAGGCAGGTTTTGTATTGCTGCCCACGCTGTATTGAATAGACTAGACTGTGCTTCCTGCCCCCATTTCTGTTTCTCTTCTTGATAAAACAGTCTTAATTAGAGACACGCTGGCAACTAGGATGCAAATAGCATTTCCTAAAACTCCTGAACATGCCTCAAACAATCCCCGTCTGTCCACACACAGGAGGAGCCACAGGCCAGGAGCCAACCTGGATGTCTCTTTGTTCCCTTTACATAATGAAAATCAAAGTCTATTGATCTTTCCTAATCATAGACTATAGATTCTTTCCTTCCTCTTTGTCCTTGATGCCCTTGCCCAAACTAGAGTCAAATTCTGGAGGCACCAAAAATCTCAGTAGAGGCAGAAAAGGTGAATAATAGCTTCACAGACAAAGAAAGTGTCATTTCAAGTTTTGAGAACAGTACAAGCAAGGCTCAGAGACTTCCCATGACACGGTCCTCCGTGGAACAGAATGTGGCTCCGTATACAGGAATGGAGGCCCAAGCAGAACCACGTGGCATCATAGATGGGCACACAAACACACGGCTACACTGCCTGGCTTTGAATTCCAGCTCCATCATTAATTAGCAAGTTACTTAATTTCCGTGTCTCATTCCTCATCTGTAAAATAGGATCATAATAGTGCCTCTAAGGGTTGTTGGGAGGATTCAATGCACTGATAGACGGAGAGAACTTAGTATAGTGCTGGGGCATAGTAAGTACCCCATAGATATTACTGTTCCCAATTTCTATGTAAGTGCTGGAGCAGCGCACCCTTCACCATTCAACTTCAAGTCCACCCTGCACAGGAAGCCGCCTTTAATTAATCTGAAATGGCTGTCAAATATCACCCCAATGTACTCACCCACTCTCATTTGTCAGTATCAATGTTTTGTTTGGTTTTTGTTTTTTTGTGTTTTGTGTGTGTGTGTCTCACTCCTGTCACCCAGGCTGGAGGACAGTGGCACAATCATGGCTCACTGCAGCCTGAACTTCCCAGGCTCAGGTGATTTTCCCACCTCAGCCTTTCAGCCTCCTGAGTAGCTAGGATTACAGGTGCGCACCACCACGTCTGGCTCATTTTTTTTTTTTTTTTTTTTTTTTTGTAGAGACGGGGTTTGCCTTTGCCATGTTGCCCAGGCTGGTCTCAAAGGCCTAGGCTCAAGCAATGTGCCTGCCTCGGCCTCCCAGAGTGCTGGAATTACAGGCGTAGAATAAGTGTTTTAACAAACTTACTCTCCAGCTCTGGGTTGGGGATCGGTCACATCAACAGAGAAGGAAGCTTACTGCAGAAATTAGGGAGTTGTCTTGTGACGCAATGACTCAGTTAAGCATTCAACATTCGGTCAGCAAATATTTACTTATTTATTTATTTTTTTAAACCAGAACATTTATCGCATGACTAATCACTGAAATTCTTAAGATAAACTGGATGCCGCAACAGCTGCCCTCTTGGGTTGAGTTGTTCCTTCACGGCATCTGTGCCTGAATCTGTAATATACAATTTTCAGGTGTCTCATTCACCCAGTCCCAGAGGTATTTCGTCTTTATCCTTGGCATTCCAGCTGTACTTCCTCTTGCATTTGGCAGGGTAGCCACATTTGCCACAGGTCATCTTCTGAAGGTGGCAGGCCTTAGAGCCACAGTGGTGGCACAACATGGGTGTCTTACTGTGATGCTTTCCAAACAGTGACGTTCCCTTCATCATCTCACTTCTGCGGCTGAGACCAAAGAGACTGGAAGAGAAGGCACTTCCCTTATATCCGGTCAGCAAATATTTACTGAACACTTACTGTGTGTCAGACACCATGTTCCTCATGGCTTCCCCTAAGGCTCCACGTAGAATTAGGCATGAGGGTGATTGATTGAAAGGTCTCTGAAAAACCAGCCTTTGTCTCTAACAACCCTCCTCCTGTCCACCTGCAAGATTTAGCACTGATTACCCATCTTCAAACCCCTTGTATTAGTCTGTTCTCATGCCGCTATAAAGAACTGCCAGAGACTGGGTAATTATACATGAAGGAGGTTGAATTGGCTCACAGCTCCTCATGGCTGGAGAGGCCTCAGGAAACTTACAATCATGGTGGAGAGGGAAGCAAACACATCCTTCTTCGCATGGTGGCAGCAAGAAGAAGTGCAGGGCAAAGGGTCGGAGAAGCCCCTAATAAAACCATCAGATCTCATGAGAACTCACTCAGTATCTGGAGAATAGCAGCATGGGGGTAACTGTCCTATGAGTCCATTACCTCCCACCAGGTCCCTCCTAAGACACATGGGGATTATGGGAAGTATAATTCAAGATGAAATTTGGGTGGGGATACAGCCACACCATACAATCCCTCTTAAAAATAATGCATTCTATCTAGGCTGCTGTAGCGGCTCACACCTGTAATCCCAGTGCTTTGGGAGGCTGAGATGTGAGGAACACTTGAGGCTAGGAGTTTGAGACCAGCCTGGGCAACCAAGTGAGACCCTATCTCTATAAACAAACAGAACAATTAATTAGCTGGGCACAGCAGTGTGTACCTGTAGTTCCAGCTACTTGGGGTGGGGCAGGATACTGACTCAGGAGGATCACTTGAGCCCAAGAGGTTGAGACTGCAGCAAGCTGTGATTGTACAACTGTACTCCAACCTGAGCAACAGAGAGACCTTGTCTCTAAAAGTGAATACATACATACAGACAGCTGGGTGTGGTGACTCACACCTGTAATCCCAGCACTTTGGGAGGCCAAGGCAGGAGGATTACTTGAGCTCAGAAGTTCAAGACCAGCCTGGGCAACATTGAGACTCCGTCTCCATAAATAAAAAATTTTAAAAATGGGTCAAGGTTCTAATTTAACCAAAGAGGTCATACATCAATTATCTAACAGCATAGGAATTCCATTATCTGATTAACTCTTCTGTCTACAGCCATACCACCCTGAACTCCTGATCTTGTCTGATTAACTCGTCTTCCGGAGCACATGGATCCGTAACGGGCTCCAGTGGGGCTGAGACAGAGTCTCGCTCATCACCCAGGCTGGAGTGCAGTGGCGTGAGCTTGGCTCAGTGTAGCTTCTGCCTCCTAGGTTCAAGCGATTGTTCTGCCTTAGCCTCCCGAGTAGCTGGGATTACAAGTGCCTGTAACCACACCCAGCTACAATTGGGTGAAGGACTTGAATAGACATGTCCCCAAAGGAAGCTTACAAATAGCCAATATACAGAGAAAAGATGTTCACCATCATTAGTCCTTAGGGAAATACAAATAAAATCCACAATGAGATACTACTTAACAACCACAAGGTTGGCTAAAATAAAAAAAAATGTAAAGACAAAAACAAGTGTTGATAGGATGTGGGGAAACTGGAAACTTTATATATTGCTGGTAGAATTATAGAATGATGCAGCCACTTTGTAAAATAGTTTGGCAATTCCTCAAAATATTAAACATAGAGATATCATATAATCCAGCAATTCTACTCCTAGTTGTAGACCCAAGAGAATTGAAAACATATATCTACACAAAACATGTATACAAATATTCCTATCAGCCTTATTCATAATAGCTAGGGTGGAAACTACCCACATGTCCATCAATTGATGAATGGGTAAACAAAGTGTGGTATATCCATACAACAGAATATTACTTGGACATGAATGAAATTCTGATACAAGCTACAACATGGATGAAATGAGAACACTGTGCAAGTTGGAAGAAAGGGAGGCAGGAGAACAGCAGAGTAAGCTGGGGCGAAGGGGACCCATGGATGCAGGCTAGCTTAAGCAGTAGCAAAAGCAAAACATGCAAAATAGCAGAAATAGGACATACGAAATAAGGGACTAAGCAGGACATACGTAAGGGAGTAAGCAGTGATTTGAAACATGCAAGATAAGAAAAACGAGAAAGACTCGCAGCAGCAACTTGGTCACAAAAAATAAAAACAAAGACGAGCAATTTGGTCAAAAAGAGATAAAGTAAGATTGAGCAAGTGGGAAAAAAACATATAAAAGGCCATGTAACGTAACCAAGTGGGGCTGATACCACTTGCGGGTCAGCCCGCTCTCTCCTCTCCAGGAGTGTTACCATGCAAACAAATTTTTGCTGCTTTGCTGTGCTATGTGTGTGTGTCACGTCCAGTTCTTTGTTTGGGACACCAAGAGCCTGCAACTGCACAGTATCATCCATTAGCAAAACCAGACATGAAAGGTTATATATTACTCATTTATATGAAATGACCAGAACAGTATTCATTTGTATGGAATCTAAAAATAGGCCAGTTGCATGGCTCACACCTGTAATCCCATCACTTTGGGAGGCCAAGCAGGAGGACCACTTGAGCTCAGGAGTTTGAGACCAGCCTGGACAACATAACAAGACCCAGTCTCCACAAAAATAAAAAATAAAAAAATGAGCTGGGTGTGGGGTGGTGCATGCTTGTAGTCCCAACTACTTAGGAGGCTGAGGTGGGAGGATCCCTTAAGCTGTAGAGTTCAAGGCTGCAGTGAGCTATGATGGCACCACTGCACTCCAGCCTAGGTGACAGGGAAAGACCTCATCTCAAAAAAAGTTGTTGGGGGCCGGGCGCGGTAGCTCATGCCTGTAATCCCAGCACATAGGGAGGCTGAGGCAGGAGGATCACCTGAGATCGGGAGTTCGAGACCAGCCTGACCAATATATAAAAGAGTTGTTGATGTGTCTGACTGAGGAAAACAGTAAAAAATAAATAAATAAATAAATAAGAGTTGTTGGTGTGAGAAGAGTAGAAATTTGTGCCTCTGGGGAACCCAGGAGTGTTGGCTGTACCCAAAATTACCCTCTGGGTAATACTGATGAGGACGCTGCTCTTCTTGAAGCCTTGTTTCTTCTGGTCCCTTGCACCTCCGCTCCCAGCTCACCCTGGTCTGCTCTCAGATATCTTCCACTCCTAGAAGTCCAGAGGACGCCCACTCTTATCACTCTTGTGGTAGCTAGTGTCCTAAAGCACTATCCACCTGCCTTGTTCCCATCCCTTCCCCATGATCCAATATAGCCTTCTGGTATCCTAAAAGGAGTTAGTCTACGTATCCCCAGCAAATGTGTAGATGGTGTCAACTCATGTCGGAATCCTTCCCTTCCCTATTTTACAAACCACTCCGCTCCATCTGTATTCGTTTCCTAGGGCAGTGGTAATAAAGTATCAAAAACCAGGTGATTCAAAACAGTATAAATTTATTCTCTCCCAGTTCTGGAGGCTGGAAGTCTGAAATCAGGGCATTGGATGGCAACACTGCCAACTAGGGGGAAGATCCTTCCTTTTTTTCCAGCTTCTGGCAGCCCCACACATTCCTTGGTTCATGGCAACCTAATTAATCTCTCTGCCTCTGGCATCACGTGGCCATCTTCCCTCTGTCAAGCTGTGTCCAAATTTTCCTCTTCTTATAAGGACACCAGTCACACTGGATTAGGGTCCACCCTAACCCAGTGCCCCTCATTCCATATCCTCATTTGCAAATAAAGAGAATACTATTTGGATTGTGTGTGCATGGAACATAGGAAAATGGCCGCTGTCAAACAGTGTTCCTAGGAAGGCTATTTCACAGTATGGAACAAGAGCCTAAACAGGTGTGTGGGTTGCGTGTAGTGGCTCATGCCTGTAATCTCAACACTTTGGGAGGCTTAGGCAAGAAGACGGCTTGAGCCCAGGAGTTCAAGACCAGTCCGGGCAACAGGGTGAGTCCCTGTCTCTGCAAAATAAAAAAATAAAAAAAACAAAAGTACCAGGAGTGGTGGTGTGTGCCTGTGGCACCAGCTATTTGGGAGGCTAAGATGGGAAGATGGCTTGAGCCCAGGAGGTCAAAACTGCAGCAAGCCATGATGGCGCCACTGCACTCCAGCCTGGGTGACGGAGCGAGATCCTGTCTCAAAAACAAAACAAAACAAAAAAACAAACACATGCCTTCTGGTTTTTACTATAGGTATTAATCTTAAGGAAATAATTAGGCAAGCTCACAAAAATGTAAGCATAAAGATATTCTTGGCAGCTTTGCTTAAAACGGTTACTCACGGTATTAATCTTAAGGAAATAATTGGGCAAGCGTAAAAATGTAAGTATATATTCATTGCAGCTTTGCTTAAAACAGTAAAAAGCAACACAAATATTCTAAATGAATTCAAAGGAGAATTTATTTGCTCTTAAAGAGGTTGCAACTCAACTGAATTCTTTACTTTTATCTGTTTCCTTCTGTTAGAACCACAACACTCTTGCAGATATTAAAATGGTGTCCTTTAATGAAACAATCAGAAACTTGAATATAGTTTGATATTAGGAATCACTGTTTCACTGTTGATATTTTAGCTGTGTAATAATGTTTTCGCTTTGGTAAAAATGTGTAAACTTTTATTTATTTTTTATTGTAGTCTTTTTTTTTTGAGACGGAGTCTTGTTCTGTCACCCAGGCTGGAATGCAGTGGTGTGATCTCAGCTCACTGCAACCTCTGCCTCCTGGGTTCAAGCAATTCTCCTGCCTCAGCCTCCTGAGTAGCTGGGCTTACAAGCATGCACCACCACGCTTGGCTAATTTTTTTGTATTTTTAGTAGAAACAGGGTTTCGCCATGTTGGTCAGGCTGGTCTCGAACTCCTGACCTCGTGATCTGCCCACCTTGGTCTCCCAAAATGCTGGTATTACAGGCGTGAGCCACCATGCCTGGCCATAAATACATATATTTTTTTCTGAGATAAGGTCTCTGTGTCACTCAGGCTGGAGTGCAGTGGTGCAATCACAGCTCACTGCAGCCTCAACCTCCCTGGCTCAAGCTATCCTCCTGACTCAGTCTCCTGAGTAGCTGGGACTACAGGTACCTGCCACCAGGCCCAGATAATTTTTTAATGTTTTTTTGTAGAGGTGAGGTCTTCCAATGTTGCCTGGGCTGGTCTCAAATTCCTGGGCTCAAGTGATCCTCCCATCTTGGCCTCCCAAAGTGCTGGAATTACAGGCATGAGCCACTGCACCTGGACTTCAGTCTTCAGATTTTACAGATGTGTACCGGCTATCTGCAGAAGAACTGACAGGTTTATAGGATGTACTTCAAATAATGCAGGAGCGGGGAGAGTGCATAGGTGTGTGAATGGAGCAGGATTGGCCATGGGTTAAGGGTTGCTGGGGGCTGAGGATTGGATACATGGAGGCTATTCTGCTCATCTGTCTACTTTTGTGTATGATCTAAATTCTCTATAATAAAAAGTTAAACAAAGTATATATCTAATTGAATTCTGTCTATGTAGAATCTTCTAGGTATCACAACTTCATATGTGGTTCTACTGACACTTCTCCATTATGTAATTTCTTAAACTGTCTGTTTCTCTAACTTGTTTTCCACGATGAAATAAGTATCAAAATATCTGGATGCCTGACAGTCTTCTACATATAGAAGAGATTATTAAGACTCATTAATTTTCTAAATATGTATTATTGTACTCTTTAGTGGAGAAAGAATTAAGTCAAATTTTTGCCTTCAGGCCGGGCGCGGTGGCTTATGCCTGTAATCGCAGCACTTCGGGAGACTGAGGCAGATGGACTGCTTGAGGTCAGGAGTTTGAGACCAGCCTGGCCAACATGGTGAAACCCCATCTCTACTAAAAATACAAAAATTAGCCAGGCGTGGTGGCAGGCGCCTGTAATCCCAGCTACTCAGGAGGCTGAGGCAGGAGAATTACTTGAACCCAAGAGGCGGAGGTTGCAGTGAGCCGAGATTGTGCCACTGCACTCCAGCCTGGGGGACAAGAGTGAGACTTCGTCTCAAAATAAATAAATAAATAAATAAAAATAAAATAAATACTGTCCCAGTCCCGACCCGATGGCCGGCCTAGGTCCAAGCATCCTAGCCGAGCCCGAGCGCCTTCTCCGTACCAGGGAAGCCCCACCCACCTGAAGCCAAGATGTCCAGCAAGCGGGCCAAAGCCAAGACCACCAAGAAGTGGCCACAGCGGGCCACATCCAATGTCTTCACAATGTTTGACCAGTCCCAGATCCAGAAGTTTAAGGAGGCTTTCAACGTGATCGACCAGAACCGTGATGGCTTCATTGACAAGGAGGACCTGCACGACATGCTGGCCTCGCTGGGGAAGAACCCGACAGATGAATACCTGGAGGGCATGATGAGCGAGGCCCCAGGGCCCATCAAGTTCACCATGTTCCTCACCATGTTTGGGGAGAAGCTCAATGGCACGGACCCCGAGGACGTGATCCGCAATGCCTTTGCCTGCTTCGATGAGGAAGCCTCAGGTTTCATCCATGAGGACCACCTCCGGGAGCTGCTGACCACCATGGGTGATCGCTTCACAGATGAGGAAGTGGACGAGATGTACCGGGAGGCACCCATTGACAAGAAAGGAAACTTCGACTATGTGGAGTTCACCCGCATCCTGAAACATGGTGCCAAGGACAAAGACGACTAGGCCACCCAGTCCCCAACACCCCAGCCCCTGCCAGTCACCCCTCCCCCACACACACTCATCCATACCAGCTCCTTGCCCATGACCCTCGCTCAGGGATCCCCCCCTTTGAGGGGCTAGGGTTCCAGATCCCATGGAGGAAACAGGCCAGGAGAAGCACGTGCCGGGCTGAGGCAGGTGTTCCCACTGTGACCCCAGAGCCCTGGGCTGGAGTCTCTGACCCCTCTAAGAAAAGACCACCTTCTGGGGACATGGGCTGGAGGGTAGGACCTGGAGGCACCGAGGAAAGGCCCCATTCCTGGGCTGCTCTCGGAGGAGTAAGGGGCCCTGAGTCCTGGGATCAACACCACTTCACGAGCATCCCCCACACAAACAGAAGCTCACCAAGGTCCCCCTCCCTACACCCTGACCGGCCACTGCTGCACACCCACCCAGAGCACGCCACCTGCCATGGGAGCATGCTCAGGAGTTGTGGGCAGCATGGACATCTGCCCCAAAGGAGGCAGAATCTCCAATAGAGGACTGAGCACTGCTAAAAAAAAATAAATAAATAAAATAAAATATATAAATACATGGAAGTTAATTAGTGTTTATATGTCAATTTTGTGTGACTGTTACTAATTTTAAGTGAGTTATTGTTACTGTATATATTATACAGTATATTTTTATTACATTTTTTTTTTTTTTAGATGGAGTTTCGTTCTTGTTGACCAGGCTGGAATAGTGCAATGGTGCGGTCTCGGCTCATTGCAACCTCCGCCTTCCTGGGTTCAAGTGATTCTCCTGCCTCAGCCTCCTGAGTAGCTGGGATTACAGGTGACCATCACCACGCCTGGCTAATTTTTGTATTTGTAGTAGAGATGGGGTTTTACCATGTTGGCCAGGCTGGTCTTGAGCTCCTGACCTCAGGTGATCTGCCCGGCTCAGCCTCCCAAAATGCTGAGATTACAGACATGAGTCACCATGCCCGGCTATTTTTATTGATTTTTAACTTTTATTATACATGAGTCATATATATAAATATATATATAAATATAAATTTAAGTGTAAGTGATTTGAGTTATAAGGCCCAGAGCCCTATCATCTAAGGGTGTGATGATACTAGCAAGCTTCCAGATCTATCAGTTAAATAATTAAGGGTAGGAGGGAAGAAGTGTACTAAAGACAAGTAGTTCAGTCTCCAAACTCCCTTGCCCAGTGGTTTTTCATAGTTGACATTTAATAAATAGTTGTTGAATAAATGATTGTGAAAAAGAAGAAAATGGTCATAAACAAAATTGAAAGCAAATAGGCCAGGTATTGTGGCTCATGCCTATAATCCCAGCACTTTGGGAGGCCTAGGCAGGAGGATTGCTTGAACCCAGGAGTTCAAGACCTGTCTGGGTAACATACTGAGACTCCCGTCTCTACTACTAAAAAATAAAAATTATTTTAAAAAAATTAAAAGCAAATAGGCAGGAAAGTACTTTCATAAGTACAATAAAAAGGTCTCAATTTCTTAATATATCAAGAACTTGGGAAACTGATAAGAAAAGCATGAAATCTTCAATAGAAAAATGACAATGCTAAATAAATACAAAATAAATAAATGAAAGAATGAGTGGGGGCTACTAGAGAGATGCCTTTCCTGGAATTTAACGTGTTAATTTTTTTAAGGGGCTTTCCAGTAAAGACCCAAAAGTCTGCTAGATAAATTCTCAAAGAGCTGTAACACTAACACACTAATTTTGCAAGAGTGCATCGGGGACCATATGGAGGCAAGGGGACCTCAGGTATGTGAAAGGGGACTTAAAAAATGCAAAGAGCTCAGCTGCAGAGCTGGCTTAAGCCTTTTTCGGATGAGCAGGAGGACAGGAAAGGAATTGCTGCATGGCCTGGCAGAACGATCAGATGTCCCCCAGTTGGGGAAAGTAGACAGAAAAATCAGAAGTATACACTGGTGAGCTCCCTGCTTCGGAAGCAGGAATGTGGCTTTACTGGGAAGCTACCGTTTGAGGAGGAAATCTGTATCTATAGGTAGACAGCAGTCTCCTAACAGCAGAGTTGGGGAGAGAGCTGGAGGAGGAAGAGGAGGATAAGGGAAAGGGCCTACTCGGAGCAAGGCCAGCTCTCTGTTCTTCCCTGATGGGTGGGTCACAGTGGCCCAGCCTCAGGGGCAGGGTTAGAGGAAACCTGGGCTCTGATGACAGCAGCAACTTCTCAGTCCTGTGTGGTGCATAAAAATAGCTTTTCCTTGGTCAACCATGTAATGTGACTCTGGGGCTTAGCCAACTGCAGGCCTGGTTACTGTGCTTGGTTACTGGCCTTTGCCCTGTCTCCAGATCTTGGAATGACTTTGGCTTTACACACTTCCCTCTAGAGGCCTCATAAGTGAAGCCTCATCCTCAGGAGACAAGGGTGATTTTTCATAGCGCACCCCCTTTGTGGGAAGGGCATACTGACCTTTGGGAGCGCACGAAGGGCACTTCCCTCCTTTCTTGGCTTTGAAAAAGTAGGAAAGCTCAGCCAGCCCATGTCAAGTGTTTCCTGGGTAATTCAATAAGCCAACCAAAGAACCTGAACTGCCTGCAGTGATGAGGCCAGCACACAGTCTCAGGTACACAAAACCACCAAGAGTCACATGCCCCTTGACTCAGAGACCTACCCCAGGAGGCTGCGAAAGCCACAGGCTCAGGCCCTTGGGGTACCAGGAGTCACATGGACAATGAAAACATCAACAGGCCTGAGGCCACTAACAGATGCAAAGGTTCCTAGTGTATACACATTTGCCTAATATACACACATCTGTCCTGATTTACATACTCAGAGCCCCCTGGGCAGTACACATCCCATGATATACGGAGCTCCTTATTTTAGGTAGAACCCCCTTTTTGAGCTAGTCCCCAGGCTGCTCATTTTCCTTGCTATGAAATAGATTCTCCACATCCCTCTATTCCTCCTTCTCCCTGATTTCTCTCTGTTGTGCAGATAGAAGTGGCAAGGGACAATGGTGATTTTATTCCAGAAGACTAAGGAAAAGAGGCTACAAAGACTCTATAAAGCATTTAGTTATAGAATCTAATCGGCTAGATCTAATGGAGCTCAGTCAGCTTGCTTTCACAACAAGCAAGGATCCTGAAGCTGGAGAAGCGAGGAAGTTTGCCCAAGGCCCCAGGTTGGGCGGTGGTTGAGTCTGAATTTGATGATACAGGTGAGATGGGCAGGTTCAGTTTACCTAGAGAGTTTAGTTAGCACAGGGGTAGGGTTGGGGTGTTTTTTTTTTTTTTTTTTTTTTTTTTGAGACAGAGTCTCACTTTGTTGCCCAGGCTGGAGTTCAGTGGCGCGATCTCAGCTCACTGCAACCTATGCCTCCTGGGTTCAAGCAATTCTCCTGCCTCAGCCTCCCAAGTAGCTGGAACTATAAGTGTGCACCACCACAACCAGCTACTTTTTGTATTTTTTTTTTTTTTTTTGAGACAGAGTCTCACTCTGTCACTCAGACTGGAGTGCAATGGCGTGATCTTAGCTCACTGCAACCTCCACCTCTCGGGTCAAGCAATTCTCCTGCCTCAGCCTCCCGAGTAGCTGGGATTATAGGCACATACCACCACGCCCGGCTAATTTTTTTTTTTGATTTTTAGTAGAGATGAGGTTTCACCATGGTGGTCAGGCTGGTCTCGAACTCCTGACCTCATGATCTGCCTGTCTCAGCCTCCCAAAGTGCTGGGATTACAGGCGTGAGCCACCGTGCCCAGCCCAATTTTTGTATTTTTAGTAGAGATGGGTTTTCACCATGTTAGCCAGCCTCGTTTCAAATGCCTGACCTCAGGCAATCCGCCTGCCTCGGCCTCCCAAAGTGCTGGGATTACAGGCGTGAGTCACTGCACCTGGCCTGGTTTACTAATTTTTAGTGGGTGTGAGTGGCAAAGATTGGTCCACTGATAACAAATAAGCATCTGGTTTGCACAAGGCACAGACTGAGAAGCAAATATATTTTTAAATCTTAAAACAATCCTTTCAAAGTTACAAGAGATAACTAATTAACAGAGATGATCAATAAATAAGGACGATGCTTACAATACATTTTTAAAATTTTATTTTGGCTGGGCGCAGTGGCTCACACCTGTAATCCCAGCACTTTGGGAGGCCGAGGCTGGTGCATCAAGAGTTCGAGACCAGCCTGGCCAACATGGCGAAACCCTGTCTCTACTAAAAATACAAAAATTAGCCAGGTGTGGTGGCGAGTACCTGTAATTCCAGCTACTCAGGAGGCTGAGGCAAAAGAATTGCTTGAACCAGGGAGGCAGACATTGCAGTGAGCCAAGATCACACCACGGCACCCCAGCCTGGATGACAGAGCAAGATTCCGTCTCAAAAAAAAATTATTTTGGATTCAGTGGGTCCATGTGCAGATTTGTTACATGGGTATATTGCATAATGGGCTTCTAGTGAACCCATCACCTGAACAATGAACAATGCACCCAGTAAGTAGTTTTTCAAAACAGATCCTCTTTGGGAGTCCCTGGTAAGAACTTTTGAGACTAATACAAGACATTCTTATAAGAATAATACAAGCATTCTCTAGACAGAACACGCTTATCAACTGAGACACATAAACTCGAATGCTGTATCAGCAAGTGATACCCCAACATGCGAAAGAACCTGGGATGGGGGACTGGGGAGGTTTCCAGAGTCAAACGGGACAGCTGGGAGCTTGAGACACCAGTAGTTTTAGCTGACTTTCAGGATCTGTCAGGCGAGGGGCTGAGGAGTTCAGTGTGGGTAGGGCTTTGGGCCTCCATCGTTGACAGGAGATTCTGACTGGACAGCTTCTTCTCCAGTCCTTTAGCTAAAGAACGAGGGGTCACTGGGAAAGGAAAACAGGGTGGGAGTCTCCTCATAGGCCAGTTGTCCTCTACTCACTATCCCCTCTCTTGCCAGCAGCCGCTCTGGCTAAGATAAGAGGCAGCAGGACAGCCCCCTGCCCTGCTCTAGCCGAGTTGGAGCAGAGCCACTTTGTTGGCCAGCAGCAGAAATGTCTGGGCGTCTGTGTCTGGGGGGAGAGGTACCAGCTGGCTAGGCAGAGAGAAAAATGTGCCCATGTGCACACACACATGTGTAAAGGTAGGGCATGTGTGTGTGAACACATGCAGCAGAGGGGGAAGAGCAGTTGTTTTAACTGTGAATGAAAATGGCACAGACACCAGGAGAACCCCATTGTCTCCCAACCCACAGACTCAGACTCTGCCTCCCTGCCAGGAGCAAGATACCTGTCTCCTCTGGTAGCACCACCTCGATCACCTACCAAGGAGCAACAGAGCTCATTTCAGGCCTAGCCCTTTTGCAGCTAACCTGGGCTGCCCCATGCTCAGAGAGCCCACTGTGACCACCAAGAGTATATGACAGCAAGGAGGAAGGTTCCCTCTATGCTATAACATTCAATGATTTTATGGTTCCATGAAGGAGAGAGAAAGCAATGTGTCAATACACAGATTTATCCTAAACTGCTGATGGATGTAACTTGGAGCAGCACAGAATGAGTAAACTCCCTTAAATACGTGTCTCCAGTGAGTTTCCTTTTTAATTCTAATTACCTCCACAAGACAGAGGACTGTCCCCAAGCCTTTACTGAGATGAGAATATAGGGACTTCTTCACCCCAAATCTTTCCTAAGGTTTGTTTTTACTTACATACATTTTCAAAACATTCATTGAATACTTTTTCTTCTTTTATTTATTTATTTATTTTTGAGAGGGAGTCTCACTCCATTACCCAGGCTGGAGTGCAATGGCGCAATCTTAGCTCACTGCAAACTCCACCTCCTTGGTTCAAGCAATTCTCCCGTCCCATCCTCCAGAGCAGCTGGGACCACGGGCACACGCCACCACGCCTAGCTAATTTTTCTATTTTTAGTAGAAACAGGGTTTTACCATATTGGTCAGGCTGGTCTCGAACTCCTGACCTCAAGTGATCCACCCAGCTCAGCCTCCCAAAGTGCTGGGATTACAGGCATGAGCCACTGTGCTAGGCCCTTTTTCTTATAATATATGCTCATAGTAGAAAAATTAAAACTCAGGAAACTGTAAAACCTCCATAATCCACCCCATCCTCACTTTACTTCCACAGGCCCCACATATGCCTGCCACAGGATGCCCCATCACGTTAAAATGCACGCACATCTCACATCCGAAGTTACCATGCTGAGTTGAAACTGTCTAGTTGACCAGGCATGGTGGCTCACACCTGTAATCCTTGTACGTTGGGAGGCTAAGGTGGGTGGATCCCTTGAGGCCAAGAGTTGGAAACCAGCCTGGCCAACATGGTGAAACCCCATCTCTACTAAAAATACAAAAAAGTTAGCCAGACGTGGTGATGGGCAGCTGTAATCCCAGCTACTCAGAAGGCTGAGGCAGGAGAATTGCTTGAACCTGGAAGGTGGAGGTTGCAGTGAGCCAAGATCATGCCACTGCCCTCCAGCCTGGGTGACACAGCAAAACTCCATCTCAAAAAAAAAAAAAAAGAAAGAAAAGAAACTGCCTAGTTAACATATATTTTGCAGGCCTTTGATTAAATACTTACGAATTTTAGTTTTGACATTAAAAAATTTTTGTTTTTTTGAGACAGAGTTTTGCTCTGTTGGCCAGGCTGGAGTGTAGTGGCATGATCTCGGCTCACTGGAAACTCCGTCTCCTGGGCTCAAGGAATTCTTCTGCCTCAGCCTCCCGAGTAGCTGGGATTACAGGTGTATGCCACCATGCCCTGCTAATTTTTGTATTTTCAGTAGAGACAGGGTTTCACCATGTTGGTCAGGCTGGTTTTGAACTCCTGACCTCAGGCAATACCCCCCACCTCGGCCTCCTAAAGTGCAGGGATTACAGGTGTGAGCTTGAAGCCAATGTATTTTGTTTTCTATAACTCAAATGTGTTTGAGAGTCTTGAAAAATCTATAAGCCCGAGGAACTATGCTTATTATGACTAATGAAAAAAAGATCCTGCCCAGTGAAAACTGTTACTATTTAAGAGTAGATATATGTCAGTCTCTCTATGTATTTATCATGGATAACTTATAGAGCTCATACAGTTTTGAATACTATTTTTTTTCCTACTCTACATTGTTCATCCAGTATTTCCCAAACAGAGCTTGAGAGCAGAGGCCTGCTTCGTCCGTGGGAGTCCCCCACCCACACTGCAGCTTCTCAGTGCAGGTTCTAGGATCACACACTTCATAGGTAGAAAGGCTCTGAGAGAGACAGCTTGTCTCCCTCAGATCTGTGCTTCACAGATGAGGAAACTGAGTCCTGAAGAAGTGACTGGCCCCAGGTGAGTGGTCAGTTAGTGCTACAACCAGACTCAGAATTGAGGTTGCTGGCTCAGGTGGGGAGGTGAAGAAGCCACTGCTTGCCTTGCATGCCCTTTGTCCAACTTCCAAGGCCAACTCTCTGTGGGCACCTTCCTCTGGTGCCATACTGCCAGGCCCTCCCACTTCACTCCCACCTCCCACTAGCTGCTCCAAGCTCTTGACCCAATTTCCCCATCCAAACTCCCTTGTTTTCCCTTCACTGTCACAATGTTGATCAAGTTGTAAATTTACAACATGTTAGTAAATTTAGATTTTTTTCTGATTGTAAAGTAACAGATGTACATAGGAGAAACAGGAGTAAAAAAGGAGTTCATTATCATATCACCCAGAGACGATCATTGCTAAAATGCTGTGCAACAAACATCAATGACTAGAATTAGAAATTGATCAGCTGCTCTGTTGTTATTAATTTTTTTAGAGACAGGGTCTTGTCATGTTGTCCAGGCTGGTCTTGAACTCTTGGGCTCAAGCAATGTTCCCACCTCAGCTTCCCAAAGTGCTGAGATTATAGGCGTCAGCCACCAAGCTCAGCATGTTCCTTCCAGTTATAAAATATCTCAGATACACAAACATGATTCATTTACTCAACAAATATTTGTTGAGCATGTACTATATTTTGGAAGACACTATTTTGGGTTTAGGAACATAGTAACTGACACAACAATCTGAGTCCTTGTTCTCAAGGAGCTACATTCTAGTGAAGGAAGACAGATAATCAACAAATAAGTATAAAATAGGTTTGTTGGTATTGTATGTACTATAAAGAAAGAATGAAACAGGGTAAAGGAGGAGAGTAGGTGGTGAGTGTTGCCGTACAAAGGATGATTAGGAAAGCCTCCTGAGAAATAACATTTCATCAGGGTCCAGAAGGAAGTGACAGAGTGAGCCACTCATCCATTCATTCATCAAATATTGATTGAACATGTTTCAGATACTGAGGCCACAGTGGTAAATAAAAGTGATATTCCACTCTGGGCCACTGATCCTCCTCTTCATCAGAGATATCTTGCAATATTTTACCTAAAGGCCTGAAGACTGATTGTACAGAAAGGAAAGGAAGAGGAAGAGCTACCCTTAACATTTTATTTTTATTTTTTTGGCTGGGCGCAGTGGCTCGTGCCTGTAATCTCAGCACTTTAGGAAGCCAAGGCAGGTGAGTTCGAGACCAACCTGGCCAACATGTTGAAACCCATCCCTATTAAAAAAAAAAAATACAAAAAGTAGCTGGGTGTGGTAGCTGTGGCTGGCGCCTGCAGTTCCAGCTACTCAGGAGGCTGAGGCAGGAGAATCGCTTGAACATGGGAGGCGGAGGTTGCAGTGAGCCAAGATGGTACCACTGCATAAATAAATAAATAAATAAGTAAAGTAAATACATACATATATTTATTTACCTAATAAGGCTGGTCTTGAACTCCTGACCTCAACTGATTCACCCGCCTCGGCCTACCAAAGATCTGGAATTATAGGCATGAGCCACCGCATATGACCAACCCTTAACATTTTTACATGCAGACTTAAAAAGTCTAAAATTGGCTGGGCACGGTGGCTTACACCTGTATCCCAGCACTTTGGCAGATCACCAGAGGTCAGGAGGTTGAGACCAGCCTGGCCAACATGGTGAAACCCCGTCTCTACTAAAAATACAAAAATTACCTGGGTGTGGTGGTGGGTGCCTGTAATCCCAGCTACTCGGGAGGCTGAGGCAAGAGAATCGCTTCAACTCGGGAGGCGGAGATTGCAGTGAGCTGAGATCGCATCATTGCACTCCAGCTTGGGTGACAAGAGCAAGACTCCGTCTCAAAAAAAACAAGTCTACAATTACTCAATATTTACTTCCCTCCCAAACAAAAACTCTTTCAACTTTATCTCTGCTCACTGTTCCCATCTGAAATGTTTACCAGTTTTTAAGTTTATCTTGTTATTTTTACTTTTCTAAATCAACCATTATTATTAAAAATGGTTTTGAGTAGTCATAACTTGTTTAGATGCATCTATGTTTTGTAAACATTTCCTTACCATTTTTCTTGTATTTCCCTATTTCCTTTTGGGTTCAGTTTTGTTTCTTAGGTTCATTCTTCAGAAGTTTCCATGGTAAGGGCCTATGGCGGCTAACTCTTGGTTTTTGGTTTTTCCTTGTTGTTTTTTTCAGACAGAGTCTCTCTCTGTTGCCCAGATTGGAGTGCAGTGGCGCGATCTCGGCTTACTGCAACCTCCGCCTCCCAGTTCAAGTGATTCTCCTGCCTTAGCCTCCCAAGTAGCTGGGATTACAGGTATGTGTCACCACGCCCGGCTAATTTTTGTATTTTTAGTAGAGACAGGGTTTCACCATATTGGCCAGCCTGGTCTCACTCCTGACCTCGTGATTCACCCAGCTTGGCCTCCCAAAGTGCTGGGATTACAGGTGTGAGCCACCGCACCCGGCCTACTCTTTTTGTTTGTCATCTGAAGAGGTCTTCAACCTGCCCTCCTTTTAAAAAAAAATGACTTTATTCAGATACAGTTCACATACCAGAATCTACCATTTTAAAGTATATAATTCAATGGTTAAGTATATTCTTTTTTTTTCTTTTGCCCGCCCCCTGCCCCGCCGGTTAAGTATATTCATAGACTTGTACAACTGTCACCACTGTCTAATTTTAGAACATTTCGTCACCAGCCCACACACCAAAAAAACCACCCTGTACCCACTAGCAGTCCCTAGTCCCCTCTCCTCCCTGGCAACCACTAACCTACTTTCTGTCTCTGTGGATTTGCCTTTTTTATTTTCTTTTTCAGACGGTCTCGCTCTGTTGCCCAGGCTGGAGGACAGTGGCATGATCTCAGCTCACTGCAACCTCTACCTCCTGGGTTCAAGCGATTCTCCTGTCTCAAACTCCCAAGTAGCTGGGACTACAGGTGAGCACCATCATTCCCAGCTAATTTTTGTATTTTTAGTAGAGACAGGGTTTCACCATGTTGGTCAGGCTGGTCTCAAACTCCTGACCTTCAGTGATCTGCCCGCCTCTGTCTCTGTGTTGAGATCCTCAACGTGCTGGGGTTACAGGTGGGAGCCACTACACCCGGCCCTGGATTTGCCTATTTCTGACATTTCTTATAAATGGAATCATACAGTATATGCCTTTTGTGTCTGGTTTCTTTCACTTAGCATAATATGCTCAAGGTGTATCCACATTATAGCATGTGCCAATACTTGATTTTTTATGGCTGAATCATATTCCATTGTATCACATTTTATTTATCCTTTAGCCAGTTGACAGAGGTTGTTTCTACTTTTTTGGCTATTATGAATAATGCTGCAATGAACATTTGTGTATAAGCATTTGTGTGTGAACATGTATCTTCAGTTCACTTGGGTATATATTTAGGAGTGAAATTGCTGGAACATATGGTAATTTCTTGTTGTTGTTTTTTTTTCTTTTTTCTTTTGAGACAGAGTCTCACCCTGTTGCCCAGGCTGGAGTGCAATGGTGCAATCTCAGCTCACTGCAACCTCCACCTCCCAGGTTCAAGCGATTCTCATGCCTCAGCCTCCTGAGTAGCTGGGACTACAGGCGCGCGCCACCACACCCAGCTAATTTTTTGTATCTTTAGTAGAGACGGGGTTTCACCACGTCGGCCAGGCTGGTTTCGAACTCCTGACCTCGTGATCCGCCCACCTCGACTTCCCAAAGTACTGAGATTACAGCGTGAGCTACCCCGCCCGGCTGATCATACGGTAATTCTACGTTTAACTTTTTGGGGAACTACTCTAGAGCAGCTGCACCATTTTATATTCTAACAGCAACGTATAAGCGTTCTATTTTCTCTACATTTTCATCAACATTTGTTATTTTCTCGTTATTTTTTTTTTTTTTTTTTTTGCTTGTGTGACAGTCATCCTAGTGAATGTGAGGTGGTATCTCACTGTATTCTATTTTTTATGTTCATTTTAACATAAACTATACTATATACTCTTTTAACAATATATTGTGGAGATCTTGTCGATATGTATGGAACCTAACCTCTTTTTTCTGGCTTTATAATTCACGGTCTGAATGTACCATCTTTTATTTAACCAGTTCTCTACTGATGGGCTCCTTTTTCCAGTCTTTTACCATTACAAACAGGGCTGCAACAACTACCTTTACATACTCCATTCTCTACATGTGGAAGTCTGTCTGTAAGGATAAATCCTAAAAGTGGAATTCTGGGCTAAAGGGCATATGTATACTTTTATTTTTATAGATATTGCCAAATGGTACTCAGTGGTCTTTTTAACACCTCAATGGTCTTGAGGTATTTAAAAAAAAAAAGCATGGGTCGGGGGAGACAGATATTGACAAACTTATTTCATAAAGAATGTGCCAGTTTATAGTCACCAGAAATATAAGTACACATTCTCTAAATGAATACTAGATGATAAGATCAACTTTGTGAAAATACTGTGTTCTTAGTATGGTACTCTTGTGTGGGTTGACTTCAGAATCACTTCTTTTTAGGGGCTTTGGGGGAAGGGGCAGCTTATAAAAAGCTTTCCTTGGTTGCAGTTCCAAAGAGGAGGTAGAGCCTGAAAAGGGCTTGTCCTGGAGCCCTTATCTACCTTTCATTGGTGAAACAGTAGGTACTCACTGAAGATGCTGGGTAAAATATTCATTTATTCCTTCAATCAACATTTATCAAAAGCCTACTATTTGGTACTAGCTGCTGGGGAAGGAATGGAAACAAAATCAGACCAAACACTCCTTTCACTGACATTTTCAGGCTTTTGAAGGGACTCAGACATTAATACAACTAAGAGTAAAATAACACATTGGGAGAGAGATGTCTATCATGCCACCGGAGCCTGGAACGGCATCCGAGGTCAGCAAGGGTGACCAGAGGAAATACGTTTGAATTGAGATATGAAAGATAAGTAAAAGACTAGGTGAATAAAATCTCTTCCTCCTCTGAAGGAAAAGCATAGTTAACAAATAAAGAAGGCTGGATACGGTGGCTCATACCTGTAATCCCAGCACTTTGGGAGGCTGAGGTGGGAGGACTGCTAGAGGTCGGGAGTTTGAGACCAGCCAGGGAAGGATGTAGAGACCTCATCTCTTCAAAAAAAAAAAAAAAAAGAAAAGAAAGAAAAAGTTAGCTGGGTGTGGTGGTGCATGCCTGTAGTCCCAGCTACTCAGGGGAAGAGGTGGGGAAGATAGCTTGAGACCAGAAATTCAATGCTGCAGTGAGCAGTGATCGTGCCACTGTACTCCATCCTGGAAAACAGAATGAGACCCTTTCTCAGCAACGACAAATAAAGAAGAGAGGCAATAATACCTACCTCATTAGAAAAATTAAATAATACATGCAATGCATTTAGCAAAATGCTCAGCACATGTCAGTTACTGGGAGAATTATTATTTTGTTTCCACTCTTTCTTTTTTTTTAATGACCATATATTAGTGAATGTTAAAATCCCAGTTCCCCAAGCAAAACATAACCACCCTAGTTATGTACTTACTTCTAAGCACTACCCCACACTGTCTTGGGTTGTTAGTTATCTTATTCAGGTCGTTTACTCAACCAGGTGACAAGCTTATTTAGAACAAGAATCTGGCTTTATACTTTTTAGCAAAATAATAGCTCCTATTTACTGAGCATATATGACATACTCTTTATGTTCATTATTTCCAACCCTCACAACAACCCGGTTTTACAGATTCTCTTCCTCATTTTACAGATAAGGAAACTAGAGTCAAAGGGGTCAGTTAGCCTGGCCAAGGGTGAAGGCAGGACTAAACCCTGATGCAAGCAGCAACATTTGTAGTGACAGATGGGAAAGCAGAGAGCTGCACTCACCCAAACACTTCTTACCTCCAACTGGCGTTACCTTTAGACAGTGGCAGTGAGTATGGGGAGAATTATTGGAGAGGCGCCCATCCCTTCTTCCAGCTGTGTGAAGTATAAATTTAGAACTCAGTAGAACCCAAAGGGTCACTGAGGAATTCCTGCATTCATTCACCAAGCCTAGGCTGCTAATGGGCAAAACCCCTCAATGGGAGTTGTGTAGTTGATGATACAGATAATGTTAACACTCATGGAATGTTTTCTATGTGCCAAGCACTGTTCTAGTGCTTTATATGGATTAATTCATTTAATATCCAGGTTAAGACTGTTATGATCCCACATAACAGCTGAGGAAACCAAACTACAAGACGGTTAAAGGTTTCGTCCAAGGCCCTCACCTGGCAAAGTAGGGGCATTTGGATCTCGCAGTGATTTCATAGCTTGAGACCTATCTTAGTAACAGTGTGAGAGAAGGGTCACAGAGTCAAGCACAAAACCAGACGCAACTCTGGTATAACGAAGGACCAAAAGTTCTGCGGACTGAGCAGGAAAGTTGGTTCCAAAATGTCTGCCTGCCTGCCAGCAGGTCTCCAGCCCCAACCTTCTGCTTTCCCGGCTTCCCCACCCCCTCATTCCCGACAGTCCACAGCCAGCCAGCCAGGAAAGGAGGGGAAAGGTCGCAGTGAAGATTTGGCTCCTCCCTTCCCGTCCAACAGCCCCTATTCAGCAGAGGCCGCCGAGCTCGCGGAGATGTAGAAAGTCTAGGTTCTTTTCCATCCGGCCCATGCACTAGACCGGGGCACACGGAATCTCCAGTTATAAAGCCACCAGCAGCCTTCCCTTCCACGGGGGTGGACGTCCTTCCCAGGGGGTCCTCCCCATTCCCAGTGTCTCTCCAGGACTCTCCTTTCTGAGATTCCCCCCGTTGCGTGCTCTCAAGACAGACCACACCGTCTTGGCTGGGTCGGGGGTGGGTGGGGGGGGGGGGAGGGGGGGGGGTGCTTGGCAGAGCAGCCCAACCCCCAAATCTGGGCATAAGGCTGTATGGACTATGACCTCAGCCAAAAGCACCCTTAAAAATCATCCAGTGGCCAGGCGCAGTGGCTCACGCCTGTAGCTCCAACACTTATGGAGGCCGAGGCGGGAGGATCGCTTGAGATCGGGAGTTTGAGACCAGCCTGGGCAACACAGCGAGACTCTGCGAGAAGAGAAGAGAAAGAAGAGAAGAGAAAGGAGAAGGAGAAGGAGAGGAGACAAGAGAAAAGAAAAAAATCCTCTAGTGGCCAATACCTTCATTACAGATGAGAAAACTGAGGCCCATTTAAATACCAAGTGACTTGCCCATATGTAGTTAGGATCCCATACCCGGGCCAGGTGTATTTCACATCTTCTTAAACGACACGACAAACTCTCACAGAAAGCAGAGCTTAACGTGGTGCACAAGGGCCTCACCATTCCAGAGACATCGATGGCAACTGAAACTTGGGATCTGGAATCCTGGTACCTCTAAGTGAAACAAAACCTGCTCTTCAGTCCTTGAAATGAAGAAACTAACGAGTGGGATGGGGGTCTGGTGCCCTCCGACAATTTAGTGCTTGCCGAAATCTCTGGGAAAGAAGCCACCCCTCGCGGCAGGGCTTCACGGACACGAAGGCCGTCGGTGTTTTTCACCGACTAGGTAGGAGGGAGATGTACTTTCTGACTCCTTCAAAAGTTTTCTACAGCAGGCGATGGCAGTCGACGCACACGCCTCGTCTCACTCCAGACCGCAATGACTCAAAACCGCACGACGTGTACTTTTGGAAACAGCTCCGCGGGAGAGCACCCTGTACAGTCCCCAAACGAGGCGGGGCCGCGGACGTGCGTCCCGGCGTGTACGTCTCAGCGCGTGCGTACGGGCTTCAGTGCGCGTGCGCGTGCGCGTGCCCTCCAAGGGAGGCGGGCAGGTGGGGTGGGATGTGCTATAAAGGGCGGAGGCTGGGCTGCCTTGCTCGGCGTTTTGCGGTGAACCGCGCTTTTGTCTTTTGTGCGCTTTGTGGCGGAAAGCTTCTGCGCTGCTGCTTGATAATCGACTTTCCTCCTGACTCCTACACGACCTGCTGCTGCTACAGCCGGCTCTTCCCCCCGGAGGTGAGCGGCCCTATGGGCTTCCCCGGCTCCCCACTCCCATCGCCCGAGCGCGGGCCGGGCCAGCAGCCTAGCAGGGCTGGGGCTGCGCCGCTGGGAGCCTCGCTCCTCGCCCCCACCCCACCCGGGTTCCCCAGTCAGCCGCCCAGCCCTGTTTTGTCTTGAAATGGCCCTAACTAGGATCCACGTGGGCCATCCCTTGCCCACCAGTGCTGGGTTAGGCGTCTCTGCCATGCCCTCCCAAAGCACCTTCACCATCTCCTTCCTGTCCCAGCACTTAGCGTGTTGGGTGGTAACCACCCTTTGTCTACAAGGTTTGCCATGTGGCCCTAGTATCTTCCAGGGTACCTAACACATTGCAGATATTCATGGTATGTTAGTTAAATAAATGAACTTGATAGATTTGACCCTCAGAGTTATTTGGATTTGCAAAAAAAGTTTGCAGTTAACTCCAATCTGTGATGTGGGAGAGACTTCCAGGCAGGTGGTTTTCTCTAGCACATGTTCTTATATTTCCCATTATACCCGCCACCCCTCTGCAAAAGGCCTGGGCCTGTTTCAGGAAGGTGACTGATACCTGCACTGTAGCACAGGGGTTATGCATTGTGCAACCCCTTTGCACAATTTGCAGGAACAAAGTTTTCAAGAAAGTAAAATTTTTAAGAAGTGTTCTTGAATTAGTCCAAGAGGCAAGACTGGCTCCGCAGCCATGAAGTTTGAAATGTAAATATACTTGGAGAGTCGCTGTGTAGGAACATCCCCTGATCCCTGTCTCCGTCACTGGCTAAGCCTCTCCTTCAGCTCCGTGGGAGGACAGAAGAGTCAGGGCTGGATGCATGCATATCCCAAAAGGGTGTAGATTGATTCTTTCCTCTCTTTCCTCAGGATCCAGAGGCCTTCCAGAAGCAGAAGGCAGCTCTGCTGCTCTGCGGAGGAGTACGGTCCTTTCAGCCATGAAGCATGTGTTGAACCTCTACCTCTTAGGTGTGGTGCTGACCCTACTTTCCATCTTTGTTAGAGTGATGGAGTCCCTAGAGGGCTTACGAGAGATCCCATCGCCTGGGACCTCCTGGACCACCAGAAGCCAGCTAGCCAACACAGAGCCCCCCAAGGGCCTTCCAGACCATCCATCCAGAGGCATGTGATAAGACTTCTTTCTGTGCTGGCCATATTTTGGAACACTGACCTACACGTGTCCACATGGGAGTCCCATTCCTAGCAGGCAAGCTGAGCACCAGTGTAACCAGAGAACTAACTATTACTAGGCCTGGAAAAACCTAGCTAACTGGATGCTCATTGCCTGGACAAAGCCTGTTTAGGCCGGCTGCTGTGGCTTACGCCTGTAATCCTAGCACTTTGGGAGGCTGAGGCAGGTGGATCACCTAAGGTCAGCAGTTTGAGACCAGCCTGTCCAACCTGATGAAACCTGGTTTCTACTAAAAATACAAAAGTTAGCCAGGCATGGTGGCAAGTGCCTGTAATCTCAGCTACTCGGAAGCTGAGGCAGGTGAATCGCTTACACCCGGGGGGGCGGAAGTTGCAGTGAGCCGAGATCACACCCCTTCACTCCAGCCTGGATGAAGAGCAAGATTCCATCAAAAAAAAAAAAAAAAGAAAGAAAAGAAAGAGCCTGTTTAATGCACAGGTGTGAATGGATTGCTTATGGCTGTGAGACAGGTTGAACTCACCCTTTCCCCAGGGCTTGCTGTATGCTGTGCTTTCCTCAGCAGCATGACTCTGACATCTCTTAGATGTCCCAAGTTCAGCTGTTGGAAGAGGATGTTTTCAACCCTGCTTTCTAAACATCTGCCAGGGGTTCCTTGAGACATGAGTGTCTTATGCTCAATTATTTGGTGTTCAGCCTCTCTTCCACGAGAGCTTCTCCATGTTTGGATAGCAGTTGAAGAGGTGTGTGGGTGGGCTGTTGGGAGGGAGAGGACGAAGTGTTCAGTGCCCATTTCTCATTGTTTTACATTTTAAAGTCCTTCCACCAACATAGTGTGTATTGGTCTGAAGGGGGGTTGTGGGATGCCAGAGCCTGCTCAGGTTATGGACATTGTGGCCACTATGTGGCTTAAATGATTTTTTCTAATTAATAAAGTGGAATACGTGTTTCTACTATGTGCCATGTCGGCTTCTGCCCTTGAAATTCTTGGTAGGGAAGGGTCTTAATTTCTAGACCTGAGGTTTAACATCTCAAAACTTTGGAGCAGGAAAGTGCTTAAACCACTTTGTTTAAAACATAATAAACATCTGAATTTGGGGGCAGAGACAGCTGGGTCTGCCCTGTATCAACCAGTTGTGTGAGCCTAGGCCACGACTACCGCAGTCCTCTCATGACTAGGTCTGTAAAGAAGAAGAATGATCATTGCCACTTCCAGCCCCTCTCCTTGAGTCTCTGGGGCAAAGAGGACTGTCAGTCCAGGAGGCCGTGGCTTTTTTCTTCTGTGCTCTTCAGCGTGTTTTACTTACCCACCAAAAAGACTGCTTCATTCCAATTGTTCTTAGAGTCAGTTGGTAAAGTGTCCACACCACAGATGATTATTTCTGCTCTCCCAGATCTAAGCAACTTGGCCTTTTCTCAAAAGTTGGAGGTGTTTTTCTTCCTGGTATCCACCACTCTTGCGCTGCCTGTGTCCCATGTACAATTGTACCCCCTCCTCTGCCTGTGACAGTATTTTACACTCCCATCTCTGTGTGTGCATCATTTGATTAATTTGATTTACTTTTGCCACAGGGAAACAGTGGAGTACAGTGTCTGTGAAACCAGTTTTGCTTCTTGAGTGAGTGTTCCTTGAGTGTCACGATAGAAGCCTGTGGGTTAAGCATCACTTTCATTTATTGCACTGTGGTTGACATTAGCGTTATTTATCAAGTATTTCCAGTTTCCCACCTTCTGGATACATGGTAAGTTGGTCCCCTTGTGGCTGACTGGGTTTATATGACTCTTACTTCGTTAGCATAGTACTACCCTCAAAAATGTAGGTGGCTTTTTCTGTCTGATTTCAGACAGTTTCATGTGCCAGTAGTTGCCCTTTCCTAGTCATATTTCTTGTATTTGATATGTTTTCTCATTCTCATGCCTCTGTAATTTGGGTGTTTTTGAACTTTCAGTTGGAGAGCTGCACCTTAAGCCTCTCCTTCAAGTGGCTTAGTTTAACGCTTGTGGTTGGATGGGGCCATGTCATTAGTTCTAGCCAGTGAGCTGTGAGTGGTAGTGACTTGCATTAATTCTACACGAGAGCATTTCAGTGCTGGAGAAACCTGCGAGACCCTCTTTTTCCCTCTGCGCAGTGACCAGCAATGCTTCATATGGAACTGTTCCGTTAGTATAGGTCCTGGAATGATGATGCCGTGGAGCAGAGCCCTTAATCTGTCCAATCTGACTGGGACGAGGGAGAGAATTCTAGACCGGTTGCTTTCTCTAGGGCATGTTCTTGTATTTCCCATTACCCACCACTCCTCTGCCAAAGGACTGAGCCTGTTTGAGGAAGGTGACGATACCTGCACTGTGCACAGGAATTGTGCTACTGATATCTGGGGGTTTTGTGAACTGAAGTGTAACTTAGCCTATCCTAACTGATAACATTGTGTACAGCACCTGTTGGATGCTAGGCATCAGCTAAGACCTCATCACTACCTGCCTCAGAACGTACAGGAGGTAGTAGGGGGAAAGCATGTGAACAAATGTGTCATGGTTTTATGATAGACCTGTATACAGGATAGTGGGTATATAAAGTTATTTGTAGGCAGGAGGGGGATGTTCAGGAAAAGCTTCTTAGAGGATTTCAATTTTTTTTTAAATGAGTAGGTTGTAGCCCTCCTGGCCAATTTAGGAAAAGGTGTCTGAGTGGAGAGAACACTGTGAGCAAAGGCGTGGAGATGAGCCTATACACAGCTCATTTAGAAAACTTCAAGTACAGTCCGGGCACGGCGGCTTACACCTGTAATCCTAGCACTTTGGGAGACTGAGGCGGGGGGATCACGTGAGGTCAGGAGTTCATGACCAGCCGGGCCAACATACTGAAACCACAACTCTACTAAAACTATAAAAACTTAGCCAGGCGTGGTCGCAGGCACCTGTAATCTCAGCTACTCGGTAGGCTGAGGCAGGAGAATCTCTTGAACTTGGGAGGCGGAGGTTGCAGCGAGCTGAGATCGCGCCATTGCCGTCCAGCCTGGGCAATAAGAGCGAAACTCCATCTCAAAAAAGAAAAAGAAAACTGCAAGTACAGGCCAGGCACAGTGGCTTGTACCCCGTAACCCCAGCGCTTTGGGAGACTGAGGCAGGAGGATTGCTTGAGCCCAGGAGTTCAAAACCAGAGAACAGAGCAAGACCCTGTCTCTATTATAAAAATAAAAATAAAAATAAATTTTTTTTTCCATTCAGGATCTCACTTTGTTGCCCAGTTGGAGTGTAGTGGTGCGATCTTGGCTCAATGCAACCTCCACCTCCCAGGCTTACGCAATCCTCCTGCCTCAGTCTCCCGAGTAGTAGGGACCACAGGTGTGCACCACTACCCCCAGCTAATTTTTGTTTTTTTTTGTAGAGACGGAGTTTCACCATGTTGCCCAGGCTGTTCTCGAACACCTGGACTCAAGTGATCTACCCACCTCAGCCTCCCAAAGTGCTGGCATTATAGGTGTGAGCCACTGCACCTGCCTCCCCCCGCCCAATTTTTTTAAATGTTAGCTGGGCATAGTGATGCACACTTATATTCCTAGCTACCAAGGAGGCTGAAGTGGGAGGATCACTTGAGCCCAGGAATTTGAGGCTGCAGTGAGCCGTGATCATGCCACTGTGCTCCAGTTTGGGTGACAGAACTAGACCCTGTCTCTTAAAAATAAAAAATTAAGGCCAGGCACTGTGGCTCACACCTGTAATCCCAGCACTTTGGGAGGCAGAGGCAGGTAGGTCATTTGAGATCAGGAATTTGAGACCAGCCTCACCAATATGGTAAAACCCTGTCTCTACTAAAAATACAAAAATTAGTTGGGCATGGTGGCGTGCACCTGCAGCTCCAGCTACTGGGGAAACTGAGACAGGAGAATTGCTTGAACCTCCAGCCTGGGTGACAGAGCGAGACTCCATTTATAAATAAATACCTTTAAAAAGTGCAAGTACAAATTTTAAATGTCTTACTAGCTTGCAGCCTGAACTCTAGTGCCACCTAGTGGACTCTAAAGAAGGGACTATTTTATAGACTATATGCTGTGTAATGCTTTGTGAATTTGAATGACTGCCTCTAAAGCTTAAGATACGAGAATATTAAGGTCTGGAAGATACAATCTAGCCACGCACTGTCCAATAAAAATATAATGCAAGCCACATATATAATTTAAAATTTTCTAGTGTCCACATTAAAAAGTAAAAATAAACAGAAGGTACTTTTTACATATTTAACCCAATATATTCAAGATATCATTCCAAAATATAACACAAAGTGTTATTAATGGGATATTTTAAATACTTTTTTGTGGTACTAAGTGTGTATACTGGTACTTACTATACGTCTTTACTTGGATTTTGCATATTTTAGTTAGTTTTTGTTGGTGGTGCTGGTTTGTTTGTTGTTTCTTTTTTGAGAGTCTTGCTCTGTCGCCCAAGCTGGAGTGCAGTGGCGTGATCTCGGCTCACTGCAACCTCCGCCTCCTGAGTTCAAGCAGTTCTCCTGCCTCAGCCTCCTGAGTAGCTGGGATTACAGGCACCTGCCACCATACTGGACTATTTTTTTTGTATTTTTGGTAGAGACAGGGTTTCACCATGTTGGCCAGGCTTGTTTCGAACTCTTGGCCTCATGTGATCCACCTGCCTCAGCCTCCCAAAGTGTTATGATTACAGGCGTGAGCCACTATGCCCGGCCTGGATTTGCCACATTTTAAACACTGCTCACATGTGGTAGGTTAGTGGCTACTGCACTAGACAGTGCAGGTCTGGCCCAGTCTTTTCATTTTACTGCTGAGAAAATTGGCAGAAGACGACTACGTCACTTAGACAGTATTATTGAGCTGACTGGTAGTCAATTCCTAGAATGCAGCTCTATTCCCTCCTGCATGCTTTTTTTTCTTTTTCTAAAACTCTGAAATGCAGTATAACAAAGCATGTTAATAATGAGCTTTGTTTGTTACTCCTGGGACATTCTTAGATGGGAACATGGGATTTGACTCCGTTTTTTTCTTCTTTTTTTTAATTAAAGGAAACCCAACGTAAAATTTAAAATTATAAAATGGGTATTACTTAGAATGTTTTCATGCTGCCTTGCCCATAGACCATCAGCAATGCCTATAGACTTGATTTGCTTTATATGGCAAAAATATGTCAAATTAATCACCTATGATTAATCACTTGAACACTGTTTTTATTACTATTTTCTTTTAGACCATGTCCATACACATGGGGAATTTTTTTTTTTTTTTTTTGAGACGGTCTCTCTCTGTCGCCCAGGCTGGAGTGCAGTGGTGAGATCTCAGCTCACTATGACCTCTGTCTCCTGGGCTCAAGCAGTTCTCCTGCCTCAGCCTCCTGAATAGCTGGGATCACAGGCATGCACCACCACGCCTGGCTAATTTTTGCATTTTTAGTAGAGATGGGGTTTTACCATGTTGGCCAGGCTGGTCTTGAACTCCTGACCTCAGGTGATCTGCCCGCCTCGGCCTCCCAAAGTGCTGGGATTACAGGCGTGAGCCACCAAGCCCAGACTTGAAATTTCTGTATTGTTTTAATCGTATGAATGCAATTTGGTGTCTTTTTTTCTTTTTTCTTTCACTTACCATTATAACCTGCAGAATTAAATAATTAATAAAAGTTAAGTAGTTCAATGTAACTTGAGGAATTCTAATTTGGAGGACATTATACTCATATGAGACTTATTAGCAAAATATAATGTTAAATTTAAAAATACTATATGAATTTCTCAGACTTTAATAGATCCTAGGTGCCCAGGGGTGACAGAACTTAATAATTGGATGGGAGAATATAGAGAAAGCAAGACAATACATGCTGGAAATGTGCTGAAAGTGCTTCAAGGGGAAACTATTACCCAATAACTAAAAAGAAACCTGCTTTCCTCTCCCTTTTTATGTAAAGTTGTGTATATTTCTTCTTGGTGGTGGTGGGCTGTATTTATTGGGGTTAGTATATTTATTAGTTGTCGATTGCTGTGTAACAAATACACCTTAACTTAGCAGTTTCAAGCAATTATTGTCACATACATTTGCTGATGGTCCGGAATTTGGGAGTGGCTTAGCTGCATGGTTCTGGCTGAGCCAGAACCTCTCATGAGTTTGCAGTCAAGCTGTTGGCTGGGACTGCAGTCATCTGAAGTCTCCTCAGCAGCTAGAGGATTCATTTCCAGGTTAGCTCACGTGGCTGTTGGCAGGCCTTAGGTCCTGGATGGCTATTGGCTGGAGGCCTTAGTTCTTCATCATGTGGACTTCTCCATAAGGCTGTTCATGACATGGCAGATGGCTTCCCCTTAGGTGGAATTATAAGGGGGCAAGGGCCAGGGTAGGGGTGGTATGGAGAGAGAGAAAACTACTAAGATGAAAGCTGCATTGCTTTTATAACCTAATATTGGAAGGGACATATCACTACTTGTGCCTTATTCTTTCAGTCACACAGCCCAACCTTGATACGTAATGGATACAGACTTAGAGAGACTACTCCAAAGACCAGGAGGTGAGGTTCACAGTCTTGAAGACTGGCCACCACGGCTGCCTTTTCCTTTTCAGGTCACTTGCAAGGGTTTTTGTTGCTATGCAGGTGGATGTGGGCATGTCGAAGGATACATGTTAATACAGGCCTTTGTTATGCAAACCTCTGCAGTAAAACAATGGATAATACAGCACTGCCAAGACAGTTATAGTGTTGAAGTGGAAAGGGAGGAATCAGAATTTCACATGATAGAACACCCAAAGTCTGCCTGTGCACATGTATCAATATGGCATTAGGGAGAAGTAAAAGAGTGACCTGAAAATCTTCCTAAAGTAATATTGTCTAGAAAGTTTGAAAGGTTTAATTGTGGCCAACAAGATTTCCTGAAGACAAAATGTTCCTGGGGCCTTAATAGTTACAAGGACTTTGCCAAATCAAGAAAGCAAATATATAGGAGTCTAAAAATTATTCAGTTTTGCATAATCATTTCAGAGTACCAATTATAATTGTATCTATTTTTAATTTTAAAAAGTTTCAGAAAAAAACAGAACCAATTACAATATTAAAAGGAAACAGAGGAAGGATATATTTGGGGGCCAATTATATTCCCATTTGGGCTGTTACTATAAAAATGGAAATATCAAAGATTTTAAAAAATGAGTATGGTAATAGAGTACAAATCTGCAAATAATGAATCAGTAATTATATCTTTATATCACACAGGATATGTTTGTGATATTGATGTTGTATTAATGCACTGTGAATTAATTAATTAATTTTGAGATTGAGTCTTGCTCTGTCACCCAGGATGGAGTGCAGTGGCACGATCTCAGCTCACTACAACCTCTGTGATATGATTTGGCTGTGTCCCCACCCAAATCTCATCTTGAATTCCTATGTGTTGTGGGAGGGGCCTGGTGGAAGGTAATTGACTCATGGGGGCAATTCTTTCCTGTGCTGTGCTCATGATAGTGAATAAGTCTCATAAGATCTGATTGTTTTTGTTTTGTTTTTCAAGACAGAGTCTCACTCTATTACCCAGGCTGGAGTGAAGTGATGTGATCTCAGCTCACGGCAGCCTCTGCCTCCCAGGTTCAAGTGATTCTCCTGTCTCAGCCTACAAAGTACCTGGGATTACAGTTGCCTGCCACCATGCCTGGTGAATTTTTGTATTTTTAGTAGAGACGGGGTTTCACCATGTTGGCCAGGCTGGTCTCGAACTCCTGACCTCAGGTGATCCACCTGCCTCAGCCTCCCAAAGTGCAGGGATTACAGGCGTGAGCCACCGTGCCCGGCACCTGCTTTTGATTTTATAGGCTCATGGGTAGAAGAGACTTCCAACTTGTCCAGTTGCCTTGTCTCAGGTGAGACTTTGGACTGTGGGCTTTTGAGTTAATGCTGAAATGAGTTAAGACTTTGGGGGACTGTTGGGAAGGCATGATTGATTTTGAAATGTGAGGTCATGAGATTTGGGAGGAGCCAGGGGTGGAATGATATGGTTTGGCTGTGTCCCCCACCCAAATCTCATCTTGAATTCTCACATGTTGTGGGAGGGACCTGGTGGGAGGTAATTGAATGATGGGGGCAAGTCTTTTCTGTACTGTTCTCGTGATAATTAAGTCTTATGAGATCTGATCATTTTAAAGAGAGGAGTTTCCCTGCACAAGCTCTGTCTCTTTGCCTGCTGCCATCCATGTAAGACATGACTTGTTCCTTCTTGCCCTCCGCCATGATTGTGAGGCTTCCCTGGCCACATGGAACTGTAAGTCCAATTAAACTTCTTTCCTTTGTAAATTGCCCAGTCTTGGGTATGTCTTTATCAGCAGCATGAAAACAGACTAATGCACTCTGCCTCTCAGGTTCAAGAAATTCTCATGCATTAGTCTCCCAGGTAGCTGGGACTACAGGTGTGCGCCACCACACGTGGCTAATTTTTGTATTTTTAGTAGAAACAGAGTTTCACCATGTTGGCCAGGCTGGTCTTGAACTTCTGACCTCAAGTGATTGACCTGCCTCAGCCTCCCAAAGTGCTGGGATTCAGGCATGAGCCACTACGCCTGGCCTGCACTGTAAATTTATAATCCCAGTGATTAGATATGGATATTAATGTTATTCATTTTCTTTTTACCTTAAATATTTTGTTTGTTTTTAATAATAATAATTTTTAAATATTTGAAGATATAAATATCCTTAAATACTTTTAAAGTCATGTTAAAAATTCTTCTGATTTCAAAAACAATGAAAAATTGACAATGCATTTGGAAATTGTAGATATATGAGAGTCCTAATTTTGAAAATGAGGCACTCTGGTACAGGTCAGTTGTATACGGACATTAGTACATTAGTACTGGTGATTTCTTCATGTTTGGCAGTTACAGTCAGGTACTTCTTTTATGAATGTAAAATTAGTAATTTATTTTATGACCAACTTTTCAGGAGCTCTTACTGTGAAAGTCTTTTTGCTACTGTGAGTTTTATTCAGTTAGAAACAGGAACCAGTTGTAAGCAATCTCTTGTATTGCTGCAAACAGTTTTTAAAACCTGCCAAATAAGCAATGCCTTACTATTCAAAAGAAAAAAAATCATTGGTTTAACTCCATAGTTCTTTGTTTTTTTTTTGTTGTTTTTTTTTTGAGATGGAGTCTCTCTCTGTCACCCGGGCTGGAGTGCGGTGGCACCATCTCAGCTCATTGCAACCTCCACCTCCCAGATTCAAGTGATTCTCCTGCCTCAGCCTCCCTAGAGTAGCTGGGATTACAGGCCTGCACCACCATGCCCAGCTAATTTTTGTATTTTTAGTAGAGACAGGGTTTCACCATGTTGGCCCGGCTGGTCTTGAACTTTTTACCTCAGGTGATCCCCCCACCTCGGCCTCCCAAAGTGCTGGGATTACAGACGTGAGCCACCACACCTGGCTCATATACATCCTTTCACACCAATTCAACTTTTTTTTTTTTCTTTTCTGAGACAGTCTTCCTCTGTCACCAGGCTGGAGTGCAGTGGTGTGATCTTGGCTCACTGCAACCTCCCAATTCTCTTGCCTCAGCCTCCCAAGTAGCTGGGATTACAGGCACGTGCCACCATGCCCAGCTACTTTTTGTATTTTTAGTAGAGATGGGGTTTCACCATGTTGGCCACGATGGTCTCGATCTCCTGACCTCATGATCCACCTGCCTCGGTTTCCCAGCAATTGTACTTCTAAGAATTTATTCTTGTTACCAATCAGGATTAGCTAGGTTAAGTTGAGGTAATAAACAATCTCAAAACATCAATGGCTTGAAATTACAAAGGGCTTTTAAAAATGTCTCACTAGGGCCATGGAAAGACTATCCTTTAAAACATATCTAAAGTGGCCTTGCCCGGTTGCTTATGCCTGTAATATCAGCACTTTGGGAGGCTGAGGCAGGCGGATCACCTGAGGTCAGGAGTTCCGAGGCCAGCCTGACCAGCATGGAGAAACTCCGTCTCTACTAAAAATACAAACAAACAAACAAACAAAAAGATTAGCTGGGCGTGGTGGTGCATGCCTGTAATCCCAGCTACTCAGAAGGCTGAGGCAGGAGAATTGCTTGAACCTGGGAGGTAGAGGTTGCGATGGGCCGAGATCACACCACTGCACTCCAGCCTGGGCAACAGGAGCAAAACTCCGTCTCAAAAAAAAAAAGAAAAGTTTTAATAATTGCTGTGTTTAACAACTGGCTTGTAACATTCCTGGAAATGCAACAACCAGCTCTCATGACCTCTTTTGGTCTGGCTCCCCGCACATAACTGTGCCACTGCCTTCTCCTTTGCCCACTGTTTCCAAATAAATAAGCCTGTTTGTTTAGTTAATAGGTGTTTATTTCTTTAAAAAAAAAATCTCCTTTCCTCCCATGCTATGGGGTAGGGAAGAGGAACTCCCTTTCTCCTACCCTTAGACTTCTCTGAGCAGGTGAACAAGTCACACGAAAGTTTCATGAGAGGCTTCACTGGGAGGCAAGGGAATGAAAGCCCGTGTGTTCCCGAGAGACTTCCTTGCATCTGACCGGCTCACTGCTGTCTTGGCATAACTTTGGGAGGGTCATATTCCCCGTTTGGGGTATGATTGAATGTTTAAAAAGTGGGATAGGCTGCATTGCTGCTGGTTTGTAGTTGGTGGAAGAGGGAGAAAGAGCCTGGCACATCCTCTGTCCTTCCTCTCCTCTTTTTATTTTTTTTTTCTTTTCTGTTGTCACCATCATATTCCTTGATGTCATTCCTGCCATTGTGAGCTGACAGGCCCTCCCGGGCCCTGGTGGACAGCCCGTAAGTAAGGAGGGGGAGAGCTAGGGAGGTGGGGGCAGATCACATCAACATCTTGCCGTTGGGCTGGGTCTACGTGGAGCCCCAGAAATGTTCCCCAGCCCATTCTTCCCAAGAATCAATGAGTAAAATCCGGGGCCTCCCACCTGAGGTCAGGGAACCAGGCCCTGGAGTGGAACTTGGGGGTGGAAAATGGCCTTCTTTGTCAACTAATTCATTCTCCAGAATTCAACTTGTTCACCGACTCGGTGGTGTTTGAAAGCAACTTTATCCAGGTACCCTCATGGAGCTCAGGGCCAGCTGTCTTTCTCTTTCCAAAACTTGTTCCTAGGGGTTGGTTAGGAAATGCTGTGGCCTTTGAAAGCCCTGGGGAGGACAAAGAAGCCACCAAAGCTAGAGAAAACCAGAGGGTCTGGGTCCCATGTTCACCTCCATTTATCCCTGTGGTATATTGGAGCTCCCTGCAGGTCATCTGCTTTAAGGAAATTGATTTATACCTTACAAAAGGAGAGATCAGAGCTCAGTCTCCAGGCAGGATCACAGGCCCTTTCTGGGTCACTTGTCCAAACTGGATGGTTACAGGGAATGAAGGTTGCTGTTAGAAACTCTGCTCTGAAATCCAACCTCCTCATTCTGGGATGGTTTAGAAACAGCCTTATTTGAAAGCAAAGACACTGGATAAATAGGCCTTGCCCAGATCCTACCATTCCCTAAGAGGGTGGTGGTGACATGACCAATGGAAGTGAGCCTGGGATGGAGCCCCTGGGAGTGGAGGGTGATCGTTTTCGTAAGTATCAAGTCGTAGGCAGGTGCTGCCTGCCTCCCTCTAATGGTCTAGCGTGAACCCGTGCTCCTGCGCAGGAGAGCATAATCAGTTAATCGGCCGGTAAGCACACACTAAACATTACTGCATGCAGAGCAGGAGGTGCAGAGAAAGATCAGAGAGTGTCCCTGGCCAGGAAGCCTATGAGTTTGGTTTACCTGTTATTTGGTAACTGTCTAAGCAAGCTGTATGTCAGAGAGTTTGCGCCAGCTGATGCCCCAGGCATGGCTGCAGAGCGCGTTAAAGGCATTCTTTCTGGACTTTGGCACTTGAGGGAGGCTTTCCAGAAGGGTCTTAAGCCATTCTTTAAGAGACTGCTGAGATTTTGGTGAGTGGAAGAGCAAGGGGGAGTATATCCCAGACAGAGGGGCTTCAGAGTACCTGAGGAAAGGCAGGGAGACTGGAATGCAGGGAGGTCTGCAAGACAAAGACCCATTCAAATGGAGGGGGAAAGCAGCCAGGGGTTATAGGAGAGAAGGTGGGAACAGTTGGAAGTGGGTCTTGGGCTTCATTTAGAGACTCTTTACAGAGCAGTGAGCTACTCCCTGATGGAGTCCCCCAGGTTTTGGAGAGCTGTGTTTATGGCTCCTGCTGCTCCTGTGCTGCCCCTGGGAGATGTGTAGTTGGGTGATCAGCTGGCAAATCTGGGGTGAGCTCATTCCTAACATACCCTTGGTGGAAACAGAGCAGTAACATGGGAAATCCAGTCTCAGGATCCAATTTCTAGTTATTTCTATTTGGGTGTAATGATTTGGCTGCAAATTTGTTCTCTTAATGTGTTTTCTATTCTTTTTTTTTTTTTTTTTTTTTGAGACAGAGTCTTGCTCCATCACCCAGGCAGCAGTGCAGTGACGTGATCTCAGCTCACTGCAACCTCTGCCTCCCGGGTTCAAGCAATTCTCCTGTCTCAGCGTCCTGAGTAGCTGGGTCTATAGGTGCCTGCAACCTTGCCTGGCTAATTTTTGTATTTTTAGTAGAGACAAGGTTTCACCTTGTTGGTCAGGCTGGCCTTGAACTCCTGACCTCAGGTGATCTGCCTTCCTTAGCCTCCCAAAATGCTGGGATTACAGGCATGAGCCACAGCACCCGGCCTTTAATGTGTTTTCCTTGGCCTAATACTAAAACTGTTTAGATTATCTGAATGGACACTAAGTGACCAAGGTAGTAGCAAACTCAGAAACTGCTAGGGAGAGGCTGAATCCCACAATAAAGTTCAAAGTTTGATTTTTTAAAGAAATGTTTTGGCTGGGCGTGGTGGCTCGCACCTGTAATCCAAGCACTCTGGAGGCCAAGGTGGGTGGATCACCTGAGGTCGGGAGTTCAAGAACAGCCTGACCAACATGGTGAAACCCCGTCTTTAAAAAAAATAATAAAAAATAAAAAGAAATGTTTTGATAGAGACAGGATCTCACTATGTTGCCCAGGCTGGTCTTGAACTCCTGGCTTCAAGTGATCCTCCTGCTTTGGACTCCCAAAGTGCTGGGATTATAGGCATAAACGACCACACACAGCTCAAAGTTTACTTGAAGTGATGCAATCCACATATTAGTTATAGTTGTCATCGTTGCCGTACAGTTACACTGCTTCCTCTCTCCCTTCTCCACAGCACCATCACCATCATCATCCCAAAGCAGCATCACCCACAAACATTTATTGGGCACTTACTCTCAATGTGTACAATCCTCTGTGTTTTGCAGAGGACGTGAATTTCATTCCTCAACCTGGGCTCCATAAAGTGTCACTTTTTTTTTCAAAATCACTTTTCTTGGAACACCGTCTGGTCAGGCTGGTGGGAAATTACATTTCAGTCATCCCCGGTGCTTTCTCTTGTCCCCACTTCCACCAAGGACTGTGCAATGGTGTCGATGGTTTTACAAAGTCTAGAACGTTGGCTGGGCATAGTGGCTTGTATCTGTAATCCCAGCACTTTGGGAGGCTGAGAGGAGAGGATCAAACAGGAATTTGACACCAGTCTGGGCAACATCGTGAGACCCCATTCTCTATTTTATTTATTTATTTATTTATTTTTGAGACGGAGTTTCACTCTTGTTGCCCAGGCTGGAGTACAGCAGTGTAATCTCAGCTCACTGCGACCTTGCCTCCCGAGTTCAAGGGACTGTCCTGCCTCAGCCTCCCCAGTAGCTGGTATTACAGGCATGTACCACCACGCCTGGCTAACTTTGTATTTTTAGTAGAGACGGGATTTCTCCATGTTGGTCAGGCTGGTCTCGATCTCCTGACCTCAGGTGATCCACCCGACTTGGCCCCCCAAAGTGCTGGGATTACAGGCATGAGCCATCGCACCTGGCCCCATTCTCTATTTTCTAAAAAAGGTGTAGTTATTGGGAGAAGGCCCTCTGGCCTTGGGAACATAGGGGTCCCTCCTCATACGTTCCTTACCCGGGTCCCTGTGGCTCCTAGTGGCCATACCTCTGGTGCTTTTCTGCCAGCCATGCACAGTGAGGTGGGGGGGTGTCTTAGCTGAGACATTGTGCCCAGTGCCAGGCCACGAATCCAGTCTTTCTGTCCTGCGACAGCCCCCTGGTGCTTCCAGAGAATAGGTCCTCATTCCACTCAAGACCCAGCAACAAGATGGCCCCTTCCTCATCCTGGGATTAGTGCTCCAAACCTCTCTCAACTCAGGCTGTCTGGGTCTTCCCCATTCAACAGCTTTTTCCTCACTTTCCTCCCCTTCTGGACTTTGTTCACACAATCTCCCTTCTAGGCCACTAGAAACCAGGGCCGGCTTCTCCTACCCAAGGGTGGGGGAATGAAAACCTCAATGCCACTCAGCTTTTTCTTGCTAGTGCATCTTTTTACAGTTAGATAAAACAGAGGACACAGAGAAGGATAACACAGGGCTCCTGAGGCCAGGGACCTCGAAGTCTATTTGGGGAAACCAACGAAAAGGATCAATAGCAGGTCAGGGCCCAGCCCTGTGTGCCGTACACCTGCCCCCCCAGATGAAGTGCCCCTTTCCAGCATCTGTATCTTTCCACCCTTTGTTTTCTGCTTCTTTCTGACCCACGTACCTCGGGCTGATTTCTAGGTCACTAAGCCCGGGAACTGGAAAGATGTCTGTGAAAGGTCTACCACTGTGATCCTTGGGGTGACCTCCTCAGTGCCCTCCCTGCCACTCCCCAATGTCCTCCTGATGGCCAATGTTACCTGGCCCCAGGGTCCGTTTTCCACCTGGAACACACCTGGTGATGCCCCAGTCATCACCCTCAGCAGGTAAAGGCTTGAGGGGAGGGGCTGGAAGGGATGGAATGATTGACTGGGATATGCATTGCTTTGCAGCTGGATTTTAGATCAAAAGAAAGGACAGTGTTCTTTAGTGCATAAACCCTGTAGAACTCATTCATTCATTTGTTTAGCAAGTATATATGTATGTACGTATGTATGTATGTATGTATTTAGAGACAGAGTTTCACTCTTGTTGCCCAGGCTGGAGTGCAGTGGCGCAATCTTGGCTCACTGCAACCTCCGCCTTCTGGGTTCAAGCAACTCTCCTGCCTCAGCCTCCCGAGTAGCTGGGATTATAGGTATGTGCCACCACAACCAGCTAATTTTGCATTTTTAGTAGAGACAGGGTTTCTCCACGTTAGTCAGGCTGCTCTTGAACTCCTGACCTCAGGTGATCCACGCACCTCTTGGTCTCCCAAACTGCTGGGATTACAGACATGTGCCACCACGCCCGGCCTAGCAAGTATTTATTTAGTGTCTGTATATACCAAGCAATGTGTTTTGTGCAGGGATAGGGCAGTATGCAGTCTTTGTCTACAGCCTAAATTTTGAGAATCTTGGCTTCCTTTTGTGTAAGTGTGTGTGTGCATGTGTGTGTGTGTGTGTGTGTGTGTAGACACATTTCCATGTCTTTTAAAATCTCTTTTTAAATATCATTTTGATAATTTCTATTCAGTAATATGAATGAATTAAAATTTACTTGACTAGTCCCCTAATATTAGACATTTAGAAATGTTTCTTTTTGTCAATATAGAGGGGGTTTCCAAGGAAGAGGTGGGGATATGAAAGTCAAACACAACTATGAAGTGCTGAGATTGAAAAAAAAAAAAATACTAGATTTACAGGAGACATCCATCCTTTTCCTTGACCTTTCAACACAGCAAATCAGGATACAGAGAGAAAGAGTCCTAGAAACTGAGTCAGGAAATCTTAGTTCCAGGTCATACTTAATAAGATCTAAACTTGGGCAAATCACTTAGCCTCTCTAAGCCTCAGCCTTGAAATCTGTAAAGTGGAATTAGTCATACTTATCCTGGCAAGACACAGTGGCTCACATCTGTAATTCTAGCTCTTTGGGAGGCCGAGGTGGGAGGATCACTTGAAGCCAGGAGTTCAAAACCAACCTGGGCAACATAGGGAGATCCTGTTTCTACCAAAAACTTCCAAAAAAAATTAGTTGGGCATACTGGCACACACCTGTATTCCTATTAAAGTCCTGGCAATTGGAGAGGAGTCAGTCTTAGTAATCACCCACACTTTCATTACACACGCTTTCTCCCTTCAGCATCCCCCAGGCAGAAAGGTAGGAGGCCAGTGATGCTGAGCCACCTCTAGGTGGGCACCCACACGGTCAGTTGAAACCACGGGCTCCCCCATGGGAATGTCCTGATTATGCCCAGGCTTCTCCCCCTGAAGTATGTGGAGCTACGAATCTGTGACCGGCTCCAACGTATCCTGAGGGTCAGGACAGTGACCGAGAAGATCTACTACCTGAGGCTCCACGAAAACACCCAGAGACTGTGTTTCAATTCTGGATCCGCTTGGTGAAAATTCTGCAGAAAGGCCTGTCCATCACCACCAAAGACCCGAGAATCGAATTCACTCACTGCCTGGTGCCCAAGATGCCCACCAGCTCCACGGAAACAACAGTAAGTGGTCCTCCCTCTGGGACCTGTCAAGAAATAAGTTTTATATATATATATACACACATATATATATGTAAGTGCCTCTGTGTGTGTGTGTGTGTGTAGACACGTTTCCATGTCTTTTAAAAGCCTTTGTAAATATCATTTTGATAATTTCTATTCAGTAATATTAATGAATTAAAATTTACTTAATCAGTTTCTAATGTTAGACATCTAGAAATCAATCTTTCTTTCTTTCTCTCTCTCTCTCTTTTTTTTTGAGATAGAGCGTTGCTTTCACCCAGGTGGGAGAGTAATGGTGTGATCTCAGATAACTGCAACTTCCACCCCCCAAGTTCAAGTGATTCTCGTGCCTCTGCCTCCAGAGTAGCTAGGATTACAGGCACGTGCCACCACGCCCAGCTAATGTTTGTATTTTTAGTAGAGACAGGGTTTCACCATGTTGGCTAGGCTGGTCTCAAACTCCTGTCCTCAAGTGATCCACCCGCCTTGGCCTCCCAAAGTGCTGGAATTACAGGCGTGAACCACTGTACCTGGCCTTTATTGGTTTATTACTGTAAATAATGCTAAAACAAGTATTTATGTGTATCATCTACATTTCTGATAATATTCTCAGATTGGTGTTTAGAAGTAGAATTCAAAGAGCATGAACACTTTCAAGGCTGTTAACACATACTACCAGATTATTTCCATACAGATCATATCAAATTATACCCTCACCAATTGAGCGTCTGTGGGCCAGGCGCAGTGGCTCATACCTGTAATCCCAGCACTTTGGGAGACTGAGGCAGGTGGATCACCTGAGATCAGGATTTCAAGACCAGCCTGGTCAACATGGCGATACCCTGTCTCTACTAAACATACAAAAATTAGCCGGGTGTGACGGTGGGCCCCGTAATGATACTGGGGAGGCTGAGGCAGGAGAATCGCTTAAACCGGGGAAGTGAAGGTTGCAGTGAGCCAAAATCGCCACCCGTTCACTCCAGCCTGGGCGAAAGAGTGAAACTCTGTCTCAAAAAAAAAAAAAATTAGTGTCTGTGTCACTGTGTATTCTGTTACAATTGAGCAGTAAATGTTTTAATAAATTTCCCGGTATAATAGGTAAAAAAAAAAAAGGGGCATCTCTTTGATTTTCAGTGAGTTTCAGCATTGTTATATGTATATACATATGTAACAATTGTTACATTGTTATGTATTTATAGCTATATATATATAAGACTGTTTATATATTATATATATCAATGCCATATATGTATATATACATATATATACAATGCCATATATATGTATGTGTGTATATATATACACACAATGCCATATATGTATATATACAATGCCATGTATGTACATACATGCATATATACAATGCCATGTATGTACATACATGCATATATACAGTGCCATATATGTACATACATGCATATATACAATGCCATATATGTATATACATGCATATGTGCAATGCTATATATGTATATATGGCATTGTCTGTTGTGTTCTTTGGCCATTTTTCTATTGGCAATCTTGTGTTTCTCTAAATTGATTTGTAAAATAAAACTTTTGCTACATCAGGATTTTTGACCCTTTAATTACAAGCTTTTGCAGATATTTCCTCAAGTATTTGCCCTTCTTCTTTGGTTTATTTAGGGTATGTCTTTGACACACATAAGGCCTTTCCAGGTCCTGCTTGGTGCAGAAGCACAGGAAAGAAGGCCAATAGATTAGACTGTTCAAAACCTTCAGAATTCAGAATCTAAATGCTTTTTCTTCTCTCACTTAAGTTGTGTGCTTCAGGTATGTTGTCATTGACTTTGAGGGTCAGCAGTTTTACAGCCTGACAGCTCTGCCTCTGAATATTCAGATCTGCACTCTGGACAGAGCAGCCGCCATAGTTGACCAGGGAGCATGTGTGACCCTGCCAGCGGTCCTGTTTTTTGTCTGATGATTCTGGGGGCTTAATGCTGAAGGAACAGATTCCCAGGGCTAGGCTGTGCAACTCAACTGTGATAGGGGTTTGTGATATTACAAAATTCTGCCCCAAGGAGGCCAAGAACACTCTCAGCAGACACCTGACTCTAAATTTCTCCATCCAGCCTGAAAACAGCCTCCTGTCAACCCCCCAGCCCAGCGAGACTCTCATGCTGCTGGCGGCTGAGCAAACCAGTAGCAGTTTCTCACAGCTCTTAGGAAAGCCCCAGCTCACAGCAGACAGGTGGGTGCTTCGTGGGGGTCAGCTCCAGATCCCTTCCTCCAGCGTGAAGTCATGGGGTCAATGACACCCTCTACCAACCTAGCTCAGTTCCTTTGTATTCTAGATAGTCATGCACATGGCTTTTTCTGTCAAAAAAAAAAAAAAAAAAAAGCCATGTACATGACTATCTAGAATACAGGCTTACATTTATTGTAAGCCTGTCTTTGAAAACAAGGACTTTGGCTCTTTGATCTGAATATTCACTCCTAAGGCAAACCCCAGTGTTTTCTAATGACAGGTGTTCAATAAAAGGAGTAAGGGATGAGAAAATTAATGCAAAGAAGTGTCAGCTAACAAAGCAGACTCATGGTGGAGTTAGCTATTGACTATTTCCAATCCAAGCTTGCAAGGGTCCCTGGGGTAAAACCCTAGTTCTCTCAGCCTCATCTGCCTCTTCTTCTTCTTTTATTTTATTATCATTATTATTATTATTTTTGGAGACAGAGTTTCACTCTTGTGGCCTAGGCTGGAGTGCAATGGCCTGATCTCTCGGCTCACTGCAACTTCCGCCTTCTGGGTTCAAGTGATTGTCCCACCTCAGCCTCCCAAGTAGCTGGGATTACAGGTGCCCACCACTGCACCCACGTAACTTTTTGTACTTTTTATTTGCTCATTTTTGAGAAGGAGTCTTGCTCTGTCGCCCAGGCTAGAGTGCAGTGGCACCATCTCAGCTCACTGCAAGCTCTGCCTCCCAGATTCAAGCAATTCTTCTGCCTCAGTCTCCTGAGTAGCTGGGATTACATGCGCCTGCCACTGCGCCTGGCTAATTTTTGTATTTTTAGTAGAGACGGTGTTTCACCATGTTGGCCAGACTGGACTCGAACTCCTGACCTTGTGATCACCAGCCTTGGCCTCCCAAAGTGCTGGGATTACAGACATAAGCCACCATGCCTGGCCAATTTTTTGTATTTTTAGTAGAGGCGGGGTTTCACCATGTTGGACAGGCTGGTCTCGAATTCCTGACCTCAGGTGATCCACCCACCTAGGCCTCCCAAAGTGCTGGGAATACAGGCATGAGCCACTGCACCCGGCCCTCACCTGCCTCTTCTGCAAAATGGACAGAATAAGGGAAACAACCAGTAGCTCCAAAGTTTCATTAATTTACTAATAATTGTATTAGATTCTTTCTGTAACAAGTGTTAGAAACTCAAAGCAAGACAGTGTAACCAATATGCTGAACAAGTGCAACTTGTAGGGTAGCATCAGAATGCAAATTTATTTTGTCTGCCCTTCATAACTTTTTCAGTGGGAGAAGTTTTCCTCTTGCCCCTGGATAAAGGCTGGCTTTCTGGGCAGGCCACATAGCATGTGGGCTCTCTCTGAGAATATAAAAGGTCCTTTGTCCCATTTAAATTGCAAAAGCAGCCTCAATTCTGAAATTAAAATATCTAATGTCTAAAAATTATCAAAACTCTGAACTTATCACACCTTCTCCTTAGCTCCCTATCAAGGTGACCTTTCCTAGAGTGGAACTGGGTTGTCACTCTTCTTTTTCTGTTTCCTGTTTAAAGTTAACATTTTTCCTCTTAGGAGCTTCTTTTCCTTCCTTCCTTCCTTCCTGCCTCTTTTTCCTCCCCTCCCCTCCCTACCCTTCCTCTCCTCTCCCCCTCCCCCTCTCCTTTCCTTTCCTTTCAACAGTATCTCACTCTGTTGCCCAGGCTGGAGTACAGTGCCATGATCTTGGCTCACTACAGCCTCAATTTCCTAGGCTCAAACAATCCTCCTGCCTCGGCCTCCCAAGTAACTGGGACTCCAGGCACACACCATCACACCTGGCTATTTTTTATTTTTATTTTTATTTTTAGTAGAGGCAAGGTCTTGCTATGTTGCCCAGGCTGGTCTCAAACTCCTGAGTTCAAGTGATTCTCCCACCTTGCCTCCTAAAGTGCTGGAATTACAGTCATGAGCCATCACAGCTGGCCAGGAGCCTTCTTGGGTTCTTTGAAATCTCTTTTTGACCCCTCACCTGCAACACTTCCCTTTCATCTGGCCACCCAGCAACTACCTGCCCCCTCCCCCAGCCAGCTGTGGCTCTGCAGGGTCCATGCCATCCCAAGCACTAGCTATCCCATCACCCCTTTAAGGAGTCCTCTTGGGTAGGGCTTACAGTGGCTCCAGGCTTGTATGTACTTTCTCTCTCTCTCTCTAGCACAGTCCACATCTGGTCCTCAGGAAACATCCCCTCATATTTTGACCAGGCACTGGAAAGGAAGACCTCGCTTCCTAGACACAGAAGCAGCTTTCTCCCAGAGCCCAGGAGCCACAGCTCAAGCTCCCTGGGTTGTCCCAGGAAGGCCCTCTCTTTCAGCTTGAGGAGAATGAGCCAGCAGCCCTTTACAAAGGACTCATATGACAGCCCAAGCCCTTGGTTACCAAGGCTGGCAATCCCTCAGGCAGCCCAGCTCACTCTCACTTCCCTGATCGTCAATTTTTGGTCCCCTGGATTTTGTCTTTGAGTCATAATACATTAGATTCTCAACACACTGCGGCAATGCTTAAGGTTCGAAGAGTTGTCTGTTCCTCCGGCAGGGCAGGCCTTAGCTCCGGGCTCCCTCCTCTCCTCTGTGGCTTTCTCTCCTCAGGTTGCCTTTAACGTCATTGCACATATGCATATTGTTACTGCCCCGCATTTCCATATTTCCACATATGTTCAAGGCACTGGCGCTGGAAAAAGGCATAATTAGAAAGTGGGTGTTTTTTTTTTTTTTTTGAGATGGAGTCTTGCTCTGCCACCCAGGCTGGAGTGCAGCGGCACCATCTCGGCTCACTGCAAGCTCTGCCTCCTGGGTTCAAGCGATTCTCTTGCCTGAGCCTCCTGAATAGCTGGGATTACAGGTGCGTGCCACCGTGCCCAGCTAATTTTTGTATTTTTAGTAGAGACAGGGTTTCACCATGTTGGCCAGGCTGGGCTTGAACTCTTGACCTCAAGTGATCTACCCACGTTGGCCTCCGAAAATGCTGGGATTACAGGCGTGAGCCACTGTGTCCAACCGAAAGTGATTTTTAAGTTAAATTTTAACTATGTTTTATTTTTCTTCTGTTGCTTTCAATAACCCCAAAATTCCCTGGCCTCCAACAGGAACAATGACACTGCCACTGAAACAGGCAATTACAGAAGCTATAAGATACCCTCGCCAGTGGCATCTCCAATCAATTTGAATATACCCATGAGAGCTGCTTTGAGCCACAGCCTCTGGGAACAAGAGGACCCTCATGAGCACTTTCTACAAGTTCCTGCAGCCAGTTCCCTAGGAGAGCACTTGTTGGGACCCTGACACCAGACAAAGCATGCTCTTCCTGGCATGTGTGTACTTGCTACCACCTCTTACAACACTCCTTTCCCACTGTGGGTCAGGGGACCATGGCAGAGGTAAGATGGTGTTTCCAGCAAGGTGCTTCTGTACTTCCGCCAATAAACCTCCAAGTGAGTCTCTCATTATTGTAGGTTGTGCTATTGGGAGGCTCCAGTTTGGGAAAGGACTGACTGAGAACAGGAGTACAGTTTTGGAAAAATAGGTGGCAAAAACTACTGTCTGTGTATCAGTCCATTCTTGCATTTTTATAAAGAAGTACCTGAGACTGGGTATTATTTATTTATTTATTTATGATGGAATCTCGCTCTGTCGCCAGGCTGGAGTGCAGTGGCGAGATCTCGGCTCACTGCAACCTCTGCCTCACGGATTCAAGCAATTCTCATGCCTCAGCCTCCTGAGTAGCTAGGATTACAGGCATGCAGCACCACACTCAGCTAATTTTTGTATTTTTAGCAGAGATGGAGTTTCACCATGTTGGTCAGGATGGTCTCGATATCCTGACCTCATGATCCTCCCGCCTCAGCCTCCCAAAGTGCTGGGATTAGAGGTGTGAGCCACTGTGCCCACCCTGCCTCCCTGGTTTCTTTCTTACCTATGTATTCCAAAACTTCTAGACCAAACTGTAAATTTAAATGCCACAAGCATACCCTATGTACAAAAATGAGAGAAGGATTAATTTAAATAGCATACATCACTGCAAAGAAAGAAATACAGGTGGAAGTTTTAGTTCTTATTTCGGCTTCTTGGTTATAAGTCAGTGGTAGTTGTTCTTTATGACTTCCCTCCTATACTACCATTCCAGGTACCTCTTGCTTTGACTGACTTCTTTCCGTGGTAGGGAGTCCGCAGACTTTCACTCCTGGAAAGCCTAAGCCCTGGATGGTTTTGCACATGTAGAGTTGTGTGATCTTCTGTTGACGGAGCAGGAGCTGTGAAGAGGCATCTCAGTTTCCTCTGAATACCATTCCTACTCCTCTCTGCCTCCGTTTCATAGAGCCATCTTGTTGCTTTTAATAATAACAGTCAATCCACTCCAACAACTCCAAAACCCCCTTCTACACATAACACTATGCACTCCTAATGGCAGGAGGAGCCAAAAATGGCAGCCGCAGCTCAGTTTTCAGTTAGTGGAATGATTTTTGTGTCCCTGTTGAAATCACTTTCACCCTTAGGTATTAAAATCTCCAAACTTTATATGTGCAATAAATTTTTTTCTTTTTAAACATCTTTTCCCACATGTTCTATGCAATTTTTCATACAATTCTTTCTTAAGAAACTCCTGGAGGATGTACTCCATTAAAATGAAGTCAACTCAGAAAAACATGGCTTCAGGAAAGGGGTGGGATCAATGCAGGAAAAAAGTAAAGGCAATATGCAGGTGAAGAAAGATGAAGAGAGAGCCAGAATGACAGAAGAACAGCAGCCCCGGAAAGCAGTCAGCTCTTACCAGAGCAGGAGAGAGGTCTCTGCTAAATGCATCTCCACAAAGATCAAATTGATGGAATACCTGATGTGTTTGAATACACTAACAGAGTCACACATATGGCAAAGTTTAGGGGTGTGTTAGGAACAGGACTATTAAACCAAGCAAACAAAAAATAATATAACTATTTACTCCAGGAGGAAGAAGTTGTACAAAAAAAAGAAATATAAGTATGTACTGTATCTTTGACTATTCATAATACTGCACACACTGAATACAGATTGAGTCAAAGTAGAGGATGGTTGAAGGGCAATTTGGGGGGGTGGGGGAAAGGGGGAAGGAAAAAACAGTGAAGATTAAATCCTTCTCTTCCATGGCTGGAAGTTCTGTGCCCCAGAATTCCCATGGTTCCTGCGTGTTCTCCAAGCTGATCTACATCTGAGGGCTCATTGCCTCTGGTTTCCAGGTGGATTTGGCCAGTGGGAGGCCCAGGCAGGCGATCAGAGAGGATGAGGAGAATGAGGTCGGGACAACTATTCCCTCCCTTGTGGTCACATAAGGTAGGCTGTTAACAGAGGGAAACTGTCAGAGGCATTTGAACCAGAGCAACTCCATCTTGATTGGGAGCTGGGTAAAATAAGGCTGAGACCTACTGGGCTCCATTCCCAGGAGGCTAGGAATTCTTAGTCAAAGGATGAGATAGGAAGTTGGAACAAGTTACAGGTCACAAAGACCCAGCTGATGAAACGGGATGCATAAAGAAGCCAGCCAAGACCCACCAAAACTAAGATGGTGATAAAAATGACCTCTGGTCTCCCCAGTGCTCATATATGATAATTATAATGTATTAACATGCGAAAAGGCTGCTATTCTCTGATAAACTTGCTTTCACTTTATGGACTCTCCCTGAATTCTTCTTGCACGAGGTCCAAGAACCCTCTCTTGGAATCTGGATCAGGACCCCTTTCCGGTAAGAAAACTTCTCCTCTGGTGGTGGCTTCCTCTATTAGACTCTCCCGGATCCAGTAACCACTCCCTCCCATCACCCTTCAGATCCCTGGTATGGACTTAGCTAACTGGATGCCCCCATCCTGAACTGTGTAACATGAGCAGGAACGTCAGTCATCTCCATGCAGGCGTGGCAGTGGGGGACACCATCCTGGTGAGGCAGTTCCAGCTGTGAGACAGTTGCTGGACTTCCCTCCAGCTTATTGCTTTTTGGTTCTGGCCTATTCTCCATGCCTGGTTCCCTTAACCTTCAGTTGGTGTGAAGAGCTCCCCAACAGTCTTCCAATAAATCCCCTTTGGCTTGGGTTGGCTGCACACTTTCCATGTGTAGAGCCATGAAGTCTAATTGATGTGGGTCTGTGCCCAGAAATGTGGATGCTGTGTAGGGAAACATGCCAACCATATGTGTCTATTCATTGTGTATCTGCCAGTGCCTGGGTCCGTCCTACTAGACTGACCCAGATAAAGGGTCTGTTTCTTGTTAAATAAATCAATTTCTGCCATAGCCAGCTCTGGCTGCTCCACATTGTTTCTCCCACAAAACAGGGGGAAGAAACAACGGCTCTTGCTGCCTGGGCTCATCCCTGAAGCTGATTTCTCAGAATCTATTTCTTAGATGAAAGTAACACCACACAAGGGATCGGTAAAACTTCTAATGACCAACATACACACCATTTAAAAGAGAAAAGAAACAAAACATTGTTATCCAGAGTCAAGTGAACTCCACCAGAACATGACATGTGCAAAAACAATCCTCAAGACAGTGTAAAAATGCTTCTTAAAGTTTCTGAGATGGAATTCAGAGACAAGAGAAAACATCCTCAAGGAATAACACCCAAATGGACCCTCTTAAAACTGTGATGGAAATGAGATGAAAGCTTCACAAGTGCCTTTGTAAAGTCTTGAGAAAAATAATAAGCAGAGGGTTAATTACGGCTGTAGGTTTGTTGATGAGGCAGCAGGCAGGGAAGCAGAGAAGCTGGGAGCATGAATGTATAGAAACACACGGTTCTGGGGGGATTCATGAATGACCTCCCAGAAACACAGGTCATGAAAACACAGGGGGCCCATCTCAAGAAATCCAACATCATGGCTTCAAAAGTAGTTCCAATTACTGAGAGTGGTAAAGCTTCATAATTTAAAACGAGCATTTAGAGTTACTAAGGCTGAGGCCATTTACAGAAGCTGTAACCTGAGTGGAAACCACCAGAACTACCACAAACTACACATAGCCTAAGAGAAGGCGGTTCTGGATTTTGCTCTGTCTCTGATTCCTGCCTGATTTAGAACAAATCAATTTATTTCCCCATTGGGCGTTCTAATAGAAAATTAGATAATTTCCTTTTAGTAAACTATCACCGAATTTTTAAATTATATCCAAACAAACCCTGCTTCTGGTGTTAATAATTGCAATAGCAGCCAGAAACACACCATGTATCCATGACATGCAAATAAATATTCACAGTTGGTGTATTCTAAGTTGCTTTTATAACCTTTCTAAAGTCTCCAAATTAAGTACACTGCCTTGGACAAGGAAGGAAAGGAATGTCTGTGACATCCATCCCTCCTCTCAGTCCGTTCAAGGGCCATATCTGGATGCAAGAAGAATTCGGTATTTTGGGGTCCTGCCACTCTGTCTGCAGCCATCATGGTACCTAAGCTTAAGTTCCATGAGCGGAAGCTGCTGGAGCAGGTGGACTTCCTGAACTGGGAGGTCACGGACCTGCACAGGCTGCCTCCCGGCTGCGGAGGGAGGCTGACACACGCTGCAGCCAGCCAAGCCTCCCATGCCAGAGCGGCCCAAGCACTGCTGGACAAGCTGTACGCTCTGGACCTGGTGCCCACACACGGCTGGCTCGAACTCTGCAACATTGCCAGGGCTTTATCCAGGCCTTGTCCTTGTCGCCACTGCCTCCTGCCCACTGTGCTCCTCAGGCTGCAGGGCTTTCATGGAGCAATGCCATGTGCGCGTGGGCCCCGGGTGTGGTTACCGACTCTACCTTTCTTTGTCCTGTGCTGCATGGAGGACTTTGTCGGCTCATCCAAGTTCATGGCGCATGCTGTGGTACAACGAGGAGTGCAATGACTTCGATCTGGAAGACTTGCTGGTCTCCCAGTCTCCACAGCTGCCTGTCTTTTACAGATGGGAAAACTGATGCTGGAGATTCTGTGAGGGCGCTCTCCCCAAGAGTGTCAGCAAGTTGTAGGTTCTTAGATTCCTCAACAGCAGGCCATGCGCAGAGCCAAGGTGGGGAGAGGGTGTGGTCCCTGTTTTCCAGGAATTTTTCTTAGTATTCTTAGTACTTGGATTACTGATTATTAAATGACTGTGCCTTGGGAGACAGTGGAAAGTGGTCTGGTGCTGCACTGTGGAATTGTTAGCTTGTGTTGGAAACTTTGTAGTGTAAAAGCAAGAACTCCAGCCGGGCACGGTGGCTCAGCCTGTAATCCCAGCACTTTGGGAGGCTGAGGTCAGCAGTTCAAGACCAGCCTGGCCAACATGGCGAAACCCGTCTCTACTAAAATACAAAAAATTAGCTGGGCATGGCAGTGTGCACCTGTAATCCCAGCTACTCAGGAGGCTGAGGCAGGAGAATGGCTTGAACCTCAGAGGCAGAGGTTGCAGTGAGCCGAGATTGTGCCACTGCACCCCAGCCTGGGCGACAAAGCGAGACTGTCTCAAAAACAAAAAGAAAACAAGAACTCCACATATCCCCCAACCCCACCCTGCCCCACACACCCCCGTTTCCCTTCATGGTCTTGTAGCAGGACTGGTTCAATTTACTCAACTCAGATTCTTGCTCCTGGTCATGATGAAGCTGTGTACAGATAATGGAGAGTTTGGGCTCAAGTTTTCCTAAAATGGTGGACGCTTTCGTGTTTAGATTCTCTCCTTCATTTAAAGGAATGCTTTTGTAATGCCAATCAATGCCCCAACTGCCTTTAAGTGTGAAGAAGAAGGTGACAAAGGTGAAGAAGACGAAGAGGAAGATGAAGAAGAAGGAGGAGGAGGAGGAGAATGTGGCAACCAGTGGTAGGGATTGTCACACAAACATACTCAGGATGCTCCATTGGTAAATGTTTGGCATTTTTTAGTGTCTCCACATCTATAATCTAATGAGATTCTCGTAATTGTGTAAGATAGCTCTATTACTAACTCTACTTCACAGATGATCAGAAAAGGAAAGCCCAGAACCGCCTAAGGGGTTAACAGGCCTTATGCATACAGGCATGAGCTTCAGGCAGCTTGTGATCCTCAAAGTCCAGCAGGCATTGGGGCGATGGCCTCTGGGCCTCTCCTCACAGGGGTCAGCCCCATTTTGCCCACTCCTCTCAGCTGTCATCACTGAGACCTTGGGTTGCAGGCTCAGCCCAGCCCAGCTTCTAAGCCAGTATACCCGATGGAAGGCTGTGCCGTGGGTGTTCAGCCTTCAGCATGTGCAGTCTGGGATGAGCCATGTTCCTATGATAGGCATGGGGATGTCCTGACCTTCCCTACCCCTCACCCCATTGACTCAATTATTGCAGGGATTTGAACCCTTCTCTGACCCCAGCACGATCCCCCTGACATTGCCCTGACTGACTCCAGAGGCCTTCCCTGGACAACTGGACCTGCTTCCCATATTCCTTGATATTATCTGTTCACGTTTTTCCAATTATCTTTCATTTTCTCTCTCTCTCTCTCTTTTGTTTTTTGAGACAGAGTTTCATTCTTGCTGCCCAGGTTGAAGTGCAATGGCATGATCTCAGCTCACCTCAACCTCTGCCTCCCAGGTTCAAGCCATTCTCCTGCCTCAGCCTCTCAAGTAGCTGGGATTACAGGCATGCGCCACCGTGCCTGGCTAATTTTGTATTTTTAGTAGAGACGGAGTTTCTCCATGTTGGTCAGGCTGGTTTCAAACTCCTGACCTCAGATGATTCACCTACCTCAGCCTCCCAAAGTCCGTGAGCCACCAGGCCCAGCCTCTCTCTCATTTTAAACATCAGACAACTAAATCTTATCACTGTAAGCATTTTTTTATTTTTATTTTTTTTTAAAGCATGCTTTTAAAGAAAATATTTGCTGGACATGGTGAATTATGCCTATAGTCCCCGCTACTCAGGAGGCAGAGGTAGGAGGATCACTTGAGCCCAGGACTTCAAAGCTGCAGTGAGCTATGATCACACCAGGGCACTCCAGCCTGGGCAACACAGCAAGACCTGGGCAAGACCCTATCTCTTAAAAAAATAATAAGATAAAATATTTAATCTTTTCTCTGGAAACTTTTCTAGAACTCGACGTGTTCCTCCAACCTTCTTAAATCTGTGTACCTGATTAAACAGCCCTCTGCATGGCCCTAATTGAATCCCTTGTTGCCAGGAAACCACATAAGTGCATTTCTTAAAATCATTTGTAATCCAGACATAGCTCAGGCCTCTTTCCCCTTTGAAAAGGCAGATATATATTTCTCATTCCCTCCACTGATTTCTGCCTCCAGCATCAATGCATACATCACTGTTTTATACCCAACCATTCTGACCACAGAACTCAGTCCTTTGTTGACTTCTAAAGAAATCTATACTGAGAATTTTGTGAGTCTGGTGGACTCTATTAAAGATTAAGAGGTCGCCTAATAGGGCCTCCTCCATCTTGACAGCTCCTCCTCCTGCATCCCAGCCCATCTGGCTTCCTATCCCTTCTTCCCAGACTCCCTCCCAGCTTCCAGTTCTTCCTCTACCATGCAGAGAATTCAGCTCTTCCAGCTTCTACATCTAAACTAGATACACAAGCTCACCAAGGTGCTCAGCAATCAAGAGACTCACCGTCAAGAAGAGCTACCTTCTTAGAAGACATTTGAGATTGTACATACCTTTTTTTTTTTTTTTTTTTGAGACAGGTCTCGCTCTATGGCCAGGCTGGAGTGCAGCGGCATGACCATGGCTCACTGTAGCCTCAACCTTCCAGGCTCAAGCGATCCTCCCACCTCAGCTTCCTGAGTAGCTGGGACTACAGGCGTGTGCCACCACACTTGGCTAATTTTTTGAGGTTGCAAATACTTTTTAAAAGTAAAGAGGAGGGCTAGTTTCTGTAACATATTTCTAAGATTAAGTAAGTTGACTGAATAAGGATGAGAAACCAGCATGTGGGCCAGGCACGGTGGCTCACGCCTGTAATCCCAGCACCTTGGGAGGCCAAGGTGGGCAGATCACCTGAAGTCAGGAGTTCAAGATCAGCCTGGCCAACATGGTGAAACCCCATCTCTACTAAAAAATACAAAAATTAGCCAGGCATGGTGGCGGGCACCTGTAATCCCAGCTACTCGGGAGGCTGAGTCAGGGAGAATTGCTTGGACCCAGGAGGTGGAGGTTGCAGTGAGCTGAGATTGCGGCACTGCACTCCGGACTGGGTGACAGAATGAGACTATAATAATAATAATAATAATCAGCACGTGGGCTTTAGTGCACGTGTAACATATAACCCATGATAATGTAAATAAACTTGAATAGGGCAATTCTGTAAAGGGTACTGATCACAAGTATTTTTCCTCTCTGAGCATAAGAATTCAGTCCACCCGGTCCATGCATCTATATATAACAATACTTTGAGAGGTTATAAGCACAGGAAAAGGATTTGTTGAGAATGACTAAACTCACAAACTGAAGTGAAAACTAAATATATTTTGCAAGGCAGTTAATTTAGGCATAAATATAGTCACTCAACTGTGAATACCGTGCATGGAGTTCTGAAGGCTGAACTTTCAGCCTTCTTCACTAGAGACTGAAATTGGCTTTGCCCATAACTTTCCTGGACTCCTTTCTTCCCAGGTCCCTTGGTCTTTGTGTACGCACATTATCTTCACAGCAAGTTGGCTTCTTGCTTTAAGGTATCAGCCTCATGTTTAGCTGCAAACAATGAGAACCCAGTCAACAAGGGGTTAAGTAACTCTATTCACTATGTCTAAACTTTAAAGAAAAAGATGTATGTTCCTTACAGGCTGTGGGAAGTAGAAAAGTTCCTTTTTAAAGTTTCCTTTCTTGTTAGAGAATAAGTGTGCTAATAACTTTGTTAAGCCCTATCCTATGTAGCTGTTAGGCATGCCATGCTTACAGGCTCATAGTACATTCTATGTCCTTGTACTTTAACCAAGATGTCTGTGCTGGACGTGTTCACAGTCATGTCCCAGCTCTCCATTGCTTTTACCTGTTTAGAAAAGTTTTAAGTTGTTAGCCAATCGGGTTTTAGTTTGGATTGTGAGGTCTGGCTCCAGCCAGTGGAGATCAGACACAGCAGTAAGGACAGCCACCAATGTGTAAGGGCTAAATTTGTGTGTTTTCCTTTGTTCATTGTACTCTTAAGTCACAATGACTAGCAAGGATACCCTTCCTGCAGTCCAGGAAATAAGAATTGTGTTGCTGAAAAATCCTTTGTCTCACTGTTAATTTTTCTTTGCAGCACTGAGCATCTATTTCCAACACAGGCCTAGCCAAGTCTTTTTTTTTTTTTTTTGAGACAGAGTCTTGCTCTGTTACCAGGCTAGAGTGCAGTGGCATGATCTTGACTCACTGCAATCTCCAACTCCTGGGTTCAAGCCATTCTCCTGCTTCAGACTCCCAAGTAGGTGGGACTACAGGCATGCACCACCATGCCCAGCTAATTTTTCTATTTTTTGGTAGAGACAGGGTTTCACCATGTTGGCCAGGATGGTCTCTATCTCCTGACCTTGTGATCTGCCCACCTTGGCCTCCCAAAGTGCTGGGATTACAGGCGTGAGCCACCACGCCTGGCCCAAACCAAGTCTTTGGAAATATGCTGGGTATCTTCTCTATGCTCCTGCCCCCATCCCACCCCAGGCCAGGCCAAGCCACTCTCCACCCTCCTCCATCCTGCTCTCTGCCCCAGAGGCTGGGAACCTCTATGGATTGTGTCAAGGGAGGCCCATGCTTTGCAGCTTTGGTTGGATTTGGCCAGTGGGAAATCAAGGAGGACTGGGTAGGAGAGTCTCAGGCTGCAGCACAGTTCCAAGAAAGTTTCAGCAGACTGACAAGGAACCGTCAAACCCAGTGTACATTAGAGGAATCTGCATGTCCCTGGAATGGGGTTTCCCTGCAGCTGGAGGTCTGAATACAGCATCTTTATGGTCACCACAAGAAGAATTATAGATGATACCACCGCCAGGTCCTCCTGAACATTTTTAAATTTTATTTTTATTTTTTTCTTTGAGACAGAGTCATGCTCTGTTGCCCAGGCTGGAGTGAAGTGGTATGATCTCAGCTCACTGCAGCCTCCTCCTCCCAAGTTCAAGTGATTCTTATGCCTCAGCCATACCAGTAGCTGTGATTACAGGTGTGGGAAACGCCTGGCTAATTTTTGTGGGTTTTTTGCAGAGACAGGGTTTCGCCATGTTGGCCAAGCTGGTCTTGAACGCCTGGCCTCAAGTGGTTGGCAATTGTGAATAACAATCGTCTGCATGCTGGAAGAGGTTGAGAGTTTCGGAATTGACTCCATGCTAAATGTCAGTTACCAATTTGGATTGATGAAAGCGACTTTTCTGCTTTACTCCTTTCCTGTCAGAAAGGTTTTTCTGTGCGGTTCCCTTATGTTGAGGATGAGCAGACTATAACCAGGAAAGGAGGAAGATATCAGGGATTTTTAAGTTTGTTTAGAGAGCAAACCATGTTGTGCCTCTTTATCTTGACCCAGGCTATTATAGATAGTTGCTAAACATTGCTGTTCACCAGATTATCTTAACAAATAATACTCAGCTAAATATTTGCATTTAGGAATACTCCTAAAACAGATATTGCCAACTAGATACACGGCCTCAGTCTTGACCAGATGAGAGAATGGTTAAATTCTCGCAGGTGGGTAGTAAATTGCATACCAATCTATCAGTTTGTTTCAACACAGAGGTTTCAGATGGAAAGCCAATCATCTTATAAGCGGAACAGAAAAAAAAAACACATTACACCTGGCCTTTTAGAAAATGAAGCAGTAGAAACAAGAAACCTTTAAATTATTAGTATGGTACTCTAGCAGCCCCTTTAAAGCAATCTTTACCTTAGTTTTTGAGTTGTTTTACCTTTCAGCTCAATCTGAAAAGTTTTAATAAATGCTGAGCTTATTCTTAGGGTATGACCTGGCGTTATTTCCAGTGACTAGTCAGGCATTATGCCTGATGCATACGCCTTCCGTGTACCCTTCTCCAGCCTTCAGATACCCTCCACTGCAGGTCACCTCAGGAGATAGCATTGCTAATGTAGCCTCAGTCTTGTTTATAAAGATTCTAAGTTGTCTAGTAAAGAAGTCTCCCTGAATCTTTTTTTAAATTTTTATTTTATTTTTAGAATGTTTACAGAAACTTTATTCACAATTGCCAAAACTTGGAAGAAATCAAGATGCCCTTCAACAGGTGAATGAATAGATAAAATGTGATATGTTCATACAATACAATATCATTCAGTGCTATCAAGACACAAAAATACATGGAGAAACCTTAAATGCGTATTACCAAGTGAAAGAAGCCAATGTGAAAAGGCTACATATTGTATGATTCCAACTGCGTGACATTCTGGAAAAGACAAAGCTAGGGAGACAGTAAGGGGCTGATGAGGGAGGAATGAATAGGTGGAGCACAGATAATTTTTAGGGCAGTGAAAGTACTCCATATGACATTGATATTGTAATGATATATACATGTCATTATACCTTTGTCCAAACCCATAGAACGTACAACATCAAGAGTGAATCCTAATGTAAATTATCAACTTTCTCTAGTTCTCTAGTCTCTCGGTCAACACAGTTTTTTGTCTAGACTGAGATGTGTAACAAGATTCTTAACTTTTTTCAGGTCTAACATTCTAAGTCAGGCCCGGTGTGGTGGCTCACGTCTATAATCCTAGCACTCTGGGAGGCTGAGGCAGGACGATCACTCAAGGCCAGGTGTTTAAAACCAGCCTCCTGGGCAATAGAACAAGGCCCTGTCTCAAAAAAAAGAAAAAGGATTCTAAGTCAATGAGTCTCAGTGGGCAGAACCCCACCATAGGAGGTGTTTGGAATTTCTTAAATGGCAGGGTGTTTGGGGGAGTCACCATGGCTGGAGGACTCTAACGGCGTTCTAGCAGTTGAGGCCCATGATGCTAGAAACCCTGCAGAGAATACATAATGATCTCCCTATGCCACTCTAGCCATTCTGGCAGGTGAAGAACCTGTTTACAACTACTTGAGTCTAGACCTTAACATCCCCCACGCACTCACCCAATTTTAATATACTCAGAATTGTCCAAGAATGTAATTATCATGTAAATCAAAGGAAGATGGTACTTTGAGGGGTTCTTTTGGTGCTTAACCAAAAGTTGTCACAGTTTGGAAAAATATTACAAAGTTGCTCCCAGGACAGTAAAATTTAATAAGTGGGTTCAGATCCCCTCACAAGCCTGATTTTAGCTGGGGCTTGGAGAAAAGAGCAAAGCCAGCAGGAAAAGGCAGGCTGCTCCTGCAGGGCCACTCCTCTGGGACCAGAATTCTCCCTACAGGTCTCCCCAGATCAAACCAAGAAAATGGGCGCCAAGGAACCAGAAACTGCTGGAATCATCACCTCTGGTCCTGGGAATCCCAGCCAGCCTCAAAACCTCAATTTCTTTCTTTCTTTCTTTCTTTCCCTTTCTTTCTTTCTTTTTCTTTCTTTCAACACAGTCTCGCTCTATCACCAGGCTGGAATGCAGTGGGCAATCTCAGCTCACTGCAACCTCCGCCTTCCGGGGTTCAAGGGATTCTCCTGCCTCAGTCTCCAGAGTAGCTGGGATTACAGACATGAGCCACCACGCCCAGCTAATTTTTGTATTTTTAGTAGAGACAGGATTTCACCATATTGTCCAGGATGGTCTCGATCTCTTGATCTTGTGATCCGCCTGCCTCAGTCTCCCAAAGTGCTGGGATTACAGGCGTGAACCACCGCTCCTGGCCAAGACCTCAATTTCTTCACCCGGCCATGTAAGCAGAGTGGACAATTGCCACCAGGTGGCGCCACGCCACAGTGGAGACCCCACCAGATTGCCTCTGCTCCTCCCAGCCCCCTGGCGGAGCCAACTAACCCCAGCATTTCATTAACTTCGCAATAACGCCCTCCCACCCCAATTGACTATTTTGAACCCCACTTACCAATCTGTAGTGGATCTTTACTGTTTTTGAGTAGTAAATTCAATAAACTTTATGGGTCTATTTTTGTAACTGCTGCATTCTGGGTACAAGCTTCTGATTCTTTTTTTGTGTGTGTGTGACGGAGTTTCCCTCTTGTTTCCCAGGCTGGAGTGCAATGGCACGATCTCGGCTCACTGCAACCTCTGCTCCCCAGGTTCAAGCGAGTCTCCTACCTCAGCCTCCCGAGTAGCTGGTATTACAGGCATGTGTCACCATGCCCAGCTAATGTATTTTTTTAGTATAGACGGGGTTTCTCCATGTCAGGCTGGTCTCAAACTCCTGACCTCAGGAGATCTGCCCACCTCGGCCTCCAAAAGTGCTGGGATTACAGGCATGAGCCACCGCGCCGGCCACAAGCTTCTGATTCTATTTCATGACTTTGAATGAAGTCATGCACAAGTATTTACATATTGATTTATGCATTGTTTTATATTTTCCTTGTATATACAGTTGGGGCAGGATATCAATTTTTAAAATTTATATGTATTGGTAGGTTACAATCACTATGATTTTTATTTCAGTCTGGTGAAAGGGTGTGACAAAATATTTGTCATAGAAAGAGGACTTGGGTCTTAACAGGGTTGGGAACCACAACACTGGAGGAATGTTGACCTCCCCAGTACTTCTCTGTTGACTTTGGTGGCACTTAGTTCCTGTACCATCTCTGCCTCCCCTCCCCCCTCCCCCAACCCTGGGGCTGCTTCTCTAGGCTCTTCTGCTCTGCTCTTCCCACACCCTCTCCCCCAGCTCTCAGAGCAGAGAGTCCTGGGCAGCCTCTCCTGCTCCCTGGTTCAATCCCAATCATGGCATCACTGACACCTCAGTCTCTCCTGCCCCTCCCCAGTCCGTGCCACACTGACTCCAACTAGGTCCTATAATCTTCAATCTCTTCTGGGCTGACTGTGGGAGGGAGGGTTCCTGCCTAGATTCCTGTCCTGTTCATAGGATCAGGTTCCAAAGCTCCTTCATTTTTATTTTATTTATTATTTTCGGATGGAGTCTCACTCTGTCACCCAGGCTGGAGTTCAGTGGCAGGATCTTGGCTCACTGCAACCTCCACCTCCCAGGTTCAAGCAATTCTTCTGCCTTAGACCCCCAAGTAGCTGGGACGACAGGATCGTGCCACCAGGTTCTGCTAATTTTTGTATTTTTGGTAGAGACGGGGTTTCGCCGTGTTGGGCAGGCTGGTCTCAAACTCCTGACCTCAGGTGATCCACCCACCTCGGCCTCCCAAAGTGCTGGGATTACAGGCATGAGCCACCATGTCCCACCAATGCCCCCTCATTATACAGCCCCTGCTCCAGCCAGCTGAGCCCTGGGGGTTCCCTACCATGGTCCTGTCAGGGAACAGGGGAACATCCTGTACCAGCTAACTTACTGTCTTCTCCTGAGTGCTCTTAATCCTAAAGTCCTGGTTTCTGTCCTCACCACAGTATTCCAGGGCAGTCAGGTTCCAGTCCTCATAGCCATCTGTAACTCTTTGTCTCTTACACTTAGCAAGGCACCAACTGAATTAAACTCATCAACATTTCAATACATTTTTTAATAAAAATTTTAGATATGTATTATAAAAAGATTCCAATAATTCAGAACTAAAGTAATTTGGGGGCCTGTTATCCCCCCTGCCACCCCCGCCAAAAAAAAAACCCACTTCATTGAAACAAACACTTCGATTGCTTTTTATTTAATAATTCATTTGTTCTTGTGTAATCTGAGGGTGTCAAGTTCTGTAACCTTCTAAGGTCACTGATTCTTTTATTATCTGAAGGAAGTGACTCAAGCCCCTCGGCCATTCCCTGTCATTCCTGAGCATTTTCGGGGGATGCTTGCACTCTCCTGATTTACAATCACTTTGATGTCTGAATCCCACTGAATCCCCACAGTCTAGTAATTTTTTATGTGCTTTCTAGCTTAAGGGCATTGTGATCTAGACTTGAATATTGCCTTTATCGCTCATAAAGCATTTTTTACTTGTAAATTTCCCTATGTACTTAAAATGAAAGCATATTCTGCCATTGTTGGGTGTAGGTGCTCTGCCTGTGGTCTATCAAATCAAGTTTGTGAATCATGTTTAAATCTATATCCTTACTGATCTGGTCTGCATTCTCTATCAATTACAGAAAGGCATTAAGATTACCTTCTGTGATTATGACTTTGTCCATTCCTAAATGCAGTTCTGTCAGTTTTGCTTTATGTAGATTGAGACTATTATACATTTAAGGTTTTTTTTTTATGTTCCTGGTGAATTGAACCTTTTATCGTTACACAGTAGTCCTTTTTCTTTTTAGCAATGGTTTTCGGCTTAAAGTGCATTTCAGTGGGCCAGGTACAGTGGCTCACACTTGTAATCCCAGAACTTTGGGAGGCCTAGGCAGGCGAATCACCTGAGGTCAGGAGTTCCAGACCAGCCTGGCCAACATGGAGAAACCCCATCTCTACTAAAGATACAAAAATTAGCCAGGCGTCATGGCAAGTGCCTGTAATCCCAGCTACTCAGGAGGCTGAGGCAGGAGAATCGCTTGAACTGGAGGTGGAGGTTGCAGTGAACCAAGATGGCATCATTGTACTCCAGCCTGAGCAACAAGAGTGAAACTCCATCTCAAAAAAAAAGACTCCATTTGACTAACATTTATATAGCTCACTAGATTTCTTTCTTTTGTTGGCACTTACACAGTATATTTCTCTTTCATTCTTTTACTTGCAAGCTTTCTTTATACTTTTGTTTTCCTTTTTCTTTTGGAGATGGGGTCTCTCTCTGTCACCGAGGCTACAGCACAGTGGCACGATCTCAACTCACTGCAACCTTCGCCACCAGGGTTCAAGCCATTCTCCTGCCTCAGCCTCCCATGCAGCTGAGATTACAGGCATGCACCACCACACCTGGCTAATTTTGTATTTTTAGTAGAGACAGGGTTTCACCATGTTGGCCAGGCTGTTCTTGAACTCCTGACCCCAGGTGATACCCCCGCCTCAGCCTCCCAAAGTGCTGGGATTACAGGCATGAGCCATTGCAATGTTAAAATCAATATTAAAACATGAGCTTGAAACATACACACATAGCTGGAATCCCAGGAGAAGGGAAGAAATGGGATAGAAGAAATATTTGAGGAAATAATGGCCAAGAATTTCTCAGTATTAAGGACAGCCATCAAACCACAGATCCAAGAAGCTCAGAGAGCATAAAGCAAGATAGACAAACAGAAGCGTGCACGTGCGCGTACACACACACACACACACACACACACACACAGTACTACCTACACATTTTAAGTTCATACTGCTGAAAACAAAACAAAAAGGACATCCACAGAGATGAACATCCACAGAAGAAAGAAACACATCCACGGAGGGCTTGGTCCCCCCACAGATACCAAAATCCACACATTCCTAAGTCCCAGTGGAACCCAGTGATAGGAAATGTGAGCCCTCCATCTAGGCGGGCCTCACATCCAGCCAATACAGTGTTTCACCATACGAATCCTGTGATGACCTTCCTAAATAGATAACCACCTTTAACTGACCATTTGCCCCCAACCTATATGACCAGTCCCCATTCCTACGCCCCTTGCCTGACTCCTTTCTCAGACTTGGCCAGCTTGCACCCAAGCGTGAAATAAAACGGCCTCGTTGCGCACACAAAGCCTGCCTGGTGGTCTCTTTACCCAACCAATGCAACTAACAGAATCTAATGCCACTGCTGATCTGGCAGGAGGCCGAGTTCTGGTGATAATGTGAGCAACGGGCAGAGGCTGTAAATACAGAAGAAAGCCACTGTCGGCCACTCACCTCCTGCTGTGTGACCTGGTTCCTAACAGTCTGCAGCAGTCTGGGGGTTGGGGACCCCTGCTTTAGTTGGTAAATTTGTTTCTCACACAATATGGGTTAGCAAGTCTGAAACTACATTACATTATAATGGTCAACATATTAGGATTGAACAAATAAGGAAACATCATGAGAGCCAGCTTTCTCACTGTCAGAGGAAGGAGTTCAAAATAGGTCAATGGAACCCTGCGATACGGAGCCTTCTGCCTTCTTTCACTTAGCCTTATTGTTGCATGAATCAATAGTCTGTTCCTTTTTGTTGCCAAACGGTATTCCACCGTGTGGATGTAATGCGGTTTCTTTATCAACTCACCCGTTGAAGGACATCTGGGTCGTTTCCAGATTGGGTGATAAAGCTGCTAGAAGCATTTCCCTCGGGAATATACATGGAATTTGGTTTCCACGTGCTGTCAGTATGGTCGTCTTCCCCTCCCCTCTCATCCCCCAATCCCGAATAGTTTCCTGGCCTTTCCTTGTCTTTCTTGTTCTCTAGACAGCACAGACTTCATGTTTTCGCCTGGGTCTGTCTGGTGTTTCCTCATGATCAAGCTTGGGTCTTGTTTTCTCCGCAGGAGTACCCTGGGGATGGAGCTGTGCTGTCCTCAGAGCCGAACATGGGAGGACTGATTTTGTTGTCTGCCAGATTTTTCTACAATAACATTATCATTTCTCCCTCTGTAATTCAGTAGACTTTTCCAAAAATATGTCCCAAGATTGCATTCATCAAACCTCCTCTATTCACTAGCTTTAGCCTCTATTGAAAACTTCTGCCTGAATCAGCTGCAACTCTGATGGTGTCAGACGGTGATTTTTTTGGTGTTTTTTTTGTTTGTTTGTTTTTGAGACAGGATCTCACTCTGACACCCAGGCTGGGGTGCAGTGACATGATCATAGTTCACTGCAACCTCCACCTCCCGGGCTCAGGTGATCCTCCCACTTCAGCCTCCCAAGTAGCTGGGACCACAGGCGCACGCCACTACACCCAGCTAATTTTTGTAGAGACTGGATCTCGCTGTGTTACTCAGGCTGGTCTTGAACTTTATGCTCAAGTGATCCATCCACTTTGGAATCCCGAAGTGTTGGAATTACAGGTGTGAGCCATTGTGCCCTGCCGAATGGTGATTTCCTACTTCCATTATCCCTTCTACTATTAAGAGTTGGCATTCTACTGTGAAGAAGAGGTTCCCCCCACCATCAGTATGACTCATAGGTTCCAATTTTATTCAAGAGTTTGTAACTCATTACTGTCATTATCTGCTTTGACAGTCAAACAGTCCCAAATCTGGCCAATGGGAGCACCTTCGGGCTGTCTTCTGCATTCTTTTGACTTGTCAGCTTCATTCTTAGAGCACTTCCTTCCCTTCTGGCAAACAAGAGGTTCCACTCTTATCTTATATTTTTCCTGCTCCAGTCTTGGAATCAGCCATTTCTCCAAGAAATCCTGGTTCTTTAGAGTGGAAGATGGTATTTAGAAAACCAGCCTACACACTTAGTGTGCTTCTCTCCTGCTGTGGTGTCACTGCTTCTAGGCCCTCTAAATGAACAGAGTTAGAAAAACACACACACACATCCATACATGCACACACAGGTTGGTTTCTTTTTGAGATGGAGTCTCACTCTGTGGCCCAGGTTGGAGTGTAGTGGCACGATCTTGGCTCACCGCAAACTCTGCCACCCGGGGTTCAAGTGATTCTCTTGCCTCAGTCTCCTGAGTAGCTGGGATTACAGGTGCCTGCCACTGCACCTGGCTAATTTTTGTAGTTTTTAGTAGAGACAGGGTTTCACCATCTTGGCCAGGCTGGTCTTGAACTCTTGACATCGTGATACACCAACCTCAGCCTCCCAAAGTGCTGGGATTACAGGTGTGAGCCACCGCGCCTGGCCGCACACACATTTTTATATACTCATGCACCTATAACTATATATCTCCATCTATCTAACTTTTTTTTTTTTTTGAGACAGTCTCACTCTGTTGCCAGGTGCCAGGCTGGAGTGCAGTGGCACGATCTCGGCTCACTGCAACCTCCTCCTCCCGGTTTCAAGCAATTCCCCTGCCTCAGCCTCCCAAGCAGCTGGGACTACAGGCGCGCATCACCACGCCCAACTAAGTTTTGTATTTTTTTAGTGGAGACGGGGTTTCACCATGTTGGCCAGGATGGTCTAGATCTCTTGACCTCGTGACACCCCCACCTTGGCCTCCCAAAGTGCTGAGATTACAGGCATGAGCCACCGCACCTGGCTCTCTCTCTTATATATTTTAAACTGAGTTCATTTTGGTATCTCCAGTTTCAGTCTACCACCTCCAGGTTCTTTCTAGCCTTCCCAATCTTGCCATGCTTATAAAGACCTTCTCCCACAGTGAGAAACCTGGCTACCTCAATATGTTTACTCATTTGCTCATTATCCTCAATATGTTTACTCATTTGCTCATGTAACCAGTCTCCCAACTACACTGGCTGACTTCCTCACCTGCCACCGCCCCTATGGAGCAAGCCGTCTGTCTTTGAGAAGCTCTCGGATCTGCCTCATCCTTCATCCCTGGGCATCCTGCGATCTCAGAGCCTAATGGGCTCACCTTTGTCTTCTTCCCTGCTTGCTGCCACACTGCAGGCAGTAAGGCAACTCCTCATGGGAAATTCAAAGGGCTACAATGGGTTGTAGGTTGTGTTATTGACATTCACTCTTCCATAGGGTGAAGGTCCTGGGGTGATGAGGACTCAGAGGAATGATTGAAATGTAAAAAGCTGTATATATGTAATGTACACAACTTCATGAGTGTGGGGATAAGTATACACCTGTGACACCAACTCTACTACCATCAAGGCCATAGACATACCCATCACCTCCTGAATTTTCCTCCTGCCCTATTCTTTGTGTGTGCGTGTGTGTGTGTGTGTGTGTGTGTGTGTGTGTGTGAATAATATTCAATATATTCAATGTCTACCCTCTTGGGAATTTTTTTTCTTTTTTGAGATGGAGTCTTGCTCCAGGCTGGAGTGCAGTGGCACGATCTCAGCTCACTGCAACCTCTGCCTCCTGGGTTCAAGCGATTCTGCCTCAGCCTCCCAAGTAGCTGGGACTACAGGCGCGTGCCACCACGCCTGGCTAATTTTCTCATATTTTGAGTAGGGACAGGGTTTCACCGTGTTAGCCAGGATGGTCTCAATCGCCTGACTTCATGATCCGCCTGCCTCGGCCTCCCTAAGTGCTAGGATTACAGGCGTGAGCCACCACGCCCAGCCTGGGTAATTTTAACTATATAATACAGCATTGTTAGTGGCAGGCATGATGGCGCTTATTAGATCTCTAAAACTCATTCATCTATCCTACAACTGAAACTTTGTAGTCTTTAACAATCATCTCATCTTCACCCCCCACCCAGGCCCTGGCAACCACTGTTTTACACTCTGTTTCTATGAGTTTGACTATTTTCTTTTCTTTGAGACAGGGTGTCTCTCTGTCACCCAGGCTGGAGTACAGTGTGGCACAATCATGACTCACTGCAGCCTCGACCTCCTGGCCTAAAGCAATCCTCCTGCCTTAGCCCAGGAACACAGGCTCTGCTAATTTTTATTAGTTTTTTTTTTGTAGAGATGGGGTCTCACTATGTTGCCGAGGCTACTCTCGAACTCCTGGTTCAAATGATCCTTCCGCCTTGGCCTCCCAAAAGTCCTGGGATTACAGATATGGGCCACCCTACGGCCAACTATTTTTGATTCCATGTATAAGTGACATCATATGATATTTGTCTTTTTGTGTCTGCTTTATTTCACCTAGCGTAATATCCACCAGGCCCATGCATGTTGTTGCCTATGGCAGGATTTCCTTCCTTCCTTCCTTCCTTCCTTCCTTCCTTCCTTCCTCCCTCCCTCCCTCCTTCCTTCCTTCCTCCCTCCTTCCTTCCATCTCTTTCTTTTTATCTTTCTTTCTCTTTCTTTCTTTCCCCTCTCTCCCTCCCTCCCTCCCTCTTTCCTTCCTCCCTCCCTCCTTCCTTCCTTCTCTTTCTTTTTCTTCTTTCTTTTTATCTTTCTTTCTCTTTCTCTCTTTCTTTCCCTCCCTCCCTTCCTCCCTCCCTCCTTCCTTCCTTCCCCCTCCTTCCCTCCTTCCCTTCTTTTCTTTTTCTTTTGAAACAGGATCTTGCCCTCTTGCCCAGGCTGGAGCGTAATGGTGGGATTATGGCTCACCACAGCCTTGCTCTCCCAGGCTCAAGTGATCTCTTGCCTCAGCCTCTCAGGTAGCTGGGGCTACAGGTGCATGCCAGTACACCTGGCCTTTTTTTTTTTTTTTTTCAATTTTTAGTAGAAACAAGGTCTCACTATGTTGTCCAGGCTGATCTCAGACTCCTGAGCTCAAACAGTTCTCCCACCTCAGCCTCTGAAAGTGTTGGGATTACAGGTGTGAGCCATTGAACGGAGCCAACTTCTTTCTTTTTTAAGGCTGAATTGTCTCCTGAAAAATTTTTAAACGCCCTCTTTTCTATTTGTAGATGTATCCTATTCTCATGGGGCAATCCTTCAAATCAGCCTGAAGAACTGAACAATGGTAAGCCCAGCTGGGCTTTTCTGTCTAATGAGACAGTGCTTTGAATGATAGGGGATTTATGAAGGTTTTTCTTGAATTTTTCTTCTACTCTTGAAGGGTTTTCTTGAATTGTGTCCGAGCTGATTACTCACTCCCTCAGACTGCTCTTCTCCAATCTGGGGAGGGGGAGAGAGTAATTTGTGAGAACATGCACAATTTTGTTAACTAGCGTTTTTTTCTCTATTACCAGGCTATCTCTAGATTTTATGTCTTCCCTACCCTTAGGCCACCTGACTTAACCATTTTCTTTGTTAGGTTATCGATAGTTAATCTTTAGTTATTTAAAAGATATACTTAATGTGCATGGCAGGGGGGAGTCGTTCTATGACAAAGCTTCTTCGCATAGGTTGCTAATTGTCCATCAATAATCCCTCATCCTCAAATAATAAATAATTGTCCAGTTCTAGGTGGGCTCATGGCCACCCAGTGAAAAATTACATTTCCCAGCTTCCCTTGTACCTGCGTGTGCCCACGTGTCTGAATTCCGACCAATGGGATGTGAGCAAAAGTGATTATGCCATTTTCAGGTCATAGCCTTAAAAGGAATGAGTGTGCACTCCCTTTTCTTTCCCCCTTCTCACTGGCCAGGACGCAGACATAATGGCAGGAGCTGGAGCAGCCACCTTAGGACCCAGAGCTCAAAGTCACATGCTGAGAATGGCAGAGTTACTGTATCTGCTCTGGACTGCTGACCTTTGAACTATTATGTAAGAGAAAATCAAAATTCTACTTTAAGTCACAATATTTTGGGGTCTTGGACTACCTGGACTACATCTTTTTTTTTTTTTAATTTTTTTTTTTTTTTAAAGACGGGGTTTCACTATATTGGTCAGGCTGGTCTCGAACTCTGACCTCAGGTGATCCGCCCGCCTCAGCCTCCCAAAGTGCTGGGATTACAGGCGTGAGCCACCGCGCCCGGCTTGGACTACATCTTAAGTAGTATAGCTTCATGTCACTACCTTCACCCAGAAGTCTGCACTTCCCCTTTATTTGCACATAGTTATGTGTTCTTATTTAATGTTATATGTCCATGTTTTCACAAAGTAAAATGTTTAGTGGTCCAACTAATTTTTTCCAAAGAACCAGCTTATGGATATATTTTGGTGTGCTTAGTGTTTTGAGATTATTTTTGCTACATTTGAATGAATTTTAAGCCATTTATAGAATTATGGGGTCACATACTTTTCTTCTCAACATTCTTTCTCCATTGCTTCACTGTCCTATGCCACCTAAAATTGCTGGAAAGAGGTCTGAGGCCAGTCTCCTTTTTTCCCCCTGGGTAGACTGTGAGCTTCTTCTATCTGGATGTTTGTAGTATAAGGCTTTTTTTTTTTTTTTTTTTTTTTTTTTAATATGAGGTTTTCCAGTAGAAACTGGAAAACCTGTTAGACAAATACTTCTCTTTTTCTTTTTCTTTCTGTCGCCCAGGCTGGAGTGGCATGATCTCAGCTCAGTGCAGCCTCCATCTCCCGGGTTCAAGCCATTCTCCTGCCTCGATCTCCTGAGTAGCTGGGACTACAGGTGCTTGCCACTACACCTGGCTAATTTTTGTACTGTTTGCAGAGACAGGGTTTCGTCTTGTTGGCCAGGCTGGTCTCAAACTGGCCTCAAGTGATCCACCCACCTCAGCCTCCCAAAGTGCTGGGATTACAGGTGTGAGCCTCCACACCCAGCCCTGCTAGACAAATTCTAAAAGAGTAGTAACACTTAGCTAACGCACTCTTTATCCCTAAGATTTAGGAACTTCACAAGAGCTAGTCTGGTGTCAGTGGCTTCTTGACTCACTTTATCTGCAATATAGTAAATTCTGTTCTTTTGTCAAATCAGATCTTTTTTTTGTTTGTTATAAAAATGGCTCTTTCTTTTTATGTTTTTTATTACTTTTTTGAATTTCATTTATTTCCTAATCAACAAGGACTCAGTCAGTGTGTTGGATCAACATAACTATTTTCTATATCTGTCATTTCATCTCTCTGCCTAGCTTTACTGTATGGTTTTGTTTTGTTTTTTTTAGATGGAGTCTTGCTCTGTCACCCAGGCTGGAGCGCAGTGGTACGATCTTGCCTCACTGCAACCTCCACCTCCCGGGTTCAAGCAATTCTCCTGCCTCAGCGTCCCGAGTAGCTGGGACTACAGGTGCGTGCCACCATGCCTGGCTAATTTTCGTATTTTTAGTAGAGAGGGTTTCACCACATTGGTTAGACTGGTCTTGAACTCCTGACCTCAGGTGATCCACTTGCCTTGGCCTCTCAAAGTGCTAGGATTACAGGCGTGCGCCATCGCGCCCGGCTGACTTCCAGATCTTTAGTGGGTTTTTCTTGTTTCTTTGCTTACCTCTTTTGGTTCCCATTTCATCGTTTCATCTTATTTTGGTATCTCTATGTTTTTCTTTCAGAGGGTCCATATTATATTTAATTTTCTTGAGAGTGCAGAGAAGAGTTTTATCAAATATTTTCCTCTACTTCCTGGGACCATTATGCTTTTGATATGCAGTCGTCACGTGTATTTTCCTCCTGGTATTTTTTAGGGTAGAGAAGAGTAGTATCTTACAGAGATCCTGTGATAGAGCTTTACTAAGAAATAGTGACTATTTTAACAAAAAAAAACGTCTACCTTGAATCCAATAACCCTTTAGTAGAGCTTCTATTTCACAGGAAATGAGCAGTAGAGAATCAAGCTAAACATCACCCCATGGAAGCAACCAGACAAAACTAGAAGGTAGGGCATGCTGTAGGACAACTCGTTCAATTGCTTTCATTAATAAGTGTCCTAAAAAGGGAAATATATCAGATTAAAATAAGCTAAAGGAACAGGATTGAGTACTGATTTGGATAAGCCAGCTATAGTAATAATTTTGGTTAACTGGAGAAAGTATAATATGGTCTGAAAATTAGGAAAGAGGAAAATACACAAAGGCAGAGAGCGTCAACTAAATGAAGCAGGTTATTAAGAAGTTATAAAACAGTATTTAAAGTATGATCTCATCCATACCCCTCCAGGAGGAAGGACCACGCTGAGTTTTATTAAACACTTGTTGTATTGCTGGGTGCAGTGGTGCATGCCTGTAATCCCAGCACTTTGGGAAGCAGGGAAGGGTGGATTGCTTGAGGTCAGAAGTTCAAGACCAGCCTGACCAACATGGTGAAATCCCATCTCTACTAAAAATACAAAAATTAGCCAAGTGTGTTGGCAGGCTCCTACAATCCCAGCTACTCGGGAGGCTGAGGCAAGAGAGTCACTTGAACCTGGGAAGCAGAGGTTGCAGTGAGCTGAGATCGTACCACTGCACTCCAGCCTGCGTGACAGAGCATGACTCTGTCTCAGAACAACAAACAAAAACCTTACTGTATTTTCCAATATTCTTCAAAGCTTTGCACTGCTTATGTAGTAATAAAGTGTTTTAAATAGTGACATAGATTTAAATGGGACAGACTTACCAGAAAGATAATAAAACTTAAGCTTCAGGGCTTCTAAATCATGTGGGCCTCATGAGGCCCTAGGAGAACCCTAGCAATTTTATGTCATAGTTTTCGGGAAGTTTCAATTTTGTTTGTTAAGTTCTAGTGTCTTATCACTGTGGTGACATATACACAACATAAAACGTACCATTTTAACCATTTTAAGTATACAGTTCAGTGACATTCAGTACATTCCCATTGTTTTGCACCCATCACCACCAACCATCTCCAGAACCTTTTCATCTTCCCTAAATAAAACGCTGCACCCATTAAACAATAACTCCCTATGATACCCTCCATCCAGTCTTTTTATTTTAAAGAGTTTCGGTAAATAATTTTACATCTCCTCTTCCAGAACGTAGTCACATGGCCTTACCTAGCTGCAAGGGAGGCCAGGAAATGTAATATTTCTTATAGGAGACCTGTGCCCAACTAATCATTAAGTATTCTATTACTAACAAACGAAAAGAAAAAAAAAAAAAAAGGATTGGCCAGGCATGGTGGCTCACACCTGTAATCCCAGCACTTTGGGAGGCCAAGGGGGGCTGATCACTTGAGGACAGGAGTTCAAGACCAGCCATTAGCAGAGATGGTGAAACCCCATCTCTACTAAAAATACAAAAATTAGCTAGGCATGGTGGTTCATGCCTGTAATCCCAGCTACTTGGGAGGCTGAGGCAGGAGAATCGCTTAAACCCAGGAGATGGAGGTTGCAGTGAGCCAAGATCATGCCACCGCACTCCAGCCTGGGCCAGAGTGAGACCTTGTCTCAAAAAATAAAAAAATAAAAAATAGAATGGGTGTTGGGACAGACAACTAATAGACAACTAAGCATCTCTCACATAGTTTCTAAAAAGATTCATTATGCTTGTTTTTGAGATTTGGTTGTGAGGAGTAGGAAGGATTGCACATTTTTTTTTTTATAGAGACAGGGTCTCATTCTGCTGTGCAGGCTGGAGTATAGTGGTGAGATCACAGCTCACTGTAGCCTTGAACTCCTGTCCTCAAGCGATCCTCCCGGGAGCCTCAGCTCCTCAAAGCACTGGAATTACAGGTGTGAGCACTTTAAAGCACCATTTACACAACTGCTTAGCATCTTGTTTAGAGTGAAAAATTCACTTGCTCACAATCAGCTTTCTAGATTGGGCGCTCAAGGCTTCTTCCTCTGAGGGTTGATGAACACCATAGAAGTGGGCTTAACAGATTTGCATGGAAAAGAGAAGTCATCTCCCCAACTGACTCTTGGGTGTCTCAATGGACAAGTATATGCAAACCATATATCTAAACCAGTGAGCTTTATTGTTGTGGTTAAGCTTTAACTGTGAACAGCAACATATCAATTTACTAATTACTAATCTTTTGTGCTGTGTGTTCCCTTTCTAGGTTATTTCCAGGGAAATGCAAACCACAGGGCATGGTCTCTGATCGGATCCTTAGAGAATGCGACCATGAGGACACTTTTCTTACCTGGTAAACAAAAGATAATGAGAAAAGTGAGGTCGGAAGTTGCTTCACTGACCTGGGAGCTGCAACAGGTGCTTGAGCAGGGGTGTGAGCTGAATGACCAGAGGGAAGGACTGATGGAATTGGGTGGGGAGAGCCTCTAGGCCCTTTAGGCCTGTCCCTGACTTTATGATGAAATACAAAAGTCAGCCTCCATGCTTGTCCTTTGTGTTTAATGATTGTCAAACTCCTTTTCTATTATTTGTCACATTTGACCTTGATGGTTAATTCATTATGTAATAAATTCAGAATTTGGTCCAAATTAGGAAACAGTTTCTCCCAGGAATGGCCTTGAATAGTGTCAGCCTGCTTGGTTCTTTCCCCCTGACCCAGCAGCTCACGATTTGGGCTCTTTCCTCCTTTGGCTCAGGGGGTGAGGGACGCTGTCACTCTTCAAGAGGGGAAACGGCTTATGGACCTAGCAGAGCTGTTCGTCGGGGTTCTATTCCTCCCAGTCAGCGCCCTGACAAATCCAGCCTCTGGACAGGAAATGAATTACTTCTCCTGCTTCTTCAATTTGACCTCCGAAGGGAAATAAGTCCTGCAGAAGAAATCAGCCTCCCTCGGCGGAACACAGAGCAGGCACCAACTCCCCTGCATCTGCTTCCATCACCTGCAGATCCACCAGAGTGTTGGGGGCGGGGGGATGCCAAGCTTAGGAAGACGGGGTTTTCGATGGACACGCAGCTTTTAAAGTTGTGTGAGATAGGTTGCATTCAGAGTAAGGAAGGTTTGAAAGGCAGGAAGGGCATTTTCCTCTTAGCGGTGGAAGGAGCTTCCTGACAGCCCTCCTTCCTTGCTTTCTGCCTGGCTCACTGCTGTCTCAGCAAGTTGTGGGAGAACTATGTCCTGGGGTTCCGCAAAGGGCTGGAGAATGTCAGGGTGTGGATAAGTCACACAAGCCCTCTGGAGGAAAAGGGGAGGCTCCTCTGCACTTCCCCTTCCTGGAGGTCTGTCCTGGTTTTTCATGATGTCATCCATTCATCATTGTGAGCTGACTGGCAGTCCAGGGCTTGGCCAGTAGCCCAAGGCCAGGAGGGGAGAGAGAGATCCCAGGACAAATGTGTAGCAGGCCCCTGAGCATGAGTAGAAATGTTGTCATCAGTTCCACATAGAAAGACTTGGAGGAAACCAAAGAAGACAGTAAAAGTCACACGATCCTATCCAACCTTCCCTTCCCTGAATGCCTGGGAAGAATTCAGGGGCCTCTTGCCTGTGGATGGGGAACCGAACCCTGGAGTGGGCCTAGGTGTGGAGGAGGGACTGCTCTGCCAGATGCTTCATTCTCCAGAATTCAACCTGTTTCCTGACTCCGTGGTGTTTGAAAGCAACTTCGTCCAGGTACTCTTGGGTAGTGCAGAATAGCACTTTTTGATTCTTCTAAACCTGTTCCCATGATATGACTGAGAGAGCCCATCCCTGAAACTGGGGCAGAGTGAGACTGAGGCAAAGAGAAGCTAGTGGACCTGAAATGCAAGGCCATCCCCATTGACCTGGGCTCCACCCTGACCATCCTGACAGGGCTTCTACCAACAGCTGTCACCTGGGGAGAAAGGTCAGGGGTCCTCTGCTCTAAGTGGGAAATTTGGTATTCAAATCCCCCAGTTTACTTCAGCACCCAGGCTGTCACCTGAAGCAGATGAACAAAAGAGGCAGTGAAAAGATATGCTTCTTTTATTATTATTATCAGTAGTACTATACTTTAAGTTCTGGTGTACATGTGCAGATTGTGCAGGTTTGTTACATAGGTATACACGTGCCATGGTGGTTTGCTGCTTCCATCCCCCCCATTGTCTACTTTAGCTATTTCTCCTAATGTTATCCCTCTCCAATCCCCCCCCACCCCTGCTATCCCTCCTCTGTTTCCCCCCACCCTCTGACAGGCCCCAGTGTGTGATGTTCCCCTCCCTGTGTCCATGTGTTCTTGTTCAACACCCACTTATGAGTGAGAATGAGAACATGCAGTGTTTGGTTTTCTGTTCTTGTGTCAGTTTGCTGAGAATGATAGTTTCCAGCTTCATCCGTGGCCCTGCAAAGGACCTGAACTCATCCTCTTTCTTAAGAACAAAAGTGTGCGTTGGAGAAAGAACAGCATCTGGGGATCCAGGGAGAGCTGCTCTCAGATTTACCTTCTCCTTGGGAGGTGACTGTGCAAGGATCTTCACAGACTAAATCTGGCTCCTTTAATGTAAAAGGGTTGAACTGACCTGAATTTGAAATGCAAATACAGCATGCGAAGCACCTGGTCTAACAGGCACTCAATGCGTGTTTGTCTCCTTGCCTGGGTTCTTCTCTGGTTGGATGGAAGCGAGAATAAACAGCACTTTGGAGTTAGAGAGGACCTTCCAGTTCGGTGAAGGTGCAGGAGATAACAGGGCCCCTCGGGGAAGGACCAAGAGGATACATTTTTCAAAGAAGGCCAGGAAACAGTCCAGGGAGGATTAGCAGAAATGTGGCAGATGCCAGGGAACTCCTGGGTTATAATTCTTGTGGGCAATTGTTAATAGCAGGTCATTGAAATACTGTTTAAATACTAGTAGTTGTTTAACCAATATAGTGGTTCTCAACAAGAATTGATTTTTGGTCCCTACTGCCAGGGAACATTTGACAATGTCTGGAGACATTTTTCGTTGTCACAGGTTGGCTGGGAGTGCTACTAGAACTAGTGGGCAGTGGTCAAGGATGCTACTAGCATTCTCTAGTGTGCAGGGCAGTATCCGGCCCTCAGCTAAGAATATCCAACCTAAAACATTAATAGTATGGAGGTTGAGAAACCCTGGGCTGAAACAGACTGCGGCTTTTGCCAAATGCTTAGGTTGTGCCTGGGGGCTGCGTTGCAGGTCAAAGGGGGCAGGAACTGGAGAGAGATCTACACAGCCTCCAACACCACAGCCCTGGGGGGTGACCTCCTCGGTGCCCTGCCTGCCCCTCCCCAACATCCTACTCATGGCCAATGTCAAATGGCACCAGGGACAGAGCCAGACATGGAACAGACCATCCACAGCCCCCAACATCTTCCTGAAGAGGTGAGCAATGCAGATGGGAATGGAGGACAAGAGGGGGTGAGGGGTGGCTGCAAAGCAGAGGTTGCTTGACTACTAAACTCTAGGAGAAGATAGAGCTGTCATCAGCAGTGACGTTAATTTTTTTTAGGCAACAGTAACCTAAGACAGGTGGTGCACTGGAAGGACAGAGGCCAAGTGGGACAAAGGGAGGCATCATGTGGACGGGAGTGAGGGCCAGTCTACCTGCCCACTTTCTTTCTCGCTGCACAGACTGAATTCATAGGTGATCTCTCAGCATTTGGCCCAAGGGCAAGGAGGCAGTGAGGTCTGGCAGATGGAGCACTGGTTGGGGGAGGGAGATTATTTCTAGTTCTTGGTATGCAACTAACTGGACTCAATTTTTAAAATCACAAGTTATTTGCTGCTCCTCAGTTTTTCTTTTTCTTTTCTTTTCTTTCTTTTTTTTTTTTTTTTTTTTTTTTTTTGAGACCAAGTCTCTCTCTGTTGCCCAGGCTGGAGTGCAGTTGGTGGGATCTCGGCTCACTGCAACCTCAGCCTCCCAGATTCAAGCGATTCTCCTGCCTCAGCCTCTCGAGTAGCTGGGATTACAGGTGCCTGCACCACACCTAGCTAATTTTTGTATTTTTAATAGAGGCAGGGTTTTACCATGTTGGCCAGGCTGGTCTCGAACTCCTGACCTCAGGTGATCCACCCCCGTCAGCCTCCCAAAGTGCTGGGCTTACAGGCGTGAGCGACTGCACCCGGCCAGTTTTCCTATCAGTAAAATAAATGGGACTAAGTCTCACTTAGAACCGTAGCATATAGTGACATCACGCTTGTCTGGGATGAAGTAGACTTTTTTAAATCTTTGGGCCTCTTTAAATAATCTGTAGGATGTCTCATGAATCTCTAGATAATCCCAGAAGTCCAGGAAAACCCTTCATTTCTCCATGCTACCTCAGTGACACATCTCTCTGTGATGTTCTTGGTGTACATGTAGCAAGTACAGCCCAGTCCCAGCTGACTCATATTAGGTCCAAAGCCAGCTCCTTGAACTTGAACTCCCTTGGGAAGAGTAACTGTGGCATTAAACTCAATAAATGCATAACCCAGACAGTGGGGCAAGCTCCTTTGGTGCTTTCAAGAAAGAAATTGCAAAATCCTATGACTCCGGCCACTTTACCTCCTAGGCTGTCTCTCTCACACAGAGTCTAGGATGCAAGAGAATATGGCAGGGTGGGTGGAAGTTACAATGCAAATTCCAGGGCCACACCCGATTCCTACTGAATCAGAATCTTTAGTGGTGTCTTCGGGTGTCTGCATTTTAAACAAGCTCTGGAGGCATATTTGATCTCCCTGGCATTTGAGCAGCACTGTGCTAAAGCACCCTCTTTCCTACCTCCAAAAGCTTTAGTCCTAAAGGAGACCTTCCTCATTTTGATGAAGGCAGGGTCAGATCAGATGCAATAGGGCTGTCAATGTGTGTCTTCCCTGGTGGCTTCAGGATTCTCCCATTGAAGTTTGTGGAGCTCCAGGTATGTGACCGTCATCAACGTATCCTGCGATTGAGGACAGTTACTGAGAAGATTTATTACCTAAAGCTCCACCCTGACCATCCTGAGACCGTCTTCCACTTCTGGATCCGACTCATTCAAATTCTGCAAAAGGGGCTGTCCATCACCACCAAAGACCCTAGGATTCTTATTACTCACTGCCTGGTACCCAAGAACTGCTGCAGCCCCTCAGGAGATTCCAAGGTAAGTGAGCACCATTGCCAGCCTCCAGCCAAGGCCAGAGCAGTGAGGTAGAACTCACATAACCCAGCTGGTATGTGAGCAGCCTATGAAGGTGATCTCAGTCCGAGGCCTTTTCTAAACAGCTTTATGGAATATCATTTAGAACCATAAAATCCACCATTGCAAGTGTACAGTTTCAACACTTTCAGTAAATGTATATAGTTGTGTAACCATCACCATAATCCAGTTTCAGAACATTTCCATCACCCTAAAAAACTCCCCCTCGCCCACTGCAGTCATTCCCTGTTCCTACTCCCAGATCTAGGCAACCATTGTATGTTTTTAGTCTCTACACATTCATCTTAGGCATTTCATATAAATGGAATCTTAAAACATATAGTTTTTTTGTGTCTGGCTTCTTTCACTTAGCATGACATTTTTCAGGTTCATCCATATGGTAGCATGGGCCAACTCCAGGGCAGAGTGACAAAGTATTTGCAGTTTTTTTGTTTTGTTTTGCCCTTTTTTTTTTTTTTTTTGGAGACAGAATCTCACTCTGTTACCAGGCTGGAGTGCAGTGGTGTGATCTCAGCTCACTGCAACATCCACCTCCCAGGTTCAAGCGGTTCATGTGCCTTAGCCTCCTGAGTAGCTGGGATTACAGGTGCACATCACCACACCCAGCTAGTTTTTGTAGTTTTAGTAGAGAGGAGTTTCCCCATATTGGTCAGTCTGGTTTTGAACTCCTGACCTCAGGTGATCCACCCGCCTTGTCTCCTAAAGTGCTGGGATTACAGGCATAAGCCACCTCGCCCAGCCAGTTTATTCCTTTTTATTGCTGAATAGTATCCCATTGTATGGATAGACTCCATTTTGTTTCACCAGTTGATGGACATTTGGATTGTTTCCAGTTTGGGGCTATTATAAATAATGCTGCTGTGAACATTTGTGTACAGATTTTTTTAGACATATGTTTTCATTCATCTTGTGTAGAGGTCAGTGAATAAAATTATTAGGTTATTCAGTAAATTTATGTTTAACTTTTAAAGAAACTGGCATTCTTTTCCAAAGTGGCTGCACCATTTTACATTTTCACTAGCAACACGTGAGGGTTTCAGTTTCTCTGCATCCTCACCAAAACTGGTATTGCTTATTTTATTATAACCATTCTAGCAGATGTGTAATGATTTTACTATGAATTTCCCTAATGACTAACGATACTGAGCAACTCTTCATGGGTTTATTCGTTGTTCATATACCTTCTTTGGTGATATGTCTATTCAAATCTTTTGACTATTTTTCCTTTTTTTATTTTTATTTTTATTTTTGAGACAGAGTCACTCTGTCGCGCAGGCTGATGTGCAGTGATGCAATCTTGGCTCACTGCAACCTCCGCCTCCCAGGTTCAAGCAATTATCCTGCCTCAGCCTCCTGAGTAGCTGGCATTACAGGCATGCAGTACTGCGTTGGGCCAATTTTTGTATTTTTAGTAGAGACAGGGTTTTGCCATTTTGGCCAGGCTGATCTCGAACTCCTGACCTCAGGTGATCCACCCGCCTCGGCCTCCCAAAGTGATGGGATTACAGGCCTGAGCCACCTTGCCTGGCCTTGATCATTTTTCAGTTGGGTTTTTCTTCTTATTGCATTTTACGAATTCTTTGTGTATTCTGGGTACAAGTTCTTCATCAGATATATGATTTGTAAATATTTTCTCTCAGTCTATGAATTGCCTTTCATTCTTAATGATGTTTTTGAGGAGCAAAAGTTTTTAATTTTGATAAAGTACAATTATCAACTTTTTCCTTTTTTTTTTTTTTTTTTTTTGAGACAAAGTCTCGCTCTGTTCCCCCAGCTGGAGTGCAATGGTATAATCTCGGCTCATTGCAACCTCCACCTCCTGGGTTCAAGTGGTTCTCCCACCTCAGCCTCCCGAGTAGCTGGGACTACAGGTGTGTACCACCACACTCAGCTAATTTTTGTATTTTTTGGTAGAGACAGGGTTTCACTATGTTGGCCAGGCTGGTCTCAAACTCCTGACCTCAAGTGATCTGTCATCCTCAGTCTCCCAAAGTGCCAGGATTACAGGCATGAAGCTTTTTCTTTTATGGATCAGGTTTTTAATGCATATCTAAAACTCTTTGTCCATTCCAAGGTCACAAAGATTTTATCCTATGTTTTATTCTAGGAGTTTCATAGATTCAGCTCTTACATTTAGGTCTATGATCCAATTTGAGTTAATATTCATGTATGGAATGAGGTCATGGTCTAAGTTCTTTTTTCGTGTATGTGGATATGCAATTAGCCCAGCACCATTTGTTGAAAAAACTATTCCTTTCCACATTGAATTGTCTTAGCACCTTTGTCAAAAATCAATTTACCACAAACATAAGAATTTATTTCTGAATTCTCAGTTCCATTCTGTTGATTTGGAGTTTGCCTATTCTTGTGTGAATACAACAATGTCTTGGTTAATGTAGCTTTATATTAAGTTTGAAAATGGGTGATATAAGTCTTCCAATTTTGTTATTTTTCAAACTGTGTTGGCTATTCTAGATCTGTTGCATTTTCATATAAATGTTAGAATCAGTTTGTTAATTTCCTCAAAAAAAAAAAACTTTTAGAATTTTGATAAGCACATGTTGAATTTATACATCACTTCGGGGGAGAAGTGCCATCTGACAATATTGAGTCTTCCAATATATGAATATAGAATGTCTTTTCATTTATTTCAATACTTCAGTTTCTCTTAGCAATGTTTTGTAGCTTTTGTTTTGTTTTTAATAGAGATGAGGTCTTGCTAGGTTGGTCTTATGGGAGAACTCCTGGGCTTAAGCAGTTCTCCTGCCTCAGCCTCCCAAAGTGCTGGGATTACAGGTGTGAACCACACACCTGGCCTGTTTTGTAGTTTTTAGTAAACAAGTCTGCACTTCTTTTTTTAAATGTTCTCCTAAGTATTTTATTGTTGTTGATGCTGCTGTGAACTGAATTGTGTTTGTGTTTTCTTAATTTCATTTTGGGGTCATTCATCGATAGTATTAGAAATACAATAGGTTTTTTAATATTAACCTCATTATATATTATAGCAGTTTTACAGATTCCTTGGGATTTTCCACATACACACACACCACACACACACACACACAAACTCATGTCGTCTGCAATGAGTACAGTTTCACATCTTCATTTCCAATCTAGATTTGTTTATTGCTCTATTGCACGAGCTAAAACCTCCAGTACATGTTTAATAAAAGAGGCAAAAGCAGACATCCTGGTCTTGTTACTGATCTTAGGAAAAAAAAAATTCAGTCTTTTGCTATTAAGTATGATGCTTATTATGAATATTTATAGATGCCCTTTATCTGGGTGAGGAAGTTCCCTTTATTCCTAATTTATTAAAAGGTTTTCTTTTATCAGGAATGAGTATTAGATTTTGTTAAATGCTCTCTCTGCATCTATTAAGATGATTACATAGTTTTTGTCCTTTATTCTGTTAATATAACATATGACATTAATTGGTTTTTTTGATGTTAAACCAACTTTGTGTTCTTGCAATAAAATCTGCCTGGTCATGGTGTATATACTTCTTTTTTATTTGTTTCTAGATTCAGTTTGCTCACATTATGTTAAGGAATTTTGCATCTATGCTCATGAGAGATAGTGGTCTGCAATTTTCTTGTGATACCCTAGCTTCGGTATCAAGTTAATATTAGCCTCATTGAAGGAGTTGGAAAGTATTTCCTCCTCTATTTTCTGAAAGAGTTCATGAAGCATTGCTATTCCTTCTTTAAATATTTGATAGATTTACCAGTGAAGATACCTGGGCCTTTTTGCCCCAGAACATGATGAGTATAAGTCTGACTTGAGCTACCACAGAAACTCCATGAAGGCAGGGGTTTTTGTCTGTGTTCTTTCCTGCTATATCCCTAGTATCTTGTAGCTAGTTGGCATTCAATAAACATGGAATGAATGAGTGACTATGGACAGCACATACAACTGGAGCACTTTTGAGTGTCATAGGCAGCAGGAAAGAAATTAACTTTGTCCAGATGTAAAAGCAGCTCACTACGGATATTTCTTAGAGAAATTAAGTTTTAAAACACTAATTAAATTTCTATAACAAATATATGATTCCCCTACACTTAAGTATAAAACTAAGCAGCATAAACTTTATTAAAGCTTATATTAATAAGCTATTCATACATGATATTAAGGTATATTAATAAGAATAAGTATCTGCTAAGTTATATTAAAAGTATGTAATGAAGGTATTCCCCTTAAGGCAGAAGAGGACATTTTTAGCAATACAAAGAGTGTAAACTAACAAATATGGCCTCAGAATTGCCTTTGTGAGCAGCTGGTATGGCTGCACCTTGGAAAATTTTGAGTTCTGACGCTTTAGAGTCTGGATCATGATATTAGGAAAATGTGAAGACCCTAAGGCCTTAACCACCTGGTTCTGCTTTTTTCTCCATATAGTTTGAACAGAAGAAACTCCAAGCCTCCCAGCCCAGCGAGAGTCTCATTCAACTAATGGCCAAGGGGGGAGAGTGAAGCCCTCTCTCAGATTTTTGCTGACTTACACCAGCAGAACCATTTGAGGTACATGACTTAAAACAGGCCAGCCTCTGACATTCCTTTCTGCAACCCAGATGGTCTGAGCTGTGAGATCCAGAAACCAAATATCTTGGTTAATGAGCACAAGGAGAGACCCTGAAATACTGCCACTCACTATCCAGTCTTTTTTTTTCTTTTCTTTTTGAGACAGACTCTAGCCCTGTCACCCAGGTTTTAAGCAAGTCTCCTGCCTCAGCCTCCCAAGTAGCTGGGATTACAGATCCCAGTAGCTGAGACTACAGGCATGTGTCACCACACCCAACTAATTTTTGTATTTTTAGTAGAGATGGGTTTCACCGTGTTGGCCAGGCTGATCTCGAACTCCTGACCTCAAGTGATCCGCCTGCCTCAGCCTCCCACAGTGCTGGGATTACAGGCATGAGCACCACGCCCAGTCAGTATTCAGTCTTGTCCTTGACTCAGGACAACCTTCCTCCAGCTCTCCTAGCCTTGTTCTCCTTCTCCACATAGCAAGTATGGTGGGCTTGACTCCAGAGGAGGACTACCATAAAAAATGAAAAGTAACTCTCCAACAGTGAGGATAAGTTAGGTACACAGGTGAAAAAGTAAAACCTAATTTCTTTTTTGTTGTTGTTCATTTGTTTATTTGAAAACGAGGGTCTAACTCTGTTGCCCAGGCTGGAGTACAGTGGAACAACCTTGGCTCACTGCAACCTCTGCCTCCAGGGTTCGTGCCGATTCTCCTGCCTCAGCCTCCCAAGTAGCTGGGATTACAGACACATGTCACCACGCCCTGCTAATTATTGTATTTTTAGAAGAAACAGGGTTTCACCATGCTGGCCACGCTGGTCTCAAATTCCTGGCCTCAAGCGATCCACCTGCCTTGGCCTCCCAAAGTGCTGGAATTACAGGAATGAGCCACCATGCCCGGTCACGTAAAACCTAATTTCTAATCCAGTTTCTAATCCTACAGAGAAATAACCAAAACATTGTTGACTTACTGGATTTACTTACCTACTCATTCGGTCCCTGCTTGGACTTTTTGGAGCATCTGTGGTCATTTTCTTAAAATAGAGTCTGTTCTGGAAAGCTCCATGGTGCAGATCTTATCTTCTTCATGACTGAGGAAATGTCATTGTATGCACAGATGACTTAGCATTCAGTCTTGGTATGAAACTGGTTGGTTTAAGAGACACAGGAGTTAGGCTGGGGACAGTGGCTCATGCCTGTATTCCCAACACTTTGGGAGGCTGAGGCGGGCAGATCATGAGGTCGAGAGTTCAAGACCAGCCTGACCAACATGGTGAAACCCTGTCTCTACTAAAAATACAAAAATTAGCTGGGCGTGGTGGTGCGCACCTGTAATCCCAGCTACTCAGGAGGCAGAGGCAGAAGAATCGTTTGAACCTGGGAGGCAGAGGTTGCAGTGAGCAGAGATCACGCCACTGCACTCCAGCCTGGGTGACAGAGCAAGACTCCGTCTCAAAAAAAAAAAAAAAAGAGAGAGAGAGACAGGAGTTGAGTACTTAGACCAGAGGGTACCACAGAGTATCCAGTCCCAGATAAAGTGGGATCCAGGGTCCTAGTGTCTGTTATTTACGGTTTAATAGAAAAAGGGAGAACAGAAATAAATTAATAAATGTCACGAGGAGAGAAAAATGAGGTGTCAGAGAGGAGAATTTTGTCACAACAGTAACCAGCTGGACCAGCATCTCAGAGGCAGAACAAATCCCCTTTTTTTCTGAGCACTGGTAATAAACTGAAAACCGGTAGGGCTCGGAGGAGGAAAGTGCTTAGAGCGGTGGAGAGCTCACATAGAGCTGGGCCAAGTCACTGCTCTGACTGCACCCTTGAGCATATTGAAACGTGGGGGGCTCAGTTTTCAGATTTGTAAGATGGAAATGAAAATAGTGCTAACCTCATTCAGATGTCATCAGGATCAAATGAGCTCATATGCATCGAGCACTTAGAATGCGCCTCAGCAGATTTAGAGGCAAATTATAAGTAAGCTCTCAATAAGTATTAACTTGTATTATTAATTCTAACTTGGCTGGAGGTAGAAAACTATTAACACAAGAAAAGACTTAGCTGTTGCCCAGTGTAAAGAATATGCCCTGGAGATTGTTCTTCCATATACCATACAGAGATCTGTAATTAAAGAACTTCTCAATGAGTTATCATATTGCTGAGCCCTGGACTCTAATAGAGCAAGGTATTCTGAAGCTACTTTTTGGCTGTCTCAAAATATTAAATCACTGATTTTTTCTTTCTTTCTTTCTTTCTTTTTGAGACAGAGTCTCACTCTGTCACCCAGGCGGAAGTGCCATGGTACAATCTTAGCTCACTGTAACCTCTGCCTCTCAGGTTCAAGCAATTCTCATGCCTCAGCCTCTGGTGTAGCTGGGATTGCAGGTGCCCACCACCATGCCTGGCTAATTTTTGTACGTTTATTAAAGATGGGGTTTCACCATGTTGGCCAGGCTGGTCTCAAACTCCTGGCCTCATATGATCCACTCACCTCAGGCTCCCAAAGTGCTGGGATTACAGGCATGAGGCACTGTGCCTGGCAAATCACTGATTTTTAAATTACTGTTTAAAGAACAGCTTCTGTTTATATCTCATTGGCCACACTCAGTCACATGGCCTTGCTCAGCTGCAATGAGGCTGGGAAATGCATTCCCTGTTTTGCATAGTCATGTACCCAACACAAAATTAGTCACTCTGCTCCCCCAGGGAGAAAGGAAAAAGGGTCCTGGGGACCTACTGGCACTCTCTGGCACAGACAGCTTTTAATATTTCCAGAAGTTGAGAGGAGGCTAAGATCTGAAGGAGAAAATAGGCAATAGACTGCTAAAGAAAGGGTGAAGAAGGGCCAGGCAGGTTAAGGGAATGGACAGGTGCAAGGCTGAGACTTCCACAAAAGAAGCTTGGTGGAAAGGAAGAGCAGGTAGTGATGGAAGAGAATAAGCAGAAGAGAGCAGAGAGTGAGCCAGGCAGTGCTTGGGAAGCCATGTGAAGAAATCTAGACCTCCAGTGTCATGGGAGCTTTAGCAGCATTTTAAACAGGGAAGTGACGTGATCCAATTTGCATTTTGAAAAGGTCATGCTAGCTGTTGCCTGACAGTTAATTTGAAGGGAAGGAGAGACATGGAAAAGCAGCTAGGGAGCTATGGCAACCTAGTCTGGGCAGATGAGAGGGATGTAAGAAATAAGGGAGGAAGGGATTCGTTTTTGCTTCACTGCTATCTCGATAATTGCTTTGTACACACATTTAGTTCCTTCTCTTCAGTTCCCCCAGAATGAAGCCCCTGAGTGATGATTTTTCTCTCATTCGGGCTGGTTCTGGCCTGGTTGCAATTATTATCAATTTCTGCACATTTGGCAACAAGATGTAACTTAACAGCGAATATAATAAATGTCTGAGATGCAGAGCTGAACAGATGGAGTCACCCCCTCCTCCTCAGCAAAATCAGCAGCCTGGGCTCTGCTCCCCCACCTCCCACCCCATTCCACCTCCCCTTCCCTGTTTTTTTTTTCTGGAACTTTAATATGCGTCACACCCATCCAATATAGCCACAGCTGGCCTTTTTCATATTTATATCTGTCTCTAAAGCTTTGCATCAGGAACTTTGGAACAAGATCTGAAATACAAATTTAATGTTCTTTTCCTTTACTTTCAACTTTCATTTCCTTGATCCTGAAATGGCTCGAGTTTCAGGAGCAGCAAAAAGGTGGAGACCAACAAGAACAGCTCAGGTAAGGGAGGGCACAGGGTACCATGCCTCAAAGAGCTTTCCACTCTGGGTATAAGAACAAGATCCTCCCCAGCTCCCATCCCAGTTGTCCTGGTGCTGTCAATGTTGCCATTGTCCTTCCATGCCTTAATCTGAATTCCTTTAGGCTCTCTGGCCACTACAGTTAAGTTGGCACCAAGTCCTAGTCAATTTCTTTCTTTGCAATGTATCTTCTATTCTTTACTTCACTTCTACACCCAAAGACCCTACTCTAGCCCAGCCCTACTCATCTCATGCCTGCAGCACTCTTCCACAAGTTCATGTATCCATTTATTCATTCAAAAACATGCACTGAGTACTGTGTAAGTGCCAGTTACGGTGATGGGCTTTAGGGTCATCATGTAGAAGACACCATGTTCCCTCAAGAAGCTTAAAATTTGGTGGTGTCAGATGGGGAAATCCCCAAATTACAGAATGTCTCCTTCCAGGAAACATTCAAAGCTTATGCCTAGGGGACCAAAGGAGCATAAAGAAGGGGATCCCTTGTTCCTGCCAGGAAGCTGGCCTGGGAGGCATGGTTTCTGAATTGAGTCATAGACTATGAGTGCAGGTGAGCTGGCTGGAACAGATAAGGCAGGGCATTCCAGGAAGAAGAGACAGAGTCTGCATGAGGGAGCATAATGCATTCTGGGAAAAGCACCCAGTTCTCTATTTCCAGGTTCTAGTTAACCCCAAGTCCACTTGGTGTGGCATGCATGGCCCTGCACAAACTTCCCCCATCTCGTCCATCTCACCTGATCACTCACTCTTTCTCTAATAGGAGCCCTCGGCCTAATCATCTTCTCCAGCCCAAATCTTTTGCTCCAGCAAACCGTATCCATCCCATGCCTCCTTCATCTCTATCCACTCCCTCCCCCCGATGCTTCCCTCTAAATCCTCCCTATCCTTCTAAATCCTACCCTTCACACAACACCTTCCTGCTCAGGCTAATCCTTCCTTGGTCATAACCTCTCTTCATCATTCCCTAGTTGTTTTATAAGTTCGAGGCACATTTCTTCAATGAATACTAAATTGTTTTCATGCTTCTCAATTATCCACAGCATGAAGTAGAAGGCTGAGAACACAATGGGAAGCAGTAAAATATCCGTACACCATGCCACAAATAAATTCTTCATGTTGGCTCAGTAGGCAGGCAGAATATCATAAGATATCTATAAATTTAGAGAAGGCTATAGGTCACAGGGGAACTCTGCTAACTTTCATCTAAATCAGGGATTACAAATGCATAGGTCTGCAGGTGATATAAGTGGGTAAAGGGCTGGATGACATGGATGTAAGAACAGGTTAACTTTTCTCTAAATTCTGTTATAAGTAAAACAACTGCTGGCAGCTGACACTTGGTGTCAAAACTGAGAAGACAACAGGGAGTGGTGGGGAGAGTGGCCATGAGAAGATGAAAGCTTCAATTAAGACTTCCATTAATTGCTGCCATGCTGGAACCCAGACCAAATGTTCTGATTTTTGGAGAGAAGCCAAAAATCTGGACATATGTGGCATACCACCCTCCCACAAAATATTAAAGCATAGTATTGGCTAACACTTAGTGGGCAAAAAAAAAAACATATCTGCAGACCACATTCAGCCTGGAGGCTGCCAGCTCACAGCCTCTGTTCTAAATGGTAAGCACAGCTGTGGCTGCCTCACATTTTGTCCAAGTCTAGGAATGTTTTCTCATGTTGTGCAACTAATGACATGACGGTGATTCGTTTCTCTGTAATTCAGACACACATACATATAAACATACACACTCAAAACACACCCCATGGCATTAGGGTTGAGGAAAACAGATGTGAGAAATATTTCAAACATTTCTGGGACTCCAGAAAACAGCTAGAATTTTAGGATCACAGAGTATCTGGCATCACAGGAGCTACCACAGCCAAGATGTTCCTAGGCTGAAATTAAGTTGAAATTAACCATCCCAGGTGGCCTCCAGGCCCTCTTTTCTCATTGGGTGAGGTAGTGTACCTTCTCAGTTTAAAAGGACTGTTAAACCCCGGCCTCTTGGAACTTTTGGATGAAAAAGAGAGACTTAGAGTTGGAAAAAACAGAGACCCAACAGTACCTATGTGGCTGAATCTTTCCACTCCCCTCCAGCAGGTGGTGTGGCCCATTACCGCAGTGCTTCCCATCCTTTAATGGGCAAACAGTCCCCCCACAGATCTTGTTAAAAGGCAGATTCTAATTTCTTGGGTCTACAGGCTTCAGATTGCTATTCTAACATGCTCCCAGGTGATGCCAAAGGTGCTGAGCTATGGGCCATCCTTTGAAAAGCCGGGGCCAAGTGGACCAAGAAAAGGCTTTGGCTTAAGGCCTTCTGGGTTCAAGGCCATTGCTACTTCAGCTAGATGAGTCTCCTGGGGAAATTCACTCAGTTAACCCTTCTGAATCATATTGGGTCTTTCCTTTTACTGGTGCTGTCTTGTTCACATGATCTAGTGGTAAGAACGTGGACTCTGGAGCTGGGCTGCAGAATTCTGACTCTGCCTCTCCTTGTGTGATCGTTGGTAAATTACTCACCCTCTCTGACCTCGCAGAGTTGTGGTGAGGATTAAAGGACCATGAATGCATGCAATTGTTTGGAATGGTGCCTGGCACATTGTAAGCAGCCCCCAGATGTCGGTTGTAACCTGTGAGTGCTCTGGGAACTAGCGTACAAGCAAACACATTTCTTTACTTGACCTAGAGAAAGATTCTTCCGGTGAAGACAGCATCCCTTGCACCCGTGACCTACGTTGGAGGGCTTCATTCACGTATGGAGAGTGGGAAAGAGAGAACCCCTCTGGGCTGCAGCCGCTCTCACTCCTCAGCACTCTGGCAGCCTCCACCGGGCCACAGCTGGCCCCACCCATAGGTACAGCGATGGGAGTAATCCCCTGCCGTTGTGGGGCAGCCCTGGTGTTTAGCCTCAGGGCTGGATCAGGTCCTGGGGTCCTGAGGGTGATTTCCAGAAAGCTGTGGAGTAGGGTCGGGTGATGTTGGCCACAGAGACCTCAGCCCTCTTTTTCCAACTGGGTTGAGCAAAACCCTGATGTGTGGCACCTCCAGGGCCCCCAGAGTTCCCCAGATGCTGTTGACACTACAGCTGCTTTGTTTTGCTGTGTGGGAGGTGTAAGGGGTCTCCTCTGCAGAGTCCCTATGTGCTCCTTCCTCTCTTTTCCTTTCCCTGGAGCTCTTGAAGAGCTTTCTTACTACTTTGGTTGGGTGCAGAGAGTGAAACGGAAGGAGGCTAAGGGAGCAGGGGTGGGATGAGAACTCCTAAGGTCTTAGTCCTTCTCTTCATGCTCAAGGCCCATTCGTCCATCCACACATTCATCTAATGAACATTTGTGAAGTACTTCCTATGTGCCTCTGTCTGGCCAGAGATAGATTTCCTAAAAAGTGAGTGTCAACACTGAGAAGACAACAGGGAGTGGTGGGGACAGTGGCAATGAGAAGGTGAAAGCTTCTGTTAAGACTTCCATTAATTGTTGCCATGCTGGAATCCAGGCCAAATATTCTGATTTTTTAAGAGAAGCCAAAAATCTGGACATATGTGGCATACCACCTTCCCACAAAATATTAAAGCATAGTATTGGCTAACACTTAGTGGGCAAACAAAACATATCTGCAGACCACATTCAGCCTGGAGGCTGCCAGCTCACAGCGCCTGTTCTAAATAGTGAGCACAGCTGATTTCTGTTTTCCAAAGTAAAATATTATTAATAAACCACCAACTCTTTTTTTTTTTTTTTTTTTGGGGATAGAGTCTTGCTCTGTCACTCAGGCTGGAGTGCAGTGGCAACCTCCACCTCCCAGGTTCAGGTGATCCTCCTACCTCAGCCTCCTGAGTAGCTGGGATTACAGACACCTGCCACCATGCCCAGCTAATTTTTGTATTTTTAGTAGAGACAGGGTTTCCCCATGTTGGCCAGTCTTGTGTTGAACTCCTGACCTCAGGTGATCTGCCCACCTTGGACTCCCGAAGATTACAGGAGTGAGCAACTGGGCCTGGCCACCACCAATTCTTATAAGATACCTATTATGAATAGTTGAAATTTTTTAAAATTAGCATAGTATCTATGTGCCCGTAAAAGAACTTTTTATGTAATTTATATCCTATCAAACACTTTTCTCTCCTACACTCACAGGAAATTCTATTTGAGCCACCCTTCCACACTGGGGAGAATCTGTGCAAGCCTCATCAACACTACTCTGCAGCATTCAGCTTCTGAGGGATTATCGGGATGGTGGGGAAGAGAAAACTGCAACTAAGGAAAAATAGAATCATCTCACGGTGACAGCAGAGCCTTTCCAGCTGTACGTAATCACGTCCTCACCACTGCACCTCGCCACTCCCTGCCTCCATGCCGCTGCCAGAGCTGGCCTAGCAAGATATGCACTCAGAATGGCCAGGTACCCAGCGATGGAGGAAAGGAGTGAAAGGGAAGTAGGAGCAGAGGAGAAGTGGAAGGGAGCAAAAAGGAGTGGCGAGAAAGGAGGAAGTCAAAGCGGATGAGAGACACAAGACAAGTGATAACAGGAAACAGAAGAGACTTGGCAGGCAAGATAAAGAGGACAAGAGAAGACGCACACCCCTGAGAGATGCTCACCAAGCTTCTATTTATCTAATTTAAAACTTGAAAGTAAAGCCATAAACCAAAAAAAAAAAAAGAAATACATTTTCTTCCCTGCTCAGACCACTCTGGATAAGTGTGAACTGCCAGACTCCTTCAGTTTCCCTTTCTGTCTGTTTTTCTTGCTAGTTCCTCTTTTCTGATTAAAGCTGTATTCTTTCTTTGTTGGCCTGTTCCCTAACTTGGACTTGCTAGCCCAGCCTTGGTGTTCCAAATAGAGGTTTGGTTTTGAGCTGCAGAAAGGTTCCTGTGGGAGGCAGTAAGACAAGGTGTGTAAGGTAGGGCGAATTTCTCTTTTGTGTTCAAATTCCCTAAGTTCGCTATTATCTCAGTGCTGCAAACACTGACTTACCTTCTTTTTTGTATAACACTCCGTGAAATGCCGACATACATTGTTAGTGCTTTTTAAATTAGAGATTCCAGAGATAGGAGATAAAGCCTCAAAGTATAGGTTGATCAGAGGTTTATCAATTACAGATGCAGAGAGTCACTAAGGAGTGTTTGTCAGATGGTCTATGGACTGGCCTCTTTGTTTAAAATGTGCCATATTGTCAGGTGCAGTAGCTCTCGCCTGTAATCCCAGCACTTTGGGAGACCGAGGCAGGTAAATTGCTTGAGTGCAAAAGTTGGAGACCAGCCTGGGCAACATGGTGAAATCCCATCACTGTCAAAAATAGAAAAAAAAAAGCTGGGAGTGGTGGCATGTGCCCGTAGTCCCAGCTACAAGGGAGAGGCAGAGGTAGGAGGATTGCTTGAGCCCAGAAGGTCGAGGCTGCAGTGAGCCATGAGTGTGCCACTGCACTTCAGCCTGGGTGACAGAGTGAGATCCTGTCTCAAGAAAAGAAAAATTTCACATTTAATGAGAAACAGACTATGAATATTTCAGGAAACCTGCCCATCCTCCAATTGGGCAGGATATTTTGAGAGGTTTTGATTTGACTTAAGATATCCTAGTAGGGTCTTTTTCCTCACTGAAGTAGTTTTCAGATTGAAATGGTTGGAGGGCTAAAAAATAAGCTCCTGGATCACCATTACTCCAAGGCTGAGTTATGTAGTTACATCCTAATTCTCAGTGATTTCAACATCCACATAGATGATTCTTCCCGTACTTTGATCTCTGTTTCCTGAGCTCCTGCCTTCCCATATTACTTTTTCCACCCCTCCTCAACCACTGTCTCCCTTGATTTTACCCTAGTATTTGTTATTAATAACTGTACATAACTCCATTATTCCCACTCCCTAGCTATATCCATCTCCTATTTTTTCCCAAGTCCAATAATCCATTGACCCACCAATCCTACAAGTTATTGCTTCTACCAGGTTTTCACTGTCCCTCACTCTCTTCATGTTCTCATTTCCTTTCCCTGTAACTGAGATTACCTGTGATCAGTCATGACTATTATCACTTCCTGGCATGCACTCTCAACATCTTCATGTCTCTCTCACTTTCTTCCCTTGGCTAAATCCAGCTCTCTACCAACTCCATGCCTGTGTGATGCTGCTGAACTTGCCACTGAACCCCCCGGAGAAGATCACATGACATACTAACCAGTCTCACTGCAAAGTCATCATCGTAGACTCAAGAGGGTCCTTGATGTTGCCTGGAAATCATCCTACATTCCCCCAAGTCTGTTCACTCTGCTGAATGACTATTTCACACCTTCCCTCTCCTCTAACTGCCAATGCCCCCTAATCACCAGGCTTCCTATTTCACTGAGAACATAGTCACAATTGAAAGAGAATTTCAGGCTTTCATATCTACCAGTTACCTAGATCCAGACCCATTGACTCTGGCTTCTGTCCTTGTTACTATGGAGGAACTATCTCTCCAAGCAAAGTCCAGCTCTTCCCCTTTTGTACTAGATCCCATCTCATCTCACCCAAGGATGTCGCACCAGCAACTCTTCCTTTCTCTTATGTCATCAGTTTGATCTGTACTTCTAGATCCTTCCCATCAGCAACAAATATACTGGTATGCCTCTTAAACATACTTATTTCTTCCATTAAAAACAGAACAAAATAAAACAAAACCTCTCTTGGCCCCTCTGCCTTCTTGCTCCAGTTTTCTCCACCCCTTTACAGCAAACTCTGTGAAAAGGATCCAACTTTCTGAAATCTCCATTGCCTCTTGAAGTCCTTCAATCAGGGTTTTGCATCCACTACCTTGACAAACCTGTTAAAGATTCCCACATTGCTAAAGCCCATGGCCAACCAGGCCCCACCTCACTGTCAGCAGCATGCTTTCTCCCTGAACCTTTTCTCCAGTACACTCTCTTGCCTTTCCTCCTCTCTCATTAGGCTTTTTCTCAGTTCCTTTGCTGATTCATTTTCATCAACACCCCCCAATCATATCTGAATATCAGAAATTCCCAGGATTCAGTCCTTGAGTCTCTTGTAATCAAAACACATGGATTTCATTCCACAAATATACTCCTAAATTTATATATTTAGTCCAGACCACTATGAACTCTAGAGATACATATCCAACTGCCTAATTGAGATCTGTACTTGAATGTCTAATTTGTATCTCGATATGCCCAAAACAAATCTCTCAGTATTATCCGTTAAATTAGCCAGATGTGGTGATGCATGCCTATAATCCCAGCTACTCGGGTGGCTGAGACACAAGAATCACTTGAACTCAGGAGGCGGAGGTTGCAGTGAGCAGAGATCATGCCACTGCACTCCAGACAAAGCGAGACTCTTGTCTCAAAAAAACAACAACAACAACAACAAAAAATAACAAAAAAAAACCCAATTATCCCTCAAAACTTTGTTCTCTCTAAAGTTTTCTCTATCCAAATAAGTGGAAGCTTAATTTTTCTACTTGCTCAAAACCTTGGAGTCATCCTTGACTCTTTTTCTCTCTACTCTATTTCCAACCCATTAGGAAATCCTTTCAAACCACTTTCAAAAGTGGTTATCATACTCAGAATCTGATATTCTTACTACTTCCACTGCTACCAACCTGGACAAAACCATTATCATCACTCACCTGGATTGCTGCAGACCACCTCCTAAAGGCACTCTGTTCCTTAACTTTACTCCTTTTCAGTCTAATGTGATCCTTTTAAAATTTTAGATCATGTTACTTCTCTGCTCAAAACCTTCCAATGGCTTCCCTTCTGTATTAGTTAAGGCAATGTTATCTCTGCAAGAGATAAATCCTAATATGTAATGGCATAAAATAGCTAATAGAAGTTCTGCCTCTCAGTCACAAGGAGTCCAAAAATGGTGTTGCTGCTTCAAAAACTGAGTGGTAGTTTCACAGGAACCTGGGCTTTGCCATTGGCAATACACAGCTTCTAGCCACAGAAAGAGAATGAGCTTGGAGAATTGCACATGGCAGGTCTGTATGGCCAGTATTGGAAGTAGTGTATAACATCTCCACCCTCCTTCCTTTGGTCAGAGCTCAGTCACATGGCCACACGGCAAGGGAGGCTGGGAAATGTAGTCTAGCTGGGTTCATAGAAAGAGAAGAAACAATTTAGCAAATAATCAGTCTTTCATGTCCTCTTACTCATCATAGCGAAAGCGAAAGTCCTTGCAATAGCCTAAAGGCCCTCCATGGTGTCCCTCTCCCCCTCCCCCATCCCTGCTACTCCCTCTCTGACCTTATGTCCTCTACTCTCCTTACTACTGTACTCCAGCCACACTGGCTTCCAGTTGCTCCTCAAATACTGCAAACATACTCCCAACTCAGGACGTTGCCTTGGTGTTCCCTTTTCCTGGAATGCTCACCACCTTCAGATGTTCACTCATGTGTCACTCTCTCATGAGCTTCCCTGGTCACCTTTTCTGAGATGGCAACACCACTCCTGAGAGTCCCAACCCTCACTGTTCTCCTTTCCTGCCTTATTTTTCTCCTTATGTAAGCAGACAGAGAGGGTCTGTATTAGGCCATTCTTGTATTGTTATAAAGAAATACCTGAGACTGGGTAGTTTGTAAAGAAAAGAGATTCAACTGGCTCACGATTCTGCAGCTGTACAGGTAGCATAGCAGCTTCTGCTTCTTGGGAGGCCTCAGGGAACTCACAATTACGGCTGAAGGCACAGGTGAAGCAGATATGTCTTACATGGCTGGACCAGGAGGAAGTGGGGGGAGGTGCCACACACTTTAAATGAACAGATCTTGTGAGAACTCACTCACTATACAGTACTAAGGGGGGGATGGTGCTAAACCATTCATGAGAACTCCACCCCATGATCCAGTCACCGCAACCAGGCCCCTCCTCCAACACTGGGGTTTACAATTTGACATGGAGATCAGATCCAACCCATATCAGGGTCTCCAAGGATGAAAAGAATTCAGTCAATTTGAGCAATCAGCCTGTTTTACAGCCTCCTGCCCTGCAGCCTGTTCTTCCCCAAACCCTGCATGGAATGTGGTCACCTTACTGGTCTGAACCAGCTCCGGACAGACCCTGGCAATTTATAGATGAGCTGAGTCAACTTTTCTCTTGACCATGCCAAAGTCTCCACCCTGGGAGGAGCTACAGCTTCATTACCATAACATGCCACCTATGTGCTGGCATAATGACTCACTCATCTGTGCCACTGGGACACTTCCACTACATGTGCTTTTGCACCCTCTCCTCTCTCCATCGCCTCGTAAACCCTCCTGTCACTTTCCTTTGGGGAAGACACTGCTTTAGAGAACACCCCCAGTATCCGTCTTACATAGGCCAAGTAGTAAAACTCCTATTGATCAAAAACTGAGTTTTGCATTGTTTGTTACTTGCCAAGAGAACAAATCCTGGTTTTTGGGTAACAGCACCTGTCACCACCTCTCATTCTATGTATTTTGCTTTTTTATCTTGTTTATGGGCTGCCTCACCTACTTCTACATACCAGAATATAAGCACCAGGACAGACTTAATTTTGTTCACTGCTGTATCCCCCAGTTCCTAGAACAGTGTCTGCACACAGGAAACACTGAAGGTTCAGTAGCACCCATGAGCAGAGCTGGGACACCTGGAGACAAATGTCAGCCTTTTGTGGTGACACCATCATGCTGGCCACAAGCAGTCTTTCAGTGCTGCTTTCACTAGATGGCCTTAGGTGCAGCTGATGGCGGCATTTCTAATGCATGTTGTCCCTCAGGTTCTTTTCTTCCTTCCTCCAACTACTTTCCAACTCTAGGGCTCCCATGAGGCTTTCGTCTCCTCAAAAAGTTCATCTGTTCTCATGGCTCCATCAGCCATCTCCTGGCTAACAACCCCTCCCAAGTATCTCCTCCAGGCTCTTGGTCTTTCTCTTTAGATGTTCTGCCATCACGTAGACTTCCCATGTCTTGAACTCAATTCACTTCCCTCATTCCATGAATCTAACTCATTCTCCCAGTTTTCCATGATTAAACCTTTTAATTTTTGAGTGCTCCTTCTTCATTTTTTCGTTCAAGTGATCACTAAGCTCAGGGCTTATTTCCACTTTCAAAATCTCTCTTGTATATAAGGGTCCCTTTCCATTTCCCTTGCCCTTGCTAGGCCAGGCCCTTCTCCACAGGGAATCTCAGGGTTGGAGGGCCCCACTCTGGCACTCTCACTACCTGTTTAGACTTTACTAGGACAATTCCAGGATGGATGGCTCTGCCATTAGGCTCAGTTCCTTAAGGACAGAGATAATGTTCTATTAATTTTTGGTTCACCAGCACCTAACACCAGTGCCTGACTTTAAGGAGCTGTTAGTTTATTTTTTATTTTTTTTAAGAGATAGGGTCTTTCTCTGTTGCCAGGGCTGGAGTGAAGTGGCACAATCATAGCTCACTGCAGCCTCAAGCTCCTGGGCTCAAGGAACTAGCTGGAACTATAGGTGTGTGCCACCATGCCCAGCTAATTTTTAATATTTTCTTTCTAGAGATGGAGGAGGGAGGGTCTAATTATATTGCCAGGCTGGTCTGGAACTCCTGGCCTCAAATGATCCCTAAGGAGGTATTTTAAAAACTGTTTTTCAAATAATGCCTCCTGAGGCAGCCTGTTCTATTGTTGATACCCATTACATATGCTTCCCTGAAAGAAAGTTTCAGTTTCATTCTCCCCATGTAGGTACAAGCTTAGAAACTTTCCCAGAAAGACTCACAATTGCTACTGCCTTCAGTTCACGCTCCTCAAATTGACAAGATCTTCCACAAACTTACCATCCATGCTTCCCTTTCATCGCTTCTCTCCAACCTGCCCCCTCACTCTTTTTTTGGAGACAGAGTCTCACTCTGGAGTACAGTGACGCGATCTCGGCTCACTGCAACCTCCACCTCCAGGGTTCAGGCAATTCTCCTGCCTCAGCCTCCCGAGTAGCTGGGATTACAGGTGCTTGCCACCACGCCCGGCTAATTTTTTGTATTTTTAGTAGAGACGGGGTTTCATCACCTTGGCCAGGATGGTCTCAATCTCTTGATCTTGTGATCCGCCCGCTTCGGCCTCCCAAAGTGCTGGGATTACAGGCGTGCGCCACCGCACCCGGCCTTCCAACCCCCTTTTTTTTTCTAACCTTCCTCATTTGCTACCTGGCCTGAGAAGTTACCTCCCACTCTGCCCCCTCCACTTGTCCTTTTTCCTATCACTCTTCTTGCTGAATAGTTTATTTGGGACTTCCTTAGTACAGCCTTAGTCATATCTTCCTCTGAAGCCTTCTCTGACTACCACCAAGGGTCACTGACACTCCTTTGTCTGAATGCCGGCAGCATTAGTTGTAAACCTTTCACCCTGACAGTAACTAACTTGCTTTCATGAGCTTAACTGTTTCATGAGCCTACTACTTGCCTCAACTTGATTTTAAACTATTTAGGCTTTATGTGCTAAGAACTCCACTTGTGTTTATATTCCACTTGTGTTGAAGCTATAGTAGCCTTTATTTGGCACTTGTTTTAATTTCATGACACGAAACGAATAAATGGATGATTTCCTGTGTTCCTCTTAAACCAGGGACATGCAACGGGTTCTGCCCATTCCATTCACTTAACATTACTGAACTGGGCAGTAAGCTCAGAGCTGCAGATATAAAGATGAATAGGCACATCCCTACCCAGGAGCTTACTCTAGAAGAGGACAGATGGAAAAGCGACATTTTAAAGCAGAATTTGAAAAAGTATACTGAAGCTATATACAGCTATGATGGTAAATAAGGTAAGAATTATGCCTAGTGGGGTCAGGGAAGGCTTCTAGAGCTAACATCAGAACTGGGACTTCTATTGGCAAGGCAGAGAATCAAGAAAACGCACTTATTCCTGGCAGAGGAAGCCTCTTGATCAAAAATCTTAGAGATGAAAAAGGACCGGCTGTCAGGAAACACAGATGATGGTGGCCAGAGCGCAGGATGAGGGGGAGTGTTGAGAGATGGAGCTGAAAGATACACTGATGCCGAAGACTGAAGAGCCTCCTGTAGATAGAACAAGACGCAGCGCTGAAGGAAAATAAAAAGTTGGGATTGTTCAATAAAGTTGGTGACTGATGCAGTCGGATTAGTTCCGCCCTGGAGGTCTTGTGGGAATGAAGACAACTAGCAGGATAGTCTAGGAAGCCCTGTGGAGGTAGAGTCATGAGCTGTGAATGGGGACGTGGCGGCCACACGGCCGCGCCCACGCCATCCGCAATAGTGGGCTGGGGCTGGGGCCAGCCGTCCCAACGAGCCCGAGGACTAGAGTTGGGCGGGAATCCGGTCCACGCAACTCTGCGCCGTCGCGGGGACGTGGCGCTTTCGAGCCAATCCTGGCTATGAGATTGCTGGACCAATTGCAGCTCGGGGGAAGCTATGCGTCAGCGGCGGGTTTGCTGATGATTGGTCGAAAGGCCGCTGACGAGCCGGATGAGGGCGGGGCACAAAGCCGCTTCCGGTTGGGCGGTGCTTGCGCGCGTGAGCTGAGCCGGTGGGTAAGCTGCGGCCACGGCATCCTGTGCTGTGGGGGCTACGAGGAAAGGTAAGTACGGTGATGCCCAGTCCCTTCACCACCGCCTCATCTTTATTCGTTTTCTTTTTGTCCCTGGTCTTGTTCTGGACGGAGCAGGTGCCTGCCTCACTCGGGGCCCGTGTCTCTGCTGGCGCTGGGGTCCCAGGCCTTAGCTTGCTGGAGATCCCGGGGCCCTCGGTGTGCAGCCTGGGATGGAGGCCGCCGCTCGTCTTCCCGCGCGCTCTGGGAAGGGGGCTAGTCCGGTCGAACTCCGTCCCGTTGGGTATTGTTCTGTGCGTGGCTTGTCGCGTCCTTGTCCGTCTCTGGGTCACGCCACTCACCGAGTCCTTGGAACCAGAGAGTCACTTTTTTGCCTCCCGAAGGTCGGAGGGCATTTGGGTGGTGTTATTGTCACAGCTCCCTGCCGCCTCCTCACCAGCCTGCTTGTATCTGCCAGCCCCCGCCCCAAAGCCACATCCCGACTGTAGGGTGCATCTGCCAAGAAGGTCGTGTTCACTCACCTAAATGGTGCAAAAACAAGGGAGGAAAGAACAAGTGAAGACACTACGTGATATCTACAGTTTTAAAGAAAAGCTGAATATTTAGAGCTTCCATGTTTGGCTACCTACTTCAGTTAGCGACGGAAAATAGTTTTTGAAGCTGTATTGGGCAATTAATTTTGTTGTTGTTGTTTCTAGCCCTATATCCTGCTGATTTTCGGCGTGCTGAGGTCAGAAATAAACTTAATTCCTTTCAGCTGCCCTGATTAAGCGTATAGTAGAGTGCCTTGCAGTCAGTTTCGAAAGCTGCTTTTGCATCAAGGCAAAAGCTCCCTGGGTCTCCTGCTAAAACTTTTGAGCCTGTGATCTGAATTCCTAAGTGTGTAAAATTCTAGAATAGTGTCTTTGAGAATTGAATTGCATTCATTTTCTGGCATGGACCATAAAGTCAACATTAATGAACTGGGAATAAGGTGGCTTCAAGTTGTTTCTTTTTCTAGTAATTTATTCAGTTTGGAGGCAGAGAGCCTTGGAATCTCTGTTAAATTAGGCTTTGCCATAGAATGGAACTTGACACAAGACAAATGCAAGTTTGACCTCACTCAGATTTAATTAACCAAATACCAAACGACAGTCATCACTGAAGAATTTCTATAATATCCAAATGGGGGGGACCAGATATAACCTCTAAATTGTTGTCGAGAAACTAAGTTTGTCAAGGCCTAATCTGAGATTTTACAGTGATTCGGGGGTTTCCAACAGGATTCTTTTGAGAATCACAAGTAGGAAGGCCATAAGCTCACAAAATGTATTGAGTGTGCTTGAGTGAATAATACTCAATATAGCTTGGAAACCAACTCATTGTCACTTTCAATATACTCATCGCTTTCATTCATCCAGTGATGTGTCAAGAGATACTTACTGATAGCACTTTATATCCATTAGAGCAGTATTGTGATCTATATATTGGTGTTATTTTTTAAAATTTATTTTAGAGTTGAGGATCTCACTGTGTTCCCCAGGTGGATCCTTGAACTCCTGTGCTCAAGCAGTCCTCCTGCCTCAGACTCCCAAGTAGCTGAGACTAGAGGTATACAACACCACACCCTAGTACGTTGGTGTTAACAGATTTTGTGTAATGTAGATATGCCAGGAATATTGGAAGGACAGAGGTGTAGCCAAGGATGGCCACTGGAAATGCTAGCTAGGCCATAAGGCCCTAGATTCTGTCTCTCTGAACTCTTAAGTATGGATGTTGCTGATGCTGTAATTTAAGTATTCAAGTTAAGACAGCTGAAATAATACTTCTGCCTGTTGCTGGCTGATAGCCAGGTCCAGTAAATGGAATTGGAGGTTGGAGAACACAGGCAGGCAGGAACCACATTGCTGTCAAGTACCGCCCAATTAATTCAGTAAGATGTATTAATCCAGTAAAATGTATTGGTATCAAAAAAGTGCAAAAGTGTATTAGGGAAAATATAGGGATAATAATTTGTACTAACTGATATGTAGATATTCTTCCAGAAATGTAGATTCTAAAGGGGAGCTAAGGAGACAACTTAGAGTAGCCTATGGTCATTGTTACTGAGTGGTTCAAGCGAGTTTTGTAGAAGTTTAGATTGGATCATACCCTTTTTGTCCAAAAAGAAAAAAATATCACAGATCACTTCCAGCTAGAGTGATTATAGTAGGTAGGTCTTTTCTTCTAGGATCTTAAAATTATTTATAGACATCTGGCACTGAAGGAAGGTTGAGCTAAAATAACTACCAAATTCTCAGACAATGTCACGCACGTTACACATGCACAGCAAAATTAAAACTAGAAACCAAGGCTCCTTTCCTACATTTCAAGTAGCATTTCTCTCACAATTGATTATGTATTAAGGCTTGTTGACCAAAAGGAGACTTGTTTTCTCTAGGAATTTCTAGAATTTTTTCTTAAAACAAAGTTTTTTATTCTGTAGCCAGAAAAATTTAAAGTTTGTTCTGGGTTGCTTTGGTTATAGAACTAATGAAGCTTGAGTAATAGTTTCAGACATTCTCAGAGTTTTTTTCTGCAGCCACATTTTGCACTTTTATATCTCAGCTGTCTTTGTAAATGTATTCCCTCCATCACATAGTTAGAATGTGTTGATGAACTGATGTAACTTCTTCGCTAGACGTTAAGTAAATTATGTGTTGGTACCATGACTTATCAAATCATGAAGGATGCCATCACTTTCATGTGATAGTCCATTGGTAGTACTTGTACTAAAGTTTGTAAGTAAAGAATGTCAGATAACAAGATAACTTCATTTTCTAGATCTCATAACCTGGGCCTTACTATAGTTAAATTGCTATCAGGCTATTCCCTGTAATCTCCAATTGAAGTAGACAGTTAAACAATGAGATCTGCTTTTGCTACATTGTGGAGAAATGCCTTTTCTGCTGAATATCCATCCGGCTCAGAGAACTGGAATTTTACTGCCACACCCATTTCTCCCAATTGTTAACATTGAGCAATGGGTCTTTGGTCAACCAGAATAACTGTCGGATCACTCAGTGTTAACATTCTTGTGAAGTTGAATTTAATCTAAACATCTCAATTTCCCTGAAACAATTTAAGTATTCTGTGACCAATGGCACTTTACCAAAAGTGAAAGCTTGGGCCATATATTGATTGCAATACTGGTCCAATGGATACACAATGGGCACAAAAATTTCCTTGAAAGCTCTTAAGTTCTTACCTGAAGGGAGGAGTGGTAAGAATTTAGAGCTTTTAAGGACATTTTTGGTTGGATTGAAGAAACCAATTCTTAAGACTCATTGTTATTAAAATCACTTAACCCTATTAATCTTTTCTCTTTATAAATTACTGGAACGATTCATGAAAACAACTTTATAGACCATTTTTGGTGACATACTAGTACTACAAAAGGATGATAGCTACTGGATAGCTTTTCTGTTCTAATCTTTTGGTTTGTGTCTAACATGATGTCCAATAAAAATGTAATACAAGCCACATATGTACTTTTAAATTTTCAGGTGAAAATCTAAAATAGGTGAAAGTAATTTTAGTAATATTTAATCTAATACATATACAATACCATTCTTTTGATGTAAAATGTAACACTTATACCAGTCTCAATTCACACTAGCCACATTTGAAGTGCTTAATAGTCACATATGGCTAGTGGCTACTGTACTGGGCAGTACAGGTCTAGATTTCTTTTTCCAAGAAAAAATACTAGATGTTACCCTTGGTGGAGGAGGGACAGAATTTTAGAGAGAGAAACTCATTTGAGAAATGGGAGTTGGGGAGATTCAATTTTCACAACCATTGGTTTACTTTCTAGGTCATATGATTAAAGCTCATACAGCTAAGTCTTTTGTTTACGTCTATCATATTTTTCCTAATATTATGTTGTCCATTGTGTACATAGTATATCCATTGGACCAGTATTGCGATCATTATATATAGACCAATGGATATACAAAGATCTTTCAGCTGGAAGTGATCTGTGATCTATACCTGTTCCTCTAAACTTTCTTTTACTTTTTGGACAGAAAAGGTATCCAGTTTAAACTTTTTCTTTTTCTTGAGACAGGGTCTTGTACCCTCACCAAGGCTGGAGTGTGGTGGCATGATCATGGCTCCCTGCAACCTCTGTCTCCTGGGCTCAGGCGATCCTCCCACCTCAGCTTCCCAAGTAGTGGGACTGTAGCCGCACTACCACACCTAGCTAATTTTTTGTATTTTTGGTGGAGACGGGGTTGCCAAGGCTGGTCTTGAACTCCTGGACTCAAGCAATCCACCTACCTTGGTCCCCCAAAGTACTGGGATCTAAACTTTTTTTTTTTTTTTTTTGAGATGGAGTGTTGCTCTGTCACCCAGACTGGAGTGCAGTGGCGTGATCTCAGCTCACTGCAACCTCCGCCTCCCAGGTTCAAGCTATTCTCCTGCCTCAGCCTCCTGAGTAGCTGGGACTACAGGCGCACACCACCATGCCCGGCCAATTTTTCTATTTTTAGTAGGGATGGGGTTTCACCATATTGGTCAGGCCGATCTCGAACTCCTGACCTCAGGCTTTCCACCCGCCTCGGCCTCCCAAAGTGCTGGAATTACAGGCATGAGCCACAGCCAGCCTAAAAAAAGTGTTAAAGTGGGTGAGGAAAATGAGAAGGGTCATTAACTTTGGTTTCAATTTGGTTGAAAGACAAAGATGCTTCAGAAATGAAGTACACTGGTGGGTAATGATAGCTAATGCCTATAATCCCAACACTTTGGGAGGCCAATACGGGATGATCACTTTAGATCAGAAATTTGAGACCAGCCTGGACAACATGGTGAAACCTTGTATCTACTAAAAATACAGGTGTGTTGGTACATGCCTGTAATCCCAGCTACTCAAGAGGCTGAGGCAGAAGAATCACTTGAACCCAGGGGGTAGAGGTTGCAGTGAGCCGAGATTGTGCTGCTGCACTCCATTCTGGGTAACAGAGAGAGACGCAATCTCAAAAAAAGAAAACAAAGTGCACTAATGTAGTTTTTCAAATGCGGTGTATGGAGTTATTTTATACTGTTCCTTTTTACATCTTCCCCACATAAAATATCCTTTGTCTTGGATGTCCTTTGTTCTGCTTGAACATATACACCCCATACCAAAAACCAAAAGGTTTTAGATAAATCTAGTACAGTTTTTGGTATAGGTGGTGTTTTTTGTTTTTAGTGTCTATATTCATAAAACAAGAGACCCTTTGTTAAAGTTTCTAATAGCCAGGAGTTGGTATATGTGGGCACAAAAGGCATTTTGTTTTTTTTTTAAGTAGAACTTAAAGTGCAGATTTTTCATTCCTCCCTGCAGAAAGATAAAGATGTAAAAAATGGACCACTGGTTTTGTCCATCAGGTGGTCCTTGATGACCCTTGCAGGCAGTTTCATCAAAGGAAGCCAGGTTTCAGGCTAGTATTGGATGGTGAAGAAGCAGAGGCCGGCAGGGTAGACAACTGTGTGGGTGAGGGAAAGGGAAGAGCAAGCTTGAAGGAGTAGCCCAGCCTGGGAAAACTGGGTTGTGGAGACCTAAGAAGCACTGATTGACAGAATAGAAGAGACTGTTTAAGGGTGAGACTGGAAGTTTAGTCGAGAGAGAGGAAGGAAGGAGAAATGGGTGAATGATAAAGCTAATCACTTGCCTTTTACTCTTTGGAATTCTTGTATCCTTGTATCAAGATATTAAGCCTGAAACTTAAATGTAGTTTTCCCTCTAAATCACAAAGTGAACCAATCTATTACATTTCTATATGCTAGATGTCTCGAAACTTTGATACAGTGTCCTTTCCAGGCCCTGACAGTGTTAGAGTGAGTAAGCATTTATTCATATTGTAATGTTTGGGGTTGGCAAGAGTTTTAGGGTATTATGTTATATTTTGAGAATGTAATCATTTATAAAATTTTGTTATAAAGCCCCCTTAGGCATAAGGAAATTCTTTGTTGCAGTGACTCTTGATTTTACTTCATTCTGCAAGCCTCTGTCATTATATATATTGTTGGATATATCACTAAACATCAACAACATATCCTGTTTTTTGTTTACAAAGTTTTGTTTATCTGAAGAATTATTTGTTTATAGGCTGGGTGTGGTGGCTCACACCTGTAATCCCAGGACTTTGGGAGGCTTGGGCGGGAGGATTGCTTGAGACCAGCCTGGGCAATATAGTGAGACTCTACAAAAAAATCTTTTTTTTAATTAGCTGGGCATGGTGGTGGTCTCATCTGTATTCCCAGTTACTTGGGAAGCCGAAGTGGGAGGATGGTTTGAGCCCCAGAGGTCCAGACTGCAGTGAGCTATCATCACACCACTGCATCTAGCCTGGGCGATGGAGTGAGACCCTGTCTCAAAACGAGTTGTTTATAGTTTGAGATAGAAGTTTCATTTTGCCCTAAAGTAAAGGCAAACTAACTTTAATGTTGTATTTAAGGAACCACTAAGTCTCTAATTTTCTGTTCACTCTTAACTAATTTGATCAGTTTAATTATTGGAGGGTCAGCCAGAGTGTTATTCATTTAGAGCAATATTTTACGAGTAATACACACAGAAAGCTAATAAACATGAGTGTGCTGTTGATAAAAATTAGACGATACAGCAGGATACAGTATTAAAGTTCACGTTCACACTAATCTTACCAACCCACTCCAATCCTGTCTCTTCTCCGACGAGCCTTGAGGTTACTACTGTTTACACATGGGTGTTTATCTCTCCACACCGTTTTTGTGCATGTTATGTTTTATACAAATAAAATGCTCGGGAGATTGTTTAATTTGCTTTGCTTTTTATGTAAGTGAGATCTTGACATTGTTTTGCACCTTGCTTTTTGTTCACTTGACATATTTTGGTGAGTTCTCCTTTTCACTGAAGATAAATCCATCTTCTTTTCTTTTCATTTTTGAGACAGGGTCTTGCTCTGTCACTCAGGTTGGAGTGCAGTGGTGCAATCGTGGCTCACTGCAGCCTCCACCTCCCGGGTTCAAGCACTTCTCATGCCTCGGCCTCCTGAGTAGCTGGGACTACAGGCATGCACCTCCACACCCAGCTAAGTTTTGTATTTTTAGTAGAGATAGAGTTTTACCATGTTGCCTAGGCTGGTCTCGAACTCCTGATCTTGAGTGATCCGCCTGCCTCAGCGAAGTGCTGGGATTACAGGCATAAGCCATCATGGCCTGGCATTTTTTTTTTCTCCTGAACAGGATCTTTGTCTGTTGCCCAGGCTGGAGTGCAGTGGCACAATCTCAGCTCACTGCAACCTCCACCTGGCGGGTCCAAGCTGTCCTCCCACCTCAGCCTCCTGAGTAGCTGGGACTACAGGTGTGTGTCACCATGCCCAGCAAATTTCTGTATTTTGAGTAGAGACAGGGTTTCGCTATGTTGCCCAGGCTTGTCTTCAACTCCCAGACACAAGTGACCCACCTGCATCAGCCTCCCAAAGTGCTGAGATTACAGGCGTGAGCCACCACGCCTGGCCTCAAGTCATTCTTTTTTACTCTCTGTGTATTTTTCCATAATAGAGATTTAATATATTTTACCAGTTCTCTGTTTTCATCTGTTTTCCCATTTTTTTTCATGTCATCAGTTATAATAGCCACTGTTGTTTGTTTCTTTTTTAAGACAGTCTTGCTCTGTCACTTAGGCTGGAGTGCCGTGGTGCAATCTCGGCTCACTGCAACCTCCTCCTCCCAGGTTCAAGCGATTCTTCTGCCTCAGCCTCCAAGTAGCTCGGAATACAGGTGCATGCCTCCACTCCCGGCTAATCTTTTATATTTTTAGTAGAAACGGGTTTTCATCATATTGGCCAGGCAGGTCTTGAACTCCTGACGTCATGATCCGCCTGCCTCGGCCTCCCAAAGGACTGGGATTACAGGTGTGAGCCACTGTGCTCAGCCTTGTTTTCCAGTTTTTTAATCTTTATGAACTGGCATCATTGAACATCTTAACACAAGTATCTTTGTCTGTAAATGTGGGTGTTTTGATGGATTGAAGGAAACAATGTTGGGAAACATAGCCAAATTCTAACATTGATAGGAGCAGAGTAAGAAAAAGTACCACCTTCTACCCCTTTCTCTGTGGGTTTCATGATCTTGCTTTCAATTGCTTCCTCTGGTGGATTTCATAAGTCTTAACCTTCACATCATCAGTAACAGTACCTTTTTTGAGAGTGAGGCACATGGGACAGACTCTCTCTCCCCGCCCCGCCCCATAATTTCCTTAGGTACATTTCTGTTTGTCCTAGTGCATTGTCATATTTACTCTAGAAGACTTTCCACTCTCCACTGTTGTGTCCTCCTCCGCCATTTCAGGACCTCCCACCCTCCCCCACTGAGCTGCTTTTCCAGTGATGAAGAAAAAATGTAAAAGCCTAAAACCCTCTCCTTGATTTTTAATTTTTTTTTTTTTTTTTTTTTTTCCGTCTAAGACCTTAACCACTCTGGACAAGACTGTAGGGTATCAGTAGAGTGTGCTAAACAGATTTCTACCCTGTAGCTTCTCTGCAGGTTTTTTGTCACATTTTTCAGTCAAGTGTTCCAGCTTTGTGCTTATTCATTAGAATCACCTATGACTACAGAGATTCTGAAAAGTTTGAAGCAGGGCCTGGAAATCTGTGCTTTGAACATACTCCAGGTGGTCTTTATGCCTAGGCAAATATGAGAAACAACTGTGCAGAAGGATAAAGAAGTTCTTATCTATGACCAGACCATCTGCATGATTTGGCATTTGAAGGTGACTTGAGGTTGAGCCTGGATGTCAGAGACTCGGTGCTATAGACCAAGGAAACTGCCAAGTATTTCATTAGTTCCTAATCTGATGACCATCAGAATCACCTGAAAAACATTTAAAGCTACAAATGTCTGCGTTCAGCTTCAGAGATTCTAAATTAATAGGGGAAACTTAAAGCTTCCTTGATGATTCTAATAACCAGCTGTGTTTGAAGACCAGCCCACTGATGTGTTACAAAAAGTAAAAGATTTGGAGTCAGCATTTAAATCTTGGTTCTTTCACTTTTAATGTTTATGAACTTGGGCAAAAAGATTAAAGTTCTACTTTGGTATCTTTTGAAATAAAGCACAAAGTGGACATTTTAACTATAAATTTCTTAGCCTACAGTCAGGTGAAGGAAACTGGTAAAAATTTCTCACCATAATAATTGAAGAGTCTAATATTCCACCATACTTATTTTATGGATTAAGTAATATTTGGGATAATATAAAAGACTTGCATAAATGTGTACATCAAACTAATAATTTAACTGGGATGTGAGCTTGTAATTTCTTATTTAGTTATTAAGCATACTGCCTCCTGAATTAACTGCTTTTCATTTTCTTTAAGATCTAATTATCATGGACCTGCGACAGTTTCTTATGTGCCTGTCCCTGTGCACAGCCTTTGCCTTGAGCAAGCCCACAGAAAAGAAGGACCGTGTACATCATGAGCCTCAACTGAGCGATAAAGTTCACAATGATGCTCAGAATTTTGATTATGACCATGATGCCTTCCTGGGGTGCTGAAGAAGCAAAGACCTTTGATCAGCTGACACCAGAAGAGAGCAAGGAAAGGCTTGGGTAAGGTGCCAGCTCTCAGGGGACTAGTATGCGTAATGACATTCTTTACAAAGGCTATTCTTCTTTTCTGGCTCAGTCATGAGTAAAGTTGTATTGAACTATTAATACATCTTCTGAAAGCTAACCACGGAATTGCTACCTCTAAAATTTAATTAAGTGCCTGCTTTCATACATTTTTAATTGAGTAACAGTTTGTGCCTCATTCTACAAAGCATCATTTTTGCGTAAAAGTACCAAGTACTGCAGGACCCAACTTGAACTGCATTATCTTGCTCCCAGAAGAACACTGCATGGGAAGACTTCTCATCTCTGCTGCTTTTAATTTTTAAAAACTATCTGTGACCTATTGACTTATTGTACAAGCCAGGTCTTTGATGGGCTAATAAACTGCATATTGGGTCCCTATAAAGTTTATGATTTCCCAAGGTGTCCTTTACCCTCTTTATTTTCATTCTCAGATATTTGCTTAATTAAAAAACAAAAATCAAACCAACTTTGTCTTTTAGAAAATCATAACAAGTGATGATCTTGTTACCTCAGCCTCCAGAGTAGCTGGGACTACAGGTGTATGCCACCACAGTAACTCATACTGAGTTACTGTATCAGTAACAGTGGGGCCATAGGTTCTTTGACTCTCTTGGTAGGCAGCTTTAGACCTGAAAAATGGATTTGGTAGAATCCCAGTGATTATTTCTAATTGGGGATCTGAGAATGTCTTCTTTGGCCCTTCCAAAGCCTTCTTTTTTAAGAAAATGCAGGTCAATTTTGTAAAAATACTCTGCTCAGTGAGCACTGTTGGTATTCAAGAGATTTGTGTGGGAAGTTGTGCCACACATAGCAATTTTCAAAAATATTTTGCCTTGATTGGTAGCGTTTTGATCATAAAGCACTGTTGTAGAATTTGCTTTGGAAGATGCGGCAGAATAAATTTATTTTCATTGGGTTATCTACTAACTGAAGGGTACAATGTTTTATTCTTCAACATTGACAAATAATAAAAATATTTTGCTATGTAGAATGAGCACTATCCCATTTGGAAGTAGATATAGATAGACACGCATGACAGAGTTTTCTATTAGGTTGCTTTCTTTTGAGAGACCATCCTCACTTTCAGTTTTAATCTAATAACTGTGCTAACATTCCAGGTTGAAAATAGAAATGCAGAGGGTATTGTAAGTCTCTATGTCACACCAATTAATATTCTGCATGTCCAACCCACGTTTTGGTCTGCACATATTTTTTACAAAATTACTCTTAAAAAATGAAAGGCACTTAGGTCTGCGGTCATTTAGGGTAGTTGATACTTCAGTGAGGATGTTCTGGCTCCTTGCAAGTAGGAATAAAGCTCTGCTGGCAGTTTTCAGTAGAAAGTATTCCTTTTTGTGATCAGTGAATGTTAAAAGTTTAGCACATGCGCAAATTCTGTATTTGATTAGAATAAGATGATAAAATCATGTTTTTTATGGAATGTATGAATAGACTGTTTGCTTCTCCCAAATTTTGTCAGTAGTGACAAATATCCCTACTTTATACAGTAACATACTGTTGGGAGCAAGAATTCCAAGTAAACCTTTTTTAAAAATGTATTTACTATTGCATTTCCAAACATTGATTTGGTAGGGTACTGTATACCAGAGCTGGGAACAACAGATTTCCCCTTTTTTCCATCTGTCTATAAGGCAAGTAATTATTAAGAGATAAGTCATTGTTTATACCTTTAGTTGCAAAAATTCACTACTGTTTTTGAAATCTTTAATAATATCTGAAAGAACACAGGAAGCATTTTAAAACAAATATGCAAGTTTCAACTTTTTTTCTTACTAAGAATGTTGACAAATAGACCATTTTATCTGTCCTTCAAATGAAGATTTGTTTTGAGATAGTGGTTCTTAATATTTAAAAAATTCTGTGGCCAGGCATGGTGGCTCATGCCTGCAATCCCAGCACTTTGGGAGGCTGAGGAGGGTGAATCACAAGGTCAAGAGATTGAGACTATCCTGGCCAACATGGTGAAACCCCGTCTCTACCAGAAATACAAAAATTAGCTGGGTGTGGTGGCATAAGCCTGTAGTCCCAGCTACTCTGGAGGTTGAGGCAGGAGAATCACTTCAACCTGGGAGGCAGATTTTGCATTGAGCCGAGATCGTGCCACTGCACTCCAGCCTGGTGATAGAGCGAGACTCTGTCTCAAAAAAGAAAAAAAATCTCATCCTTGATATATTTACTATAGAGGTAAATTTTGCGTACTGAAAATTTCAGAAATATTATTCACCCTTCTGGAGCCGATTTATTGATCCAGATTCTTAAACAACTCAGGGATTTGCTTTACGCTCCTTGAAATGTAGAGGTATGTGCTGCCTCCTAAAAGAAATAACATGAGGTGCAGTAATGCATTGTGTCTGTCCTAGAATAAAGGCTTATTTGGTGGCATCTATAGGGTTCTCCACTGTCAGAGGACTATGACACCATTAGCTTTATAAATTTACACAGGCATTTAAAGATGATAGTTTAAAGCTTTATGCCTAAAATGAGATGTGCCCACTTCCAGTGTACTTACACAACTGCCTACAGGCTTGATGATCAGCAAGATAAGAATGGCTTTTACTTTTTTTTTTTGAGATGGAGTTTTGCTCTTGTTGCCCAGGCTGGAATGCAATGGAGCGATCTAGACTCACTGCAATCTCCACCTCCTGGGTTCAAGCAATTCTCCTGGCTTAGCCTCCAGAGTAGCTGGGATTACAGGCATGCGCCACCACACCCGGCTAATTTTTTGTATTTTTAGTAGAGACAGGGTTTCTCCATGTTGGTCAGCTGGTCTTGAACTCCCAACCTCAGGCGATCTGCCTGCCTTGGCCTCCCAAAGTGCTGGGATTACAGGCATGAGCCACCACGCCTGGCTATGGCTTTTACATTTTTTAGAGGCTTGTCTAAAAATACACACACACACACACACACACACACACACACACACACACACGCATGTGCGTGTACTCTCTAGACCATATGCGGCCCACAAAGTCAGAAATATTTACTTTGTCCCTTTTTAAAAAAGAAGTTTGCCTTGTAAACTATATTTCTGTTTAAGTAAAAAAAAAATAATAATTTTTTTCTTAAGTTTTCCAACCCCTAGATTAAACCACTTGAGATATTTGCATCGAATAGAATGCTCTTCAGCCAACTTCATTAAGAAAAGCCTGTCTTGAATGGTCATATGTCTTTTTTTATCTGGGCGATCCTTCTCTTCATGCTATTTATAATAGTTTAAAAATACCTTTCAGGGATTGGAGGGGCTCTGATTGCCCTTTTGTTCCTGGGCCTTTATTTCTGAACTGTACAGTGACGCTATTGGTAGCCAGTATCTTTTGGGCCCAAACTGCATCCCATTATAAATAATGTAGAAGTTTTTAATATTTGTATAGCTTAATCCGTGAATAGTGTTAAAATTCTACAGGACTAAACTTACAACAACCAAAACTGTCCTTCTGTCTGTGTAGACAGAAGAAGACATTTAAGAGGTAACTTTTTTTTTTTTTTGGAGATGGAGTCTCACTTTGTTGCCCAGCCTGGAGTGCAATGGCGGGATCTTAGCTCACTACAACCTCTGCCTCCCAGGTTCAAGAGATTCTCCTGCCTCAACCTTCTGAATAGCCGAGATTACAGGCATGCGCCACCATGCCTAACTAATTTTTGTATTTTTAGTAGAGATGGGGTTTCACCATGTTGGCCAGGCTGGTCTTGAACTCCTTACTTCAGGTGATCTGCCTACCTTGACCTCCCAAAGTTCTGGAATTACAGCCATGAGCCACCACACCTGGCCAGAGATAACTTCTTACTGCTTTACCTTTCCTGTTAACATTTTATAGAGCAAGATTACACATTCTCTGAAGGAAAATGTTAGTTACTTACAGGATTTAAGTAATAGTTGTGTCTAACACTCTATCAGTATCAAGATGAGTCTCTTTCATAGTGTCACTATTACTCTGCAATTCTGATCTCTTTCCTATGTTGTATTCATGAAATGAACACAAACTTGGGAAAGACATCATTTGCTATCAAGTGCCAGTCTTTTCGGTCCTGTGAATAATAGAGCATAGGAGTATGCCAAGATTTCACTTCTGTTGGAAGTTTTGACTTGAACTTCATATTCCAAACTGGGCTGCTTACTTGGGTGACATTACATAGGTTGACTTTGCCTCTATAGTTAAGTGATCGCATCTTTAAACAGAATTTTTCATACCATGCACATTATTTTAAATCCTTAAGGTGACAGATCTGGAAGAAAAACACTTGTAAAGGGAGATTCATAACACTACTGATTCTTTAGCTTTGTTGTTTTGCTTTATAATCTATGTACTAACACTCTCAGCTTATTAACATTCTCATAATCAGATCTACATTTTTACCACGTCATTTCCTCAGAGTTTTCTGTTTTCATGTAAAAATCCAATTCAGTGTAGTATTTAAAAGCTGCTAGCCATTTTTTAGATAAGCATCTTCCTATCTTTTTACCTGTTTTTTAAAAATAATCTTGCCTTGAGATATAAATAATCCAGAACTTTTTTGATATCTTTGTATTTTTATCAAGTGTTACTTTTTCTAAAAGCAGCTAATTTTTTAAAAGTCTGATGTAAATATTTTGAATTTTTAGAAAACCATGATTATTTGCCAAGAAATGGAGTTTCTCTTCTGTAAGCAATAAAGAAAAGTTCAGCCACATCTTCACTAGAGAAAATAAAATTGAAAAAAAGGAAAAACAAGTTTTTACATGTTGTTGGATGCAAAGAGTGGAGACTCGGATAGGAGTGGATATTCACTCCTAAATTCTAACCATAGGCTGAAATCTGCTTCTAAAGAGATTTCTACCTCCATAGGCTGAACACAAACTGGGAAAAGACAGTTTGCTTTTGGATCCAAGTGCACCAGCCATGACTGTGTTGACCTTATTCACGTGGCTCATTACAGACCAGTAATGGACCATTTTTTTCAGTTGCTGGCCTGGCAGTTTTGTTTTGGAGACAATTTTTTATTTCTGTGCATTAGCCCTGGGCACACACCTGGCTAAGTCCAGAGTTCTGTGTCCTTTTAACCTTTTGCTGGATTTCTCTGCATTTTCTACAGAAAGATTGTAAGTAAAATAGATGGCGACAAGGACGGGTTTGTCACTGTGGATGAGCTCAAAGACTGGATTAAATTTGCACAAAAGCGCTGGATTTACGAGGATGTAGAGCGACAGTGGAAGGGGCATGACCTCAATGAGGACGGCCTCGTTTCCTGGGAGGAGTATAAAAATGCCACCTACGGCTACGTTTTAGGTAGGTCCCTACTATCTGGGGAAAAGCCTTGTGGAGCTGGCACCTTGAAACGTAACTGTTTTGTCTTGTAGAATGATTGTAGATAAAATAGACGCGGATAAAGATGGGTTTGTGACGGAGGGGGGAGCTGAGATCCTGGATTAAGCACGCCCAGAAGAAGTACATATATGACAATGTTGAAAACCAATGGCAGGAGTTTGATATGAATCAAGACGGCTTAATCTCCTGGGATGAGTACAGAAACGTGACTTATGGCACTTACCTGGGGTAAGGGGCACGATGTCAGCCTGCAGAGACCGTGGTCTTGAGTCAAAGAAACAAATGGGCAACACAGTAAAGGAAAGGAAGCTTATCTTAAGTAGTTCAATTCAGTGCTAAACTGATTTCCCTTTATTAATTTTAAATTTACATATTGTGTATTTTAAAATTTGTTGAATTGTGTTTTTCTGAAGTCTGATGTCTTCTACATCTTTAGCATTTTACATATATTTTACCATTTTTTCTTTATGTCATCCCTCATAGAGACAATTTTTGGAGTAGATTTCATTTAAAAGGATATATTGGGCTGGGTGCTCATAGCTCACACCTATAATCCTGGCACTTTGGGATGCTGAGGTGGGAGGATTGCCTGAGCCAAGGAGTTTGAAACAAGCCTAGGCAACATAGTGAAACCCTGTTTCTACCAAAAAAAAAAAAAAAAATTTTTTTTTTTAAATTAGCCAGGCATGGTGGCGCACACCTGTAGTCCCAGCTACTCAGGAGGTTGAGGTGGGAAGATCACTTGAGCGCAGGAGGTTGAGGCAGCAGTGAGCCATGATTGCACTGCTGCGCTTTAGCCTTGGGGACAGAGCGAGACCTGTCGGGGGAAAAAAAAAAAAAAAAAACGCTATAAAGCTACATGGTTCCAACAATGCAAAGCAAGGGGCTTTGAGATGTCTGTTGACATGGTCCCAGTAAAGTGTTGGACCTAAAATTCAGACCAATTGAGACTTCTTTATAACTGGTGAGAAGTCTTTCTTAATAAAATAGCTTTCCTTGATAAAATTTGACTATTTCAGTATGTCTGCTTACTGAAGTTTAGAAATGAAAATTTCCCATTTGTTTTCTCTGGCACACGAGTTTATCAGCCTGCTTTGCAAATGCTTCAAGGCAAATAAATGTTGATTTGATTGCTTTTTGTTGATTTGATAGCTTGTATGCTTGGGCCACTTGTTAGTTATTTTCTTTTACTTGTAACACTTGGCTGCTGCTAAATACTAAGCAGTGATCTTACTGAGTTGATGACCCGAGGTGTTTTTATTTGTGAAATTCCTCTATTGTACATGGTTACAGTTTAAGACAAGATTATATATTAATATAAATGGTACTTTCTGCATTTTTGTCCTGGAAAGTAGGCAACTTTCTGGGTAAAAGCAAGCGTTCTCCACCACTGACTAACAGTGAGTGTATAATAGATCTGTTTCCCCACTGGACAGCCAGCTGTCTGCATTAATTACAGGATTGCATGCATTTCTGACGAAGAGACTTTTATTTCGGTGTCAGGCTTGTTCTCATTCCTAAGACTAAAGTGGCAGTCTCTCTCAATGCTTGATACTTAGCCAAGAACCAAACATATCCTTCACCCAATTAAGAACACATGTATTAAACAGTCAGCACAGATGGAGAGGCATCCTGCTTCTTGCTGTGGCTGAGACCCAACACCTTCCTGATTTATTTGGAATTAATTATAAACATAAAGCAAAGAGTAGGCTATTGGTGATCTAAACAAAATGGTGTGTGAATAAATCTCAGCTCTGACCTAGGCACTCGCTTGCTGCCCAGAATGATTCTTCAACACTGTTTATGATTATGTGCATAAAAATCTGTTGAGAGCTCTGTTGCCTCACAGGGCAGATGATTCAACGTAATGGGTATTTCTGCTGCCTGAGACTGTGCATAAGCTGAAGCATTGGCTGGAGAAGCAATGTCTTTATAAGGCATCTTTCCCCCAGCGGCATGTGGGTGGACAACACTGAGGGGGTCATGAGTCGCGAGAAGTGAGGAGGAGTTTTTGTTATTGTGTGTTATTGATTCAATTTGGAATTCAGGTATAAACTATCCATGAGAGAAAGGTTAACACTCTCTCTGCCACAAGTAAAATATGAACTACTAAGATCTACCCTGCCTATAGCAAAACTAGATCAAGAGCTTACCTAAAGCTGTATACAGACCAGCTAGGGCCAACACTAGTACTTAGGATAAATACAGCATTCCAAGCAGAGTTATAGGCATATAGGTTTTGTCATTAAAAATAAAGTTTTGGCTAGGCATTACAGTGGCTTATGCCTTAATCCTAGGACTTTGGGAGGCCAAGGCAGAAAGGTTGCTTGAGACCAGCTAGGGCAACAAAGCCAGACCTCATCTTTATTTAAAAAATATATATATTAAAAATTAGCCATGAATGGATACTTGTCGGTAGTCCTAGCTACTTGGGAGGCAGAGGCAAGAGGATTGCCTGAGTCCAGGAGTCCAAGCCTGCAGTGAGCTATGATTGCACTGTACTCCAGCCTGGGCCACAGAACAAGACTCTGACTCTAAAAATTAAAAAAAAAAAAAAAAAAAGGTTTGCATCTTTCTATTTCCATCCTTATGTATATATGTGCATGTTGCTGTTAGGCTATTTGAGTCCAGTCACCATGTTTTATCCCAAGGTGGGGAAGAGAGCGCTTATGTAAGAATCTAGTCTTAAAGTATAAGTTGTCTTCTGTTATGTTTTTTATTTATGTTATATAGTACTTAAACTTTGTTTAGAAGAGACACTTTAGTATATGAGAAAGGCTTGTTTTCCTTATGTTCTCCATCTTCAACCTATTATGGCTTTGAGAGAGAGTGTGTGTGTGTGTGTGTGTGTGTGTGTGTCTGTGTGTACACACAGAGACAGACAATATACAGGACCCCAAAGCCTTATGATTCATTAAGCTATTTTACTGAATTTTTGACACTCAATAAAGAATGAAGCTTCAAGATGCTCAACTCTGAAAATAGTGCAGTAGTTTTTGTTTTTGTTTCTTTAACCTGTGCTTAAAGTGTGGAAAGATTTAACAGTCTCAAAGGTCAGCAGTAATGATGCTATTCTTAAAGGGGCCCCATGGGTCTTTTTATGAAACTGGTGCCATATCCTTTTTATGTAATCAATATGTTGCAGAAACAATCATTTCTTACCATTAATGTAGTGTCTTTTACTTTTTAAAATATCTTCACAAAATCTTCATGTCTGTTATCTTCCTTGGTTTGTACAGCAACTCTGAAAAAAATTTTTATTTTCTGCAGTCAACACCACATTTTTTCACCTTAAAAACTAAATTTCAGTTTTCTAGATTCTTATATAAGTCTAAATACCTGCTGCTTGTGTAGCTCGATGTCATGACAGATGGGTAGTTTCAAATTCAATTTGGTTGTAATCTAAGGTGGGGTTTTTTGGTAATAAAAACATAAAATGTTATTGACATAAAATGACTGTATGTATTTAAGTGAACAATTGATGAGTTTCGACATATGTATTTACTAGTGAAACCACCACTGCAATCACGATAATGAGCGTATCCATTACCCCCCAACATTTCCTCATGTCCCTTGGTAATCCTCCTCATCCTCCCCATTCCCCTGTCCCTAAGCAATCACTGATCTATTTTCTGTGACTCTAAATTAGTTTGCATTTTCTAGAATTTTACATAAATGGGGATGAACAATACCTGTAACTCTTGATAGATATTCTCCGTTGGCTGAAGAAAAAAAAAACCAGAATGTGACCTTCAAAGTGGTGGCATTCTTTAATCCAAGTGTCCATTATATGAGGTAGAAGGCCTTTGGTATCTATCTTCTTAATGAGATCCTAATGTTTAATAAAAATAGCAATAACTGACATGTATTGAAAGGCAACTATGTTCTAAGCATTGTTCTAAACACTTAGATATATTTTCTTATTTAAACCTCATAGCAATCGTGTGAGGTCAGCAGCATTACTATCTGTATTTTACGTATAAAGAGACCAAGACACAGTTAAATTACCTGCCCAAGGCCAAGCAGCTAGAAAGTGGTAGAGTTCAAACTCAGGCCACATGGGACTTTAGAGCCACCACTGCCTTCCACATGTGACTAGGAAATTCAAGCCTTCTAGTAGCCTTAATACCAATAGTGAAGCATAACAGTGAGTTACATAGTTTAAGAGCCAGAGTTCCATGTGAACTTGGACCTGATGCTGAGATCTGATTACTGGAGCTGTAGCCCAAAACTAAATGTCTTTGTACTGCTGCAATTTTACCTGTAGTCAATTGTGTAATCAATTATTTCTTCATTGTTTGGTTTATCTTTGTTGGAAATTGATTGCCCACCCCACACATTTTTCTGTTTTCTGAAAGCCTTTTAAGTTTTGACCTCAATTTTTGTTTTCTAGATGATCCAGACCCTGATGATGGATTTAACTATAAACAGATGATGGTTAGAGATGAACGCAGGTTTAAAATGGCAGACAAGGATGGAGACCTCATTGCCACAAAGGAGGAGTTCACAGCTTTCCTGCACCCTGAGGAGTATGACTACATGAAAGATATAGTAGTGCAGGTGGGTGAGATAAGGATTCTGAACAGGGACTCAGTTTCTCTTTTTGTGGCTTATTCCATCTTTCCCCTTTAGCTTTTTTCATGTATTTGGCAGAGTGATGTGCTATATAAGTACTGGCCAGATTCAGAATCCAAGGTCTGTGACTGTTTTTCTGTGACCTTGATAAAGTCATTTTTCAGGTGCCTTAGGCATTCTGTTTAGTATGATAATACCTTCTATCATATAATATATGCCATTTCATTGGTAGCTTCATACTTTAAGAATGGGAGGAAATCCTATTATTTAAAATATCCCATGACCAGTGGTCAGACATTGAGTAATAACAGTGATACAAAAGAACTTTCACAGAAGGCAGTTACTGATAACATAGACTATCTACAGCTATATATGCACTCACTGGTCACATCTCCTGTTAGTGTGACTTTAGCATGACTGAGGCTATCAGGTGGATCATCATGGGCTTGTTGAGATAGTCTGTCATTAAGCAGTGTCAGTGTTCTGCCAAGACGACTCAGATATTTTAGACTGAAGCATAAGAAATTGCTCATGTTCTGCCATTTCCTGGCTAGAAATGGTTTTAACTATATAGACATACATACCTACATACATACATATGTGTGTGTGTGTAATGAATAATAATGTTTGCCTAAACTAGATACTATACTTTCTTCTGGCATATTCATTCAGAGACTAACTTAATAGTCTCTTCTTATTCTTTCCTGTTTAGGAAACAATGGAAGATATAGATAAGAATGCTGATGGTTTCATTGATCTAGAAGAGTATATTGGTAAGTCTCTGCTTCTAGTGTTTTTCTTAAAAGAAGCTGAGAAGCTTTGAAAGACATATTTGCTGGCGGGTGCGGTGGCTCATGCCTGTAATCCTAGCACTTTGGGAGGCTGAGGCAGGCAGATGACCTGAGGTCAGGAGTTAAAGATCAGCCTGGCCAACATGGTGAAACCCCATCTCTACTAAAAATACAAAAATTAGTCAGGTGTGGTGATGGGCATCTGTAATCCCAGATACTTGGGAGGCTGAGGCAGAAGAATCCTTGAACCCAAGAGGCAGAGGTTGCAGTGAGCCGAGATCACACCATTGCACTTCAGCTTGGGTGACAGAGCAAAACTCTGTCTCACACACACACAAAAAAGGTGTATTTGCCAGTAGAAACAATTTACCCCATGGGTCAAATCTCCCTAGATCATTAACTGTCAAAAGATCATTAACCAGACCAGTGTGATAGTGAGTTGTGATAAAGTGTCAGAAGCCACAATCCCCAATCAAAATATGTGAGCCACATATGCAATTTTAACTTTTAGCCACATTAAAAAGTAAAAAGAAACAGATGAAATTAATTTCAACAGCGTGTTACTTAACCTAATATTCCAAAATACTATAATTTCCACTTATTAATATAAATTGAGGGGTTTTTTTAATACTGATAGCACATTGCAAGTGCTCAGTAAGCACCTGTGGCTACCATCCTGAATAGCACAGATACACTGTGTCCTGCATGCTCTATAAAACTGGTGTAGAGCTGCAGGGAGCCTAGACTGACATTGGGAAATCCAGGGAAAGGAGATCAGGAATAGATTAAGAGATGGGTGAATAAGTGACCGGGGAGTTGTCGATCCCTCTTGTAGCTATTCCTTTTTACTGTGTTCTGTTCATATTTTCTATCCGATTCTCTATTTTCCGTTTGTTTTTTAAGTTTCTCCCTTTTGACATTTCCCTTTTTAGTTGTCTAAATTAAAAAAAAAGAATTCTTATGGATGTTACACCTTCAAGGCAAATTTCTCCCAAGTAAAGCTCTGTTTTATTACCCTCAGACTAATTTTAAGATTTTCCCATTGCTTTAAAAAAAAAAAGAAAAGAGCTGTCTTTCTTACCAAGTAATTGAGCAAATCGTTTCCCAATTACTGTGATGGAAATTAAATGAGTAAAGGAGCTGGGTGTGGTGGCATACCCAGCTACTTGGAAGGCTGAGGCGGCAGGAGGATCACTTGAGTCCAAGAGTTCTGGGCTGTAGTCAGTCACAAGTTTATCATCAATATGGTGACCTCCTGGGAGCAAGGGGTCACCAGGTTGTGTAAGGAGGGCTAAACTGGCCCAGGACAGAATTGGAGCTGGTCAAAACTGTGCTGATTATTAATGAATGATTGTGCCGTGGATAGCAACTGTACTCCAGCCTGAGCAACATAGTGAGACCCCCCCATCTCTAAAAAAATGAGTAAAGATGGAAAGTATAAGACTCTTACTATCTTTAGAAAGATACTAGATATTTTAGTATTTCACATACTTATTTTCATTTGTAATAACTTATTCTAGCACACCACTGGCTTTGTGTTTCATATAAGCCTGTTTGTGTTTAGATCTTTTAAACCTGAAAGGAAGACTTAATCTTTACTTCTATCACCTGTCATTAAATTGTGTGGCTGCGTGGGGAAAGTCACTCCTTTACATAAGTGTCGTCTAATCATACCTGTTATTTACATGCTAGAATTACTGGAATTGAATTACTCCTTTACTGGTTACTTCCCTTTTCTTCTAAGGCTCAGTGACTTTTTTTTTTTTTTGGGACATTGTTTCACTCTTGTTGCCCAGGCTGGAGTGCAGTGGTGTGATCTCGGCTCACCACAACCTCCCCCTCCCAGGTTCAAGCAATTCTTCTGCCTCAGCCTCCTGAGTAGCTGAGATTACAGACATGCACCACCACAGCCAGCTAATTTTGTATTTTTAGTAGCGATGGGGTTTCTCCATGTTGGTCAGGCTGGTCTCAAACTCTCAACCTCAGGTGATCTGCTGGCCTTGGCCTCCCAAAGTGCTGAGATTACAGGCATAAGCCACCGCTCCCGGCATACTTTGAACTTCTCAAAGAAGGATGAACAATGTTTTCCTAAACTGACATTTTTTTTTTTTGAGAAGTTTATCAGGACAGTGGATAAATGCCTAGGTGCATTTACTGATCCCAAGTTGATGTTACTGAGCCAAGTTGATGTTAATAGGATTTAAATAATTTACTTTTAAATAATTTATCTTTTTATTCTTGGCTTTTGCCATTTTATTGCCATTGCTAAAACTGAGGAACTCATTTGAACCTCCCAAGGAGAGGACTTTTTATAACTGTTAACTACATCACTTATCAAGCATTGAGGCCAAATAAGGAGCTATTTCTGTCTCCCTGTGTATCATATGGATTCAGGGGAAGAGGAGTTATATTTTGAAACTACCAAAACTATCTTGTGCATGTGTGCTTTTTTTTTTTTGCAAGTCAGTAACTAATGCAAACACTTTTACATCTGGGATGCTGGGCTTTGTAAACCTAGAATTCTCCCAAACAGTATCTTCCAGCTTCTAGTGCCCTGTTGAAGGAGGTCGTGAAGAAACAAAGTTCTTTGCCTCATAAATTTAGTATTAAAAAGAAGCCCCCTTCAGTGCCTATGGAAGCACAGGGAAAGAAAAAGATACCCGAAGTTGTGCTGATAATTCTTTTTATTTTAAAAATTTATTATAGAGCATTTTAGACATACGCCAATTGTTTTTTTTTTTTTTTTTTTTTTTTTGAGGCAGTCTTGCTGTGTTACCCAGGCTGGAGTGCAGTGGTGTGATCCCCACTCACTGCAACCTCTACCTCCCAGGTTCAGGCGATTCTTGTGCCTCAGCCTCCTGAGTAGTTGGGATTACAATCATGCACTACCACACCTGGCTAATTTTTGGTGTGTGTGTGTGTGTGTGTATTTTTTTTTTTTTTTTTTTGGTTGGTTGGTTTGAGACAGAGTTTTGCTCTTGTTGCCCAGGCTGGAGTGCAGTGGCGCGATCTTGGCTCACTGCAATCTCCACCTCCCAGATTCAAGCAATTCTCCTGCCTCAGCCTCCCAGGTAGCTGGGATTACAGGCATGTGCCACCATGCCCAGCTAATTTTTATATTTTTAGTAGAGATAGAGTTTCACCATGTTGGTCAGGCTGGTCTCGAACTCCTGACCTCAGGTGATCTGCCCACCTTGGCCTCCCAAAGTGCTGGGATTACAGGTGTAAGCCACCACACCCAGCCTAATTTTTGTATTTTTAATAGAGACAGGGTTTCGCCATGTTGGCCAGGCTGGTCTTGAACTCCTGGCTTCAAGTGATCTGACCACTTCAGCTTCCCAAAGTGCTGAGATTACAAGTGTGAGCCACTACCCCCGCCCAAAAATCAAAATAGTGTAATGAATCCCCATGTACCTATGCCTAAACTCAACAATGATCAACTTACAGCCAGTTTTTCTTCAGCCACATCCACTTCCTTGCTTCCTTCTTACTTTGAAGTAAATCCCAGTCATTATCTCATTTCATCTGTAAACATTTAGGTATATATGTCTAAAATATTTATGTGTTTCTAAAAACATTTTTTTAAAAGATAATATCAACCCAAGAAAATTAATAATCCCTTCATATCATCAAATAGACTGAGTCTTTTAAAAATAGAAATTTGAGCGGCACAGTGGCTCGCACCTGTAATCCTAGCACTTTGAGAGGCCGAGGTGGTTGGATCATGAGTCAGCAGTTTGAGATCAGCCTGACCAACATGGTGAAACCCCATCTCTACTAAAAATACAAAAATTAGCTGGGCATGGTGGCACATGCCTGTAATCCCAGCTACTCAGGAGGCTGAGGCAGGAGAATCACTTGAACATGGGAGGTGGAGGTTGCTGTGAGCCCAGATCACACCACTGCACTCCAGCCTGGTTGACAGAGTAAGACTCTGTCTCAAAAATAAATAATAAAGAAATAAAGAAATTCAAATAATTTATCATCTTTACTCATCTAGCTTTAAAACGCACTTTATATTGTATTGTATATTCTGTCTTATTTTTAAAACCATGTCTTTTTTTTTTGAGACAGAGTCTCACTCTGTCACCAGGTGCCAGGCTGGAGTGCAGTGGCGCGATCTTGGCTCACTGCAACCTCCACCTCCCAGGTTCAAGCAGTTCTCCTGCCTCAGCCTCCCAGGTAGCTGGGACTACAGGTGTGCGCCACCATGCCCAGCTAATTTTTGTATTTTTTTAGTAGCGACGGGGTTTCACCGTGTTGGCCAGGATGGTCTTGATCTCTTGACCTCGTGATCTACCCGCCTTGGCCTCCCAAAGTGCTGGGATTACAGGTGTGAGCCTGTAAAAGATACGGCCTTAAAACCGTATCTTTTAAGCACTATATTCTAGTTCAGAACTTTCCAACCTGCATATTGCAAATCAGTCCTCTTGGCACTCAGGACAGCTTGGGCAGGGCCCTGGTCCAGTGGACCATACAAATACTACATTTTTTGGATGTGCTGTAGCATGGGAAAAAATTGGCAAATCCTGCTCTGAGGAACTTGTGAGTTTAAGATGGAGAAATACTTCTACCCTTAACCCTCAAGGTCAGGAAAATGTCAGTACTGATTAAATAACTACCTTTGCTTAGAACTTGTAGGAACCATTTAGACTTCTCTTTAGGTGTGTTCCCATACCTTAAATGCAATGCAAGTACACTTAACTTAGATGTCTTATAATTCAAGCATTTTCAAACGTGTTTACTCACATAACTCCTGAAAGAATTTGACAAACAGCATTCCCTTATGTGTTTTCAAGTTGGCATCTAAAATATTTAATTAAGAAATTTAAACAGTTGTAAAGAATAATCTCTGTTGGGCCGACGCAGGTGGATCATGAGCCCAGGAGTTTGAGACCATCTTGGACAACATGGCACAACCCTGTCTCTACAAAAAATACAGAATTAGCCGGGTATGGTGGCATCTGCCTATAATCCGAGCAACTCAAGAGAATCACTTGAGCCTGAGAGTTTGAGGTTGCGGTGCACTGTGATTGTACCACTGCACTCCAGTGTGGGCAACAGAGCAAGCCCCTGTCTCAAAAAAAAAAAAAAATAATAATCTCTGTTGGTGATGAGCATTGACATTTTGAAAGTAATTCTGAAAGAAATCTGTACAATTTAAATACAAAATACCATACTAACTTCTTACCTGCCATCATTCATATGAATAATTTGGACATGCCAACTTTAAAAAGATAATCAGGGAATTTAAATTCAGGCTGGGTATTAGATGATACCAAGGGATTTATTTTGTAAAATATGAAAATGGCTCCCTTCCAACAACAACCAGCTCCAACTGACTCTGGTCTTGGGAGGCAAGGTTTCCCAACCACGGAAGACTACTTTAAATGAAAAAAAGAAATTGAATAATAAAATCAGGAGTCAAAAAAAAAAAAATGAAAATGGCATTATGGGTATATGCAAAAATACTGATAATTTTTAGAGATACATTCTGAAATATATATGGATGAAGTGATGTCGAGATTTGCCTTAAAATAATTCAGGGGGGGAAAAAAAGAGCTGAAGCATGTATGTCAAAAATTTGATTGAGTTTGATGATGGCTAATAGGACTTCTTTAGACTGTTTTCTACTTTTGTATGTGTTTGAAAGTTATTTCTTCTAAGTAGAATATTTATATCATGATGCTTAGAATATAGTAAGCAGTCAATGTTAGCTGTTATTTTTGCATTTCATAACAGTTAAGGAATTTTTTTGTTACTGTATTTATTTTTTAGTCATGGTGTTTGATTAACAACAATGGGACCATCACTTAATTGCCCTTTTTTAGTTTAAATTTATAGAGATTTGGGGATATTTATACTACTTATCAGTCACCACATGGTATTGTCTTGAAAAAATAAATGAATAAATTGTTCACCAACTTGGAAATTTTACACTCTTCTTATTTCTTCTTCTTTTTTTTTTTTTTTTTTTTTTAAGACAGAGTCTCCTTCTGTACCCATGCTGGAGTGCAGTGGCACAATCACAGCTTACTGCAGCCTTAACCTTCAAGGTGGGGAGATCAAGTGATCCTCTCACCTCAGCTGGGACTGCAGAAGAGCAGCTGATTTTTTCATTATTCTTATAGACATGGGTCTCCCTATGTTGCCCAGGCTGGTCTGGAAGTCCTAGGCTCAAGAGCTCTACCTGCCTTGGTCTCCCCAAGTGCTGGGATAACAGACATGAGCCACCTGGCTTCCTATTTCTTTTTTTCTTTTCTTTTTGACCTGTCATCCAGGCTGGAGTACAGTTGCATGATTATGGATCACTGCAGCCTTGACCTCCCGGGCTCAAGCCATCCTCCCACCTCAGCCTCTGGAGTATATAAAATATAGGTGTGCACCACCATGCCTGGCTAATTTTGGTGTTTTGTTTTGTTTTGTTTTGTTTTGAGACAGAGTCTCACACTGTCGCCCAGGCTGTAGTTCAGTGGTGCGATCTCAGCTCCCTGCAATCTCCGCCTCCTGGGTTCAAGCAATTCTCCTGCCTTAGCCTCCCGAGTATGCAGGGACTACAGGCGTGTGCCACCACGCCCAGCTAATTTTTTGTATTTTTAGTAGAGAGGGGGTTTCACCATGTTGGCCAGAATGGTCTCAATCTCCTGACCTCGTGATCCGCCCACCTCGGCCTCCCAGAGTGCTGAGATTATAGGCGTGAGCCACCACTGCACCGGCCTAATTTTTGTATTTCTTGTCGAGGTTTTACCATGTTGTCCAGGCTTATCTCAAACTCATGAGTAAGCCTTCTATTTGTTAGATTCATTTTCAGTTTACTTCCTCAACAGAGTTATATTCTGACATATTTTATCTTGAAAGCCTTAAGTCACTTTGACATTCTTATTTGCAAGAACATTGTGTATGTAAATTGAAATATGGAAAATTATTTTCTGTGATATGGCTCTTAAGTGTTTTAGAGTCTTCTGGGTTAAGTTATTACAATTATTAATACGCAATTGAACAAAATAACATTTATTGCAAACGTTTTATGTTTATGTATTTTTAAATGCATTTCTTTGATAACTTTTTTTCCAAATAGTTTTGTATCCATGGATGACAATTACTTATCGCTAGAGTGAAATGAGATTCAGCACCAATTCCTAATTTTTATTTTTTTAGAGGAAGTACTAAGACCTTGTTTACATTAGTAGATAAGTTAATGGGAATGGAAGATTTGTCATAGCAATGTCAGTTAGTTCTTGGGAACTCCTTTTGAGTTATATGCCAGAAATCATGTAATCTATCATCAAAAATTATGTTTTCTTTGTTTTTGCTTTTTTTTTGTGAGGTGGGGTCTTGCTCTGTTGCCCAGGTTGGAGTGCAGAGGCGTGATCTCGGCTCAGTGCAGCCTTGCCTCCCAGGTTCAAGCGATTCTCCTGCCTCAGCCTCCTCAGTAGCTGGGTTTACAGGTGCGGGCCACTACACCTGGCTAATTTTTTTTTTTTTTTTTTTTTTTTTGTAGAGCCGGGGTTTCACTGTGTTGGCCAGGCTGGTCTTGAACTCCCGATCTCAAGTGAGCCACTGTGCCTGACCCAAAAATTATGTTTAATGATCCCTTAGGTAAAACTCAATTAGGCCATTTTTTAGGTCTTTTTTTTTTCTTTAAACAAAGAATTTAAAACCTTTTGGCATCTAGAAGAATTTATTCATTTTTTTAGACATCTGCATTCTCAAAACTGACACCAGTATTTCTTTTTCTTTTTTTTTTTTTTTCTTGAGACTGAGTCTTGCTCTGTCACCCAGGCTAGAGTGTATTGACATGATCTCGGCTCATTGCAACCTCTGCCTCCTGAGTTCAAATGATTCTCCTGCCTCAGCCTCCCGAGTAACTGGGATTATAGGCACACACCACCATGCTCAGCTAATTTTTGTATTTTTAGTAGAGATGAGGTTTCCCTGTTTGGCCAGGCTGGTCTTGAACTCCTGACCTCAGGTGATCTGCCTGCCTTGGCCTCCCAAAATGCTGGGCGTGAGCCACCATGTCCAGCCAGACACTAGTATTTCTAGTTGTCTCTTTTCATTATCTTGGAGCTTTTTACACTCTAATTTCAAAATGGATGAAAATATGCCTTTCTTTTATAAAGTGGGACAAGGCTGGTTGTGAAAGAGGGGGAGATGGAAAAAAGCCTTGATGGCCAGAGGTACATTCTTATGAAGATCAATTTTTAGAAAAACTGTATGTGGAACTGAGTATCTGGAATTTGATTCTCTCTTGACTGACCTTTCTCAGTGTACTCCTTCACAATGTTCCTAACCCCCAGGGGCATGCTTGTCCCAACTGAAGGCCACTGGTGTAATTCACTCTTTGTAGTAATTGATTGGTAGACAGCTTGCACTTATCCACTTCCCAGATTTCCTTGAGAATGTAAAACTGCACCTTTCTAAAACCAGTAGTCCAGTTTAATTAGCTACCTTAGGGTGAAATGAAATGTAGGGAATGAGTCTAATTCTTTCTTGATGGTAGTAATCTCCTCTTACTTCTGCATTTATTGAGGTATAGGATTCTTTGCTCTCATGTGACTTAAAATCAGCAGCTGGAAATATTCTTGTTCCCAGATCAGTAATTAAGCCTCAGGAAAATACCTTGTTTTCTGAGGCCTCTCTGGCCTACCTTTGCAGCTGCTGTTGGGTTCCAAACAGATGGATGAGGAAAAAGGGTTAGGCCAGATTAGCATGAGGTTTTTGGGAAAAGACAAACCCTTCTTTTATATGTCTGTGTTCACAGGTGACATGTACAGCCATGATGGGAATACTGATGAGCCAGAATGGGTAAAGACAGAGCGAGAGCAGTTTGTTGAGTTTCGGGGATAAGAACCGTGATGGGAAGATGGACAAGGAAGAGACCAAAGACTGGATCCTTCCCTCAGACTACGATCATGCAGAAGCAGAAGCCAGGCACCTGGTCTATGAATCAGACCAAAACAAGGTAAGTCTGGCCAGGCCCACACAATCTATCCTGGATTGAAGTCTGCTTCTAGGGGATAACCAAAACAGTTTCTGTTAAGGTACATAGAGCATTTAAAGTATTAATTCGTCTAAGCTATGTATCTGAATTTGGAGATTAAAACCTTTCCAGGGCAGCACTAGCTATCTGATCTCATTTTAGAAATCCCTTGCCCAGTGCTCATAGCATTGTAGGAAATTTGGCATCAGAAAAGAGCCTCTGTGTGTAGCCTGTGCCTAACATGCATCATCTGGTATTTTTAGATCCCCAGGAATTTTTTTTTTTTTTGCTTTGTTACTTTATTTGTTCCTTTACCTATTACAGGCCCATTTTGCCTACTCAAAGCTAGTTGTTTCCTTCTTAAATCAAATATGCTTTTTTTTTTATTAGGTCCTTTGTGTAGGTTATAAATAAACTTTTCTCTGGAGCCTGTTCAAATTGTCCTTGATCAATTATCTTAGGTATTTTTGGTGTTGTTATCCCTAAGCCCAGTCATCTGTTTCAGAGATTTGAATGCCCTGCTTGGAGTAAGCTGAAAACCAGCCTAAAGATGGAGATTTTTAGTGTTCTGAGTATACTTTTATCTAGGCTAACCTTCAGTTTCAAATTCAGTTTTTTAAGTGTTGATCTGCTTTGAGTTCTTGCTAAAAGTCACTTTAATAGCCAGGGGTTGTGTCCTGAGATGTATGAGAAAAGAAGATGCATGTAGTCATCCCTGTCTGGGAGATGTTCTATATTTTCCTCTAAAAGGAGAGTTTTCTTCTCATGCAACAAACCTTTATTTCTAGCATTGAGTTGTCGGGTTATATTATTTCCACCCTTCCACTTTTAACTTTCTTGATAAAAGAAATACGAAATTGGCCCAGCACGGTGGCTCACACCTGTCATCCCAGTATTTTGGGAGGCCGAGGTGGGCAGATCACCTGAGGTTGGGAGTTTGAGACCAGCCTGGCCAACATGGTGAAAGCCTGTCTCTACTAAAAATACAAAAATTAGCCAGGCATGGTGGCACATGCCTATAATCCCAGCTACTCAGGAGGCTAAGGCAGGAGAGTCACTTGAACCTGGGAGGCAGAGGTTGTGGTGAGCCGAGATTGCGCCATTGCACTCTAGCCTGGGTAACGAGCGAAAGTCCATCTCAAAAAAAAAAAAAAAGAAATAAAAGAAAAATATGTAATTGTTGTTTTCTTCCCTCTTTGTATGTATGTAGGGGGGGGAAAGAGAGCTGAGTTCACACTTAATCTAGTAGGAATGAGAATCTTAACTGCTGATTAACCCCTATTTTTCAATAACAGTGTTTCTGAATTTTTAATGGGAAATATCTTCTGCTTCAATTCATTGCTATCTCTAATTTCAGGACGGCAAGCTTACCAAGGAGGAGATTGTTGACAAGTATGACTTATTTGTTGGCAGCCAGGCCACAGATTTTGGGGAGGCCTTAGTACGGCATGATGAGTTCTGAGCTACAGAGGGACCCTCATTTCCTCAAAAGTAATTTATTTTTACAGCTTCTGGTTTCACATGAAATTGTTTGCGCTACTGAGACTGTTATTACAAACTTTTTAAGAAGTGAAAAGGCGTAATGAAAACCATCCCGTCCCCCATTCCTCCTCCTCTCTGAGGGACTGGAGGGAAGCCGTGCTTCTGAGGAACAACTCTAATTAGTACACTTGTGTTTGTAGATTTACACTTTGTATTATGTATAACATGGCGTGTTTATTTTTGTATTTGTTCTCTGGTTGGGAGTATGATATGAAGGATCAAGATTCTCAACTCACACATGTAGACAGACAGCTCTTTACTCTTTCTCAACCCCTTATATGATTTTTATAATTCTCACTTAACTAATTTTGTAAGCCTGAGATCAATAAGAAATGTTAGGAGAGAGGAAATGGAAAAAAATATGTACCCCACAATTTAGAGAGAGAACACTTAGTCTTGCCTATCAAAAAGTCCAACATGTCACAGGTAGTAGGGGCCACATATTACATTCAGTTGCTGCAGGTCTAGCAACTGATCCTGCCATTAACTGGGCAAGGAAAGATCCCTTTGATGTAAGAAAGCTTGGCCCAAATTGATTTTCTTCTTTTTCCCCCTATAGGACTGGCTGTTGGCTAATTTCGTCAAGCACAGCTGTGGTGGGGAAGAGTTACGGCCAGTGTCTTGAAAATCAAGTAGTGAATGTGGTCTCTTTACAGAGCTATAGATAGAAACAGCTGGAAAACTAAAGGAAAAATGCAAGTGTTTTCAGGGCATACATTTTTTTCTGGGTGTGCATCTGTTGAAATGCTCATGACTTGATTAATTGCCTGTTGAAATCACTGTAAATGCCCCCATTTAGTTCCTCTTCTTCCCCAGGTATGCCAAGGAATTAATCTTGGTTTCACTACAATTAAAATTCACTCCTTTCCAATCATGTCATTGAAAGTGCCTTTGACGAGAGACATGGTCACTGAATGGGAATTCTCTTAAGAAACCCTAAGATTAAAAAAAGATTATTGGAATAACCAACAGGAAAGCCTAGAACCTCCCAATATAGTGGAGATTTTTTTCTTCTTCCCTTTCTCTTTTGGACAATAGTTAAATTAGCAGTATTAGTTATGAGTTTGGTTGCAGTGTTCTTATCTTGTGGGCTGATTTCCAAAAACCACATGCTGCTGAATTTACTAGGGATCCTCATACCTCACAATGCAAACCACTTACTACCAGGCCTCTTTCTGTGTCCGCTGGAGAGCTTGAGCTCACACTCAAGGATGAGAGGACCTACAGAGAGGGCTCTTTGGTTTGAGGACCATAGCTCACCTTTCCTGCCTTTGACCCATCACACCCCATTCCTTCCTCTTTCCCTCTCCCTGCTGTCAAAAAAAAAAAAAAAGAAAAGGAAAAAAGGTTTATCATGGATCAACAGGTTTTCAGTCCTTATCAAAGAGAGAGATGTGGAAAGAGCTAAAGAAACCACCCTCTGTTCCCAACTCCACTTACCCATATTTTTGTGGAACACAAACACTGTCCTTTTGGGTCCCTTTCTTACAGATGGACCTCTTGAGAAGAATTATTGTATTCCACGTTTTTAGCCCTCAGGTTACCAAGATAAATATATGTATATATAACCTTTATTATTTGCTATATCTTTGTGGATAATACATTCAGGTGGTGCTGGGTGATTTATTATAATCTGAACCTAGGTATATCCTTTGGTCTTCCACAGTCATGTTGAGGTGGGCTCCCTGGTAGAGTAAAAAGCCAGGTATCATGTAACTTCACCCCAGCCTTTGTACTGAGCTCTTGATAGTGGATATACTTTTAAGTTTAGCCCCAATATAGGGTAATGGAAATTTCCTGCCCTCTGGATTTTCCATTTTTACTGTTAAGAAGACCAATAATAATTTAATAATGCCACCAACTCTGGCTTAGTTTTGTGAACTGTGTGGCAAGAGAGCCTCACACCTCACTAGGTGCAGAGAGCCCAGGCCTTATGTTAAAATCACGCACTTGAAAAGCAAACCTTAATCTGCTAAGACAGCAACTTCTGCATGCTGAGGACTCAGCGGCAAGCATTGTATGCTAATCTTGAATGATCCCCTTGGATTATTTTTTTGGTTTAAATGAAGCCTGAGGCTGGTGAACAGTAGCTACACACCCATATTGTGTGTTCTGTGAATGCTAGCTCTCTTGAATTTGGATATTGGTTATTTTTTATAGAGTGTAAACCAAGTTTTATATTCTACAATGCAAACAGGTACCTATCTGTTTCTAAATAAAACTGTTTACATTCATTGTGGGGTATGTTTGACCTTCATTTTGTAAGAAATACAACTCTAGCTTAGAATTATGGATGCTATGAAATGTCAGAAAAGGAACTCTGCTAGAAGTTCTCCCTTCTCCTAAATGGTAATTTTCTCCGAGCATCCTTCTCACCACAGCCACAACCCTTTTTTACTTCCCTTAGGCTGTGTTACTAGAGAGACCAGCTACTCATTATATAATTATCTGATACCAAGCACAAGCGATTCTGAATGTACACACACACATTTATCTTGATTTTTATTTCAAAAAGGCTCTTTTTTGGGGACCTGGAGGGAGAGTAGAGCATAAGGTAAAACAATTTTGTTTAACATTTTTGTGTTGTTTACAAATGGTATTAAGATACACAAATTCATTTTGAGAATCCCAAGAGAATTAAAGCTATTTAGTAAATACACAGTTTAAGAGAAATATAAAGGTTTAGCCAAATGCAAGGGGGAGGAAGCCTCTGGAATAATTTGTGCTTGCTCAGGGGCTTGTGGACATGGCTGTTGCTGCCAAAGCTGTAGCAGTTATCCGGAAGTTCTTTCAAACTTATTTGGGGCCACTAAGGTTTTTTTTTTTCTTTTTTCTTTTTGAGACAGGGTCTTGCTCTGTCACCACGCTGGAGTGCAGTGGCGCGATCTCAGCTCACCAAAACCTCCGACTCCGAGGGAGTTTTTGGTGAGGTTCAAGCGATTCTCCTGCCTCAGCCTCCCAAGTAGCTGGGATTACAGGCATGTGCCACTACACCCAGCTAATTTTTGTATTTTTAGTAGAGACTGGATTTCACTATGTTGGCCAGGATGGTCTTGATCTCCTGACCTTATGGTCTGCCTGCCTCAGCCTCCCAAAGTTGTCTCTCCCATTTCTAAGGTGTTTTCTTAAGTTTGTTCAAGTTCAGCATACATCATCTCAGAATGGATCCCCCAGCAGGAAAAAAAAAAAAGTTTCTATAAAGAAAAGTATCCATACACTGAAAACTTAAAGCCATATTCCTTTATAGTTGCCTTGTATGTAGAAATGAGTTCCCCAAGTGCTGTGAAAGGTGCCACATAGGAGTATAGAAACTGTTAATTGTTGAAATGGCCTTTCAGTGGTCTGAAACAGACCCAGTGGAAACAGTAGCTTTGTAGGCAAGAAGGAAATAGTAAGAAAATGAAAAATTGACTCCCCCAAACTGCCATCACTCCTTACCACCTTTTTTGTGGTTTTAGTAGTTTGGTTTATGACGGAGACAATAGAAACTTACTTAAACGTAAAATTTAATTCTAGTTGCTGCAAACAGGCCAATATTGGGTCCTCAGTTGGGGCCAACTTGGCTAGACGAGACAGTAGAAACTTCTGTTTTCTGGGAGCTGCTTAAGTCGGATTCGTCTGTCATGGCCTTCCCGCACACCATCTCCATGATGCAAGCTCTGAACTGGAGAGAAAGGCACATTTGGAGATAACCTTGGCAGACAAGGAAGTACAGGGAAAAAAAACCCTCAATCTATGTATCATCAAAGCCTTACACGATGCTTTGTACCCAGAATGTCCTTAGGTGGTTTTGAATATACTTTCCTCATCTTGAAAACTAGCTAGATTCCAGTCTAGAACGACTCCTGGGTCTACAATAATCCTAAACATTCCGGTCAGGTCTGAGACTTCACTGTTGGTAAACTTCACAAACCATCCTGCTTCATAAAAGCACTGTCATCAGAGGCCCCTTCATTACTAGCAGGTGCTCCCAGCTGGAAAGGACTGCCAATTCTGTTCTATCCTGGGAGGTTTCAAAAGTAGTTTCGTCTCCCTCTGGAATTGCAGAAACACCACCATCTGAAAGTAGGGTTCTTGCCACTTAGGGTTTGGGGTTTATTAGCTTGGATTTCAGATAGGGGATAGGAAATCCCCCAGTACCTTCAGATGATAAGACATTTTAGAGATTTATGCATGTGGTATGATTTCTGTGCTTCACACATGCTCGTGCAAGCTAAAAGTTGGCAGGGAAATGAAGAACTCATTAAATGCAAGGACTGGAAATTCAGAGGAATTTGAGTTTTAGTTTTATTTAAGTTCCGGGATACATGTGCAGGTTTGTTACATAGGTAAACATGTGCCATGGTGGTTTGCTACACGAGTTTTTCAATAAAATGTTTTCATTCATCCTGTTCTGTGGAGCAACTTCATTTTCGTGACTCAAGTTCTTTCCTCCCAGGGTTCTATTTTCTGGTCTTGATAACTGTGCCTTCCTCCCTGTGCTTACCAAGGGCTTCCCAACCTACTTGGGGTTTTTGTGGCTTCCCTTTTCTACTCCCAGAAACCTGAATTGGGTTGAGGGTGCTCCGAGTTAAAAGTCAATGGTGAGAAAAGAACCCAGGTCTTCTGGACCATAGGAATGTGAATAGAAAGCTTTACCTGCTTATTCATGAAGCAGTAGATGATGGGATTGTAGATGCAAGAACTCTTGGAGAAGAATGAAGGAATGGTGACAAGCCGTAAGTCTAGCCCATGGTTACGGTTATTGACCATGTACATGGCCAGGGCCGCGTAGGGCACGTAGCAGACACAGAAGGATCCTACCATCACAACCACCATGCGGCTCACCTCCCGTTCAGCCTTCTGGGTTGTAGCTGACTCCTGCTGCTGAGCTGCAACCTGGGGTGGAGCACAGAGAGCATCACATCCCTCTTCTTCCTGGCCCTCAACTCCCAGATCTCTAGATTTTTATTTTTATTTATTTATTTATTTTTGAGACAGAGTCTCACTCTGTTCCCCAGGCTGGAGTGCAGTGGTGCGATCTTGGCTTACTGGACCTCTGCCTCCCAGGTTCAAGTGATTCTCTTGCCTCAGCCTCCTGAGTAGCTGGGATTACAAGTGTCCGCTACCATGCCTGGCTAATTTGCATTTTTAGTACAGACAGGATTTCACCATATAGGCCAGGTCGGTCTCGAACTACTGACCTCAGGTGATCTGCCCACCTCAGCCTCCTAAAGTGCTGGGATTATGGGCATGAACCACTGCACCCAGCCTCTGGATGATTTTCTATGGGATGAGGGAGAGGGTGTCCACTCTGATTGCCTCTTTTCTGTCGCATCTCCTGGCCTAGTTCCTTTCTATCTCCATCATTCTCCCTTCCACTGCTTTGCTGCTTTTAGATACCCTCTCTGGCTATGGATGTTTCCAGTCATCTTACGTTCCAGAGCACTCTTTCTTCTCATGTGGAGTCCCGAAACCATTCCTCCCTGACTCTCAAACACCACTCACAGCTTTCAGGGCCCTCAGCAGCTGAGCATAGGAGAAGCAGATGAGGGGAAAGAGGCACGATGAAGCAGAAGATGAAGAGGAACCACGTATAGTACTCGCTGCGATATTTGGTGCCCACGGTGTACCAGTCAGGACCACATGAACACTGCAGACCCTCAGCAATGAACCTGCAAAGGACAAAACACTTGCTCACTGGGCTCTCCACAAGAGTCAGTGCAGTGGGAGCTGAGAGGCCTGGATTGTGTTCTCCACTTGAGAACCCAGAGAATGCCCAAAGGCTTCAAGCAGGGGGGTTTCTGCCCTGACTGGGAGAAGCTACAGCAATTCCAACTGCAGAGTAAACATTAGCACTCGTCTCCCACTGCCCTTCGCCTCACGTATTGCAACTCTTTAAAAAGTAGAGGTCAAAGACTAAGTGGTTATACCCAAGCTCTCTTTCCACCCACATCAACCTGAGCTCCTAGTTAAGTCAGCACCACTGCCCTGCACTCTCACCGGCTCCAGCCAAAGAAGGGTGGGATGGAGACGCCAATACCAATGGTCCAGGTAGTCAGGACCACCATCAGTGCGTGCTTGGAGCTGAAGCGGAAGTTGCCGAAGGGCTTACAGATGACAATGTAGCGCTCAAAGGCCAGGAAGGCCAGTGACCAGCCTGTCACCAGACCTGTGGCGAAATGTGAGGATAATGGGATAGACAGAGCCCCACCCAGCCTGGGGGCAGAGTGGCATACAGATTGGGTAGAGCAAGCACAGGGAGACAGAGGGCCGGACTAACATTGGAGTGAAGACTCAAACATCCTGTTTTGGCCAAACTTCTAGTCTGAGTTGCTTTGTACCCCAGTATTTTAAAAAGCACCAGACTCATTTCGCCAAGACTCCCTCTTTAGGGACCCCCTCTACTGGAGCAGCAACCTTTGCCTTCCCCTAATCCCTTTCCCCTGCAGTACCTGCTACAGTGCCCAGGAAGGCCTCCAGAGCACAAACATGGCGGCCAAGACGAAGTATCCATGACAGCTGGCGACGAATACGGGGAAGACAGAGAAGATGCAAAGAAGGAAGCCTCCCACGGACACGTTGACCAGAACGTAGTTGAGGGGATGCCGCAACTTTCTGTAGCGCACTGTGGCCACCAGCACCATGGCATTCAGTGGTAACCCTGCAAGGAAGACAATGCCCATGAAAGCTGCCTGGAGGTAGAAGGCCCAGACAGGGGCAATGTGGTACTGAGGCCCATCCCACGGCCCCACCGAGGAGATGTTCTTGAACAGATAAAACTCCTCTTCCTCTGACATCTTGCTCATGGTACCCCACACCCCTCTGAGTCCTCTTATAGATGATCCTCCCACCCCACAAAACCCCTCCTCTAAAAACACTTGGGCTCTGTGAATGATGAACACTAATCCTAAACCTCGTAAGGACAAAGTTTGGGATTAGAAATCCCTAAACCACTACCTAAACCTTTTGTGGTCCCAAAGCCGATTGTGTTCTTCAGAGGATAAAAGATTGGGCTCAAATAATCTGGATATGCAATGTTGGGTGCTGGGATGAACAGAAGTGAACTCCCCGAGGTCTAGGAGATGCTAGCCCATGTTCATTGAAGACGCTTCCACCTTTCTGCTGTTCTTTATAATGGGGCTATAGAAAGGGCACCCCTCTGATTTGGCTTCTGGCACAACTGTATCTGCAAAGTTTTCCTCACCTCATCTGCCCTTCTCTGGAAGGTGCCCATCTTAAACCTCCTGAGAGGCTGGGAAGCAGCCTCAGGCTGCAGGAAGGGGCTGGGAGTGGGAAGTGCCCTGGAAGCAGGTCAGTAAACAGCCTTGATGGAATAGGACATAGGCAACTTGACAATGCCTAGAGGTCTAGGACATCCCTGAGCCACACTGCCTCTATTTCTTTGTGTTGAATCTACTCAAAGAGTATGCCTTTCCTACTCAGACCTCCAGCCAGGGAGGTGGGTCTGCTCACTGTCCTAACACCATGTTCATGCCTACCCCTGCCCTGAGCTCAGCAAGTCACCACAGTCTTCCTCCTGTCTGTTCATCGAAGTCTTACCTAGCCCTCACAGCCTACCTCGAAAAGACTTCTTCTTTGCAGCACCCCCCAGCCAGTGACACCAACTCTGCTCTAAGCTCCTCCTGTACTTGTACTCAGCACTACACTTTAGGCTTTATGAATGAATCTTCTCTACCTCAGCAGATCATAAATCTGTAGATGAGTTAAAAGTGACACACTAAGTATAAATAAATTGAAAGTGAAAGGATGGCCCACTAATGGCAGAATAGTTTATTAGATGAATGCCCTCTTAGGCAAAAAATTTATAAACTGGGCACAACAAGAAAAAACTTTTTGAAAGCACCTAAAATATCCAAAGCAGGCAGAAGCTGAAAGGAACTCAACTCTTCAATGAAAAGAACCATCTACATTGATTTTTTTTTTTTCCTGAGTGTACTCTCAAGTATAAATGGCACAGGATAGCTAGGACTTGAGCAGAAAGCCCCGGTCTTTTTTGGTTTGAAGAGTCAGAGGACGGAGGACAGTCTGGGACTCCAGAGCAGCTGAAGGTGGATTTCCTGGAATGAAGGAAGCCACAGAAGGTGAAGCCTTTAAATCTACATATAAACTCCCCTCAAATAATAGGCTGACTGCTAAACTGTGGATGGAGGAATTGCAAAAGGCAACCACTGGAGGTCTGAAACAGCTAAACAAATTTCTACTGTTACCCACTGTAGCAGAGAAAAGAGTTTGAATTTGAATTCCAAGTCAGAGGGTCTGGGTAGACACACAGGGCTTTCCACTTAAAAATCCTAAAAGGCTGGCTGGGCGCGGTGGCTCACACCTGTAATCCCAGCACTTTGGGAGGCCCAGGCGGATGGATCACGAGGTCAAGAGATCGAGACCATCCTGGCCAACATGGTGAAATCCCATCTCTACTAAAAGTACAAAAAATTAGCCGGGCGTGGTGGTGCGTGCCTGTAGTCCCAGCTACTAGGGAGGCTGAAGCAGGAGAATTGCTTGAAACCGGAAAACGAAAGTTGCAGTGAGCCGGGATCACACCCCTGCACTTCAGCCTGGTGATAGAGTGAGACTCTGTCTCCAAAAAAAAAAAAAAAAATCCTAAAAGGCCACACCATAGAGCTAAAATCTATATCCCAGGACTAAATATTTGTTCAGAGACTAAAGGCAAAACGAAAGCTGACTCATACTAGCAAAGGATAAAACCAAGCCTCAGCAAGGTGATCAACTAGTAAGTTAACTGCCTATTATAACAAAAATCAACACTTCTCATAGGACGATAACCCAGTCTCTAAAGTTTACTATCTAGAATGTCTAATATACAATGACAAATTAAAAGGCATGTGAAAGAAAAAAACCCACAGGAAAATGTGATGTATAGCTAAAAGAAAAAGCAGTCAATAGAAACAAAACCTGAGATGACCCAGAAGTTGGCACCAGCAGAAAAAACTTGAAACAGTGATATAAATATAGTCAAGCACTGAAAGAAAAAAGTGATCATCATGAGTTAATGGATCCCTAGAATGGGAAAAATAAAAATAAGCAAATGGAAATTCCAGAACTGAAAAGTATAATATGTCCAGTAGAAAATTCACTGAATGGCTTAACAGCAGATTGGACAGCAAAGGAAAGGATCAGTGAGCTTACAAATAGATCAATAACAAAAAGATATCTGGAAAATCTCCCAAACACTTACAAATAAGCAATATACATCTAAATACCCTGTGAGTCAAAAGAGAAATCATAAGGAAAATTTGAAAGAATTTGAACTGAATGACAGTAAAAAAAAAAACAAAACAATATATTAGAAATTGAGGGAGGCAGCTAAAGCAGTACTTAGAAAAAAATTTACAGCTTTAAGTCTTTATACTAGAAAATAAATGTTTAAAATTTAAACTTTACCTTAAGAAGCTAAAACAGTGAATCAAATCTAAAATAAACAGAGAGGGGGAGATACTGAAAAAGCAGAGCAGAAAACAATGAAATTAAAAATGAATAAAGAATGGAGAAAAATCAATGAAACCTGAAGCAACACCACATAGCTGTCTCCTGTCTCCAGCACAGTGGCTCACGCCTGTAATCCTAGCACTTTGGGAGGCCAAGACGGGCGGATCACTTGTGGTCAGGAGTTTCACCAACCTGGACAACATGGTGAAATCCCATCTCTACCAAAAAATACAAAAATTAGCCAAGGGTGGTGGCGGGCGCCTGTAATGCCAACTACTTGGGAGGCTGAGGTGGTACAATCACTTGAACCCAGGAGGCAGAGGTTGCACTGAGCCAAGATGGTGCCACTGCACTCCAGCCTGGGCAACAGAGCCAGACTCCATCTCAAAAGAAAAGAAAAGAAAAGAAAAAAAGCCAGGCACAGTGGCTCACACCTGAAATCCCAGCACTTTGGGAGGCTGTGGTGGGTGGATTACAAGGTCAAGAGACGGAGAACATCCTGGCCAACATGATGAAACCCCGTCTCTACTAAAAAATACAAAAATTAGCTGGGCATGGTGCCTTTAGTCCCAGCTACTCCGGAGGCTGAGACAGGAGAATCACTTGAACCCGGGAGGCAGAGGTTGCAGTGAGCCAAGATCATGCCACTGCACTCCAGCCTGGTGACAGAGCAAGACTCCATCTCAAATAAATAAATAAATAAAATATAAAAACTGAAGGCATTCTAGGTGCATTTAGTATATACAGTGCTCTTCCCAGGCTGAAAGTGCCCTTATTAATTTACAACATGTTCATACGCTAAGGCTTTACAGAAGATCACATGAGTTACACTTAGACCAGGGTTTCTCAGCATCGGCACTATTGACATCGCAGATAATTATTTGTCGTGGGGGCTGTCCTGTGCATCATAGGATGTTTAATAGCATCCCTCTCCCCTAGATGCCAAAATCAATACTACCAGCCCAGTCATGATAACCAAAAATGTCTCCAGACATTGCCAAATGCCTCCTGAGAGACAAGCCTTTCCCTCCTCACTCCCCTCCCCTCTGGCTGAAATCTAACCATTGATTTAGATTTAGACTTACAAATGCCCAGAACCCAATGAAATACAATCAAGTGAAAATTTGTTTTTCTATTTGTTCCGACTGTCCAGAAAAAAGGAAAGTCCTACCAAAGTGGATATTTTCTGAATAGTTTCAGGAAGCCTGCCTTCCTTCCTTCCTTCCTTCCTTCCTTCCTTCCTTCCTCCCTCCCTCCCTCCCTCCCTCCCTCCCTCTCTCTCTCTGTCTTTCTTCCGAGACAGAGTCTTGCTCTGTTGCCCAGGCTGGAGTGCAATGGCGCGATCGCGGCTCACTGCAACCTCTGCCTCTCGGGTTCAAGCAATTCTCCTGCCTCAGCTTCCTGGGATTACAGGCACGTGCCACCATGCCCAGCTAATTTTTTGTATTTTTAGTAGTAATGGGGTTTTGCCATGTTGGCCAGGGTGGTCTGGAACTCCTGACTTTGTGATTAGTCCACCTCGGCCTCCCAAAGTGCTGGGATTATAGGAATGAGCCACCACGCCTGCCTTTCTTTCTTTCTTTTTCTTTCATTCTTTCTTTCTCTCTCTCTCTTTCTTTCTCTTCCTTCCTTCCTTTTCTACCTTCCTTCCTTCCTTTCCTTCCTCTTTCTTGCTTTCTTTCTTTTTTCTTTCTTTCCCCTCCCTCCCTCCCCTCCTTCCTTTCTCTCTTTCTCTCTTCCTTTCCTTTCTTTCTTTGTTTCTTCCTTGCTTTTTTCTTTCTTTTCCTTTCTTCCTCCTTCCTTCTCTTCTCCTTCTTTCCTTCCTTCCTTCCTTCATTCCTTCCTTCCTTCCTTCTTTCCTTCCTGAATCTCACTATGTTACCCAGGCTGGTCTACAATTTCTAATCTCAAGCGATCCTCCCTCCTCAGCCTCCTGGGCTGGTATTACAGGTGTGAACCATCGCACCCAGCCAGAGGTTTTAAAATTTCTATTATCAGTAGAAGTTTATTTATTTATACTCCTTCCTTTTCCTAAAATAGTTTAAGGGACGCTTGCAAGAATATATAGGACACAATGAGAAATCATGAATCAAATGCAGAAGCAGAAGAAAGAGAAACAACAGTGGGGGAGTGGAAGAGTGAGGAATTACATTGTCATTTGATCACCATGTGAACTTGCTACCGATGGGCCACGCATTCAGCCTCATGCTCTCTGGCAGCCACTCATTTACATAATCGTCCAGAGAGAAAACGCAAACCAACTGTTCTTGGCGTTATGACAGATGAGAGTGCCTCCCTGGGGACTTCACAAAGGAGACATTGCTGTGAGATAATGAACAATGTCCTCAACAACATCTTTGAGTAGACAGGACAACCAGTTGCACAGGATTGGGTCTAGTACTGGGGCCTCAGTATGGACTCAACACAGCACAAAGCACAATTCAGAACTGTACCTAAACCAGACCAATAATCCAAACACTGCTGAGCTTCTCTGATCCAGAGGAAACTTTGGCTCTCTGGAGGCTTGAAATGCATTTCTCCCTATCCTACTTATTGTTTCTGTTTAATTTTTAATAATTTAATTTCTGTTTTGAATGGAATATGTGTGGATACATATGCATATGCCTAGAGCTCAAAATTCAAAAAGCACCAAAGATTATACAGGCCAGGCGTGGTAGCTCACACCTGTAATCCCAGCACTTTGGGAGGCTGATGCAGGTGGATCATTTGAGGTCAGGAGTTCAAAACCAGCCTGGCCAACATGGCGAAGACCCATCTCCCCTAAAAATACAAAAAGTAGCCAGGCATGATGGTGGGCGCCTATAATCCCAGCTATTCAGGAGCCTGAGGCACAAGAATCACTTGAACCCAGCAGAGGTGGCAGTGAGCTGAGATTTCGCCACTGCACTCCAGCTTGGTCAACAGAGCAAGACACTCCTTCTCAAAAAAAGAAAAAAAAAGAAGAATATGGCCAGGTGTGGTGGCTCACACCTGTAATCCTAGCACTCTGGGAGGCCGAGGCAGGCAGATTACCTGAGGTCAGGAGTTCAACACCAGCCTGGCCAACATGATAAAACCCTGTCTCTACTAAAAATGCAAAAATTAGCTGGGTGTGGTGGCGCATGCCTGTGATCACAGCTACTGAGAGACTAAGGCAGGAGAATTGCTTCAGCCCAGCAGACGCAGGTCACAGTGAGCCGAGATCACACCACTGCACTCTAGCCTGGGCAACACAGTGAGACTAAAAAAAAAAAAAAAAAACAAAACAAAAAGAAAAATATTCAGCAAAAAGAAGTTACTTTCCCACCCCAGACTCCCAACTGCTCAGTTACCCTTCTCAGAGTTAACCAGCGTTAGGTTCTTGCTGTTTTTGATATGTAGGAGGTGACAGTGAGCTTGAGATGATGTGTGTGACAATGTTGTCTGACCCATAAGCCTCCCAGATAAGTGATAAGGGACGAGCTGGCATGCTCTTGTGAAAATGAGGACTCAGGATCTGCCTGTCTAACAGCCATTCTCACACCTAGGAGGAGAGTGAAGAAGCTTCCGGAGGGAGAGCCATGGTTCTCCCTAGAGAATTTCACCTGTGGCTCCTTAAATGCAGAGACAAAGGAGCAATTGATGGCCTGAAGTCCAACTGCAAGGATGAAGGCCACAGTGATTTTAGCCTAGAAGTAAGTTTAAAGTAGGTGCCAGTGGATTTCCACCAGGGCCACCCTCCTCTCCGGTCACTCCACCGTCTAGGAGGCTTTTGGAAGCATGCAGGGTATTTCATGGCTATCACAAGAGTGGAGACGGAATTACTGGTATTCAGTGAACAGGATGCAGCTCCAGATCGGCCACACAAAGAAGAACGATCCTGCCCCAAATTCCAACAGCACCTCCAAGAGAAGCACTGGCTAGGACCCAACCCTGCTCTCAGCCCGGAAACATTTTCAGCAGAGGCCCCCTAGGAGCCCTAGCTTTGAGCAATGTCACTCTCTGGCACACTCACCAAGAGGAACCATTTAGGGAATATGTGTTGAGGTAATGGAAGGACATGTTGCGTGCGCTTTTATTTATAAGTCAGTTTAAAGCTGGGGAACATCGACCCAAAAAAAGTCTCTTTGGTTTGAGGGTAGATGAGCTGTTGCCTTCCTCTCTGGCCATGATTAGTTAGCAGAGCCAGTTATCTGGTTCAGACACTTCGATGGAGATAATACAACTTTATGCCCTCAGTACAAAAGAATGCTGGCCAATGTATTCTCCAAAGCGAGGGCCATTCTTCCCACCTATCCAAAGGAGGGATTGGTTCAGTAGGAATCCTGCTTGAAAGGATGGAGTATGGGCTCGGGACGGTGGCTCATGCCTGTCATCCTAGCTACTTGGGAGGCTGAGGCACGAGAATCGCTTGAACCTGGGAGGTGGAGGTTTCAGTGAGCTGAGATCGTGCCACTGCTCTCCACCCTGGGTGACAGTGAGATTCTGTCTCAAAAAAACAAACAAAAAAAAGGATGGAGTGTGGAAGATTTCTCCAGGGTTACCATTTCTACTTCAAGCCAAGCGGTGAGGACTCACCTGCCTATCTGTTGCCACTAGTGACTTTTTGTGCACACTCCTAGGATATTCTTTCTTTCAGTCATTCATTCATTCCACAGACATGTGCTAAGTAAGGACTATGACAACAGTTGTGCTGTGAGGATTAGTGGGATTAATCTGGTAAAGTGCTCACACAAGACTGGGCACACTGAAATGCCTGGGAACCGTCTGTCTTGTCAACAGTACTGCCAAGGGTCAGGCACAGGGGGGAAACCCAAAGACTGAGAAAACAGGTCTCCACCCACGTGGAGCTCTCAGCTCACAGAAGACCTCCCCACTGGAAGTGAGCAAGAATCCAGGGTGTGATGGATGTGTACAGGGACGGTGGAAGCACAAAAGACAGAGAGCCCGACCAAGCGCACCGGGGTCTCCTACAAGACCCCAGTTTCTGAGGTTCGATTACCCTCCTCACTGTTTTTGGGAACCTCCCAACCTAGGCCACCCATAGGCTGTCATCAGCTCCTTCCCGGGCAGCTTTCCTGGGTAGGCTATGGTAGGGGAGGGAGTGTGGGTATTGACGGGATATATTCCCCCATTTCTGGTTTTTTTAGAAAGTCTGGGTAGCTGTGTGTACTGCACTTAAAACAGGCTTCGGATTCAGATAAATGTGAATAAGCTGAATTTGGGCAAATTTAAGCATTCAGATAAGTATGAAGTATAAGCTGAATTCAGACAAGTTGTTTATCTTACAGTGAGGCAACACTGCTCTCATAAGGTTGCTGTAAGGTTAAATAAGATCTGTAAAGCAGAGTACACTGCCTGGCCCACAGCAAGCATTAAATGACAGCTTTCCTACTGTGAATTTCTCCCCTGCCTCGTGTTGCCATCATAACCCATTTCCTTTGTACAGCACTTTACAGTTTGCAAGGTGCTTTCATATATATTGTCTCACCCTGTAAGGAAGACAGGGTAGGTGTTACCTTCCCCAACCAGCAGATGAAGAAACTGTGTAATTTAACAAATGTCACCTAGTCAAGAGGGAGCTGGGACAATCTTCTGGGTCCTCACCTGGGAATCTAATGGGCTTGGAGAATGCTTTTCTGCTGGTCTGATCATGAAGGAAGAAAGAAGGGTAGCTCTGAATTGAGTGCAAGAGATCCCAGATGGGCTCACCAGCCCTGGGATGCCAGGAAAGTGGTGGTTGCTGGAGCTTGGCTTCTTCCCCAGCAGCACCTCCGTGAACTCTGTGGGGTAACTGGCAGGTCATGGGGAAAATAGACCCTGCCTGGAAGCCCAGGCTGGGGGAGTATCTGTGTGGCTCCACAACAAGCTCGGGAGGAGCAGGAGCAAACCCAGGAGCAAGGCCTGCTGGAGCGCAGAGGCCTGGGCCAGGAGCCAGCCTGGAAGTGGGAGGAGAGAGTTCTAAGAACGGCAAACTGCTGCTGTGGCTGCTGCTGATGTGGCAGGGAAAGTACATCTGGCAAGAGGCAAATACTAGTGGCTCGTTGGTCTAGGGGTATGATTCTCGCTTAGGGTGCGAGAGGTCCCGGGTTCAAATCCCGGACGAGCCCTACTTTTTCTGTCCCTTCTCCCCTGCCACATATACATACACCACCTGCCCCTTCCAGGATGGAAGCAAAGAGATGGTCTTGTGGTGTGTGGCTAAAGGACCCTGAGGACAAGGTGGCAGTCAGTCCCACCGTTAGCCATGACCTATATGTACCCCATTATTTCCACTGGGGCCAAACTGAGTGGGAGAGGACTGGCGGAGCATCTGGCTGGGCTGCATTTTATTTGGCAGAAAGACAGCCTGTCAGAGAGATCAGGACAAGGCTAGAGCCGGAGGTCAGTATCAGGCAAGCTCTCAAGGTAAAACCCAAGCTGTGAAATGCACTGGACTCAAAGTCCAAAAGCTAGGATGACAGTTACAGTTCTGAGTCTCGAAACTTATTTCTCAGAGTTGTTAGGAGGATGAAATCAGAAACTGTGATGCACCCTAGAGATGTAGGGACTGTTAGGAATCCTATTAAAGATAAAGAAAGGCTGGGCACAGTAGCTCATGCCTGTAATCCCAGCACTTTGGGAGGCCGAGGCAGGTGGATCACCTGAGGCTGAGAGTTCGAGACCAGCCTGACCAACATGGAGAAACCTCATTGCTACTAAAAATACAAAATTAGCTGGGTGCATTTTGTATTTGTGGCGCATGCCTGTAATACCAGCTACTCAAGAGGCTGAGGCAGGAGAATCACTTGAACCCGGGAGGTGGAGGTTGTGGTGAGCCGAGATCACGCCATCGCACTCCAGCCTGGGTAACAAGAACAAAACTCCATCTCAAAAAAAAAAAAAAAAGTAAAGATAAAGAGGATCTAAAGGAAGAACTTCAGGCAACACGAAAGACTGGACTAAGGTAGCTATCCCATCATCCAGTGCCCCCAAACACACACAGGGAGGTTGGATAAAACAGAGTTCAAAAATTAAAATATGGGCATCCCAACTTTTTTTTTTATAAAGGAAGTTCTCAGCCATCAGGATTAAAGGAATGTAAAAACCAAAAAAAAAAAAAAAAAAAAAGGAGGAGGATGTCACAATGGCCCATTGTGGATGTCACCCACAGATAAGATAGACACTCAAGATCTGGAGCTGTGTCTCAGTGCTTCCAGTTGTAGGATATGTGGCCTCACCTACCAGAGGCAAGGAGCTAAAGCTGAACCAAACCGAACCCCTTGCATAAAGCTCAGAATATCAAAGGTTCATCTTGTCCGTGGAAAGAAGATGAAAGGCTGAGCAGAGTGACTCACACCTGTAATCCCAACATTTTGGGAGGCTGAGGTGGGAGGATCACTTGAGCCCAGGAGTTTGAGACCAGCCTGGGCAACACAGCAAGACCCCTTCTCTACAAAAAATAAATTTAAAAAATCAGCCAGGTGTGGTGGTGCACACCTTTAGTCCCAGCTACTTCGGAGGCTGATGTGGGAGGATCGCTTGAGCCTGGGAGGTCAAGGCTGCAATGAGCCATGATCACATCACTGCATTCCAGCCTTGGCAACAGAGCCAGACCCTGTCTCTGAAAAGAAAGAAAAAGAAAAGAAAAAGAAAAACAGTATCCACCAGTCCAAGGAAGCAGAAGAAAGGGGTGGAAATACAAATCAATTGTGAGAAATTGAAGTCCCAAGTCTGACCAAGTGCTTGTGTTATAATCTGGATTTATGTCTTCACGGTGCTGAATCCAAGTCAGTAATTAAATATAAAACTGGTTTATGACCCTTGAAATCCTTAGGAATTCCACACAGCCATACATAAGCAAGAAAGAGTTCCATAAGACTGTCTTCATATAACCAGGGTATATAGGACTCTCACCAAAACCAACCAACCAGCCAACCCATCAAACTTACAAAAACCCAAAAAAGAAGGAGAGATCACAATAAAAATTACGAACTTGTATAATGTAAAATATTATAAACTTTCCCTGCTTTTTCTTCACCAGATCGAGAGATACAGAGTACCTTTTTTTTTTTTTTTTTTTTTTTTTGAGATGGAGTCTCGCTCTGTCACCCAGGCTGGAGTGCAGTGGCACAATCTTGGCTCACTGCAAACTCCACCTCCTGGTTTAAAATGATTCTTCTGCCTCAGCCTCCCAAGTAGCTGGGATTATAGGTGCCCACCTCCACACCCAGCTAATTTTTGTATTTTTAGTAGAGATGGGGTTTCACCATGTTGACCAGACTGGTCTCAAACTTCTGACCTCAGGTGATCTGCCCACCTCGGCCTCCCAAAGTGCTAGGATTACAGGCCTGAGCCACTGCACCTGGCTGATACAGAGTTCTTTAAGTGCTCTGTGACCTAGCCAGCTGAAACGTTTTCCCCTGTAGGTCTGAACCCAAGTTAGAGCCTGGAACATTCACGGCACTGATAAAGATATTTAGGTTGTTGCTGAAAACACTGAAAGACTGACCATGTTGCTAAACATAGAGAAGCTAGCTCTGTCCCCAGCCAAATTCCTGAAACCCTCATGTAAACTTCATAACCCAGCTCCCTCATTGTGGACACACTTAAGTAGAACATCCCTTGTCTTGCTCTCTGCCTTGAGGATTCGTGGCAGCTCACTTTGTATGTACATTCCCCTAATAAATGCTTCGGACAAATCCCCTGATGCTTACTGCTGGTGTCTTTGGAATCCCAACCAGCCCCATTTGAGCACAGTTTGGGGCACTCGATTGTGGAGTTGCTGCTTGGGGGGTGATTCTAGCCACAGGTTCAGCTAAGAAGAAACAAAACTAGACAAGGAAGTAAATCATCATAAGGAAGAGTTGGTGGACACAGCAAACCAGAGAGCACTCCAAGAACTACACATGATAGAACAACATGAAAAACATTATATAATAAATATATGTAGTAGAAGGATTAAAGGCAAGAAAATAAACCATGGGGGGAAAAAAACAAATACAACATGAAGAAATGAAAGACATAACCACTGAAATTTAAGACTCTTAGCACTGGAAATGTATACTTAATAAAAAAGAAGACATTAAAGACTCAGTGATGCATTAAACAGTAGATTATTAGACTCAGGCAAAGAGAGAATAAGTGAATTGGAAAAGAGAGCTGATGAAATCATTCAAAATATGAAAAAGTAGGAAAGTGATAAGATAGAATAAATGAAAGAATAGCTAAAAAGCAAAAGGGAAAGAATGAGACAGACTAATATATATCTAACAGGAGTTCCTGAATGTGATGCAGAGAATGGGGAAAATATAATATTCCAAAAGATGACGGTTGAGAATTTTAATGGAAGAAAGACACAGTCCTCAGGTTGAAGCTCTTAAACACACTGTGGTGAAACTACAGAATATTGAAGAAAGAGAAATTTGTTTGTTTGCTTGTTTTTGAGACAGAGTTTTACTCTATTGTCCAGGTTAGAGTGCAGTGGTGTGATCATAGCTCACTGCAGCCTCAAACTCCTAGGCCCAAGCAATCCTTCCACCTCAGCCTCCTAAGTAGGTAGAACTACAGGTATGTGCCATCATCCCAACTAATTATTTATTTTGAGATGGGGTCTCACTCTGTCACCCAGGCTGGAGTTATTTTTTATTTTTATAGAGACAGAGTCTTGCCATGTTGCCCAGGCTGATCTCAAACTCCTGGGCTTAAGCCATCTTCCCAAGGCACTAGAATTACAGCCATGAGCCTCCACACCTGAGAAAAATCTTAAAACAACCAGAAAGAAAAATGCCTGTTTGCCTACAAAGATAACAGTTGAATTTGCAGCTCACTTCTAGAAACCAGAGATTGATTATGGGGGGGTCGGGGGAGAAAGGATAGAAAACAAAAGATTATAGAAAAGACATTTTTTCAGCCAGGTGCCATGGCTCACACCTGTAAACCTAGCACTTTGGGAGGTCGAGGTGAGCGGATCACCTGAGGTCAGGATTTCGAGACCAGCCTGGCCAACACGGTGAAACCCCATCTCGACTAAAAATACAAAAATTATTCAGTTGTAGTGGCACTGAACTGTAATCTCAGCTACTCGGGAGGCTGAGACTGAAGAATTGCTTGAACCCGGGAGGCAGAGGTTGCAGTGAGCTGAGATCATGCCACTGCACTCCAGTCCGGGCGACAGAGCAAGACTCCTTCTCAAAAAAAAAAAAAAAAAAAAAAAAGAATATTTATTTTTTAAAATTACAGAAAAGAACTTTGTCACTTATTTGCAGCAAAAGATTATAGGGGAAAATATCTTCAAAAGGCTAAGAGAAAACAACTGTCACCTAGAATTTGATGCCTACTAAATTTCCATCAAAAGGGCATGAAATAAAGACATCTTAAGACGTTAACTGGGAATGCTAATCCCTCAAAGACTTACACTAAAATACCAGAAAAGGGTATATTTTATGAGGGAAACTGAAATAAGAAGGAATGGTAAACAGAGAAATTTATAAATATGTTAGTAGATCTAAGCAAGCATTGAGACAGATGATGATGACAAAAATGGTGGTGGTGGTGACAGTGGTGCTGGTGTTGCTTACAGGGGTTAGAAAGAAGGGGAAACTAAAATACTAGATAAAAATATGGGAGGTGGCTGGGAAAGAAGAACAGAGTTAACATGTTCTAAGATCTTTCTGTTATTCAGAAAAAGTATGATGATACTGATTCACTTAAGAAAGAATGTTTAGAAATCTATAAAGAGGTAATCACTAACAGAGTAGAAATAGAATGTATAACTTCCAAATCAGTGGGGGCCAGGGGACAAATAAATAAAGCCACTGTTAGTTGTGTTTAAATTGGTCTAACTACATTACAGAGCAATTTGGCAATGCTAATGAAGTTTAACATCCACCTACTCTATGACCCAGAAATTCCACTTCTAGGTATCCATCCTAGGAGAATGCACGAAATTGTCAAGTGCAACATTGTTTTTAACATGGAAAACTGGGAATAGTTGCATTGTCAATTAGTAGAAGAATGGTTAAATAAATTGCAGTGTATTCAAGCAATGAAACAGTATTCAGTAGTTAAAATTCATAAACTGGAGCTATATGAAACAACATGGATAAATGGGGGGAAAAAAGAAAAAAAAAGTTTGCAGGAGAATGAGTACAATGTACCACTATTTGGATAACTTTCTAAAACACACAGTTGCAATTATGTGTTGTTTGTAGATACATTCATAAAAGGTAAAACACACATACAGGAAAGACTGGAAAACATAAATAGAGGGATTCCTAGAAACAAATGTGGCAAGATCTGAATGGTCATTGGATTTCAGTTCTGTGGGCATGGTTGTTAGGTTGTTCTCTGTACTATGCTTTTCTGCATGTTTCAAATACTCATTTTTTTTTCTTTTTAATGAAAGGATCTAGGCATTTAGAAACAAGGGTAAAGGGGGGATAAATGGCTACATCAGTCCTCAAAGAGGATGATCTCCTGGGATGGAATTAGGAGGGAGGTTGAGCCCTGAGTCCAGGGATTATAGGGATTAATTCAGATTATCCCCCTAGGTTGATCACCTGGCGGACATGCCCACCACTCCTGGCCCCTCAGAGATGCATTTCTGGACCACAGCCTACCTCCCTCATATCTCGTAAGATCTTTTCCCCCGCCCTTTAACTGTCCCCCCTTCCACCCTCAACCCAGTACTGGCCTGGCCAGGGTTTGGCTCCTGAAAATAGACTGGTTCATGTCCCCCTTGAATGTTCTCCCAAATCAAGGGTGAATGGTGACCTGCATGCCAGGGAGCCAGGGAGAGATTAGTCTTAATACTCAGGATCAGAGCTCCCTGAGGAGAGCTTGAACCCTAGATGTCACCATCAACAACTTCCCTGCTGTGCCTCCCTCCATTCACCAAGAGGTCAGCAGTCAAGGCCAACTGCCAACCTGACCCTGCTGGCCGAGGCAGAACCAGAAGGAGCTGCGCTGCACGGAAAGAGCAGCGAGTGAGCTTCCAGAACTAGTCTCTGCCAGTTCCCAGAGCTCTGCATCCCCCAAGCCCCCAGTGCAGCCCCTTTCTCCCATCCCTGAGAAATGCTCTGGTCCCCCAAATCTGGACAGTAAACCATCTGCAGAAGGGGTCTGGGTGGGTGTGTTCAACTTTCCCCCACAACCGAGTCACCTTGGCCACAGGATCTGGGGTAGAATCCTGTCCTCTGGAAAGCAAAGGAAACATCTTCAATCTCTGCTCATCATCTTTCCGTTGGAATAATGAGAGAGACAGTGGAAGGAAAATGGAGCAAGGAGGGGTGGGGTGGGGAGGGAGAGAGACTTATAGGCAACATGATCATTAATAGGCAACATTAACACCACAAATATGAAATCATGTTGAATGATAAGACAGGGCATTAACTGAGTAGCTGGGAGATAGACCTTTAACTCATTTATTCTGTGTCAGAAACTCGGTCAGATGCTGGAGATACAAAGATAACTAAGATCCCCCTAACCTTCAAGAAACTGAGCAGACCTCAGACAACCCCTAGGGCCTGGTGCTTTCACAGAGAGACAGATAGGGGCGAGCACCACAGGGGCACCTAGCAGGGCAGGGATGGGGTGCCAGTCAGGGAAGGCCACCTGGAGGTGACCCTCAGCTGAGGGCTGAAGGAAAGGAGGGGAGTCCAGACAAAAAAGGGCTTCCTTCCCGAGAAACAGAGATGGCTTGTGGACGTGGGAGCCTGTGGGGTGTCAGAGGCGTTTGAACTACAGCAACTCCATCTTGAATAGGAGCTGGGTAAAATGAGTCTGAGACCTACTGGGCTGCATTCCCAGACGTTTAAGGAGTTCTAAGTCACAGGATGAGACAGGAGGTCAGCACAAGACACAGGTCATAAAGACCTTGCTAATAAAACAGCTTGCAGTAAGGAAGCCGGCCAAAGCCCACTAGAACCAAGATGGCGATGAGAGTGACCTCTGGTCGTCCTCACTGCCATACTCCTGTCAGCGCCACGACAGTTTACAAATGCCATGGCAACATCAGAAAGTTACCCTACATTGTCTAAAAGGGGGAGTCATGAATAATCCACTCCTTGTTTAACATATCATCAAGGCATAACCATAAAAATGGGCAACCTGCAGCCCACTATTCTTATTCTTTTACTTTCCTAATAAACTTGCTGTCACTTTATCCTATGGATTCGCCCTGAATTCTTTCTTGCACGAGATCCAAGAACCGTCTCTCTCTGTCTGGATCCGGACCCCTTTCTGGCAGCGGGGGAACGCAGACAATCCTAGACCTCGACCTGGGAGTGGGTGTGCAAGAGAGGGGGATCCGCGTGTGTCACTGGCTTAGGAATCTCCCGGCCGTTTCCTGGATGTTCTGGGGAGCCCCTGTTCCCAACTGTATCCACTTTGATCCTTGCTGAGACCTGCCGGGATGTGAGAACTGCCTCTTCGAGAGCCGGCACCCACCCAGCAGGCATTCCTTGAATAAACCAATGGTTGAAGACGTGAAATAAGCCCCCTGGGCTTCCAAATCTCCCTTCCAGAGAGTGACAATCTGTCGTGCCCACTCCGAGCGGGCGACAGTGGGGGCGTGGCTAGCAGCCCACTGGGTGTGGGACTGGAAGGGAAGGCAGGGCGGAGGAGAGGGATCTTCCGGCCCTGAGGCTTGGTGGGGCCACCGGAGGGCCCCCTCCTAAGAGGATCTCTGGCCCTGGCTAGGGGAAGGAGGGTGCGCGGGAAAGCGGAGAGGTCAGGGCCCTGCGTTGGCACATCCGGGCCACTCCTTCCCCTCCCCGGCCCTCAAGTTGCCGAGGGGCCCCCGGGCGGGGTTGGGCGGGACCTGAGGCCGGTGTCCGCGCGGACTGCTAGGTGGGGGCGCCGGCCGGGTGGGGGAGGGAGGGGCACGCGTGTCCGCGCGTTTGGAGGAAACAGTCCCATTTCGCCCTTTGCCGTCCCCATTGCTGAGCATGACGGGGCCCTGACACCTGGTGTGGAAGGTCCCCGCGCACAGCACGCGGGACGCGCCGCCAGAAGCAGGGATCTCACCCCTCCCTCTTGGGACAGCTCCCGACGCTGTCCGGACCCGTTGGCCCCCCGCGCCGGGGGAGAGCCTTGGGAGGTATCTGGGGTCGCGCTCACCCTCCCGAGCCGCCCCTGCACCCACTCCGAGCTCCCGGGTGCTGGGAGGGCTTCCGGACGGCGGCGGGCAGCGTCAGGAGGCCCGGCCAGGCCCCGCCCCCTCGCCCGCCCTCCCTCCTCCCTGCGCACCCGGCTCCGGGTCCCCGGGCTCGCGGCTGCGGCTTCTGCCTCGGGAAGCGGCGGCGGCGGCGGCGGGAGCGGTCATGGAGGAGGGCGCCGGAGCCGGCGCGGGAGCCGCGGGCTGGAGCTGCCAGGGCCCAGGTCAGAGTCGCCCCTCCCTCACCTTTCCACCGCCCCCTCCTTTCTCTCCTCCATCCCTTCTCCCTCCAGACCCCCAGGTGCTCCCGGACTCCACGGCTCCCCCTTCTCCGCCGAAGTCTTCCTCCCTCCATCCTGGCCTCCACCCGGGCCCGGTCTCCATCTTTCCGGCCTGGGGCTGGGGCTTCCGCGCACCGGTCGCATCCTGCCTGGTGGTCCCTCCCCAGCTCATCTCTCCACTCCAGCCCGACAGTGCTTCCAGCACTCGGGGCTCCAAACCCCGCACCCCCTGCAGCCCCTGAGGCTCCTGAGCGCGGGGCGAGGGTGGGGTGGGCGAGGTCCAGCGAGATAATGGGAGGGGAGGGGAGGGGGAGCGGCCGCAGCCCTACCCCTTCCCGCATGCCCCCCACTCCTCCCTCCGTCCCTCCGTCCCTCCCTCTCTCCGTAGGCCGCCTCACCCTTTCAGCCTCTTCTTCACTGGCTCCCGCCCTCTTTCAGTCTTTCCTCTCTCCTCCCCTGTCCCCCCAGGCTAAATACACACACCCCCCTCTTTCTGTCTGTGCAAGCAAGGGGGGCCTGGAACAGGGGCGTCTGAGGAGGTTGAGTGGCAGGGCTGGGGTCCCCGCAGGCAGAGCGTGAGACGTAGCGGAGAGAGGGGGAGTCGTAGAGCCGGCAGAGTGAGTCAGGCACCTCCACTGGGATTCCAGATCCCAGGGCCCCAAGGGGCTGGAAGCCATGTCTCCCTCTTTCCTCTGCACCCCAGCCCCCAGCCCCTCCTTTCTCCCTGCTTTCAGGACCCACAGTGACCACTCTAGGCTCCTATGAGACTTCCGAGGGCTGTGAGAGGAAGAAGAGCCAACGCTGGGGGTCCCTGGAACGACGGGGGGATGCAAGCTATGGAGGGTGAGTTTTCCCAAAAGGCTTCTTTCCTCCCTTTCCCCTCCTCCCTTACTTCCCTTCTCTCTTCCCTTTGACCCTCAGGCCCTCTGAGCCAGGACACAGCCCTACCTTCAGTTCGTCTTAGTCCCTCCTCCTGCAACTCAAGAGCTCCAGCCCTTCCCAGGGCTCAGACTTTGACAGAAGTTCAGGGTGCACCCCTTCGCGACCCCAATCACCCAGCTAACCAGGTTGTGTGTCCCGAGGGAGCTGCCAGGCAGAGAAAGAGGCCTTGTTGGACAGAGCTTTGAAGCAGCCTTTCAGCGGGGGGTTTGTTCTCACTGCCTGCCGACCCAGATCCCAAGCTGCCTCTTCTTTCAAAAAGCAAGGAAGTGGACATGTGAATTGTCTTTCTGGGGCCACCACAATTAACTTCGAATGGAAGCCTGTGGCTTTGGTGCTCTAGGATACCTTACTGCCTGAAAGAGAGAGCCTAGGAGGGGGCGCGTGAGGCCATCCTCCCAACACACGTGTGTCCCCACCACACCCATGTGACTTGGCAGTTGCTGCCAACACCAGGCCCTTGGAAGGACGCTGGTCCATTTTCCAGGACTTCCTGTGAAGTGTGGCACGTTGCGCATTCAGTATAGGCAAACCTGCTCCCCCTAAGGGGGACAGATGGCACGAGGGGGTCCCAGATGAACCTAAGGCTGCTGATATTAGAGAAAGTAAGACCAGAGATTCAGAATTTTAAAACAAAGCAAATAATCACCATTCAGACAACATTTTGCTATTTATAGGAACTGCATTGCAGTAAAGGAGGGGGGTGCTCACAACCAGAGGCTGGGGGCCAGCACCAAACCCCAGTTTTTAATGCATTAAAATGGCAGATTTTCTTTTACACGCAAGTACAGTCTAAGACTTCCCCTGAAAACTGCTTTGGGGTCAGCAGAGCAGGAGGGGCCTCCTATGGCTCAGCTAGGGCAGAGGAGGCGTATGACAACCAACAGGGAAAAACAAGGTGGACCTTGCAGAAAGTTTCAAACAGGCATTTGATGATTTGAAAGGGCTCCAGAGTTTGTCCAATGAAACCTCTACAATCAGATGTTTTCTTTCTCTACCTGCTGATGGGCAATGGTTTCTTATTATGGAAAGGCTGATTTTTCACAAGCCACCTGGATAGTTTTTTTTTGTTGTTGTTGTTGTTGGGTTGGTTTTTTTTTGAGACAGAGTCTCACTCTGTTGCCCAGGCTGGAGTGCAGTGGCTTGATCTTGCCTCACTGCAACCTCCACCTCCACTTTCCAGGTTGAAGCAATTCTCCTGCTTCAGCCTACCGAGTAACTGGGATTACAGGCGCCCACCACCATGCCCAGCTAATTTTTTGTGTTTTTAGTAGAGACGGGGTTTCACCATGTTGGCCAGGCTGGTCTGGAACTTTTGACCTCAAGTGATCCACCTGCCTCAGCCTCCCAGAGTGCTAGGATTACAGGCATGAGCCACAGTGCCCTGCCAGTTTTGTTTTTTGTTTTTTTTCTAGAAATCTCCAAACTGCAACTGTTACCCCATTTGACCTAAAGATCCACTCACTGTCTCCTTTCTTGACTACTTATTCCACTACTCAGAGGGTAGCCTAGAAGCAGATAATCCTGTGCAAGTGTCTCATGGCTGAGCAGGCAGCAGTCTGCCCACAGGCAGTGGTAGGAAGCTATCAAGTGAATACTGGTCCAGGAAGGGCCTGGGAGGTGGAGGGGCTGCCTTTCAACTTGACCCTCACACCTGAAGACTCATCTTGAGTACAGGCCTTGACCAGGGGCTCCTTGGGGAACACAAGGTGGCACTATATACCATCTCTGCCCTGGGATAGTGAGTTTGAGGGCTCTGGAAGGACTGTGGAAAGGAAGTTGGTGCTGACTCCCTGCTGGGATGGTTGTCTCTCCTAGGGGGAGGTGTTACTCCCAGCTCTCTATGAGGAGGAAGAGGAAGAGGAGGAAGAAGAGGTGGAAGAAGAAGAAGAACAAGTGCAGAAAGGTGGCAGTGTTGGCTCCCTGTCAGTCAACAAGCACCGGGGCCTGAGCCTCACGGAGACAGAGCTGGAGGAGCTGCGGGCTCAGGTGCTGCAGCTGGTGGCAGAACTGGAGGAGACCCGGGAACTGGCAGGGCAGCATGAGGACGACTCCCTGGAGCTACAGGGTGAGTGCCTGGGCCCAGAGGCTCTATGCTCCCCTGGATCCGAGCCTGACACTGGTGCCCCTCTCCCTACAGGGCTCCTGGAGGATGAACGGCTGGCCAGCGCCCAGCAGGCAGAGGTGTTCACCAAGCAGATCCAGCAGCTCCAAGGTAACTCCCAGGATTTGGACCAGAGGGAGATGGCCATGGAAGTGGTCACTTAAGTACTTTTTTCCTGAGGGTTTGACTGAAGCAGAGCAGATAAACATAACCAGATTCAGCAATTTACCTCATTTTCCTCTACTAGGCTCACCCTTTTCCTCTCTTTGTCTCTCCATCCTCCTCTGTCCCCCAGTTTTCTTTCTTTGTACCTCCACCTGGCTCTCTGTCCTCCCCTTCCCTTTCTTGGCCTCCCCATCACCTTCTGTCTCTGGTGGGCTGTTTCCTCTTATTCCTTCAGCCTCCTCCTTCATACTGTATCCTTGTCCCTTTGTTCTCCTGGTCAGTGCCAGGGGTGGGTGATCCAAGTTGAATTCCAAGGCAAATTCCTTTTCCCGGTTCCTCCAAGGACAGCATGGGAAAGATCATGACGCCAATGAGAAGTGGCTGGCGGGGCCTCTCTGCACCTGTTAAGGGAGGCAGATGAGAGCACTTCTCTTGCTCTCTGGGACCTAAGCTTGTGGCCCCCAAGTCCCTTTTTTCCAACACCCACATCCCTTTGTCTCTGGGAAGCAGCAAGGCAGGTGTCCCACATTCCACCACACCACCAAATAAAGAGGCAGCTTTTGTTACTTCTGTGGGCTTCCGGAAGGTTCAGGGGAGCTGGCCTAGAAACGGCAGGGACTCTGGGGAGAGCTGAGATCAAGCCAAAAGAAAAGTATAAATGGAGAAAAAAGGAAGGCCGGGAAATGGCCTGGGCAGGAGCAAGCAGAGGTGTAAGAGCGGGAGGAGATGAGAAGGGGACAGAAAATGTGAGCAAAGGTAGATACAGGAAGGGCGGACAGTGAAGGGGCGTGCAGAGGAGGAAAGTGTCACACAGGGAAGACTGTGGGCATTGGTCTCGGGTCACCTAGCTTCCTGGACCCGGCTCTACCACTCACAAATTGTGTGATCTTGGGCAAGTCACTTATCTTTCTGAGACGTCATTTCTTAACTGTAAAATGGGACTAATTTATTTATCATCTATTTATGGGGTGCCTTTATACTTGAAGGACCAGCTATGAATGAGACAGACCACATCCCTGCCCTACTGAAGAGTACATTGTAATAGAGAGAGGCAGAAAATAAACAACACAAGTTTAGGTGGCAATAAATGCTATGAATACAATATAATAATATGATATAGAGAGGTGATGGGATGGGAGTTAATTTTATTTTATTTTGAGGCAGAGTCTCACTCTGTTGCCCAGGCTGGAGTGCAGTGGCGTGATCTCGGCTCACTGCAATCTCCATCTCCCTGGTTCAAGTGATTCTCATGCTTCAGCCTCCCGAGTAGCTGAGATTACAGGCATGTGCTACCACACGCGGCTAATTATTGTATTTTTAGTAGAGATGGGGTTGCACCATGTTGGCCAGGCTGGTCTTGAAGGGAGTTTATTTTAGATATGGCAGTTAGGAAAGTCGTCTTTGAGAAGATGGCATTTGAGCTAAGACCTGAATAATGAAAAGGATCCGGCCATCCAAGATCTGAGGGAGAAGCACACCAGGCAGAAGCAACAGCAGCTGCAAAGGCCCAGAGATGAGAATGAGCTTCATTTGTTTGAGGGGCAGAACAGAGGCCACTGTGGTCGCAGCAAAGTACATGTGGAGGACCCTGGCGAGAGAACGTTCCGAGGCAGGCAGAGGCCAGATAACAAAGGATCTTGTAGGCCAGCCAAGAGGTTTGGCTTTCATCTTAAGTGTGGTGGAAAGCCAGGAGAGGGTCTTAGCCAGAACTGGGATAATATGTTCTGCTTTACATTTTTAAGAGAACTTGGCCACTAAGTGGAAACACTTAGGATGGAGGGGAAGGGACTCAGAACAGTGAGTCGTGTTAGCAAGTTGCTGTAATAATCCAGTCAAGAGATGATGGTCGCTTGAGTTAGGGATGTAGAAATGGAGATGATTCAGAATATATTTGGAAAATGAAACTCTCAAGATTTGCTAATGAATTGGATCAGGGGATGACAGAGACATGAAAGATGACTTTGCCTTGAGAAAATTGATGGAAGGTGGTGATGTTTATTGAATTGGGAAAGACTTGGCAAGGGGTAAGTTTGGGGACTAGGGGAGCCATTTAAGACATGTTTTCTCCCTGGTGAGTTTAAAGTGACTATGGACATCCAAGTGAATATATTGAGGCAGTTAGCTATATTAAGCCAGAACCAGGGAGAAAACAGGGCCGGAGATTTAAATTGGGACTCATTAGCATATAATTGGCATTAGAATCCATGGGAAGCATGGTGCAGTCACATGGAGAGACACCAGAAGAGTTGAAAGAGTCCAGTCCCAGAGACGCTCCAGTATTTAGAGGTCCAGTATGGAAGGAGAAATGGACAAAAGAGTAAAGTAGGAGGAACTCCTGGAGCATGTCATCCTGGAAGCCAGGGCAGAAGGTGCTTCAGGGAGGCAATGACCACTGTGTCAGGTTGCTAAGTCGAGCGAGACGCCCTTGGATTTGGCAAGATGGATGACCCTGAGACATTTCAGTGCATGGGTTTGGAGAGGACATGGAGGTGAAATGGAAAAGGTGAGTACCAATAACTCCAGTAGTCATTTTGAAGAGAAGCAGAGAAGTAAGGGATATAAGGTCAAAAGAATATTTCTTTTCTTTCTTTTTTCAAAGATAAGAAATGCTAGATCGTGTATAATGAAAGAAAAGATCCAGTACAAAAAAAAAAGGCCTTTGCTTGGAGAAGGGACGTTCCTCCATTCAAAGGGGGGAAAGCCAGAATTGAAGCAGAGATGCAGGCAGAAACTCCCCGGGAAAATGGGGTTCTAGAGCGCCTCCTTTCTGAGTAGGGTACTTTTCTAGGGTGAGCTGCCCCACGGTCTCTACGGGAGACCGAGGCTGCCCCTCTCGCACGCGCGTCGCCCGTTCCGCCTGGAGGGGGCGCGCGCGGCCTCAGAGGCAGCCGCGGTTCGGAGGCGGTTCCGGCCGCCACAGCCCCTCTGGGGCCGGGACCGGCCGGCGGCTGCGGGGTGGTCCCCCAGGGACATCGCTCGAGTGGGGCCGGCAAGATGGAAGCCATAACCAGTGAGTGAGAATCCACTTCTCGGCCCGCAGCCCCGACTCCCGGGCCCTGGACCTGGCACCGACGGTCCCAGCCCCACACTCAACGGGCGCCACCGCCTCAGAATCCGGGGAACCCCGCCCGGCCTCTTCAACTCCCGGGCGCTCGCGGATAAGCCCTGCCCCCGGCCTCGGGTCCTGCCCTGGGCGACTCTAGGTGACCCTGCACCTTCTTCGGTTTCCCCTGAGAATGCCCTTTTTTTTTTTTTTTTTTTGATAAGGAGTGTCGCTCTGTCGCCCAGGCTCGAGTGCAATGGCGCGATCTTGGCTCACTGCAACTTCCACGTTCCGGGTTCAAGCGATTCTCCTGCCTCAGCCTCCCAAGTAGCTGGGATTACAGACGCGGGCCACCACACCCGGCTGATTTTTGTATATTTAGTAGTGATGGGGTTTCCCCATGTTAGCCAAGTTGATCTCGAACTCTGGACCTCAAGTGATCCACCCGCCTCAGCCTCCCAAAGTGCTGGGGTTAAAGGCGTGAGCCACTGTGCTAGGCCGAGCATGCTATTTTTTAGGGCCAGAAGCACCTAAGGGAGAGCTGAACCCTAACATCAAAAGCATATTAGGGAAGTGGAGGTTGGTCTGTTTCTCCAGAACTCCCACCCCAGACTCTAGGGCCTTTATCCTATTGGCCACTTTCTTCGTGGATCTCCCTAACTAGACAGATCTCACGGTGCTGTTCAGTAGTGGGGATAGAGTGGACTCTTTCAAATAGGAAGTCAGAGAATCTAACTGGAGATCCTTGGGCTTGGCATACAGTTAAGGATCAGTTAATAGTTGCTGAATAGATCAAGGAGACATAACAGCTAGGTTCATTCAAGAACAGGAAAGATTGGCAAAAGACATGCCCATAGCTGCACATGAGAGCTCAGGGGAGCAGGGTAGATCTTCCCCTGAGATGCCCTCCCCCACTCAGCATATATCTATGAAGTGTGTCCAAATTTGTCTTCTTTGAAAGTCTAGATTCTCTTCTAATTTAAAAAAAATTAAATAAATAAATAAATAACAGGGCCAGGTGTGGTGGCTCATGCCTGTAATCCCAGCACTTTGGGAAGCCAAGATGGGAGAATCGGCTGAGCCCAGGAGTTTGAGACCAGCCTTAGCAACAGGAAGAGACCCCTGTCTCTACATTAAAAAAAAAGAAAAGAAAAGAAAAGAAAATAGCAGGGCATAGTGGCCCATGCCTATAGTCCCAGATATGAGGGATGCTGAGGTGGGAGGATTGCTTGAGCCCACGAGGTCAAGGCTGCAGTGAGCCACGATCATGCCACTCCACTTGAGCCTGGGCCACAGAACCAGACTGTATCTCAAAAACAAAAACCCTCAAACCCCAAATGTTTAGTTCTGTATGCATAGGAGAGACTTAAAGTTTGTTGAATGGATGAAACACCTGCCTTATTTATGCATGAATATGTCAAATATATATTGAGCTTCATTTTCAGGCACAATACTAGATCCTAGAGCTGTAATGGTGAGCACACCAGATATGCTTTCCGCCTTCATAAAGCTCGTAACCAAGTGAAGGGGAGACTAAGTATGCACACACACATAGCAAAGTACAAGGTTCTATGAGACCATTTAATAGCGGACTTCTCTTAATTTTTTTGAAGAAATGGAGGTACAGGCTAGAAAAATTGACATCTGCGTGGTGAGTAGAGTGAGCAGGAGTTGGGGGAAGGGGATGGGAGAATGTGCCTTGCAAAGGATTTATGGGAAGGTCCTGACCGTCCCAACCCAATCCTCATTAATTCTCTAATTCTGGCCCTCAAATCCTTAATTCACTGTTGGTATCAGTGCCTTTTACTTTTCACTTTTTTTGGTTCTGATCCCAGATGGGAACAGGTGTCTAGAAACTCTGAGATGCTCCATAGATACAGAGAACTCTTGAACCATTATTTTGCAAATGAAAAATTAGAAAATATAGGCTTCTTCTGAAAATCCAAACAGCACAGATAGATATGATATGTAAAGTAAAAACCTCATCACATATTATTCCATACCTCAGAAACAGCTACTCATTATGGTTTGGGCATAGATCTTTCCAGGCCTTTTTCTATATGTTTGTCCATTTGTGTGTTATATACTATACATAAAATATTTTTTGCAAAAATTAGATCATACATTTTACAGCTCTTTTTCTTTAGTTAATATGAAAACGTCTTTGTTTTCACCATAGATCTAATACTTTCTTTTAAATGGCTGTACCATATTCTATTTAACTATCATCAGTTTGTTCATGTCTTTGTTTATTTATTTATTTATTTGAGACTGAGTTGCCCAGGCTGGAGTACAGTGGCATGATCTCGGCTCACAGCAACCTCTGCCTCCTGGATTCAAACAGTTCTCCTATCTCAGCCTCCCAAGTAGCTGGGGTTACAGGAGCACGACACCATGCCTGTCTAATTTTTTTTTCTTTTTTTTTCTTTTTTTTGTATTTTTAGTAGAGACTCGGTTTCACCATGTTGGCCAGGCCGGTCTTGAACTCCTGGCCTCAAGTGATCCACCCACCTTGGCGTCCCAAAATGCTGGGATTATAGGCATGAGCCACCACACCTAGCCTGTCATCAGTTTAAACAGTCCCTTGTCAACTGACACTTAGCTTATTATTTTGTGTTTGGTTATTATGCAGTTAACTTATATATGAATTTCATTTGTGAACTCTTAAGTGCACATTGTTTTGGGTCCAGTACTTACCACAGGTAGGTCATGGGAACTCTGAGGCTCTGTAATTTCTGAGCTCTCAGGCTAAATAGGTGAAAATAGTCTGTAGACATTTTTTTGTTTTTGAGACAGTCTCTCGCTCTATCACCCAGGCTGGAGTGCAATGGCGTGATCTCGGCTCACTGCAGCCTCCACCTCCCAGGTTTAAGCAGTTCTCCCTGCCTCAGCCTCCTGAGTAGCTGGGCTTATAGGTGCCCACCACCACACCCGGCTAATTTTTGTATTTTTAGGTTTTGCCATGTTGGCCGGGCTGGTGACGAACTCCTGACTTCAGGTGATGCGCCTGCCTTGGCCTCCCAAAGTGCTGGGATTACAGGCGTGAGTCACCACGCCTGGCTTGTATACATTTTTTGAGTCCGGGAATTTTTAGAAAGATTCAGGACATCAAGAAAGTACTATAAATGAAGTTAGGTCTTTAACTGTGAGGTGATTCCTTAGAAGCACGTAATACTTTTTGTTTACAGTAGACTAAGTGATTGCTTTTGGTGCCAGGCCTCAAAATCTACTTTTCTATTGGACCTTAATTACTACATAGAATCACTCTCTTTTCCCTTCTTAGGTACTCCTTTTATTCTATCCGACATGATGCTATACTTCTCTGATGGGGTAGAGACGAGGTTTTCAGCACTTTGCAGACAAGAAATAAGTCTCCCTTTAATTTCATACCTCTAAAATATGGCATATTAGTTCACCTGCCCTCTTGACCATCTCAACCTTTGGGCTTTGCAGGTGAGCTGCGTTCTCTGCGGGAGGAGATTTCCCTGTTAGAGCATGAGAAAGAGAGTGAACTTAAGGAAATAGAACAGGAACTACATTTGGCCCAGGCTGAGATCCAGAATTTGCGGCAAGCAGCGGAGGATTCTGCAACTGAACATGAGAGTGACATAGCGTCCCTGCAGGAGGACCTCTGCCGGCTGCAGAATGAACTTGACGACATGGAACGCATTCGAGGAGATTACGAGATGGAGATTGCCTCCCTCCGTGCAGAGATGGAAATGAAGAGCTCTGAAGCAGCCAATAGTTTAAGTCTCTAGATTTCTCCGGGTTGCAAGGTATGAGAGCAGTCAAGTCTTTCAGTAAAGTCAAGCAGAGGAAAGGAGGAAATATGTAGGAAAATGGTAGAAGGTGGTGTTAGATCATAAATTGGGAACCTCTAGAAAAAACCTCCAGGTTCGGCCGGGGGTGGTGGCTCACGCCTGTAATCCCAGCACATTGGGAGGCTGAGGCGGGTGGATCACGAGGTCAGGAGATTGAGACCATCCTGGCTAACATGGTGAAACCCTGTCTCTGCTAAAAATACAAAAAATTAGCTGGGCATAGTGGCATACATCTGTAGTCCCAGCTACTCGGGAGGCTGAAGCAGGAGAATCGCTTGAACCTGGGAGTCGGAGGTTGCAGTGAGCCAAGATCACGCCACTGAACTCCAGCCTGGCAACAGAGTGAGACTCTGTCTCACAAACAAACAAACAAACAAGCAAAACAATAAAAACCTCCAGGTTGAATTCAAGACTGTAAGGGGGCCAGGCATGGTGGCTCATGCCTGTAATTCTAGAACTTTAGGAGGCCAAGATGGGAGGATCACTGGAGCCCAGGCATTCATAACCAGCCTGGGCAACCAAGTGAGACCCTATCTCTTTCTAAAAGAAATTTTTAAATAAAGGGGGGAACCACCCCGGATGTTACATAACTGGTCCGTGGTGGTGTAAGAAATAGCACCATGGAGAAGTACCCTGGGAATTTTTCAGAGAGTCATTGGGTCTTTGTTGATTTGACTATGGGAAACCCCTTCCTGGGAAAATTTCCAGCTCTAGGATGGGCAAAGAGGGACCTGTCACCTTGGGAAACTCTTCCTGCTGCCCTGGCATCGTGGTGCTTTGCCTGGACTGCTTTTTGGGGGGCCTCTGGCCCTGCTTCCAGGTGCAGGGATGCTAATTCTTAGGCTCCTTTAGCTCTCCCCCAAAATAGAAGCTTTAGGGGAGCAACAAATCAGAGCACAAGACAGCTAGAGAAGAAAAGTTATTGCTAGTGATACATGAGATATCTAAAAGCCTAGAGCCCTGCTTTTAGTCAGTGAGTCTCCCAGCTAGTTGCTAGGATTCATGACATCAGAGAGTTTGCCTTTAATCTGAGGCTAGATTTATGATCTGAGGGTAATGGAGGTCCTATATTTGGCCAGGTCAAGCAGAGGCAATCAACAAGGAATCAAAGAACTGCAAGTTTTTCCAGCTGTACCAACCTCTCAGAAGAGTCTTTAGATTAAATGGTGCTGGGAGAGGAAGGCTGGCACAGTGGGAAGTCTAGGGCTGGAGTCAAACAGACCTGAGTTCAGAATCTCAGTTCCACTAATTAGCAGGATGAATGTAGGTAGTCTGGTTATGGTCTTTCTCTGAGCCTGTTTCTATATCTGGGATATGAAATCAAAATTGGTTAATAAAACCTTTTTTTCTTTTTCCTTTTTGTGGAGAATGAGATCTCGCTATATTGCCCAGGCAGGTCTCAAACTCCTGGGCTCAAGCTATCCTCCTGCCTCTGCTTCCCTAAGAACTGGGATTACAGGCGTGAGCCACTGCGCCCGGCCAATAAAACCTTATAGCTAGAGGGGATCCTGAAACAGGAAAAGGACCTTAGGGAAAATGTAAAGAAATCTAAGTCAAATATGGAGTTTAGTTAATAGTAATGTATCAATATTTGATTCCTTAGGCATGACAGGTATACCGTGGTAATGTAAGATGTTAACAATTAGGGAAACTGGGTGAGAACTCTCCCAGGAAACTCTGTACTATCCTTGCAAATTTTTTGTAAATCTAAAACTATTCCAAAATTTAAAGTTTATTTAAAGAAAAAAAAAAAACTTACGGAGCTATCGTGGGAATTAAATGAAATGTGAAGCATGTTGAAATCACTTGCACACTTACTGAATCCGAGGCTGAAACTATCAAGTCTAATGCTTAGTGCATGGTTAGTTTTCATTAAAGATTAGTTTCCTTCCTTCCCTCTATGGTAATCTGTAGTATTCTAAGGAATTCTGATTAGAATTAAGAGGAAACATTAGAAGTCACTTTTAGGGTGTTGAATCTTCCAGCAGGTAAGATAGGTCGTGTGTTCTACTTAGAGCAAGTTAGTGCTCTTTAAATATCAGTAGAATTAGTGTTCTAAGAGACATAATTCTTTTTTAATTTTTTGCAAATGGACACAGAGTCTCGCTCTGTTTCCCAGGCTTGTCTCAGACTCCTGGGCTCTAATGATCTTCCTACCTTGGCCTTCCAAAATGTTGGGATCACAGGTGTAAGCCACTGCACCCGGCCAACATAATTCTTAATCATGAAGAAACAAAACAGATACAGGTTTTTGTATCATCACAGCCTTAAAAAAGTATTGGTGGGTGGGCATGGTGGCTCCTGCCTGTACTCCTGGCACTTTGGGAGGCCAAGGCAGGCGGATCACTTGAGCCCAGGAATTTGAGACCAGTCTGGGCAATATGGCAAAACCCCATGTCTACAGAAAAATTCAAAACTTAGGCAGGCTTGGCAGTGTGCACTATAGTCGTAGGTACTCGGGAGACTGAGGTAGGAGGATCACCTGAGGCCAGGCAAGTCAAGGCTGCAGTGAGCCAGGACTGTGCCCCTGCAATCCAGCCTGGATAACAGAGTGAGACTATCTCAAAACAAAACAAAAACAAAAAACAAAAAGTATAGGTATAGGTGACTGGTGCTTAGAGACATGCTGGGTATGTCAACTGGATCTCTTCTGATGCTTGAGGATGAGGATGGGCTTTTCTGTCAGCAGATAAAATGCCATTTAGAAGGAATTCTTTTTTTTTTTTTTTTTAATTTTTTTGAGACAGAATCTCACTCTGTCACCCAGGCTGGAGTGCAGTGGCGCAATCTTGGCTCACTGTAACCTCCGCCTCCTGGGTTCAAGTGATTCTTCTACCTCAGCCTCCCGAGTAGCTGGGACTACAGGCGCCCACCACCATGCCTGGCTAATTTTTGTAGTTAGTAGAGATGGGGTTTTGCCATGTTGGCCAGGCTGGTCTCGAACTCCTGACTTCAAGTGATCTGCCCATCTCAGCCTCCCAAAGTGCTTGGATTATAGGTGTGAGCCACTGCGGCTGGCAAGAATTCTTCACCACATCCAGACCAGTGTATTTGGTGTGGAAATAAAGGACGTAAAAGTAAACTCAGAATGTCTGAAAGGCAGGTACTGGCAGTCGCATGTGACAGTTCACATCTCTCAGCTTTTTGTACTAAAAGCATAATTGGGAGATAATCATAAACAGTTGAATGGAAACTTTACATACATTAAACCCAAAACTTAATTAAACCTTCAAAAATTCCTAAAAGCTCAAGAGTCTGCTTTGATTGAGGCTTTGAAGATGAGCACACAGGGCAAATCATCAGGGCAGATGAAAAGAAGGACAGCTATCGGGAAGAGGAGAAAGACCCACTGCACTGTGGAATTTCCTGGGCCCTGTCTTCTAAGCCTCTGTATCTCTTTTCTGTCTTCAGAAAAAGAGAAGCTCTTTAGCCTTCTGCTCTCAGGTTTCAAGACAGGAAAACTGGGGGCTGGTCATCAGTACTTTCCTCCTGAGGGTCTCATCTTTCTCTGCTTGTCCTCTGCAGAAGAACTTCAGCAGCTGCGGGAACGCTACCATTTCCTGAATGATGAGTACCGGGCCCTGCAGGAGAGCAACAGCAGCCTCACGGGGCAGCTTGCAGATCTGGAGAGTGAGAGGTACAGCTGTCTCTGGAGTGAGAGGTTGTGGGGTTCTGCAGGACTCTTGCCTTGCCTTAGGCTTTCCCCTGAAGGCAGATGCCAGGGCAGTGAGCATTCCTCTGCTCCTGAAGAGCCAGTCCTTTCCATGGTTTCCAGAGGATACAGATACCACGTACAAGCAGACATGGGGATCCAATCCAATTGTCTCAAGACTAGAGGGAGTGAGTTCTGAAGTTCAGTTCTGTTTTAGGCTTTGGGATCTGGTTTGCTCTGCCCTAAAGTAGATCAGAAGAGATTCTTTTATTGTCTGCATAGAGTTGCTTCAGTCTAATGGCAGGCACAATGCTTCCAGATTGCAGTGGGCTCAACGAGGCCCAGCCTCAAAACTAAATGGCCTGGCACTCTTAGGGTCTCCCAGAGCCAAACACACCTTTGCAGATTGAGGTGCTGGAGGCTTTTTCTGTTCATGTGAGCAGTGAATCACGATAGAAGGCCCCTTACTATCTTTGGCCTAAAATGAAGGCATCAAGACCAGGCATGAGCGGCTGATGATGCCAGGCAAAACTCCCCTCCCAGCATCACTCTGGGGTTCTGGATTGCAGGACACAAAGAGCAACAGAGAGATGGCTGGAGTCCCAAACACTAAGGAGTATGACGTCAGTAGAGTCTCAGACTTCAGAAATGGATTTCCTAGAGCCTGATCCTGAAATGCAGTTGTTACGGCAGCAGCTATGGGATGCTGAAGAGCAGATGCATGACATGAAGAAGAAGGTAGGGTACAGAGGGTGGGGAAGGCTAGCCTTTCGTTGTCTTTCTTTCACCTTCTCCCAGCCTGTGGTAGAAACATCTCCATAGGCATGCACTGTGGCGGGAGATAGTACTCTGGGGTCTTGCTTGCCTGATGTAAATCTTCCAGTCAAAGAATGCCATGCTTTCCACAATGAACATGTGCTGTTCTTGGAGCACATGTGGTACCTGTAGTAAACAAGCCTCCCTGTTCCATTTCCCGCATAGTGTCAGGAGTTGTGTTGTGAGTTGCAAGAGCTACAGCATCATCGCCAGGTCAGTGAGGAGGAGCAGAGGCGGCTGCAGAGGGAGCTCAAGTGTGCTCAGAATGAGGTGCTTCGGTTCCAGACCTCCCACAGTGTCACCCAGGTAAACACTGCCCAGGGAGCATCTGGGATGGGGGCAGAAGGGCCTCATGGAGGGGCTGCTTCAATGGGGGTGGGCACAGTGAGTATGGCTGTGCTTTGCTGACTCTTGCCCTGCAACTGGGCACAGTCTGCGGGAAACCAACTGTAGCAGTCATGTAGCACTGCATTCTAGAAATGGTGGTCATTACTGAGTGTCTGTCTCACAGAAGAAACCAAACCTTAGACCTGTGGGAGCTCCTCAGGATGTCTGCATCTGAAAAGGAACCCAACTGATCCGTAGAAAGATCTGCTGTTTCTTGAGAGTAACTGTTCTACTCACATCCTCCCTACCACAGAACGAGGAGCTGAAGTCCAGACTCTGTACCCTGCAGAAAAAATATGATACTAGCCAGGATGAGCAGAATGAGCTCTTGAAGGCACAGCTACAACTTCAGGCTGAGCTCCGGCAGCTCAAAGTCATGAAATCCACACTTGTAGAAAACCAGAGTGAGAAGGTAACAGCAACCAGAGGTGAGGGGACAACTTAGATGCTAAGAGCATCCTTCTGAGGTTTTGGGGAAGGTGGATAAGAGTAGTGAGTTAAAAATAATTCCAACAACCACATAGGCAGCACCACAGGTAAAGAACTCCAGCCCTGCTGGAGACTACATTAGAGGTGAGGACATTAGGAAGTGAAGGGCAGGGCAGGGAGAAGCAAATCTTAGACTGTCGGTGTCTTCAAGTGATTCAGACAGAAAAGCCAGTGGGTTAAGGAGCCCAGAGGCACCGTCCAAAGCCCCTTCTACCATAGGAGTTACTGTGCCGGCTGCAGAAGCTGCAGCTCCAGCACCAGAATGTCACATGTGAGAAGGAAAAGCTGCTGGAACGGCAGCAGCAGCTGCAGGAGGAGCTGCAGTGCCATGAGGCAGAGCTGCAGCACCTCAGGGATATGGCAGCCTCCTTCAAAGAGAGCAACGAGAAGGTAAGGTGAGGGAGGATGTAGCCAGGCGTCCCCCAGGTGAGGGAGGATGTAGCCAGGCGTCATCTTGTGTGAGGGTGAGAGCGCAGAAGAGGAGAGGGAATGGTAGAAGTGTGGAGGAGTTGGCAGTGAGGGGGCCAAAGAGGTACTTGGGGAGAAAGGTGGCCTCAGGGAGTCACAAGACTCTCAGCTTCCTTTGATTTTAAATCAGAAAATCAGCATATAAAAAGGAAGTCCCTTTCCCTCCCCACCTCCCAAAAAAGGAAGCCCCAGAAGGCCTGTGTTTCTTTTAAATTATTTTTATATGTATTTATTTAACTTGAGAGGCTACACTGGGAAGATCTGTATTTCAAGCCTGTTAGGGATGGGTCCGTCTTGGGTATCTATCCTTGGCTGGGATGAAATTGGGTCTGAGTAGGATAAGGGAAGATGGGTCCCTTTAGTCCCTGCCTGGGAGGAGAAAGCCCAGCAGCAGGAGTGCCTGGGGTGATGGCCAGGCCTGCCTCCCCTGCCCAGAACACAGAGACCCACACCCAGCTTCAAGAGATGAAGCAGCTGTACCAGGCCAGCAAGGACGAGCTGGAGCGGCAGAAGCACATGTATGACCAGCTGGAGCAGGACCTCCTGCTCTGCCGGCTGGAGCTGAAGGAGCTTAAGGCCTCCCAGCCCATTCCGGAGGACAAAGGAAAGTGTGCTAATAAGGTAATTGTCATTCAGAGAGTTGACAGCTCCTGGGCACTTGCTCCAGACAGAGGAGGTACAGAGGCAAAAGGTGAGGGCACCCAACTGAAGGGCTTGATGGGCTTCCTAGGCAGGAAGCAGAGGCAGGGCCACATGCTGCTGACTTCAAAACAGTTTGCCCTGACCTTGACTTTGAGCCAGAGCCACAGCTTAATAGGATCAGTATATTTGGATCCCAGTCTGAACATCTGAAGGTTTTACACAGATATAGATATTTATACAGTGGTATTAGAACTGTAGTGATATCTAGTCATTCGTGGAGAAGAACATATACATGGGCCCATATACACAACTAGAGAGAGGGGCCAGTTTTCTGGGGCAGATTGCAAATGCTTTTAAAAGCGGTAGGGTCTTGTGCCCAGAGTGCTGATTGGGCAAAAGAAGGACATAGGCTCTTTCAGGATTTATTCTGTGACTTCAAAGTAGTTAAATTTTTTTTTCTTTTTATTTTTTTTTTGAGACAGAGTCTCACCCTGTCACCCAGGCTGAAGTGCAATGGCACGATCTCAGCTCACTGCAACCTCTGCCTCCTGGGTTCAAGGGATTCTCCTGTCTCAGCCTCCCGAGTAGCTGGGACTACGGGCACACACCACCACACCTGGCTAATTTTTGTATTTTTAGTTGAGGCAGGGTTTTGCTATGTTGGTCAGGCTGGTCTCGAACTCCTGACCTCAGGTGATCCACCTGCCTCAGCCTCCCAAGGTGCTGGGATTACAGGCATGAGCCACTGAGCCCTGCCAGTAATTAAATTCCTGAAGGTTGAATTGTGCCCTCTTTAACTGGAAGAGAATACTACTTTCATCTCACTTCCTTTTAGTAATAAATTCTGGTAGTGATAAAAAAGGCCTTATTCATTTTTTCTTTTCCATAGTGTATAAAGTGCAAGCCATTATCATTTATCCTGTTGAGCACTTTCAGCTCCTGATTACTGATGGGAAACAGAAAGGTGTGGAAGCCTGTTGGAGAAGAGACCCAAAAGTCTCTAAAGATGGTGGAGCTGGTCACATTCTGCCAGAAAGCTCAGTAGTTCCTGTCCCTGGGGAAAGGCCTTCAGGAGACAGAGGATTGGGAAGGTTATTTGGGCCACCTCAACAGTCTTTTTGCCTTTTTATATCCAGGCTCATGTTTCCTCCTTTCTCCACTTCTACTCAATTTAGGAGCCCAGGGGATCTGTGACTTGCTCATCACCTCTTCCCCTAATGGGAGAAACGATGGGAAAGGGGACGCATGCTGACAGACAGTGCCTGCTTTTCTCTAGCCATAAAGCAGCATTGAAATCTGTCTGATATTGGAAGATTTGGGTTTTTGGAAATGGGATGATTTGGGATGATGTAGTCTTCTCCACCCAAATTGAGCTTTTGCTCAATTTGGGTTGAGAAGATTTAAGGAGAGAATTAGGAAAGCAAAAATCGGAAAAATTAGAGTAAAATTAAGTCCTTATTAGTAAACATTGTAATTATATTAAAAACACAACTGGGATTAATGAGAATAACAGGAGCTAGAGTTCCCGGTAGGAGGGGGAGTATGATATACACACCGTAGGAAAGGACCGGAGAAGAGGAAGGGGGAAATGAGGAGGAAGGGCCATCGATAGCATTCCCTATCAAACTGCCCCTAGAAGGGAATGGTAGAAGTTTAGAACACGGCCAGCTACCAGTCTAAAACAACCTGCTCTGAAAGAGTAGCCTGCTGGGGCTCCCCAGTTGGCATCTAAATAGCCAGGGTGCGATGTGGCTTGGGGTGACCCCGCCAAGGTGACTGCACAGGGAGAGAATCACAAGAGGCAGGAGAGCACAGAAGTGCTCTGCTAGCCACCCAGGAAGCTTACCTTACAGAGTAACCACCCCCTCCACACCCGCCCCGCCCACAGTGTGACACACTGCTGTCCAGACTGACAGAACTGCAGGAAAAGTACAAGGCCAGCCAGAAGGAGATGGGGCAGCTGCAGATGGAGCAGTGTGAGCTCCTGGAGGATCAGAGGAGGATGCAGGAGGAGCAGGGCCAGCTGCAGGAGGAGCTGCACAGGCTCATACTGCCACTGCCCAAGAGTGGCCTCTTACTCAAGGTAACTCCACCAGAGGCGGCTGCTTACTGTTGGGAAGCTGCTCTGAGAAGCTTCCCTGTGTGACTAGGGAAACACAAAAGGATGGGGATTGAAATTTTTCTTCTCCTTACCAACCGCTTCTTACTTTCTCACCACTCTCCTCAAACCAAAAAGCTTGATAGAGCCAATTAGAGTTTTCTTATAAGGAGTTCAAATCTTAAAATACCTTTTATACTCTGGAATCTGTGCAGCAGTTTATATTTAGCTATTTAGTCCATCTGGAGAAAATGCACCTGAAAGCACTTTGTAAACTACAAAATATATCCCAACGTAAGAGATCATTACTACTTTTAGCAGGTCTCCATAGAAAGACCCCCCTGTCCCCAGATGGGCTCTGTGAAGCCAACCCAGAGATTCTTCAGGGAATTGTTCACGGCAGGAATGAGGCACCAGGGGAGGCATCAGACTTCCTTGTGGTAACCACCACAATCCCTTGCCTCCTTCCTTCTACTTCGCCTCAGAGTCAGGAGCTACTCATCAAGTTAGAAGACCTGTGTGAACTGCAGCTGCTCTACCAAGGCATGCAGGAGGAACAGAAGAAGCTGATACAGAACCAAGACTGTGTATTGAAAGAACAATTAGAGCTACATGAAGAGCTGCGACGTTTCAAAGAGTCTCATTTCCAGGAAGTGTTGGAGAATCCAGATGATTCCAAATTGGCTAAGTCCTCAAAATGTGATCGAAACAAGGTAACCATAGTAAGAGGTAGGGAGACAGTTCTCCTGAGCACAGCAGCATGGCAGGGAGACTGGGCACAGCCAGAGGGTCAGAGTTGGGAAGGCCTATTTGGCCAGGGGTAAGGAAAAGGCTAAAGCCGTACCCTTCACCAGCTGTGACCACTCACAGGCTCCATTAAGAGGTGGCTTTTAGATACGGCCAAAGGACCTCACCTAGATGCCATTATTTTTATCACATTTATATTCACAGTGCTTAGCTGAAGCACTGTGAGCATTCAGGGCAGAGCTGGGATGACCCAAAGTCTGTAATCTGATCATTTGACTCATTCCCAGTAAGATGTATAATATCAGTTTGGTGTTTGTTTGGATTCCTTTGGACTGACTCTAAACATGTCATCTTTTTTTTTTGAGTGGAAAAGTACACTTCTCAGTTATCAAAATCTATCACCTTTGGTGTTCTATATGAGGCAAATTTGGTCCCTTTCACTTCCAAGAGAAGAATTCCTAGCATATGAGGTTCTTAGTACTGACCACAGTATCTTTATTGGAACTTTGGTGGCAATAACAGAGCAAGATCACAGGGGTTAGACCAGAAAATCGATGCCTCTCAAGTACCAGCAAGGGGTCATGCAGATGAGGTGACACAGGTGGAGACCACCATACAATTCTATTCAGGGTTGGGAGATAAAGTTGTTCTGAGGTCTCAGTGTGGGCAAGGAAGGGCAGGTAGACAGTTTTGGTTTAGGCTGAATCTATTCATTCATATCTTAGCTGAACTAGGAGAACAGGGAGTAGCAAAAGTCAACGCTGTGAGGCTGGATCATATTCCAGGGGGCATCAGATGTCCAGGCTGGAGGCTTGGGTAACACAGAGCTGGGAACCAGGTATAAAATATTTCCTTAACTGATCAGATCTCATCCTGGACATCAGCAACCAAGAAGCCAGGCCTAGAGGGCCTGGGAATATGCCCAGAGGCCAGCTTCAGAATTGGGCCAGGAGATACAGGAACTAATAGTAAGATCTTGATTCCAGTTCTTCATATTGCTGCATTCAAGGTTGGGGCTGATTTTAGAACTATGGGTCGGGGAGGGGACTGAGCCTGAAGGCCAGGATAATGGGTATACCTGACTGAGAAGAGGGTGTGGTAGGGAGCCAGGGTGTTCTGGAAACCCACTCGGCACTGCTCCAAGGAGACAGGGATATACCAGAGTGCAGAAACCAGCTGAAATGGGAGCCCAGAAATCATGGAGTATCTGCCTTGGGGAGATTTTCCCAAATGAGTAAGAAACTGACACATGCCAGTTACCTGTAGGCTAGTCAAAGACATAGGCTGGGGTAACGTTGAAATGTAGGTGTGCCATTTGCTAAGATGTGCTCTCAGACACCTGCACCAGGAAAGGTGTAGCTGAAAGAACTGAAATGTCAGAGTAATGATAATGTCTCCTCACCCCTGCCCCCAGCAATCCAAGTTGCTTATGGAGCAGATGCAGGCCCTGCAGGTGCTGTATGAAGCCAGTCAGGCAGAGCAGGAGCTCTTGCAGCAAGAGCAAGGGAGGCTCCTAGAGGAGCGGAAGAGGCTGCAGACAGACTTGCAGCTCTGCCTGGAAGAAATGCAACTGCTTCAAGTCCAGTCCTCTTCTATAAAAATGAGCCTTGAGTCCTACAGGAAGAGCTATGGTAGCAGCATGTCCCCCAGCAATGAGAACTGTCGCGATAGCACTATTGATGACAATGAGAGCTATTGCAAGAGTTATACCAACACCCAGACCAGCGATGAGAGCCTCCTCAAGAGCTATGACAGCAGCACCAGTGCCAGTGACACCTACGAAAAGAGTTATTGCACCACCAGCAATAGCAGCATTACCTATGCGAAGAGTTACGGCAGCACCAGTAGCTCTGACACCTTTCACAAGAGTTTTGTCAGCAGCTGCACTGACGATGAACCTGCCGAGCCTGAAGACATGGAGGTAACGGTTGCCAGGTGACAAGTCAGGCAGAGGACGATGGACTCTTGTCTTTTTAAGAGATACATCGCCAGGGGAAGGGACAAGAAGTGTGGGAATGGGGTCAGAGCTGACGTGGGGGAACTACTGGAAATAAGCGAAGCCCTCTACCCATGGCAGCCTGGCCTCCCGCTCAGCCCTCTCATAGAGAGATGCCCCCATCTGAACAGAGGCCCATAGTCCGTTTCCTCACCACAGGCAGGGTGCTCTTTATGGGGATAAATACAGTATTCCTCCTGGGCAGCTCCGGATCCTGATGGCCATTGTTTGTTATCCAGAGAAGGGCCCAGCAGAGTTGGGTGGAGCTTAGGTGCTCGTGGGGTGCTATTGTTGCTCACCCCCTCTCCCCCACAGCACTTTGAGGAAATGGTTGCGAAGGTGCTGATCAAGCTGCAGGCAGTGCAGGCCATGTACCAGATAAGCCAGGAGGAGCACAGCCAGCTGCAAGAGCAGATGGAAAAGTTACTGGCCAAGCAGAAAGACCTGAAGGAAGAGATGGATGCCTGTGAAAAGGAGTTTAAGGAGTGCATGGAATGCCTTGAAAATTCCGTGGCCCCCCCAGAATGACAAGAATGAGGTAACTGCTGTCAGGGAGGCAGGGTTTCCTCTGGGAGCCCCTGGAGCCAGAGGAGTCATGGCCACTTCAGAGAGGCTAAAGAGAGAGGGACAAAGCAGGGAGAGCACGGTCTCAGAGGCTGGGCATTCTGCTCCATCCCTGATGACATTTCCCAAGTGCTCATGGAGCTGGGATTGACTAGTTTAGTCATCAGGACTCCTCTCATCAATGATTTCTCTCTCTCTCCCTTTGCCACTCCTGCTCTCTCTTTTGCTTTGTGTTCTAGACCACTTCTGTAGAAGTGTATTTTTGCACTTGCCAATCTTTCATCATTGTGTGTGCATTTGCCTTGTCTACCGGTGTGCCAACTAGGAGCACCAACTAGACTGTAAGCAGCTCAAGGACAGGGACATGTCTCCATTTGGATCTCTCACAGTGCCAAGAGGTCCCATTCCTAGAAATGTCTCACAATGTCCCGTTCCTAGAAATGGGACAGAAGCCTTGTCTCTGGCCAGGGGCTCACAGTCCAGTAGGAGTCTCTTTGTATACACATGGGAGAGATTCAGAGAGCAGCGAACACGTGGGTCCAGATTGGCTAGTATTGGTACCTATGGAGGGAATAGTGATGTGTTGCCATCAGCCAAGGAAGACAAAACCCGAGATGGGAGAGCAGGGTGTGACTTGCCTCTGTTTCCAGGATGAGGTGCAGGAGCCCAGTACACACTTCAGGAGTGCACAACACAGTTCTTTACGTCATTGTTCCTGTTAGAGAGATGGGTTGGATGAAGTAGGAGTTCCCGAAAAAAGAATTCTATAAGAAATCCCTGAGGTTTAGAATGGATAGCAGCCCTATCATTATCCCCCAGACAGTGACAGTTAAAAAAACACCATTTAAACTTTTTTTTTTGACTTTTTTTTTCCTTTGAGACAGAGTTTCATTCTTGTAGCCTAGGCTGGAGTGCAATGGCACAATCTCAGCTCACTGCAACCTCTGCCTCCCAGACTCAAGCGAATCTTCTGTCTCAGCCTCCCAAGTAGCTGGGATTATAGGTGCCTGCCACCACACCCAGCTAATTTTTTTGTATTTTTAGTAGAAACAGGGTTTCACTGTTGGCCAGGCTGCTCTCAAATTCCTGACCACAAGTGATCTGCCCACCTCAGCCTCCAAAAGTGCTGAGATTACACTGGGTGGCAAGCTGAGCCACCGCGCCCGGCCGCTTTTTTTATCTTATTAGATATAAGTCGTCAGGTTCCTCAAGTTAGAGAGAAGCTATTTGTAAAACTATTTGAGAGGCTTATTTTCCACAGTTGAATATTTTCTTTATTGTCTACTTCCTATGACCTTTAGCAGGGAGATTTCTGAAGCAGTGACCCCCTAAGCAGGGCTGAGGTTGGTTGCGTGGGCAACTAACTGGTTGCATAACCCACCAACTCTGGTTAACTGGCCCTCCACTACCAACAGATCAAAGACCTGCAGACCAAGCTGCGGGAGCTGCAGCTGCAATACCAGGCTAGCATGGATGAGCAGGGGCAGCTTCTGGCAGTGCAGGAGCAGCTGGAGGGGCAGCTGCAGTGCTGCCAGGAGGAGCTCCGTCAGCTCAGGGAGAAGAGGCCCTCCACTTTCAAAGAAGCCCGGGGGAAGAATGCTAATAAGAACATGAACAAGAATGCCAATGGGGTTAAAACTAAAAAGGTGACCAAGCCGTGCTCGGATACTTTTGAGAGCGACTTTGAGACTAGAAAGGTGAGTAGTAACCTTAGTAGCCAGATAAGCAGAAAGGAGGAGGAAATCCTGGGAAGAAGCACTATCTCCACTGCCCTTTCAACCAGGCAAGGGATTTGTAGAGAAGCTTCTGGGATCTCTGAAGTGTCTACAGTGGTTCCCATCTTAATGGAAAGTGGGTGCTCCATTTTCCTGTGAAGCTATTGGGCGGGTGGAGACACAGACAACTCACATCGGGAGGTGTGGCCCCAAAGGACCACAGCCCCTAGGCTGGACAACTATTTCATTTTACCCAGCCCCATTTTCTGGGGCCCCTGTTTTTCCTGGGTTGCATGCCCAAGAGAAGTACCAAACAGATGAAGAGGGAAGAACTTGTTGAAAATAGTTGTGTACTAATAAGTGAAAGAGGATTGGGTAAAGAAGAGTCACCATAGGAGTAGGAAACGACAATTTAGGTGCAGAGCCCAAGACTCATTAGTTCTGGCAGCTGTCTGACACGGCTTAATGGTCAGACATAGTGTCCTGAGAGGTAAGGTATGGTCTCCTCTATATATGCTCAGGAGGATTGGCTCCCAGTCCCAGACCACCGGGCTGCACCCTTGCACTGTGACATGCTGGAAGTCGTGTTTCCTTGAGCTAGTACAGCTTTGTCATGAGATTAGGAGCTTCACAGGTAACGCAGCCCCCATCCTGCCCTACCCCCTACCCCACAGAGTCTAGAGGTGGTGCTGTACTACAAGGCCAGCCAGAGGAAATTAGATGGACTAGCAAAAGAGGAAGAAAAGAGAGAGAGGAGATGGAGGAGGAAAAGAGAAGGAAGTGAAAGAGGAAACAAAGGAGCCATGTGGGGATGAGCTAGCAGCTGAGCCAGCAGATCTTGGGGAAGCTAAATCCACAGAAGATCAGGAGGAAATTGAAGAGGACAGAGAGCAAGAGGGGGAAGGAAGAAGACAACGAAGAGGAGGAAGATGACATCAACTCTTCCCTTGAAAGTCCCGAAGAAAACAACCCCCTCAGACTTTCTGAGAGCAAAAAGGTAACCAGAGCCAAAGGCTAGATCAAGTGGGAAGTGGGCGCTTAGACTCTGGTGCCTTAGAGTTCATGGGTGGCCCCGCCAAGGATGGATGACTCCAGGAGTAGAGGCATAGCCCTTCGGGGAGGTGGAGATGCAGAAGGGCGAGGCGAGAGCAGTCTGTCTGCAGGAAGCTACGGGCTCAGCCCCATCTGCTGTGGAACCACCTCACAATGACCACCTTTTCTGGGAACCAGCGTGGGGTCTCTGGAGTCCTTTCATTTACATAGTAGCCTTTGTTGCCTTCCTTATGTCAGGACTGTGCCCTCATCCCTCTCTTCGGCACTGCAGGAAGGACGTTGACAGTGTGAAGTCTACTTCAGGCCATTTCTGTTGGCCTGGGCACATCACTCAGGTTTTCTATGGTGCCCTGTTAGCTTTAACCTTTGTTGTTGCTGTTAGGGGTGTGTAAGGGGATAATCTCTTCTTTGTTCCTGTCACCCCCTGGATTCTGTATATCACAGGATATGAAAGTGGGGCCTGGGAGTGATAGTGAAAACATTTCACATCTGTACAGTAGGGGCATAGACTAGTCCAAGTAGACCATTCCTTCAGTTGCTGGATTGTTGAGAGGCTGGGGTGGAGGTATCCTAGGATATATATGCCAGGATGCTAGGGGTAACTTACCAGTAGTGTAGAAGTACTTCCACATTTTAGTAACTGGTATGTTTCTGCAGGTTTGTAGCAAGCTGAATTCTTGCCCTGGGCTTAACTGGGGGCTCAGAGCCCCTAAAGAGTTAGAGTATTTCCTGTGTAAGTCCTCAGCTTACATTACAGGTTCTTTCTGTCCTAAACAGAGGTAAAGAAAAAAGCCTCTTGTGGTGGGATTATCCAGTCGACTCTAAGGATATCTGGAATTTCCAGCAATTCGGTCTTCAGCACTGGCTAAGGATCCAGTGTGTAGTGCTCTGTTTACCTTGTGCCAGGGACCGTTACCTAAGATGTGAAAAGTCAGAGGCACTGCAGCCGCTCCCAGTATCATGTTTCCTTCAACTCATCATATTCTACCAGCGCCGGTTCAGGGCCTCACAGATGTCTTTACCTTGGATGCCACATTTCTAAAGCTAGACCTGATTTTTCTACTTCAAATACATTCTATGTTTCTACATATGGAGAGATCCCTTTGTCCCCAGTCCTGCATCTTTTGCAGGCAGCTCTAGGGCATGTGTGTTACCACCCTGCAAATCCAGTTTTTCTCTGGAAGATTGTTGCAGTGAAAGAACTAGCCCTTCTCCCTTGTCAGTTTGTTTCAGTGCATTTTGTCTTACAATGATATCATTAGATTCCTAGGGGATCCAAGGGACTAGAGCTCAAAATACTAAGAAACTTGATGGAAAGCAGGCTAGAACAAAGGGACAGGTGGCCTGGTAGAAGACTGGCTCTTCCCAGGGCGACCTAGAAAAGCATCTGCCCTACTCTTCTAAGGAAGCTGTTTACTCTCTGCAGTGTCTCAAGAAGGGTCTAGGTGCAGATACCTCCTGCCTGACAAGATACGAGAGGTCTATGACAAGACAGAAAGAAAACTGGACTCACCACCTGACTTGGACCTAGCTGCTGCTTAACCCATTCAATTTCGCAATTCCTGAAGACTAATGGTGGAAAGAACCAAGGCCCAGGCAGCAGAAAAGACATGCAACTGCTCTAGCTTACCTGTTTTTTAACCTCTTGATTCCTTTCTCTTTTCCCTTTGTTTTCTCATCTTCATTATCTGTTGGATCCATGTGTTTATGTCTCACATCTCCTGGTCTCTCCTCGTGCTTCTTTCTCATTTTGGTGTGTTGCAGTCATCCCCTACCCCCGATCCCCCCATCTTCTCCTTGCCTCTTGTAGGCCTGGTGGTCATCTCGGCTTTGCTCTGGTGCTGGTGGGCTGAGACGTCGTCCTAATGCAGGTACTGGTATTGCTTCCTCTCCTTCTGAGGGATACAGGGAGGGTGCAGGTTGCCCTGGCCTCTCCTCTTTCCCTTTCTCCCAGCTGCTTGCTTCTTGCTTGTGCCATTTTACAGTAGGTGATGCTCAGGTCTGAGTTTTAGTTCTGACTTTTCCTTGGGCTACTGCAAAGCCTGTGACATCTCTGAGCATGTCTTCATAATGCATAGGAGGTTGGAATGCTTGCCAGAGACATGGTTTGAGTTTCAGTCCTTGGCTGGGAAAAACTTGGATAAGCCCAGCACGGTTGCTACTGTCAAAGCTGCCTTACTACTTCTTTTTCCCCCTCATCCTCTGTGTGATGGCAAGCCCGACCGCTTCTGATGAGCTGATATTTGTCTGCCAGGCTGGCCTGGGCTCTCTTTGTCTTTGTTTAACCCCAGAGCCAAGTTCTCACTACTGTTGCTACCCAGGATGGCAAAATAAGGAATCCCTCTTCTGCTGGAAGAGAGAAGAGGTCCGAAGAGCTATGATCCTCATGATCCTCCCAGGGGCATTGGTAGGAGGGCAACCTAAGTTGGTCCGTCAACCTTGGTGAAATGGAACTGAACCCCTACTCTGCACCTTCTACTGAATAGTTTTCTGCTTCTGGACTTCCAGGCTCCAGAAAAGTCAGAACAGAATGCCGGCAAATATTTGATTAGCTCTCTGTTTATTTCTTTTGTGGGCCAGATTCCATGGTAATTGGCTTCCCAAGCTAGGTTTTCTGGAGAGAATGTGGTATTAGTGAAAAGTTTCTACTAGCCAGAGATGTGTGTTCTCAGGAAATCAAGACTGATATATTCTAGCTACTTTCCAGTTGGCCCTCACACATGTAATATAGACTGTCAACAGGATACCAAATTCAAGAGGCAGCATGTGCTCCTACGGCCTAAGGTAGAAGCCTGGGGTTCCACTTGCCTTCCAGAACCCATAAGGTATTCTCTCTAGTCCTGCGCTGGCTCCTCTCCCATGCTCTCCCTGCCACCCCCTCCACTCCCCTCTCTTCTCACATTCCTGTGACTGGAGTGTAGCAGGCTTGATGCACAGGGTGGCAGCTGGAGCATTTGCTGGTAGCACTTCTCTCCATTTCCTTTTCTGTGCTTCCTCCTGCTCCCCTCCCCAGATTTTCTCTTACTCATCTTCAAGCCTCCGCCTTTCTTCTTGACTTTAGGTATTCCCTTTACTCCCTTGGTCCATAACTGCTTTAGTGACGGGGTCCCTCTCTATGACTGTTCCTCCCCTGTGCACCCCCAGAAGTCTTAAGGCCCTGCAGGCGGAGACCCAAAGCATTCAGCCACAGCCTTCCACCACGTCGGACTAAACCCAGCCCAATCACAGGGGAGAGGGAGAACTGCGGGGTGAAGGGTTCTCCTGGTGGGGCCTGTTATCCCCAGAGCTCTGGGGGCCCCAGACATGCATCTGTGCAGCCAAGACCTGAGGGAGCACAGTGTGGTAGCAAGCATGGCTGCCGGGTGGTCAGAAGAACTTGGTCCAGTCTATCTACTGCCAGGCATTGTCCCAGCGAGCAAAATGCACTCTCAACTCTAGTTTCTTCAAATGTAAGCAAAGGATGATCAAACCTCTGCCTGCCTCACAGGTTTTTGTCAGGACCAGATGAGTTAAAGTAGATGAAAGTATTCTATAAATTATAAAATACCACCTCAGTAATTAAAAGAGCACGCACTTACAAAATGCATTTTATGTGTCAGGCGCTGTTCTAATCACTTTACATATATTAACTGATTTAATCCTTGCAACTACCCTGTGAAGAAGCTATTCCTATTATTCTTTTATAATGACTAAACTAAGGCATAGAGAGGTTAAGTAAAACAGCCAGGAAGCTGCGAATCAGATTATAAGGACTCAATATTAGCCACAGATAGACTCCAATCTTGCTTCCCCTTATCGACTTTTCGTTTTGAGCAGTTTCCCTTTGTTGGTCCCAAGTAGGAAGACACCATTCTTCTGTTTAGGCAACCTCAGGTCACATTAGCTCTTTGGGTAACTAATATATTATTAACTTATTTCATGTATTGTTTATAAGACCCTCTACAGATTGTGTATGCTAAGCATCCTCTCCCCATTCTGTACCTGCATTTGATTTTGAGGCTTCAAAGACAGAATTTTCTATTCTTCACTATTATCGTTTATTGTTCTTACCTTATGAGGTTTTGTGTGTGTGTTTTTAATCTTGACCTTTTGGTTTTAAAATATTCATTGTCTCTGCCACCTTCACGTCATCTACAGGGGCAGCAAGCCCGCCTTCCCTGTCTTCATCTAGTAACAAGTGAGGACAGAGCCTCTAGAGTGCTGTCTCTCAGGGTTCTTTTATTCAGCTCGTTTGTCACTTACCTGTCATACCACAAACTGTGCTGTCATCCTACCCTTATTTCTGCATATTATCTGCAAAGATAGCACAGAAAATCCTATCAGATGACTCACGTCCCAAAACATGATTCTGGTGATTTGTCACTTTGGCCACCTAGTTTAAAAGGAAAGTTTGACACAACTTACCCCTTTGGGACACCCACACCAGCCCTTTCCCCCATCCTGCGTAGAAGCTTGCCTTTGCCCAGTGTGAAGTGCACCCGCCACATTTAAGGATTTCAGCTCCCCACTCCTTTCAGAACAGACTAACATTCTTAGCAATACACATTAGGATAGAAACATCTGAGCTTGTAAATATTTTTTTCTAGCTAGCTCCCTTCTTAGTTTTTGTTTTTGGTTTTAGAGACAGGGTCTCGCTCTGTCACCCAGGCTGGAATGCAGTGGCGTGATCATGGCTCACTGTAACTTTGAACTCCTGGTCTCAAGCGATCCTCCTGCCTCAGCCTCTGGACCTCTTGGTTTTCTTACATGAATTACTCTGTATATCCACCTCTAACATTGTTTGGCTTTCCATTACATATCTTCTATTGTTCTTAGTAGCTATTTCTACAAGCTCAGGAGATTTTCTTTGTTCTTTATAGCAGGCTTAAAATCGTCTTATTTTAAGATCAATTACCATCTGAGCACATGTATTCTTAGCATTAATGGGCTATAGTCCATTTTTACTCAAAACCGTCCTTCTGTTACCTTACGCCATAGCTTATGACTCAAATCCAAATTCTATCTTTCAGGTAGTACAGTAAAGAAAGTTATAAAAATTAAACCTATTTCCCCAAGCATGTATTTTCTAAGATTTTCATATTCCCTAGTGGATGCCTTTTGGATATTTTCTGATGTTGTCACTTGTCCCATGAATCAGCAGGGTTCACTAGTGGCCAGCAGTGTCTGGAAGCCTCAGCACACTCTAGCACATGCACCAGGAAGTCAGTCAGCATACCTGGTGACTGGGAGTGTTTGAATGACCCAGGCCCAGTGACAGGTTTCCTTAGATTCCCTTGAACCAATGTCATTCTCTGTCAAAGTCTGTCTGCCTAAGAGCCTCTTACCTGCACTCCGTGGCGCACGTTCTTCATTTCTCCCTCCGTCTTATCCCCGCTTCCCCATCCTCTTGACTCTGAGTTCACTTCACTACAGAGAAGCTAATGAGGTGCTGCTGCTTTTCCCAAAGGCCCAGATTTACCCTCCTCTGTCTTGCCATGGCATCTGGTCCTTTCTCATTGCAACCAGTGGGAAGTCTGGCCCCTGGGCCTGCTTCTTCTCCTGGGAGCTAGTGTTCTCAGCCCATGGGGAGAAACGGAGGCCTGGATATAGGCGGCCACCTAAGGTGGTGCATACAGTGTTGGGCCACATGTCTAGTGGTGCCAGGACTGAGAGAGCACCTGTCTCCACAGGTTACCCAGGAGGTAAGAGAGACTGATCCACGAAGTTCCTGAGGTGTCTCGGGCACCCGTAGGGAGGTGATTTCTGGCTTAGGGCAGGGTTCAGGAGGCTGGGCACTCACAGTTTCTCTTTGGTCCCCACAGAACATGTTTGGGTTGTGGAAGCCTATGGTATTCTTGGCTATTGCAGCTGTGGCTCTGTATGTGTTACCCAACATGCGACAGCAGGAGTCAGAGTCTGCCTCATGGAGTGATGGCAGACCTTGGCCAGCGCGAGGGCAGATCCCCAGTGGCCACCACCCTCAGCTTTGGGCAGGACACACTGTGCCAGAACCCTCCCCCATATGTTCCATGTGTCCCCATCTCCTCAGCCTCAGTCACCCAGGCTGGAAAGTCTCGTGGGGGAGCGGCTAACTCCCATCTCCTGCCTTGTATAAGAACCTGAGTTCCTTGTAATTAAATATCAACTGAATTACACAAGACTGTGGTTTTTATTTGCTAAATGCCTCACAACACAACCAGAACAGAGCGGTTCGCCTTTAACCAAGTACCTCACATAAGGATCTGACTCCTAAATATGGCTTCTCACCTTGCAGATGACCGCAGAAATGAGGCTAGCCCCTTGTGCTGTCAGCTGACTCACAGAGGGTTGGTCTATGCTTCTTAACCCCATCCTGAGGTACTCCCCTGAGCATGGAGAAATGGAATGAATGGGGGCTGGGGAGGACCTCCCCTTAGATTCTGTGCCCACACCTATCTACATGAGAAGGCTGCCCTAAGAAGATCCACATGTGTGCCTTCCTGGCTTAGCCTTTGTGACTTCTCAAGGGATTCACCCTCAGAGATGACTTTAACCATCAGGGTCCTGGCAGTAAACAGGTGGCACACTCAAAGCTTTACCTGAAGAGAGTTTGATGAAGGGACTATGTACAAAAGGCAGAGTTAGGAGAAGCAATAAAAAGTAGTGAAGTAGCAGGCACCAGCAACAGTGTAAAGCTGTTAGCATCCAACGCTGAAGCAGGAAGGAAAGGAGGCAAGAGCTGGAGCTCTGCAAATGGGCCCCAGGCAGGCATGGCAGCCACAGGGGTGCAGCCCCCACCAGAGCCATGATCAAGTGGGATTTTTATGTATTCCTCTACCTTTTCCCACCTGCCCATTTTCTACTGGTACCTCTCATCAGCTGAACCCAATGGGAAGACAAAGAGCACAGGTGCTCAGGTAATATAATCTTCAAGCTCAGCCTCCTAGAGCTCAGAGCAGGACAGAGGCCTGAGGATGGATCTAATTGGGCCAAGTAGAATGGTGAGGGCAGTTTATATGTGTCCCTGTTTACCTTCATTCCTGTGGAAACTTTATGATTGGATGTTCTCATCATGAATCTTTCCATGTGAAAGAGACCCCAAGTGTATTCTTTTTCTTTCTTCTTGTTTTTTCTTTTCTTTTTTTTTTGAGACAGAATCTCACACTGTCACCCAGGCTGGAGTGCAGTGGCACCATCTCGGCTCACTGCAACCTCCGCCTCCTGAGCTCAAGCGCCTCCCACCTCAGCCTCCCAAGTAGCTGGGACCACAGGCATGTACTACCATGCCCAGCTAATTTTTTTATTTTTTGTAAAGACAGGGTTTCACCATTTTGCCTAGGCTGGTCTCAAACTCCTGGGCTCACGCAATCCTCCTGCCCCAGCCTGCCAAAGTGCTGGGATTACAAGCGTGAGGCACAGCACCCAGCCCCAAGCATATTCTTAAGCCATAGTGGAAAGCATAACCCCCATGACTACTGGCCTCTTCTTCCTCCCCCTCACCTGAAAGGACTTTGTTCTATTCAACCAAGCATCCAAAGAAGCACATGTGCAGAGCATGTAAGTGGTACCACTGCCAAGCTAAATGAAGTCATTCTTCTCTAGCTCTTACCTAGGGGGAGTAGCAAAGATATTTAGAATTAGGAGATTTTCATGTTGTATTCAGCCCAAAGAAGTGACATGGCTGAATTGTGAGTCCATTTTCACAGACATGGGGCCAGTGCTCGAAATTCTCACTAGCCTCCTAGAAACGTGACTGCAACTAGGCAAAGTAAGGACAGTGCCACATGCCTCTTGCCTTCGTCTAGAGGCAGTGGTCCCCCAACCTTTTTCACACCAGGGGGCCAGTTTCATGGAAGACAATCTTTCCACGGATGGAGGGGGGATGGGGATGGTTTCGGATGAAACTGTCCCACCTCAGAGCATCAGGTATTAGCCAGATTCTCATAAGGAGCAACCCAGATCCCTCGCAGTATCGCTCCGTGGCCTGGGGGTGCAGACTCCTGCTCTAAGTGACTCCTCTTTGAAGATAGTTCTGACCCAGGCTGCTCTAGCTCCTTGCTACTCCATGTGACCCATGGATCAGCAGCATCAGCATCACCTGGGAACTTATTAGAAAGCCAGATCTCAGGCCCCAACATAGACCTACTAGATGCAGAATCTGCACTTCTAATGAGATGCCCAGTTGATTCCATATGCACAGTAAGATTTGAGAGCACGACCTAGTCAATTATATTAGATTGTATGTTCTCACTTGTAACCTAAAGAAATTCTTTCACAACTGACCTGGTGCAGCTGGCCACTTGCTTTGGAGTGTAGTGACACTGCTATTTACCCACTTTACTGCCGCCACCAGTTGACTGAAGAACATGGGTGGTGGAAAGGACTAGAAGATGACTTACAGCCAAATGCTATGGTCCACATGTTTGTATCTATCCCCCACCCTGCCATTCCATATGTTGAAATTCTAACCCCTCAGGTGATGATATTAGGAGGGGGGCTTTGGGAGGTGATTAGATAATGAAGAGCAGAGCCGTCAGGAGTGGGATCAGTGTCCTTATTAAAAAGACTTCAGAGGCCAGGCGTGGTGGCTCACACCTGTAATCCAAGCACTTTGGAGGCCAAGCGGGCAGATCACCTGAGATCGGGAGTTCAAGACCAGTCTGACCAACATGGTGAAACCCCGTCTTAAAAAAAAAAAAGACTTCAGAGAGATCCCTCACCCTTCTGCCATGTGAGGTTACAGTAAGACAAAGCCATCTGTGAGAAGAGTAGGCCCTCGCCAGACATGGAATCTGCAGGAATCTTGATGTTGGACTTCCCAGCCTCCAGAATTGTGAGAAATAAATTCCTGTTGTTTATAACCCACCTGGTCTCTAGTATTTTGTTAATGCAGCTCAAAATGGACTAAGACACCAGAGGTCACTGATTTAACCTGGAATTACAAGCCAGGACAGAGGTCAGGTTCTAGTAGGGTAGTCCCCAGGTAGGGGACCTGAACCTAGAACCTGCCTAATGACAGGAATGTGGGCCTGCTTTTCCTACCATTTTGCTTAGAATATAAAACCTGTCCCTTTAAGACATGTCCTTCTCTGTTCATTCTTTTTATTTATTTATTTAGACAGGGTCTGGCTCTGTCGCCAGACTGGAGTATGGTGGTGCAATCTCGGCTCACTGTAACCACCACGTTCCAGGCTCAAGCCATCCTCCCATCTCAGCTTCCAGAGTAGCGGGGACTACAGGTGCTCACCACCATGCCCAGCTAATTTTTGTATTTTTTGTAGAGATGGAGTTTTGCGGCCAGGTGTGGCGGCTCACACCTGTAATCCCAGCACTTTGGAGGCCAAGGCGGGCGGATCATGAGGTCAGGAGATTGAGACCATCCTGACCAACATGGTGAAAACCCGACTCTACTGAAAAAAAAAAAAAAAAAAGGCCAGGTGAGGTGGCACACACCTGTAGTCCCAGCTACTCAGGAGGTTGAGGCAGGGGAATTGCTTGAATCCCAGGAGGCGGAGATTGCAGTGAGCTGAGATCATGCCACTGCACTCCAGCCTGGGCAACAGGGCGAGACTCCGTCTAAAAAAAAAAAGAAAATCCTATTCCATCACAGGACAAAAAAAAAAGAGAGAGAGTGAAAGATGGGGTCTTGCCATGTTGCCCAGGGTGGTATCAAACTCCTCAAGTGATCCGCCCCCCTCAGCCTCACTAACTGCTGAGATTACAGGAGTGAGCCACTGCGCCCGCCCCTCTGTTCATTTTAGAATCCCATTCTCTTCATTTGGTTTGAGCTTTCTGTCTCCTTGTCTTAATGATACACTGTTACTCAGGTATATTAAAGCGGAGTCTTTTTTGTTGAATGTGAAACATTCACCTGAGCTAGCTTAAAAAAAGGCAGTAGGATGTTCTCACTTATAAGTGGAGTTATATAATGCGTACACAGGGACATAGCATGTGAACTGACAGACATGGAGACTTGGAAGCGGGGGCCGGGGGACGAGAAATTACTTAATGGATACAATGGACACTATTTGGGTGACGTTACACTAGAAGCCCAGACTTCACACTAAGCAATATATCCATGTATCAAAACTGCACTTGTACCCGCTGCATTTATACCGAAAAAAAAAAAGACAGGAGGAATTGATCTCAAATCTGGGAGGGGTATCCCTTGAAAGCCACAGGCAGGCATGCACCTGGGCCTAGGTGCACTAGATCCAGGAACTCAAAGCACCTTTAGGAGCCTCAGTCTGTCCCTGCTGCTGCCCTCTGCATAACTGCCTCCTTTCTGCGAGCTCCCTGCAGCCCGGCCCTCTGTGGTCTCCCTTCCCAGGCCAAGAGGTAGAACAGCCACCCACTGCCACTCCTGTCAAGGACCAGCTGCTGTTGGGGCAGGGTGGGTGGTTCTAAAGATGACAGGTACTGCCAGTTCTGATTGTGGCAGATGGAGTGTTGGGTCGCAGGGAAGGGGAGAGGGGGAACAGCCTGGAGATCCAGGCAGTGGTCCCCACGGGGGTGTGGACACAGAGCTGCAGGGGAAGCGCTCACTTGCCAGAACCCCTTGGTCTCTAAGATTATCAGAGGAAGATAACTAACTTTTTTGGATCCCCTATTAGATGCCAGGCACCATGCTAGTCATCTTTCTGGTGATTTCATTCTCACACATTAAAAGAAAAAAAAAAAAACCAGATGAGAAAACAGGCCCAAAAAAGTTAGATTACTTGCCCAAGGTTACAGAGCTAGAAGTGGAGAGGCTGGAATTCATTCCACTCTACTACACTGTCCCTGGCACCTGCATCAGAGCCACAGTCTGTATCAGTATCACTGAAAGTGCCTTCTGTGAGACTGGACAGCCCAGTATCATCACAGATGACTGTGGAAATGTCCCCCGGTTCCAGAAAAACAGGATTTCAAACATGGCTCATTGTACTCACTTACTCGGATTCAGCTCAGCCCAAGTTAAATATGGCCAATAATGAGGGCTGATGAGCAGAGCTCCTTGATGGCAGAGGCAGGACCAGGTGAAGAGCCAGGCAACCTGGTCTCCTGAGATAGGTCAGCGGGTGATGCGTCAGGGGCTATAAACGGCCTGTGGCCCCAGCCAGCACTGCCCAGATACTCAGCTGATGAAACCCCTTGTAAGCCCCTGTGTGCCCCTGCCTGGCTTGGGGGAGGAGCATGTCAGCACTTCTCGGGGAGGGGCCCTGCTTGGCAGGCCCAGGCCCAGCATTGTGCACGGTCTGTTCCAGCCTGGCTGGCCAGGCCTGGGGCCTGGGCTCATGGGCTATATTGAGGGCTGAGTCACCAGCCTGTGCCTGGGTCGGGCTGACTGTCACTGGCTGCTGGGGCCTGAGTCAGGCCCCGATTTATCCTGGACAGCAACAGGCTCAGGTTTCTGAGGATGGTTGCAGGGGAGGGTGGGTGAGGAACCATCTCTTGGCACTCTGCACCCTCCTCTCCTCTGCCAACCATTCACTCGATCCCCTGGGGCCCGTACACTGACCTCTTCTGGAGCGAGCTCATGAGTCAGAGGGAAAGCTAGGGAAGCTACGCTGGGAGTTCCTTCTCTCCTCCCTGGCTTCCTCCGGCCTCTCCCACCTGAACAGAAGCGTTCAGCTGGCTGAGGGACCTCAGATACTGCCTGCAAAACAGGACTGTGGACCCTCAGGGTCTGTAAAGGGGCGGTCAGCTCAAGCTAGCCCACCTTACCCCTTTCTCCACCCTAGCAGCTCAAAGAGAAATGTATCCTTTCTCAGATCTGTGCCTCAGTTTCCTCACCAGGGCTTCAGAGGCAGCACTGCTGAACCCTGAGCTCCTGGCACCTCGGGCTGGCTGTCAGAAGTCGGCATTTGTACATATACAGTTCCCTTGTGTGACCCAGCTGTGTGTCCCAGGAGCCGGGACTCTCGCCACAGCAGAGCTCAGCCTCTCAAGTGGATGGGACAGCACTGGTGCCTGAAGAGTGGATTTAGCCATGAGTTGAAAGTGTCTTGGGGAGAATGAGAGTGCTAGAGATAGGGAGAAGGAGTTGCCAACAGGGAGAGTGGAATTCCTGAGCACCTCGTCACAGGCAGCCCGACAGAACATGAGCCGCAGGGCCCAGGCTATTTATACCTCGCCTGTCACTATCAGGGTCCCCCAGAGTTCTCCCCACCCCCAGCCACACACAAGAGGTCCCTTTGCTCTTTCTAGTCCCTTCTCTACTTCTCTCCCTCCCTACCTAAGGAGGTGATTTCATTCAATGAGAAGAGAAATTATTCATAGACCCTGTCATTATAAGTACTGTCCCCCACAGAACCCTGAAACTTTTCCTCAGTTCCATAATGGGGGGGTGCCCTCATTGGCCCTGGGGAGAGCGCCAAAGACGCTCACTATCCCTTCTTTTTCCAAGTCTAGAGGTAGAAGAGGAATTAGGGATGGGGTTGGGGGCGTCCACCCCCTAAGTCCCGGTGCCACCGTGCTGGAAGGTGGTGGAGAGGCCCACCATCCACACATCCAACACACCAAACTAAGCACTGTCAGGAATGATATATGCTCCCTCCACACCCCGCAGGGGCTAAAGAGGTAAATGGGGAAACTCATTTACCTAAAAGGGCCCAGAACCTTCCCTGGCTTGAAGAAACTTCTCAGGCTCAGATATGGTTAGCTCAACTTACTGTTTCTAGAAGGATGGGAAAGCTTAGGATGCATGGGTTGAAAAAGGGGGAACTGTGGAGATATGGCTGAAGTATGCTACAGAGTTGCAGAATAGATCTTCTCCTTACAGAAATACATCTCTAGGTCGGGTGTGGTGGCTCACACCAGGAATTCCAGCACTTTGGGAGGCCAAGGCCAGCAGATCACCTGAGATCGGGAGTTTGAGACCAGTCTCACCAACATAGAGAGACCCCATTTCTACTAAAAATACAAAATTAGCCAGGCATGGTGGCACATGCCTGTAATCCCAGCTACTTGGAGGCTGAGGCAAAAGAATCACTTGAACCCAAAAGGTTGCAGTGAGCCTGGGATCTTGCCATTGCACTCCAGCCTGGGCAACAGGAGTGAAATAAGTCCATCTCAAAAAAAAAAAAAAAAGAGAGAAGAAAAAGAAATATGTCTCTAGCTCTTTCTCCTCACCCCATACTGGAGGGTCTATTTGGGTGCCTCAGTTTCCTTGCCTGTTCTATACCCCAGGCCTCCAGCTTTTGGCTTGCCCTGAGTGCAGTCCTGCCTGGGCATTCTGGCTGGCTCCCTTGGGCTCTCCCTGACCACTCTGCCCCCTGGCTCTGCCCACCTGCCTGGTCACGTTTCCCCCTGGCTCCTCTGGCCAGGGCTCTCCCTGTTTCTGCCTGGCTGACCTGCCCTTTCCCTGGCAGCATCTACCCATGCCCCAAGTGGGCATGTTGCCCAGGGGGCTCCCTGGCATTATGGGAGGCAGAGTCTCTCCTTCCCCCTCTCATCACCTTAGTTGAGTCAGACTTGAGGGGAGGGGGACACACAGTGTGAGCCACTGGGTACCCTTTTCCTGAGCTCAGCTTCATTCTGAGGTGATGAGGCCAAACGGGCTGGTGACAGGGACACTGAGTCAGGGGCGGGGGCCTCGGTCTTACCCCTGGGCCTCTGGATTTGGGCCCCACATGAGGCTTTTCTATCTGTAAAGTCAAGCAATGGCCAGGGCAGCCCCCCACCACCCAGGCTTCTCCTTCATTGGCACGGGCCAGGTCCCTGCTTCTTTCAGGCCGTGTGTGCGCAAGCACGCACACTTCCCTTGCCTGTCCACAGGTGGACAATGCCCTGGGCTAGGAGCCAGCCCTCGCAGGACCTGTCAACAGCTTGTCACCAGCTAGTCTAGAAAATTCTGTCAACACCAGATCAGTGGGTTTAGCCCTAACCACTGGCCTCGGTCTCCCCATTTACCTCTGTGGCACCTGCGGGGTGTGGAAGGGTACTTATTTCATTCCTGACAATGCTTAGTTTGGTGTGTTGGGTGTGGTGGGGAACTGTCCGCCCCCTCCCCGCCACCTTTCGCGGCGGCACCGGGGGCCCAGGGGTGGAAGCCCCCAACCCCGTCCTGCTGCTCTGGCGGCGCGGGGGAGGGGCGGCGGGGCGCGGGCGTCCCGCGCGGCGAGGCCCCCACCCGCGGGCCGGGCGGCACTCCTGGGAGGCCGGCGCTCTAACGTGGACCGGGGGCCGCGGGGCGGCGGCGGGGGGCGGCGGCCCAGGGCTTCTTAACCCCCGCCCGAGCCTGGCCGCCACTTCCCCGAGCACCGCTCCGCCCCCGGAGCGAGAGAGAGAGCCAGACAGCGGCCAAGCCCGCCGAGCCTCGCCAGCCCCGGAGCGAGAAGTTGAAGAGGAGCGCAGAGCAGCGCAGGGCGGCTAGTCCGTGGTCGCGCCCGACAGCCCGACAGCGTCCGACGGCCGCAGCCCCTACCCCAGCCCGGACGCAGCCCAGCCCGCGCCGGCATGATGAACAACAGCGGCTACTCGGACGCCGGCCTCGGCCTGGGCGGCGAGGCGGACAATGCCGTGCCAGCGGAGAAGGGCCTGGCGGAGGACGCGCCGTGGAAGAAGATTGCAGCAGAACACGTTCACGCGCTGGTGCAACGAGCATCTCAAGTGCGTGGGCGAGCGCCTGACCGACCTGCAGCGCGACCTCAGCGACGGGCTGCGGCTCATCGCGCTGCTCGAGGTGCTCGGCCGAAGCGCGTGTACCGCAAGTTCCACCCGCGCCCCAACTTCCGCCAATGAAGCTGGAGAACGTATCCGTGGCCCTGGAGTTCCTGGAGCGCGAGCACATCAAGCTCGTGTCCATAGGTCAGTGCGGGGGGCGAGGACACGGGCGCGGCGGGGGTCAGGGTCGTCCCGTGGGGCGGGGGACACAAGTGCGAAGTGGGCGAACCGGGAGCTGAGAGACGGGCAAGAGGGCCACCCCTTGGTACAGAGAGGACCCCGGCCCAGGCCCTCCCACCCACCGACGCGGGCCACGGGCACTGCCTGCACTCCCTCTGGGGACAGCGAGCACTCCCTGGGTGCGCCGGTAAGTCCAGGCCTTAGGGTGTGCGAGTCCTGCAAGCTGCAGCCTCCCACGCACACTCCCACCGCTCGCCTCCGCTCACTGTCCCATTTCCTTCCATGGGCAACCCCAGCCCACACTTGAGAGGACAGAACCAGTGCCTGTCACTGAGTCCTGGAGGCACCTCCCCACCCGGCAACAAGCAAGTGGCTCCCAGCCTCATAACCCCTCTGCGGCCGGGAGAGGGCTGAAGACAGGTGCCAACCACTGCCCGCGTTGCAGGCTGTGGGGCCGAGGGGAGCTGGCGCGGGAGGCCCTCTGCGTGTATGTGCTCAGCAGCTGGGTTCAGGCCTGGGGGCCAGGGCGGGCAGGGCCCAGCCTCAGAAACCTAAAAAGGCACTGAGCGAGCGCGGGGAGGCTTAACCCCTGCCTGTCCTCCTCCTGCTCAGCCTGCGGCGGAGGGGGCTTGCCGCACGTCGGCCCTGCCCCAGCCAACCCCAGCCAACCCCCTACCCCGGGATTGGCTGCAGCTGGCGGCTAGGGCGGCGGGGAGGGAGGGGAAGGCCTGTGGGAGGGAGGAAGATCATTGAGTGTAACCAGATTTGGAAGGTGTGTAGTGCAGGGGTGGGGGCGGGCGCTCCAATTTTGGGAGCGGAGGCGCCAAGGGTGGGCTTGGAGTGGCAGGAGGCGGTCCTGCCCTGAGTCTTGTAGTCATCCCTGAGGCTGGGGGCCTGGGGGAGACCTCCCACCCCCATGGAGAGCTTCTTAAGAACCCTGCTGGGATTTGCCAGGAGCAGGGTCCTTGGACCGGGCACCCCTCGGCCCAAGATGGGAGTTTCACGTGGGGCCAGGTGGGCCCCACGCAGGCTGTTCTCTGAGACTTCTCCAGATGACTGGATGTCTGTCAGCCCCACTCTCCCTCGGGGCCACCTCTAGGCTGCCTGATATAGCAGCTGAGGTCAGCCCGGGGCCCTATGCCCCATCCAGTCCCCTCCCTAGCCCTACCCCCTCCTGCCCAAATACTGCCCCCGACACCCCACCCGCCTGCCCTGGAAATAGCCCTGCCTCCGTGACACAGCAGATGTCTCTGAGCTTTCCAGAAGGACAAGGTTGAGGGCAGGGGGTGGGGGAGGGGGCCTGGAGTATGTAGTGAGTCTGAGGGTTACGTGATGGAGGCTGAGGGGTCAGAGAGAAGTCAGTGCTGGGCTGGCATCCTCAGCAGGCTGGGGTTTGAAAGGCCGGACTGACTGTCCAGGTGAGGTCTGGGGAAGGGAGGAGGCCTCCGCAAAACTTTATAGGAAACTGCTCAGCCTTCCCTCCCCTCCAGCCTGCCGAGGTGGGGGGGTTCCCGGGCCCCTCTCCAGGCCGTGTCCTTCCTGAGCGCACCTCTCCCCTCCCCGTGGTGGTGCCTGGCTCCGGCCCCCTTGGCTCAGCGGAGGAGGGGCCGACTCAGAGCCGAGGGGGAAGAAGCAATAGCTGGTTGGGGGTGGGAGGGAAGCTCCAGGTTCCTGCTGGGAGGAAGAGGAGGCAGTCCCCATTTGGGCCAAGTTGCTTACTGGCGCTGATGAGATAAACTGTCAGCAATTCAGCTGCTGGCCCCAGGCTGAGGCTGGAGGGGGAGGGGACACAAGCGACCTGTGGGGTGCACCACCATGAGGAGGTCAAAGGGGCTGCCCACGAGGGGGGCATCCTGCTTCTGCTAGCTCCCCAACTCCATTTAGTGGTGGGAAGGGGCTATCCAGGGGGCCTCCTTCTGAGTATTGTCTCAGCACTGAAATCCAGCATCTGGGCACCTGAGGGGGTGTCAGAAAGACTCCCCACTTCTCTTTCTAGAAGGGAGGTCAGGGTCTGGAGTGGGAGCTGGGATCCAGGTCCACTTGAAGAAGGGGCACTGAGCGCAGGCTAAAGGAGCTGTGCCCTTCATATCCCCACCACCTTGTCCTGGCCCCCACCGCCCCTCGTCCCCTCCGAACAAAGAGGCCTATGAGGCAGCTCTGTCCCGCAGCTGTTCCCCAGTTGCTATTCCTTCTCCTGAAGCCAATAACCGAGGGAGGGGCTGGAGGGGGCAGCAGCTGTCCCAGCACCTCCCCAGGCCCAGCCTTCTCCTCCCCCTCTATTTTGAGGCCTGGGGTGGCCTCAGGAACTAGCTGTCTGACTCCTCCCACTCCTTTGGGGGGTATCCCTAAGGCAGATGGAGAAGTGCTTGGTGGGCCCTGGTGGCGCTGAGCTCCTCTCCTCTGCCTGGCCTCCGAGAGGGAGGAGGGAGAGGGAGGTCATTGCTCCCAGAGTGGGACTGGGGCCCCACTGCCCTTCTTCTGCTCCAGGCCTGGACCACTTGCTGTCTGGCCCAGGGCCAGTTGCTGGGGAGAAACCTCCCTCTCCAGCAAATATGAATGACCACCCTCCCCATACACATACCCCCTCCAACCCCTGCAGCCTCAAGGCTTCGTGCCCAGGGGTCTGGCTCCAATTTGCAAGAAGTACTTCTGGGCGTGTGAGCACTGGCTTTGGAGGATGCTGGGGTTGTGAGAGGCTGGGGGCACTGGGGCATCCAGACTGTGTGAAAGCGTCAGAGCCTGTGTGTTTGAGAGAAAGCACCGAGAGGCAGCGAGTGAGTGTGTCATGGAATCTGAAAGCTGCCAAACCATTGTGCTGCAGTGAGGCCAGGGGAAGGGGGGCGGGCTGGGGAGCTGCTGGGGAAGGAAGGATGAATCAGTGACAGGGTGGGAGAGCCCAGGAGGCCAGAGCCCCAGCCAGAGGGACAGGGAGACTGAGGCAACCCTCCCGGGGCAGGTGGAAGTGGGGCAGGGGGGAGTGGGGCAGGGGGGAGTGGGGCAGGGGATGCCCTGGATTTCTCAGGCTCTTGGTCTCCTAACACCGCCCCAAGGTCTGGGGGAAGGGTGGAGGGGGAGAAGATGTGGGAGGGAAGTCCACTCCACCCTCTCCCATCACTCCGGCAACATCAGTAAACAAGACCGAGTCTCCCACCCACTTCCAGCCTCCTGAAAGCAGTGCTTCGGGAAGCTGATAGATTTTAGAACTTCACTGCCCTTTACAAATAAGCTGAATTCCAAAGATCTGTCCACGCTCTAGGCCACCCCAGGCTTCTGGATATTTCTTTCTGATTGTCAAGGGGGGAACTAGCCCCCTCCCCAAATCTTAAGGAACCAGTTCTGGCTCAAAGGATTCCTCAAAGGAGGTGATGGGTGGAGTGTGTCAGCTCCTGGAGTCCCTCCGGCCCCCAGCCTTTGACAACATGACTTTCAAGCGTTAACTGCGAATGTACCAAACGCCACCCACCCACCCCCGCCCTGCTGTCAGAACCCCCTTGGTTTCTAAAGCCCTTTCTGTCATTCAGGGTAGAGTGTGAGTGGAACCTGGTCCTACTCCACTCCAGTTTAAAATATTCATTCATTCAACCAATATTTATTGAGACCTTACTAAGTTCAAGACCTTCATTGTAGAAAGATAAAACCTAGCGTCTAAAGTGAAAGCAGATAAAAAAGAGAGTATAGAATGTATGATTCCACCTATATAACACTCTAGGAAATGCGAAGCATCTGTCATGACAGAAAGCAGACCAGTTGTTGCTTGGGACGGAACGACAAGGGCAGCAGGAAGAGGGCTCACGAAGGGGTGTGAGCAAGGCAACTCTGGGGCATGATGGATGGTACCTTTATTACTCTCTATCTGTGGTGATGGCTTTGTGGAGATGTCCATAGTGTCAAAGCTGCTCAAACTTCACTCCCTAGCGTGTGCAGCTCGATGTAGCGTGTATGTCAAGCATACCTCAGTAGAACTGTTAACAAGACAAAAAGGCTCTGCCCTGGGAACCTCACAATCCCACAAGGCCAGACAGAAACCAGGTAACTACACAGACAGGAGGCAGACTCACGTGCTGTAGCAGAGGTGAGGGTACCTTCCAGAACCGCAGGAACACAGAGAAGCGGCTTTCTGACCGGAAGCACCCCGTAAAGGACTTGGCATCTGAGTGGGGCCTCGCAGGAGGGAGAGGGGGTGGGTAGCAGAGATGAGAAGCTTGACTCCAGGGCTCTGGCCGAGGAGCTGGGCAGGTGAGGTAGGGAGCCCTGGGGCAGGAGAGGTGGGGGACTCTGAGCCCGCCTGTGCCCTCCCCTCTCAGACAGCAAGGCCATCGTGGATGGGAACCTGAAGCTGATCCTGGGCCTGATCTGGACGCTGGATCCTGCACTACTCCATCTCCATGCCCATGTGGGAGGATGAGGATGATGAGGACGCCCGCAACAGACGCCCAAGCAGCGACTGCTCGGCTGGATCCAGAACAAGGTGCCCCAGCTGCCCATCACCAACTTCAACCGTGACTGGCAGGACGGCAAAGCTCTGGGCGCCCTGGTGGACAACTGCGCCCCCGGTGAGTGGGCCACGAGCACAGCATGTAGCCCCTTAGCTCCCAAAGACAGTGGGGACGAGCTGGGGCTGCCGAGGCCCGTGGTTGTCAGAATGCACACCTGGGGGCCTGGGGGCAGGATCCCTGTGGGGTTTGCCCTCCTCCAGCTGCAGCTGTCTGCTGGTGGCAGGCCCTACCTGAAGAGTGTGTCAGATTTCACAGAGCCAAAGAGGTTTAAAACCCCTTATTTTACTGACAGGGGCACCATGGCCCAGAGAGGGCCAGTGACTTATTCAAGATCACACAGCTAATCCGTGGCAGAACCACCTAGAGCCCACGGCCTGGACTCCCTGCCCCGTGAACTTTTCACTGTGCCACAAGGCACTATCCCTGCTGAGCTGAGAGATAGGCAGTGTGGCGGGACCTGTAGTAAGACCAAGAGTTAGACCCAGAGAAGAGACTTCTCTGGGAGACCCTGGGATGGCTTTGAGGAGGGTTGAGGCTCAGGCTGATGTGGGATGAGGTCAGTGGGGCACTGCCCAGTAGCAGGTGACCCAGCCTTACCTCTTCTCCCGTGTAGGTCCTGGCCTGGTCAAGTGAGGGCAGCTCAGGGGCCATGAAAAACCCAGGCATCACTGGCTAGAGCATACCCCATGGGCAGCTCCCTTTCTGCCCCTCATCTCCTGAAAAGATAGGCTTTCTCCAGGAGTCGCAGCCCTTTGGGAGAATTCTCCTCCACCCTGGGGTCAGCTGGGGAGCAGGGGTGGGGAGGCGGGGGCACAGCCTCCCGGGAAGCATTCCCAGCTGCTGAGCCACGGCCCATAGCTGGTGTGGCTGCCAGCAGTGAGCTCAGCTGTTCCAGCTAGTCATGGATTCCAGCCTTGAGCCGGCCCCCTCCCCGAAAATGTGTGCTGTCCCCCTCCTCCAGCTCCGGCCTGAACCAAGTGCTCCGTCACCTGCACCCTTCACAGGAGTGATCTGGGGCTGCCTCGGCATCCTTCCTGTTAGGAGGGCGGAGCTCTTGAGGGCTGCAGAGGAGAAGTCATTCTCTCCCCCACAGGCCCTCTAATGCCTCAGTTTCCCCAAGTGGGCAGTTAGAAGGAATAGGGAGTCTTATGCCCTCAGACTGGTGTGGAAAGTGCTTGGAGATCTAGGGCTTCCGGCAGCTGTGAGGAGGCCTTCTAGGGTATGTCAGGGGCGTATGTGGGACAGGCACTCTGACCTCCTCTGCCCACCCCTGAGAAAGCTGAATGAGCAAGAGATATCTGAGAGGGGTACCCTCTAGGGTTTGGGCTTCAAGGTCTGAGCTGGGGCCTGGGCAGGCAGGAGACCGGCCAGCAGGGCTGGTGCCAGGCTGCGTCAGCCGGGGCAGAAAGGCCTCATTGTTGGTGGTGGGGAGGGCTGTCGTGCCCCTATGTGGTGAGGGGCCTCACAGCTGATGGGGTCAGCAGGAACCTGGCTGATCAGGGCCTAGAGCTGGTGGGAAGGGGCGTGAAGCCACAGGTTCTGAGGGTGTGGGGTAAACAAATGCCCTGCATCCTGGCCAGCTAGCTGTCCCTCACCATCGTCTCCCTCCATCACCTCTCCAGGTCTCTGCCCGGACTGGGAGGCCTGGGACCCCAACCAGCCCGTAGAGAACGCCCGGGAGGCCATGCAGCAGGCTGACGACTGGCTTGGGGTGCCTCAGGTACATGCACAGATGGGGCAGGGGGTGCAGGGGGCAGGGGCAGAGGTTGGCTCTGTAAGGATACCTGACCAGGGTGCAGGGGGGAGACTGGGGCTGCTGGGAAAAGAGGGCGCCGTGTGACATCAGTCCCTTCTACCACAGGTTATCGCCCCCGAGGAGATCGTGGACCCCAACGTGGATGAGCATTCTGTCATGACATACCTGTCCCAGTTCCCCAAGGCCAAGCTCAAACCTGGTGCCCCTGTTCGATCCAAGCAGCTGAACCCCAAGAAAGCCATCGCCTATGGTCCTGGTACGTGTGAGCCCCTGGTGGCCCTGCTGGGGAGCTGGGCACATGGAGGCTCCCTGAGTAACCTGGGCTCTGCTCCCGCCTCACAGGCATCGAGCCACAGGGCAACACCGTGCTGCAGCCTGCCCACTTCACTGTGCAGACGGTGGACGCCGGCGTGGGTGAGGTGCTGGTCTACATCGAGGACCCCGAAGGCCACACCGAGGAGGTATGCAGAGGCTGCCGGGGACAGAGGGATTTGCTTGGGATTGGAACCGGAGAGTGTGGGGCCAACAATAGAAATGGTGCGGAAGTGACTGCCGGAGCCACATACTGTGCTGTGCAGTCTGGGGAAGGTGTCACCATGGGGGCTTCATGGGGCTGGGGTGCCTAAGGCGCTGTGGGGTCAGGAGGGACTACAGTCATTGGAGAGGCTTCCAATCTTTGACCTTCCTGATAGGCCAAGGTGGTTCCCAACAATGACAAGGACCGCACCTACGCTGTCTCCTACGTGCCCAAGGTCGCTGGGTTACACAAGGTATCTCCCTTGAGGCCCCCTGCCTGCCCTGCTGTTCACATCCTTGGCTCCGGCTGCATGGATCCCTCTCTCAACCTGCACCTCGCCCCTCCCCAGAGCCCTGGCTGCTTGCCTCTCACCTTCCTTGGCGTGGCTGTGCCCCTCTGCCCCCTCTCGGGATGACTCTCCCCTAAAAGCTAACCTTTGACCTCTGACCCCTAGGTGACCGTGCTCTTTGCTGGTCAGAACATCGAGCGCAGCCCCTTTGAGGTGAATGTGGGCATGGCCCTGGGGGATGCCAACAAGGTGTCAGCCCGTGGCCCTGGCCTGGAACCTGTGGGCAACGTGGCCAACAAACCCACCTACTTTGACATCTACACTGCGGGTAGGATGGGCCCCAGGGGGTGCAGGAGGAAAGCCCCTATGGTGTTGGGCTGTGTGTTGGGGGCTGGGCGGGGATACCAGCCACAGGGTGACCAGCCTCAGGGTGAGGCCACCGGGGCAGCTGTGTGTGTCCAGAGTGGTGCTGACGGCCTCTGTTTGTGGCAGGGGCTGGCACTGGTGATGTTGCTGTGGTGATCGTGGACCCACAGGGCCGGCGGGACACAGTGGAGGTGGCCCTGGAGGACAAGGGCGATAGCACGTTCCGCTGCACATACAGACCTGTCATGGAGGGGCCACACACTGTGCATGTGGCCTTTGCGGGTTCCCCCATCACCCGCAGTCCTTTCCCCTGTCCACGTGGCGGAAGGTAAGGGTGCCTCACCCCTCCCCACGGTAGCCCTTACCCAAGCCAGGATGCAGAGAATTGCCACCAAGTTCCGGGCCTGAGGACTGGGGGGGGACATGAAGCACTAACGCCGTGGGGCAGAGGGCGCAGCTGGCTGAGGCTTGCAAGGGACAGGAGGAAGAGCTGGGGAGGGGCTCTGCAGAGACCCACTCCCTGAGCCTTCCACCCCACCCCCCAAGATGGCTGGAGTCCCTAAGAGCAGGGATGGGGGTCATACTGAAGGGTCCCAGAACACGTGCCACCCTGGGAGGGCTGAGTGGAAGTGATGGGGCCATACGGGTGGGGGCGTATCTGGGGAGTGCTGCCCTCACACCGGGCCCTCGGGTGGTGACTGCCACACTTGTTCTCTCCCTGCACTCAGTGCCCATCGTCCACCAGGCCAAGAGAGTGGTGCCACTTTAGTGCTCTCCAGTGGAGGCGGGGCCAGGCCTGGCCGTAGCCGACTGGCCTTACCTGTGCTGTGTGGCATGACCTGGGCAGTGTGGAATCGCCCCCTTCCGTGGCATTCTGTGGCAGGCCCCAGGTTCCATGGCATTGTCTGTGTTCTGTGGCAGGTCTAGTGTCTTTGCCACTTGCCTGGTGATTTCTGTGATGAAATCTGGGCTCTGAGGCGTTGCCTGTGTTCCGTGGTCCCCCTTGGGCTGTGCCGTCACCTGTGGTCATGGTAGTCCTGGAATATGTGTCGTCGCCTGTTTGTAGCACCCGTGGGTTCCATGCCATTTCCTGGATCCTGTGGCAACTGAGATTCCCATTCCTTTGCCTGTGTTCCATGGCAAGGTCTGGGCTCGTTGCCACTGGCCACGGTCTGTGGGAGGCTCATTTCCACACATTGCCTGTGTTCTCTGGCAGGCTTCAAGTTATCTGAAGCAGCTCTTGTTCCACGGCATTGCTGAATGTGTTGTGGCATGACTTAGATCCTAAGGTTGCTTTGGTGCTCTGAGAGGGCACGGAGGGCTCTAGAGGCCTTGGGGTGGGTAAAGGGGCCTTCCCTGACTCTCTGAGCCCACTCTCAGCCCAGCTCTGCCATGCATTTCCCCAGTGGCACTGGCTCAGAAGCTTTCTTGTAGCCCATCTGGTCTGGGACCTGTAGCCAGCTCCAGCCCAGCAGCCCCGGTTGTGTTGGGGGCACAAAGGGCTCCAGAGCAGGGCTGCGGGCCGGGCCTGTGCTTGCGAGGGGTTAGAAGGACTGTGCACAGGGAGGTGGGGGCTGAGCCTCTGTCCAAGGCCCCTCAACACCCCCAACCTCCTCTCTCCTCTTCCCCCAGCCTGTAACCCCAACGCCTGCCGTGCCTCTGGGCGAGGCCTGCAGCCCAAGGGGTGTTCGTGTGAAAGAGGTGGCTGACTTCAAGGTGTTTACCAAGGGCGCCGGCAGCGGGGAGCTCAAGGTCACAGTTAAGGGGCCAAGTGAGTGCCAGAGCCCAGGGTCGTGAGGCTGGGGCTGGGGGAATCAGGGAGGAATTATGGCCAATGGTTCTGCCTCCCAGAGGGCAGTGACAGCCAGCACCATAGCTCCCACAGTCACCAGCGGCACCCCAGAATCTCAGGCACATTGTCTTCTCCCTGCCTCAGCTTCTCAGTCTGCAAGCCAGGAATGATTCTGTCCACCCTCAGTGCTGTACGGGGTGTTGTGCACGGGGGTGACAAGTGGTACCTGCCCCTGAGTTTCAGCACTGCCCACTAGAGCACTGCCCACTAGAGCACTGCCCTCGGGCTGGGCCAGGGTCCCCAAGAGCTCCTTGAGGAGATTGAGGAGCTGGGACTTCAAGGATATTGATCTGCCTTCTCCCCCCCACTCCGCCTCCACCTCCTCAGAGGGCACAGAGGAGCCGGTGAAGATTCGGGAGGCTGGGGATGGTGTGTTTGAGTGCGAGTACTACCCGGTGGTGCCTGGGAAGTATGTGGTGACCATCACGTGGGGCGGCTACGCCATCCCTCGCAGGTGAGTACCTTGCGCCCCCCATGCTGTCCCATCTAGGCCATTACAGGGAGGGATGAGGGGCAGCAGGCTGTGGGGGAGTTTGAGGGGAGATGGAGGGGGGTCTTGGAGGGGCACTTCCTGGCTTGGACACCAGCTCCCTCTCTGCCCAGCCCCTTTGAGGTACAGGTGAGCCCAGAGGCAGGAGTGCAAAAGGTCCGGGCCTGGGGTCCTGGTTTGGAGACTGGCCAGGTGGGCAAGTCAGCTGACTTTGTGGTGGAAGCCATTGGCACGGAGGTGGGGACACTGGGTAAGTAGCTGGGAGGAGGAGGAGGGAGTGCTGCGGGGGGAGGGCGGTGGGGGTCACTGGGGGTAATGGGTGCAGTGAGCATGCTGGGGAGCCCTGGGGTGAGCAGGGAGCTCGGACATGAGGAAGGCCAGAGGAGAGCTGGGGGACGGAAGGGTCTTGTCTGATGCTGGACCCCCCAACCCCCCCCCCGACCTCGCCCCAGGCTTCTCCATCGAGGGGCCCTCACAAGCCAAGATCGAATGTGACGACAAGGGGGGATGGCTCCTGCGATGTGCGGTACTGGCCCACGGAGCCTGGGGGAGTACGCCGTGCATGTCATCTGTGACGATGAGGACATCCGAGACTCACCCTTCATTGCCCACATCCTGCCTGCCCCACCTGACTGCTTCCCCGGATAAGGTATGGTCCCAGCTCCCACACAACTGCTCCAGGGGTGGGGCGAGCTGGTTCTCCTCCAGTCCCCAACCCAGCCCTCTTCCCTCTGCACAGGTGAAGGCCTTTGGGCCCGGCCTGGAGCCTACTGGCTGCATTGTGGACAAGCCTGCTGAATTCACCATTGATGCCCGTGCGGCTGGCAAGGGAGACCTGAAGCTCTATGCCCAGGTGGGGGGTTGCCCAGTCTCTGCAGCCCTTACTACCCATGGCAGGGACCCTGGAAGGCAAGGCCAGGCCAGAGGCAGAGGCCTCCCAGCAGGAAATGATAGCATCACAGAAGATCAGGCAGGACTGATTCTCATGGGCCCATCAGTACCATGGAAAATTTTTAATTTTGTGTTTTCTTACAGATCATAACCTAAAAACATATTTTACCAAAGAGTCATTTGTGCTAATTTGTAATTGAAAGATTGTTTCATTGAATAAGACACTGGTTTCCCAAGTCAGTTTCTCACACTGGTGTCTATTGACCCCTGGAGGTTAATGAACATATTCTTGAGGATCTAAGAGGGTGATTCTTCTTTAAATGGCTCATTATTCAATGTTAGGAACATAAATTTAGCCCACACTCTTCTGGTCCAGTACATTTCAGAGATGAGGAAACCTAGGCTGGGAGAGCAAGCCACACAGATGGCTTCGAGCCAGGCTTCCAGGCTCCCAGGGTGGGCTCTGGCCACCAGAGCACATGGGCCTGGGCTCAGGTGGCCTCAGTGGCTGGTGTCGGGGCGGGGAGTGCCAGCATGTTGGCTGTGGGAAAAGAGGCGCTGGGTCCACCTGTGGCCAGCAGAGGCGCTCTGCACAGGCCACACCTATGAACTTTGCTTGGGTGATGCCCACAGGACGCGGACGGCTGTCCCATCGACATCAAGGTGATCCCCAACGGCGATGGCACCTTCCGCTGCTCCTATGTGCCCACCAAGCCCATTAAGCACACCATCATCATCTCCTGGGGAGGCGTAAATGTGCCCAAGAGCCCCTTCCGGGTGCGTCCTCCCAACCTGCCCCGTGCCCACTGCCAGGGGTCCCCGAGGGAGGGTGGGTCCCTCGCTGGAGCCCCTGGCTGTCCCTGGGCTCAGGCTGGAACTGAGGCTTGGGGCTGGTGCCACTGAGGCTGGGCCAGGTGTGCTGGACAGGAAGATGAGCCTTGAGGAAGGGCACCCGGCTGAGCTGCAACCTCCCCCCACCCCCCCGCAGGTGAACGTGGGCGAGGGCAGCCACCCCGAGCGGGTGAAGGTGTACGGCCCTGGCGTGGAGAAGACGGGCCTCAAGGCCAACGAGCCCACCTACTTCACAGTGGACTGCAGCGAGGCAGGGCAAGGTGTGCCCAGGCAGAAGGGGTGGATTGGGTCGGGGTGTTGGGCGGTTGAGGGGGGTCTGAGCCCGACTCACAGTGGTGCCCGCCTCCCCCGAAGGCGACGTGAGCATCGGCATCAAGTGCGCCCCCGGCGTGGTGGGCCCTGCAGAGGCTGACATCGACTTCGACATCATCAAGAATGACAACGACACCTTCACGGTCAAGTACACGCCCCCGGGAGCCGGACGCTACACCATCATGGTGCTGTTGCCAACCAGGTACTCAAGCCCCTGGATAGTCACAGCGGCCTGCACCTCTCAGCTCTAGAAAGCAGCTGGAGATGCTGTCACTGGGGGTAGAGAGGGATGATTCCACAGACATGGTGGAGCCCTTCCTGTGTGAGGCAGGGTGCCACAGAGAAAGCAAAGGGAGCTCTTTTGGGGGCTGCCCTTGTCCCTGCTGGGTCCCCTGGGGGCATCCTGGGCCAGCAACTAGCCCAGAGCAGGGGTGTGGTCCCCTCGAGAGCCCTGACTGAACCTCTTCCACATCCAGGAGATCCCCGCCAGCCCCTTCCACATCAAGGTGGACCCATCCCATGATGCCAGTAAGGTCAAGGCTGAGGGCCCTGGGCTGAATCGCACAGGTGGGTGTCTGACCAGGGGCTGGGGCTGACTCGAGGTTGGGGTTAGGTGGTGACCAGGCCCTCACCACATCTCTGTGTGGCTCCCCAGGTGTGGAAGTTGGGAAGCCCACACATTTCACGGTGCTGACCAAGGGAGCCGGCAAGGCCAAGCTGGACGTGCAGTTTGCGGGGACGGCCAAGGGCGAGGCTGTGCGGGACTTTGAGATCATTGACAACCATGACTACTCCTACACCGTGAAGTACACCGCTGTCCAGCAGGTGCGCTCTGCCCCTCCCACGCTCCTGCCCGGCCAGGCTGCCAGAGCCCTGGGTTTCCCCTCCTCCAGTCCCATGGGACCAGTTCTGGCTCCTCCGTGCCTTCCCTGCCTCCTGCCGTCACTCTCTCGGTGGATCTGAGCTTCAGATTCACCGTCGGGATGCTGCAGGACCATGCCTTGCACCCTGTTCTGACCTACCATTGTACCCAACAGGGCAACATGGCAGTGACAGTGACCTACGGCGGGGACCCTGTCCCCAAGAGCCCCTTTGTGGTGAATGTGGCACCCCCACTGGACCTCAGCAAAATAAAAGTTCAGGGCCTCAATAGCAGTAAGTGGGGCAAGAGCCACCCTGGGAATGAGGGGTGTTTGGGCGGGGTGGACCAGAGTCTCCTCATGGTGTCGCTTGCCCTCCATGCAGAGGTGGCTGTGGGACAGGAACAAGCCTTCTCTGTGAACACGCGAGGGGCTGGCGGTCAGGGCCAGCTGGACGTGCGGATGACCTCGCCCTCTCGCCGGCCTATCCCCTGCAAGCTGGAGCCGTGCGGGGGCATGGAAGCCCAGGCCGTGCGCTACATGCCCCCCGAGGAGGGGCCCTACAAGGTGGACATCACCTACGACGGCCACCCAGTGCCTGGCAGCCCCTTTGCTGTGGAGGGCGTACTGCCCCTGATCCCTCCAAGGTGAGGAGACAGGAGCTGGTTGGGGCTGGGAGTTGGAGACTTGTTGGGAAGATGGACGAGTCACCGGGGCAGAGGCCAGAGGGACTTGTGTGCCTGGAGTGGGCACAGCCAAGGACATGGGGCCAAGGCCAGCCCCACCCCACCCCGTGCCTTGAAGACAACTTAGGTATTAAGAGCCTGGCCTTGGAGTCAGACATGGGCTAGAATCCCAGGTCCACTAACTGGGACAGATTGCTTCATCTCTCTGCCTCCATGTTGTCACCTGGAATTGTTATAAGCACTCAGGCCTCAGTAGCAGCCACAGTTGGAGATGATGAGTTGGGGGAGCCCTGGCTGGGATGGGGAGGCCAGGTGCAGGGAACCCACACACCTGTCTCTCCCCCTAGGTTTGTGCTTACGGCCCCGGTCTCAAGGGCGGACTGGTCGGCACCCCCGCACCATTCTCCATCGATACCAAGGGGGCTGGCACAGGTGGCCTGGGGCTGACCGTGGAGGGCCCCTGTGAGGCCAAGATTGAGTGCCAGGACAATGGTGATGGCTCCTGTGCTGTCAGCTACCTGCCCACGGAGCCGGGCGAGTACACCATCAACATCCTGTTTGCCGAAGCCCACATCCCCCGGCTCGCCCTTCAAAGCCACCATCCGGCCCGTGTTTGACCCGAGCAAGGTGCGGGCCAGTGGGCCGGGCCTGGAGCGCGGCAAGGTCGGGGAGGCAGCCACCTTCACTGTGGACTGCTCAGAGGCAGGCGAGGCCGAGCTCACCATTGAGATCCTGTCAGATGCTGGTGTCAAGGCCGAGGTGCTGATCCACAACAACGCGGATGGCACCTACCACATCACCTACAGCCCCGCCTTCCCCGGCACCTACACCATCACCATCAAGTATGGCGGGCATCCTGTGCCCAAATTCCCTACCCGTGTCCACGTGCAGCCTGCAGTCGATACCAGTGGCGTCAAGGTCTCGGGGCCTGGTGTTGAGCCACACGGTGAGTGGACAGGAGGAGCTGGGCAAGGTCAAGTGGCAGGTCCAGGGGCCGGGTAGTTGGTGGGAGGGAGGGAAGCAGAGCTGAGGGCCGGGAGAGCAACCTGGGGTGAAGGGAGGGCTCTCGGGCAGCCCCCAGAGTCCTTCATGGCGCAGAAACCCCAGAGAAGGACTGCAGGGGAAGACCAGGGGGTGGAGATTGGCCTCTGCTCTTGTGGCAAAACTGCATGTGCCTCTGGGTGTTTTTCTGGAGAGATTCATTCTTTCATCTGCTTAAGGAGTACCCCAATTCAAAAAGCTGAAACTCTGCTCTGGAGGAGCCAGGGGGGAAAGCTTTGGGGTAGTGGGTGACAAGAGTCAGGAGACAGTAAGTGAGAATGGGTCATCTGCGAGGGGTCAGACCCTGGCTAGGCATGGGGCACAGCGGAGGGATGCAAGACCCGGGCCCACAGCCTGGTGGGTGACTAATGTCAACAGAGAATGTCGCTACGTGGAGAAGGGAGTAAAGGCAGAGGCTGGAGCTCACAGGGGTGCTGGGGAGGGTGGGGGACCCAGGCTCTGATTGGAGGAGCAGCCTGGGAGTTGGGGAGGGAGAGAGAAGGGGGAGCATCTGTGTGAGGGCTGTGCCCACCCCTGCTGAGTTTGCCTCTCCTGGCTTCAGGTGTCCTGCGGGAGGTGACCACTGAGTTCACTGTGGATGCAAGATCCTTGACAGCCACGGGCGGCAACCACGTGACGGCTCGCGTGCTCAACCCCTCGGGCGCCAAGACAGACACCTACATGACAGACAATGGGGATGGCACCTACCGGGTGCAGTACACCGCCTACGAAGAGGGTGAGGGCCGGGCGAGTGGGCAGGGCCAGCATGTGATGACAGCGCCCTTGGGGTAGGAGGGTGGTGGGGGTGTACACTCCCTGACTGATGCCCCTTGGCCGGCTTCCAGGCGTGCATTTGGTGGAGGTCCTATATGATGAGGTTGCTGTGCCCAAGAGCCCTTTCCGAGTGGGCGTGACTGAGGGCTGTGATCCCACCCGTGTCAGGGCCTTCGGGCCAGGCCTGGAGAGTGGCTTGGTCAACAAGGCCAACCGCTTCACCGTGGAGACCAGGTACCCTCCCGCTTTGCTAGCCTAAGCCTGTGGCCACCCTTTCCCAGCCCCTCGCCCTCCTTGCTCATCCCTCTGCCTGTGCCTCAGCCCCACCCCATCCTCCCTCAGGGGTGAGGCAGGAGCAGATCTCCCCCAGGAGCTCGTTTCTTCTCTGGCCCCCCAGCGGCCTGCTGTCTTTCCTCCCTATCCCCCATTCCGCTACTCCCCCATCCTCACTCACTGGTCTTATGAAGCTGATGGGGGGTGTCATCTTGCAGGGGGAGCCGGCACTGGGGGCCTCGGCCTAGCCATCGAGGGCCCCTCGGAAGCCAAGATGTCCTGCAAAGACAACAAGGATGGTAGCTGCACCGTGGAGTATATCCCCTTCACCTCTGGAGACTATGACGTCAACATTACCTTCGGGGGGAGGCCCATCCCAGGTGTGCAGAGAGCCGTGGGGCTCTCAGGAAAGACAAGGGAGGGTGCGGGATGCTCGCTCCACGAGGGGGAAACTGGAAGGAAGTTGGATGAGAATGTTCAGACAGAGGACAGCCTAGAGTGGGTCAGGGTGGAGCCCAGCCAGAGGGAGGACGTGGAGGAGGCAGACAGGCAGTGAGGGTGGATACGACAGCCCCTCCAGGTCAATGCCAGGAACCCACTCTGGCCTCCCTAGCTCCTTGCCGGGAGTGCAAGACCTTGGCTGTGCAGGTCCACAGCTCACTGTGTGTCCAGAAACTCAGATGAAGCCCAGGCTCCTCTTGCCGGCTCAGGCCAGCCTTGGGCCTTCTTGCTCGTATCATCTGCAGAGAACTCCCCTGCCTTCTGCAGGCTCAGCTACAGGTCACGTCTTCAAATATTACATGACTTGGGACTCTAAATTGGAAATTTTTTTCCCTTACCTAATTTCCCATCTTTTTCGTATTATTTCAGCCACAGTGTCAGAAATACATTTCATTTTTAAAAAACCTTTTATGGCTGGGCACAGTGGCTCATGCCTGTAATCCCAATACTTTGGGAGGCCAAGGTGGGTAGATCACCTCAGATCAGGAGTTTGAGACCAGCCTGACCAACATGGAGAAACCCCGTCTCTACTAAAAATACAAAATTAGCTGGGTGTGGTGGCGGGCACCTGTAATCCCAGCTACTGGTGAGGTGAGGCAAGAGAATTGCTTGAACCTGGTGATGGAGGTTGTGGTGAGCTGAGATCTCGCCATTGCACTCCAGCCTGGGCAACAAGAGCAAAACTCCGTCTCAGAAAAAAAAAAATTTATTTCCACATTTTTAGGAAGGGCTTATCTTCCAGGCCTGGGACCCACATGAGTGAGGTTTGCCCGGCCTCAGTCCGCAGCCAAGTTCGTTTATTTTTGTGTGCGTTTTCTTAGCAAGTTCCTAGGCGTGTTCCCATGTTGGTCTGACTTCCCTGTGGGCATTTCAAAGGCAGGGAAGGCCTCCTCCGCGGCTCTTCAGCATCAGGGGGACCCTCCCAGGCGGTGGGCAGGAGCTGATGTCCTTCTCCTCACAGGGAGCCCGTTCCGGGTGCCGGTGAAGGATGTGGTGGACCCTGGGAAAGTGAAGTGCTCAGGCCCAGGGCTGGGGGCCGGTGTCAGGGCCCGGGTCCCTCAGACCTTCACCGTGGACTGCAGTCAGGCTGGCCGGGCACCCCTGCAGGTGGCTGTGCTGGGTCCCACAGGTATAGAATGGCCGGGGCAGGGAGGAGGGAGGTGGGGGGGGTGGTGCCCGGAGGCTCTGCTGACCCTGCGCCCTTGTCCAGGTGTGGCCGAGCCTGTGGAGGTGCGGGACAATGGAGATGGCACCCACACTGTCCACTACACCCCAGCCACAGATGGGCCCTACACGGTAGCCGTCAAATATGCTGACCAGGAGGTGCCACGCAGGTGAGGACCAGCCCTGGGCTCCCATGCTGTGGCTGAACTCTGAGGTGCTCCTGCTGGGGCGGCACTGCAGGGTCACTGCTGGGGGCCCCTGGGAGAGCCCCTTCCGCTGTCAGCCTCATCCAGTCTCCCTGCCCCATCCAGCTTTTCCCCAGGGCTGTCTTTTCCCAGGAGCTTTTACAGCAAAACTAGCGCCTTAGGAAATGTGCAGGAGGCCTGGGCCAGGGCCTCCCCCACAGGCCCTTCCACAGTACTTTCCTAGGGAATGGAGGAAAAGTGCCCCGTCTCTGTCATGGGAGTCCTAGCGTAGCCCTGCCCCCAACTCAGAATGTAATCAGCTTCTGGGAACTGGTCCCTCCTCCCTGGCCCACAGTCCTCCCTCCTGCCCATGTCTATGGGGAGGACTCTGGCACAAGATGAAATCACCCCCTACCCTGTCCATAGCCCCCATCAACTGTCTGTCCCTTCTGCTCCTCAAGCCCCTTCAAGATCAAAGTCCTTCCAGCTCACGATGCCAGCAAGGTGCGGGCCAGCGGCCCCGGCCTCAATGCCTCTGGCATCCCTGCCAGCCTGCCGGTGGAGTTCACCATCGACGCACGGGATGCGGGCGAGGGGTTGCTCACCGTCCAGATCCTGGTGAGTCGCTGTACAGCCCACCCCCCCAGGTCATGCTCCAGGCACAGGCGGGCCTTGACCTCTGCTTCTCCCTCAGGACCCCGAGGGTAAGCCAAAGAAGGCCAACATCCGGGACAATGGGGATGGCACATACACTGTGTCCTACCTGCCGGACATGAGCGGCCGGTATACCATCACCATCAAATATGGCGGAGACGAGATCCCTTACTCGCCCTTCCGCATCCATGCTCTGCCCACTGGGGACGCCAGCAAGTGCCTCGTCACAGGTGGGCGCCCACCCGCTCCCCCATGCCCTGCTCACCACGCAGCCCCTCAAAGCCCCTCCAGAGCCCTGGCCTGGTCCCCAGGGGTCTGCTGGTGAGAGGACACACACGCCCCAGCCCTGGCCCTGGCCCTGCCCTCCCCCACACAACGCCCCAGCCCACACTGAGCATGGCCTGGCCTCACACTCTTCTCTCTTTCCAGTGTCCATTGGAGGCCACGGCCTGGGTGAGTGCCCTTTCTCTCCTCTTCTTGCTGTGGGCCAGGGTGCTTGGTAGTGGGGGGGTGGGCAGCCAGGAACAGAGAGGGCTGCCTCCAGACCTCCAGCCCCCTGAGCAGGATCTCCCACATGGCAGGTGCCTGCCTGGGCCCCCGAATCCAGATTGGGCAGGAGACGGTGATCACAGTGGATGCCAAGGCAGCCGGCGAGGGGAAGGTGACATGCACGGTGTCCACACCGGATGGGGCAGAGCTCGATGTGGACGTGGTTGAGAACCATGACGGTACCTTTGACATCTACTACACAGCGCCCGAGCCGGGCAAGTACGTCATCACCATCCGCTTCGGGGGCGAGCACATCCCCCAACAGCCCCTTCCACGTGCTGGTAAGCTCCAAAGCCACCGCAAAAGACTAGCTGGCCGGGGTCGGTGTTGGGGACGGGGGGCTGGCCCTTTAGCAGCAGCAGGGATCCCAGATAACTGTCCCCAAGGATTCCCACTTCTGTGAGAGCTCCTGGGGCCAGAGGGCTCCAGGATGGAGCCTTAACTTCCCCACAGCCCCCCGAAGTGGGAGGAGAACAGGGCCCTGCCCCCTGCGGGGAACCCGCTGCATGCTCCACCATCCCCAGCTCCAGCTCCCCAGAGGCTGCCCCGCAGGAAGATGAAGCCCTCCAAGAGGCGAGCACCCAAGACATGACCCAGCATTTCAGATTCCTGGGCCATTCTCTGAGTCAGCCCCTGGGCCTGTGAGCCTGCCACACCCTGTGCCCCCTTGCCTTGCCTCCCCCAGGCGTGTGACCCCCTGCCGCACGAGGAGGAGCCCTCTGAAGTGCCGCAGCTGCGCCAGCCCTACGGTCCTCCCCACCAGCCCTACGCTTCTCCCAGGCCAGGCGCTCGCCCCACACATTGGGTACTGCGCCTCCCGCCGGGCAACGTCCTCCTTCTCTTCCTCCTCTTCCTTCATTTCTGGTCTCTAATCCTCTGTAGCCAGGGCTGAAGCGTGGTCTGGGGGCCTCCTGGGGAACAGGCAGGACTCAGGCTGGGCAGATGGAGCCCTGCCTGGGCACAGCACTCCTTCTCTTGCAGCTGATGCACCTCTCTTGCCACGCTGGTTTCACCATTAACTACCTTGTTCTTTCCTCACTCTCCAACTGCAGTCATGGCTCGAGCCAAGCTCCTGGGCCTTCCCCAGTCACTGACTGTTCCTTCTTACCTGCCGCAGGCCACAGAGGAGCCAGTGGTGCCCGCAGAGCCAATGGAGTCCATGCTGAGGCCCTTCAACCTGGTCATCCCCTTCACGGTGCAGAAAGGGGAGCTCACAGGTACTGCCCTGCGGCCCCCAGGCATGCCCCATGTCTTAGAGATGAAAACCGAGGCCCAGAGAGAGGAAATGAGCTCTACAGGGCCACACAGCAGGTTGAGCAGAGCCAGAACTCGGGTGCAAACCATCTGTCCTCCAGTTCAGGGCTCAGGCCACTGCCACAGGCTGCCTCCTGGTGCCTGGCCTCCCGGGTGGCAGCAGAAGCACTCAGGAGCAGGCCTGAGACAGCAGGGAGGTTGCAATGGGGGAAACCAGGGTCACCATGTAACTGCGTCTCCCTGCAGGGGAGGTGCGGATGCCCTCCGGGAAGACGGCACGGCCCAACATTACCGACAACAAGGACGGCACCATCACAGTGAGGTACGCGCCCACCGAGAAAGGACTGCACCAGATGGGGATCAAGTACGACGGCAACCACATCCCCCGGTGAGTTGGGGGCGCGGCTGGGCTGGGCTGGGCTGGGCTGGGCCTTGGGTGAGAGGAGCTGGCAGCAGCTTCAGTCCTGCCTTCCTTCTTTCAACAAATATTTATGGAGCACCCACTGTGTGCAGACAGCAGGCGAGGCCCCAGGGAGACTTATACCCTGGTGGGAGGCAGACCTCCAGCAGCCGGGTCCCTACGGCAGAGACGGAGGGGGTTAGCAGGGAGGCTGCTGGAAGGTGCTGGGGCCAAAGTGGGCTCAGACAATCCCCGATGCTGACGCGGCCTCCTTTTCTCTCTACCCCCAGGGAGCCCCTTGCAGTTCTATGTGGACGCCATCAACAGCCGCCATGTCAGTGCCTATGGGCCAGGCCTGAGTCATGGAATGGTCAACAAGCCAGCCACCTTCACCATTGTCACCAAAGATGCTGGAGAAGGTGAGGGAGCAGCAGGCGGGGGCTGGGGTGGAGACTCACCAGGGGCAGGGGCGAGGGCAGGAACTCTGATCTTGGCCCCACCTCCACCTACAGGGGGTCTGTCGCTGGCTGTGGAGGGCCCATCCAAGGCAGAGATCACCTGTAAGGACAACAAGGATGGCACCTGCACCGTGTCCTACCTGCCGACCGCACCTGGGGACTACAGCATCATCGTGCGCTTCGATGACAAGCACATCCCGGGGAGCCCCTTCACAGCTAAGATCACGGGTGAGGTGGATGAATGGCACGTGCAGCCCACGAGACACACACACACCCCGAATGCAGTGCACACACCCCGCATACAGGGCACACACACCCCACATACAGGGCGCACACACCCCGCATGCAGGGCGCACACACCCCGCATACAGTGCACACACCCCACATGCAGGGCACACACCCCCCCCCCCACATACAGGGCGCACACACCCCACATACAGGGCGCACACCCTGCATACAGTGCATGGATGGGATGTGCAAGCCCAGCCCCTTCAAGTCACCTGTGACATTAAGGCAGAGACCCTTCGAGGTGTGAGGGGTCATATTTTGATAAATGTAGGAACACCGTATTCTCCACGGCAGCTAAGAAGCAGTCAGCCACTTATTGTGCCTGAAAACACATTGCCTCGTTTAGTCTTTGAAGTCACTCTTGAGAAGTTAGGGCATGGATAATCCTTTTAGTCTCGCTCTTTCACCCAGGCTGGAGTGCAGTAGCATGATCTCGGCTCACTGCAACCTCTGCCTCCCAGGTTCAAACGATTCTCCTGTCTCAGCTTCCTGAGTATGTGGGATGACAGGCGCTCACCACCATGCCCGGCTAATTTTTGTATTTTTAGTAGAGACGGGATTTCATCATGTTGGTCAGGCTGGTCTCAAACTCCTGACCTCGTGATCCGCCCACCTCGGCTTCCAAGTGCTGGGATTACAAGTGTGAGCCACCACGCCAGGCCAGATAATCCTTCTGATAGATGAGGAACCCCATTCCAGAGAGGCCAAGCAACGTGATTACAGCCACACAGCGAGGAAGGGGTCTGTGTGGTCCTGTCTGGTGTTTTGTTATAACGAACACCGTGTGACTCAGGGTTACAATGCAGGAGGCTTCCTCTAGGGATTTAGCCCACAAAGGACTGGGGCAGCCACAGTGGAACTGGGGTACAGGCCCCTCTTAGCCTCTGGCAGCTCACATGTGAGTGCAGACTGAGCTTTCCAGGCCTTGGCCTCCATGTGCCTGGGAGTGGTCCCCATGTCTGTTGAGTCCAGCAGCGTCTGCCCAGAAGGGTTCCTGAGCCCTGCGAGGGCAGGGCCTGCCTGGAGTCACATCAGCCTGATGCCCCAACTCCCCCACCAGGCGATGACTCCATGAGGACCTCACAGCTGAACGTGGGCACCTCCACGGACGTGTCGCTGAAGATCACCGAGAGTGATCTGAGCCAGCTGACCGCCAGCATCCGCGCCCCCTCAGGCAATGAGGAGCCCTGCCTGCTAAAGCGCCTGCCCAACCGGCACATTGGTGAGCGAGGGGCCTTGCGGGATGTCAGGGGTGGAGGCCCACGGGATGCTCTGCCTGACACCCGCTTTCCACAGGGATCTCCTTCACCCCCAAGGAGGTCGGGGAGCACGTGGTGAGCGTGCGCAAGAGTGGCAAACACGTCACCAACAGCCCCTTCAAGATCCTGGTGGGGCCGTCCGAGATCGGGGGACGCCAGCAAGGTGCGGGTCTGGGGCAAGGGCCTTTCCGAGGGCCACACATTCCAGGTGGCAGAGTTCATCGTGGACACTCGCAATGCAGGTACCTCCTGCCCCCGAGACCTCCATTCCAGCGGGTGCCTCTCAAAGGCACTTGTCCTTCTCCCTTGCCCAGTACCCCCTTGGCCACACTCTCCTCCCTGAAACTTCCTGGCCAGTCTGTCGAGATTCGAATTCTGGGGCCTATTGGGGGAAAGTGAATGGCTCCAGATTAGTTCTCTCACTTTTTTTTTTTTTTTTTGAGATAGACTCTCACTCTGTCGCTTAGGCTGGAGTGCAGTGGTGCCATCTCAGCTCACTGCAGCCTCTGCCTCCAGGGTTCAAGTGATTCTTCAGCCTCAACCTCCCAAGTAGCTGGGACTACAGGCACATGCCACCATGCCGGGCTAATTTTTGTATTTTTAGTAGAGACAGGGTTTCACCATATTGGCCAGACTGGTCTTGAACTCCTGACCTCATGATCCGCCCACCTCGGCCTCCCTAAGTGCTGGGATTACAGGCGTGAGCCATGGCGCCTGACCAAGTTCTCTCACTTTTAAGAGAAACCTCAGCTGTCCTGAGTTTCTGTCTCTCCCTTGCTCACTGGAACCCAAGAGGCTTACCTTAGGGAATTTTCCAGACCGCCTGTCCCACGGTGCCCCCATCTCCTCCCGCTGAGCCATTTCTGTTAGTGGTCACTACACACATCGGGGGACCATTCTGGGTGGAGCCTCCATTCTGGGGGACAGCATTGTGGCTGGGCCAGCCTAGGACTGAGGGAGACATGTTCCTGGCTTTCCCCCAGGTTATGGGGGCTTGGGGCTGAGTATTGAAGGCCCCAGCAAGGTGGACATCAACTGTGAGGACATGGAGGATGGGACATGCAAAGTCACCTACTGCCCCACCGAGCCTGGCACCTACATCATCAACATCAAGTTTGCTGACAAGCACGTGCCTGGTAAGGCTCTGGGCAGAGGTCGGGTGTCGAGAGACAGGGAGGCCAGGAGGCCGGGGTCTGAGGTTCCTGACCCACCCTCTGTCCCCCCCTGCAGGAAGCCCCTTCACTGTGAAGGTGACTGGTGAGGGCCGCATGAAGGAGAGCATCACCCGGCGTAGACAGGCTCCTTCCATCGCCACCATCGGCAGCACCTGTGACCTCAACCTCAAGATCCCAGGTAGAAGCCTGGAGGAGCCTGGGTGGGCGGGTGGTGGGAGAGGGCTGGCCCGGGCCAGAGCCCACCTGTCGGGTCTCCATCCTGCTTCCTCACCCCTCGCTTCCCTCCTTTGCCTACACAGGGAACTGGTTCCAGATGGTGTCTGCCCAGGAGCGCCTGACACGCACCTTCACGCGCAGCAGCCACACCTACACCCGCACGGAGCGCACGGAGATCAGCAAGACGCGGGGCGGAGAGACGAAGCGCGAGGTGCGGGTGGAGGAGTCCACCCAGGTCGGTGGGGACCCCTTCCCCTGCTGTGTTTGGGGACTTCCTGGGCCGGGAGCGCCTGGGCTCCTTTGGCAGCATCACCCGGCAGCAGGAGGGTAAGCACCGTGCGCTGGGCTGGCGGAATCCTCACGGCGGGATGGGAGGGTGCTGCTGGCCAGGCCCGACACTGGCAGACTGGCCCCAAAGACCAGGGCTGGTCTGAGCAGAGGAGGAGGTTTAACTGACGGGGTAGGGAAGGGCCAGGGCTAGGAAGAATCCCAGTGTCGCCTGACATCCCCCAACCCTGCAGGTGAGGCCAGCTCTCAGGACATGACTGCACAGGTGACCAGCCCATCGGGCAAGATGGAAGCTGCGGAGATCGTCGAGGGTGAGGACAGTGCCTACAGCGTGCGCTTTGTGCCCCAGGAGATGGGGCCCCACACGGTCGCTGTCAAGTACCGTGGCCAGCACGTGCCTGGCAGCCCCTTTCAGTTCACCGTGGGGCCACTGGGTGAAGGTGGTGCTCACAAGGTGCGGGCCGGAGGCACAGGGCTGGAGCGAGGCGTGGCTGGAGTGCCAGGTAAGGGGCAGGTGGCCAGGAGTGGGGACGAAATCAGAGCAGCCAGTGTGAGAGGTAGTGGTGCTGAAGAGTCCCCTACCTTCCCTGTCCTCAGCCGAGTTCAGCATCTGGACCCGGGAGGCCGGCGCTGGGGGCTTGTCCATTGCCGTGGAGGGTCCTAGCAAGGCGGAGATTGCATTTGAGGATCGCAAAGATGGGTCCTGTGGCGTCTCCTATGTTGTCCAGGAACCAGGTAGGCATCCACACTGGCAGTGGGCGCTGGGCCTGCCTGACCTTCCAGACTGGGTTTCTGCTCACTGGCCAGGCAGAAGATGCCTGGGGCCACAGAACTCCCCTCCCCGGGGTCCCTGCTCTTCCTCTGCCCCCGTCTCCCTCCACCCCACACTCTCAGAAACGTGTCCGTCTCCAGGGCTGAGCGCTGACCACGGAGCCTGTCCTGGAATAAGGCTGGGGTGGGGAGGCTCCTGCCCCCACCGACCTCCATCCTGAGGCCTGTACTGACTGGTTTCTTTCCCCAGGTGACTATGAGGTCTCCATCAAGTTCAATGATGAGCACATCCCAGACAGCCCCTTTGTGGTGCCCGTGGCCTCCCTCTCAGATGATGCTCGCCGTCTCACTGTCACCAGCCTCCAGGTTTGTGCCCAGGGTGGGGGTGGAGGGTTTCTGCTACCTGAGAGATGGGCAGGAGTTGAGGACAGCAGGTCCATGGGGCCAGGGTGTTAGCAGTGACTTTGGAAGGGCCAGTTAGAAGTCCCTTCTCGGAAGGCACAAGGCAGGACCTTGGGGATGGTGGGCTCCGTCCCTGTGGGCTCACTTCTGCACTCGGGCACGCCAGGCCTCGTTCTGCGTTTCTCAAGGTGTGTGTGCCTGTCCTACCACCACCTGCCATTTCTTTTTACAGTGTTCCACCTTTTTCTGTTCTAAGAATGCTAGATGCTAACATTTATGAGAATGAGAGTATAAAACCTATATAAACTAAGAGTAAACCAGTTTGCAGAGAGGGTGTGAGAGGCTTCTCTAAATCCAATGCCTACGGCCTGCAAAGCCTGGGCTGCGTCCTCTCCGGGCCCGTGGGGGCCTGGCTTGCTTTCTCTTGCTGCTGACTTCTAGAGAGGTAGTGTCTTCCTTTCATTCTGTCCTAGGGGACATGTGCAAGGAAGGCTCTCAGCAAGTTACACTGAGACATGCAGACCAGGGGCCAGGTGTCCAGGGGACACACTGTAAAGGAGCTTCTGCATAGGGGGCACAGAACAGGCCTCACCCCAGCTCCTTTTCCTGCACCCCTTCCAGCTGCCCCTCAGGTGGTCACATTAGCCCGTCCAGAGCCCTTGTGCATCTCCTCCCACTCCTGAACCTGGCTCCCCCATGCAGGCTCCAGTTCCCTCCCCCAGAGCCCTTCTAGGCTGCTTCTGGTCCTCCCTGTTGGTCCACTTCCTCCAGGAAGCTCTCCCAGGCCAGGCCAGCCAAACTCAGCTTCCTACATCAGAGCTCTCCAGCACCCCAAGCCCACACAGACAATCAGGCACTGGCCCTCTGCCCTCAGGCTCCTTCACACAGAGTGGGGCCCTTCCTTCCTCAGCCAGGACAGGGCACATCATTTCTCATCTCCCACATGCCAAGCACAGCTAGGATAGCAGGTGCATGCATAGGGTTGCATACCAGACCCTGGTTCCTACTGCTCCCAGTCTGGACTGGCAGGAAGGGGCCAGGTTGGATGTGGGGTGGTGGTAGCCTCTGGGCTGAGCTTATAGTGAGCATGGTGTGGGGCTGCAGAAAAGATTACTCCAGCCCCGGCCTCCCAGGAGTCTGAGCATCCTCCATGGCCTTTGCAGGAGACAGGGCTCAAGGTGAACCAGCCGGCATCCTTTGCAGTGCAGCTGAACGGCGCCCGAGGTGTGATTGATGCCCGGGTGCACACACCCTCGGGGGCTGTGGAGGAGTGCTATGTCTCTGAGCTGGACAGTGGTGAGCTGCCCCGGCCCCTGTCCACCCCCTGACAGCTGGGGCCTTCTGGGAAGGGGAAGGGAAGGATGGAAGCTAAGCCGCTAATCCTCTATCCACAGACAAGCACACTATCCGCTTCATCCCCCACGAGAATGGCGTCCACTCCATCGATGTCAAGTTCAACGGTGCCCACATCCCTGGAAGTCCCTTCAAGATCCGCGTTGGGGGAGCAGAGCCAGGCTGGGGACCCAGGCTTGGTGTCAGCCTATGGTCCTGGGCTCGAGGGAGGCACTACTGGTGAGTGCCAGGAGCTGGGGAACAGGGTGACTTCTGGGGGTGCTTGGCCACTAGTCTGGTGCTGCTTTGCTCCAGAGGCAGGGCCCTGCTCCCTGAGCCAGGAGTCCCCACAGAGGCTGCCCAGGAAGCTGGGGCCCAGCCCCTCTTGGGCCACAAGCCCTTCCTGCCCTCAGCCTTGCTACCTCTGGCCCCCAGGTGTGTCATCAGAGTTTATCGTGAACACCCTAACGCTGGCTCGGGGGCCTTGTCCGTCACCATTGATGGCCCCTCCAAGGTGCAGCTGGACTGTCGGGAGTGTCCTGAGGGCCACGTGGTCACTTACACTCCCATGGCCCCTGGCAACTACCTCATTGCCATCAAGTACGGTGGCCCCCAGCACATTGTGGGCAGCCCCTTCAAGGCCAAGGTCACAGGTGAGTGCTGGCTCAGGGGGAGGCCCACCCAGCCTGCAGCCCAGCCCAGCCTGGAGGGCTCCGGTGGCCACACACATCCAGGCCATAGTCTGCCCCAGACATCAGGGTCAGTTTACCAGGGATAGAGGTGGGCCTGGATCCACACAGCACACATTCTGTGGAGCCTCGTGTGACCCTGTACATATCCCATTCTTCCTCCCATCTCGGCCCTCACTGCTTCATCTCTGGCCTTCGCTGGCTCTAGAGTCACTTTCTTCCCTCCTGGCTTCCCAAATTCCTCAGCTCCAAGAAGACACAGTCAGTACTGAGCACGCTCCCCTTCCCGGGGCTGTCTATAGGATGGGTTGGGTGGGTGTTCCTTTGCAAAGTGACTCTTACCCTGTGACTTGGCCTGAGTTCCCGACAAAGCCTGCCGGGATGAGGGACGCAGCCCTCCGAGGCCCCAGCCCTAGGGTGGAGCATGAATTGGAACAGGCAGCTGCAGCCCTGGCAGGGAATGGGGCTGGGCTCCTAGAGTGGCCCTTGGAGGAATCTGGGGGGAGCCCCGGATGCAGGCAGTGAGTCCCACCGGGTGGCAGCGCTGGCCGAGGGTCCCCCGCCCAGAGAAGACCAGGAAGCCCTTCTGACCAGGTTTGTGCCCCTCCACCTGCCCCGCAGGTCCGAGGCTGTCCGGAGGCCACAGCCTTCACGAAACATCCACGGTTCTGGTGGAGACGGTGACCAAGTCTTCCTCAAGCCGGGGCTCCAGCTACAGCTCCATCCCCAAGTTCTCCTCAGATGCCAGCAAGGTGGTGACTCGGGGGCCTGGGCTGTCCCAGGCTTTCGTGGGCCAGAAGAACTCCTTCACCGTGGACTGCAGCAAAGCAGGCAGGTGGAGGGGGGAGGGCGTCTTCTGGGGTGGGAGCAAGAGCCGTCTGGGAGCAGGGTGTGGGTCCCCCGTCGGGGGCTCCCCGGTGTGAGCCTGGCCCTCTGCCTCCCTCTCCAGGAACCAACATGATGATGGTGGGCGTGCACGGGCCCAAGACCCCCTGTGAGGAGGTGTACGTGAAGCACATGGGGAACCGGGTGTACAACGTCACCTACACCGTAGAGGAGAAAGGGGACTACATCCTCATCGTCAAGTGGGGCGACGAAAGTGTCCCTGGAAGCCCCTTCAAAGTCAAGGTCCCTTGAATCCCAGAAGTGCCTCCCCAGCCTCGGCCCCCACCTCCAGCCAAACACACATCACACACACACACACACACACACACACACACAAAATGTGCCACACCCAGACACACGCATAGAATCAGACACTACAAACACCTGCCTTGGGGGTGAAGGCACAGCCTCCCCCACCACCGTGCCCTGGGCGTTGGAGGGCCTTGTCTGTTTCAGGACAGTGTCCCTCCCCGGGAATGTCACATGAGGGCAGACTGGGGCCAGGCTCGGGCAGAGGCTGGGGCACAAGTGGGCTGAAGCCCTGAGTTTTCTGGCAGGGCTGAGCAGTGGTGGAGCATTTTGTTGGGGGTGTCTGTGTGTGAGAGGTCACCCTCAAACTGCACTGCTGGCCAATCACCCTCCTGCCTCTGAGGACTTGTTCTGGTCCCTCTGGTGACTACAACCCCAGAGTTTTAAGGACTTGGAAAGGAAAATACAATCAGAGAAGAAAGACCCTGAAGCACTGAAGTGGCTTGGCACGGGGACCGGCCAAGTGGTGTGCACTCCGCCCAGGCCAGGCTTTCTGGGGCCTGATTTCTCTCTCGCTGTCTTTTTTTAAAATGGTTGCACGTCTCTGCCCCATGGGGGGCCTTTTGTACACACTGCGAGGCCCAGCTTTGTAGGGGAACTTTTGCACATGTCATGTGGCTCAGCTGGGAGCCGCTTAGGTGGAAAACTCCAAATAAAGTGCGGCTGTCGCAGACGCTTGGCTGTTCTTTGCGGGCTGCCCTCTGGCTGCCACATGAAAAATCCAGCCCTGGGGGAGGCAGAGGCGACCTGGCTGTCCCCTGGAAGACTGACCCTAATCGAGGGGAAGATCCTGGGGCAGAAGTGAGGTCTGGGATGTTGGCAGATTGCTTGAAAGAAGCAGAAGTGGGGGCTCGTGGGAAGGGGTCCCAGGGGGAGGGTTTGCGGACAGTACAGGATGTGGAACTGTTCTACAGTACTGCCCCAGGACCCCTGGGAGGCCAGTTTCAGTTCAGCCTGACCTCGAGGATGTTTTTCAAATGAAGACCTTAAAACTGAGCTCTAACTCAAACAGGAATATTCCTCAACCAGTAGGCAGGCAGAACCACGTGCAGACCCCGGCACCCTCCCTCCAGCTGGTTCCTAAATCAACTTGGGCTATTCCGTGCCCCGCTCCAGCACTGAGCTTGCACAGGGCCTCCCTCCTGAACTCCTGCACTAGCCCTGCCCTGGCCAGCTCCCCTCCAACCTCCCCTCCCTGCTGCAGCTTCAAGGGGGTGGTCACTTTAAAGAGAGTATGTCCCTCTCTGGTTTCAGGCCCTCTGTGGCTCCCTCCTGCTCCAGAGTAAAGTCTCTTCCTGACAAGGTCTCCAGGGTCTGCCAGGTTCAGACAGCAGCCTCTCCATCTGTATGAGTTGGGCAGCAAGCCCATTCCCCATTGTACCATTCACCTCCAACCCCCCTTCACCACCTCTAGTTAACTGGGCACCCATGCTGTAATTTGGGCCCCTGCCCGGAAACACCCTTGCCTCCCCACCCGCTTCATCTTCCTGGCCAACAGGATGTTTTCCTGGACCCCTCCCTGCCCCTCCTGGATCAGTGCCCCCAGCTCCCAAACCGCCCTGGGACACATCTCTAGCTGCATTTACGACCCTGAACTGTGGCCACATATCCAGGACTCTCCCACCAGACTGAGCTCCCTGGCCCTGGGTGTGAATGAATGAGTGAATGTGTATGAATGAATAAGTAAATGAGCAGCTGAGTAGCTGCAGCAGGGCAAAGAAGACTTTCATTCAACCGATCCCACAACTCTAGACCCACCTGGGCATTTCAGCACAAGGTGGTGGGCCTGGCAGAAAAACCCCCAAGGCCCCAACTCCTAATCCCTGACCTCCCTACGTCTTCATTCAACAGCCTCTCTGCTTCCTCCCTCCTCCTTCACACCCTGCCACACACCCCTCCTCCCTCGCTGCTCTCCCCTCCCCCCTCACCCCTAGATGTGCTACTTTCCAGCTGGCCCCTCAGCTTGGGCTGCATTCACCTGTGTGTGGCTCATATGCTCACAGACCTCGAGCCTGTCTGCTTCCAGCCAGCCACAGTGTGGCCCTGGGTGCTGAGCACTTACAGGCCCTACCTCATTAATCCTCACTCATAACAGCCCTGTGAGGTGGGGCTACTACCATCTGAAGAAACCAAGGCCCTGGGAATGTCAGTGATGAGTCCAAAACCATACCTCTAAGTAGTGGGGCAGAGATTGAAACCCAGGTGTGCCCGAATCCCAAGCTTATCACACATGCAATCGCTACACCAGACCACCTGCACGTCTCAAGCACTCCGAACTCACAAACCCCACGCCAGACACTGGGAGTGCCGGTTTGTTAAAAGGGAGGAGGAGCCGGACGCAGTGGCTCACGCCTGTAATCCCAGCATTTTGGGAGGCTGAGGCAGTCAGATCACCTAAGGTTGGGAGTTTGAGACCAGCCAGACCAACATGGAGAAACCCCATCTCTACTACAAATACAAAAAATTAGCCGAGTGTGGTGGTACACGCCTGTAATCCCAGCTACTCAGGAGGGTGAGGCAGGAGAATCACTTGAACCTGGGAGGCGTTTTGCAACTTCATCTCAGAAAAAAAAAAAAAGGGAGGAGGAAAGAGTGGCCCCTTCCTCTTCAGCCTGCTCATCTCACAGAGGTCACTTTCCCCGGAATGTTACTCCCATCCATGTGCTGCACAGGCCAGAAACCTGTAAGTCACGCAGGTCTCTCTACCTCACTCCCCAAACACGTCCACCACGAAACCAGTTCTGTCCTAAGTATCTAAATATCTCTCAGCTCTGCCTAGTTCTCTGCATTTCCCTTATTACCACCTGAGTCTGGCCACCATCATCTCTCACAATGGCTCCCAATTTGGTTCCTCCTCCCTCAGTTTCATCTCTGCACACAGCACAGTCACAGTGACTGACAGCTGTAAAACATGTTTGGCAATAGCACTCTCTTGCTTGAAATCCCTCAACAGCTTCAGAATAACTCTGTTCTCAGGAGAACTTCCAGATTCGTTGTTTTTTTTTTTTCAGACAGTCTCGCTCTGTCACCCAGGATGGAGTGCAGTGACGCCATCTCAGCTTACCGCAACCTCCCTTGCCCGGTTTCAAGTGATTGTCCTGCCTCAGCCTCCCACGTAGCTGGGACTACAGGCGCACACTACCTCACCGGGCTAATTTTTTTAGTATTTTTAGTGGAGCTGGGGTTTCACCATGTTGGCCAGGCTGGTCTGAAACTCCTGACTTCAGGTGATCTGCCCACCTCAGCCTCCCAAAGTGCTGGGATTATAGACGTGAGCCACCACGTCTGGGCTGCAGATCCCTTTTTTTTTTTTTTTTTTTGAGACAGGATCTTGCTCTGCCGCTCAGGCTTAAGTGCAGTGCCCTGATCATAGCTCACTGTAACCTTGAACTCCTGGGTTCAAGTGAGCCACGCTACCTCAACCTCTCAAGTAGCTAGAACTACAAGTGTGCACCACCATGCCTGGCTAATTTTTTTTTTTTTTTTGAGACAGACTCTCGCTGTGTCACCCAGGCTGGAGTGCAATGTCGAAATCTAGGCTCACTGCAACCTCCACCTCCCGTGTTCAAGCAATTCTCCTGCCTCAGCCTCCCAAGTAGCTGGGATTAGAGGCACCCGCAACCTCTCCTGGCTAATTTTTTGTATTTTTAGTAGAGATGGGGTTTTGCCATGTTGGCCAGGGTAGTCTCAAACTCTTGACCTCAGGTGATCCACCTGCCTCAGCCTCCCAAAGTGCTGGGATTACAGGCATGAGCCACCGCACATGCCCAGCCTACCTGGCTAATTTTTAAAATTTTTTGTAGAGACAGGGTCTCACTATGTTGCCCAGGCTGGTCTCCAACTCCTGGTCTCCAACTCCTGAGCTCAAATGATCCTCCCCCATCTCGGGAGCACTCCCAAAGTGCTGGGATTACAGGCGAGGCACCATGCCCGGCCTTACCAATTCTTTAACTTTCCCTGAAGGCCCTATGCTCTCTAGTCCGTACGCCTTTGCATATACTGTTCCTTTGCCTAGAACACCCTCTTGTCCTCATTTCTATCCCCCTTCATCCTGCAGGTCCTTCAGGTCTCAGCTTAGATGTGAAGCAAGCTTCTAGGGTTCTTTGGACGCCCCCCTCTCTCCATGGGTTAGTTACCATGGATGTGCGCTTCCACATACTTCTCACTTTCTAACAATTAACACACAGCTTTGTAATCGCCTGTTCCCTTGACTTTCCACCTCACTAGACAGTAGCATCACTAACTTCTGCATTCCTTTAATTGAACAGATGTGTATGAGTTAAATATGTGTCATACATACATACACGATAAAGACCCAGACCCTGCTCTTGAGAACAGTAACTGCGTCTCTTCTCTGGGGTCTCGGCGTTTAACAGTGCCAGGTTCAAAGCGCTTGTTTAACGAATAAACAAAGGAAGGAGTGCATGCACTAATGAATTCCCGCGAAGGACGTCCTTCCGCGTAGCCTTCTGGGAACCGTAGTCCCCTGGTTCGGGCCTGTCTTTACGGCGCAGGCGTATTCACATTGAGGCCTTGTTGCTGTTAATGCGCATGTCCCGGGAGGCGGCTGGGAGAACTGCGCATGCCCGAAGGGTGGGGGTGAAGCCGACGGGGAGCCGCACGGCAGAGGCGGGGCTTCGGTGGCTTCTGTTGCTCTGGGTTGATCTCTGCCTGGCTGCGGGGATGGCGGGGAGGGGGAAGCTCATCGCTGTGATCGGAGACGAGGACACGGTGACTGGTTTCCTGCTGGGCGGCATAGGAGAGCTTAACAAGAACCGCCACCCCCAATTTCCTGGTGGTGGAGAAGGATACAACCATCAATGAGATCGAAGACACTTTCCGGTACGACAGCCCGCGAGGCCTGAACGGGCCCTTCTGCTGCCGGGTGGAGTGCGGGGCGAGGGCGGAGGTGGCCCCGGGACCGATGCGTGAGGCCCGGACGCGGGTAAGGGGACGGTCTTGGAAGTCCGCCTGCCCTTCCGGAGCGGAGGCCTCCGCGCCCCAAGTTCCCGTTTGGGACGTGGTGGGACCGAAGCTGTATCAGGTCCACGAGCTCCCCCTCTCACATGATCGTGTGTCAGGAAAGAAGGGGAATAGAGCTTGTGACGGGCACCGCCCGTCAGCACAACCTGCCCCTGTCCATGGCTGAGCGTTCAGAGCGCCCAGTCCCCGGCGACTGCCAACCTGAACGCCTGTTCCCAAGTAGGGCTCGGCTCTTCTGCGAGTTGCCCCCTAAAGGAACCGCACCCCCGATGAGCACCTAGGCAGTGGGTTCGGACTTTGTTCTGCTTTCCCCCTCCTTTAGAGGCTTACCATCGTCCTGTAAGGCAGGGGTGACTTTGTCCTGCTTACAGGTGAGAAAACTAAAGCTCGGAGAGGTTAAGGCACGCACGAAAGTCACGAGTCGGCAGAGGCAGAGCTGGAATTTGAACTCAATCCCAACCCTTTCTGCCTCTGGTAAGCCAGGTACACGCTCTGCAGCTCTCCTCAGTCGGCCTCGGAATTTTCCTTTGGTCCTGAGCCCAGTAGGCAGAAAATATCAGGACTCTGAGAGCCTTCTGCTAAAACTTGCACTCAAGCCGTCACTCCCTGCCTTAGGTCAGGCATGCCTAAGTATCGTCGAAGGCATGCCTTTAATCCACCTGGTGTCCTGGTGTCTGGAATTGAGGATACCAGCTGCCTCCTATTCTTTCCCTCACCTCATCTCCAGGGCCCCTGTACCTTGCCACTCACCTGTTTCCCCCTAAACAGCCCAGCCCAGGGCTGCCAGCTGAGACTGGTTCTTGCTGCCTGGGGTATGGTAGGCCCTGACCTGGGAGGCTGTTATCTGCCGATCTCTGAGCTGTCTGGTAAAGTGACCCAAGCTGTCATGGGAGAAGGACAAATTTTACTTCAAGAATTTTACATGTTTCCAACCAAAAGGGACCTCAGAGAACAAATCTAACCCAGTGACTGGCAGGGGGTGGGTGCTCAGTAAATAATTTTTAACCAGTAAACAAACAAATGAGGCTGGTGCGGTGGCTCACACTTGCAATCCCAGCACTTTTGGAGGCCGAAGTGGGTGGATCACTTGAGGTTGGGAGTTTGAGACCAGCCTGACCATTATGGTAAACCACGTTTCTACTAAAAATACAAAAATTAGCCAGGCATGATGGCGGGTGCTTGTAATCCCAGCTACTCAGGAGACTGAGGCAGGAGAATCGCTTGAACCCTGGAGGTGGAGGTTGCAGTGAGCAGAGATCGCACCACTGCACTCTGGCCTGGGCGACAAAGGGAAACCTGCCTCAAAAAATAAAATAAATGAATGAATGGGTGGGTGATCACAGGAGACAAGGATCACAAGGCCAGGTTCTCTCTGTGGAGAAAGTGTGATTCCCTCATCACTGAGTGTCCTCTTCCTAGCTTGTGATCTTGGTTCATGCCAAACTTTCCCTCGGACTCCTCCACCACGCTCATCATCTAGATGTTGAGGCCTTCAGTAGTCTCATCAGCCCTAGTTTTAAAAAATTTAGTTTTTTCCATGGCCTTGTTTATTTAAAAAAAAAAAGTTTGTTTTCTTTTTAAAAGTTAATGTGTCTTCTGTTTATTGTTTTTGTTTTTTGAGATGGAGTCTTGCACTGTCGCCCAGGCTGGAGTGTAATGGCGAGATCTCAGCTTACTGCAACCTCTGCCTCCTGGGTTCATGTGATTCTCCTGCCTCAGCCTCCTGAGTAGTTGGGATTACAGGTGCACACCACCACACCTGGCTAATTTTTTTGTATTTTTAGAGAGACGGGGTTTCACTGTGTTGGCCAGACTGGTCTCGAACTTCTGACCTCGTGATCCGCCCACCTTAGCCTCTAAAAGTGCTGGGATTACAGGCGTGAGCCACCGCACCTGGCCTAATGTGTCTTTTTTTTTTTTTTTTTTTTCCTGAGACAGGTTATCACTCCTGTCACCCAGGCTGGAGTGCAGTGGAGTGTTCACAGCTCACTGCAACCTCAACTTCCCAGGCTCAAGTGATTCTCCCACCTCAGCCTCCCAAGTAGTTGGCACATGCCACCACATCCAGCCAATTTTTGTATTTTTGTGTGTGTGTGTGTGTGTTTGTGTGTGTGTATGTGTGTGTGTATTTTGTAGAGACAGGGTCTCACTATGTGGCCCATTTTGGTCTCAAACTCTTGGGTTCAAGCGATCCATCTGCCTCAGCCTCCCAAAGTGCTGGGATTACAGGTGTGAGCCATCGAACCCAGGCTTTGGTATATGCACATGAAAAGGGATCTGCGTACATATAATCTTATCCTCCCCCTTCCTGACACCGTCACTGCATGTTGAATACACCAGTGTGCACCCTTATTAATCTTCATTACCAGCTCACTTGGAAGCCTTCCAGGCAGTGTTGTAGAAGCCAAGCCTAATGAACATGACCCTCCGCTTTAGGATGAAATTGATTCTAGGTAGGGTTGAGAGAGTGTTGAGCATAGCAGCCTTTTCCCTTGTCTTCTGTGCCCTCTGGGTCATGCTCATTCCCCTCCATAGCCCAGCCCAACCACTTGGAGAGGGCTGCCTGGGCAGGAGAGATGGCAGCCCCCAGGGCTGTCCTGGACTTCCTTCTCATCTCTCCCCCACAGGCAGTTTCTGCACCGGGACGACATTGGCATCATCCTTATCAACCAGTACATCGCAGAGATGGTGCGGCACGCCCTGGACGCCCACCAGCACTCCATCCCAGCTGTTCTGGAGATCCCCTCCAAGGAGCACCCGTATGACGCCGCCAAGGACTCCATCCTGCGCAGGGCCAGGGGCATGTTCACTGCTGAAGACCTTCGCTAGGGGACTCCTCACAGCCCTCAGCCCTTCCCTTGTTTCCAGGCCTCTCCCCAGCCTTGCCATCAGCCTTCTTTACATTTTGAGCCTCCGATTTCCAATTCCCTGCCCCTTCCCACTCTATGAAGAGGCTGAGGCGCTTCTAGGTTACTGGGGCTCTGCTGTAAAATCAAGACTGGTTAAGGAACAGGAACCTGACCATCTTCTGTCCACTACCTCTCCCCTGTGCTGTTACACAGTGTCATTGTTGATGTTAAATTAAAGTCGTATTCTTGCTTCTCTCCAAACTGGGGCTGGGTGCTGGAAAGGACATGTGTGGGTGAGGCTGTGGGGCAGATTCGATTGGCAAGGAAGCAAAAGGCGCTACTAAAGACAGGCATGGAAGAGCTGGCCCAGGAAGACTATGCTGGGAGGCGGAACTAGGGACTGGTCCTCAGATCAGAGAAGACCAGCTCTGGGTGGGGCGGAGTAGAAGGAGGGCTTGAGCCCAGTCCCTGCCTCCACCTTGCTCGCCACTGGGCTGGGAAGGGGGCCCAACACAAAGGACAGAAGCAGAAAGCACCAGAAACCTGGGAGCCTGTAACACCAGATCCCGTGTGGGCCCTGTAGGCTGTGTGGGGATCAGGGCTCTTAGCCAGTTGACCCAGGCCCCCGGCTCTCTCAGGAGGCCAGGCTCATGAGGTCTGCTAGGGGCATGGCAGGTAGAACCCTGGCCCTGTGTGAGGTGAGGCATGGTTGCCAGGTGACGGTGCCAGGGTAGCCACCCCACCATCAGAAGCACTCTGCTTGCTGTGCTCACCCCTCAGCTGCAGCCACCCTAGTGCCGCACCTTCCTGGCCACCATGGCACGGCAGCTCAACATGGACACGGTGCGGCAGAACTTCTGGAAGGAGGAATATCTGAGGGAAAAGATGTTGCGCTGTGAATGGTACCGCAAGTATGGGTTGATGGTGAAGGCTAAGCAGAAGGCTAAGGCTGCAGCCCGCCTGCCCCTCAAACTGCCCACCCTGCACCCCAAAGCCCCACTCTCACCCCCACCCGCCCCCAAGTCAGCCCCTTCCAAGGCACCCAGCCCTGTCCCAGAGGCTCCTTCTGAGGCAGAAATGTACCCGGTACCACCTGCCACCCGAGCCCTGCTGTATGAAGGCATCTCCCACGACTTCCAGGGGCGCTATCGCTACCTCAACACCCGAAAACTGGACATGCCAGAGACGCGATACCTCTTCCCCCATCACCACCAACTTCACGTATGGCTGGCAGCTGGGTGAGCCCAACCTCTTGGAAATTAACTCACCTCAAAGACAGAGCACCTGCCATGTGCCAGGGAATGGACATCCTAGTGAAGGACCCAGACCATAAACAGAGCAAGGAGATGGCCAAGGACACATTCCACAGAACGAGGGAGTCACAGTGGGCAGGGAGGCAGGGGCATGGGCTGCTATTTATTGGATTGTCAGGAAAGGCCTTTCTGAGGACCGGAGGCTGAGAGCCAGATGATAAGAATGGGTTTGGATTTTATTTGGTGTGCAGGGAAGCCAATGGAGGGTTCTAAGCAGGTTTCAAGAGTGACACTGATGAACCTTTTAAAAAGTCACCCTAGGCCGGGCACGGTGGCTCATGCCTCTAATCCCAGCACTTTGGGAGGCCAAGACGGGGGGATCATGAGGTCAGGAGATTGAGACCATCCTGGTTAACACAGTGAAACCCTGTCTCTACTAAAAATACAAAAAATTAGCCAGGCGTGGTGGCACGCTCCTGTAGTCCCAGCTCCTCAGGAGGCTGAGGCAGGAGAATCGCTTGAACCCAGGAGGCGGAGGTTGCAGTGAGCCGAGATCGTACCACTGCACTCCAGCCTGGGCAATGGAGTGAAACTCCATCTCAAAAAAAAAAAGTCACCCTGACCTATATGTAGGCAGTGGCTTTTTCAGGGGAAATTGTGGAATCTGGCACATGAGAGTGGGTATCTGCTTTATTACCCTGTGGTAGTGGCTTGAGGGATCAGCAATAGAGCTGGAATCAATTCAGGATGTTTTGTAGGAAGACTCAGTGGAACTCACCCATGGAGAGAATGTGAGAATAAGAGGAAGAGAGATCAATGGTGACGCCCGGGTGTTTAGCTGAAGCTGCAGTGACAGGGAAGACTGGAAGCGTGCATGAACAGGTCCTATTTAGCCATGCATGTTTGGCTATGTTATGCCTCAAGTGTCCATAGGGTGGCTCTGTCTGTAAGTCTGGATTGAAGTCAGAGCTGAAGATGCAAATTTGCAAATTTGTAGGTCATTTGAATATAGGTGCTTTTTTTTTTTTTCATGTGAGATGAAATCTTACTCTGTTGCCCAGGTTAGAGTGCATTGGCGTGATCTCAGTTCACTGCAACCTCCACCCCCCGGGTTCAAGCAATTCTCCTGCCTCAGCCTCCTGAGTAGCTGGGACTACAGGCATGCACAACCGTGTCCTGCTAATTTTTGTACTTTTTGGTAGAGATGGGGTTTCACCATATTGGCCAGGCTGGTCTCGAACTCCTGACCTCGTTATCTACCCACCTCAGGCTCCCAAAGTGCTGGGATTACAGGCTTGAGCCACTGCCCTGGGCCTATCTATAGGTGCTATTTAAATCCATGAGATCACCTGGGGAGCTCAAGTTGCTGGAATCTGACGGGAGTGGGGACAGGAGGGCTAGAGCCAGAGGCAGGTAGGGGATGGCATTGGCAGGAAGCCTATCCATCTAGGCTGAGTCTTTTTTCTGTGAGGTTGAGTCAAGGCCATCAGCTGGGAGGATGCCAAGCTCAGGCAGTGGAGTAGTTAGAGATGAAGAGGAAAGGTGTGGAATAGGCCTGTGCCAGAGAGGGTTGCTGGGCGATGTTGCTATCTGCTCATGAATGTCAAGTGAGACTCCCTGGGCCTGTGACCTCCAGCTGCTTGAGTGTCTGGCAGAAAAAGGTGGATGGTTGGGGGATCAACTCAGTTGAGATTTTGCCCCCAAACACCCCTTTCCCCCAGGGCCCTAGGGGGGAAGTCAGGGAAGTAACTTCCTAGCAAAAGCAGGAGGCAAGCCCTAGAAGTGGGGGGGCAGGAGGCAGAAGGAAGCCCCATCTCTCCACAAGCGACAAGCAGGCCTAGGTGGCCCCCCACCCAGCAGGTAGAGGATCCTGAAGCTGGGGTAATGACGGCAGATGGCTGCTGTATCCTTCCATCCAGCCAGCTCCCAGTATTTGCCCGTAGCTCCTACAACTCCAAAGTATTTTCTATTTCTTCCCACAAAGTGGCTACCCCACTGACGGATTCCTAGGACTGTGCAGACTGACAGGGCTCCCATGCTCTGCTGTCCTTCCCTCAGGAACCCACACTTGGCCTCTAACTCTTTTCCCAGGCCCCCCTGTGAAGCAAGAACTGGTCTCCTGCAAGATGTGCCGCATTGAGTCATTCTTCCGCAAGAACGGGGCCTTCGCACTACTGGATCCCCCGGGACCTGGCCCTCTGACCATCGGCCAGGCATGGGCTTTGGGGAGGGAAGAAAAAATAACAGGCCTCCTGGTGGGGCAAAGCTGCTGTGTGTGTGTCTGTGGCACTCTGTTCTCCCTGGCCCTGCGGCTGCATTCAGTTTCTGAAACTATCTCTGACCTGCAAGTTGCCCGCTTTTCCCGTAACACACACACTCTCTCTCTCTTTTTTTATTTTTTTATTTTTTTTTTATTTGAGATGGAGTTTCGCTCTTGTTACCCAAGGCTGGAGTGCAATGGCGTGATCTCGGCTCACCGCAACCCCCGCCTCCCGGGTTCACGTGATTCTCCTGCCTCAGCCTCCCAAGTAGCTGGGATTACGGGCATGCGCCACCATGCCCGGCTAGTTTTGTATTTTTAGCAGAGGTGGGGTTTCTCCATGTTGGTCAGGCTGGTCTTGAACTCCCCACCTTACGTGATCCACCCACCTCGGCCTCCAAAGTGCTGGGATTACGGCGTGAGTCAATGCAAACCCTCATCTCTTTAAGCATCCTTTTGAGGACACAGCAATGACCAGAGGGGGCTGAGAAGGGCGAGCACTACTCTGCAGGCACGGGATCCTCGGCGACAGGGGGCCACAGTAGCTCCTGGAAGTTCTGGGTGTTCCTGGGGAGAAACGGCCTGTCATCTCGGAGGCGGGGGAAAGCGGACTCCTGCCACCGCCACACACCTCCCTGCCCGCCCCTCACCTGGCCCCGAGGGCCCGCAGCCGCCCGGTCCTCTCCCGATGCATCTGCTCCACCTGCTCCCGCAAGGCGCGCCGCCGCCCGGCCGCATCCTCCTGGCGGTGCAGAGCGCTGAGCGTCCGCGGCTCGGTGGGGCGGGAGGGCAGCACCTGGCAAACCCGCCTCCCCGCCCCGCCCGAGTCACTGCCAGAGTGCGGTGCGCGCACTTCAAAAGGACCAGAGCGCGCCAAGCTCGACCCCAGCCCCGCTCAGGCTCCTTGTGGCCGCTTTCTGGGGGTCTTGCCTGTGGAGAGAGTTGAGCCGCGCTGGGCGGGGGCCCCAGGGGGTGAATCCGGCAGTGGCGGTTCCTGGCGATGTGGAGGCATTCCAGGACCTGCGGAGGCGGCAGTCAGCGTCCGACCGCCCTCGGTGCCCCGCCCGCCCCAGTCAGGCCCAGATCCCGGCGCGGGGACGCACCCGGAGCCGCTGCTGCTCGCGGTCCCACCGGCGCCGCCGCCTGGCCGCGCTGTGCAGCTCCAGCAGCCTCTGCAGAGCCGCCTCCTGCTGCGCCGCGCTCACGCCGGTTGGCGCCTTGGGCCTGCTCGGGGGCGCCGACCACGAGGTCTTCGAGGCCTTGGGAAGCTCAGGGCAGCCCCCTCGACCCCGGAGGGCACACGGAAGCCGAGCCGAGCCCACCTCCTGCTCCCCCGGCCGGGGCCCGCTCCAGGGCCCTGCAGCCCGTGCGGATCGCCCTCCAGGCCTGGGGGCCCCAGAGAGCCGCGGGGAGCCCCTGATGCCCGGATGCCTCGGCGCGCAGGGGTCGCTGGCGTCATGGCTCCGAGACCTGGGAGCCGCCGCCGGGCCGCAAGCCTCGGGCTGGGAAGCGCAGCCCACGCCCCCTCCCGCGCAGCCCCCAGCTTTGCCACCGCAGGTGCCGACGTTTGCCTCTCGCCTTTGCTCATGCCCTGCATCAGCTTGGTGGTCCCTCTCCGGAGGTCTGGGCTCTCCCTGCCCACAGGCTTTGGAGTCTGTGCTTTCAGGGACCCGCAGGAGTCCCTCGGATGGCTCCGGGGGTCGCCTTCCTCTGGGGGCCGTACAGTGGCCTCTCCGGGAGCCACCTCCCAGGCTCACGAGATACTGCCTTCCCAAGACCGCAGCATCTTCATCCCCGGACTCTGGGGACTCCCCTTTCCCTGGAACCTAGGACTAAATTCTGTTTGACTCTGAGGAGCGCCCCAGTTCTCACCCAGGGGGGGCCTCCTCCCTCTGACCCTGAGGAGGCCTCTGGCTCTGACCCGGTGTGTCTTCACCTTCTGACTCTGAGGGTCATCTTTGATCTCGCCCCTGGAGGCCTCCCCCTCTCACGCTGAGGGGTCTCTGCTTTCTGATCCTGAGGGCCCTCCTCTCTCAGACTCCGAGGGGTGTCCATCCTTGGCAGTCTTTGAAGTTCTGCTCTCTCCTGGCCCAGGTGCGGGTCCGAGCCCAGCCCTTCAGGGGCATCTTGGGAAGGCAGGTTTTGGGAGGGCAGGCCCCACCCCCCAGAGGTCCCGAGGGTGAGCTTTCTTTCCTGGGTCTCCGGCTTTGCCTGGCTCCTCTCTTCCCTCTGGGCCAGGTCCTGGAAAGGAAGAGCACTCTGGGTCCAGGCTTGAGAGGGAACCCCTGTCCAGGGCCACGTCTCTCAGGGGAACATGCAGACTCCAGGGGCCAGCCCTTGCCTGATTGCTGAATTTGTTAAAGCCATTTTATGTGGTGTGGAAGGTGCTTCAGTGATGAGCCCCCCCTCACCCCAGCAGCTTCCTCTGGGGCAAGTCCACCCCTGCCACCCTCAACCTGACACCCTTGACCTTTCACCTTGTACTCTGAGCTGCCTGGTGCCCCAAAGCTCCTGTTGCTGGTGGGGTTCAGCTCTTGTAAGGAGCCTGAGGGAGAAAGACCAGTGTTGGGAGCTCATGTCCCAGCCCCTCATGCACAATCCACCTAGAGTAGAGCCGGGAAGTTTAGGGAGTCCCAGTGCATGGCTGGGGATGCCCCAGGGGTGCTGTCTGAACCTCAGGGCTGTCACAGTTCATCAGTCAGACAGCCACACACCTATTAGTCAGGTGTGCCTGCCAACAGCCCATCCCATCTTCTCATCCTCCCAGCCAAGGCAGACCACCCCAAAAGGACCTGCACAGCCTCTTCCTCAAGACCACCACAGGAGGCCTGGGAGTGAGACAGGCCACAGTGCTGGGCTCCAGGGTCCCTCAGCACTGGCCACGCCCACTTTGTCCTGGTGTGCCCATCAGGCCCAGAGAAGAAACCTGCTCTGGGCGTCTTACTTTTTACTCTTATTCACAAAAACCTTCCTTAGCCTTTTCTTTGTTTCTGACAGCAAAATCAAAGGAAATTTGAGATGAAATTTTAGGCCAGAGCCTGGCCTAAAAACTGCAAGCGTTCATAATTAACAAAAGAAATCTAAAAAAAGAGATGATGTGATATCGCTCCACTGCAGCTGTGGAGGAAGGAGAGCTGTTCTGCATCCATACAACGAGTGAAAAGGGATTTCATAAGTTCTGAAATCGAGAACTTTCCCAAGAATACTGCATCTTGTTCTCTTGTGCAATATACAGACTTGTGAATATTCATAGCAGTAACCAAATGGGTGCCCTCTCTGTGAAATCACATCTTTCGAAGGTTTTTTTTGAACAAAGGAGTCTTATAAGACTCCCGGGTCTTTAGGCCGGGCGCGGTGGCTCACGCCTATAATCCCAGCACTTTGGGAGGCCGAGGCGGGCAGATCACCTGTGGTTGAGAGTTCGAGACCAATCTGACCAACATAGAGAAACCCTGTCTCTACTAAAAATACAAAAATTGGCTGCGAGTGGTGGCTAACACCTGTAATCCCAGCTACTCGGGAGGCTGAGGCAGGAGAGTCTGAGTCACTTGAACCTGAGAGGCGGAGGTTGCCATGAGCTGAGATCTCACCATTGCACTCCAGCCTGGGCAACAAGAGCGAGACTCCATCTCAAAAAAAAAAAAAAATAACTCCCGGGCCTTTATAAATTATTGCCATAAACTGAAAACAACCTCCAACCTCCCACCCCTGTAATTCTCATCTGTTGTCTTACTAGAACAGTTATTTCTCTGATAATAACATTATAACTGATATCACCATCTTCTCAAGATGTAAAATACTTGTAAAAACTTCTCTGTCATTCAGAAAATAATTATTGGCACTTTTCTTCTCTCTCGTGTGCATGATGGAACAATAAAAAGCGTATGGCTTTGCTAGAGCTATTATTTAACAAACAATCTGAGAGTCTGTTTCATTTAAATTAATAGGCTCAAGGCTCACAGTATCCATTCCACTGCCTGTTTATTGTCATGCTGTTTCTAGGCTGTGCTCTAAAGACAGGCACCCAGTCTCCTTGTTCTTTGTATATCTCCAGTGCCTGGCTGAAGGGTGGCAAATAGGTGGCCTGGAGTTGGTATTCTGTTCCCTTGTCCCTGGGCAGCCAGCGATGCTCCTTCCTAAACTCCCCCTGAACTCCCGTTTAGCATCAGAACCCTACTGGACACAGTGCCTGAGACAGCTGATACCAAACCGGGTGGAACCGGCACATCAAATAAAACCTATTTGCCGGGTGCGGTGGCTCACGCCTGTAATCCCAGCACTTTGGGAGGCTGAGGCAGGCGGATCATGAGATCAGGCATTCGAGACCAGCCTGGCCAACATGGTGAAACCCGTTCTCTACTAAAAATGCAAAAAAAATTTAGCTGGGTGTGGTGGCATGTGCCTGTGATCCCAGCTACTCAGGAGGCTGAGTCAGGAGAATTGCTTGAACCCGGGAGGCAGAGATTACAGTGAACCGAGATCTCGCCACTGCACTCCAGCCTGGGCAACAGAGAAAGACTACGTCTCAAAACAAACAAACAAAACCCACTTGCCATCCCTGGGTGTCCCAGCACTCAATCAGGAAGTGTGAGATGAAGAATGAGTGAAGAATGAAGTCCTGGGACTTGGGGGAGAGGACTTTCCTGCCTCGTCCCAATCCAGTCTGGCTGCCCCAGGCCCAGGGGCTCCCTGCCCTCCCGGCTGTCCGAGAGTGTACCTCATGTGAGCTACGCAGGTCCTCCAGGGCTCTCCCACCCTTGATCTGCACCACTCCCAGCTTCACCCAGATCTGGGGCTGCTGATGGGTCGCCCGCCTGCCCTCTGCAGGAGTTCAAGGCCTGCCTCTGATGCACCTCTCTGGGCCCATGGGCTCTGGAATGGTAGGGAGTCTGCCTGCCAGTCTCCTGAGACCCTACCCCAGCAGCCAAACACTGAGTCCCGGGTGGCCGCCCCCATCTCCCCCCCGACCCCATCACCAGATCCTGGGAGCTGGAATTTGGAGGTTAACCTTCCCAGGGGCTGTGGGGCAACCATGGGTGCAACTAAGAGCCCAGGAGGTATAAGGAGGGGCATGGGGCAGGACTACAGGAGGTGACAGGGGAAGGGCCCAGTTCTTGGTTACTTTGTGTGGCAACACAGACAGCAAGGCAGAATTCCCAGGGGGAGACTCACCCCTTGGGGAGCTGGTGGTTCTGGCTCAGGGAGTCCCTGTCCTGCGGTAGAAGGTGCAGCCTAGAATTCTAGAAGAGTCAGGAGCACCCTAGTCCACAGGGCTCCATCCCCTAGTGTGGCAGGTGGCCTCTATGATGGCCCCTAAATGATCCCTGCCTCCTGGAATTCATGTCCTCTGTGACCCCCCCTTCCCCTCCACACGAAGAAGCTTGGAGAGAGATCCCTCCTGCCTCATTGAGCCTCAGATGAGACCACAGTTCTTGCCAGCAACGTCGGCTGGACCCTTCCTAAGGTGCACCACTAACACCCACTCCTGCTACAGCTGAGGGTGACTTGGCCCAGAGAGGGCCACCAACCTGCCCAAAGTGACTCAGCTGGTGGCTGAGCCAGCACTGGGACACACATTCCCAGTTCCCAGCTCTGTTCTGGGCCTAGTCACCACAGCGCCTCCCTCCTGGGGGCTCAGCCCAGCTGCAGCCCTGGAGGGAGGGGGCCAGCAGCTGGGGCTGTCAGTGCCTGTGTCTCAGGGGCACCCTCGGAGTCAGTGCCTTTGCCCTCTGGGGCCCTACCAGGCCCCTTTCCCCCGCCACGCTGCGGTCACATGGAAAGGCTTCCAGGTATCACCGCACAGGTGATTTGACCAAGACAGTCGTTAACTGTGGAACGAGAATAACGGGCCTGCCTGGAGAGAGCAGACCCTGTGTGCCAGGTGTGGCCCCACGCGTCCACTGCTCCTCCTGGTAGCCCTTGGAGAAGATCTCTTCTTGAGGTCATTTTCTGGCTGAGAGGAAAAGTAGACTCAGAGCCCACAGGGGGCGCCAGTATGGAGATTTGAACCCAGCCCTGGCTCCAAAACCCTGCCCCTTCTGCTTGCCCTCACCACAGCGAGGCCTCAGTGTCCCTAGAACCTCTGTCCCCGCCATGCCCCCTCACCCACTCACCAGCTGCTCAGGGTCCCCACCCATGCTACCACCTGGCTGGCAGCACGGGCTCCATGCATGGTGGGCCTGGCCCCTGGGACAGAGGAACTGGGCCTCAGATGGCCAGAAGAGGCCCAGCCCCATGCCAGTCAGCAGTTCCAAGTCCCACAGGAGCTGCAGGGAGATGAGGTGCCAGGGAGTGAGGGGCACCCACCTTGGCCCCTGGCCAGCCCCTACCTGCTCCTGGGCCCGCCGGCTCCGCTCCATCTGCAGCAGCACAGGGGGCAGCTCCAGGCCCAGGGGACAGCCACGGCCCTTTTGCACCTGGAGGGGCAAGGTGGCGTCAGGTCCCCGCCTGTCCCCTTCCTTCTGAGGCAGTGCCCCTCCCTCACCTGCTGAATTGCAGCCTGGAGCTGGCCTGGGCCTGCAGGGCACTGGAAGAGCTACTGGTACAAAGCCAAGGCCTGCCTGGGGCTGCAGGGGAGCCCCGAGCCCCCTGGGGGGGGGGCTGCCTGGGCCATGGGAGCCTGGAGGGAGACGGAGGACAGGCAGCCAGAAACCAGGAGCAAGGAGGGATAAAGGCTCCAATCTCAATAACGCAGGGCCTGATACCTGAACCCCAGCTGGAATGCAGCCAAGCCTCATAGACTCTGACCTGCCTCTGAGATGGCTTTTGTGGCCCTAGGGTGGCAGTGTGGAGTGAGCAGTGTGGCCCTGAGAGAGGGAGGTGTACGCATATGCTTGTTTACAGCAAACCGCAGTGAGCATTTGTTTGACATATACTGTACATGTGCATATTTGCACATCGGCCTCACAGCTGCATTATTTGCACATCGGCCTCACAGCTGCATTATTTGCCCAATATGGGTAGCGACGGCAGCTGCTACCAACAGTTTGGCTTGTGCCAGGATGAAGACGTGTCGTCCGTGTAATCCTTTCTCGTAGCAACTCTATGAAGTAGGCTCTATTATTATTCCCACTTTATAGGTAAGAAGACTGACTCAGAAATTAACTTGTCTTTGGGAGGCCGAGGCGGGAAAATCATGAGGTCAGGAGTTCAAGAACAGCCTGGCCAACATGGCAAAACCCTGTCTCTATTAAAAACACAAAAAATTGGCCGGGCATGGTGGTGCGTGCCTGTAATCCCAGCTACTCCAGAGGCTGAAGCAGGAGATGCTTGAATTCAGGAGGTGGAGGTTGCAGTGAGCCGAGATTGCGCCACTGCACTCCAGCCTGGATGACAGAGTGAGATTCCGTCTCAAAAAGAAGAAAGAGAGAAAGAGAGAGAGAGAGAAAGAGAGAACAAAAAGAAAGAAAAAGAAAAAGAAAGAAAAGAAGAAAGAAGAAAAGAAAGAAAGAGAAAGAAAGGAAGAAAAAGAAAGAGAAAGAGAGAAAGAAAGAGAAACTTGTCCTAGGTCAAGTGTGTTAAGTGTGGTGGCTCACATCTGTAATCCCAGCACTTTGGGAGGTTGAGGTGGGAGGATGGCTTGAGCCCAGGAATTTGAGACCAGCCTGGGTGATATAGCAAGACCCTAACTCTACAAAAAAAACCCAGGCGTGGTAGCATGCACCTGTAGTCACAGATACTTGGGAGGCTGAGATGAGAGGATTAATTGAGCCTGGGAGGTCAAGGCTGCAGGGAGCTGTGATCATGCCACTGCAGTCTAGCCTGAGCAACAGAGCAAGACCCTGTCTCAAAAAAAAAAAAAAAAAAAAAAAGGAATAACTGGTCCTAACATGCTGCAATGCTTTTTCTTCTGGAGCTGGATGGACGTCATACCCTCTAGGAAAACACGATCTTGGGAGCCCATGCTGTCCATCAGCAAGAGGCGAGTGGTAAGAGGCCCTGCCCTGGCGAGCACTGCCCACATGCTTGTCCGTGCGGCCCACCCAGTAAGTGCTGTCCGTGGGTCACTGTTCATTCCTCGACATATACCAGATGCTTGCTGTTATCGTCATCATCTCACAGATGAATAGACAGGTCATCTAAGTTATCTAATCAGGAGAAGGGCTGAGTGCAGGAGCTCTGCCCTCTTTACCTCCTTCCCTGTCATGAGCAGATCTGCCTGCCCGCTACTTTGTCCCATTCCACGAGAGAGTGGAGCAGACCCTCCTCTTGGCAAGAAGAAAGAACAGTCCATGAGAGAGCAAGTGGGCTGAGTGGCCTTCATTTCAACCCAGCACTCTCCTGAGTCCTTGCCCGAGCACAAAGCCCTTCACCCCTGTTGGAATATCAGGGCCCCAGCAATGAAGTTGGAGTCCCCTGACCTCATGACCAAGGTCCCTGAAACACCAAGGTCACAGAGCTGGTAGGTGGCAAAGAAAACTCGAACTCTGGCCTTTTTCTATCTTAAAACTCATGTTCTGTCCCTACGGTGTTGTCTTCACACACTGCCTGTCTACTGCCCACAGGTTTGCCTGGGGTGGGCGTGGTTGTGAAGACAGGCAGGAATACATTGCACATGTTTGTCTGGGTTTCTGAGGGATGTGTGTTTCTGTGTGTGTTTCTGTGTGTGTTTCTGTGTATGTTTCTGTGTGTGTTTCTGTGTGTTTCTGTCTAGGTTGGTGTTTCTGTGTGTGTTTGTGTTTCTGTGTGTACGCACAGACACAGTCCATATTGCATTGCGGTCTATTGCTTCCCCTGTTCCTCACCCCAGGCATCGGGTCCCGGTGTCACTAGCTCTCAGAGTGGCCCAGAAGGTGCTTGCACACTCAGCACCCCCAAGCCACAAGGAAAGGGGAGGCCATTCTCTGATGAGGCCCCTTCTCCGTGGTTCCTCAGCCCCTGCAGGATCCCACATGGATCCACAGAGTACCACATGGGGCCATGGGCCATGCCCGCTACACAGAATGAGCACAGGACACCCGGATCCTCTTCTGCCTGCTGCAGGGTTTCTCAGACAGCACCAGGGAGTGGCTGGGTGGGGCAGCCCAGGCATGCAGGTGCAAGGAGTGAGCATGGCGCTGTGATTCTGGGGCCACTGATCACTGGACCGCATGTTCCCAGCAGCCCAGCCTCTGTCCCAGCACCAGAAGGAAACACACATACACACACACACACACACACACACACAAGGAAGCCTTCGGCAGGCCTGGAGTTTACTGCTTGTGACTCAATACAGCGGGGGTCTTTGCAGGGCAAGGGCCCAGGCTCCAGTGTCCAGGCAGGCATTCTCTCCGCAGCCCTGGTCGGGATGGGAGCTGCTTGCCAAGGGGAGACTCCAGGCCTGGTGAACCCTGGTCAGGCATTGTCCTGGCTCAGGGTGTCACCCGGGGCTCCCAGCTGGGACTGGGCGGAGCACCGAGTGGCTGGTCTCCAGTGAGCAGGATTTGGGGGCAGGCCTCGGGTGGGATGCAGTGGGCCTCATGCTCCACCAGGCCTGCCGGGCACTGGCAACCGGGCACGCAGGGCCTCACGCAGTGGGCTGCCAGCTCCCTCAGGGGGATATGCTGATTGAAGCAGGTGCGGGGACAGGGCGGGCCGCACTCGTCGAATACGAAGCCACGGTCCATGGGGCAGCCCACCACTGCAGGGGGAGTGGGAGGCGGGGTCACCGAGGCACCTGTAACTGCCCCAGTCGCATGTGTACCCCTGCAAGACTCGCCATACCCTCCTGGTCTCGTTCTGAGCCCTCCAGGCTGCCCTTCTTCTCTGTGCTGACCCTCCCCCCACCCTGCAGTGGGCATCACCCCCTCACCGCACAGTGTGGGGCCTCGCCAGGTAGGTGTTACTCCTGCCTGGCGACAGTGACTGGCGTAGGCTTCCAGGGCATCACAGAGGCAGGCATCAGCGGAGGGGCCAGGGCCACAGGCACACAGGTCATATACACAGGCGGCAAAGAAGGGCTCTGGTGGCACCACAGCATGGCAGCGACTGAATGGGGAGGACTTCAGCACCCCACACCGGGCATTGGCCTCACGCCTGACACGGTAGCCTGCTGCCCGGCATGGATCCACCTCTTGGCCTGTAGAACAGGGCTGGCCAGGCCCCATCCCCTCTGAGACCTGGGTAGGGAGAGCAGCCCTGACGTGACAGTGCCAGTGGCAGCTGACCTCTGCATGCCACGCTCTTCAAAGCACTTCCCACCCAGTCATCTGCTTTAGTCCCCCAAACCTCCCTAAAAGAACAGCAAAGGATGAGCACTGCCTACCTTCTTTTGTTCCCATTTTACAGATGGACAGACCAAGGCCCAGAGTAGGTCAGCACTTGTCCAAGGTCATATAGCCAGTGAATGGCAAAGCAGGACTTTGTGACAGTTCAGGTGACAGGCCTCTTTTAACAAGCGCCCTACCTCTCCGGGACCAAGACAGGCAAGAAGCCCCCACACCTCCCTGAAAGCCCAAAAGCCCATCTTGTACAACTTTGCCCTCCCTCCCTCGATTTCCATGCCAGAGGGTTGCTCTGAGACTCATGCTCAGCTCCGCCTCCCCCAACTCCCATCCCTGGTTCCTGTGCCACTAACCTGCCAGCTGTTCCCAAACGCAGCCTCTGTGGGCAGGAGCCGCCCCTCAGGGCCCTGCAGATCATCCTGGGCAAAGCCGTTGAAGTTCCCACAGAGTCCACAAGTCCGGCCCTGGTAGGAGCCAGGTACGCTCACCTCCACCTGGGACTGCCCGTCCCACAGCACCTGTGTGGAGAGGCCTGGGACTGAGGAGCAGGGGACAGGGGCCTCCAGAAGCCCGGGGTCCACCATGGCCCCAGGCACTGTGTTCAGCAAAGCCAGTGCTGCAAGGGACGAGAATGGACAGGTGGAGGCTTCCCTTGGAAGAAACACTACCAAGGCCAAGGCCAAGTGGACGCATGTTGTGCCAGCCCGGGGCACAGACAGGTGCCAGGAGGAGCTGCCCACAGCTCCTGCACAAGGGCACCTTCTCCCGCTGCCATCCCTGAACTGGGCCCCAGGTGAAATGCAACCCCCTTCCAGGGATTCACTTTCTCATGGGCATCGGGCCTTGCAGAGGTCAAGCAGTTAGAGCTCGGATCAGAAGTGTACACAGCCTTATTCTATGAATTTACAAGTTGTGTTTCCTGCTGGGGGGGAGGGGGCGAATTACTCTCCCACTTGAGAGTTGGAAGGAACCTGAGACAGCCCCCAGGAGACTTTAGCTGAGATCCTCCCCACTGCCACTGACCCTTCCCCTTCCCCACTTTACAGATGAGAAATCTGAGGCCCAGAGAAGGCTGGGGGCGGCTTAAGAGGCTGAGCCAAGATTAGAAATCAGGCTGAGAACTCAGAACTCCCCTGACTGCCCGGGAGATCTCCGACCCTGTTCTACCTCCCCTCACACCCCTGCACCCCACTCCTTGCCTGTTTGGCCAGAAGGTAGCTGGTGTCCCCACTCCCTCTACAGATGCAGAAGCCTAAACAGGGCTGAAGCTCTCAGGCAGGCAGACCACCCAGAGTGCCCTGGAGCCGCACCTGGAGCCCCAGCTGGGCATGCAGGATCACGGTGCGGCCTCGAAGCTCCACGTACAGCAGCGGCTCCTGCAGGAAGGGCAAGGCCACCGGGCGCCCATCCACCTGGAGGAGAAGAGGGGTGGGAGGAGGGGTGAAGTCGAGGCACAAGGGTGGACAGCACGGGACCCACCTTCCTCCGCTCTCTCGGCTTTGCTCACCGTGACCGCCCCACCCTGCAGCAGCTGCACAGCCAAGTCTCCCAGCAGCACTGCCACCTCCTGGGTCCAGGCCACGCCGCGCCGGCCCCGGTCATCATTGGTCACATGCACACTGTGGGCAGGAAAGTCCCAGGTGCCCATGGTCAGCAGGGCTGGGTGTAGGGGTCAGGGGAAGAGAGAGGGGGATGCGCACCTGAAGTCCCCGCCGTGGCAGTCCTTGGCCAGCACATAGCTGCAACTGCCCTGGAAGTGCAGCAGGCGGCCGTCGAAGGTGCGGTAATGGGGGTCTCCGAAGGCCATGCAGGAAGCGGGCCGAGGCAGGCAGTGGGGGCAGCAGCTGCCAGGACTCAGGGCAGGGGCCTTGTCCTGCATTCAGCCCCAGATGCTGTCAGACACCCCGCACTCCCCGCCATACCCCTTGAAGACCCTCCCAGAAAACCAAGCATCTCCCAGGAGTCTCCAGGGAGCTCCAGGACTCTGGCCCCCAAACTCCCTGCAAGCAAGGTCAGGGCACCACTTCGTGGCTGCAGTGGGAACAGCACTGTCCCCAGCTCCTGTCTGGCTGCAGGAGTCCAGCCTCCCTCTCTTATGCCTGGTCACACCAGGATGTCGGTACCATGTCTCCCCACCCTGTCCCCCACCACCTTAGATTGCGTACTCACGGGGCCACATGAGAGCAGCGAGCAGCGCTGGCTCTGGCAATGCACGGTGCCCGCCACGCAGGAGCAGCTGGTGCAAGCGTCCACGGTCCAGTGCTCTCCAGAGGCCACCTCATGGCCCTGGTGCACACAGGACTGGGTGGGAGCTGAAGGGATAGGAGCTGGGAGGGTCAGCTGCCCCTCCCACACACCCAGAGGGTCTGGCTTACCCCTCCCCCATCATCCTGGCCGTGCACCTTGGCATCGCTCACAGCAGCTGCCAGCCTGGGGCACCTTCGCCCAGCCATGGGGGCAGGAAAGCGCCTGGCACTCCTCAAGGTGGCACTCCACATGGCCCCGCTGAGGACAGACATCACTGTTCTGAGGTTTCCCACAGGGCAACAGTCCCTGGCCTCATGCTTCTGGGGGCCTCTGGGCATGGCTTCTGCCTGCCCCTCCCACAATACACTCTTCATAGTTCAAGTGGGCAATGAAATCCAGCCTTTGGCTCTGTGACCTGACGCAGGGATGCCCCTGCCCCTTAAAGACCCCATATTTGCAGGGCATGGTGGCTCATGCCTGTAATCCCAGCACTTTGGGAGGCCAAGGAGGGTGGATCACGAGGTCAAGAGATCAAGACCATCCTGGCCAACATCACCATGTCTCTACTAAACTCTATCTCTACTAAAAATACCAAAAAATTAGCTGGGTGTGGTGGCAAATGCTTGTAGTCCCAGCTACTCTGGAGGCTAAGGAGGAGAATCGCTTGAACCCAGGAGGCGGAGGTTGCAGTGAGCTGAGATCGTGCCACTGCACTCCAGCCTGGCAAAGAGCAAGACTCCATCTCAAAAAAAAAAAAAAAAAAGACCTCATATTTGCTGGTGGAGTGTCGGAGTGTTGGACACTCCTCCCTTTACCATCTTCGAGGTCCTCCACCCTCCCAGCCCCACCCCTGCTCACAGAGCACGTGCAGACAATGCAGGCATTGCTGGGGTCCTGCCAGCTCTCTCCATCTGCCATTCTCCGGCCCTCGGCCTCCACCACACATTCTGAGGAGGGAGACATGGGATGGGCAACCACTGTTCCACCAGACGCATCCTCCCTCCCCGGAGCTCACCCTGCGTTTCATGGCAGGAAAGCACCCCCTCCATTTCCCTAGCACCCTGATAGTGTTGATTTCTTCAGTCAATATCCAGGGAGCCTATTAGACATCAGGCCTCGCATTGGTGCTTGGTATGTCTCTAGGGTCCTAGTAGCCCAAACAGCCAGAGGCTGGAACCCTGCTCTAGGCCAGCTGCCCAGTCAGCAGTGCAATGCCCTCTTAGTGGGCCTGGGGTTCCGAGCCCCTGACAGGCATCATGCCAGGCATTGAGAATCCAGGCTTCATCCTAGCTTCCCCTGCCTAATGGGTCTCCTCCACCTCAAGGAACAGCCCCACTCTGTTTCTAGAGAGGAATGACCCCTGCATTCTTTCTTTTCTTTCTTTTTTTTTTTTTGTGGGGGGGACTGAGTCTCACTCTGTCGCCCAGGCTGGAGTGCAGTGGCATGATCTCGGCTCACTGCAACCTCTGCTTCCCGGGTTCAAGCAATTCTCCTGCCTTAGCCTACCAAGATGCTGGGATTACAGGTACATACCACCATGCCCTGCTAATTTTTTGTATTTTTAGTAGAGATGGGGTTTCACCATGTTAGCCAGGATGGTCTCGATCTCCTGACCTCAGGTGATCCGCCCGCCTCGGCCTCCCAAAGTGCTGGGATTACAGGAGTGAGCCACCGCACCCAGCCTACCCTGAATTCTTTCTTAAAAATCAAGTACAAGCCCTGGGCTGCCCACTTGGCCCATGAATGCCTCCCCTTCCTGTCTTCCCCCTGGGCTCCTCTCTGAGGGTGGAGACCAAGGCTGGGCACTTACCCTGGCACACGGGGCAGCAGCTCCCAGGGGGGAGTGTGGCGCTCTGAGAAGGGACAGCTGAGCTCAGGACAGGCCTGGTGAATGCAGAGCCAGGTCAGGTCCTGCCCATGAAACACAAGAGGCAGAGAATGAACGGCAGATCTCAGGGAACTGGCGGAGGAGTCGGGCGTAGGCAGGATGTGACAGTCAGGACAAGCAGGGGAATTTCAGGGTAAGTGGAGAGCCCCAGAGCCACTGAGGGAGAGGAGTGGCAGCCACGGCCCACAGGGAAAGCAGAAGAGGGGCTCTGTGATCCCCAAGGCAGGAGGGCTCACCTGGCACTGGCATGTGTAGCAGGGTTCTGGTGGGGCCAGCTCAGATCCCAGCAGGCCCTCTGAACAGTTATTCAAAGCCTCTGTGAAGACAAGAACCCAGAGTGGGGGACAGAAAGAGGGGCACAGGGCTGGAAATCCCAGCTGTCCCCACGCACCATGTCCCCAGACTTCTAACTAGAACTCCTGGGCATACCCATATCCCCAGCACCTTGACTCCAAGGAGGATAAGTCCTCTCTTTCTCTTTAGTTCAGTCAAATCTACACCTTTTTTTTTTTTTTTTTTTCCAGACGGAGTCTCGTCTCTATCACCCAGGCTGGAGTGCAGTGTCATACTCTGGGCTCATTGCAACCTCCACCTCCTGGGTTCAAGTGACTCTCCTGCCTCAGCCTCCTGAGTAGCTGGGATTACAGGTGCCCACCATCATGCCCAGCTAATTTTTGTATTTTTAGTAGAGACGGGATTTCACCATGTTGGTCAGGCTGGTCTCCAACTCCTGACCTCATGATCCGCCAGTCCCGGCTTCCCAAAGTGCTGGGATTACAGCGTGAGCCACTGCACCTGGCCCAATTTACATGTTTTAAAAGAAACTTTGCTAGGCTATTATGTGGGGTCAGGTGGGGGTGCAAGGTGACTGGAAACACACCAAGGGTGGCTTCTTAGCCTGAGGTCACTAAGAACGGCCAGCCTGAGCACCTGCTCTCCCTCCGGCTATCTGTAATACAGTGTGGCTACAACAGCGCAGGGAAGCGCACAGCCAGGCGTCCCAGGATGGAATCCTGATGCCAGCGCTCAGTGCCTGTGCTCATTAGGTTAGATTAATCCACCTCTCTGAGCCTCAGTTTCTTAATATGTAAAAAGAGAGTAATAATACTTCCCTCACCGGGTAACTGAAAACAAAGTGAGAGACTTTATTAAGAGCGCCAAGTACAGCGTGTGGCATGCAGTAGGTGCTTAATAAATGTTAGTCTCTTCTCTTCCCCTGAAGCACCCCCTAGCAACTGTTGATCAGAGCAGCACTCCCCGCTGGATGGCAGGGATGGCTGCACAGCATTACAAACGTAATTAATACCACAAACTGTACACTTAAAAATGGTGAGGATGGTACATTTTACCACCATAAAAAAAAAAGAAAAAGAAAACCTGGGCCTCGTGGCTCACACCTGTAATCCCAGCACTTTGGGAGGCTGAGGCGGGTGGATCACCTGAGGTCAGGAGTTTGAGACCAGCCTGGCCAACATGGTAAAACCCCATCTCTACTAAAAATACAAAGGTAGCCAGATGTGGTGGTGCATGCTTGTGATCCCAGCTACTCAGGAGGCTGAGGCAGGAGAATCCTTTGAATCCAGAGGTTGCGGTGAGCCTAGATCGCACCACCGCACTCCAGCCTGGAGACAAAGCGAGACTCTGTCTCAAAAACTGAAAACAAAAACAAAAACAAAACAAAAAAACAAATTGGAGAAAATAGGAAGATTATCATAATTAAAAGTCTGTTTTTTCTGTGTAAGGATAATGTTAGCCTAAGGATAATGTTAACTGCAAAGGTAGGTTATTATTTCACTGATATGCTTGGTCCTAGTCCTCACGTCTCAGCACAAATGTTGCTCTGCAGCGCCACCTGCTGGCCAAATGCTCCACAAACTGCACCCACAGTTGTGGAGAGGCAAGGGTCCTGCCAGCTTCCCCAGCTTCCCCAGCTTCCCCAGCTTCCCCAGCTTCCCCAGCTCCCCGCTCGCTAGCCAGGCATGGGGTTCCAGAACAGTCCACTGGTGTCAGGAAAAATGAGGGGCTGGGACTGGGGAGGAAGGCCGGCAGGGGGTGGCAGCCTTACCCTCATATCTACCCCCACATCCCTGGACTCACGGGCACAGGTGGGACAGCACTGCTGCGGCCCAGGAGGCAGGATCTGGCTGGGGGGGGGGCAGCCCACCAGGCTGGGGCACTGCCGCCGGTGACAGCGAAGGCTGGGAGGCCCCTCAGGCTGTGACTACAAGAATGAGAGAGCAGTGGTGGGTTCTGGGCCAGGAAAACCCAGAGCTGCCTTGGCGGGGACTTCCCACCCCCCTACACACTGGCTGCAGCCTCTCTCAGGCTCTGAACTCAAGGCTGAAGAGGGACTTGGTGTCCCCTAGATGTGCTCCTCACCCCATTCCCTAGTGTCTGAGATGCCTCCTTCTCTTTTCAGTCACTTGGGTCTGAGTCCTCATGTGACCTCTGATCCTCCTGCAGGCTCATGCCATCCTCCTCCCCACCCCCATGGCTTAGTCCCCCGATTTGTGATGTCATTTGCCTGCTCCAAGCCCTTCCATGGCCTTACAAACAGAATCTCCACAATATGACCCCCAGCCCCATCCCAGGTGGCTCCCCGGCCATATGCCCCGCACCGCAGCCCGGGGGCCACCCATGGCCTCCCGAACACTTGGAACCTGGGCTCCTTGTCTAAACCCAGACCCAGATGATGATGATGAATGGGGTGTGGTTAGAAAGAAGGGCCCTGTTAGCCCCAGGCCTGCCTCGCCTCCTGGCCGCAGGGATACGCTCGTCTGGTCCCCAGAGTGCCCGCTCCATGCAGTGTCCAGCTTGGCTGGGCCTCACACTCCCCACCCCGTGAAGCACCCCAGGCCCTCCACTGTGCCCTCACTTACCTCGCAGATGCACACTTCACAGGGATCTGCCCCAGGCTGGAAGCTCTCCCCGGGCTCGTACTTCAGGCCCTCATGCTCACAGTCTTCAAGGTGGGGGTGAGAGTAGAATGAGACCAGGGGGGCTGACAGCGAGGCCGGGGTGGAGTCCTCTGTCTCCAGCCTCCCCAGACCCCAGGCGTGGGGTGTGCCCAAGAACAGAGGCCGCATCTCTAGCTGCCTGTCTCTGCCACCCGGCCCAGCAGAGACAGAGGTGTGGGCCCAGGGCTCCCTCCTCGACTTTCCCTCCCACCCCAGGCTTCCAGTACCAGAGCATCGAGGGCAGCAGTCGTGGGGCCCCTGGTGGGGTTGGGCACAGGAGCTGATGCACTGGATGCGTGCACAGGTGATGACACCCTCGTGACACACGCAGGAGGAGCAGGGACTGTCGGGAGGCACCCAGCTACTGCCTTCAGGGTGCTCTTCCCCATGAGCCAGGCAGCCTGCGGTGCAAGGTGGGCAGGGATGAGCTTGGGGGCTGAGATCTGGACATCTTCTCTTGGTCTCCAACCCTCAGTGACCAGCTAGGCATGTGGTACCAGGAGGGGGTCTGCAGGGATGTGGCGGGAAGGTGGGATGGGGCAGGGCTCCTGGCTATTGTGGAGGGTTCAGAACACCTGGGTTCTAATCCTGTTCTGTTCCTGCCTGCTCTCGAGACCAAGCTCCAGGCAGCAGGCACTGCCCAGTACAGCCTGCACCAGCCACAGTACCTGGCATGCAGCAGATGTATTGTAAATGCATGTGAACCAGATGAATGGCTCTATGGCTAACCATCTAACCATGTGCCCAACGTAACTCAATCTCTCTGTGCCTCAGTCTCCTCATCTGTTAAATGGGGATTTCCTCAGTCCTGCCTCCCTCCCAGAGCAAGTGAAATGCCATGACAGTTCTGTGGTTCTGTAGAAACACCAGGCTGGGCTGTGTGTGGGGTGAGGGGGCAGCGGGCAGGCTAACAAAGGCTCATGTTCAGAGCCAGATGGTCCCGATGCCCATCCTGACTCTGCAGCCACCTTCTTTTTTTTTTTTTTTGGAGATGGAGTCTCGTTCTCATATGCAGGTTGGAGTGCAGTGGCAGGATCTTGGCTCACTGCAACCTCCACCTCCCAGGTTCGAGAGATTCTCTTTCCTTAGCCTCCCAAGTAGCTGGGATCATAGGCATGTGCCACTATATCCAGCTAATTTTTGTATTTTTGGTAGAGATAGAATTTCACCATGTTGGCCAGGCTGGTCTTGAACTCCTGACCTAAGGTGATCCACCCACCTTGGCCTCCCAAAGTGCTAGGATTACAGGCATGAGCCACTGCGCCCGGCCACCTGCCACCTTCTCTACCCTTCTGTACCTCCACTTTCTCATCGGTGAAATAGGAGGAAGAGAGTACTTATCTGGTAAGTTGTTGTGCTGATTAAATGAGATAATACAGGTAAAGTGCTCAGGGCCTGGCTCACGCTACCTGCTCACTAAATGTCAGGTATCTTGATGATAGTGGTGATGATGATGATGATGAATGGGGTGTGGTTAGAAAGAGGGCAGCTTTTTATTTTATTTTTAGACAGAGTCTTCTTTGTTTCGCAGGCTGAAATGCAGTGGTGCAAATGTAGCTCACTGCAGCCTCAAACTCCTGGGCTCAAGTGATCTTCCCACCTTGGCCTCCCAAAGTGCTGGGGTTGCAAGTGTGAGCCGCTACACCCCGCCCAAGAAAGGCAGCTTTGAGGGGAACTCTAACCAACACCTGGAAGGGGGATGGTCTGGGTAGGCCAGGACAGGAAGAGGCAGGAGAAGCCGAAGGTGGCAAGGGTGTGCAAGGGCCAGTTGTGGGGGGGGCAGGGAGATGGGAGAAGAACTGGCTGAGGGTAGGGAGGTGGGGGTGGACACAGGGACTCTGGGCCAAGCGGCTGAAGCCAGGGGTAGGGCTGGGGCTGGCTATACCTCTGCAGCGAGGGCAGCAGCTCCCCTGCTCGGTGACCTGGAGCTGGCAGGGAAGGGGTGGGCACCGCAGCCGCACACAGCTGACCTGGCCAGCCTGTAGGAGATGCAGGGACACTGGCTTGCTGCCAAGGCTGGGGCCCAAAGGCGACATGGTCCAGCTGCCACTCCATGCCCCCATCTCCTGCCATACCTGACAGCGACACCGCTCACAGCTGCCTGCTGGTCCCTCAAACTCCTCCCCATCCTGGTGCTCCCGACCCTGAGTGACGCAGCCTGTGGGGGACACACCTCCTGGGTGGGGGGCCTGTACCACCCTGCTCTGTTCGGCCCAACCTTAGGCTTGGCATGAAGGAATGGGGGAGGGAGAGATGGGGAAGGGCATGGGGTCGGGCACGGGGAAGGCAGCTCACTGTGGCAAATGGGGCAGAAGCAGGGGCCTGGAGAGGGGTGGGGGCAGAGAGCGGGGGGGGGCATGGCTTCTTCTGGCAGCGCATGGAACCTTCCTGGGGGGAGAGAGACCCATCACACCCTCAACTGGACTGCACGTTTCCCCAGGGCTGGAGCCTCTACTGAGCCTGCAGGGGCCCAAGCCCCCTCCCTTGGCATGGGAGACCTGAGCCCAGTCCTGTCCCATGAGATGTCAAGGCACAGTGTACCCCTTGCCACCTGAGTGGAGGAGATGGCCTCTTCCTGGCCAGAGAGGAGGATCAAGGGGAGGAAAGGTTACCAAGGTCCCAAAGGGACCACCTCACCTGGCAGGTGCAGAGGGAGCAGGTGGGGTCCAGTGGGTCAGGAAGGGTCTCTCCAGAGGCAGCAGTGACACCATGGTAGAAGCATCCTGGCAGAGCGAGGAGTGCAACAGAACAGCTGCCATCAACAGAACAACAGACACACAGCCCCTCCCCAACATACACACCCACGCCCACATACACACACAGCCACATACACACACACACAGACACACACAGTAGTGGGGGAGTGCAACAGAACAGCTGCCATCAACAGAACAACAGACACACAGCCCCTCCCCCCACATACACACCCACACCCACATACACACAAAGTCACATACACACACACACACACAGCAGTGGGGAGTGCAACAGAACAGCTGCCATCAACAGAACCTCCATTGTCACACACACACATAGTCCCTCCCCCCCCAACACAGCCACACACACCACATACACATGCACACCCATATACACACACACACACACCCCCCACACCTACATACACAGCATGCACAGACACCCACACACAGCCACACAAACACACACCTACACACACCCACACTCCCACACACACATACACACATCCATATACTCACACACCCACAAACCCACATACACAGAAGCGCACATAAACTCACACGCAGACACCACATACACACACCCCCACACACATACCCACATACACAGACACAAATACAGACACACACACACACACAACCATACACACACACACACAGGGACACACACACATACACACAGAGCAACACACACATACACACAGCTACACAAACACACACACACACACATGGCCACACACACACAGACACATATAGCCACACACATACAGACACACACACGTACACAGACAGACACACAGACACACACACATGCACATACACACATGGCCACGCACATAGAGCAACATACACGTACACATACACAGTCACACACAGATACAGCCAAACACACACAGAGTGACACACACAGGTACAAACACAGCCAGATACACACGTGCACACACAGCCACACACACAGCCACACACACAACCACACATACAGCATGAGCCACACACTCATGCATACACACAGACACAGCCACTCACACACACACACACACACACACAGCCCTGCCTGGGACCTCTATCATGGGTGAGGGAGTTGGAGAGTGAGAGAATAGTAGGCAGTGGAAGGGCTGGGAAGAGAGCCGGGGTGGGTGAGAGGCACCTGGGGGAAGCCTGGGCGAGAGTGCCTGCATGGGTCTGTCTCAAGGGAGGGCTGATGTGGGAGGCTTGGCCCCTGGGAGCCCCAGCAGGGGGAATGGAAGGGCAGGTGTGGCCCTACCCTGGCAGGTTGGGCAGCAGTGCCCAGATGGGATGAGCGGGTGGCTGCAGCCCAGAGGCTCACAGGGCAGGCGGCCGCAGGTCACGAAGCCTCCAAGGCAGGTACACCGGTGGCAGGGTTCTCGGGGATCCGGGAACTCCTGATTACTCAGGTAGGACTCCCCCAGGTACTCACAGCCTTTCAGAGATGAGACAGAGAGGCCGAGGGGGAGGGATAGAAAGGGATAAGAGTCACAGGCTCTGAGCTTGGGCCTGGGGGGCATCCAAGATCTCAAAGATCTAGCATGGGGGGGGCGGGGTCACAGTCCAAGCCCAAAGTAGTTGTGAGGGAGGGGCAAACTTTCTCCCCTCTAACCGGCAATAAACTTTCCTGTTTAACCTGTAGAAAAACACCCATAAAGAATCTGCTGCCCTGGGGTTAAACACTCAGCAGATCATTGCCAGAGGCAGCAGTTTCTCAACCAGGAGAGCCAGGAGTAGCCCCAGCTGACTCAGGTGGTGCGGACCCAAGGTAGGGCCTTTCCTATGCTCTTCCAAGCCCTCTGATGAATCCAGGAGGGGGTGGGGTCCCTGGGTGGTGGCAGCCCGCCCTTGGCACCTCTGGCATTGGCTCACCTCCCTTTTTAAAAAACAGAGGGTGACTAAGAGGTGACCGGCCAGGAGATGGTCACCCAGATCAAAGCTCATGTGGCCTGACTGGAGGGCACTGCCCCAGAAGATCAAGTCATGCTCCTGGCAGGCACGCCCCTGGAGGATGAGGCCACCCTAGGACAGTGCGGGGTGGAGACCCTGACCTCCTTGGAAGTAGCAGGCCGCATGCCCGGAGGTAAAGTCCATGGTTCCCCTGGCCCGTGCTGGGAATGTGAGAGGTCAGACTCCTAAGGTGGCCATACAGGAGAAGGAAGAGAAGAGAAGAGGAGGAGGAGGAGGAGGAAGAGGAAGGAGGAAGAAGAAGAGGAGGAGGAGGAAGAAGAGGAAGGAGAAGAAGAGGAGAGGAGAAGGAGGAGGAGAGGAGGAGAAGAGGAAGGAGAGGAGGAGGAGGAAGAGAGGAGGAGGAGGAGGAGGGGAAGGAGAGAGGAGGGAGGAGGAGGAAGAGGAGGAGGGGGAAGGAGAAAAGAAGAAGGAGAGGAGGAGGAAGAGGAGGAGAAGGAAGAGGAGGAAGGAGAAGAAGGAGAGGAGGAGGAGGAGGAGGAAGAGGAGGAGAGACAAGCGGCTGATGCAGTCCAACCAGCACCTTGCCAACGTGCCCACCTTTGGCAAGAAGAAGGGCCCCAATGCCAACTCTTTAGTCCTTTGTAATTCTAGTTTTCTCTAACAAAAAAGCCACTTAGTTAAAAAAAAAAAAAAAAAAAAAAAAAAGAGGGTGAATTTCAGGCTCTAAGCCTTGGTGGGCAAAAGTATCTGACTAGGATTTAACAACATTATAATTTTAATTGTATTCATTTTTATGGTAATCTGATCCTGGCAAATCTAATTTTCCATTTACAGTATGATATAAAACTCCTTTCTAAATCAATTTCAATTAATAAGTGAGTTAATTTGAAGGCAAATAATAAATAAAATTACAGTTGGTAGAGGGCAAGTGGCAAAAATTGCCAAGACGGCACAAGAGTGAGGGAAGACAGGGAAGGTTGGGGACCTGGTCTGACTCTAGTTTCTTTTTACAAGAGCCAGATTTAGGCCCAGAGATGTTATGTAACTTGCCCAAGACCACAGGACAAATAGCAACAGAGACAGGAGAAATCCAGGCTTCAGTCTCAGGCTTTTTTCTTTTTCTTTTCTTTTTTTTTTTTTGAGATGGAGTTTCACTCTTGTTGCCCAGACTCACTGCAGCCTCTGCCTCCCAGGTTCAAGCGATTCTCCTGCCTCAGCCTCCCAAGTAGCTGGGATAACAGGCATGCACCACCATGCCCGGCTAATTTTGTATTTTTAGCAGAGATGGGGTTTCTCCATGTTGGTTGGGCTGGTCTCAAACTCCTGACCTCAGGTGATCTGCCCACCTCAGCCTCCCAAAGTCCTGGGATTACAGGCATGAGCCCCCATGCCCGGTTTTCTCTTTCTTTTCTTTTCTTTTCTTTCTCTCTCTCTTTCTCTGTCTTCTTTCTTTCTTTCTTTTTCTTTCTTTCTTTTCTTTCTCTCTCTTTCTTCTTTCTTTCTTTTTGACAAGGTCTCACTCTGTCACCAGCCTGGAGTCCAGGCGAAAACGTGGCTCACTATAGCCTCAAACTCCTGAGGGATCCTCCCAACTCAGTCTCCCCCCCAGTAACTGGAACTACAAGAGCCACAATGACCAGCTAATTTTAAAGTTTTTGTGTACAGACAAGAGCTCTCTGTATTGTCCACGCTGGTCTCGAACTCATGGGCTCAAGCAATCCTTCTGCCTCAGCCTCCCAAATTGTTGGGGTCACAGGTGCTAGCTAGGGCTGCGGGCCTCAGGGCTTTTTCTTACTGTAATAAATATTTGAGATCCTAGGGCAGTGAAGATTACGCTCACCCAGCTCTCTGGTCCTCCCACCCCACCCCCCGCAGTCCCCTATCCCTTGACCCTCACCATCACAGTCAGGGCAGCAGTCGCCTCTGGCGGGGGAAGGGACACAGTGCAGGGGCACATGCCTTGGGCTCACAGCTCACACTGCCCTCCCAACAAAGACAGAGATGGCAAGCAGCAGCGGGCGATGGGAAGCGCTCCCCCGCTGGCAAACTCCTTCCCCCTGGTACAGGCAGCCTGGGGGAGAAGGTCAGGGACTGGGGGCCGTGGGGGCTGAGGGACCATGGGGACTTGGTGGTCGTGGGGTTGGTAGGCGTGGAGGACGAGTGTCGTGGGGGCCGTGGGGGCTGGGTTCGTGGGGGGGCCGGGGTCCGCGGCGGGGCTGGGGGACCCTGCGAGCGGAGAGACCGTAGGCTCCGTGGGGCTGAGGTCCGTGGAGGGCGGGTGTCGAGGGGGGGCTGGAGGCCGTGCGGGCTGGCTCCCAGGCCTTGCTGACCCGACACTACATTCCTATCGAGATCCCCGACGTGGGCGGAGCAGGCCTGGGCAGGGGGACTGGGCAGAGCGCTCCAGGGCGGGGCGGGAGGAAGCGGGTGGCCGGGAGGGGCCCCGCCAGGGCGTTACCGTCGCAGGAGGGGGGCAGCAGGGCCCCTGGCGCGGGTGCGCGCAGGGCGCGGGCGGGCAGGGCAGCCGCTGGCAGGAGACGGAGCCGTCGAGGCAGAGGCAGCGGCGGCAGGGATCGCCGGGCGGGGAGAAGTGCTCCTGGTGACGGGCGGGACTGCGCCTGGCCTTGGGCAGCCAGCGGGAGCGGGGGCGGCTGTGGCACAGCGCGCGTCAAAGGGGCCCAGGAACAGGCCTCCCCAGGGGACCCTCGGGGAGGAGCGGCCGAGGGGTGCAGCCCCTACCTGGGGCACTGCGGACAGCACTCTCCCGGCGGCAGGACCGGCTCTGGACAGGGCAGCGGCGCGCAGCGGCGGGCCAGGTACTGCACGTGGCCGCTCTGCGGATCGACGGACAGACCACCGGTCAGTGGGTTAGTGGGGCGAGGCCGAGGAGACCCCTCCCACCTCCTCCCACCCCCTCCCACCCCCCTCCCACCTCCTCCCACCTGGGCGGGCCTCTCCTGGCCTCCACGAGTCCCGCCTCCACTCCCCCACGGCTCCTCCCACCCAGGTGCGGACTCACCAGACAGCGACACAGACGGCAGGGGTCAGAGGGGGTGGGGGAAGTCTGCTCCGCTGGGGTACTCTTTCCCGCCAAAGGCACAGCCTGGGGGAGGGGGGCAGCTATAGCCTGGGAGAGGGCGACTCCCCAGGGCGTGCTTCCTTCCGGGGACCACGCCACCCCAGAGGGCCGCCCCGCCCCACCCCGCCCACCTCACCACTGCAGTTGTTCTGGCAGCAGGTCCCAGGCAGCGGGTGGGCACAGGGGGCTCTGGGGCAGGCGCGAGGCTGGCAGCGGGCATGGCCTTCCTGGCATCGGCACTCCTGGCAGGGGTCTCGGGGGGTGGGAGAAGCTCTCGCCGTCCACAAACATCTTTTCCTCCAGGATGCAGTCTGGGCAGTGGACAGTGGGGGGCAGGAACGAACGTGGGCAGAGCCTGACAGCCTCTCCAGCCCTGGAGTCCAGAGCTGCAGCCCAAGTACCCACTTGGAAACTGACTGGAGAGGGAAGCTGAGGAAGCGGCCATGTGCACATGTGTGCTGGCATGTGTGTCGTTCTGAGCACACGAGTGCGTGTGTCTGCGTGCGCATTGGTGTGTGTGAATTGGAGGTCATCCACCTGTAGGCAGATGTGTGTCTGTGAGGGGAAGCGGGGGAGTGCTTACACACGTGTGTACCTGTGTTTGTGACACATGCCCTCACACAGACTCTCTATGGGGCAGGGACGTGTCCCATGCATCCCAGCACCCAGCCTCCTACGTGGCAGGCTCAAGTGTCTGCTCATGACCTGTTATGCAGGTAGATACATGGGTGTACCTGGGGGGGGTACAGGGGTAGGGACTCAAGGGTAGTGGGGGCACTAGTTACTGGAAGAGGAAACGGAGCATGGGAGGGGGAGTGTGGTGTAGGTACAGGCAGCAATGAACAAATCTCTACTCTCCCCTCCCACCTACACCCTGTGAGTTTCAGTGAGTTATAAGCTCTGTAGGACTGGAACAATTCAGAAGGCCATGGCTTTCTAAGGTAGCCGTTGGGCTCATGGGGCTGTGGGACAGCAGCATCTGGGGCCCTGGTCCTCTCAGGCACAGGGAGCGCATACATACCTGGGCACCTGGGGCAACACTGACCCGGTCCACTCTGGGGCCTGGCACAGGTCGTGGGAGGGCAGTCAACCAAGGAGCATGTCACAGTTCCATCCTGGGAGAGAGCAGGGGTGACAGCAATGGGGGCACGCCCAGGAGAGGCTCAGCAGGGCCGCAGTGAGGCTGGGTGGGTACCTGGCAGAGGCAGGCGTGGCAAGGGCTGTCTGCATCTGTGAAATTCTGCCCATTGGCATACACTTGGCCATGGTAGGTGCAGCTGTCACAGCTGGGGCAGCAGGCACCTGGGCGGGACAGGCTGGTCAGGGTGAGCTGGGAAATGCAGGGGAAGAAAGCCAAGATTGGCCCAGGCACTCACCAGGGGGCTGGGTGGGGTGCTGGCAGGGCACTGGGGGGCAGAGCACAGCCCCACACTTGGATACCCCATCATGACAGACGCAGGAGGTGCAGGGCTGACCATCAGGCTCCCACTGGACTCCCCTCGGCAAACTCCTCTCCATCCAGCACACAGGCTATGGTAAGGGGGCTGTCACATGCAGCCTGCACACCTCCCACCCATCCCGTTCCTTCCCCAGGCCACAGGGGATCCCAGCTTCGACATCCCCCACCGACCCTGTAGAATGGCTAGTGGACTTGGCAACAAGTACCCCATCAGGGGGAAGGAGCACCCTCCACCTGCAGCGCCTGTAGCAGCTGCTCCTCCCTCTCTCACACACACCTGGGCAGAGCTGGCGGCCAGAGGCAGGCAGGGCACAGGGGGTGACTGGGCACTCCTGCTCCTCACAGGAGACTTCACCAGCCTAGGAGGGAAGCAGGTGAGAGACCCTGAAGGAATGAGGCGGATCTGGGCATGACCAGCAGACGCCTACCTGGCAGGAGCAGCGAACACAGAGGCCCCGCTCTTGGAGTCTGAAGGTCTCCTGGCTCTGATACTGGTGTCCCTGGTACTCACAGCCTGGATGGGACGACAGGGGCATGGAGGTATAGGGCTGGAGGTGGAGGGGAAGCCTCATGTCACCCTGAGGTGTCCCACCTCCACCCTGACAAAGCAGACCAGCCGAGTCCTCCAGAGGTCCCGGCCAGCAGCCCCACCCCCTACAGTTATGCCACAGAAGCACACACTCCACCATGATGCCAGTTTGCCATGAGAAGGTGTGGTGAGGACTCACTTTGGGAACAAGGGCTTAGGTCCAAGAGAAGCAAACCCCCTTTCCCAGGGCCTCTCTGCGGCCAGGGCCTGTCCCCTCCCCCCAGTGACTCTGACCCCCCACTCACCATCACAGATGGGGCAGCACTGCCCGGGGACCTTGCCTGGGTGTCTGCAGGGCACCGGTGGGCAGGGCAGAGGCTCACACTGAATGCTTCCGTTCTGCCAACAGGGCCTGGTCAGCATGCCCGAGGCATGCCAGGGAGCCAGGCCCTCCCTGCGAGGCAACCACACTCACAGCGCAGCGGCAGTGCGAGCAGGGGTCCCCAGAGCCCACGGGCTCCCCCGCTGCGGTGCTCCCGCCCATTTAGGAAACAGCCTGTTGGGAAGAGGGGCCTTAGATGCTCCTCCAGGGCCACTGCCTGCCCTTTCCTGGCCTTCACGGCCCAGCCCCTGAGCAGGGCCACCCGTAAGCTTTCTCCAGGTTGCCCCCCTGCTCAGGTCCCTGCTCTACCCACCAACTCACCATCGCACACAGGGCAGCAAGTACCTGGGAGGGGCCGGGCCGGGTACGGGCACAGGCTGGCACATTCTCGCTGGCGGCATTGGATGTGACCCTCCTAGCGGGGAGGGTGAACAGGGGAAGGAGCTGTCAGGACTCAACCGAGAGGTGGAAATGGCATTAGAATCCCAGCTATCCACTTATTAGATGTTGTTACAGGTTGAATTGCGTGCCCACCCCCCAAATCCCAGCACCTCAGCATGTGACGGTATTTGGAAGCAGGGTTATAGCAGGTGTAGTTAGTTAAGATGAGGTCATCCTGGAGCGGGATGGCCCCTAATCCAATAGAACTAGTATATATATATGTATGTGTGTGTATATATATATATATATATATATATATATATATATATTTGGAGATGATAAAAAAGACCTTGTTGATAAAACAGGTTGCAGGCTGCAGGTTGAGATGGAGTTTCGCGCTTGTTGCCCAGGCTGGAGTACAGTGGCGTGATCTCAACTCACTGCAACCTCCACTTCCTGGGTTCAAGCGATTCTCCTGCCTCAGCCTCCCGAGTAGCTGGGATTACAGGCGTCCACCACCATACCAGGCTAACTTTTTGTATCTTTAGTGGAGACGGGGTTTCACCATGTTGGCCAGGCTGGTCTCGAACTCCTGACCTCAGGTGATCCACCTGCCTCAGTCTCCCAAAGTGCTGGGATTACAGGCGTGAGCCATTGCACCAGGCGGTATCCTTCTAAAGAGGAAAAATTTACACACACACACACACACACACACACAGAATGGCATGGCAAGAAGACAGAGGTTTGGGTGCTGCAGAAGCCAAGGAATGCCAAAGATGGCCAACAAACCGCCAGAAGCGAGGGCAGAGGTCGGAGCAGATTCCTCCTTACAGCCCCAGAAGGAACCAGCCCTACCCGACCTTGATCTCATACTTCTGGCCTCCAGAACGGTGAGAGATATATTTCTATTGTTCCACACACCCAGTAAGTGGCACTTTGTTACAGCAGCCCAGGAAACTCATACAGATACGTAAATTATCATGTCAGTTAAACTCTCTGTGACTTAGTTTATTCATCTGAAAAAAATGGACAGTAATGGTCCTGTTCTCATAGGCTTATGATAGTATGAAATGAAATACAGGGTCTGGTGTGGCATCTCCCTCTAGAAGCTGGTCCTGGTGGCTGCTGCCATTCCCCCACGGCCTAACCCAAAGAGGCCCCATGCCTAGAATTCACATCCACATCTCTGGGCTCACCACCTCCAGCCCTGTCAGAGTCTGAGCAGCCAATGACTTCTCATGGCTGGGGAAAGAGAGGACATGGTTGTGTCAGAGGCGTTTGAACCAAAGTAACTCCATCTTGAATAGGGGCTGGGTAAAATGAGGCTGAGACCTCCTGGGCTGCATTCCCAGACAGTTAGGCATTCTAAGTCACAGGATGAGATAAGAGGTCAGCACAAGATATAGGTCATAAAGATCTTGCTGATAAAACAGGTTGCAGCCAAAACCCACCAAAACCAAGATGGCAATGAGAGTGACCTCTGGTCGTCCTCACTGCTACACTCCCACCAGCGCCATGACAGTTTACAAATGCTATGGCAACGTCAGAAAGTTATCCTATATGGTCTAAAAGGGGGAGACATGAATAATCCACCCCCTTGTTTAGCATATCATCAAGAAATAACCATAAACATGGGCAACCAGCAGCCCTTGGGGCTGCGCCGTCTATGGCGTGGCCATTCTTTCATTCCTCTACCTTCTTATTAAACTTGCTTTCACCTTACTTTGCGGACTTGCCCTGAATTCTTTCTTGCACGAGATCCAAGAACCCTCTTTTGGGGTCCAGATCAGGACCCCTTTCCTGTAACAATTGCAGTGGGGTTGGGTGCCCCACAGCCTTCACACGGAGTCCTTAGTCCTTAGCAGGAAGCTCCCATGAAACAGGTGCCCACCTGGCCGTCACAGCTTCCATGTCCCTAACCCCTCAGGCTATTCCTTATACCTGGGATACCTTCCCCTCTTCTTCCCTGATCAAAGCCTACTTACCCTTTGAGGCCTAAGTAAACACCGCCCCTCCCATGAAGGCGCTCTAGATCTGTGCTGCCCAATAGAAATATAATATCAGCCACTTATGTCATTTTAAGTGCCCTAGCAAATTTTAATTTTTAAAAAATTTTTTGAGACAAGGTCTTGCTGTGTTGCCCAGGTTGATCTCAAACTCCTGGCCTCAAGTGATCCTCCTGCCTTGGCCTCCCAACATGCTGGGATTACAGGCATGAGTTACTATGCCCAGCCTCACAATTGTTTTTTGAGATGGAGTTTTGTTCTTGTCGCCTAGGCTGGAGTGCAATGGCACAATCTCAGCTCACTGCAACCTCCACTTCCTGGGTTCAAGCGATTCTCCTGCCTCAGCCTCCTGAGTAGCTGGGATTACAGGTGCCTGCCACCATGCGCAGCTAATTTTTTGTATTTTAGTAGAGACGGGATTTCACCATGTTGGCCAGGCTGATCTCAAACTCCTGATCTCAGGTGATCCACTCGCCTCGGCCTCCCAAAGTGCTGGGATTACAGGTGTGAGCCATCGCACCCGGCCATAACAAATTTTTAAAAGTTAAACAGATGAAATTAAGGTTTAACAACATATTTCATTTGACCCAATATATCCAAACTGTTATATCAATATGTAATAAACATATAATGGATTACTATTTTACATTCCTCTATTTCATAGGAAGTATTTGAAATCTGGCATGTATTTTATTCTTACGGCACATCTCATTTGGACCCGGTCACATTTCAAGGGCTCAGTGGCCACATTTCAAGGGCTTGGTAGCCACATGTAGTAGTGGCTATGAATTGGACAGCACAGTTCTAGACGCCTCAAGTCAAGCTGCGATTCTCCTGCCCTGGAGCTTTTGCCGCCTGCCATATCCTGCCCAGTCTCCTCCTCCAGCCTGTGAGCTCTGTTTTTTTTTTTTTTTTTTGAGATGAAGTTTCACTCTTGGTGCCCAGGCTGGAGTGCAATGGCATGATCTAGGCTCACTGCAGCCTCAACTTCTGTGTTCAAGCCATTCTCCTGCCTCAGCCTCCCAAGTAGCTGGGATTACAGGCATGTGCCACCATGCCCTGCTAATTTTGTATTTTTAGTAGAGATGGGGTTTCTCCATGTTGGTCAGGCTGGTCTTAACTCCTGACCTCAAGTGATCCACCCATCTTGGCCTCCCAAAGTGCTGGGATTACAGGCATGAGCCACCACGCCCGGCCTCGCCCATGAGCTCCTTGAGTTCATTCACTAACCCCGGGCTGAGCATCTCTTGGGCTCAGAGCTGGGTATGTAGATGAGCTCTGCCCAGCCCTTGCCCGCACAGCCCCCGGAAGACAGCACCTTGGTCTTTTCCACTGGGTCCCCTCTCAACGCCTCTGCAAAGTGTTCCGCAGAATGAAGGCATGAATACAGTGGGCCTGAGGGCAGGGACGGGGACAGCCCAGGAGCAGCCTCGGGACTCACCAGGCACCGGCAGATTCGGCAGGGGTCCCCGGGTGTGGTCCACTCTTGGCCATGTTCCCAGTGAGAGCCACCTTCTGTGCAGCCTGGGGTTGAGGGGGGTGAGCAAAGGGAGGCCTGCTGGGAGCTGGCCCGGACCCCAGCCTCAGCCTGCCCGCCCTCCTCTTCCATGTGCCCTCCAAGGGCTCTCTCCTGAGCCAAGACCAGATGGGGTCACATGTCTGGTAGATTCCCTGGTGGCTCCCAGTGCCCCAGGCAGGGTGAGTCCTTAGATCCTTAGTCCACCCTTTCTGGTCTTCTGTGGACAGAGCATAGCCATGCCCACGTGGCCATCTATCTCCCACCCCTCATCACCTCTTGCACCTTCCCAGCTAGCATCACACCCCCACCCCTAGTGTCAGGGCCACACCTGTGCTGGGGCACTCCCCTCTTCCTGGAAGGCCCACTGCCTTCATCACCCCTTCTCCAAGCTAACTGCTCTTTATCCTTAAGGGCGACCTCGGGACCAGCTGCCTCCAGGATACTTTCCAGCCAGGATATTTTCCCTCCTGTGCCCAGGCTGGATTCGGTTTCCTTCCTCTGAATTCGCACAGTAGCCGGCGCCAGCTTCTATTCCTGCCCTTGCTGTTACAGGATTTTGCATTAGTGTATGACTCAGTGTCACGCTCTAGTGGTCACCCCTGAGGGCTGACCCATGTCTCACGATTGGGAGCACAAAGTAAAAAGCAAACATATATATTTTTTATTTTTTGAGACGGAGTTCCACTCTTGTTGCCCAAGCTGGAGTGCAACCTCCACCTCCCAGGTTCAAGCGATTCTCCTGCCTCAGCCTCCTGAGTAGCTGGGATTACAGGCGGACGCCACCACGCCCAGCTAATTTTTTGTACTGTTCGTAGAAACGGGGTTTCACCATGTTAGCCAGGCTGGTCTCAAAATCCTGACCTCAGGTGATCCACCCGCCTCGGCCTCCCAAAGTGCTGGGATTACAGGGGTGAGCCACTGTACCTGGCCAAAAGCAAACATTTATTAAGCAGCACTATAAGGTATGGAATATCATTATCTGTACCTTACACATGGGGAAACTGAGGTAGAGAGTAACTTAGAGTCACACATGCACTATGTGGCAATGGAATTTGAGCTCAGGCATTCCAGCTTCCCCACGCACCCCCAACCACTGGAGGCCAGCAGGGTCTGGACTCTGGAATTAAGAAAGGGCACAACAGCCTACCTGTGGCTCCACCAGGGAGGGGCCAGGGGCTCTCACTTTGGCAGGTTGGGCAGCAGTGCCCAGGCCTCAGGGCTGGCTCTGGGCAGGGGCTGGGTGGGCACTTCAGGGGCATGCAGCGAACGTGGCTCCTCTGTAATGCACCAGTGGCTGTGAGGCCTCCAGGTCTGGCTCCCGCAGAGGGCAGGGTGGGCGGGTATTGGGCACCCTTGGAGGAGGGGGGCACAGGGCAGGGATGGAGGGAGAGCCTTGCTGGCTTCAGCTCTTGGGAGGCCTCTGAGGGGGCTGGAGGAGTGGCAGGCAGCGCCCAGGGCAGGGGGCAGGTGTCCAGGGAGGAACAGGGCCTGGGCAGAGGGGGCAGGCGGACTCACCAGGCAGGAGCACTGCAGACAAGGGTTGGAGCTGGACAGGAAGGTGGTCCCCTCCTCGTAGTGTTGCCCCTCATACTCACAGCCTGGGAAGGTTGGCAGGATGACAGACGGGTCAACAGAGAGCAGGGCGGGTGGACCTCACTTGAGGGAAGGCATGATCCCAAGTAGGTCCTGGACCCTTGGGGTCGAGGGGATGGAGAGGCAGGGCAGGAGGTCACCCGGCCGGCAGATGGGGCAGCACTCCCCAGGTGGGGTGTAGCTCTCCAGGCAGTTGAGCTCTGAACACGAAGGCCCCTGGCTGCAGGGCAGACACCAAGCCAGCCCTTCCTCCCCACCGCCCTCCTCCTTCTTTGTCTCTCTCCCTCTCTCGTCCCTCCCTGCTCCTTCCCTCCCCATTGCCAGAGCTGGCTTACTCTGCAGGCCTAGCAGGCTTCAGCCCTGATGCCTGGGCAGCAGGAGAGCCCTGTCTAGCCCCCAGACTGGGCTTGGCATGACCAGGCCAGCAGTATGCCCAGCAGCAGAGATGTGGGTGGTGGCTGATTCCTTTACTTGGCAAGTGCAGAAGACACAGGGCTCCGGATGCCACATTTCCCCAACCCCGTGGTCCCCAGGCCCAGACCCCCAAGTAAGAGACCCAAAGGACTGGGTGCCACATTAAAGGGGCACCATTCACATGACAGACATCAGAGATTTTAATATTTACTACACCTTCACAGCAGAGGGCAGTAAAGTGTCCCACAGGCACATCATCGGTATGGTTCCATTATTTTACAACAGATGGAAGTAGTGTCTTGAGGAAAGGGTGCTGCCTTTTTTTTTTTTTTTTGAGACGGAGTCTTGCTCTGTTGCCCAGGCTGGAGTGCAGTGGTGCAATCTTGGCTCACTGCAACCTCTGCCTTCCTGGGTTCAAACAGTTCTCTGCCTCAGCCTCCCAAGTAGCTGGGATTACAGGCACCCACCACCACACCTGGCTAATTTTTGTATTTTTAGTACAGACAGGGTTTCACCATCTTGGCCAGGCTGGTTTTGAACTCCTGACCTCATGATTCACCTGCCTCAGGCTCTGAAAGTGCTGGGATTACAGGTGTGAGTCACCGCGCCTGGACATGGGTGCCTTTTTAAACTTCACCAAAGTTATCATATAGGCTAGCAGTGGCCCTGACTCAGGCACCACGTGCCCCAAAGAGTGTGTGTGTGTGTGAGTGTGTGTGTGTGAGTGTGTGAGAGTGTGTGTGTGTGTGCGTGCGAGTGTGTGTGTGTGAGTCTTGTCTTTGTGTGTCTTTTCTTTGAGATACATCAACCCTAAAGACTTTCATCTTCATCTCCAGCCAAGACTCCCGGCTGCATTTCCAGATCCAACTGGACTGAGTCCTTCTCACCTCTCTTACTACCAGCTGAGATGCCTCTCTGGGTGGGGCTGCCAGATAAAATATAGAACGCCCAGTAAAATTTGATTTTTAGATGAATAAGATGTCATTTTTAGTATGAGAATGCCCCAAATATTGCACAGGATATACTGAAAACTTACATGCTATTTATTGAAATTCATATTTAACAAAGCTTTCTAGACTTTCATTTGCTAAATCTGGCAACCCTATTCCCCTGTGAGCCAGTACCACCCCCCTGCACAGCTTTGACCTCCTCTTCCTCCCAGCTCTCTTCATGTCCCTGTAAGCCCTGCTATCCTAGTGTCCCAAGCTCAGCCTCCGCTGTTCCAGGGGACCTAGCCAGTCACTGGCTCCTGCCCGTTCTTTAGAAACAACCCCCTTTCTCCAGCCCACTGCCATCCCTGGCTCCACGCCTAGACAACTGTTGTCCCAGCCTTAACGCCTCTGTCTCCATCTAGCCCTCACCAGGTCGAACATTCCTCAAGCGTCCCCTTGACCACGCCACACGCTGCTTCAGCCTTCAATGCCCCCCCCACTGCCCATAGGAGAAAGTCCTAACTGCAAGGCTTACAGCAGCCTGTTCCCACTGGCCTTCCCAAACGGACTTCCTGCAACCCACCTCCCTCCCCCCGTCCCTGTGGTAGAGGACCCTCACGTACTCCCTATCCTTCAAGTGCAACCCCACTTTCCATGCAGACCCAGCTCAAAGGGCCCATTGTCTGTAAAGGCTCCCTGACTGCCCAGCCTGGACGGGCTTCTCCTGCCCTCCTGTGTCCTCCTCTGGCAAAGTACACAAGCACTGCCTTTTACATCGCCTGGTTTTTTTTTTTTTTTTTTTTTAGAGATAGAGTTTCTCCATGTTGGTCAGGGTGGTCTCCAACTCCTGACCTCAGGTGATCCATGTGCCTTGGCCTCCCAAAGTGCTGGGATTACAGGCATGAGCCAGCATGCCCAGCCTACACTTCCTCTTAATCTGCTCATTGGGTCTTAAATCTTATGGTAGTTTAGCTATGAGCTTATCTTCTCAACTAGATTGGAGGCTCCCTGAGGGCAGGAAAAAGATTTTGTGCCTATTTCCCTACAGTCTCTGGCTCAGTCCCAGGCCAGAGTATTTGCTGGCTTGTGCATGGGTTCTGCACTCCCCTGGCCACTGTCAGAGTGAGTGGGCAGGACCCCTGGGCATGTCCCAGACTCGCTCACTCTCAGGTGGCAGGCCATGGCTGTGGGCCCCAGAATGCATGCAGGAGGTAGGACTGAGGCTGGCAGGAGGCTGACCTGGCTCACAGTGTGGGCAGCATGCTCCTGGCTCAGGGCAGGGTCCTCTTGGGCATGGTTTCTGGGTGCAGGTGACGGCCCCTTCCTGTGGGAGCAGACTGAGGTGACTGCACAGGCATCAGAGCCCCAGAGGGCAGGGCATCTGGAAGCAAGTCCTCAGCCCAGGTTGGGACATGTCAGAGGGATAGGAGGATGAGTTGGCTCTGCAGATATGGGCTACCCTCCACCGAAAGGCAGAAAGAGACTTCCCCGCCCCCACTCCCATCGTCTCCTGATGCTCTTGACCCTGGAAAACCATCTGTTCCAGGCACCAGCAAATTCCCCAGAGAGATCCTAGGAAGAGAACCAAGGGCTTTCTCAGTGGAGAAAGGAGGAAGAAAAAGGCTCGGGGAAGGTGAATGTGGAGCCTGGTGAGGGGAGAACAGGCAGGCCAGGAGCTCCGAGGTAGAAGATGGGCAGGGGAAGAGTGGGAAGTGACATAGGAGGACAAGCAACTATTAGGTTGGTGCAAAAGTAATTGCGGTTTTGGCTGTTAAAATTCATCTCAGGCCGGGCACAGTGGCTCACACCTGTAATCCCAGCACTTTGGGAGGCTGAGGCAGGTGGATCACCAGAGGTCAGGAGTTCAAGACTAGCCTGGCCAACGTGGTGAAACCCTGTCTCTACTAAAAATACAAAAAATTAGCCAGGCATGGTGGTGCATGCCTATAATCCCAGCTACTCAGGAGGCTGAGGAAGGAGAATCGCTTGAATCTGGGAGGCGGAGGTTGCAGTAAGCCGAGATCGTGCCATTGCATTCCAGCCTGGGGGACAAGAGTAAAACTTAGTCTCAAAAAAAAGGGCATGTCAAAAACCGCAATTACTTTTGCACCAACCTAATATATCTTCAGCCCTCCACACCACTGTTGGCCAGGTCTGAATCGAGAGGCTTGGGGGCCCCCCGACTGTCCATGGGTGTCGAGCTCCTCTTCCTACTCGGAATCAACTGAAAGGCGCCGTGGCAAGGTGTGGGGGAGTGGCAGGCAGAGCCCATTCTACCACATCTCGAGTTCCACGTTGCAGTGACAGGTAGCTGAAGTGAGGCAGACAAACAGGTGAGGGATATCCAGGTGGGTCCCGGGAGCTCACCAGACAGCGGCAGGTGGTGCAGGCATCTGGGGAGAAGGTCTCCCTGTTGCTGTAGGTCTGGCCATTCTGGCTGCAGCCTGAGGAGACCGCAGTGTCACTCAAGCACCCCATGCCATCTGTAGGCCTTGAGGTGGCCCCAGTGGGCAGATAGGGTGGCACTTACCCCCGCAATGGGGCAGGTGGACTTGGGGGCCACAGTGAGTGGCCCCATCCCCGGCAGACACAGGCTGTGCAGGCGTCAGGCTCCCAGCGCGCCCCCTCTGGCCAGGCGCGCCCCAGCCCCCAGCACTGCAGAGACGCAGGGCGGCACTCACAGGACTCCAGCCGCCTCACCCTTATCTGCAGGTCCTTGTTCTGGAGGAAGGAGGTGGGAATAGCAGGCACTGGCTCAGCTTCCCCACCATCTCCAGTAGATTTGATGGGTTCAAAATGAGGCAGGGTGAGAGAAGTTTGACAGTTCTAGAGCAGAGATGGGTCCCCCCTCCGTCAACATCCAGTTCAAAACATCACCGTTCTCAGGGGAGCATGGGCCCGGTCTCTCCTTTGGACAAAATGAGGACCTAACCCCTGCCCCAAGAATTCAAGACATCGTTATCCATCCAAAATATTTCTTCCTGATGCCTTATATAGAACACATTCCATAACATTTCCCAAACACATGAACGGTATGAAATATAGACTGACAAAACAATTAGCCTGGAGGTTCTTCATTTGTATGAAAGAACTGATGTTAAGAACTGTTCAGGCTGGGTGCGGTGGCTCACGTCTGTAATCCCAGCACTTGGGAAGGCCAAGGTGGGCAGATCACTTGAGGTCAGGAGTTCGAGACCAGCCTGGCCAACATGGTGAAACTCTATCTCTACTAAAAGTACAAAAATTAGGCTGGGTATGCTGGCTCATGCCTGTAATCCCAGCACTTTGAGAGGCTGAGGTAGGTGGATCACCAGAGGTCGGGAGTTCAAGGCCAGTCTGAGCAACACAGAGAAACCCCGCCTCTACTAAAAATACAAAATTAGCCAGGCATGGTGGCGCATGCCTGTAATCCCAGTTACTCAGGAGTTTGAGGCAGAAGAATGGCTTGAATCCGGGAGGTGGAGGTTGTGGTGACCCAAGATAGTGCCATTGCACTCCAGCCTGGGCAACAAGAGCAAAGCTCCGTCTCAAAAAAAAAAAAAAAATACAAAAATTAGCCAGGCATGGTGGCGCACACTTGTAGTCCTAACTACTTGGGAGGCTGAAGTACGAGAATCACTTGAACCTAGGAGGCAGAGGTTGCAGGGAGCTGAGATCATGCCACTGCACTCCAGCCTGGGTGACAGATGGAGACTCGAAAGAAAAAGAAGAGAGAGAAAGAAAGGGAGAGAGGAGAGAAAGAGGGAAGGAAGGAAGGCAGGAAGGAAGGAAGGAGGAAGGAAGGAAGGAAGGAAGGAAGGAAGGAAGGAAAATATAAAAGAACTGTTCAGATAAGAGCCTTTCCATGTGCATTGAAAACAAAGCTCTATTTTAGCCGCCCACCCCACCCCCCTGCAAGCTTAACCCCTTCTCTCCTTCCTACTAAAAGAAGCCCTCCCTACCCAATACAAACCAGCCCTGTCTCCATGGTACCTGTTCTCTGAGCTCCACCACTGCAGCCTCCAGTCGCCCCAGCCACTCTCGCAGGGAGTGCCACTGCTCCTGGGGGGCCCCAGCAGGGGCTGAGGAGTGCGCAGGTGTCTGCTGCCCAGGGGGCTCCCTGGGGGACGGCCCCCACCTGAAGAGCACAAGAATCCCATGTGGGCCTGAGGCTGAGGGGCTGGCCTGGCCACGTTTCCTGGGTTCTGTCTTCTGACCCACAGGGGAGGGGGGTCCTCCTGTGCACCCCACCCTGTCCACTTGCCCACCCACCATCCAGGGAAGGAGACTGATCTGTGAGGATTGGGGAGTGAAAGCTGGAGGCCACGATCTGGAAGAAGGGGGAGGACGCTCTGAGTGGACTGATGTGGCCCAGACCAGCTTCCCCTCCTTGTCTGGGGTTGAGCCCCAGGGCCCCTGACCCGCCAAGGGACGCAGAGCAGTATCTAGAGCAGAGCCTCCCTGCAGCCTGCCCCAGCTCTGTGATGTCCCCAGCCATGGTGGGTGTGTCAGGATCATCCCACTTCTCCTGGGCCAGGGGCTTGGTCAGGGATGGCTGGGGAGCAGACATGTCATGCCTCAAGGGCCCAGAATCCAGTACAGGCTGAAATGCATGGGGAGGCCACAGACACATACCAGGCGGGGCTGCTTTCAGGGGCCTGGGGGGTCTGGCCGAGTCTTTTCAAGGGAGCATACGGGTAGCCCCCCAACCCCTGACTCTCTATCTACACCTGTCAGAAAGGCCACCACTTTTGGAGAATGTGCTCAGGGGAAAGACACATTCCTTTCCTGCTCCCCCCTGCTCTGTCCCCAAACCTGAGCACAGTTTTCCAGGTTTGTGACAGGGGGTCCCGGGGGCCCCCTCATTGGGTGAGGTGGGCTCCAGAAAGTGGGACTTGGCTGCATTTCCTGAAGGGGTTGAGGAAGGTGCTGGCAAGGCCCCTACTAGCTTTGAACACACCAGATCCAGTGAAAACAGCCTGTCCCTGTTTCTAGAAGACACTGTGTCCAGGAAAGGGGGATGGGGCACCTCTGAGCTCTGGCTTGGGGTTGGGGATGGCCACTTTCACCTTTTCACTGTGATCCTTCTCCTGCATCCAGGAAAGTAAAGGCAGGAGGGAAAGAGACAGACATAGGTCCCTCCTCCCTGCAGGTGAAGTGGAGGGTCTGGAGGGGGGAGGTAAGAGGAACAGCGAGAGGAGGAGGGAGAGGGCTGGGTCTTTCCCACCATGGCAGCTCATTAGTGAGGCCAGGCCCGGAATGGCTGAAAAGGGTTTCTCACAGACACCAGGTCTGTGACACAGGGGAACAATGTCACCCGCTGCCACCATCGAGGGCGGAGGAGACTCGAGGCTAAAATTCAACTTGCTTTGCCCCAAGTTCCCTGGCTTGGTTAACACCATCCCACTTACCAGTTACCTAAGCCAGAAAGCTGGGGCTCCCTTTTGTAGCTCCCCTATTTTGTTGCCGGAGTTGCCCCCTAATCCATCCCCCGTTCTCCCCTCTCCACGGTCTCCACTCAGAAGGCTGAAGACAAAGCGTCCCTGCCTCCACCTTTCTGAATCACACAGCTGAAGGCTCCCAGGAGCAAGTCCCGCTGAAACTGATCACAAGCACCGCCCACTTTTCCCGCCCTCCTGCTGCCCGCCCACATCAGGGGTTCTAACTTCTACCTCACACCCTGAGCGGATGGATTCTGGCCCCCAAACCCCAGGTGTCTGTTCCAATCTCCATCCCTGTACTGCGCATCCTGTCACCCGGAATGACACTCGGTCTCAGTCCTTCCCAAGCACACAGAGGGCGGCCAGGATGGGCGCCTCAGCATCTGAAACCTTTCACCCAATCTACTCTCCCGTGGGGCCTCACCCTGCTGCCCCAGGGCCCTCCTCCCAGGCCACTCCTCCAGTCCTGCTTAAACAGGAGCCGGGAGAAGCTGGATCCTCCGGGACCCCTCCGTGAAGCTAGGGCTGGCCTTGCCTGGAGAGAACTGCAGAAAGAGCTCCGAGTGGCACAAACCCTGCTGCGCCCCAAGGAACTGTCCCCGGCTCCTTTCTCAGCCACCTCTGGCCCCACGCCGGCACCGAGCCCTCCATTCCCGCCCTGTCCCGCTCCGAGGAGGGCCAGCCACAGACTCAAAGTCAGCTTCCACAGCGGGCCTCCTTTCTCCCTCTCCTTTGTCAAATAATTAACTTCAGACTCCCAGATGCCAGGGCAGCAGCGCTCTCTCCCGCTACAGGCCGCAGGACCCCCCTCTCCTGAACCCCCTGCCTTGGCTGCGGTCTTCCCTACCCTGCTCGCTCCCCCCAGGGGGAGGACGGAGAGGACGGGGCTGGCCTGGGAGGCGTGCGAACCTAAAGCAGGGCTAAGAGAAGCAGTCCCGGGCCCCGCTCGGCCCCCTCAGGCCGGGCTGATAGGAGGCAAGACGCACCCAGAGGGACCCCCAGTCTCCCGCGCTCGGACTCACCTCCCGCGACTGCGCCCGCGGCCAGCGCCAGGCCCCCGAGCTGCAGGAGCAGGGACAGCACAGCGGCCCCGGCCCCGGCCCCGGCCATGCTAGCTCCGCCTCGCGGGCTGGTCGCGGCTCAGGAGGCGCTCGGGGAGGTGGGGGAGGGGGACACACAGGCCGCTCCCCACCCAGGCTTTGTTCAGGGAGGGCTCAAACCCCCACCGCGCGCCTTTCCCATGGACACCTCCACCCGCCCTGGCCCCGGCGGTCTTGACCTCAGAGAGCAGCTCCAGCTGCAGGAAGCCAGCGGGGTTGCAGGCCCTGTCTCCGCTCAAGATCCAGGAGGGGACTCTGAAAAGAAAGTAAACTCAAGTCCACCCCTCTGGGGCTCTGCGACAGTCTCCCTGCCCTTTAGGTTACTCCATCGCCCTGGGGTTCCCAGATTGATTTTTCCTGTCTCACAAGTTTACAGGAGAAGGAGACTGAGCTGGGTTTAAATCCCTGCTCAGCCAATTCCATGTGGCCTTTGATCACTGACTTCTCTGGGCCTCAATTTCCCTATCTGTGAACTGGGGATCACCACATCTACTTTATAGACTTGCAGTGAGCATTAAGTGAGATTATTTAGTTGGTAGACACGTGGTAAATGCTCAGTAAATAACAAATAATAACAATAAGTGCTACTCCTCATCTCTGAAATCAAAGACAACCAGTGTATTGCTCTCTCCACCTGTAAGTTTCTTTCCTGGACTCCACTCAACACCCCCTCCCCACCCGAGGAGTCCCAGGCTTGGCCCTAGCAGCCAAGGCCACCCTTCAGTGGCTGCTCTAGCCCATTTCCCACTCCTGAGCTCAGGCCTGGCTGTGAGGTGAGCCTGGGTAGGGGCAGGGCTGGGCCCTGGCTCAGCAGGCAGAGGGGGCCAAAGGGAGGAAGTGAGGACAGCTGTCCACGTGGGCCCTCTGGGCTGGGAAACTCCTCTGTGCAGCTGGGAAGCAGAGGGTTGGGTCTGGAGCTCACAGGCAAAGAGGGACATTGAGGGCGGAACTGTGAACCCTACCAAAGCTCTCCCTCCCTGCCATAAAAACCAGAAGTCAGAAGCCACCCCCTCCCCTGGCTCGGGCAGGACTGAGATCTCCCCAGCCCATTCTCCACAGAGCTTAGGGCTATAAGTGAGGAGAGGGGCAGCTTCTCTGCTCCAGAGTCTGGGCCTCTAGTGGGCCTAAGCCTTTGCCGCAGGGGGCAGGGAGGCTGTCATACCACGCTAAGACATGGCCTCAGCTGGGGTCACAGAGGAAAGCCAGGGCTAGCCGGCCAGAAGAGGACAAGGAAGTGGCAGCGCTATTCCCAGCAGGTTTAAGGAAGGTGGCCTCATTGACCCAGTGCCTCTGGAAGCCAAGTCCTCCAGAAGGCTAGCTATCAGGACGGCTCAGAGTGCAGACTCTGGCAGGGTTGCCAGGGCACATCGTGGGACTCATGCTTTCTGCTGTGGGACCTCCGACAGGTCACTTCACTTTCTGGGGCTGATTTTTCTGAGCGGTGACTGGAGCTCTAACAGCACCCACTTCATGGAGTGTTTGTAAGGGTTAATACCACATGGTGCCTGGCACAGAGGTATGAGTGCTTATTACTTTCTTTACAAAGAATGGGGGCACCTCCATCTCCATTTTACAGTAAGGAATCAGAGCAAATGGGGTGAGTAGCTCTAAACCACACTAGGAGGACGCACAGGGCTTCCCTGGCCCCACAGCCGGTCCTTTGTGCCCCGGCCTCTGCCCCTGAGCCTGGCCCCAGTCTGCCCCTCATGTCACATTCGAGGGAGGGACACCGTCCTGAAACAGACAAGGCCCTCCAACCCCTGGGGCACGGTGGTGGGGGAGGCTGTGCCTTCACCCCCAAGGTAGGTGTTTGTAGTGTCTGATTCTATGCATGTGTCTGGGTGTGGCACATTTGTGTGTGTGTGTGTGTGTGTGTGTGTGTGTGTGTGTGTGTGTGATGTGTGTTTGGCTGGAGGTGGGGGCCGAGGCTGGGGAGGCACTTCTGGGATTCAAGGGACCTTGACTTTGAAGGGGCTTCCAGGGACACTTTCGTCGCCCCACTTGACGATGAGGATGTAGTCCCCTTCTCCTTGACGGTGTAGGTGACGTTGTACACCCGGTTCCCCATGTGCTTCACGTACACCTCCTCACAGGGGGTCTTGGGCCCGTGCACGCCCACCATCATCATGTTGGTGCCTGGAGAGGGAGGCAGAGGGCCGGGCTCACACCAGGGAGCCCCCGACGGGGACCCACACCCTGCTCCCAGACGGCTTCTTGCTCCCCACCCCAGAAGACGCCCTCCCCCCTCCACCTGCCTGCTTTGCTGCAGTCCACGGTGAAGGAGTTCTTCTGGACCACAAAAGCCTGGGACAGCCCAGGCCCCCGAGTCACCACCTTGCTGGCATCTGAGGAGAACTTGGGGATGGAGCTGTAGCTGGAGCCCCGGCTTGAGGAAGACTTGGTCACCGTTTCCACCAGAACCGTGGATGTTTCGTGAAGGCTGTGGCCTCCGGACAGCCTCGGACCTGCGGGGCAGGTGGAGGGGCACAAACCTGGTCAGAAGGGCTTCCTGGTCTTCCCCAGGCGGGGGACCCTCGGCCAGCGCTGCCACCCGGTGGGTCTCACTGCCTGCATCCGGGGCTCCCCCAGATTCCTCCAAGGGCCACTCTAGGAGCCCAGCCCCATTCCCTGCCAGGGCTGCAGCTGCCTGTTCCAATTCATGCTCCACCCTAGGGCTGGGGCCTCGGAGGGCTGCGTCCCTCATCCCGGCAGGCTTTGTCGGGAACTCAGGCCAAGTCACAGGGTAAGAGTCACTTTGCAAAGGAACACCCACCCAACCCATCCTATAGACAGCCCCGGGAAGGGGAGCGTGCTCAGTACTGACTGTGTCTTCTTGGAGCTGAGGAATTTGGGAAGCCAGGAGGGGAAGAAAGTGACTCTAGAGCCAGCAAAGGCCAGAGATGAAGCAGTGAGGGCCAAGATGGGAGGAAGAATGGGATATGTACAGGGTCACACGAGGCTCCACAGAATGTGTGCTGTGTGGATCCAGGCCCACCTCTATCCCTGGTAAACTGACCCTGATGTCTGGGGCAGACTATGGCCTGGATGTGTGTGGCCACCGGAGCCCTCCAGGCTGGGCTGGGCTGCAGGCTGGGTGGGCCTCCCCTGAGCCAGCACTCACCTGTGACCTTGGCCTTGAAGGGGCTGCCCACAATGTGCTGGGGGCCACCGTACTTGATGGCAATGAGGTAGTTGCCAGGGGCCATGGGAGTGTAAGTGACCACGTGGCCCTCAGGACACTCCCGACAGTCCAGCTGCACCTTGGAGGGGCCATCAATGGTGACGGACAAGGCCCCCGAGCCAGCGTTCAGGGTGTTCACGATAAACTCTGAGGACACACCTGGGGGCCAGAGGTAGCAAGGCTGAGGGCAGGAAGGGCTTGTGGCCCAAGAGGGGCTGGGCCCCAGCTCCCTGGGTAGCCTCTGTGGGGAGCTGCCACTGCCCCACACCCAGCCTGGCCCTTGCCTGCCAGCCCAGTCTGCAGGCAGGAGGAACCAGGGTCTGGTGTGCAATCTTTAGTGCATACCTACTCTGAAGGGTACCAGCCTAGCTTTTTTGGGTGCCAGGCAAATAAGAGATGATGTGCCCTGTCCTGGCTGAGGAAGGCAGGGCCCCCACACTGGGAAGCAGAAGGCAAGTGCCTGATGGGCTGTGTCAGCTGTGGGCACATGAGCACTCAGATGTCGGAGACTGAGTATGGCTGGACTGACCCAGGAGGGCTTTGGGGAGGAGGTGGGTCAACAAGGAGGACTGGAGGGCTCTAGGGGAAGGGGGAGATGAACTTCTTGGGGGAGCCCCAGATCTCGTATGAGGAGGCGATTCACAAGGGCTCCTGATGGGCTGGGAAAATCTCACAGCCAATCCCCGGGCCCCACTGGAGTCCTAGGAGACAGTTCCCTCATCCCAGGAGCTGCAAGGCTTGGGCACCAGAGGGACACTCAGGGAGGAAGTGCCACAGCGTTCCTCACAAGAGTGACAGCAGGCTCCCTGCTGTGCCCAGAGTTGGTCTGGGTCACATGTCTTCTTGCACAGCTCAGGGAGAGGAGGGAAGGTTTTGCTGCACTGGGCCTGATCCTAAATCCCACCCCCTCCGGGTGAGCTGCCCACACCCTGGGCCCTGCTGCCCCGCCTGGTCCAGACAGACTGAGGCTCTCGGCAGCAGGTGCCCAGGAAGAAGCTTCTTTCTGTTTCCTCCCAGGGGCATAATGGGGGAAGACCAGGGTACAGGGGGGAAAACCCCAAAGGAGGGCCTTTAGATAAAAAGGGGTGATTTCCCAGTGCCTCCCTAGAGTCTTGGAGCCCCTCAACCTCAGCACTCCAGGCCCGACAGCTGCGGGGTAGGGGGGAGGGTGTAGGTAGGGGGAGGGGGAGGTCTTGCCAGTTTTCTCTAGGGACACAGCTGGTGCCCTTTCATGCCTTGGTGACTAAGTCCACGGGGAGCCCAAGCCCAAGCCCAGCTCAGTCCTCCGCCCCCTGCTTCTCCCTCCCCCTCCGCTCCTACCCCTCCTGCAGGCTCTGGTGGGGCACACCCCCTGAGCCAGCCCGTGGAGCCACCCCCACCCCCAGGGTCGGCCTCTGGACAGCTCCTCCTGCTGCTGGAGGAGCAGCCTCCCCGTCCTCACCCTGCTGTGCACAGCATGGCTGCGAGGCTGGGAAAGCCCCCCCATTCCTGCCTCTGCTCCCGGTACCTGCTCCCGCCCCTCCTGGGGTCCCGAGACAACCACGCAGGGTCAGCGAGGGTCCTGCCCATGTGCCCCCCAATCCCCCGCTACGCTAGTCTCACTTTTCCTTCACGTTTAGCCTCTCGATTGTTGCCTTAAGTTCTGGAACAGGACCTACAGAAACTAGCCCAGGAACTATTGCGCCCCATTCTTCTCCGCTGCTGGGGGTGGGGGGCAGAGTCTACCGTTCTTGGCCGCGAGCCCAGGAACGGCGCCTCTACCTGACACCGTCTTCCCCCAGACTCTAGCACAATTCCTGCCATTGGCCCGAAGATCCCGAAGATCCCGGGGGATGAACGCTTTAAACCTCAACCTCTTTTCCAAAAGGGTGAGGATGGCCCGGGAAAAGTGAGGGCGAGTGCATCGAAAGTAGGGATCTCGGTGGCTCAAGCCAGCCTCCTGCGGGGCGCCCGGAGCCCCCATTCTGGACGATGGCGAAGAGGAGGGAGAGCAGCACAGCCGGTGCCCCCTGCAGCGGTACCAACTCCCCCGCCTGGGCCTCGGGGCTCCCCGAGCGCCAGCACCCCAAACTGATCGGGGAGTGGGAGACGCCTTGGAGGTCCCAGGCTGGCGGGGCGCGCGCCCTGCTGTAGGCACCCACCCGACCTCGATCTCCAGGCGCAGCTGGACACGGACCCAGCCCTACTCCAGTCCTCATCCTGCCGCCCACAGGTGCCTGGGGTCGCAGGGCCCAGCCGAGCCAGGGACTTGGGGGTGGGCAGTAGCCGGTACTCGCTCTCGCCACCCTCAGGGCTCCCCGGGCGGGGAGGCGGAGAGGAGCGCGCGGCGGCCGGGACCCACCTGTCTGCGGTGCGCCTGCGTGGCAGCGCTCGGGAACACCGGCCGGGCGGCGGGGCCGAGCTGAGCTCTGCCCGGGCTGCGCTGGGGCCTTGCGCATCGCGCCGGTCCCGCCCGAGGGACCACTCAAGGCGGCCTGCACTTACCGGAGACTACGGACCTGGACTGAGCATTGGGCCAGGCACAGGGCCTGTGAGGAGACGCCAGGTAGACAGCGCAGTGCCCTAGACGACCACTGGACTCCCTTGGCAGTCTGGAACAGGAACATGGTAATTCCATAACCCCAAATTCCTCCCGCGCCCTCCACCCTTGACTCCCCCCAGCTCTACAGGTCCTCCGGTCTTCCCCAGCCCACACCCTTGGTGAGCTCTGGCACCTGAAAGAGATGGTTTCCCAGGTCAAGAGCGTTAGGATGCCAGGTGGTGGCTCATGCCTGTAATCCCAACACTTTGGGAAGGTCAGGCAGGAGGATCGCTTGAGTCCAGAAATTGGCCAGCCTGGGCAACTTAAGGACCCAGTCTCTGCAAAGGAAATAAAAAGAAATTAGCCGGGTGTAGTGGTGAGCACCTGTAGTCCAAGCTACTCTGGAGGCTGAGGTGGGAGGATCACTTGAAATGGGAAGGTCGAGGCTGCAGTGAGCTATGATGGAGCCACTGTACTCTAGCCCGGGCAATACACTGAGAACCTGTCTCAAACAAAACAAAACAAAAACAAAAACCCATCAAGAGACGACTCGGGTGCAATGGAGCCGGCACTGTGGTGGGCATCCGACCATTCAGTCCTCCAGGACCGGGGGAACCGTGTGAAAGGGAGGCAGGCAGTAGAAGCCTTTATCCATTGCGACTGGGAGGCCCCCAGGGCATTAGCTGCTCCCAGTTATGCATGCACCAGTGCCCACGTGGGTTCCCGAGGGTATCCAACGTTGGCCATCAGAGAATTCCAACATGAGAGAGGTAGATTTGCAGCCAAGACCTGAGGAGGGATGCTGGCAGGATGCACTGTGTGGAGCTGCTGGCAAACTGCATATGACTGGAATGAGGCATTGCTGAGAGGATTTGTGCAAGAGGTGGCCAGCACAGGTGTTAACGAGATAATACACACGGAAAACTTTGTACAGCGCCCAGCACATTTTAAGCACCACAGTCTATTATTATTTTTATTGTCATCATCATCATCTCCCTCTGAGGTCCAAACTGAAAAGTCCATATTAACATTTTTTTATCTGCAACAGAAGGTAAAGAAGCTTTTGGAAAACTCACTGGAAAAAACCCTATGAAGTGAAAGCCTGGGGCCCTAAGGAAAGGGTGTTGTTTGCAAGGCATTTGAGTTCCACAGTTGAGTGTGATCACTGTATGCCTCTTGGTTGGGTGCCAGGCACTGTGGTCGATGCAGGCGTACAGTGGTGAATGAGACAGGGTCCTGCCCAGAACCTTCCGAGAAACAAGACTCCCGATAAAGGGAACAGCATGAGCGCCGGACTCAGGTGCACACAAATGTCAGGCTTGGAATATGCGTCTGGCCCCTTTCTCTGCTGGGCGATGGTGGGGGAAGGTGGCGGGGGGACCTGGATGCAGTCTTTTCAACCAGAAACAGCTCTTTCTTCAGAAGAAGAGGATTTGGCTAGCGAAAGCAGGAAGGAATGGCTTGGGCCCTGGCTTGAGTCCCCACTTGGCCTGGAAGCCCCTTTGTGGGGGACACCGCTGGTTCTCTTAGCATGACGCGTGGGTGGGCCCCTGGGAGGCAGATGGCTGCAGTTACAGCATACGATGCTAAGTTGGGCGAAGTTCAGAGTCAGTGAATTCCAAGTTCAATTCCTGAGTCCCCCACTTACTGACTGCGCTGAGTGGCCTCTATTTCTCCCTTCTCTCCTCCTCTGCCACTTATTCCCTGTCCCCTACAGATGCCATCACTCTGGGCTTTCATGCCTTCTGGTCTCCTGGTGGTTCCGCCAACGAGAGGCCCCAGTAGGGGATGAGCGGGCAAGAGGGAGAATGGTTGGGGTATTTCTTCCCTGGCTTCCTCCTGGGCTCTGCCTGGGCTCCCCGAGGTTACACTATTCCTTCCCCTTGTCCCCTCAGCCGGGAGATGGCTGTGATTTCCTGCTACTGCTAGTACCCAGGGGCCTCAACATTCCTTGCTGGTCCTCATAACCATGTCTGCAGATCCGGGAACAGTTCCTTTACATTCTCTTTGGCCAAATCCTTTTTGGGGGAATTCTGTTTCCTCCTGGTTCGTTAATTGATATGTTAACCTTAACCACTTGCTCCATGAGTTACTTAACCACCCCTGAGCCCAAACCCTTCATCTGTAAAAGGAAGTAATATCCTCTACCTTAAGCTAGGAGGATTCGACCAGGCAAACCTAACACATTGGTTCACTCCTGTGTGTGTGAATAAGTGACACCCCTTTCTTACCGCCTTTGGGTTGCACTGTTCACAGTAGTAGGTTGTTTTTTTTCTCAGGTTTGGTGGCTGGAAGCAAAAGGTCACTGTGGGGGAGGGAAGGAGAGAAGGGATTAGTAAATGATTAGATTTTTCTACTTCATCTGATATCTTTCAAATCATGACAGTTGTGACAAATGAAATAAGCTGAAGGGCCAGCTGAGCTGCTGAGGCGGGCGGGGGGATGGGCTGTTTATCAGAGATCTGAGATTCTAATCCCACAATCGGATCCCCACAGCCTGGCAACGCCTTTCGTAAATTCAGACTACATGTCTATCCAGTCCCCTCCCAGGAGGGATTTCTTTTGCCCATCCTTAAAATGCCCCACAGGTCGACCTCACTGCATTCCAGGCACAGTGCCAAGCTGCAGCACTGCCCACTCAAGTACAAAATGTCAATCCACACCCCCGGCTGGACTGCCGGGTCATACTCAGGATGGGGACCCAATACTTCCTTGTCAGATGGAACCTGCTGGGATTTGAGGAGTGTGTGTGTTTTTGTTTTGTTTCCAGTATAGAAAGACCAATGCACTCAGATTGCACTATCAAATAAAGTTTATATACTATATATATATATATATATATGCACCAGGCTCGGTGGCTCACTACTGTAATCCCAGCACTTTGGGAGGCTGAGACGGGCAGATCACGAGGTCAGGAGTTCAAGACCAGCCTGGTAGAAACCCCGTCTCTACTACAAATACAAAAATTAGCTGGGCGTGGTGGCAGGCGCCTGTAAGCCCAACTACTCAGGAGGCTGAGGCAGGAGAATTGCTTGAATCTGGGAGGCAGAGGTTGTGGTGAGCCAAGATTGTGTCACTGCACTCCAGCCTGGGTGACAGAGCTAGACTCTGTCTCAAAAAAAAAAATATATATATATATATATATATATATATATGTAAATTTTATTTAATTTTTGGTGGGGTCTTGCTCTGTGCAATCACAGCTCACCTCAGCCTCGATCTCCTGGGCTCAAGCAATCCTTCCACTTCAGCCTCCCAAGTAGCTGGGACTACACAGGCAAGTGCCATATTGCCTGGCTAGTTTTTTTTATTTTTTATTTTTGTAGAGATGGGGTCTCCCCATATGTTGCCCAGGCTGGTCTCGAACTCCTGGACTCAGGCTGTCCTCCCACCTCAGCCTCCCAAAGTGCTGGGATTACAGGTGTGAGCCACTGTACCCAGCCACATTGCACATCTGAACCCCATGTACAGCCTGCCCCTGGGGGCTGGGTAGAAGGTTTCCAGGTACTCACACAGTGACCCCCCAAGCCTGGAGGTTCTGAACTTGCCAGTAGAACCTCATGGCTCTTCCCCACCTTAAAGCCCCTTAAAGGGGCTCCTTTAATCTCTTTGACTTTCTCTTCTCAAAGATTGATCCCTGGGGTCCCATGAGGGTTTGGAGAAGCTAAGAGCTTTGGGGAGAGAGGAGAGGGACCATGTCTGCTCCCCACCTGACATCCGCTCTTCTCCCCCAGCGCAGCTCTTCCTGTCCCTCCCGGCCTTGCTCTCAAGCTTCCACAGTGCCTCCCCCCCACAGTCCAGTAGGACCGTCTACGATGATGGATGTGTTCTAGGTCTGTGCTGTCCAATATAGTGGCCACGTAAAGTTACTGGCACCTGTCACACGGCTAGAGCAACTGAGTGTCTGAATTTGGCATCTTAATTAATTTCATTACTTGGGCCAGACATGGTGGCTCATGCCTGTAATCCCAGCACTTTGGGAGGCTGAGGCGGGCAGATTACAAGGTCAGGAGATCGAGACTACCCTGACCAACATGGTGAGACCCCATCTCTACTAAAAATACAAAAATTAGCTGTGTGTAGTGGCACGTACCTGAAATCCCAACTACTCAGGAGGCTGAGGCAGGAGAATCGCTTGAACCTGGGAGGCGGAGATTGCAGTGAGCTGAGATCACGCCACTGCACTCTGTCTGGGTGACAGAGCAAGACTCTGTCCCAAATAAATAAATAAATAAATAATTTTATTACTTTAACTAGCCATATGTAGCTAGTGGCTACCATACTGGGCAGCACATACTTAGACTTTAAAGTCTCCAGTTCTCGAGACAATTTACTTCCATGGGCCAAGAAAGTTTTGTAACAGATCCACAGTGGCTATGATATGAACAAGGCCCCCTAGAGTTGTAAGGCACAAAGCCTCCCCTCCCCCTGTGGCAGCCTCAGCTTCAGGAGCCGCCCTCCCCACCCTCATGGCAGTGATAATGACTCCTGGGCCGAGTCCTCTATCGGCACCAGGCCATGCCAGGTGGGTAACAAGGATGATGGTGATTCGTGCTCACAGCTGCTCTACCAGGTAGGTGCTATGATGGTCCTCAGGAAACTGGGACTTGGAGAATTTAAGAGGCTCGGGTAGAGGACAGGAGCTGGTGCTCCACCCCAGCTCTGGCTGGCCCCAGACTCTCCACCACAACAAAGACCTCTGCTTGTACCCCCAACCCCTGCACCTGCCCGTGCCCTCCAAGTGACTTCTCTGCACAGTGAGAAGTTCTGCCTCTCCATGGCTTCCATAGCACCCAAGTCTTCCCTCTGCTACGGCATCCAGGCTTATCTCCTGGGGCACCAGGCCAGGAGTGCCCCGGGAACGGGACTTTGCCATCTCTGCCTTCCCCTGCTTTTTGGAGAAGGAATGGCTCTGGGGGTTATTTGGATGGGCACACACAGGGGTCTCTCCTCTAACTGCCTCAAACCCTATGCAGTGCCCAGGAACTGGGTTGTTGGGCAGTCCTGAGACTCAGAACCCCTTTAGCCCATGCTCCTGTGATCCTGATTTGTGGCTGCAGAATTCAGACCCCCCGACAGACAATGCCTATTGGAGTTAAGCAACCTGGGGGGCTGGGTGAGTAAGAGGGATAGCCCACACCTGCCAAGGACCCTCTGCTTTGGGGTAGCTCAGCACCTCTCAGCTATTCCCTTGACCCCCTGAGTGATCAGGCCCTGAATGGCCAATGCTTGCCTTCCCTGGCTGGCTGGCCAGAGGAGACACTGTCTCTCAGGAGCTTGGGTCAAGACTAGCCAAGGGGCCTCTGGACAACAGCCTGGCCTCACCCAGCACCATCAGTCCCACCCCACTGTTTAGAGGCAAACAGGAGCTTCGACAGGGGCTGAGGCCATGAGATGACAGCGGTTGCTGCCAAGTACCATGAAGCAGGAGTGCCCAATGCAAGGGGATAGTTAGAGGCCCGTGGATGAAAACTGCACTCGGGGCACCAGGTATCCTAGCACACAGCGGCCATCTCAGGCCACTCCTGTTTTATGTTAACAGCTTTATTGAGATATAAGTCACATACCACACAAGTTACCCATTTTAAGTATACAATTCAATAGTTTAGGCCGGGCACGGTGACCCATGCTTGCAGCTCTAGGACTTTGGGAGGCTGAGGTGGAGGATTACTTAAACCCAGGAGTTCGAGATCAGCCTGAGCAACATAACAAGACCCTGTCTCCACAAAAAAGAGAAATAAAACATTAGCCAGGCATAGTGGCACATGCCTATAGTCCCAGCTACTTGGGAGGCTGAGGTAGGAGGATTGCTTGAGCCTGGGAGATCGAGGCTCCAGTGAGCCACGATTGTACCACTGCACTCCAGCCTGGATGGCAGAGCGAGACCCTGACTCAAAAAAAAAAAAAAAAAAAATTCAGTATATTCACAGAGTTATGCAATCTTCACCACAACCAATTTTAGAACATTTCATCAAAAAGAAATCCTGTACCGGCCAGGTGCGGTGGCTCACTCCTGTAATCCCAGCATTTTGGGAGGCCGAAATGGGCAGACCACAAGGTCCGGAGTTCGAGACCAGCCTGGCTAACATGGTGAAACCCCATCCCTACTAAAAATACAAAAATTAGCCAGACCTGGTGGTGGGCGCCTGTAATCCCAGCTACTCAGGAGGCTGAGGGAGGAGAATTGCTGGAACCCGGGAGGTGAGGTTGCAGTGAGCCAAGATTTTGTGATTGCACTCCAGCCTGGGCGACAGAGCAAGACTCCATCTCAAAAAAAAAAAAAAAAAATCCTGTACCCTATCCGGTCCCAAAACAAACCATAAATCTACATTTTTTTTCTGTGGATCTGCCTATTCTGAACATTTTATTTAAACAGAATCACACAATATGTGGTCCTTCGTGTCTGGCTTTTTTCACGGAGCATGTTTTCAAGGCTCATCCATGTTACAGCATGTAGCAGTACTTCGTTCCTTTTTATTGACAAATAATATTCAACTGCATTTACATATCATATTTTATTTATCCATTCATCAGTTGATGGACATTTGGGTTGTTTCTTTTGGCTGTTATGAATAATATTGCTTAAACATTCACATACAAAATTTGTGTGGACATATGGTTTCCTTTATACCGAGGAATAGAATTGTGGCATTGGATGGTAACGCTATGTTAAGCTTTTTTTTTTTTTGAAACGGAGTGTTGCTCTGTCACCCGGGCTGGAGTGCAGGGGCCTGATCTCAGCTCACTGCAACCTCCGCCTCCCAGATTCAAACAATTCTCCTGCCTCAGCCTCCCAAGTAGCTAGATTACAGGTGTGCGCCACCACACACGGCTAATTTTTTTATTTTTAGTGAAGACAGGCTTTCACCATGTTGGCCAGGCTGGTCTGGAACTCCTGATCTCAAGTGATCCACCCGCCTCAGCCTCCTAAAGTGGTAGGATTATAGGCATGGACCACCACACCTAGCCTGTATGTTTAAGCTTTTGAGGAACTGCCAGACTGTTTTCCAAAGTGGCTGCACTAATGTACATTGCCTTTTTTTCTTGTAATACATATTGATTCATTTAATAAAATTGCATGGGCCATATCTTTTGCATTTCTGTATCCCAGTATTAAGTACAGTGCCTACCACAGGGCAGGTTCTCAATACTTGAATATCAACGACACAAAAATAGCTAGGACCAGCAAGTTTTGGGTGGGCTTCATAGAATCTCTGCACTTGCTGGAATCACCATGAAATCCATGGTCTCCGGCTCTGCATATTCAGCAACATAGTTTTATTGAGTTATCCTCAGGTGCGTAGTGATTCACCCTTGGGAGCTGATTCATGGTAGGGTGGCTTTGTAATGTGTCACCTTGGCTAGGCTATGTTTCCCAGAACTCTCTTCCAGTAAGATGGGCCACAAGAGACATTCTACCTGGTAACTGGAGGGCAGAAGTGAAGCAGCAGCATGTTGTTTTCACACTTGGAAGGTTGGTGCTGTGGCACTAAGCGCTGTTGCAGTTCACACTTGTCATGTATCTGCCGGCTCACCGCGTTGGTGTGGGTAGCAGTCAGGCCTTTAGCCAGGCCTGCAGCTGCCCCACCTTCCCCAGGATCATCCTTGAGCTTCTCTAATTCCTGGGCCAGATGCATATTTAACTCTGTGAGGAAGGACACCAGCTTCCTCTGCAGGACACCCACATCATCGAAGCTGGAGGTGGTGAGAGACTGACATGGGTTCCAGGCCATCCTCGTCGGTTCCAGCTCGTGCTCGTTGGCTCCACTTTGTCCTCGGTCTCCCACATTTTACATCCATCTTCCCTTCCCGAGTGCCTGCCCTGCAGACTTGGCAACCAGACCGCTGTGTCTCGGAAGTGGGTTCCACCCAGGCTGAAAACCTCCGTGATCACGGGTGTGCCAGCCCCTCCTGCCTCCTCCTCTGGGGCCAATTTGGAGGCAGAGTCATCTTTGTTCTCCTCCTTGCCCTCCTCAGAGTCAGGTGGCTCTTGCATCACAAATGGCAGGCCTGGGTCTACTGCCTTGCTAGGGCAGCCAGGCACCAATAGGGGGAGAAGTGAGGACAGCTGTGCCTGGCGTCCACTCGTCCCGGGTATCCGCCTTCTCTTGCTTCACCTGGGGTTAGGCCACAACCCAACTCAGGCCAGAACATTGGGCCTCCTGCAACAGGGCTTCCGTGGAAGCTGCAACACGGCCCGGCACCTGCACAGGACTGCTTGCGCCCTCCCGTAAAACACAAGGTGAGTGCCAGGCGGCGGCAGCACAAAGCCACCACCTGCTTCCGGCTTCGATGGAGCCTGGGTGTGGTCTGGTCGGGCTATGCGTGTAACCAAGGTGGGCTTCAAGGTAGGGCCAAGATGGTGCCGTTGGGCAGAGCTGGGGGCTTCTTTCGAGGACGGCAAGGTGGGGGGTCCTGCCCCATCCTCAACGCTGACCAGACACTGGGCAGCAGCCGCTTCATGGCAAACTGCAGGCATTGGTGCCAGCGACACTTCTGGCGCTTCTGGTTGCTGCCCCCGAATTTGGGCTTGTCGCAGCAGAAGTCGCAGCGGCCACAGTCCATCCGCCGTAGGCAGGCTGCACAGGCCCCGCGCTTGCGGTTCTGCGGGTGGTTCGGGTAGGGCTGTAGCTAGTCCTCGTCTACACAGTAATAGATGAACTCGGCAGGCGGCGAGGGGGCTAGGGCTCTGGGGTGCGGCTCTGTGGGTCCGGGGGGCTGCGATGGTGGAGGTGGAGGCAGTGGCTGGGCACCGGGGACGCCGCCTGGCAGCCATCTTGGAGTCACAGCCTCCCCTGCGGCGGCCATGTTTACCCCGTAGGCAACGTCGCTGGACACATTTCCACTGGCACCTGAGACCAGGGCAGGGAGGGAGAAGGCAGATGCGGCAACAGCCACAGTCCTCTTGGGTCTGACAGCCCCGGCATGCTCCACACCCTCGGCTCTTAAACATTCTCCGTTCCCGGTTGAAGGCAATTCTCTGTGCTCGGCAGTCTTTGCACAATGGTTTGAGCCACTGTCTTTGGGTGCCATCTCCTGAGAAGCTGATTCCACAGTTCTCACAGCATCCAGGAGCAGGGAATGAAGCTGGGACTGTGACAGTGTCAGCCTTGGTCTCATCCTTTGGGGCCTCCTTCCTGACCTCACCACTCTGGGGTCCAACCTGACGTTTCCTGACCTCACCACCCTGGGGTCCAACCTGATGTTTCTGAGTCTTGGATGGCCTGGAAGGCTTCTTTCGCTTCTTGCTGGTGACAGCCACGGAATGGGCCTTGGGGGCTGGATAACACAAGATGCCTTGTTTGAAGTCGAAGAGGGTGAGATCACACGCAGGGCCCAGGTATCGAGTCAACTCAACTTTGCTTCGGATCCTGTCTCCTGTGGGGCTCTGGTAATAGGTGTCTGAGCGTCCGCAGGTAGCCCCTGACTTGCGAAGACTTCACGGCGCTTCCAGTCAGGGCCCAAGGCTGGACAGTACAGCCAGTCCTCAGCCATGTAGGCCACGGGAAGCAGCAGTAGGCAGTCTGGCACCACACGGGTATCTTCCGCAGCTCTAGGCCCGTGGACTCAAGGCGAGGGTCACTCCTGCTCCTTCTGCCGTCTCGCCCTCCTCCCCTTCTTCCTCCTCCGCGGCCGCCACTAATGTACATTTCACACATAACAGAAGTATGTGAGGTTTCCAATTTCTCCACATTCTTGACAGCACTTATTATTTGTCTTTTTTGTTATAGCCATCCTGTAAGTGTGAAGTGGTATCTCATTGTGGTTTTGACTTACATTTTCCTAATGAGTAAAGATGTTGAGCATCTTTTCACATGCTCATTAGACATTTATGTATTTTCATTGGAGAAGTGTCTATTCAGATCCTTTGCCCACTTTTAAACTGGGCTATTTGTCTTTTTATTATTCAAAGGTAAGAGTCAGGCATATGGTTAGCAAATATTTTCTCCCATTCTGTAGGTTGTCTTTTTGTGTTTGTTTTTTTGTTTGTTTTTTTTAGGCAGAGTTTCACTCTTGCTGCCCAGGCTGGAGTGCAGTGGTACAATCTCCGCTCACCACAACCTCCGCCTCCCAGGTTCAAGCGATTCTCCTGCCTCAGCCTCCCGAGTAGCTGGGATTACAGGCATGTGCCACCACGCCCGACTAATTTTGTATTTTTAGTAGAGATGGGGTTTCTCCATGTTGGTCAGTCTGGTCTCGAACTCCCGACCTCAGATGATCCTCCCGCCTCGGCCTCCCAAAGTGCTGGGATTACAGGAGTGGGCCCGTGCCCAGCCCAATACAATATTTTTATCTCTATGTTTCTTTTTTTATCACATCAAAGGACACTTCAGTGCTCTATCTCTGTGTTTTAACTTTTCTTTCTAAATGGTCTTTTGAATTTATTTAGACAAACATATTAATAGTATATAATTATTGTGAATAAACAAGGGGAAATGTAAGATAAATTTCAAAAATTAAAATTCTTAAAAATATGGCCAGGCTCAGTGGCTCATGCCTGTAATCCCAGCACTTTGGGAGGCCGAGGTGGGCAGATCACATGAGGTTGGAGAAACCCCGTCTCTACTACAAATACAAAATTAGCCGAGCGTGGTGGTGCATGCCTATAATCCCAGCTACTTGGGAGGCTGAGGCAGGAGGATCACTTGAACTTGGTAGGCGGAGGTTGTGGTGGGCCAAGATCATGCCATTGCACTCCAGCCTGGGCAATGAGAGCGAAACTCCATCTCAAAAAAAAAAAAAATATATATATATATATATATAAAATCTCTATATATTATCTATATCTCAAATATATATATAATCTATAGATAATATGTAGATTATATATAGATTATAACTATATTATCTATAAAATATATAGATTATATATATATTATATATAATATATAGATTATATATATATTATATATAAAAAATAGCAACCATAATAAAACTGTTGAATTTTTATTACTATCAGAGTAGAGTTAAAATTTTTTAAATTACTAAAGATAAAGAGGGATATTTTATAATGGTAAAAGTGTAATTCATTAGGAAGATATGATAATTATAAACATACATGCAACCAACATCAGACCCATACTTCACACAATATGTAAAAATTAAATAAAATGGATCAAAAACCTATATAGAAGAGCTAATACTATAAAACTCCTATAAATAAATACAGGGTAAATCTTCCTCACCTTAGATTAGATAGTGATTCCTTAAAAATGACACCAAAAGCACAAGCAACAAAAGAATAAAACATAAATTGGATTTCATCAAAATTAAAAACTTTCGTGCTACAAAGGATACTATCAAAAAAAAAAAAATGAAAAGACAGCCGGGCGTGATGACTCACGCCTGTAATCCCAGCACTTTGGGAGGTTGAGGGCAGTGGATCACCTGAGGTCAGGAGTTGGAGACCAGCCTGACCAACATAGAGAAACCCCATTTCTATTAAAAATACAAAATTATGGCTGAGCAAGGTGGCTCATGCCTATAATCCTAACACTTTAGGAGACAAAGTCTTTCTGTGTCACCCAGGCTGGAGTGCAGTAGCGAGATCTTGGCTCACTGCAACTTCCACTTCCTGGGTTCAAGCAATTCTGCCTCAGCCTCCAGAGTAGCTGGGACTTCAGGCATGTGCCACCACACCCAGCTAATTATTTTTTGTATTTTTAGTAGAGATAGGGTTTCACCATATTAGTCAGGCTGGTCTTTAACTCCTGACCTCATGATCTGCACCCCCCAGCCTCCCAAAGTGCTGGGATTACAGGCATAAGCCACCACACCCAGCCAAGAATAGGTAAACTCTTAGTGCATGGCTTCCTACTCCCACAGCACACCTTCCTGACTCTTGGTATCTAACTCCTTGGAGTCCAGTTTTGGGGCTTCACTCCTCAACCTCTGGGGGATCTATTACCTCTTTGTTAGCACCCCTGATCAGTGTGCTGGCTCTCTCTCTTCAAAACCTATTGATCAATTGCAGGTCTTTCAAGGGCTGTTCAAAGTGGAAGGGAAATACACACACACACACACACACACACACACACACACATATATACATTATATACATATACATATATATATGTGTGTGTAGAGATGCCATTTTCTCTCTTTTTTTTCCCCCCCAAATTATTAAAATCTAGGGGAAAAAATATTTCACCTAAAATGCAGGGTAGTGGATACTTCAGATTGCTTTGGTTTGCTGAAACTGGAAAGGTAAAACCACAGTTCTCAGACTACGATTTAGCTTGAGTTTTGGATGCATATTTGGTTTTAGCTTTTTTTTTTGAGACTGAGACAGAGTCTCACTCTGTCACCCAGGCTGGAATGCAGTGGCGTAATCTCAGTTCACTGCAACCTCTGCCTCCTGGGTTCAAGCGATTCTCCTGCCTCAGTCTACTGAGTAGCTGGGATTACAGGTGCGCACCACCATGACGATATATCTATATATATCTTCTTCTACCCTCTTATTAAATCTATTTAGAAATGCACTAAATTTATAAGTACATATTATAGATAGCATATTGTTGGATCTTGTTTTTGTTTGTTTTTTAAATTATTTTAATTTTATTTTTAGTTTTTGGAGACAGAGTCTCTCTTTGTTGTCCAGGCTGGAGTTCTGTGATTCATCACAGTTTGCTGTAACCTCAAACTCCTGGGCTCAAGCGATCCTCCCACTACAGCCTCCTGAGTAGCTAGGAATACAGGCGTGTGCCACCATGCTAGGCTAATTTTTATTTCATTTTATTTTTTGTAGAGTCGGGGTCTCTCTATACAGCCCAGGCTGAAACTCCTGGCCTCAAGCAATCCTCCTGCCTTGGAATCCCAACGTATTGGGATTACTCCCAACGTATTGGCATGAGCTACCACAACTGGACAGCTCTTATTTTTAAACTGCGTCTATCTCTGCCTTTTGGTTGGATTGTTTAATTCAGCGGTGCCCAAACTTTTTGGCACCAGGGACTGGTTTCGTGGAAGACAATTTTTCCACAGACTGGTGGTGGGGAGAGGTGGCTAGGGGGCATGGTTTGGGATGAAACTGTTCCACCTCAGATCATCAGGCATTAGATTCTCATAAGCAGTGTGCAACCTAGATCCCTCTCATATGCAGTTCACAAGAGGGTTTGAGCTCCTATGAGAATCTTTTTTTTTTTTTTGAGACGAAGTCTCACTCTGTTACTCAGGCTGATATGCAGTGGCAAGATCTTAGCTCACCGCAACCTCCAGGTTCAAGCAATTCTCCTACCTCAGCCTCCTGAGTAGCTGGGATTACAGGTGCCTACCACCACACCCAGCTAATTTTTATATTTTTAGTAGAGCTGGAGTTTCCCCATGTTGGTCAGGCTGATCCCAAACTCCTGATCTCAGGTGATCCACCCACCTCGGCCTCCCAAAGTGCTGGGATTACAGGTGTGAGTCACCACACCCGGCCTCCTGTGAGAATGTAACGCTGCCACAATTGGACAGGAGGCAGAGCTCAGGCGGTAATGCTCACTTGCCTGTTGCTCACCTCCTGCTGTGAGGCCTGGTTCCTAAGAGGCCACAGGCCAGTACCAGTGCACCCTGGTTTAATCCATTCACATTATTAATGTACATAGTTGAATTTCCATCTGCTGTTTTCTAAACATTTCATATCTTTTTTGTTCCTCCATTTCTCCTTCACTGCTTGCTTTTGCATTAAGTGCATACTTTCTAGTGGGAGATTTTAACTCCTTTAATGATTTTTAAACCACATTTTTTAGTGAATTTCATCGTGTTTGCTCTAGCGCTTACCTGTGGGCAGTGTGCTATACTGTCTTCCTGTTCCATCCAGGTAAGCTGTCCACAGCAAAGATCCCCGTGGAGGCACAGCAGGAAAGTAGCCTGAAGAGGGATGCATGGCCTGGGACAAGAAAGCTCCAAGGAGGAGAACTGGGGCCTTGAGATGGCCACAGGGTGGCCCCAGTGAGCAATACAGTGGCTGTAGCTTTGATGGGCATTTTTTGGGCGGCACGGCCCTGGGGATCACCTCAGATTTATGAGTCAGAATAGATGTCCAGGCCCCGGGGCCTGGGGTGAGAATTAAAGGGCACATCCTAGGGTCTGGGCACCACTGCTGTCAGGCTGCCCTGGCAACTGCCCCTGCCGCCCCTGTCCCCACACCTTGAATGCCTCCCAGTGTGAGCCCCCAACTGTCCACATTCCCCTCTACCCCAAGGGCCAGTAAGACTGCAGGGCAGGGCTCAGTGGGAATGGCAGCTGCCCTACACTTTTCTTGCACATCCCGAAATGTGTCAAGGCCTGGGCTGGGACTGGCTAGAGGGCCGACAGGGGGATGAATGGCAGAGCGGGGCATTTGATGTGGGGGAGGCATTGGGAATGGAGGCCGGCAAAATGCTCTGCCTTCTCTGTTTAGACAAAGCCCTGCTGAGAAAGAACCAGGTCCCTATGGGAATCCACTCTCCACACATCTGGAAATCTTTGGAAATAGACCAGAGAGCAGGGAGCAGGTATGCCACAGGACAAGGTGAAGACCCAGGGTCACCTACACACCTGAGGCCACCTGGTGGGACAGGGCGTCCTGCCACTAACTCAGACTTCCACAGGGGCTGGACCGAGGGCTTGGGGGGCCAGAGTTCAGCCCTTGGTTGGGGGTGGGGTGCATAATGAGAGAGAAGCTCTGTCCTTCCATCTTCACCCGGGGCCCCGCCCCTTATCCCGGTGATGCTCAGCTTCCTGGCATCAACCACAGAGTAGTGCAGGGTGCTGCCTGCCAAGCTCTGGTCCAAGGTAGAGGTTGGTCAAGTGTCAGAGGTCACACGGGAGGAATGTCATACCCCGCACCCTTCCTGTGACCTCATACATCAGCGACTGCAGGCCAGAGAGTGGCGGGGTCAGCCCTGGAGGGGTCCCCTGCAAAGGGTGGCTCTGTTACCTCCCCCACCACTCTGAGGAGAGCACCCCACGCCCTTGGGCTGGCCCTGCCATCCTGGAGAGATCGAGTCTCTCTCCCTTTCCTACCTGAGCCCACCTGGGAGGGACCACCGTTCTGCCCAGGAAGCAGCCCTCACCTTGGTTCTAAGCTGCAGGAGCTTGAGATGAATCTGACTCAGAAATGCTTCGGAGTCTGGGGCCGGAGATGCACCCCACATCAAAGATGGGTGGACCTCATCGGCCTGGCTGGGACACCTGATACTGAGCTTCAACCGTGGATAATTCTGGGACAAAAGAGCACACTGGGAGTCCTCAGCTGGCACCTGTGGGGCTGGGTTGGCATCTGTCCCTGCAAAGCAGGGGCCCTGGAAGGCTGGGGTCTCCAGCTGGACTTTGTCCTCTTCCCTTTCCTCCTTGTCCAGGTGCCTCGTGCTCCACAGCGAGCGCTTGAGACATGCAGGAAGGATGGATGTCCCCACCCCTTCCGTGACAAAGCCCAGGAGCCGGGAGGGAAGTGGTTTGAGCACAGTGCTGAGCTAAGCAAATTTTAGAAGCACTTGAATTAGACCATGTGCAGCCAGCAGGGGAGGAGAGAACCTCTGGGCCGGTGTCCTGGAGGCCCTTCAGTGGAGGTGGGGGGTGTGGGGGGAGGGCGCAAACCTAGGGAGATGAGCTGGGAGAGGAATCCCAGAGAAGGAGAGAGAGCTTCAGCACGTTTATTTAAAGGGAATGGTGAGAAATCTAGGCAAGAGTGAAACCCCAAGAGCTGAGGGTTTAGGTGAGAAAGAGTGGTATGTACAGGAGGTCAGCAGAGACTGGAGTTTTGGAGGAGTTCCTGTGGGTTTCAGGGTTTGCTTGAACTGTGAATCCAAGTCCCGGAGGAGGGGTGGGGCCAGCGCAGAGTCCACGGACAAGGGCGGGAGCCAGGAGGCAGGGCATCAGAGAGGACAGGTGACCTGTCAGGGCCTGGAGCAAGGGCTCGGGCAGCTTCCTCAACAGGCCGTGTGAAGACAGAGCCATGAACTGGGCACAGTGGGGACTCCAAGTAGAGGTGTCCATGTGACAGTGCTGGCTGAATGGGGGACTTCCAAGTTACACCCCAAAAAGCTGAGCTGACGTTAGTTAGTAAGAAATGGGGAGAAAGGCCCAGTTGTGGCGTCCTGGGCACTAATCCTAAGAAAGATACCACTTCTATGTGCCAGAAACCTCAGAGCAAGCGAACACTTCAAAGACAAGAGCCAGAGGTGTTAAACCTAAATCAGACTGTCATGCCTCAGATGTGAACCCTCCTGTGACTGTCCCTAGCAAAGCCATAGACTGTGAGGTGCCCCTCAAGCCCTCACCCAATTTCACTACTTGAGGATTTATTGTCTAACTTACTCTGCAGAATGGAAGCTCCAGGAGGGCAGGGGTTTTCAGACAACATAGAAATTGTCCACCATTTTATCCTGGCAGGTACAACATGCCTGACAGGCATTGCTGAGTCTGCAACGCTGGTGTTACCATTCTCCTTTACGGATGTGACATGGGGCTTCCGGGGGAGTGGATGGCTTGCTCAGGTCATGCAATTCTAAATTGCAGAGCGAGGATTTCACTCAGAACTGTTGACCTCAGAGCCCGACGTCCAGCCAACAAGTTCTCATAAACTCGGGCTTTCTGAGAAATAGGATAGGCAGCCTAGGGAACCCCAAGAGCCCAGGCCTGAGAGGGTGGGTTTCCTGGGGAGGAGGGTTAGAGAGGCACTCACCCAGGCTGCATTGACTGGGCTGTTCCAGAGCTGTGGTATATTGTTCAGCTGCCCTGTGGGTCTCTGGGTTTCTTTCAGTTCCCTTTGGTGACATGGGCTTCCCTCCTCCCCCACCCCTGCCACCCCACTCTGCTCAGGCTCACACAGCATAGCTTCTACTCAAGTCAGGGGAGGGTGCCTCCTACCACACTGACAGTCTGTGATGCCCCAGCCAGGGGAAGTGGTGGCAGGGGCCATCTCACCATGGGGAGTGGGGGTCGTGGACATAACTCCCTGTCCCCAACGCCTCCTGCCCCATCAGGGGGAAGTGGGAGTGCTCACACAGAGGCCGGGTGTGGCTTCACTTCCCTTCTACTTGCCCTTCCACCCCCAGGATGGCACTGGGAGGCCAGGGGATCCTGGACCCTGGAAGCACTGCAATGGTGCTCTGTCCTTCCTTCCTCCCGTGCCTCCCATCTCTGGTCCCAGGCAGATCTTGGCTCAGGTCCTTTCAGTTGAGGGAAGGCAGGACCCAAGCCAAGTTGAGCCCCCTGCACAGCCTCTATTCCTGGAGCCCCATATCATTGCTGTGAACTCGGTACCATCATCCCCCTTTAGAGACAAGGAAATGAGATTCGAGGACCTGCCTAAGGCTGCTTGGCTGGAACACAGCAAAGCCAGGTGCCAGCAGCTTCTCTGCATGCAGCCGCTGCTGCTTTTTGAGGTTCAGAGGGAGGGGCTTCTAAAGGAGGGGCCTCACCTGAGCAAGATGGACAGTGGGAAGGGGGCAGGGAGCAGAATCTTAGGGTCTCATGGTCCCTCAGAGTGGGTGAGGAGCATTTGACAATAAAAGAAGGCTCCTCTTAGCTATTGCTCCAAGTATATTTTCGGGACCAACATAGAATATTTTTCTATTAAGCATAACTTTTTTTTTTTTTGAGATGGAGTCTCGCTCTGTTGCCAGGCTGGAGTACAGTGGCATAATCTCGGCTCATTGCAACCTCCAGCTCCTGGGTTCAAGCAATTCTGCCTCAGCCTCCCGAGTAGCTGGGACCACAGGTGTGTGCCACCATGCCCAGCTAATTTTTGTACTTTTAATAAAGACAGGGTTTCACCATATTGGCCAGGATGGTCTCGATCTCTTGACCTTGTGATCCACCTTCCTCAGCCTCCCAAAGTGCTGGGATTACAGGCATGTGCCACCACGCCTGGCCCTATTAAGCATAACTGACCTCCAGTGAAAAGATTCCCGTTTTTTGGGGAGCCACTTTCAATGAAATAGCAATCTCATTTTATTATTATTATTATTTTGAGATAAGGTCTCACTTCTATGCCCAGGCTGGAGTGTGGTGGTGTGCCTCCTGGGTTCAAGCAATTCTCCCACCTCAGCCTCCCAAGTAGGTGGGACAATAGGTAGATGCCACCACAAGGCTAATTTTTGTATTTTTTGTAGAGACGAAGTTTTGCCATGTTGCCCAGGCTGGTCTTGAACTCTTGGACTCAAGTGATCTGCCTGCATTAGTCTCTCAAAGTGTTGGGATTACAGAAGTGAGCCACCGCGCCTGGCCTAGCAATTTCATTTTTAAAGAAAGAAATACAAAACAATCTACCTATTCACATTTTCCCATCCATACTTTAAATTTTAAAAATATGAAATAATGAAATACACAGAAGATACAAATAATAAATGACATATATAATGATATTTCTACTTCATATTATGACTACAAAGGTCAGGGAAGAGGGAGAGATACAGAAGAGAAAGAAACACAACACGTGAGTGTCTTTTTTTAAACTTGTTGAAGTTCAACCCAGGAGAAGGAAGGGGAGGGAAGGTTAAAGTTCTGATTCATCAACAAATACTACTTTATTTGTTAAAAATACAAAGCTAGGCCAGGTCCAGTGTCTCACGCCTGTAATTCCAGAACCTTGGGAGGCCGAGGCGGTGGGTCACCTGAGGTCAGGAGTTTGAGACCAGCCGGACTAACATGGTGAAACCCCATCTGAGGCTGAGGCAGGAGAATCGCTTGAACCGGGGAGGCAGAGGTTGCAGTGAGCCGAGATCACACTGCTGCAGTGCAGCCTGGGTGACAGAGCAAGACGCCATATCAAAAAAAAAAAAAAAAAAAAAAAAGAACAATGAAAAGACAGGAGTGGGTCCTTGAGGAAGCTGATTCGAGTAGAACTCAGACATCAAAATTGAAACCCGCCCAATTTTCCAAAAAGCCAAATGCTCATAGAACTGAAGCTTGACATACTTACATCTCGGTCCACCTACCCATGACAGTCCCTCCTCTTTGTCCCTCCTGTTTTCCTTCCCTGCTATATAAGCTCCTAACTTTAGTCAGGGGGGAGAGACAGATTGGAGGTTTGTCTGCCCTCTTACCCCGCTGATGTCACCAGAATAAAGCCTTCTTCCCTGGCAATACTCGCTATCTCAGTGATAGGCTTTCTGTGCGGTGAGCAGCCAGACCTAGACCAAGGTCCTGGCAATCCAAAACAAAATCATAGTAGAAATCCACCAGGGAGCTCTTTGCACCCCCTGGAACCCCACCTGGGAGGGGCAGTCAAGGCAGACTTTCCAGAGAAGGTGATGCTGAAACAGAAGTTTTGAAGAGCAAAATTTACCAAGCAAAGAACATTCCAGGAGAAGAAACAGGAGGTGTGAAGGTAGAAGCCCTCAGGCGAGGGTCTTATGGAATCAAAAACGGTTCAGAACCCCAGGTGGACGGTCAAGGTAGCAGTGAGAGGAGGTGGGACAGGAGACCACAGCGCTGCCCCGGGATGACTGGAAGGCGACTTGAGAGGGGGAGCTGGGGCGAGACAGGTGCAGGGATTGAGGATGAGAAAGGTACAGAGTGGCTGGAGGAATCTCGCCTGAAGCACGTCAGGAAGCGATGTCTGGATCCTGGTGCCAGCGACTGTGCGCTGGGGCGAGAGGCACCCTCGCCAGGGGTGCAGGCAGGCGAGAGGAGGGCCTGGGGATGCGAGTCGGCCACACCGCGCCCCTCATTTGTGCGCAGCCCCGGAGGCCTAGAATGGGGAAGTACCCCCACCCTCTCCCAGGACCCAACCGAGCACCGCAGCGGTAGGTACGGGGTTGTCAAATGACAGTTTTGAGGTTCTAGATTGCCAAAAGAGCCAGTGGCCGGTCTAGGGCACCGGGCCGTCTGGCATCTCCCTGGAGGCCCTGGGCCTGGCCCGAGGCTCAGCGCAGATTCGCAGTCGCCAGGTCAGTGCGGCCCCGGAGTGGATCCGCGGGGCGGGGCTGGGCACTGCCCTCGCCTGGAGCTCGGCAGCCGCGGCCCAGGGGCGGGGGCGACGAGACGCGGAAGTGCCCCGGTGGTTGGCGGACCGGCGGGAGGCGCAGCCGGGGAAGAGCTCAGCTTGGCCCCGCCGCCCGGCCGGTGCTCCCGGGCGCAGCCACGCAGGCGCACCGCAGACAGGTGGGTCCCGGCCGCCGCGCGCTCCTCTCCGCGTTCCCGCCCGGCGCGCTCCGAGGGTGGCGGGAGCGGTACCGGGCTATTGCCCACCCCCAAGTCCAGGCCTCGCCCCAGGCCCGCGCCCCCCAGGCACCTGTGGGCGGCGGGATGACGACTGGAGTAGGGTTGGGTCCGCGTCCAGCTGCGCCTGGAGACCGATCTCGGGGTGGGTGCCTACAGCACAGCGCGCCCCACCGGCCTGGGACCTCCAAGGCGCCTCCCCCGTCCCGATCAGTTTGGGGTGCTGGCGCCCGGGGAGCCCCGAGGCCCAGGCGGCGGAGCCGGCACCGCTGCGGGTGGGGGCGCCAACTCTGCTGCTCTCTCCCCCCTCGCCATCGCCCAGGTTGAGGGCTCCGGGACGCCCCGCAGGAGGCTGGCTTGGACCACCTAGGAGCGAGGCCCGATCCTTACTTTCGATGCACTAGCCCTCGCTCTTCCCGGGCCACCCTCACCCTTTTGGAAAAGAGGTTGAGGTTTAAAACGTTCATCCCCCCGGGATCTTGAGGCCGATAGCAGGAATTCTGCTACAGTCTGAGGGAAGACGGTGTCAGGTAGAGGCGGCGTCCCTGGGCTGGTGGCAGGGAATGGTAGACGCCGGGCCCCGGAGCAGCGGAGAAGGATGGGGCGCAATAGTTCCTGAGCTGATTTCTGTAGGGCCTGTCCCAGAACTTAAGGCGGCAACAATGAAGAGGCTAAACGTGGAAGAAAAGTAAGACTAGCGTGGCCGCAATGCGGGGGGAGATGGCGAGATTACGGACCCCAGGAGGGGCGAGAGCGGGCACTGGGAGCAGAGGCGGGAGTGGGGGGGCTTTCCCAGCCTCGCAGCCACGCTGGGCACAGCAGGGCGAGGACCGGGTGCTGCTCCTCCAACAGCAGGAGGAGCGGTCCAGAGGCCGACCATGGAGGTGGGGGGCGGTTCTGCGGGCTGGCCCAGGGGGTGTGCCCCAGTGGAACCTGCGGGAGGGGGTAGGGGTGGAGGGGAGCGGGGGCAGGGGCGGAGGACTAGCCTGGGCCTGGGCTCCCTGAGGGCCCAGAGTGGGGGATAAGTAACCAGGACCAGAGAGGGCTCGGCTGTATGGATGTAGGAACCTCCTTCCTGCCCATACTCCCAGTAGTTATGGGACCTGGGGTGCTGGGGCTGAGGGGCTCCAAGAGTCTAGGGAGGCACTGGGAAATCACCCCTTTTTATCTAAAGGCCCTACTTTGGGGTTTTCCCCCTGTACCCTGGTCTTCCCCCACCATTCCCCTGGGAGGAAACAGAAAGAAGCTTCTTCCTGGGCACCTGCTGCCCAGAGCCTCAGCCTATCTGGACCAGGGGGGCAGCAGGGCCCAGGGTGTGGGCAGCTCACCCAGAGGGCTGGGATTTAGGGTCAGGGCCTGTACAGGGAACCCCTTGTCCTCTCCCTGAGCTGGGTGTGGGTTTGCAAGGAGACATGTGACCCAGACCAACCCTGGGCGCAGCAGGGAGCCTGATGTCTGGCAGCTCCTAGGAGGATCAAGGATGGCTGTGGCACTTCCTCCCTCACCTCACTGGCCCTCTGGTGCCCAAGCCTTGCAGCTCCTGGGTGATGGTGGGGCACTGTCTCCTGGGCTCCAGCAGGGCCCTGGGCTGAGCTTTGGGCTCTCCCATCTCGGCAGGGCTTCTAGGGCGCCCTCTGGATTCGTTGCTGCCTCACCCACCTGTGGGGGCTTCCTCAGGCCCTCAGCTGTTGGATGTCCCCTCCTTTCAGGGGCTCAGGTCCATAGACTTAGGTCTAAGGCTGCATACATTTCACCCAGAGCCTCCAGAGCCTGAGACAGCAGACCTGTTCTGACACTGAACTTCCGAAGTCATGGGCCTTGATTGCGGTGGTCTGAATCAGACCTAACCCTTTTCTGGGCAGGAGGGGAGCTTCTGGAAGGATGAATGCTGCTCGGGTTAGAGCTCGTGTGGACCTGGCTGCAGGCAAAAGCCTAGAGGCTGAGTCCCTTATGTGGCATGGTGGACAGACCCTCGCTCAGCACAGCCGGGCTTGTCGCGGGGGCTCCTACTCCACACCCCTCCCTAAGCTGCCTGTATGGACACTGCCCTCTGACACTGAGGCCGGAGTAATCATTTCAAAACCTTGTTCTGCATTAAACAGCCGTGTTGGCCGGGCACAGTGGCTCATGCCTGTAATCCTAGCACTTTGGGAGACCGAGCAGGGGGGATTGCCTGAGCTCAGGAGTTCGAGACCGGCCTGGGCAACACGGTGAAATCCCTTCTCTACTAAAATACAAAAAATTAGCCCGGCATGACGGTGTTCGACTGTAGTCCCGGCTATTCAGGAGGCTGAAGCAGAATTGCTTGAACCAGGGGAGGAGAGGTTGCAGTGAGCCGAGCTCATGCCGCTGTACTCCAGCCTGGGCCAAAAGAGTGAAACTCTGTCTAAAAAAAAAAAAAAAAAAAGCCATGTTGGGCAGGTCTAGACTGCTGGACCGACAGCAGAGGGCAGACAGGCAGCCCCTCTGATCTCCCCAGTTCCACCAGCACTGGCACAGCCTCAGCCCAGGGAGTCATCAAGGAAGCTCTCCCTCACTCTGTGCACACAGAGCTTCCTCCGGCCACCCTCACTCAGCCAGAATTGTGTGCTGCTGGTGACTGGCACCCCCTCTATTCTAGGGCCAAGGCCTCTCAGGGGTCTACACATACAAAAATGGGTGGGTGCACACCCTTGCTACAAACCACACTGAATGCATAATGACTGCCTGCAGGTTTGTGGGGCAGGGAACAGCTCTGGGTGGGAGGTTGGAAATTTGGTCTGGGGGACTAACTCATGAATTTTCTCTACATCCCCCTCCCTCCCTCAGCCCACAGTGAGTCTGGTTTCTGAGTTGTCCCAGCCTGGCCACTTTCATTTCCTCTGTGGTTGGATGGTGACTGGGGCAGAAAGCGGAACTGAGCGCCTGTGTTCTGAGGCCAGGGCAGGGCTGGAGCGTTCTGAACACCTCCCTGTCCCAGCCCCGGGGCCAGGCCAGCGCCTGCCTTACCTCTCTCCGGGACCTTGGCAGCCGAGCTGGGCTCTGAGGGAGCCCTGCGATGCGAGACGCTAACAGCTCAGAGACAGCACTAGGCAGGTGCAACCCCAAAAGGTACTGGGCAGGGAATTTCAGGGGAAACTGAGGCTCTGTGCTGCAAGGTCCAAGCAGTCGTGGAAAGACAAAGGGAGTTCAGCTCAAATCTTTGCTTCTTACTTGCTGAGCAACACATTCACCTCTGATGGGCTGTGCCGTATAATGGCCCAGTTCTGTCTTCCACACTGGGGTCTCAAATGAAAAGCCAGGGGCATGGGTAAGGGGAGGAGAGAGGGATAGGAGGGGGCTCAGGACTGTGGAGAGTTTCCAGTTCTGGGCTGGAGAGGGAGTTGGGCAGGCAGAGGGGAGGAGGCAGGGTCCCACCTGCCTGACTCCAGGGAGGCAGCGAGGCTGTGGCCTGGGAGGCAGGGCTCCAGCCCCTGGGTAGGTAGCAGTTGGAGCTGTGGCCTCTGCTTCCTGCAGCCTTCCTAACAGGCTCCGGCAGGTGTTAGGGCCTTCCTAAGTGCTGCAAGAATGCATGTCCACTGGGAGGAGAAGGGGAGGACCAGGAATCTAGGAGATGAATGCCCCTAGAGAGGTAACATCTCAGTTTGGTGGCTGCTGTCATTGGAGGTAGGTTGAGTTGGTTGATAGGATTTCTCTAAAGATGTCGAGGTTGGGGAACTTCCTCCCAGAGGGAAACTGAGGAAGAAAGGTAGCTCTGAGAACTGGGTGTGGAAACCCAGCCTCCATTCACATGTTCTGCTTTCCAGGTGTCCTGGGAGCTTAAGATGAGATTCTTTTTCTTTTTTTTTTTTTTTTTTCCGCTCTTGTTGCCCAGGCTGGAGTGCAATGGCTCTGTCTTGGCTCACCACAAGCTCCACGTCCCAGGTTCAAGCGATTCTCCTGCCTCAGCCTGCTGAGTAGCTGGGATCACAGGCATGCACCACCAGGCCCGGCTAATTTTTTGTATTTTTAGTAGAGATGGGGTTTCCCCATGTTGGTCAGGCTGGTCTTGAACTCCCGACCTCAGGTGATCTGCCCGTCTTGGCCTCCCAAAGTGCTGGCATTACAGGCATGAGCCACCACCCCCGGATGAGATAAGATTCTTGTTGAGGGCATCTTCAGAGGGAATTTTCAGGGGATGGAGGGTGAGAAAACTTGGGCAGGGAAGAACTGAAATGGGATTGTGGACTGAGAGGGAGGCTGGCTTCAGGCTGAGCCCATGGGAGTACCGCTGCCCCAGGTAGCCCAGGTTGAGACAAGACAGCCAGTTTTTGTCCCTGGCATCGGGCAGTCACTGACTATGGGCTGTCCCCCCCCAGAGCGAGGGGTGGGCCTAACCTGTGTTGTGAGCAGTGGAAGGCAGTCCTCTGGCCAAGGGGCTGCTCGCTGCCATTAGCATCTGGAGGATGGATGCCCTTGCCTGGTAAAGGGCATTGGCAGGGGGGCACCCACAGCATTCACTGACTCATAACTCTTCCTTGCCTTCCCCCAAACACAAAATTCTGTGACACTAACAAGAAAGTTGATCCTTGGAAAAGACAGTTGGCCTTAAATACCTAGACGGACTAGAGAGACTATTCTTTGGGGCCCATAGCTTGACCTCTGAGCACCCTGTCGCCATCCACCTGCAGACCTGCTGAGTCCTCTCTGGCTTTCCCCTACAGACCCCTCTGCCATGAACCAGTCCATCCCAGGGGCTCCCACCCCACCCCCGCCGCGTGCGGCTGAAGCCCTGGCTGGTGGCCCAGGTGAACAGCTGCCAGTACCCAGGCCTTCAGTGGGTCAACGGGGAAAAGAAATTCTTCTACATCCCCTGGAGGCATGCCACAAGGCATGGTCCCAGCCAGGATGGAGATAACACCATCTTCAAGGTAAGCCCTGGCAAGGAGGCTGTCTGGACCTCCAGGGCACCCGGTCCCCAGAACAGGAGCACACATAACACACACAGACAGCTCCTCAAGCCAGGCCACTCACTCAGCTACCGTGCTGCTGCGGACACCAGGCCCAGACTAACGGAATGCAGACGTAGCCACAGGTCACAGCTTTTCTTTTTTCTTTTTTCTTTTTTTTTTGAGATGGAGTCTCACTCTGTCGCCCAGGCTGGCATGCAGTGGCACAATCTCGGCCTACTGCAACCTCCACCCCCTGGGTTCAAGAGATTCTCCTGCCTCAGCCTCCTGAGTAGCTGGGACTATAGGCACTCGCCAGCACACCAGCTAATTTTTGTATTTTTAGTAGAGACGGGATTTCACCATGTTGGTCAGGCTGGTCTCAAACTCCTGACCTCAGGTGATCCCGGCTGCCTCGGCCTCCCAAAGTGCTGGGATTACAGGTGTGAGCGACTGTGCCCGGCCTAGGGCACACCTCTTCCAACCTGTACCCCAGAGCAATGTGGGGACTACGGGTCCCCGGAAGACCTTCCCATAACTCATCATACTCACCCTTTGCTCTTGTCTCACTTCTGTTACTCATGAGGATATGTTCAGTGCACACATATGCTAAGGGAAGCCAAAAATCCACCCATCATCTTTCTAAAATTTTTATTTTTAAATTAATATATATTTATGGGTTCACTGGTTCATGACTGTGTATAGTAATGATTTGGTAAGTACAGTGATCAGATCAGGTAATTAGCATATCCGTAATCTCAAACATTTGCCATTTCTTTGTGTTGGGAACAAACTATTTTTAATATGAGATTCAGACATATCATCAATCTTTTAATTTTTTAATTTTTTTTTGAGACAGGGCCTCACACTGTTGATCAGGCTCGAATTTTTTTTTTTTTTTTTTTTTTTTTGAGACAGGGTCTCACTCTGTCACCCAGGCTAGAGTGCAGTGTGGTGATCTTGGCTCACTGCAGCCTCGACCTCCTAGGCTCAGGTGAGTCTCCCATCTCAGCCTCTCGAGTAGCTGGGATTACAAATGCCTGCCACCACACCTGGCTAATTTTTTTGTACTTTTAGTAGAGGCTTTGCTATGTTGCCCAGGCTGGTCTCGAACTCCTAGAGTCTAGCAATCTGCCCACCTTGGCCTCCCAGAGTGCTGGGATTACAGGTGTGAGCCACTGCACCTGGCCCAATCTTTTTTTTTTTAATTGACATATAACAATTATACATATGTACCCCCTTTTTTTTTTTAAGAGATGAGGTGTTGCTCTGTTGCCTAGGCTGGTAAGCAGTGGTGCAGTCACAGCTCACTGCAACCTTCAACTCAGCTCAAGTGATCCTCCAGCCTCAGCTTCCTGAGGAGCTGTGACTACAGGTGCGTGCCACCATGCCCAGCTAATTTTTTTTTTTTAGACGGAGTCTTGCTCTGTCTCCCTGATGAGTACAGTGGTGCAATCTCGGCTCACGGCAAATTCTCCCACCCAGATTCAAGCAATCCTCCTGCCTCAGCCTCCCGAGTAGCTGGGATTACAGATGCCTGCCACCACACCGGCTAATTTTTTTTTTTTTTAATTTTTAGTAGAGACAGGGTTTCACTATCTTGGCCAGGCTAGTCTTGAACTCCTGACCTCGTGATCCACCTGCCTCAGCCTCCCAAAGTGCTGGGATTGCAGGCATGAGCCACCATGCTCAGCCTAATTGTTTGATTTTGATTTTTGTAAAGATGAGGTCTCGCTTTGTTGCTCAAGCTGGTCTCAAGCTCCTGGGCTCAAGTGATCCTCCCACCTCAGCCTCCTGAGTAGCTGGTAGTACAGGCGCAAGCCACTGTGCTCTCTCCAGTAATGCTAGGATGTACCTAGCATAATAGTTTTTGCTTACATTTTTAGTTTTTTTGCACATGAGTGTATATGGAATGCAAAATTGGAATCAAGTGATAGATCTTGTTTTATAACCTGGATTTTTTTCACCCCAATATTGGGATCAGCTTTCCTTTCCAACATACTTCCACATCACTATTCCAACGGTAGAATTTCCACTGGAAGGTTTTAGCACAATTTGGTCACCGATTCTCGGTGTTTGGATACTTGAGGTTGCTTTTAAAACCCGAAGTTAAAATCCACATTGGCATGTAGGCTGTCTTAACGCTTCCCTTTTTTTTATCCTCAATTATTTTGGGGGTTGATTTCCTAGAGTTGAAAATTGCTGGGCCAAATGCGAGGCTTATTTTTTACAACTTCGGATACGTATTTTCTTAGTTTTTGGACTTGATCCTTACCTTTCCAAAGTTCTGTTGCTAATGCATTTCTTATTTTTGTTTAGGCAATACAGTCACGCAATTCAACATTAAAAGGCATAGAATGGTTTAGAGCAAAAAATCTCCTTCCTACCCTGTTTCACCACCAGCCACGCCCTTTCCCTAGAGGCAGCAGTGTTGTCATTTTCTTTTTTAGCTTTCCTGAGATGTTTTTATGCACATATAAGCAAGTATGCACTATCATTTCCTCTCCTTTTCTTTTTTCTTTTTTTTTTTTTTTTTTTTGAGATGGAGTCTCGCTCTGTTGCCCAGGCTGGAGTGCAGTGGCGTGATCTTGGCTCACCATAATCTCCGCCTCCCGGGTTCAAGCAATTCTTCAAGTCTCAGCCTCCCGAGTAGCTGGGATTATAGGTGTGTGCCACCACGCCTGGCTAATTTTTGTATTTTTAGTAGAGATGGGGTTTCACCATGTTGATCAGGCTGGTCTCGAACTGCTGACCTCACGATCCACCCACCGCGGCCTCCCAAAGTTCTGGGATTACAGGCACGAGCCACCGTGCCCAGCCTCCTCTACTTTTCATAAGAAATGCTAGATGTCTGCATATCCGTGTGTACTTAATACTTCTTGACAATTGATGCATGTCAGTATATAAACAGTTTCCTGCTTTTTCTCTTTTTGTGCTGTCTGGTATTTTCATTCAATGGGTTGGCCATCATTTCACCAGCCCCTCACTGATGGATGTTGCATTGGGTATTTTGGGTCATCTTTTACACACAGTGCCACTGTGAATAACCTTGTATATACAATATTTTGTGTGAATGTTTCTATGATATTTAGGATGAATTCCTAGAAATCAAATAGCTGGGTTAAAGGGTTAGAAGAAACGTTGGTAACCCTCACCTCACCTAATTGCCATTCAAAATAATACCAACAGCTCCAGTGTACTGAGTCCCATGTGCAGGCGTAGCTTTGAGTGCTTTATGGACACCAAACCCACTCATTTTCTTTGAGCCAGGGAATCACTCTGTCACCTACATTGGAGTGCAGCACATAATCACGGCTCACTGCTGCCTCCATCTCTCCAGCTCAAGCAATCCTCCCACCTCAGCCTCCTGAGTAGCTGGGACCACAGGCGCCCATCACTATGCCCAGCTAATTTGTTGTATTTTTTGTAGAGACAAGAGTCTTGCTATGTTGCCTAGGCTGGTCTCCAACTCCTGGGCTCAAGCGATCCTCCCACCTCAGCCTCCCAAAATGTTGGGATTACAGGCGTGAGCCACTGTGCCTAGCCAACATCAACTCCTTGAGTCTTCACTGCCACTCCATGAAGTGGGCACTGTGAGATCAAGAGAAAGGGAGGCAGCGACATGGCCTGGCACACAGCTGGCAGGGGGCACCTTCCAGATTCGGACCCAGCCTGGCTCCAGAGTGCTCACTCTTATCCCCCATGCTGTCCTTAGAGATCACACCGGTTCACCTTCCTGGAAGCAGGGACTGTGGATACATCTCACAGCCCCTAGATTTCATGGAGTTTGCTGGCAGCCTGAGGGCTGGGGCAGAACTGTGGCAGATATCCACGCTGCAAACCAGGTCTGGGCTCAGTGAGGCTCAGCCTGTGGCCGAAGGTCTCCCCCACACAGTGGGGTCTCCTATGGAATGGGAAGCAGACAGGGGCTGTGGTGGAGACAAGATTCTCTGTGCTCAGCTGTCTTTTCCTGCCCCAGGCCTGGGCCAAGGAGACAGGGAAATACACTGAAGGGGTGGATGAAGCCGATCCAGCCAAGTGGAAGGCCAACCTGCGCTGCGCCCTTAACAAGAGCCGAGACTCCGCCTCATTTATGACGGGCCCCGGGACATGCCACCTCAGCCCTACAAGATCTACGAGGTCTGCTCCAATGGCCCCGCTCCCACAGGTATCAGGCCTAGCTCTGTGTGAGCCACCTGGGAGGCTGTGCAATGACCCCGGCTCCCAGCCATGAGCTGGCAAGTGCGGGAGGCCCAGGGCCTCTCTAGTGTGCAGTGGTCCAGGACACGCTGCCCCGGCTTCCACTAGGTCATGACATCCAGGGCTTCCTGGAGTGGTTGGGATGGGTCACTGGTGGATCAGGATGGCTTGCATGCAGTCAGGGACCTGGGTTCTTCTTCCTTACCATTGCCCTTGTTCTGGCTTCTGGCTCCAGCCTAGGTCTCATGGCCCATGGAGTTGAGGAGGTCTTTCCCCATCCTGGTGGCTGTGCCCTCCCCCTCTGCCTGTGTTGGGGCAGCTCTGGGGAGGGCAGAAGCCGCACAGGAGCTACAGGCTCTCGGGGGATCTGGCTCCTCCTCTGACGCTGACTCCTTTACTGTCCTTCTTTTCTCTCCCCCGCTATGCAGAGTCCCAGCCCCCTGAGGATTACTCTATTCCAGGAGAGGAGGAGGAGGAGGAAGAGGAAGAGGTGAGAGTGGGTCGGGGGAGGCAGATGGGGCCCTGAGTGGGCTCTCTGCTGTCTCGGTGGCCTTAGGTTTCCGCAGCCCGTCTCCCCGGGAGGCCCATGGTCCTCTCAGTGGCTCTTCTCCTTGTTTCTTCTCCTGGGATTCTGAACGATAGGAGCACAGTCCCCACCTGCTCCTTCCCAGGACGTTGTCGTTACCCTCCTTGTGTGACCCGAGCAGCAGTTTGGGCTTGGTAGGTCTGACTCCCCCGCAGAATGCAAATAAGGAAAGTGAGGCACAGGGCTTTTCTGACCTGTCTGGGATGGCTGAGCTGGGACCGTAGGCAGGGTCTTGCCCGGGCTAAGCTGAGGCTGGGGGGAGTGGCCTCGTGGTTCTTGCGTGTTATTTCCCCCGCTCAGTGGAATAACCTGTCCTCCCTTCTCTCCCATCTCTTCCCTCTTTTGCCTGTGGCATCCCTTCAGCTGCAGAGGATGTTGCCAAGTCTGAGCCTCACAGGTGAGGCCGGGAGGTGGTGGTTGTTGGGAGTCTAGTATACAGAGGAGCTATAGGTACCATAGGTACCTGGGAGGGGGCTGATGGGAGGCTGGGGCGGCCTAGGGCTGGGAGTAGGTGGGCCCCGGAGGCAGTTCTTGGAGGTGGCATTGACAGCTGTCCACACACACTCTGTAGATGCAGTGCCGCCGGGCCCCACCATGGCACCCTATTCTTTACCCAAAGAGGATGTCAAGTGGCCACCTACTCTGCAGCCGCCCACTCTGCAGCCACCCGTGGTGCTGGGTCCCCCCTGCTCCAGACCCCAGTCCCCTGGCTCCTCCCCTTGGCAACCCTGCTGGCTTCAGGGAGCTTCTCCCTGAGGTCCTGGAGCCTGGGCCCCTGGCTGCCAGCCTGCCCCCTGCAGGCGAACAGCTCCTGCCCGACCTGCTGATCAGCCCCCACATGCTGCCTCGTAAGGACCCACGGCTGGGCAGGGGGAAGCAATGCTGGGGGTGGTGGTAGGATTGGCAAGGAGGGTGGAGGGTGCTGGAGCCCCTTGAGTGGGGAGAGAAAGTGAGAGAGCTGGGCCTGGCTACTGGGCGGCAGAATGGGGAGGTGTGGGGCTCAAGGACGGGGTGGGCCTGCCCTTCTGCCCCACAGTGACTGACCTGGAGATCAAGTTTCAGTACCGGGGGCGGCCACCCCGGGCCCTCACCATCAGCAACCCCCCACGGCTGCCGGCTTCTCTACAGCCAGTTGGAGGCCACCCAGGAGCAGGTGGAACTCTTCGGCCCCATAAGTCTGGAGCAAGTGCGCTTCCCCCAGCCCTGAGGACATCCCCAGCGACAAGCAGCGCTTCTACACGAACCAGCTGCTGGACGTCCTGGACCGCGGGCTCATCCTCCAGCTCCAGGGCCAGGACCTGTATGCCATCCGCCTGTGTCAGTGCAAGGTGTTCTGGAGCGGGCCTTGTGCCTCAGCCCATGACTCATGCCCCAACCCCATCCAGCGGGAGGTCAAGACCAAGCTCTTCAGCCTGGAGCACTTTCTCAATGGTGAGTGCCTGAAGTCGTGATCCTCCCGGCCGCCTCTTGCCCAGGGGCACAGTTCCAGCCTCTGACTAGGGACCTTGATCTTGATGCAGAGCTCATCCTGTTCCAGAAGGGGCAGACCAACACCCCACCACCCTTCGAGATCTTCTTCTGCTTTGGGGAAGAATGGCCTGACCGCAAACCCCGAGAGAAGAAGCTCATTACTGTACAGGTACGTCTCCCCCTGCGCCAAAGTCAGTCTTGGCTTGACTTTGGCGAATCCCAGAGGTAGGCCCTTGCCCCAGGCTGGAGGCTCAGGGCTCCCCGAGCAGTGTGAACTTGGCTGCCAGAGACCCTCAAGGCTCAGGGCCAGAGAATGCAGTCTATTACTCACCCCTGATGGCTGCCCTCATGCACAGCTGGATCTGGCAGCCCTGCCACAGGTCTCCCTGTCTTGTCTCCTCTTTGCCTCCCAGGTGGTGCCTGTAGCAGCTCGAATGCTGCTGGAGATGTTCTCAGGGGGAGCTGTCTTGGTCGGCAGATAGTATCCGGCTACAGATCTCAAACCCAGACCTCAAAGACCGCATGGTGGAGCAGTTCAAGGAGCTTCATCACATCTGGCAGTCCCAGCAGCGGTTGCAGCCTGTGGCCCATGCCCCTCCTGGGGCAGGCCTCGGTGCTGGCCAGGGGCCCTGGACTATGCACCCAGCTGGCATGCAGTAACAAGCCTGCAGATGGTGACTGGCCCTGGCTTCCTGGGTGGCTGTGCAGACTAATGTGGAGGTATGACAGCCCCGGTGAGCACCTGGCTGGTTGTAGGGTCCCACCTCTGAGTTTCCTGGAAGTGGATTTGGGCCAAGAAGGAGCAGGGAGAGGCCTGAGCCCCTGCTTCTCCCTCAAAGCTTTGCTTTGAGGGTTCTGTCTTCCCGTGCCTCTCTCCTGGGCTCTCTCTGGTCCGGTCAGCCTGGCTCCTGAGAAACTCAGCCATGAGCAGGGAAGGAACTCCCCCAACCCTCGGGCCTAGTTTACAGGAGGAATTGCCTAAGGGTGGCCCACTCTTGTGATTGCCCCATTTCCTCTGGCAAAAAAAGCCAAAGAGTATTGTGGGCGAAGTCCCCCCCATAAGGCCTCTGCAGGGCATGGTCCTGATTTCCCTGGTTTGAGCCTCACTTCCTCATCTTCCTCTCCTCTGAGATAGACATGAGTGAGCACTTAGGTATCACATCAGATGCTCAAGGCTGGCAGCTCCCCCTTTCTTGAGAGTCCAAGAACCTGAGTTAGAAAGAATTTTTTTGTATTTTTGGATTAATAAATGTTAAAAACAGACTCAGCTCTTTCTTTCCTTTTCCTGCTACCAGTTGCTGCCATGCTGCTCTGCCAGGCCCTGTTTTGGATGCCAGCTGGCCCATTCCCTGAGCACCTGCCCCCTGCTTGTGGCCATTGGCATTGGGAGGGCCTGCCTTCTGGGCTGATGAGTCAGTTGGGCCTTCATAAACACTCACCTGGCTGGCTTTGCTTTCCAGGAGGAAGCTGGCTGAAGCAAGGGTGTGGCTTTTTAAATGTGTGCACAGTCTAGAAAACTGTCAGAATCAGTTTTCTCATAAGAAATGGTGGAAAAGGACAGGCTAGCATTGCAGCTGCATTTGAGACCATTCAAATCTGTCATCCTCATGTATATTCCTGTGCTATTAAACATCAGGGCAATGCATACAAACCATCCTGATATATTTAATATATTTATTATATTGTCCCCCGAGGTTGGGGGAGTGAGGTCTCACTGTTAGTCCTCCCGGAGCTGGCTGTTAAAGAGCCTGGCACCTACCCCCCCCAGCCCCGTGTCACCTCTGCAGACTCCAGCCCCCTTTCTGCCTTCAGCCATGAGTGGAAGCCGCCCCAGGTCCTTACCAGATGCAGATGCCCAACTTGATGCCCAGCCATCAGAACTGTGAGCCAAATATACCTTTTTCTGTAGAAGTTGCCCAGCCTCAGGTCTTCCTTTACAGAAACACTAAATGGATGAAACCCCCATAAATGTCCAAAGATACCTTGCCCCACAGCCTCATCCACAGACTGTATTGTCACTGCTCAGATTTTTGCCAGCCTGACAGGTGAGATAGTGTCTCAGTGCCCCTTCTCATTATAAGCAAGGCTGAGAAGCTTTTCACATGGTTAAGTGGCCTGTACAGACTTTTTCAATAAATAATTTTAGAATGGTTTTAGATTTAAGGAAAAGTTCCTAATAGAGTTCCTATGTACCCCCAGTTTCTCCAGTTGTTAACATCTTACAGTACTATGACCCACTTGTGACAACTAATGAAACCATGTGGATAATTACGATCAACTCAACTTTCTTCTTTGGATTTCATTAGTTTTTCTCTGATATCCTTTTTCTGTTCCAGAATCCTATCCAAGATACCACATTACATTCACTTGTCACGTCTCCTTAGACTCCTCTGGTCGATGACAGTTTCTAAGACTTTTCTTGATCTAGTTGGTTTTGAGGAATACTGGTAATTTCTTAAAGCATGTCTCTCAATTTGGGCTTATCTGATGTACTCATTTGTTTTTAGAGATAGGGTCTCGCTCTGTTGCCTAGGAAGGAGTGCTATAGTGCAACCTTCAAATCCTGGGCTCAGAGGATCCCCTCACATAGCTGGGACTACAGGTGCACACCACCACACCTGGCTTTTTTCTTTTAGAGACCTGGTCTCAAAATTGCCCAGGCTGGTCTCAAACTCCTGGTCTCAAGTGATCCTCCCATCGTGACTTCCCAAAGAGCTCAGATTACAGGCCTGAGCCACCGTGCCCTGCCTGTCTTTCATGGTTTTTGTATGGAAGACCACCAAGGTGAAGCATCATTTCCACTACATCGTATCAAGTGCCGTATCAAGTGTGCATGCGACTAACCTGATTTATCACTTTTTTGACCATGATCGTCTGACTGAGGTAGTGATAGGTTCCGTCATCATGAAACTACTCTTCATCCTCCCTGTTCTATGTGTACACATGTACAGTGGTTTCAGAACTGTTCACTTGCATCCTCTTAAACTTTACCGACTAGAGTACAGTGGTTGTGTACAGCTCCTTTTGTCCTTAGTCTTAGTTTTCAATCATTTACAAAGGTCACCACCTTTTTTCCTCACAGGCCTGTGCAGTTCTGTTCCCTCCTGAAATTGTCAATGTTTTGGGATTAGAAGATGGGAGATGTCACATACCTGGTTTCCAGCTTCTCTCAAAAAACTGGCAAATATGAAAACATTGTCCTACAGTCCTCAAAGGCAATAATCAGCTGGAACTCTGGGTGGGGAATGTTCTCCCAGTTCATTAGGGTCCTCTCCCGGCCTGCTTCCTTTCACTGCTCTCCGTGTCCCCAGGGGCGTTTGTTTGCAACCCTTGATGAATGGTGGAGCAGGGAGACCAAGTGTAGATGAACTGTGAAGGCTTGGAAGGGCCAGGTGCCCCCACGAGACCACTGGTGGGCTGATTTCCCCAGTACTGCTAGCAGTTGAGTCACTGCCAACAATCTTCCCTGCATTTCTGTTTATTGGTTTATTAAAAATAAAACATGAAAACAGCAATAAAAAACCCGGCTATCACTTACAGATCTCTGTGCTGTAGTAGCCAGTTGTGGATGAACATTATCCAGAAGTGACAGATGTAACAAACGCCAAAGGTAAAGGCAGGCCAGTGTGTGGTGTAATTCACTGCTCCCTGGCCAGGCTAGGGCTCCCCTTGGTAGTAGCTTTTGGCTGCTCTGGGGGCCTGTGCTGGGGCTTGTTGGAACCCACAGGATGTTGATGCCCACAGCCCTGGGGATGAACACATCCCTTTAGCCCCCAGCAGTTTCTCTCCCTTTTCAAGCTCCTTGTGCCCAAGTTCATCCTTATAACCAACTAAATGTACCCTTTTAAGACTCCTTCCTATTATTCAGCTTTTCCTTGACCAAAAGTACCCTGGCCAGGTACTTTTTGGTGGCTCACGCCTGTAGTCCTAGCACTTTGGGAGGCCGAGGCGGGCGGATCACGAGGTGAGGCGGGAGGATCACGAGGTCAGGAGTTGGAGACCTGCCTGGCCAACATGGTGAAACCCCATGTCTACTAAAAATACAAAAATTAGCCAGGCATGGTGGTGGGCGCCTGTAATCCCAGCTATTCAGGAGGTTGAGGCAGAAGAATTTCTTGATCCTGGGAGGCGGAGGCTGCAGCGAGCCGAGATCGTGCCACTGCATGCTGGCCTGGGTGACAGCACAAGACTCCGCCTCAAAAACAAAACAAAACAACCCTTTTCAGTCTTTGTAGAGTAGAAGATATCAATGGCTCTTCTCATTTTTGCTGAAGGAGCATTCTTGGAAGGCAATGTTTTCATTTGCTGGTAATCTGTCCCAAAAAATCAGGCACTTCTTGTTGCAAAATCTTGAATTTTTAAGGTCTCTTGGTTTTGGCTTTCGTCTTATGATACACTTAAACCAGGGCCACACAAAACAGACATTTACATAAATTCATGAATGTTGATGCCATTCAAAAGCACAATTTCCTTTATGTCTTAGGCGTGCATTCTCAGTTATTATTCTTTATAACAACTGTCTTCAAACAGATACATAAGGATTGCAAGTTACTGTGTTTTCGCAGTCTTGCTGGAAATAGCCCCAATGGATGACCTGTGTTCCACATCATCATAAACAACATTTCATGGCTAATCCTATTACCAAACAGACAATTCTGTGGGGGAGATGAGTTAGGCAGTTAGCTCACCTGCCCACATGGATGGGAGATACTCATTCTATTTCTACTAGACAATGCCATGCAGAAACACAGCATTTCCATTAAGGGATCTGATCCTGAATAGTTATTTTTAAAATCAAAATCCAGATGGGCATCCTTGCTATGTCAAAGGCTTCAGAGCAGCCCTTTCAAATAATCCGTAAAGCTTAAGTAAGCAGTGAGGTTCTGACACCATTAATGACACGGGGCTGTTTACAAAGCTCTAGCTTTAGATATGCATTCCACATGCTGTTTTTCAGTGGCTGGGGGAGGGTTATAATGTCTTCCACGTTTTTTTTTTTTCAGTTCCCAACACAACTGCCTGTGAAGAAAGCCAAATTCCTTAAACAGAGCAAAATCAACTGGTTATTTCGAGGACCTAGGGTTGGATAAAACTTAAAGGTTTTATTATTTAGTCAGAACATGAGAGGGATGGCTGGGGTAATGCGGCGATCCTTGGAATCTGGTATCACTCTTAACACTCAAGTTTTTTTCTCTCCTTCTAATATTGCCTCTTTAGAGATTAAAACCCTGTGTACCACTGATGTTATGCTGGAAAATTTGTTTCACCAACTGATTCCTACCATAGCTTGAGGATTTATGCCCAGGAGTGAAAAAGTTACAGTGACAGGCAAAGAAAAGGCAGAGAAGTGTCAGTATCAACAACACACATCACATTAGAATACAGCTCTGCAGTTATTAGCTCAAAGTCCAATTGCCGTAACAGACTATGATTCCATTTATTAAAAACTCAGGAAAATGCAAACTAATCTAGTGACAGAAAGCAAACCAGAGGTTACTTGGGAATGGGGATGGATGGGAAGAGGTAGGAGGGAGGGGATTACTTCCTGCCTCTTCCCATCCATCCCCCATTCCCAAGTAACCACTGGGAAAGGTTCAAAGAGGGGTTCAAGAAAACTTTTGGCAATAAAATGTTCACTACCCTGATTGTGATAATGGTTTCATGGCTGTGTATCAAAGCTTATCAAAGTGTATACCTTAAACACATGCAGATCATGTTAATGACACTTCAAAAACAAAATTTTTTTTTAAAAGACCAATAAATCTGTAGGTCAGTAAACAGTCTATTTGGGTGGCCACAGTAGGAAAACCATACCACACTTCTGTTTAACATGATAGAGTAACCCAACTCTCTTTCCCATTGAGGTTACATGAAAGGGTAAAATGTAAGCGTGATGACTTTTGGTGTGATTTAGGAGAATAAAAGATGCAGAATGAGCCACTTCCCTGGAGTATGAAGGGTTTGTGGCATCAGGGCAGGGCCTGCTCTTTCAACTCCATCCCCAGATGTCTACCAGGTAACAAAGGCTGCTTCCTTAGCTAGTCTAGCTGTACCACTTCAGAGGTACAAGGCAGTGAATGAAAGTAAAAACAAACACTAGTTAAATTTTAAAAATTTATTCTTTTCTTTTGTTGCTGTTGATTTGTTCTTGAGATGGCTACCACACCAGACAGAACAGTGCCCTCGTATCTGACGGCTGTGCAGGGCTGCACTCCTCTGAAACATTAAGATCTGTTTTGGGCTTCCCTCTTCGGCCTCACCCTCCCCTTGAAATCAAGTAATTTCCACACTTTTTAGTAAAATACTAAATGACACATCATCCCTTGTTAGCCCTGTAAACATTTTTTTTCTCCACACACCCTCCCTCTTTTTTTCTCTCATGTCTGTGGGTGAATAATTTGCTAAGAAAAAAACCTTAAAAAACAAAAATTTATACATTTCCATCCTGCCCCCCACCCTACCCCAGTTTTGGCTCTTCAAAGGTGGACAACCTGATGTGGACTAGAAATGCACTGAGAGAATGAATGGGATCAGGGTTCAGATATCCATAAATTCTAACCCTGGCAGGTCCTGAGCATCACTGATGTGACCACGACAGAAAGCAGAACAGGCTCCTTGCTTACTCTCCCTTGTTTAAACAATTCTAAAGGTGGGAAGAAACACCTGGGGAAGGCAGAAATTTCTACTCACTTGCGTTAAAAGGAGGGAAGAGAGAAAGAGAAGGAAGGGTAGGAGAGGAGAGAGAGGACAAAACCATAGAAAACCTGAACAAAGGACCCTGATCCTCTTCTTCCAATTGCAGCTAATTAATTCATTTGAATCCCCACATTCTCCCTAAGTAAATATTTTGTTTCACAGAAAGCTTGTCCTTTTGTTTTTCCTTGTGCACGTGCGCACTGGCACTTGTGCATGTATGTGTGTGTGTGCATGTGTCATTTGCTACCAGGTGAATGTTTCAGTTCTGGTTTCTCTTTAGTTTTCCTTTTTTTTTTTCTTTTCTTAAAATCATTTTTCCTTTTAGAAAGTTCACCAGGAAACCAGCTCCCCTCCCACCACGCCGGGCAGGCCATAGCCATCTTTTTAAAAACCGTGCTGATTTTCCCTCACACCCCCAAACAGGAACTCCTCAGGATGGCCTCGGAAGGCTGGAGTCTCTCCCTGTCTGGAGGGACACCCTGGTGGCGGTGAAGGCCCCTCTGCCACAACGGAGGTTTCTGATTGTGGGACACAGTCTGGTTTTTGTTTTCTTCCTGTCTTCTAATTTAAAAAGACATTCCTGGCAAAGAGATAAGACAGTCAATAACCACACCAGAAAACAGAGCATTTAGTAAATCAACTTTAGGGCCGAGTTTTCTATATTTCCTCAGGTACCTCATTCTGAACTTTACCATAAGAACTCAGAAAGAAAGCCAAAATAAACATCTGAAGTTTTAACTTGTGGGTTCAAGGGAGCTACTGCTTTAATGAGACACCATATGCAGTGCACTTTCAATGCTGAGTGTGCTGTGGAAACAAGGAATGACGTGTCAGGGAGGGAAAAGAGCCAGCAGGCCCAGGCTTCCCATTGCAAAGCAGCCAAGGAAGCTCCACCTCAGTCTGCTGTAAACCCCACAGGCTTCATGTCGATTTTATTTTGAAAGAAGGCTCTGCCTACTAACAACAGTTAAAAACAACAAAACAAAACACCAACTGGGATGCTACCGAAAGGATACTGTGTTAAGTGGAGTGCTTCAAAGTGAGGACTCTGGTACCAGAATATCTACATGTGAATTCTGGCTCCACCAATACCATTTGCCTGTGTTAACAGGCAAATCATTAAACGTCAATTTCCTCTTTTGTAAAATGGGAAAAATAGTAACAAACCCAGAAAAGCAGATAAGGCTTATCCTGGTTAATACATATAAAGCACTTAAAATGGTGCCCTGACACACAGTAAGGGCACAATAAAAGTTAACCACAGACACCTACAGCTGTCCATGAGCAACCTTATGAGGTGCATCAGTGCCGGCTAACCCAGACACCATGCAAAACCTGGTGATCCCAAACAGTATTATTACTCATTAAAACAACCGAAGTTAAGAAATGATTTTGGGTGTGGCAAGGCACTGCAAACATCACCTTTACCTACGGAATGCATTTATCATTTATCACAGAAACTACCGGTGAGTGCATCAAGAATTGCCTCCTGGGCGAAGAAACTCTACTTGAGATATCAAAAGCTGGGCTTAGAGGAGAGTTCCTTCTTCTCTCTGTCAAGAAACTGGCACCCAAATTCTACTACCCACTCCTTTTAGCTAAGCTTGGCGCTTTGCTTCAGAATCAGGAGATGGAAAGCACATGGAGAAAAGTGCTGATTGGTAGCCAAAGATGCTCCTTTCCTGTAAGGGCCAAGCATCCCTAACCTGAAGAGCCAAAATGCTTCAACAGCTGAAACTTTTGAATACGCACTGGAGCATTTTGGATTTTGAATGTTTGGATTAGGAATCCCCAACTGGTGTGCATCCTGCAAATATTCCAAAATCCCAGAATATTCAAAATCCGAAAAACACTTCTGAAAATGCTGGTCCCAGGCATTTTGGATAAGGGATATTCAACTCGCACCTCCTGCCCTGGTCAAAACCTGGCACTTTAGCATTCAGACCATTGAGACTGGCACCACATAAAACGGCCAGCTTGAGGTTGTTTTCGCCAAAGTAGCCAGGTTAAAAATACTTATTTGTTGCCATGTACACTTACCATCTTAGAAGTGTCTGTAACAGGAAAGGGGAAGAAAATTTTTCAATGCACTTTGCAACACTTTCTTATGGAGGTGAAAATGGTCACACAAAGACACTGACAATTATCTGGCTGCCCTGGCCCAAGAAAATCAGGGCCCTGTATATTCCAGCTGCTCACCACAGTTAAATTGTTGAGTCCTTCCCTGACTCTTGCTACCAGTCCCATGATAGGTATTAAAACCTATCCCCATTCCCCGGCACCCCTGACACCCATAGAAAAGCTGGGAACTATGTATCACTCACCTGGGTGACAGGCACAGTGCAGGAGTATGAGCTATCGAAACAACCTGGTGAAGTCTCGCAAGGCCCAGCAAACTTGCTTACATTCCTCAGCACTAGAAAGAAACGGTAGGTTGGTTCTTGACTGAAGAGAAAGATAAAATATGCTGAAAAACAACCACAACATTGGGTTACACTGAGAACCATCCCAACTCTGCTAGGAGCTCTCTCCATCGTCTCCTGACCAACCCTGGCTTCAGGTCTTTCTGCAATTCAGGGCAAAAATTATTATATATGAGAACAGTTATAAGGCTGATGGTCTTCAAAGAGTGGACTGTGGACAAAAACTGCCTGAGTTTGAATCCTGGCTCCACTGTGCCCTTGAACAAGCTGCCGATCTTTGTCTCAGTTTCCTCATCTATTATCTACTTCATAATGTTTACAGGATTAAAATCGTCCATATATCGAGTGCTTATGATAGTAAAGCAGTGAACAAAATAGTATTCAATAAATGTAGGCCACTACAGTAACACTTGGTTGCTAAGGCTCTCATAAGTTTCCTCATTCTCTTCCAAAGATAGATTTTGTTTACAAAGGCCAGTCTAGCAACTAAGTCTCCATGAGTCATTGATTTTCTAGTTTAACAGGCTGCTAGGATTTCCTCCTGTGGGAGGAGGAGGGAGAGAGGAAAGGGTTAAAGCATGTAGAAAGGGAGACCGAGGAAGCAGAAGATGCCTATGTGATATAAACAGCCCAATATTCATCTGACCCTGTTTTTTCAAAAGCCCCCCACCTCCCTTTGTCCAAAACTGTCACCAAGATACCACTTGATGCCAGCCTCATTCTACTGTATCTGTTCTCATAACAGTTTTTGCTAAATGAACATGAGGCTAAGCTAAAGCAGTGGAAAAGGGAGCACTTATTCTTTTTTTTTCTTGAGATGGAGTCTTGCTCTTGCTGCCCAGTGCAATGGCTCGATCTCAGCTCACTGCAACCTCCACCTCCCAGGTTCAAGTGATTCTCCTGCCCTCAGCCTCCAGAGTAGTTGGGATTACAGGCACCTGCCACCACACCCAGCTGATTTTTTGTATTTTTAGTAGAGACGAGGTTTCGCCATGTTGGCCAGGCTGGTCTCAAACTCCTGAACTTGTGATCCGCCTGCCTCAGCCTTCCAAAGTGCTGGGTTTACAGGCATTAGCCACCACGCCCGGCCAGGAAGCACTTCTTAATATGCTTGCCTTTCGGTGGCCCTCTCCCTGGCTCAGCAAACTCAGCAGTGCCTATAGCCTAGGATTCAATGTAGATGAAAACGCACTTTCCACTTCATAATGGTTAAACACCAGGAGAGGGAACTGCTCTAAGTGATCCAAAAGAAAAGGTGAAAATAGAGCTATCCACTTAGGTTCCTACATCCAGATTTCCCCACCTATTATAAGTTCTGAAACATCATTAAGAACCTTGACTTAGACCCCATGACTTGATTCAACAGAACATTCTAGAAACTTTCTTCTAGTCTCTCTCTCTCCATCCTAAAAATGTAATGAAAATGAGGCAGGTGGCCAGGCATAGTGGCTCATGCTTGTAAACCCAACACTTTGGGGCAACACAGGGAGACCCCATCTCTACAAATAATTTTAAAAGTAGCTGTGTGGTGGCACACACCTGTGGTCCCAGCTACTTGAGAGGCTAAGGCAGGAGGATCATCTGAGCCAAGGAGACTGAGGTTGCAGTGAGCCGTGATTGTGCTACTGCACTTCAGGCTGGGCAACACAGTGAGACTCTGTCTCAAAAAAAGAAAAAAAGAAAATGAGAACAGTAAAGGTCTTTTGGCTTTATTGGAATCACCATTACCTCTGTGGATTTAATAAATTTCAATTAAAGTGTTACATTTCTCATTTAATTTCCAAATCAATATTGACTGTTAAGGAGGCAGCCAGGGTATATCAGCCCATATCACTCATGCTCCCAACGACAGGAAGGAGGAAGATCTGTAACCCAAGAGAAGTTGCTATGTGGTGTGTTATTACAAGGGACTAGGATAATAGAAAATCCTGAAACTTAGGACAGTGCTGGAGACTGAGATTTTTTTTTGCTACTCTAATGTCTTACATGTTTTAAATTTTACCCTTCTTCAAGAGACTTTTGTTTTTTTTTTCAAAAAAAGATAGAAACAGGGTCTCACTGTTTTGCCCAGGCTGGTCTCGAACTCCTGGGTTCAAGCTATCATCCTGCCTCAGCCTCCAAAAGTGCTGGGATTACGGGCGTGAGCCACTGTGCCTGGCCGAGACTTTAGAAGAGAAATGGTAACTCCACGGCTTCCTTTGTGGCACATGAGAAAAAGTATTGAAACCAAAACGCAAGTATGGGAGAACTGCAGTGAGATAGGGTGAAGGAGGGACAGGACACATTGTCAACTTGGCTTCTGCCCCAATCCTATGGGGAACAGCTTTGGTGTCAAACACTTCAGCCAAATGTTTAACTGAAGTGTCCTTGGTGGAAAGCCCAAAGAAATGGATCAAAAAGCTCCTTGAGGCCAGGGTGTGGTGGTTCACGCCTGTAATCCCAGCACTTTGGGAGGCCGAGGAGGGCAGATCACCTCAGGTCCGGAGTTCGAGACCAGCCTGGACAACATGGTGAAACCCCATCTGTACTAAAAATTCAAAAATTAACCAGGCATGGTGGTAGGTGGTAGGTTGGAGACTCACTTGAACCTGGGAGGCGGAGGTTGCAGTGAGCTGAGATTGCACCACTGTACTCCAGCCTGGGCGATGGAGCAAGACTCTGTCTACAAAAAATAAATAAATAAAAAGCTCCTTGAATGTTAGAACTACAGTCACGTGCTGCACAATGATGCTCTGGTCAACGATGGACTGCATATATGCGGTGGTCCTGTGAGTATAACAGGGCTGAAAACTTGCATGCCACATTACTCACATGTTTGTGGTGACACTGGTACAAACAAACCTACTGCACTGCCACTCATATAAAAGGACAACACATACAATTATCTACACTACACATTACTTGATAATAAACAACTGTATTACTGGTTTGTTTACATATTTACTATACTATACTTTTTATCATTAATTTAGAGTGCATTCCTTCTATTACACAAAAAAGGAAGTTAACTGTAAAACAGCCTCAGGCAGATCCTTCAGGAGGGATTCCAGAAGACACTGTTATCCTAGGAGATGACAGCTCCCTCTGTGTTACTGCCCCTGAAGACCTTCTAAGTGGGACAAAATGTGGAGGTGGAAGACAGTGATATGGATGATCCTGACCCTGTGTAGGTCTAGGCTAATATGTGTTTGTGTCTTAGCTTTTAACTAAAAAGTTTAAAAGGAAAAAAAAAAAAAAAAAAAAGGTAATTTTAAGGATAGAAAAAACTTATGAAGATATAAAGAAAAAAATTTTTATGAGCTGTACAATTTGTGTTTTAAGTTAGGTGTTATTACAAAGAGTCCAAGATTTTTTAAAAATTTAGTTTATAAAGTAAAAAAGTTGCAGTAAGCAAGGGTTAATTTATTATTATTATTATTTTGAGATAGAATCTCGCTCTGTTGCCCAGCATGGAGTGCAGTGGCATGATCTCAGCTCACTGCAACCTCTGCCTCCTGGGTTCAAGCGATTCTCCTGCCTCAGCATCCCAAGTAGCTGGGATTACAGGTGCGTATCACCACATCTGGCAAATTTTTTAAATTTTTAGTAGAGATGGGATTTCATCATGTTGGCCAGGCTGGTCTCAAACTCCTGACCACAAGTGATCTGCCCGCCTTGGCCTCCCAAAGTGCTGGAACTACAGGCGTGAGCCACTGCACCTGGACAAGGGTTAATTTATCATTGATGAGAAAATATTTCTTAATAAATTTAGTGTTGCCTAAGTATATAGTATCTATAAAAAGTCTACACCAGTGTACGGTAATTCCCTAGGCCCACTATTTACTCACCACTTACTCACTGACTCACCTAGAGCAACTTCTAGTCCTGCAAGCTCCATTCATGGTAAGTGCCCTCATACAGGTATACCCTTTTTTTTCCTCTTTCATATTGCATTTTTACTGTACCTTTTCTATGTTTAGATATGTTTGGATACACAAATTCCTACCATTGTGTTACAACTGCCTACAGTATTCAGTACACTAACCTGCTATACAGGTTTGTAGCCTAGGAGCAATAGGCTACACTATATAGACTAGGTGTGTGGTAGGCCATACCATCTAGGTTTGTAGAAGTATAGTCTATGATGTTTGCACAGCAACGAAATCACCTAATGACACATTTCTCAGAACATATCGCCATCATTAAGTGACACATGACTGTATTTTCTGTTTCAGTCCTTCTGACATTCGATATTTCTTAGCTTTTTATTTATTTTTCAACTGCCAGTATTTTTTAGATTCTATTTTCTGGCTTCTAGCCCCCAAATTCCTATCCTTCCACCATATTTCTGAAAGCTTTTATGGTCACTATTTCTCAAGCCCCGTAAGATTACTAGGGGAGTGCTGAGAAATGAGATCCTTTTGATCTGATGACCTGGTAGGTAACAGAAAATAATGAGACTGATGACTTGACTAGGGATTCAACCCCTTACTGGCCTCTAATTCCAGTCTCAGTGCTTCCCATGTTCAACATCTTTTGGCTTTGAAGATCCCTGGGCAAGTGATAAGTAGTCACAGAATAAACACCAAGACAGAGAAATGGAAATGATGGCAGGGTTTCTTCTAGTCCCAATTAGTCTTAGTTAACGATGGGCTCATTGACATTTAGAAAGCAAGAATGTTATTTTAGAATGAAAGTCCCAGCTTTCTTCAAGTTGACCAACTAAAAAAGCTAGGGAATTAATTACCAGTCCCATGTGAAAAGCAGGCTTGGACTTGCTGAAATGAAACTGAACCAGTTCACCCTCTCTGCCAGAATGGCAAACAAAGCGGCATGTTGAGGCAGGTGTTACAGGACCTTAAAATCAAAAGGGAGACTGAATCATGCATGGGACAGACAAGTTCAAGGGCTACAGGCATTCTAGAGGAAGAGAATTACTAAGAGGAGATGAGCAATCTCAAGTCCTTTCTAACACCTCAACATTAGCTCTTACTTCTGTTCATTTCCCACCACCATGTTACAACCTGCTATAGGAAGAGCTGCAAAACTTGTTTAGCAATGAAAGATCAAGTAGGTCATATTGGTGGTGCACCTTATTTTCCCATATCACAGGGCAAAGATCACAGATTTTTTTTTTTCACAGCACTGCTTTACTTAGGTCTCTTTTCCTTGCCCCAAGATTTATCTTAAATTAGGAAAGGATATCTATGACCTCGATTTCAGGCTTACCATAATATTTTATCTGTCATTTATTAGTCCTACTGAGGGAATGAGGGCTTGACAGAGACTTATTCTAGAATGTGTGGGATTCCAGAATGTGTGGGTGGCTGTCTTACAGTCAAGCAGGAATGACATGCCCCAGCTAGTTTTGCAAGTACATAATGACATTCTAGCAGTTTCTCCTCCAAGGAGAAAGGAGTTAACATTCACTGATCACATACTATGTGCAAGGTCTTCTTTAGATCTCCATTTGGTATCTCATAATAATCTTATGAGACTGGTAGTACTAACCCCATTTCACTTGATAAATAAACTGAAGTTCAAAGTAGGGTATGTGGCAAGATTCAAACCAACATACTTGACTCCAAACCCCATCTTTGGAAGGTTTCCCCTAGGTTCCCATTTGCTCTAGGAAAATTAGAGCCAATATGATCCTGCCCTTATACTGTAACCAGCACTAAATGGAATAATGCAAAACAGAGGCAGAGAGAAGCAACTACTATACTTCTTTCCCCTGAGATAGCTTGTAGATAGACTACTTCTACTGAGAAGATTCATAGTAAAAGCAATCAAATAGCTTTTTAAGGTCGCCCCAGTCAATATACGCCTACCCAGTGGAGGGGAAATCCCCACTTCCGGCAAAATGTGTCATGAAGGTGGTCACATGCTATTTTTCAGTCATGCATGTCACTTGATCTATGGCTAAAAGTAAGTTACTTCTGGGACATACTGGGCTTACTACTTAAGCCACTTAGTAAACTATAAAATAATAGCATTCCACAGTTTGGGATTTTAACATTAACAAAATTGTTGGAGACATTCCAGAAGATGAGAAAGTAAACTATTTTGGAAAGTGACATTAAGAAATCAATTCTGAGAAAAGACAACTAGCTCTTATACCACTGCTTAAAGTTTATTTTCCTTCCCTTCTAAGTCTGATTTTACCCATAAAAGTATAATTTATACTCATAAAAAAGTGCACACAGTACAGAAAGTTATGAAAAATAAAAGCCTCCTTCCCCCTCCTAGCCTCACTTATGTATCTTTCCAAAAACTTACTGTGCATAAAGTAGCCTCTGTGTGTGTATAATTTACAATAAACAGATCTTTAAAGTGTAAGCTGGTTCATTTAAAATAGCATAAAAATACGTATGAAAACATTTAACCAAGGAGGTGAAAAACTTACACACTGAAAACTACAAAATATAGCTGAAAAAATTAAAGACACCAATAAATGGAACAATATACTGTATTTGTTGATTTGGAGATTTAATATTCTTACCATTTCAATACTACTCAAAGCAATCTGTAGATTCAATACAATCCCCATCAAAATCCCAACAACCAACCTCTTGTACAGAAAAATCTACCCTAAAATTCATATGGAATTTCAAGGATCCCCAAGTGGCCAAAATAATCTTTAAAAAGGACATTACAGGCCTCGAATTCCTGATTCTAAAACTTACTGCAAAGCCACAGTAATCAAAACAGCATGGTATTGACATAAAGAAATACATCATAGACCAATGGAAAAGAACAGAGAGCCTATTAATAAATTCTCCTGTATATGTTCAAATGATTTTCAACAAGGATGCCAAGACCATTCAGTACAGAAAGGACAGTGTTTTCAACAAATGGTGCTGGGAAAACTGGATATCCACATGCAAAAGAAAGAGGCTGGACCCTTACCTAACAAAACATACAAAAATTAACTCAAAATGAATCAAAGACCTGACATAAGACCTAAAACTGTAAAACTCTTACAAGAAAACCTAGGGGGAAAAGTTTATGACATTAAATCTGGCAATGACTTCCTAGATATGAACCAAACAGACAACAAAAGCAAAAACAGATAAACTAGGCTACATCAAAATTAAAAACTTCTATGCATCAAGAGACACAATCAACAGAATGAAAAGGCAACCCAAAGAATGGAAGAAAATATCTGCAAATCATGTACCTGATAAGAAATTAATATCCCAAATATAAAAGGAACTCCTGCAACTCAACAACAAAAGAAACCCAATTTTTAAATGGGCAAAGCACTTGAATACGTTTCTCCAAGAGGATAGACAAATGGCCAATACTCATATGAAAAAATGCTCAACATCACTAATCATTAGAGAACTGCAAATCAAAACTGCATTGAGATATCACTTCATACTTGGTGTGAAATGCTAAGACGGCTACTCTCAAAAACCCAGGAAATAACAAGTGTTGGCAAGGAGTGGAGAAACTGGAACTTTGTGCACTACTAGCGGGAACGTAAACTGGTACAGCTGCTATGGAAAACAGTGTGGTGGTTCTTCAAAAAATTAAAGAAGATTAAATATGATCCAGCAATTCCACCTCTGGGTATCCAAAAGAATTGAAAGCAGGAGCTGAAAGAGATATGTGTATACCTGTGTTTACAGCAGCCTTACAACAGCTAAGAGGTAGAAGCAACCCAAATGGCCATCAACAGATGAAAGGACAAATAAAATGTGGTATATACATACAACAGAATAATATTTAGCCTTAAAACGGAAGGAAATTCTGGCACACATTACAACACATATAAACTCTGAGGACATTATGCTAAGTGAGGTAAGCTAGTCACAAAAAGACAAATCTGTATGATCTCACTTATATGAGGTATCTAGTGTAGTCAGACTCAAACAATAAGTAGGAAGGTAATTGCCAGGAAATGGGGAGACAGGAGAATTGCTGCTTAATGGGTATAGTTTCAGTTTTACAAGATGAAAAAGTTCTTGAGATTGGTTATACAACATGAATATATACTTTACTGAACTGTGCATTTATAAAAATGGTTAATACTGTAAATTTCATATTATGCATATTTTAATCACAATTAGAAATTTTAAAAATTATTTTAAAAGCTCATGTTAGGCTATAAGATACTATTATTTTAACCTTTACAATTTATCCTGTATATTTTTCTGTATTATCACATATTTCTTCTTCCTTATTCATCTTTGAGATTATTTACTAGTATAAGCGTATTTCTAATTATTTAACTTTTCTTTATTGATGGGCATTAGAATAGTTCCAGTCTTTTCACTACTACTAACCTTGCTGTAATGTTCCTTCTTTGACTTATGTATCTTTCCACACTGTATGATTATAAGCCATTGTCTAAAATTTAGTCAAAACTCTAAAGACTCTAGATATAAAAAGAGTATCAGGGCAAGGAAACACATAGCTATAAAATCCAACGTTAAGTTGCTGTCATTAATATTAAGACCATAAGTCTCATAACCTTGGCTTCGGTGATTACTTTTAAAGGAAAATATTCAAAAGAAGGAAAAGGCTCTATTTTTGATATTATCTGCAATACTAAAAAACTGAAAAATAATCTAAATGCCTACTAATACAGGCATTATAAGAATATTAAGTAACACTTTTATGGCTATAAACAATAATCAGGAGGACTATGTAACTGTATTAAAAATGTTTATATGTTCACAGTAATAAAACACACCCACTTTACATTTTAAGCTGTAATCCAGAGATTGTAAGTGCCTCATGGGCCTAATGTATCCCAGACAGAGGTTTTGTTTGGACTACACAACTTCTTTGAAATTAGAATCTGACTATCTTCAGGCATGGTGAACATTCTCCAATTCACTATAGTCTACATCACTTCTGATGTTTTACAACCAATGCTTTGCCTTATTTAAGTACCTACATTTGTGACCCCTGAATGTGGATAAAAATTCAGAGGACTTAGGAAATACAGACAGATCTCCTGACAGGGAGTGAGCTGCACAGTGCATTTTTCCTTTGGGAGAAATAGTGCCTCCACTTATCATTAAAATCTGTATGATCTCAAAAACATTGAGTCCTACTGAGTACTTTCCTGAACTGCTTTTATAACTTATAGCAGTTAGTACATATGGAAAATATATGTACATACATACACAGCATGGTGATGTTCTCCCACTAGATCGGCTTCCAATGTCAATTTGTGCAATTCAAGGTTAAACAGACTATAAATTGTAAATTCCCAAGGGCACATAAGAACCCCCCAGTGTCACTCACCTAGTGACTTGCTTGTGGAAGTCTGTAAGTTGTTTGTGTGTCACTGTGACAGCTCCCACAGTTGTCTCCTTTGGCAAACCTTTTAAGGAATTTTCTAACCATCGACAAAAAGTCTGTATAGGGAAGAGAGGTAAGAGTTTTAAAAGGAAGCATGGCTTACTCACCTGACACCCTATAGGTACTAACAAAACCTCACACATTTTCCTAGTAGCATTTACTCCCCTACACTTGGAAGTAAGTAATCAACAAAAATGCTCTCATTAGCCCTTCAAACCCTCTGGGTTGATGCAGTCTGCACATGCATGCCTAGACTTCCCTTCAAAGGGGCAGCAGGCCTCATTTCAGAAAAGGACCTTCTACACCTTAGAAGTGAGGTTTCTTCTGGATGAGGCTATTGTTCTGTTTTTGTCGTAACGTATATGACACATACACATATGCACGTGTGTGCACAAACACACGGCACACACAATTCTTTTGAGATAGGGTCTCACTCTGTTGCCCAGCCTGGCATGCAGTGTACTGCAGCTTTGACCTTCCAGGCTCAAGTGATCCTCCTACCTCAGCCTCCCAGGTAGCTCAGACTACAGAAGTGCACCATCATGCCTGGCTAATTAAAACCAACTTTTTTTTTTAGAGATGGAGTGTCTTTCTATATTGCCCAGACTGGTCTCAAACTCCTAGGCTCAAGAGATCCTCCCAAAGTGCTGGGACTACAGGTAAAAACACTTAGCCAGTATATTTTTAAAATTAAACAAAAATCAATCCAAAGTAAAGGTTCAGATATTTGAAAGAGCAGGGGCAAAAAGTATACTTAAGCCACCATGTCAGAAACTATACATGAGTCCAGAATCTTAAGGTCATCTCTTTCAGGTGAAGTCCTATCCATTCAGTTCCTTTGTGGTATCTATCTGCTCTTCGTGTTAAAAAACCTTAGTCTCGCTGCTGTTCAATTTACTTATATCTGAGCATTCTCTATATGTCTTTCATATGCACAATAATTGGCTCTACTCCCTTTACTTCCTTCCTTTCTAAAATAAAAATTCTAGAGACTTCATCTGGGTTCTATTTTCAGTTTAATTGTTGTCCTTTGAGTCAGCTCTAATATTTCTTCATCCCTTTCTTAAGTGGAATGTATACTTTGGTCATAGTTTTGGGCTGTAAAATTATTCTCTTATACTTAATTTTTTTTACATTATATATTTTCCCATCATTCAGTTATGACCATAATAGGCCAGAGCAAAAGTATTATAAATGCCCAAGAATTACTAAGCATTTCTTAATTATGGATACATAACAGTTGCTTCTTTTTTTTTTTTTTGAGATGGAGTTTTGCTCTTGTTGCCCAGTTTAGACTGCAATGGTGTGATCTCGGCTCACTGCAACCTCCACCTTCCAGGTTCAAGCGACTCTCCTGCCTCAGCTTCCCAAGTAGCTGGGATTATAAGCATGTGCTACCACGTCTGGCTAATTTTGTATTTTTAGTAGAGATGGGGTTTCTCCATGTTGGTCAGGCTGGTCTCGAACTCCCAACCTCAGGTAATCCATCCGCCTCGGCCTCCCAAAGTGCTGGGATTACAGGTGTGAGCCACCACACCCGGCCCAGTTCCTTAATTCTCAATTAAGAATTGATAATAGTTGTTATATAGCAAACATTTTTTTTTGAGACAGTCTCTCAAAAGGAACTATGCAGCTCAGACTGGAGTGCAGTGGCATGATTATAGCTCACTGCAGCCTGGAACTCCTGGGCTCAAGCAATCTTCCTGCCTCAACCTCCTGAGTAGCTGGGACTATAGATGTATGCCACCACACCCAGCTAAATTTTTTTTTTTTTAATTTTTTGTAGGGGTGGGGTCTCCCTATGTTGCCGAGGCGGGTTTCAAACTCCTGGCCTCAAGTGATCCTCCTGCCTTGGTCTCCCAAAGTGATGGGAAGACAGGCGTAAGCCACTGTGCCCAGCTGATATATATAGTACACTCCTGAGAGTACATGGCTACCTGGTTTCTGTTCCTGCCCAAACTTTTTGTTCTCATTTTTTGTTTGTTGTTTTTAGCACTTAACAATTTGTTTACAATCAAGAATGATTTTATAAAGTTAGATTTACGTAAGTTTTCTGTTACTTGGGAATCAAGTATATTTGTAAAAAAGTTTAAGCAGAGTATGGAGACTTTTTCCCTCAGGTCAAGGACTTTTGGAATTAAATTTGCTGATTCCTGGAGGCTCAAAAAGTACTTTGCTTTAGAAAACCAAATATGCTGCTCTCTTAGGTTGAAATGGAACATGAGTATTGAACCAGCAAGAAATAGGTACTATCTATATTATTATTATCCATTTTATATTCTGTTGTTCTGTAAGACAGCTCACTTTAGGTCCTATTGAGTATTTTTCTAAACTGCTTTTATAGTAATATTAAAAGTTATAAATTCAATTTTAAAAATTTCAGATTATATTACACTTTACCATTCTGCTCAACTTTCACACGGTACACATAAACTGAGTTATGGTCATGTGACCTAGTACTGAAATTATTTGGGCATTATCAGATAGCTTTAAAAAAACAATTCCATCCTTAGGTGATTAAGAATCTGGTTCAAAGAAATCCAAAGGGGGAAATATATCCAAGTGTACACTGTGGGTTACTTTTACAATTATGTGCTTCCAAATGTTCTGGTGAGATGTATCACTGAGAAATAATACAGTGCTATAGAAGAAGTCTGACAGGATGAAATACTTCTTGAATAGTACGTAACTAATGTAACTGACATTTGGGCATCTCTCATAAGTGAACAAATTTCACATTGGACAGCCACACGACTGAATTCAATGCTTGATACTTACTTCTGGTAATATAAACCCTATGACAGTGACATATAAACATGCTTTAAAGAACTCAATAATAAATTACTGACCTTCTATGAGCCTCTTCATCTACTACTCTAACTTGGCAATATGCCTAAATTTGGTTCCATGGACACAGAACAGGGCTAGTTTCAAAATTAGGGTTGGCCTTAAGGAACCAAAGCCTATTACGTTTAGGAACTATGAGATAAATTCCTTATGAAAACATCTTACCGGTCTGTCAACCTGCATGATCTCCCAAAGCACTTCCGCCACATCTGGCAGGGTATAGGGGGGGGGAGACAAAAGCAGCAGGTATGCAGCAGCTGGCTGACAAGCTGCTGTCCAAGCTGGTTCATCACCTGTCCAATCAGTTCTTTCCGTAATTCAAAGTCTTCTTCATGCTGTATGTAGGAAAGCAGGAACATCAGATAAATTCTAGTCTAAACTTTCCAAAGACCAAGCACTATTTCCCCTTTAGCCTAGTAATTTCTCTTTAATAGGGAAGAAAGTATGTGTATGTGTTTGTGTGTGAACGTGTGTGTAAAATAACAGCTGGATTCACAAAGTCCACAAAATGTTTCGTCTTCAGAAAGAAAATTAAGGAGTTTATTAGTATTGAGGAATGAGCATGGGTTTTAACAGATTAATTCTTAGATTTTTCATGATTTTAAGGCAGAAAAGAAAACATGGTTCAGAATTAAAGTTAGCAATTTAAAAACTTTTTTTTCCCCCTCGTCTTCAGTTAAATATTTTTAATGGAAAAATAACTTGTGTTCCTATTTTCTTGTTTAAAAACCAAGACAGCCTGGCACAGCAGCATACACCATAGTCCCAGTCACTCCAAAGGCTGAGGTAGGAGGACAGCTTGAACCCAGGTGTTCTGGGCTAGTGCCTGCACTAAGTTCAGTATCAATATTGTGATCTCCCAGGAGTGGGAAACCACTCCTGGGTTGCCTAAGGAGGGAGGGGTGAACAGCCCAAGTCAGAAACAGAGTGGGTCAAAATTCCATTCTGATCTGTAGTGGGATCTCGCCTGTAAATGGCCACTACAGTCTGGGTAACACAGCCAGACCCCCCATCTCACAACAAAACAAAACAAAACCAACTGAAATAAGAATTGAAGACGTCTATCAGATATCTAATTTTTTCCTATTAAAAAAAAAAAACTCTTATTTTCTTTCTTTATGTGGTCTTTTTTTTTTTTTTTGGGAGACAGAGTCTTGCTCTGTCACCAGGCGCCAGCCTGGAGTGCAGTGGCGCAATCCTGGCTTACTGCAACCTCTGCCTCCTGGGGATCAAGCAATTCTCCAGCTTTAGCCTCCCGAGTAGCTGGGACTACAGGTGCACGCCACTACGCCCAGCTAATTTTTGTATTTTTTAGTAGAGATGGGGTTTCACCATGTTGGCCAGGATGGTCTCGATCTCTTGACCTCATGATCCACCTGCCTTGGCCTCCCAAAGTGCTGGGATTACAGGCATGAGCCACCGTGCCCGGCCCTCTATGGGTCTTTAATTTTTTTTTTTTTTTTTTGAGACAGAGTCTTGCTCTGTTGCCTAGGCTGGAGTGCAGTGGCACAATCTCAGCTAACCAAAACCTCCGCCCCCTAGGTTCAAGCAATTCTCCTGCCTCAGCCTCCCTAGTAGTTGGGATTATAGGCATGCACTACCATGCTCAGCTAATTTTTGTATTTTTAGTAGAGACGGGTTTCATCATGTTGGCCAGGCTGGTCTCGAACTCCTGACCTCAAGTGATCTGCCCACCTCGGCCTCCCAAAGTGATGGGATTACAGGCATGAGGCACTGCACCGTTCCTTCTTGTGGTCTTTAAACACACATATATATATTTCCAATACTTTGAGAAAAATATTTTTTTAAATTGCCTTTCCCTTCTAGTAATTTTCTTCTCTTTTACTGCCAAACTTCTTAAATGAATAGCCTGAATAGAATGCAGAAGTGAATACATACTTCTTCCCTGCTCTCCCTTATCTACAATTTTACTCCATATCTAACCAAACCTACCTTCGAAATTCCTGTGAGCCACTTTACTAGTCCCACTGCTTAGCTGTCTACTAACAAACTTAGTACTATTCTGAATTGCTCTGATCCTAGTTTAAAGGCAGTTAGACTATCTCTCTCGAATCCATCCAAATTCTACCTCTATCTCATGGCTCCATTTAAATCCCTCCCCTTTCAGAAAGTTATTCCAACTCTCTTTTGTCTAGAGCTTTCCCTTGTCTAATCTCATAGCAATCATGACTTTATCACTCATCTGATAATCAAATACTGGAGGCCAAGGTGGGAAGATCACTTTAGGCCAGGAGTTCAAGACCAACCTGGGCAACATGGTGAAACGCCATCTCTACAGAAAATATGAAAACTAGCCAGGCATGGTGGTGAATGCCTGTAGTCCTAGCTACTCAGTAGGCTGAGGATCCCTTGAGCCTGAGAGGCAGAGGCTGCAGTGAGCCATGATCACATCACTGTACTCCGCCTAGGCGACAGCGCAAGACCCTGTCTCAAAAACAAATGAAAACACCAAATACTGGCTTCTTGTTGATATTTAACTCTTTAAACTTGTTTCTCTCTTCAACTAGACACCAAATGGTTTGACAGCAGGAACAGTTTTAGACTGCTTTATACAGCCTAAAGCACCCAGCACAAATGTCTTAGTTGATATTTTGGCTAGTGAATGATCCACTACGATAAATGTCTACCAATACAGACCAAGTAACGCAATACTGGAATACTGGTTTTCCCCTAAGGAATGACAAAGAGATGGATGCAGCAAACCACCATGGCATGTGTATACCTATGTAACAATCCTGCATGATCTGCATATGTACTCCAGAACTTAAAGTATAATAAATAAATAAATAAGACAAAAAATACCCAGAAAAAAAGCTGTTAAGTAGAAATGGTATCACATTTATACTTACATCATTGGCTACCCCTGTATGAATGAGGTCTCGTAGGAACCTCATGACACTACAATTGGCATCCCGGTGGTCCAGGGTAGTAGAGGCAATGGCCCACTGTAAGATGGGGATGACTACTTGGCTCCTCAGCAAGGTGACAGGGCTACGCTGAATAAACCTGGTGTGGAAAGGGAAACTAAGTATAATTGACAAGATTAGGCTATAAAAGCAGCCAGAGTAAAAGGGCAAAACTATGAAGACAATAAAAAAGATCAGTAGTTGGTGGGGGTTTCAGGGAAGAAAGGATGAACAGACAGAACACAGAGGATTTTTATGGCAGGGAAACTATTCCATATGATACTATACCAATGGATACATGTCATTACCTATTTGTCAAAACCCACAGAATGTACACGAGTGAACCCTAATTAAACTGTGGACTTTGGGTGATAATAATGTGTTAATATAGGGTCACTGTTTGTACTACTCTGGTGGGGGATGCTGAGAGAGGGGAAGGCTGTGTGTATTAGGAGGGAGGAGTATATGGGAGCAACTTTTTACTCAAATTTGCAGTGATCTAAAGTTGCTCTTCAAAAAAAAAGGACTATATCTTAGATTAGCATATTAAAAGACATGTCACCACACCCAATTTCCAACTAAAATTTTACAAATCAAGAAAGACCAGTCAAAAGGACTTACAAGTAGAAACTCTCGTGGTTAAAATGCCCTAAAGATGCTACAACAGCATTTCCCAAACTAAAGTTCACAAAATTCCAGTTCCCCAGGATGTCAACAAGAATCCTTCAAAGAAAAGGTTGTGTATTCAAGTAAGCATGGGAAATGTTGCTGATTTTAAAAGTTTTGCTTGTTTATTTTTTGTTTTAAACTACTATCAGGTTTCTAAGTTCCTTTAATATACCAGGAGAATCTCTTAAGAAAAAGATGCAGTATATTCCAAACTTGTTTCACCATTTGTACGAAGAACATTTCTAGGGACTAGTTTTCCAAGGAATACATACCCTAAGAAAAGAGGTTGATAGCCCATCCAACAATTCTATCTACTAAAAAAAGTTCTTCTAACCTATCTGAAAACTAACAAAAAAAGTGTTCAATATTCGATCCTGAGATGAAACTATCAAGTCACTATTACTTTGCATTTGTAAGTGATACAACAGTTGGGTTTTTCTTGTTTTGAAAAATAATGATTTTTCTTTTCTTAATGCTTATATGCTAATAGGTTTAGTTAAAATTCCTTAGTCAGAGACTAAGGAATTCCAGCAGAAGTTTGACAATCATATTGTCAGTGCTACTGATAAAGCAGGCTGTTGATACAGCTGAGAAATACAGTATGAGACAACTGCTAAGGCACCTTAAAATCCTAAACATTCTTTATTCTGAAACTGATTATATCTAAAGGATACTAAGCTTCTCAAGGGGAAGGTTGAGATGAAACATGAAATCACAACAGCACAAATGGTTAAAAACTATGGAGGACTGTAGAGATCTAGTCAAGTGTTTCATCAGGCACACTGCATTGTCTTGTGTGTGCTCCCCTCCTTCCTGGCAGGAACTCAGCTCCTTTATCCTTGCTTCCTGAAATACTCTGCATCATTGCTGGGGATATATTAGCTTGCAGTTTACCTTGGGGTTATGAATCATTAATCTACTTACTCCAGTGACTTCATTTTACAAGAATAAAACAAGAGTCAGATGGCAAGACTAAGCAGTGATGGGATGAGCAATTAAAAATGAAATGTGCTCCTCAGAAGGGTTTACCTAGTGGCTAGCCGGAACAGGTCATCTACAGTGTCAGGGTGATTCTGGAGACCATTCTGCTGTTCCAGGAGCTGAAAGGTGGGGATGCACAGTGCCTAAAACAGAAGAGTGATTTTAAAAGAAATGCTTTTTAGAAATGCCACAGCATTCAGACTTGCCACATATTACAAAAAGTACAAAAGGAACAAAGAAAAGCACAGCTGGGAAAAGAAAAAGACTGTAATGAGAATATCTGATCAGGAAAAGAAAGACATAAATCTTTCCCAGTTGACATAAACAGTTCTCACCTATGAAGTCCTTAATTTTTTTTTTTTTTTTTTTCCTAAGATGGACTCTTGCTCTGTCGCCCAGGCTAGAGTGCAGTAGCATGACCTTGGCTCACTGAAACCTCTGCCTCCCGGGTTCAAGTGATTCTTCTGTCTCAGCCTCCCAAGTAGCTGGGACTACAGGTGCACACCACCACACCCAGCTGATTTTTATATTTCTAGTAGAGACGGGGTTTTCACCATATTGGCCAGGCTGGTCTCAAACTCCTGATCTCGTGATCCGCCCGCCTCAGCCCCCTAAAGTGCTGGGATTATAGGCGTAAGCTACTGTGCCGGCCTGAAGTCCACAGGGGACTTTAAGAAACGGGTTGAGGGTACAGATTTTAGTTGATAAAACTCAATAGATGTCATCTCAAAGTTTTAGAAAACTTCTGAAAGCAAAGATTCTATTTAGGTACTAGATATGATCTAGTCCACTAAGGGAGTGGAAGTTTTCATAATAATTATGAAATATCAATTTTAAATGAAAAGACGTCTTGGGAAAAGAAACAGCATACTTCAACTCAATACTCCCCCTCTGTGACTAGAAGGAACGGAAGCAGTATCTGAGAGCCGTTTCTAATGCCAGCTATTAACTCTAAAACCCTCCCTGCTGCTAAGTAAACTAGTCAATTGGCTGTTCCAGGCAAGAAGTTAAAAATACAATAATACTTGAGCTTAAGAGATTCACTTGCTCACCTCCTCCCCCCTCCAAACACCCTATCTCTGGAAGAGCATAAATCAGGCAGTAACATCTGTAATAATCATTACACTCCTGTGGTCAGTCTCTCATTCTCTCAAGCAGGCCTGTTCAGAGAACAACTAGGAAGCTTTCACTTCCCTGTTATTAGGAAATCAACATGCCTGGGGAAAACATAAGGGAGCAACAGAATTAAAGACATGATAAAGAATATGCTGCTAGGCTTTCAGACCCTCCAGGCCTGATGCGTCTACACTCCCCAGGGAAAAGATACCCTGGAGCATGTCTAGTAGTCCCTGCCGACAGCCTTCTTCCATGCCATACTCATCCACGAGGATACTGCCAAGGTACAGGAAACAGGAATGCTGATGTACGTGGTACACATTCACCATCTGTCAAGGGAAACAATTAGTTCAATGCTTTGCCCTTCAAAAAGTACCAAATTTTGAAGCTTTCTCCAGGAAGAAATTCAGAGATTGATTGATTTCTTCTCTTTAAGGCAATATAGCAAAGCTTGTTAGCACTATTTTATGAAACATAGGGCTCAATTTCTCAATAATTTTCAAGTTCTCTATTCTTCCAACCCTTTGACCTTTGATTTTCCCAAGACAATGCTGTATAAGAGTTGTCTAATACTTAAAGCTGGAAGTTATCAGGGAGCTCACATAATATTTGCAAAACCCTAGCACAGAATATTTCATCCAGTACGTAAACGTTGCTCTCACTTGCACCATAGATAGGTCATATTTTTAAATAAGATATACAGCCATAGTTGGAAGAACAATATCAAATGCCTTCATCTTGGAGAAGAGAGTGAAGGCATTGTTTAAATTTTGAGTTGCTCCTAAATCTATGTTATCTTTTAAGTAAAAAACAGTGTTTTCTGTCAAGATATTTGGATTTCAACAGAGCAAATATTTTAATACAATATGCACATTACTTTTTTAAAGAGATAGGGTTTCGCTCTGTTGCCCAGGCTGGAGTGCAGTGGTGAGGTCTTGGCCTCAACCTACCAGTCTCAAGGGATCCTCCCACCTCAGCCTCCCGAGCAGCTGGGACTACAGGTGTGCAGCACCACGCCTAGCCACAATATGCACTTAAATGATTTGTTTAAAATTTTTACTCCACTATCCTCCCAGAATTAAGAAGCAATTGTACATTCACCTATTTAAAATGCCACCACAGTAGATATGTATTGATCTTATATAAATTCAACTCTATGAACTTGGTGGGGACTGAAAGGATACAGTAACTAATTCTTCTATCGGCATGTCATGGAATGAGCATGAGATGAGAGCTATGAATCCGTTCCACGTTGTAAACTTAAAATTATATGCTTTACTAAGGAATGATTAAGTCAAGGGTTGCAAAACATTTTCTTAAAGGGCTACTTAGTAAAAAGTATACATCTTGTCTGCCATTCAGTCCTCTGCCCGCTCAACTTTGCCAGTGTAGAACAAAAATGACCATAGATAATACTTAAATGAAGTATGGCTATAGTTCAGTAAAACATTAAACAAAAACAAAAACAGGTGGAGGGCCCAATGACTATAGATTGCTGGCTCCTGAGTTAAGGGATTTTTGAGGATAATTTTAATTTTTGTCACATGTACTGACTCTAGAACACACCTCCCATATAATGGTGCTACCTACTCCATTGGGTTGGTCATATACTTAATTAGCAGGAATTTAAAAAAACGGTATCAAAGTCAAGAGGGTATCCTCCAATAGCAAAGGGGCATTCTATCAAGTTGTAGGAGACCCAGAATGTATTGCACTGATGGGGAAACTTGACCAGAGGTGATAATCACCTAAATGAAAACATATTATTGTGCTTGACATATAGTGAAAGTAGAGAAATCACTAAAAATTAAAATTCTTTTGAAATATTTACCTGTATGTACAACCTTTAATCAAATCTACAATTTAGGGAGGTAAGGTTATCCAAGTACCAACACTGTACCAGCATGCCTGTGCCTGTGGTTGAGGGCAGCTAGGATGTAGAATTTAATGGGGCACTCACTCTTAAGGCCAGTGCCTCCTTAAAATCTGCACCCTTGGTGCCCTCTCTAGGTGGAAACTGTCACTTCAGGTTGGGTGGGGTATGGCTCTAGCCTGGAGCTCTGTGACTATTTTCCTCACAGCATGGGTACAAAATTTCACAAAGCACCTCAGAGCCCTGCAAATGCAGGATTGGCACTTTGCCTTGTACCCCTGAATCTTGTGCCCTAGGCACTGGCATCCTGGCCCTGCAATAAGGTTAATATCAACACAAATTACTTAGTGACTTAAGCACAGGCATCTCATATAGTTCTAGATGAGAATATGGTTTTAGAGTACATCATTTAGTGAGTCATACCATCATAATTACGTATCAATCTTAATGACTAATAAGAGTCAAATTTATTTTTTGACAAGTAAGAAACTTCTGTGGACAACTAACTGTGGCCAAGATTGAAGAAAATCCCTTTGGGCCAAGAAACGGCAAAGTTGGACTTGCCACATTTTTTTCCCCAAGGATATGAACAAAAAATGCTTACCATTAGTATACAAGGACTGAGCACGAGTCATTTGCTTCACAGAATTTCACACTGGACTGGACTGTGTGGCTATTTAGAATACTACTATACCTACTATACAGAAGAGATTTTAGGCTGTTTCCTTTATAGACAATGTACCTATCACAGGCATTAATCTCTTTCAAGTTTTCTTTTGGTTTGTTAATTAATAAATAAAAAAGTGTTTCATTTCATTGGCAAAGTTTTTGTTCTAAAGGCTCCCATTCCAAATTTTTTTTTTTTTTTGAGACCGAGTCTTGCTCTGTCACTCTGGCTGGAGTGCAGTGGGGCAATCTTGGCTCATTGCAACCTCCATCTTCTGGGTTCAAGTGATTCTCCTGCCTCAGTGTCCCGAGTAGCTGGATGCCTGGCTAATTTTTGTATTTTTAGTAGAGACAGGGTTTCACCATGTTGGCCAGGCTGGTCTCGAACTCCTGACCTCAGGTGATCCACCAGGCTCAGCCTCCCAAAGTGCTGGGATTACAAGTGTAAGCTACTGCACCCGGCTTCGTATTTCAAATTCTGTACATGAAACACACGCCCCCATTACAGACAACTTTACCTGCGTGACTAGTGGCTGCAGCAGTGCTGCAGATCCTTTGCCTACACAGCGAACAGCAAAGCGCAGGCACCTGCAACAACGCTCTACAATCCGATTATCAGCTCGGTGCTTATTTAGAGTCTCGGATAAAACTGGCCATATCTGGGTTAAAAGTAAAAGAGCACAAGAAAGAAAATATTCAACAACTAGGACCTGGAAAACTGCTAAGTTGGTAACATCTCATTTAGTTTTTAAATAACTGGCACAAAATTTTCTTTATAGGAACACACATGGCCAGGATGCACAGGTTCAATAGACTACCCACCACAAAACCCTACCACTTAACAAGAGAAACAGTGCCTCTTTAAAACTGGAAGAGCATGTCTAACTTTGCTAAAAGACAGAGATACACAATTTCCTAAACTTTCCTGTAAAATGATGAAAAGAATGAATATGAGCTATACAGGAAGAGATGTTTAAAGATAGTTCCTGGAAGGTGGAAGATTTTGAACAAAAGGACCAGAGTTAAGGAAGTGGCATCATCTGAGACCACTGGACACTTAAGGATATTTGGTGTTTATGTAGTTTGTCTCCTGCAGTCTCAAAAGCAATTCTTAAAACGAGATTTCTGATCCTCACATAACCCTCAGTGAAAAAAGTAGAGGGGAAATATGTCATCACTAAGAAAACTGAAGTCACTAGCTTTGCCAAAAATATTCTGCTGGTACTGATCAGTCCTACTAGCAACTCTATAGGAGGCACACAGTGAATCTCTTTCTACCACTTCTCTGGCATTTCAATGCATTCCCCTGCAGCATGTTTTGTTATCAAATCCAAAATAAAAGATATCTGGATGGCTCTATCCCTCATTTCACTGAAAGCATATCAACAAACTGAATCTCCCTATGAACTTGGAAGACAGTACCTTCTCAAGTGAGTTACTCAAAGCCCTGTAAGGAAAACAGAAGCAAGCCTTGATTCCACAAGCATCCATTAGCACTTACTTCCTGTATGACTTTTTGGCATGGATGAGACTGTCCATTTTCCACAATGGGATTGGTATGTCTGGGAAAAAAGACAAAGGCCCAAAACAGTGAATGAAGAGCAATTTCACTGAGGACCCAGAGCCCTGAGCCCTGCTTGCTTACTTAGTATTATTTTCACCAAATAAAGAAAACCAGACGATAAAGTCATTTACTTACATCACCTTTACAAGCACATACTTTAAAATCATCTTATCATTTTTTTTGGTCACCTTCAAGTCACTTCCAATAGAACACGCAAATTCAATCCAACTTTGTGTACATGGGCTGTGAGGCACTACAGATATCTTTTTCATTTTTTCCCTTAATACATTTGAATATGGGCCAGGCACAGTGGCTCATGCCTATAATCCCAGCACTTTGGGAGGCTGAGGGGGGTTAGATAACCTGAGGCCAGGAGTTCAAGACCAGCCTGACCAACATGGTGAAACCCTGTCTCTACTCAAAAAACAAAAATTAGCCGGGCGTGGTGGTGCATGCCTGTAATCCTAGCTACTCAGGAGGCTGAGGCAGGAGAATTGCTTGAACCTGGGAGGCAGAGGTTGCAGTGAGCTGAGATCACACCATTGTACTCTGACCTGGGCAACAAGTGGATGGAGTGAAAATACAACTCAAAAAGAAAACAAACAAACAAGCAAACAAAAAAAACACCTGAATATGTAGTTTCTTCCAAATTAACAAAAAACATACACAGTTTGTCTAAATTCACTATTAGAAACCAAGTATTGCTTTAAAGACAAGTATTCCTTGCACTAAAAGACAAAAAGCTATAGGAACTGTAGTCCAAAGATGTAGTTCTAGTCTGAATCCAGACTAGTTCTAGAGCCCACTAATTTGAAGAAAAGCAGGCAAAAAATCCCAGGATTAACTACCAACTACTTTAAAGGAAAGTTACTCTTTAGTTTTAAAAAGCTCAACAACTTAATAAAAATTTAACTTTCTTTAATTCAAGCATTTACATCTATTGCAGACTTTCATTTACTGTGAAATATTACTGTTAATAGGTTCTCAGAATGGCCTATTAACGGGGCTCTCCTAATTATAAAAGGAAAGCATTGCACCAACTCAGAAAAAAGATGCCTGTTGGCAATAACTAATGAGTGAAAATATTACCTTTGTTTATATTTATCCCACATAGGCCTCTACGCAATGATTACTATAACATTCCAGTTATACATGGTTCCCACAAATTATGAATTATGCTACTCAGTTACAACAACCCTTTGAAAACTGTCACTCAAATGCCTTTTTAATCATTAGGCTTCTCTTGACTTCAAAGATGCATTAACTTCACCTGATCACTACAGATGCTTCATTTATATTTTTGTACCCATACACTATATAGCAATAGTTTTGCAAGTATGGTCTTTGGAATAGCAAGCAGAATCATCAGCATTACCCGGGAATTATCAGAAATGTAAATTTTCAGGTCCTACCTATGCAAGATCCAATGAATCAGACACTCAGGGGATAGGACCTAGCAATCTGTGTTTTGATAAGCCCAGGTGATTCTGATCCATGTGAAATGATGATGCATGGGAAAGTCTGGTCTTTTGGTCTCCACAGAACTGGAGACCAAAAGAATTCCCCCCCCCACCACCTTTTTTTTTTTTGAGACAGAGGCACTGTCACCCAGGCTGCAGTGCAGTGGTGTCTCAGCTCACTGCAACCTCTACCTCCCAGGTTCACGCAATTCTCCTACCTCAGCCTCCCAAGTAGCTGGGACTACAGGTGTGTGCCACAATGCTTGGCTAATTTTTTGTATTTTTAGTAGAGATGGGGTTTCACCGTGTTAGCCAGGATGGTCTTGATCTCCTGACCTCATAATTCGCCCACCTTGGCCTCCCAAAGTGCTGGGATTACAGATGTGAGCCACCACACCGAGCCAAGAATCCCATTTTTAAAGAGTCTTTCTTCTTTTTTTTTTAAGATGGGGTTCTTACTCTGCCACCCAGGTTAGAGTGCAGTGGCATGATCTCAGTTCACTGCAACTTCTGCTTCCCAAGCTGAAGTAATCCTCCCACCTCAGCCTCCCAAGTACCTGGGACCATAGGCCCATGCCACCACACCCAGCTAATTTTTTGTATTTTTGGGAGAGACAGGGTTTTGCCATGCTGCCCAGGCTGGTCTGGAACTCCTGAGCTCAAGCAATCCGTCTGCTTTGGCCTCCCAAGTGCTGGGATTAAGGCATGAGCCATTGCGCCTGGCCGTCCACTTTTAAAGAGTCTTTTAACAAAGACCTACCAGGAATGAATTCTTAGAATTTGCCTTTGCCCCAGAACTTAAGGTAACAGTTGGCTTAATCAGTCTTCAAACACAAGAAGATACTTGCAAGTATGAGGAAAAAACACTTGCTTACTTCAACACATAATGATTTCATTTGAGCCTTTAATCCAAGTAAGGCATCCAGAGTCTCGTTTCTTACCTAAATATCACGGCAAGGCGATCTAAGAACACAGTGGGATCTGAGGATATGCCATTGCTGGGCTCTTGAGACAACAGCTGAAGAGACAAAAGGATATTAACACCCAATTGTCACATGTACAAATCTATAGCCAACACTAGAACATACATCAACCTTTGTCTCAATCTCTGCTTATTTCCTTATATAAAGTCCTAAAAGTTACTCAAATGGTGCAAATTTTAATTTATACTGTCAAATTACTTTCTTCCATCTTATTGCATCCTGGCCAAGACTACCTATTACTACATTTTACTGTCTGATCACTGAGGAGTAGAAAACAGTCCCATTTGATTTTTTCCCATTTATTTTAATTATAATTATTATATATATTACATAATATAGACTGTATATATATGTTACACAATATGTAAAAGATTATATATTTAGCTTTATATTGTGGTCTCTTACTCTTCTTTCCTAAAATTTCTTAGATACTCCCATTAGTAAATCATCAGAGATTCACTAAAGAATTATTATATCAAGTTCTAAAAACTCCATTGGTATGTCTACAGTTATTGCACTATAAACATAACTAGAGAAGAGGTGACATCTTTAAAATACTCTTTAAGGAAACAAGGTAGGTTCTGGCGTTGATTACTAACTTGAATGAATTCTTTTCCCATTATATTTTCTAACTGATGATTACCAATGTAAAATAAAAATAAAATCCTAAGTCTCTCACCAACTGAACAGGCCCCTCCTCTTGCCAATGGGACCACAGAGAAACCTTAAAAATGGAGCTCTCAGACATGACGGGAAGGGAGGTCAGACACGTTTTGTTATACTCCCTACCTTTTGGAGTTTAGGTACAACTGGCCAGCATGAATGTTAAATGGAGGTAAGACTGATCAAAGACTTTTTTTTTTTTTTTTTTTGAGATGGAGTCTCCCTCTGTCACCCAGGCTGGACTGCAGTGGTGCGATTTCAGTTCACTGCAACTTCAGACTCTGAGGTTCAAGTGATTCTCCTACCTCAGCCTCCTGAGTAGCTGAGATTACAAGTGTGCACCATCATACCCGGCTAATTCTTTGTATTTTTAGTAGAGACCAGGGTTTCACCATGTTGATCAGGTGGTCTTGAACTCACATGATCCACCTGCCTTGGCCTCCCAACGTGCTGGAATTATAGGTGTGACTCACCACACCCAGATGATCAAAAACTCTTTGTGGCAATAAGATACCAAATTATAAACAAGATCTGAAGTCACACAAGGCAAGAGTTAGGTCACATCTATAGATTCTTTAATCTTTGAAGCCACCTATGACTTGTAAGCCCCCACTTCAAGATAGCTCATCTTTTTAGACCAAACCAATGTATACCTTCCATGTTTTGATTTATGTATTTGCCTGTAACTCCTGCATCCCTGAAATGTATAAAACTAAGCCATAATCCCACCACCTCAAGCACACTTTCTCAGAACTCCTCGAGACTGGGTTTCCCCTGGGCCGTGTTCACTCATATTGGCTCAGGATAAACCTCTTTATAATATTTTATAAAATTTGGTTTTTGCATTAACACTGATATAGTGAGAATCCATTAATTCTGAAATACCTATTTCTTGTATGCAGCTACTTTGATAGCATTATTAATTTTAATAAATTCTTAGTGCATTTTCTTGGATTTTCTAGTAGATAAAATATCTGTAAAATAAGTAATTTTGTCATTTTTAACATGTAAACGTCTTATATTTGTTTCACACCTTCCTTAATCAGACTTACCTTTTTCAATGCCATAACCTGAACAGAACATAGTTCACTAAGACATTCAGTAATCTTTTCCAAAGGTAATCGGGCTAGGACAAGTGCTGTCCCTGAAAAACAAAGGAAGATGCAAATGAAAAATAAATGCTGAATTGAGGTAACTCAACTGGTCTCTATCACATGAGTGAACAGAAAAAGTGAAACAATGCTGATTCGTAAAAAGATTAGCATTGTTGTTTAAAATTACAACACTTTGTTTTTTACAGTTGCTTTTTATTTGGCTCAGAAGGCTAAGACTGACACAACTGAAGTTAATTATTTGTCAGACTTTTAAAATCTCCTTCACAAAGCCAATGTCAAACCTATTTTAAAATGTATACCATAGTGTAATGTTTCTCAAACTTCCCAGAGATTCTGATTTAGTGGGTCGAAGAGAGTCTTTATTTTTGATAAGTACTTCTGGCAATTCTTATCATAAGAGAAATTCTGACATAATGCTTTTAGAAGAATGGCTGAAATTAGAGATTTCACTCTTACACCATAACACTCTCTGTAAGGTTATGAAAGACATTTTCTCTGGGCCTCAATTTCTTTATGAAATAAGAGACTTGAACATCCAAGTAACAGTTAAATTTGCCTTTGTTTCTTTTAAAAAATAATTGTTACAAAAGCCTCCCACCCCCTACTTCTTTTTCCCTCCTAAACAAAATCTTGAGTTGCAACTCCAATAAAATAAGTTAAAACAAACCCAAAAGAGGCAGTTTTAGGTTCGAGTGGAGACAGAAGGCCCAGACCCTTCCTACTCAGCCTCCCTCTTGCTGCAATCTCCATTCTATCCCTACCAACTGCTGAAACACCTTCCCGAAATCCAAAGGATTACGTATTATAATGCCTAGGTCCCTTCTACGTCAAAAAACACCTTGAATATAAATGTTTTCATTTCCTGAAGTTTCATTCAACAGAACAGTAATTTATCCCTAAATCTTCAAATTTGAATAAAAAAAAAAAACAGTGAGTCTTCCTGGCAGTGTATAAGCCATAGATGAGTTAGACTTTCTTTAAAACTAGGAGGGAAAAGCCTAATTTCAGCATGATATTCCTTTTAATTCATTCCTACAGAAAAGTATGTTACTGTAAAAAGTTTTCAGCCAGGCGTGGTGGCTCATGCCTGGTATCTCAGTACTTTGGGAGGCCAAGATGGGAGGATCACTTGAAGCCAGGAGTTCAAGACCGGCCTTGGCTACACAGCAAGACCTTGTCTCTACTAAAAATCTTAAAAAGTAGCTGAGCATAGTGGTGTGCACCTGTAGTCCTTGCCACTTGGAAAGCTGAGACAGAAGTATCACTTGAGCCTAGGAGTTCAAGGTTACAGTGAGCTATGATCATGCCACTGCATCCCAGCCTGGCAAAAAGCAAGATCTTGTCTCTAAAAAAACAAAAATAAATAAATAAATGAATAAATAAATAAAACTGAAAAAAATTTTTTTTCCCTTTTTTCCCCCCCCTCTCTTTTTTTTGGCCCGCCGGGCCCCCGTACTCCCTGCCTCCATCTATCAGATACCACCGATAATTGGGAGGCCACATTGTACTATACGTTAGACATCACTTCAGTATCAAGGTTAAACTCCAATAGAAAATGACAAGAATATTTGACTCTGATTTATCTGTGCCTATGAAGGGAAACAAAAAAAACCCAAGGTACAGAAAGAAAATCTGATATAAAAAAACACAGTTACACTAGCTGGTAAGGAATCTGGTCATACAAATGACAAAGGACAGAATTCACAAATAAGGCCATCCACTCTTGTCAAGACTAATTGTTTAACAAGTCACATAAGCTAGAAGATACCACACAGGTTATTTTACCCAATCCTTTATTTAATGTACCTTAATCCTCCCTAATTTACCGGTAGTGAGAATTTCATTACTTCACAGGGCACCCCAATCTGTGTTCAAAAAGTATGGTTAGAGTGTTTGCTTCCTAGGAGACAGTATATGCTGCTCTATAAATGGCTGACAAGTAACTACTCATAAAATAAGTATGATCCTTCTTTTAAAAGACCATCTCTCAAATATTTAAAAATAGCCATCACGCTTAAAAACTGTTCTAAGTCTTTTTCCCTAGCCTTAATTTCTCTAGTTCTTCTATTAAGTCTGAGCCCCATCATCACAATGGCTGTTTGCCTCTCGATAGACAATTCCTGAGTATAAGCTGATCAGTAATGGTTAAAGGCTACTAAGAAACCAGGACCCCTGACTTCCACTTACGGCACTGATCCATGTATGCTACCTTTCAACTCCCCCCTTCCCTCTTTGGTATGGCAATGCTTCTATGGTCTCCTTTTTTTATTCTTCTAACTTAAAAACCAACCATGTTTAGTCTGAATATGTTGTCTCTACCCAAATCTAGGTCTGTGCTACATATACTGCAAGTAGTATTAATTATATAGACTTAAGATAGTTCAAGAAAAGAATGCATGTACATATATATAGCCAACACTATTCCATCTAGTGGAAAACCCACCTTCCCCATCACTAATACATTGCAACTGAAAAACTGGGATATGACAGATGTAAGATTACCCCAAGTAGTGGCTATGAGGTGACTATTAACGGTTAACATCAAGTAAATACCTTTTAGCAAGCCCACAGCAGCCTCTGGAGACAACAGGAAGGAATCAAGGGAACGGGCAATCTCCAGGAGTCCATTAAAGTGCTGAGCCATGTGATCTCGGGCAGACAGAGCATATGTTATGAATGGCTTTGGCTGCAGCAGAAGCCAGGGGCTTTTCACACAGGCCTTTCATCAAATAGCCCAACACAGGGTCTAAGAAGAAAAGCCAAACAGAGATTACATATCTGAAACTAAAGGAAAACTTGTAGTTTGTTAGAACAGAGGTATACTTGCTTTTCTCTTTTTTAAAGCAAAAGAACCCCTTTAAAAAGTGAAATGTGTTCAGAACCACAATAAATAAAACACATAAAAATGGAGCTGATCTCACTTACATATTGTCAATAGGCCCTGAGCCTCATCTACTTCATCTTCTATTTCTTCCCTCAGGGCAGTCAACTGTTTCTTGTAACTCCCCAGGGACTCACAGAGCAGTGTGTAAACCACTGACTTAAGAGCATATATGGTAATCCAGGTATTAAAAATTTGGCAATGTAAAAAAGAATGCAAAGCTCAGGGAGTTACAATTATACCAAGAGGTGAATTACTCGGTAAAACAAGATTTATGAATTAGGACAAGGATAGGTATCTGAAGCTGAAACTCATACTTGCTTCTTTCTAGTTACAAAAGGCCTTAAAATACGCAGATGAATCTTCAGCACTTCTAGATGAATTAATTCACTATGTTTTAATTTTACCAAATATAAGTGTTCCAAGAAAGTTTATTATAAAGTTGAATTTCTATAGAGCTAATTATACTCATCTTTTTACCTTCTTTTATAAAAATCAGAATGTTTTTCTATGGGGAAAAAAATCTTTAGAAAAACCATATGTGTGTGTGTGTGTGTGTGTGTGTGTGTGTGTGTATACACACACGATTTTTCTAAGGGGTGTATATATACATATATTTTCCTGGGGACAGTGTTTGTCTCACAGGCTGGAGTACAGTGGTGTCATCTTGGCTCACTGCAACCTCTGCCTCGCGGGTTCAAGCAATTCTCCTGCCTCAGCCTCCCAAGTAGCTGGGACTACAGGCATGCACCACCATGCCCAGCTAATTTTTGTATTTTTAGTAGAGACAATGTTTCACCATGTTGGTCAGGCTGATGTCAAACTCTTGGCCTCAAGTGATTCGCCTGACTCAGCCTCCCCAAGTTCTGGGATTACCACCGTGCCTGGCCAAAAAGTCATATATTGTTAAAGGTCATTGTGAGTACTTTAGATTGACCTTGTAGCAAACTGTGAAAAAGTATAAAGAACCAAAAGAATAATGTCTTTTTTTTTTAAGATGGAGTCTTGCTCTGTCAACCAGGCTGAAGTCCAGTGGCGCAATCTTGGCTCACTGCAACCTCTGCCTCCCGGGTTCAAGAGATTCTCCCTGCCTCAGCCTCCCAAGTAGCTGGGATTATAGGCATGCACCACCACGCCTGTTTTTTTTTTTTGTATTTTTAGTAGACACAGGGTTTTGCCTGTTGGCCAGGCTGGTCTCAAACTCCTGAACTCAGATGTTCACTTGCCTCAGTCTCCCAAAGTGCTGGGATTACAGGCATGAACCACCACACCCAGCCAAGAATAATGTCTTGAAGCCCATTTAAAACAATTATGTCCATTTTTAGTCTAACGATCAATACAATGTCCAAACTCAGCACAACCTGCCCTACCTCCACCAAAAAGAAAAAACCAAAACCAAAACCCAACCCTGTTTAGTTTAGGAATCAAAAGACCTAGACTCTAGAACCTAGCCCAAGCAACTCTAATAATGTAGACTTCTGTGATTCTCAAATTGGGTTATTTGCGGTTTTGACTATTCTGAGTATGAACATAGAGCAATATGTCTACTGCTGAGGCACAAATCTGAATGAGATACTGCAAGGAAGATGGCACTGAATGATAAATCTTTTGATAAGAGTCTGCAATTCAACCTAGACTTGCTGCTTTCTAGACATTAACTGAAGGTATTAAAACACAACAAATCTACTATGTTTCTTGGTGGAAAAACAGTTCAGAAAAGAAAGCCAAATGTTGAGCCAGATAAAGTGCAGAAATCTAAGAACTAGAAAACAGGCATTTTGAAAACACTCGGAAATAGTATGTTGGGCTGGCTGTGGTGGCTCACGCCTGTAATCCTAGCACTTTGGGAGCCCAAAGCGGGCAGATCACTTGAGGTCAGGAGTTCAAGACCAGCCTGGCCAACATGGTGAAACCCTGCCTCTACTAAAAAATACAAAAAAAAAAGTGGGCATAGTGGCATGCACTTGTAATCCCAGCTACTCGGGAGGTTGAGGCAGGAGAATCACTTGAATCCGGGAGGTAGAAGTTGTAGTGAGCCGAGATCATGCCACTGCACTCCAGCCTGGGTAACAAAACGAAACTCTCTCTCAAAAAAAAAAAAAAAAAAAAAGGAAAGAAAGACAGAAATAGTATGTTGAACTTAGAAAGCAACTCACTGTATAGAAACAAATAACACATTCACTTTTTAGCATGTCTTTCAGTCAATAAAAACAGATGTGTAAAATAAAATCCAGTAAAATGATGATAATAAAGATATACACAGGAAACACATCAAACTTAATGATACAATACTAATCACAAATTTTGGCATTATTAAAATTCTCAGAATGTATCCCTCTTAAATGTCAGGGCTTGGTATGTATTACCCTGGATAAGTTATTTAGTCTCTTTGGGCCTCAGTTTCCTTGTCTATAAAATGAGGAGGTTAGAATAAATGACTTCTAACTTTATCTTTAATTCTAAACTTGTTACTTATGATCTTTAGCTATTTTTTTCAAGTCAATAGGACAGCCAGAGATTATATAATAGTCTTCATTTTAATTTGTCATTATTTAGTTTTGAATACTAATTCTTGATTTTTTTTTTTTAAATTAATATAACTTTATTTTTAAAATACAAAAAGGCCTATATGGCCATACCTCAAAATATAACTAGTGATTATCTTTGGGTAGTGGGACATCTGCAAGTCATATACTTAATAAGGGTAGTATCTAGCATATATAAAGAACTCTTACAACTCAATAATGAGAAGACAAAAACAATTAGAAAGCAAAGGATCCCAACAGGCATTTTTCCAAAGATATACAAATAGCCAATACACACATTAATTCTTGGTTTTTAAATGGAGCATGTAGCACAAGTGAAAAATTACCTTCTTTGCTTTGGCCCTTTAGAAGCTTCTAGCAGGTCAGAACTATAAGAGAGTCTGATTAGCTTAAGCATATGCCAAAGACTACAGAGACATAAATGTTCATGCTTAAACAGACTACTAGAAGCTAACTGCTCAGTTTCTCTACTTGTAGATTTAATCTTTCAAAGGTCCTTCTCCCAGATTAGACTATAAATGCTATATCAACTAAGCACTAACTTAGAATATATTGTTTACTCTGTTTCTACAAACATTCTGTTAAAAAAAAAAAAAAAAACAGAAAGGAAAACAAATGCAAAAGTAAGAGATGAGAAGAAAAATCAGAAAAATGACAAGTTAGAAGTGGCAGAGGAGAGAGATCACACATACCAAGGAACTGAGGATTTCGATCAACTACTTCACTCATCTCTCCAACCAATTCAATGCTGGTGTATCGCACAGCTGTATGTACAGTCTCCGGAAGGCGGACAACTCCTTCTAGGACTTCCACAAGTGTTGGATTGTTCTCCCTGAGTACAGACAGTAAATACTCACAGTTACTGATTTCAGAAGTTATATTCTGGCCAAATAACAGCCTGTAATGACACATAGCATTGCTAAAAGGCTTCTTTCTAAATAACCATTAAGATAAAAGTACTTGGTATTTGTTATGAAAGATTTTCAAATTCTCAAAAAAGGGGAAAGACAGAAATGAAAGATTCTGTTTCAGAAAAAACATACTGCTCCTTAATCTTCTGAATGCCAGTAAAGTGTCTAAAGACACACCAAGCTATCAAACACAGGTTCTTTAAATTGGAGAGGCAGACATTTACTATGGATGAATGTCTTCTTTTAAAGAATCTATTTTATTTATTCCTATAGCTGCAGCACCTAGAACAGTGCCTGGCACATAGTGGGCACTCAATAAATATTGCTGAATGGCTAAACAGATGAAGGAATAATTCTCATAGACCACTCTCTGTTGTTATTCTCCAAAAGATTTCTTATAGCTGGATATTGGAAACTTTAAGAACAGGTGAGTATGGGCAGCCAGCTCACAAACTGAAACAAGAAAACAAGCTGCAGAAATAGGTTAAGGTGCCCCGATTTGGAACATGAGGGAAAATTAACCAAACACTTTCCACACCTCCATGAGTTTATCTGTTCCCTCTCCTTCTCTCCCTGCCCGCCACAAAACATACTGGCCAAAAGTCTTTTGAGTAGAGTGGAGGATGCCCCCAAAGTGGCAGAACTTAATTCAGAAATGAAAGATGTTTCAAATGTAAATAATGTCCTGGATTAAAGCAAGATTATCCTCTGCTGATAAACTAGGTCTATTAAGTCCCTTTATACGCACTAAAAAAATTATAATCATGCAGTTAGCTTGAAACACAGATAAACAGAAAAATATATCAAATCTCTCATTTATGCCTTATGTTTCCTAGGGACACTAAGCCAATTAATGAAGACTACCCATTATTTTTCAAACCAAGACATTATTAGACTATTAATGATTTTAATAATCTTCAGACTTGTCATAGAAGGTTCAAAATGACACCAAAATGGGTTTGAAAGTAAATAGTGTGATATGTATGTAATTAAGGACCAGAACTTCTTAATAGAGAAAAATAAACCTATTCTACCTCCTTGAATATTTACTGGATTAGAAACAATATAAAATCTCACTGAGGCCCTGAAAGGCAGCTAAGAAAGAAGCATTGTGCTTTTTATAAATATCTACCTTAACGATCTCTCCAATCAAGGCTGAACAGAGAGCCTGATTGCAGGTATCAGATCACAATTCAATGTGGAAAATATTAACATAATTTATACACTCATGGCACAAAGTAAATAGAATTTCTATGCTATGCAATTATAAGTAAAATTTGAACAATTTGAAATTTTTCAATAGCCATAACAAAACTAGTAATTGCCCTTTAGATCTGGCTCTTTTAGGTGAAAAGGTGCCTATGCCTTGCCTCTCTGAAACTCAAAACAATGTGATTAATTTTGTAAGGATAACTTACCCAAGGTCACAAAAGCGGGAAACTCATTATTTAATTGCTTTTAAGCAAGTACCAAGAATTCAACAGTCTAACAAATTCTTTACCATACCAACTTTCACAAGGGAGCCTCAGTTGGAAAAATAAATCAGCATTCCATTCCTAGCATCAAGAATAAAATAATTTCAACTCTAGAAAATATGGTTAAAACACGGTATGAGCAATTCAGGCTACCCTGGACTAGACTCTAGAAGTCAGAAGACCAGACAGCACAACAGAAGTGAGAAGTTCTAGAAGTCTCCAGGTATATACCATATAAGAAAAAAATAGTGTAATTTTCCTTCCTCTTGAAATTTAGAGTTCCCAGCAAAAGACTTAGGAGACACTCACGGATCAACACTCTTTGCTATAGCAGCCATGATAAAGAGAACCGCTTCTGTCACCTCCCAGGGTGGGTTGCCTTCTTTCAGAGTAGAATATAACTAGAGAAGAAGAGGTGGATTATGCATCCATTAACCGGAAAACAGAACGCCAAAACAAATAAAACAAAAAATCCAGTTAAAGTAAATCCTGCTCCCTGTTTCTAAATCTAATTATCTCTCAAGCCAGACAAGAATATTATTTTCATTTTTTTATAACATCACTAAGTAGAGTAACTATTTTAATATTTGAAATAAACCCATTTAGACCCCCAAGAGTTTATCAAAATTATCATCTGCCCCCAGAAAATGACTACCATGAGAAAAACAAAACACAGTACATGAGTGTCTTTTCCTGGTCCTGATAATAACTGATAAATACATAAACACACTTAAAATGGAGATACAAGCTAAATCCTCTGCATATGTATTGGCTTTAAATTTCTATTGTTTTAAACTACTTGTTTGCATCAACACTGGTAGTACTGATTAAATTCCTAAAAAGCAGCTATTTAGAAGTACCTATCACAATACTGTATCAAAGCAGAATTAATTTTTTTTTTCTTTTTAAAAAGGTACACCTAGCAGAATACTCAGAGATGTTCTGGTCCAGAATTTCCCAGATTACATCCACCTACAGAATGTGACTAAATAATATTTTTACAGTCAAATAACAGATGCTGCTAGGGAAGGCAAAATTAAACAGCTGTCTTGTTATACAACTTCATAGAGCCTTTAATATACTATTTATATCATTTCTTAACTTTAATTAATGATATAACTTTTTTTGGCAAAAAACATCTCATGAGGCTCGTGTTCCACAACTCTATCTTGAACAACATTGATAATTTACATAAGTTTGTATAGTAAGTCTGGAGAAGATCAAAAGATTTCACAAAGCTATAGAGTCAAAGAGAAAAGAGCTGAAATCTGAGCAGAGGCCATCTGTCTAAGATCCAGGGATCTCACTTAAGTGGTTTTCTAAGAATCCCCAACTCTTCCCAGATGGGTCAATAAGTATGCTTTGCTTTATGAAAATAGTTATACTTTTATTAACACTTTCTAGATCGTATTATGCCCATATATACAAAAACTCAGTTACAAAAAGAAATTTAGGTTAATTCAGTATTGCTGTGACAAAGTTTCTAAAGTAGTATTTCAGAGCTCATTAGAGTATAATCCAGCAATACAGAAACCACCTGAAATTATACTAAAGTTAAGTGATATGGAATGATGATGACTGTAACCTTATGAGGTAAAAATGTTACTCACTGACTGTCAGGAAAACCTCTGGACTTTGAATCTCCTACTCTAGCATAGTCACCTCTGGGATGAAAGTGCACAGGAATCCAACCATAAGCGTGGACAAAGATAATGCCAAATAACTAAAAGAGTTACCAAGAGTTGGCACATAATTACTAAAGCAGAAACACTTGCCTATTGTTCCTGGCTAGGTCCAAATTCCCTATAAGCATCCTAGAGCTTATCTACGATCTTCCATTCCAGCTGTACAAGTGGAACAGCTCTCATTGTAAGCGTATAGAGTAAACCATCCAGAGACTACAACTGACGTGTAAAATGTTAAATAAACATAGCTACTATATGCCAGGCAGTGTGCTAGGCACTTGCATATCTATTATCTCATTCAGCCACTAAGATTGAAGAAATAAGATGGTACATTTACCGAAGACACAGAAGTGAACACAATTAAGGTGATCAGTAAAACTGGAAACAATCTCCAAATAGGCTTACCTGAGCAAAACACTCCATAGACCCTATCAAGAAAATCAAGTCCTTTACCAGGTCTGACACCCTCATCCGAAACTCCCCCGAAGTCATCAGTCTCCTCAGGAACCCCCTCCTAAAATTTCAAATCAGATAAACATTTGTTTTAAACTCACTGCGGCTTTCAATGACCTCTATAAAATTAAGAATCAACCCAGAATTTTTACTTAAATCATTAAGCAGTCAAGTTTCCACGAACAAAAGTTGCCTCAATCACAAGGGTATTTTATTATAGACAAAGGATTTCCCAAACTCTGAGGTATACCAAGTCAACACAACCTATTCTCTGCCTTTACCACGAGAAACTCTTTTATTTGTGTGTGTGTTTTGTATATCTTTTTTCTTTTTCAGATGGAGCCTCACTCTGTCACCCAGGCTGGAGTGCAGTGGTGCAATCTCTGCTCACTGCAACCTCCGCCTCCTGGGTTCCAGCAATTCTCCTGCCTCAGCCTCCCAAGTAACTAGGGTTACAGGCACAAGCCACCTGCCTGGCTAATTTTTGTATTTTTAGTAGAGATGGTGGTTTCACCATGTTGGCCAGGCTGTTCTCAAACTCCTGACCTCAGGTGATCTACCCGCCTCAGCCTCCCAAAGTGCCAGGATTACGGGGATGAGCCACTGTGCCCCAGCCATATTCTGTATTTCTAAGCTACAGCTTATTTTGTTGTTGGAAAAATGTGGCTTGGTGAGAGTGAGAAGCGACCTGGAAGTGGTAAATTAAGTGATAAGCCTATCTAAAGAAGATGCCAAACAAACTCTGAAGATTTATGTTTCCAGATCTACCAAAATCAACCACTGTCACAGTAACTTCACACAGAAAATAGAATTTTATTTTTATATTTGAGACAAGGTCTCACTCTGTTGCCCAGGCTGGAGTGCAGTGACATGATCTCAGCTCACAGCAGCGTTCACCTCGTGGGCTCAAGCAATCCTCCCACCTCACCCCGCAAGCAGCTGGGACTACAGGCATGTGCCACCACACCCAGCTATTTTTTATATTTTTGGTAGAGCTGCGGTTTCACCATGTTGCCAGACTGGTCTTGAACTCCTGAGCTCAAGCAATCTGCCCACCTTGCCCTCCCAAAGTGCCGGAATTACGGGCATGAGCCATGGTGTAAATTTTTTAAATTTTTTGTAGAGATGAGGTCTCACTGTATCGCCCAGGCTGGTCTCAAACTCTTGGGTTCAAGTGATCCTCCCACCTTGGCCTCCCAAAGTGCTGGGATTACAAAAGTGAGCACTTTGGGAGGCCAAGGTGGAAGGACTGCTTGAGCCCACGAGGTCAAGGATCACCCAACCCAGAATTTTTAACTTAAAAAACATTTCATGTAGGTGGACAGATACATAAAATAAGCGTAGTAAAATATGAATGGTGGAATTTAGGTGGTAGGTATATAGATGTTCACTATGACATTATTTCATGTTTGCTGTACATTTGAAATTTTTCATTAAAAATTTAAAGATCATTTATATTCCATGCTTTCCTATTCCAAACACTTCTGTATCTTTCCTATTCTGACACACTTCTGTAAGTAAACAAAGAGTTACCAATTATAAGATGGTTAAAGGTATGCATGAGAATCTTGGACCTAAATACCTGGAAAAAGCCCTTAGTACTATTGAGAATTGCTAATCTAGTTCAACCTCCTTGCTTTAAGATGAAGAAATTAAGGTCACGAAATGAGGAGGAAATTATGGCTACCTCAAATCAGATAATGGCTAACATTATAAAGCACTATACAAGTTATAAAGCATGATACACTTACAAGTGTAAGAAATTACCCACAAGGGAAATGGAGCCACAGAATTAGCAAAGGCAAAAAAGGGATTAAGCACAGAGCCATTTAAACCAAAGGGGCCCTGCTTTATAAATCAGGCTTCCAAGTAAAATGTAGTTGAAGATAGGATTCTTCACTTTATTTATTTTTGAGACTGAGCCTTTCTTGCTCTGTCGCCCAGGTTGGGGTGCAGTGGCACAATCTTGGCTCCACGTAACCTCTGCCTCCTGGATTCAAGCGATTCTCCTGCCTCAGCCTCCCGAGCACCTGGGATTACAGGCACCTGCCACCATGCCCAGCTAATTTTTGTATTTTTAGTAGAGTCGGGATTTCACCATGTTGGCCAGGTTGGACTCCTGACCTCAAAGGATCCGCCTACCTCGGCCTCCCAAAGTGCTGGGATTACAGGCATGAGCCACCACTCAAGGCCAGATTTTTCACTTTGAAAAATGCAGGGGTGGGTACAGTTTGAAAACCACTAGACTAGATCATGACTAAGGTTCTGTGGATACACAAAATACCATGACTCAAACACACTAGTAACATTAAAATTAAGAGAATAGCATGTAGAATTTAACTGTAAGCAATGAAACTTACTCCACGTCCTACATTAAAGATGGATTCAACCAACCAACAGGATGAAATAAATGTGGCAAAATTTGAAAAGACTAAGCATGAAGTCTGAAGAGTTTTCTAATAAATTAATAATATTTCCAGTTTTTTCTAAGCAAATAATTTCTATATTTTCTTTAAAACTATAAAATCAGTATAAATAAGATTTTTTAAATGTGTATGTTTATGGGGGAAAATCATACACACAAATATTTCACTTTTGTATTAGTTTTCATCTCACCACTTATTTTCCACTATTAATAAGAGTACAAAATTAAGAGTACTATTAATAAAAGTACATTCTAATTTTTCTCTTACCAATACTACTTTTTAACTGCTGCATCAAGTTCCTAAATCATAATTCACGTAACTTTTCTTATACTGCTATATATAGGTTTATAATTTTTACTTTTATAGATAACATTTGTACATAAAATAGCTATTTTTTCTTCTGCAGATTTAAGATAAATTCCTAGGACAAGAATTACTAGTTTAGCTAGAGTGGTTTTTTTTCCCTAAATAGGCTTAGCAGATGATACTGGTACTGACTTCTTCAGTATAAACTGTAGAGTGACAAAACCTGCTGATTCTCCCACCTCAGCCTCCTGAGTAGCTAGGACTACATGTGTGTACCACCAGGCCCGGCTAATTTTTTTTATTTCTTTTTGTAGAGACAGGGGTCTCCCTATGTTGCCCAGGCTGGTCATGAACTCCTGGGTTCAAGCGATCCATCTGCCTCGCCCTCCCAAAGTGCTGGGACTAAAGGCTGAGCCACAGTGCCCAGCCAGGTTTATTATCTATCTTCTCAGTTCTTTTTCAAGTTGGCACTGAACAGAGGAGGAAATAAAGATTTGCAGAAGTAGAGAAGGGAACTTACATGGTCTGGTTCCAGCTGGCAGTGTCGAGCCAAGGCGTGAAGCAGCCTCTGAATATAAGCTTTGAAGATGCCATGAATAACTTCATCGTTAGTTTTGTACAAATGTTCCCCTAGTCGGTACCAAAAGTTAAAGGAAATTTCTACTACCTGTTAGATTAAAAGAAAAGAGATGATTTATTTGAATGGGAAAGAAACAGAATAAGATGACACTTTTTTATTATCAACACAACCATGTAGGAAGGAAGATATATTTTTAAATAATATGAGTGGAGCCAGTTAAGAAGCCACCTTTTCTCTAGCAGATTTACTATCATCCCCCCAAACTGTCTTCCCATATTAGGCCCAAAACACCATTTACAATGACTGGCTTTACATTCCATTTAGTCCTGAGGTAATGCCTCCAAAAGTAGACTGAACTTTGAATTTAGAGAAATTGATAACAGACATGGAAGTCTTTATTTTTGTTTATTTTTTAGAGATCGAGTTTCATTCTATTGCCTGGCTAGAGTGCAATGGCACGAAACAGCTCACTGCTGCCTCAAGCTCCTGAGCTCAAGGGATCCTCCTGCCTCAGCCTTCCAAGTAGCTGGGACTACAGGTACACACCACCAAGCCCAGCTAACTTTTTTATTTTTATTTTTTTTTAGTAGAAACAGGGTCTTACCATCTAGCCCAGGATGGTTTTGAACTCCTGGCCTCAAGTAATGCTCCCACCTAAATCTCCCAAAGTGCTGGAACTACAGTAGGCATGAGCCACCACATTCAGTTTTATTTTATTTAAAACAAATTTCAGCCGGATGTGAGACACCATCTCTACAAAAAATACAAAAATTAGCCAGGCATGTATGTGGTGTATGCCTGTATTCCCAGCTACTGGGAAGGCTGAGGTCGGAGGATCACCTGAGCCCAGGAGGTTGAGGCTGCAGTGAGCCGTGATCACACCCCACAGCATTCCAGCCTGGGCGACAGAGTGAGACCCTGTCTCAAAAAATACATATGTTTTCTTTAGAGATGAGGTCACCTAGGCTGGAGTGCAGTGGCATGATCATGGCTCACTGCAGCCTTGAACTTCTGGGCTCAAGTGATCCTTCCACACAGCCTCCTGAGTAGCCAGGGACTACAGGTGCTTACCACCAGTCTGGCTAATTTTTAAAATTGTCTGTAGAGACAGGGTCTTGCTCTGCCACCTAGGCTGGAGTGTAGTGGTGTAATCACGGCTAACTGCAGCCTCGAACTCCTAGGCTCAAGTGATCCTTCCGCTCAGCCTCCTGAGTAGCTGGGATGACAGGTGCACAGCACTACGTAGACCCAGCTAATTTTTAAAATTTTCTGTAGAGACAAGGTCTTGCTACATTGCCCAGGCTGGTCTTGAACTCCTGGGCTCAAGCGATCCTCTCACCTCAGCCTCCTAAAGTGTTGGGATTAGAGGTATGAACCACTGTGTTCAGCCAGAAGTCTTTTTAAAAGTATTTTTCTGAAAATTCTGAAATTATTTCATTGAATGTTTGAGATTAGAACATTTCTTACTTGGCAAACCATCTGTAACTCCTGAACTGATTCAGCTTCATGTCACTTTTATTCACCTGCTTTTTTTGAGTATGAGAGAAAGGAAGAAAAGCCTGGGACTTTACTCGAAGACTCTTTTCCATATGGCACTGTTTAAAGGAGTGATAAGTGTGTGGTGTTATACTTCTCCCAGAAATGTTTTGGGTTTCACTCAAATCTAGGTATCCTCATGATATTATGTAAAAAAAATAAATCTTGTCTTATATTTGATAACAGAAAAAGGGGTGAGTCACAGGACCACTGTGCCTAAGGCAGTGTAAAAGGCCTACCACCCTTTCCCCACCAAGGATCCAAAACAGAGCTATTTAAAACAATGCCCAACTTGGGAGCACTTCTTTCTCACTTTTTTTTTTTTGAGATGGAGTTTTGCTCTTGTCACCCAGGCTGGAGTGAGCGGCCAATCTCGGCTCACTGTAACCTCTGCTTCCCAGGTTCAAGCAATTCTCCTGCCTCATCCTCCCAAGTAGCTGAGATTATAGGTGTGAGCCATCACATCCAGCTAATTTTTGTATGTTTAGTGGAGACGGGTTTCCCCATGTTGGAGAGGCTGGTCTCGAACTCCTGACCTCAGGTGATCCACCCACCTCGGCCTCCCAAAGTGCTGGGATTACAGGCGTGAGCCACCATGCCTGACCCTTTCTCATTTCTTATACTATAAAGAGGTAAAACTTCTCAAATAAATGAGATTTTTAAAAATCTAGCAAGCCTAAAAGAGGTAGGTAGGGTGTCAAGGATTCTGAATGACAGAGACCCTTAAGTCTTTTCAATTCCTTTTTCATTCTCATCCATCATTTGGAGAAAAATTTGAGGTGTTAAGACTTGTGGAGGTATAGTTAGGATTTGGTGGGTTTTAGCTATAAAGCTCTAGAGTCAAGCTAGATAAGGGGTTCGGTGGGAAAGGCTTGCTTTCTAATGAGTTCCTTGACGGGCCTACAGCAGTCAGCCCAGCTAACCAGGTAAGAAAATAGAAATGGACACAACACAGAAACCCAAATATTATTTTTTTTAAAATTCCAAAATAGAGGAAATCACGTTAATTAAAAACAAGACTATAATTTCTCAAGAATAAAAAGGTGGGCATGATGTAATGAAATATAGATAATATGCAGCACACAACTTGGAGAATAATGGCCTTAGCATAGTATAAACACTACCTCATACTGAGGATGTCCTGCACAGATAAGAAGCAGCTCCAGAGTTCGGAGGTCCCCAAGACCTTGGCCTGGAGTACAAACAATTTTTTCAAGAAAAGTTTCACATAGTTCAGTGAAAATACGGCAGTAATTCAGAACTCTGTAGAAGACAGGGGAATGAGAGTAACAAGTCAGAAATCTGGATATTGTAAGTATATACAGGCACAGTTAATCAAATAAATAATAGGTTCCTCAGTCTAAGGGACATCTAGTGATTATTTGCTATGCTGTATCACAATCTCCATGACAGACACCTTTATCTAGATCATATACTCTTAGATATGTGACTTGTCAGTTCAAATTCTCAATTATTAAAACATTTGAATAAAAATTCCCATCAAATCACACTTGATATTTTAAAGTCTGTTTCTAATTTTTAAAGCCTTACCCTCTCAGTGGTAATTCTACAAACTCTGTATCCAATTTGCCACTCTAGGTTCAGATGAGAACAGTAGAGTGTCTTCAGGAAGAACTATCTGTATATTTACAGAATCACCAAGAATCACAAATGACAGATAAATAATAAAAAGTGACTTAAAAGAATGACCAGACCAAAAATAATAATAATACAAAAAAAGAGAAAAGAATACCAGACTGTAGGTAAACCAGGGCTCCAGACTTAAACAATTACTCACTTGTCTAAATCTTCACGTGCCACAGCCATATGATAGGCAGTCTCCAATGTCAGCACTCCCTGAAAAAGCTGCATGGCTAATGGCAAGTTAGTCTCCACATTCTCAATGGCATAGAGAGCTGAGCATACACAGTCTGAAGCAGCTTCATGTAGGTTAGATGAGGTCTTATCCTGTTGCTGACGAGTAGCAGGAATAGGAAAGCAAGAAGTATGGTAACTAAAGAGAGATCCACAGCTGGCCCTGCACACCCTTGGGTTTGACCAACCATCGACAGAAAATATTCAAAATATAAGTAAGTAGTAATAATACAATGAAAAACACAAACTTGAAAGTCACCATATAACTTATTTACATAGCATTTACATTGTATTAGGTATTGTAAGTAATCTAGAGGTGTTCTGAGTATATAGGAAGATGTGGGTAGGTTATATGCAAATACTGCACCATTTTATGTATGGGACTTGGGCATCTGCATATTTTGGAAACTGCACAGAGTGGGAGGGGTGGTGGGTGGTCCTGGAACCAATCCTTTGAGGATAGTAATGGATGACTGTAACAGGAAAACAATTAGAGCCTCTTTCTGTCTAATTATAGCTTCTTTCTGAACATGTACTTTAAATGTGTAACAGTCAAGTGACAGCCTTCCATGAGACAACATCCATCAATCTTCTCAATCCTATTTCTTTTTTTTTTTTTTTTTTTTTGAGATGACGGAGTCTTACTCTATCGCCGAGGCTGGAGTGCAGTGGCATGATCTCAGCTCACTGCAACTTCTGCCACCTGGGTTCAAGCCATTCTCCTGCCTCAGCCTCCCGAGTAGCTGGGATTACAGGCACCTGCCACCGTGCCCAGCTAATTTTTGTATTTTTAGTAGAGACAGGGTTTCACCATCTTGGTCAGGCTTGTCTTGAACTTCTAAACTCATGATCCACCCGCCTCAGCCTCCCAAAGTGCTGGGATTACAGGCGTGAGCCACCATGCCCGGCCCCTAATCCTATTTCTATCTCCTTATACGTCAAGCAAATCAGCTTTTCTGTCCCTCAGTTATGGTCATATCATTTCTAATCTCCATGTTCTTGTTCACACCAGCCCCACCAATGGAATGCCATGTGTTCCTTACCAAGTGTGAAAATCTTTTCCATCCTTTTTCTGATATTCAAGTACTACCTAAAATGAAAGGGCTAAACAAGTACCAAAGACACATACCTAAACACATCATTGTGAAATTTCAGAATACCAAAGTTAAACAAACATCTGTAAAATTTCTGTGAAAGAGAGGGAGGTAATAGTAAGGAGAAGAAATCAGAGTTCTCCAACTTTCATTAACAATAATGCATGCTAGTAAAGGAGGGCAAGGCCTTTGAAATTCTGAAGGAAAATAATATTCAAGCCATCAATCAAGATTGAAAGCAAAATTAAAATAGTTCTCAGGCATGCAAAAATTCAAATTTTACTTTCCATTATATCTTTTCTGAAGAAGTTATTTGAGGGGGTTTGAAAAACAGCTAATCGAATCCAGAAAGCACAGTAAAGGCAAGTCCCAAGATGACAAGATCTTGGGGAGCAGATCTAAAGAACAACTAATGACGCCGGGTGCGGTGGCTCATGCCTGTAATCCCAGCACTTCGGAAGGCCGAAGCGGGTGGATCACAAGGTCAAGAGGTCAAGACCAGCCTGGCCAATATGGTGAAACCCTGTCTCTACTAAAAATACAAAAATTAGCCAGGCATGGTGGCGCGCCCCTGTAGTCCCAGCTACTCGGGAGTTGAAGCAGGAGAATCACTTGAACCAGGGAGACGGAGGTTGCAGTGAACTGAGACCATGCCACTGCATTCCAGCCTGGGCAACAGAGCGAGACTCTGTCTCAAAAAAAAAAAAAAAAAAAAAAAAAACTGATGCAAATCAGAGCAGACCAAAAGGTCCAGGGGAATGCTCCTGGGTTTCTAGTGAAGAGAGTACAGTTGAGAGGTTGAATACACTTAGTAAGGGCATATTAGTCTTTCTTGAATAATTTTTTTAAAAGGATATTTAAAATCTCCAGTGGGACAAAAAGCTATATAACCAGGTTTAGGAGAGCACATAGATGCAAATTATTCATTAGGTTATTCTTCAATTGAATAGTAGGTTCAAAGATACACATTATATTACCAAGTTATAAAAGGTAAGTGTTCATACTTATTCTTTTGCATATATCAAGTATTTTATTTTTTTAAGTTGTTTCTTTTTGTTTTTTGTTTTTGTTTTGTAAGAGCTATGGGGGAAAAGTCGTCCAAGAAAGTTGTGGTCCAAACATAAAGCAAAATAAAATGTGACATGGGAAAGGTGTGGTGGCTCACATCTGTAATCCCAGTGCTTTCAGAGGCTGAGGTGATGATTGCTTGAGGCCACTTTGAGACTAGCCTGGGCAACAAAGAAAGACCCTGTCTCTACAAAAAATTAAAAATTAGCCAGGCATGGTAGCACATGCCTATATCCCAGTTACTTGGATGGCTGAGGCAGGAAGATTGCTTGAGCCCAGGGCTTTAAGACTACAGTGAGCTACGATCATGCCATTGAAGCTACTCTAGTCTGGACAACGGAGAGACACCCTGACTCCCTGTGACACTCCCCCCAAAAAGAAAAAAAGTAGCATGATTTTAAACCACTGAATGAATATAAAAATGGGAATATATTTTACCCTGACTTTAGATAAACACTCTTCCTAGTGACAGAGAGGTCCTGACACTGGATCAATAGAGAAGATAATATAATTCTGGCATACTACTTAACTTCCTCCTTACTCCAATACCAGTTCCCAGAAATTACCACTGTTAAGTCTGAAGTGTATTCTAGACTGTCCTCCATTTATATGTAATCACATATAAATTTTTTAAACAAAAGTGGGACATGACTTTATTTACAGTGACTATTCTTCACACAATTTGTTGAGGTGAGAATAAATATTATTATTAAGGAAGGGTACCAACATACATGGAGACAGACTATGGCAAGCAAAACAATGATTGGCATTCTAATTTTCCTGAGACTTAGCTTCTGATGCAAAAATGACAGCAGAAATACACTAACAACAACAAGCCAAATGTCTCCTTGAAGAATGTCTTTCTTTTCTTTCTTTAATTCACAGTAGCATCAATATAGCATCATGGTACCATCTTCTAAGTAATAGTGCATCAGCATACATTCAGAATACATGCAGTTTCCATACTAATACATCTTCATTGACGGAAACCCTCTAGCAGAAAGAGACAAAGTTTTATCCTCTCCAAAGACCCGTGCAATAATATTTATGCTTGAGAAATGTTTCTTGTTCTAAATGTAATCTTATTCTAATCACTCCCTAATTCCTATCTAGCAAGACTATATCACTAGGCACTGCTACTTTCAAAGCTTAAAGAAGAAACACACAAGTACATGAAAAGACATTAGTACTTATTCTACTAATCTCAAAAACCCCAAATCCATTCTGCATGTACAATGATGTTTAACCAATCTCAACTACAAAGGTAATGTCTTAATCTATCATTGTCTCTGGGTGCACTAATTTTTAATTCTTTCTGTTGTTTTTTTTCTAAACTTGTGATGCACATGTAATTACATCATAGAAATATCTAGAATTCAGTGATCATTATTAGAAATACATAATTTTATATTTTTAAGACAAGAAAAAAGACACCAATGGTTATTTGGATTTTAAGATATAAATCATGTATCTGCATATAAGATTGTTTTCCTCTTAAACATAACTATATCCTATTATATTATAAGTATTAAAACTAATACTTTAATTTGGTACCTGGTGGCAAGGAAGGGACACTGCTGCTTTCCTAATACACACCTTCAAGTTACTGTGCAAAAAAATCTGAAAACACTGTTATGTCCCAGTAGGTTAGTTAATAAAGTGATTGGCAGAAATACTTTGATAAAGAAAGTCATTACTTACCAAAACCTCAAAAAGGAGTGCTAGTAATTTATTGTTAGCCATGAAGTTACTGTCCAAAACTCCTAAGTTAAACCAACTTCCCAAACAGCGAAAAACTTTCATAAGCATTTTCTCATCTGTTCCTGCTTTTTCCACACAGGTCATCTGAATAGAAAAAAAAAAACTTAAAATGAATAATGTTAATCTATATATTTAAACCATAATTACAATCACTTTACAAGTATAGTAATGAGAAGGATGACAATAAAAAAAGCCAACAGTTAAAAGTGCTTTTTAAGTGTCACTGCTCTTTTTTTTTCCTTTTAAGAGAGAGAGTCTTGCTATATTGCCCAGGTGGGACTACAAGCATGTGCCACTGCATCCAGCTAGGCACCACTATTCTAAATACCACTAATCTACTTAATCCCTAAAATGGTTTGCTTCTGTGTCCCCACCCAAATCTCATGTCAAATTGTAATCCCCAGTGCTGGAGGAGGGGCCTGGTGGGAGGTGACTGAATCATGGGAATGAACATCCCCCTTGCTGTTCTTGTGACAGAGGTCTCACGAAATCCAGCTGTTTGAAAGTGTGTAGCACCTCCCCTCCTCTCTCTCTCTCTCTCTCTGCCAGCCACGTAAAGATGTGCCTCCTTCCCCTTCACCTTCCACCATGATTAAGTTTCCTAAGGCCTTAGCAGAAGCCTATACAGCCCACAGAACCGTGAGCTGATTAAACCTCTTTTTTTATAAATTACCCAGTTTCAGGTACTTCTTTATAGCAGTGAGACTGGACTAACATAATTCCCAAATAAAACTTTATAGGTAGTTACTAGTGTCTCTACTTTCTCAATGGGAAAATAGGTCAAGAGACGTTACAAACCTACCCAACTTGTTTCAGAAATAACTTACTGATTTCTTAGTCCCTACTTCTGCATTAAAGTTGTATTATCCAAAAAATTATTTTACAAGTAATATTTACTTATGTATATACCTGGTTGTCATAGAATAGATAATAAGCTAGAGTAAGCTAGGCATACTACTGTATATTTCCACAAGAAAAGCTAATGTTTCAGCTTTGGCAATAGAATAGTAAACATCTCATTCCACAGAAAGTGACACTACTACAAATACTATAAAAGATAAAACAGAATTAGACTAAAACTCAATGTTTCTCCTTGTAGACTGTTTTTGTAATATATATTTTTTTCAAAGTAAAATGTAATGCAGCTTTTTCTAGATAAAGAATGTTTTAAAACAGCTCTTGCAAGCAATGAGTTAAAAATAGAATTTCCATGGGGTTCAGGAGGCATGGGAGTGGGGGTGAAATCCCATAATGTATTATCAAATCAGAATTAAATATTGATATTTGTGGTTACAATGCAGATATAAACTACACAGGAAAACTGTCCTAGTTCAAAGCTTCTACTGCATAATCTACATTGAAGATGACTGTCTTTAGTATTGTTCTCCAAAGAGTGCTAGGTTGCTAAGATGAAGGGGAGTAAGGGGTTAATGAATGACTGTATACCAGTTCATTCCCATAGAACTATTAAGCTATTAGCTATTTAAGATATTCAGGTCTGGAAGCTACCTTTCCTTCTCAGAAGACAGAAGAAAGGAAGTCCAAGTATATGAATGTACCGGACTCCTCCTATTTCTTCTCTCTTCCAGGCCATTACATTTCAGAGGGAAGAAGACAAGTACATAACAAATCAGCTGACCAGTCATTGTAACATTTACTGATCCCTTTCTGTGCAGCAGGCACTGTTGTAAGAGCTTCACATGTATTAACTCATTTAATTTCCACAATATGAAACAGATACTATTATTCTTATTATACTGATGAGAAAACTGAAGCAGACAGGTCAAGTAATTTGCCCAATATGGTACAGCTAGTAAATAGCATAGCCAGGACTTAAACTTAAGAAGTCCAGCTTCAAAGTCTATGATCTTAACCACTACACCACAGCTACCTCCCAAATTTCTCTACTTGCTTATATATACAGAACAGACATATGATTAATGTATCAAGGACTTTCTATATTTCAAAAGCCTCTAAAGGCAGGCAGATGGCAACAATAATCTTACTGATATTATACATCATTATCAGTATAACTAACTGTATACTATTATACCTGGATAATGATTAGTGTATTACCAAAGAATGCCAGGAAATCTTAACAGCATGGAAACAATCATCTATCGCATATCAACCAATATTTTACTAGTTTTAAGCATGTCAGTTTGAAGTATACATTATTTTTAATGAATAACATCAGAACCTGATTGTTTATTTTTAAAAACTAAATGCAGACTCACTTCCACTCATTTTCATTTATTGTGTGTATTGCATTACATATGCTTGTTGGAAAATGGTGGAGTTGCAGCTAACTTGCAGAGAAATTAACCACATAACCATGAATACACATGCAAGTTTATGTCTAGGATATAAGTGACTTTTGAGGCTTCTGCCACTGTCTAAAGCCACAAGAGGCACAGAGTAAATACTCAAGTATTTATAGGAGGAAGAACGGCAGGAAAGAACCAAGAGCCCTTGCTTTAGGGGAAAGTTGTTGTAAAAAGTCATCAGAGGCCATGCATGGTGGCTCATGCTTGTAATCCCAGCACTTTGGGAGGCTGAGATAGGAGGACTGCTTGAGCCCAGGAGTTCTAGACTAACCTGAGCAACAAAGCAAGACCCTGTCTCTACAAAAAAAAATTTAAAAATAATATTTTAAAATGTCACCAGAAAACACACTAGATAAGAAAATGTCACAAATACAGTTCTAACCCCATTAAGTTCTTCTAGTTATTCTTTACCTCAAGACTTTCTTTGTTCCCCTGAAACTCAGAGAGAAAATACTCAGAGATCCCAGGCAGTTGCCTACAATCACTAAAATGCCCAGAATTTTTAGAAAGGATTATGACAGTAATATATGCAATATATTTAAATATGTAATACATAAACTAATAAATGCACCAGAGCACTTAATTTAATACTGTTCAAGGCTGAAAACAGCAAAATGTGCAGAGTAAGTTCCCTTAACATGAACTGGAGCCACTGAGAGAGTTCTCTTTAAGAGCTGATACTTATTCTCTCTCCCCCCTCAACCTCTCTCAAACTCAAATGAACCTTTGAAGCTGCTGATATAAACTCATTACGTAATTGCTTGGCCTTTATACTTCCTAAACATTTCAATTTTAATAAGACATGATGTTTACAAGAGGAAAGATTGGCTTGTACATTCTAACTACTGACTCAAACTGAAGGATGGAATTCTGGAGAAAAAAGAAAAACCTGTACGTAAAACTATTCTCTTTGAAAAGATGAAATTCTGCAAATTAATCAAATGTACATTTTAAAGCATCAGAACTAAGAGTTACCTTCTGTTCCTCTTTGAGAACTATGCTACGTTAAAAATCTGTCTCTTCAAGTAAGGCCTCAAAAGCTTCATGATAAATGCCACAGAGTCCAGAAAAGCTCACCAGTAAAAAGATAGCAGGGATAAGTAAGAACTGAGGTCTTAGATCAACAAAATAGAAGTTGGAGAGACAAAAATATTAGAAGCACAGGTTCAGTTCAGTTATGAGAGCAAGGAGAGAAACGTTTAAAACTTCAAAAAGTTCAATACCATGTTTAGGAATGGGTCCATAAGGACAGACCACAAAAGTATAATACTAACAAGAAATAGGACAGAATGTAACCACTAAAGAAGAGTGTGCAGGAAACTAAATGAGAAAAGGTCTTAAGAGGGGTTGATACCTGGCATTACAGCCACATGCCTATTTTTTCTTGGCCATTTTGGACTAATTTCATCCCCTAGGTTCTAGAACGTGACAAGCTACATGACAAAATTATAGACCTTTGTAAGCACCACAGGAAACATATTTTTCAGACTGTATCACCATTAGTCAAAATATCACCTGTGATTGATTGTGATGATGTGCTAAGTTAAGCACATGCCTTGAATGCCCAAGTGGCTGCTGTGGCAGTAGCCATGACACAAAATACATGTGGGTTAGATTATTTTAAGTTCACAAGTGCTCACGAAAAGAAAATGACAAACTCAAGTCCATTAACTCTCAACTCAAGCCACAGTCTGAGTACCAGAACCTTCATGCCAGGTCTAAAAGTAGCTCTTACTTTTTGTAGCTATAAGGTTAGTACTGCTGGAACTTGTATACAAAACTTAGTTGTATGTCTTGATGAATTACAAACACCAGTTGAATTTACAGTCTCTCCATACTTCTTGTGAAAGTTAGGAAACTGACTGGTAAAGAATGGGATTCTGAAACTTGAAAAAGAGACAACTGGTTGGACCTAAATGAACATGAGTCCATCATACTTCAAAAAGACAAAGCCAGGGAAAAAAAATTAACATTCAAGGCAGCTTTAAAATAAACCCTCATTTTGAAAAGAATTAAGATTTAGCCTACCTTTCTAGGAGAAGCCCATAAGAATGCCAACTAATATATATGTACAAGCAATGAAAGAAATAGTCAAATATCATTTTGCAAACCATAATGATTGTTTTTAGAGACAGGGTCTTGTTCTGTTGCCCAGACTGGAGTACACTAGCACAATCATGGCTCACTGCCACCTTGAACTCATGGGCTCAAGTGATCCCTCTTGCTTCAGCCTCTTGAGTAACTGGGACTACATGCATGTACCATCATGTTTGGTTAATTTTTTTTTTTGAGTCAGGGTCTTGCTATGTTGCTCAGGCTGATCTTGAATGCCTGACTTCAAGCAGCCCTCCCACCTCAGCCTTCCAACGTGCTGGAATTACAGGCATAAACCACATTGCCTAGCCCATAATGAAATTATTGATTAAGGTAAGGATTATCTACTGGAATGTAAAACAATTAGGCTAAAGTCTGATAGGGAATTGAACATTCATAAAATAACAAGCTACCATCACACAAACTATATTATATTACAAAGGAGGAAAGTGAACTTTAAGAATGGAAGAATCAGACTTTCATTCTAATCCAGTGGTCAATCCTAGCATCACTAACAAAAGGTCAACTGGAGGTTGTATATCTACCAAGACACAGCAACTAGTACCTATGATGTACTCTAGCTCAAAATGTTCAACTTTTAAAAACTAATTCTTGGCCAGGCGTGGTGGCTCATGCCTGTAATCCCAGCACTTCGGGAGGCCAAGGCAGGCGGATCACGAGGTCAGGAGGTCAAGACCAGCCTGGCCAACACAGTGAAACCCCATCTCTACTAAAAATACAAAAATTAGCCAGGCATGGTGGTACATGCCTGTAGTCCCAGCTGCTGAGGAGGCTGAGGCAGGAGAATCGCTTGAACCCGGGAGGTGGAGGTTGCAAAAAGCTGAGATTGTGCCACTGCACTCCAACTTGGGCAACAGAGTGAGACTTCATTTAAAAAAAAAACTAATCCACCAAGCCTCTCAGTTTTTCTCAATCAGGATTCTAGGAAAGAATTAAATCCTATACCCTGGGTGTAGTGATTCACGTTTGTAATCCCATCATTTGGGGTGGCCAAGGAGGGAGAATCACTTGAGACCAGGTTTGAGACCAGTCTGGGCAACATAGAGAGGCTCTATATCTATAAAAACTTTACTGTATAAGAATTAAGCCCTACAGAAAAGCATCTGGGTGCCTATCTTCTTAATTATCCTAAGGGTGGCATATAGCTAGAACCATTATTAATGTAGAGGAAAGAATTCATTACACATAACAGATGCTTAATTTTCTTGAGGAACCCTTACCGAGAAGGGCTGCTTTAGATACAACTTTCAATTAGAGGAAATATAGAGAAAAGAAAATCAAGCTAAATGAAACAAAGAGAGGCAATCAGAAAATCATAAAGGTAAGATAATTCTATAAAATGACTGGTACAATCTCTTCAACAAGTCATGTCATTTTAAACAAGGAAGAGGATGTGGGACTGTGACTAAGAACCTGATATAAGGCATCATTCTAGACTGGATATTCTTTGTAAAGAGTATTTCTTTCTTTCTTTTTTTTTTTTTTTTTTTTTGAGATGGAGTCTTGTTCTGTTACCCAGGCTGGAGTGCAGTGGTGCAATCTTGGCTCACTACAGCCTCCGCCTCCTGGGTGCAAGCAATTCTCCTGCCTCAGCCTCCCGAGTAGCTGAGACTACAGGCGCGTGCCACCATGCCCAGCTAATTTTTATGTTTTTAGTAGAAACAGGGTTTCTCCATGTTGGCCAGGCTGGTCTCGATCTCCTGACCTCGTGATCCGCCCACCTTGGCCTCCCAAAGTGCTGGGATTACAGGTGTGAGCCACTGCGCCCGGCTTGTAAAGAATATCTTTGGACCAACTGGTGAAATGTGAATATGGTCTAGGTTTATGAGATGATATGAAAATTTACTAACATGAAAAGGTAAGCAGATGACTGAAAAAGCAAGATACAGAAGAACAGGTAAAGTATAATCTCATTTGGGCTTTAAAAAATCTCTGTATATGTCCATAAAGAAATATGTTCATAGAGGATATGTATTAAAGGGTTAGCAGTATGATCTCCAGATGGCTTGAGTATAATTTGCTGTCCATATTTTCTAATTTTCCATAAAACTATTTCATTAAAATAAATGGCTAGGTGAAAAACATGTATTTAACTTAAAAGAATTATTTTCCAATTTTTTTTCTTTTCTTTTCTTTTTTTTTCAGACGGAGTCTCCCTCTGTCATCCAGGCTGGAGTACAGTGGCGTGATCTCAGCTCACTGCAACCTCCGCCTCCCGGGTTCAAGTGATTCTCCTGCCTCAGCCTGCCAAGTAGCTGGGACTACAGGAACCTGCCACCACACCCACCTAATTTTTGTATTTTTAGTAAAGACGGAGTTTCACCATGTTGGCCAGGCTGGTGTCGAACTCCTGACGTCAAGTAATCCACCTGCCTCCGCCTCCCAAAGTACTGAGATTACAGGTGTGAACCACAGCACCCAGTCCTCCAGTGAATTTCTATTACAAAACTGAACGCAATTTTTAATAAATTTTTTTTTTTGGCGACAGAGTTTTGCTCTTGTTGCCTAGGCTGGAGTGCAATGGCGTGATCTTGGCTCACTACAATCTCTGTCTCCCAGGTTCAAGCCAAGCCATTCTTCTGCCTCAGCCTCCCGAGTAGCTGGGATTACAGGAATGTGCCACCATGCCCAGCTAATTTTGTATTTTTAGTAGAGACGGGGTTTCATTCATGTTGGTCAGGCTGGTCTCGAACTCTCGACCTCAGTTGATCCGCCCGCCTCGGCCTCCCAAAATGCTGGGATTACAGGCATGAGCCACCTCCCAAAATCATGGGATTATAGGCGTGAGCCACCATGCCCAGCTATATATATATTTTTTCAAACAAAAAGATCTATGATCTCGCAGTACTGAAACACATCTCCGAAAAATAATTTACTACAGGTTAAGTATCCCTAATCCAAAACTCCAAAATGCTCGAAAATCCAAAACTTTTTGAGTGCCAAAATAATGCTCAAAGGAAATGCTCACTGGAGCATTTCAGATTAGGAATGCTGAACCAGTAAGTATAATGCAAATATTCCAAAATTTTTAAAACTCAGAAATGCTAAATACTACTTTTTTTGCCCTACCCTAAACACTTCTGGTCCTAAGCCTTTCAGATAAGGGATATTCAAGCTGTATACCCACATTATTATTGAGAAAATTAAGCTGGAAAGACCTAAAAATGAGATATGGGCTAATCAATTTATTACCATCTACTTTAGGAACCAGTAAACATCTTCTATAAAGAACCAGATAAATATTTTGCACTTTGTAGGCCAGTCTCTGTGAAAAATACTTAATTATGCTGATGTATTCCAAAATAATGGAAAGACAAAATACAACCAAATAGGTATAACTGTGTTCCAACAAAGAGGCAGTCAACCCATAAACCATAGATTTACCTACTCCTGCTCTAGAGTATTAAAAATGCCAACTAATCGAAGAAGCTTAACCACTTTTAATTCTTTTTTTTTTTTTTTGAGACAGAGTCTCACTCAGTCACCAGGCGCCAGGCTGGAGTGCAGTGGCGCGACCTTGGCTCACTGCAACCTCCGCCGCCCGGGTTCAAGCCATTCTCCTGCCTTAGCCTCCCGAGTAGCTGGGACTACAGGCGCGCGCCACCACGCCCAGCTAATTTTTTTGTATTTTTAGTAGAGACGGGGTTTCACCATGTTGACCAGGACGGTCTCGATCTCTTGACCTCGTGATCCGCCCGCCTCGGCCTCCCAAAGTGCTGGGATTACAGGCGTGAGCCACCGCGCCCGGCCACCTTTAATTCTTTTAAAAAGAATGTGTATTAGCTCATCCATAATGCGATACTGCTCAAAGGTCAAGTAAAATCTTCTATCACCTCCCTCTCAAAATCTCAGTTCATCTTTAAGAGAGGATCCTCTCTTTTCTATTTCACAATATACAAAATTAAATCAAAATGTATTAAAGACTTAAATGTAAGATGTGAAACTATAAAACTACAACGATAAAACATTAGGGAAATGCTGCAGGACATTGATCTGGGCAAAGATTTCTTAAGTAAGACCTCAAAATCAAAGGCAACCAAAGCAAAAAAAAAGTCGACAAAGGGATTACATCAAGCTAAAAGGCTTCCGCATAGCAAAACAATTAACAAAGTGAAGAGACAACCTACAGAATAGGAGGAAATATTTGCAAACTACCCATTCAACAAGAGGTTAATAACCACAATATATAAGGAACCCAAACAACTCAATAGCGAAAAAAACAAAAAAAGATTAAGCAATGGACAAAAGATTAATAGCAAATGCTGGCAAGGATGCAGAGAAAGGGGAATGCTCATACACTGTTAGTAGAAATGTAAAGTAGTACAGCCATTATGAAAAACAGTATGGAAGTTCCTCAAAAGACCGAAAATAGTACTACCATATGATCCAGCAATCCCACTGCTGAGTGAATACCCAGAAAAGAAATCGGTATATCAAGAAGATGTCTACAATCCCATGTTTATTGCAGCACTATTCACAAGAGCCAAGATATGGAATCAACCTAAGTACCTATCAATGGCTGAATGGATAAAGAAACAAAACAATAATGGTATAGATACACAATGAAATATTAGTCAGCCACCAAAAGAATAAAATCCTGTCATTTGCAGCAACATGGATGGAACTGTTGGACATTATGTTAAGTGAAATAAGCCAGGCACAGAAAGACAAATATCACATGCTTTCACTCCTATGTCGGAGTGAAAGAAAATGGATCTCATAGAGGTAAAGAGTAGAATGATGGTGATCAGAGGCTAGGAAGGGTAATGGGGGAGGGAAGGATGAAGAAAGGTTGATTAATGGGTACACAAATACAGCTGAATAGAAAGGATAAGTTACAGTGTTACACAGCACAACAGGCTGACTGTAGTTAATAATTTATTGAGTACTTCAAAATAGCTAAAAGATTTAGAAATGTTCCCTACACAAAGAAATGATAAAGGTTCGAGGTGATGGATATCTCAATTTGATCATCACCCGATTTGATCATCACACATTATATATTTGGATAAAAATAATACATGTGGCTGGGCACAGTGGCTCACACCTGTAATCCCCGCACTTTGGGAGACCAAGGTAGGCAGATCACTTGAGGTCAAGAGTTTGAAACCAGCCTAGGCAACATGGCGAGACACCTGTAGTCCCTGCTGCTCAGGAGCCTCAGGTGAAGATCACTTGAGCCCAGGAGGCAGAGGTTACAGTGAGCTGAGATCATGCTACTGCACTCCAGCCTGGGAGACACAGACCCTGTTTCAAAAAATAAAAGTAACACATGTAACCCCATAAATATGTACAACTATCATGTATCAGTTAGAAAAAAAAAAGGAAGGATCCTTTATTAGTAAAGCAGGTTTATACACACTTCCCTTTGCATGATCCTTTATTAACAGCCAACAGTTTACAGCATTAAGCAGAGAGCACAAGATACGTGATGAGACGGCCTTAGTTCAAATTCTGAATTAACAGTTGTATAACTCTAAAGTCCACTTTTCATTCATAAAACAGATAATGTTACCTTTAGAGGAGTATACAAAAGCTTAAACACCATGGTTTTTCAAAGTATGTTGTAATGGTAAGGTATCACATAAATGCCAAAGCATCGTTGTTAAATTTTGTGAAGAAAGCTATTTCACAATAATGCACTTGGATTACAAAATATCCACCATGGCTTTCTGCCCTTACGAAGCAACTTCGTATTTCAAATTTACTTACCAATAGAGATACTACTGTACTAGAGTAGAAGGCTAAATCTTCTATGATTTCTGTGCGCCGGTAGCTCCAATTCGTAAGGAACGACTATGTACTTCTTCAGGTAGCACTGTAAGGATCTCCAGCAAAAAAGGCAAAGAAGTCACATCATTGCTGTATCTGCAAAAGAAAAAAGGGAGATATATTATTTATAGCCAAGAAATACACGATCACATAAGATAACAGCCAGGAGAGTAACTCACAACAACAAAAGCAGGATTCCTACCACTGTTCAGGGAGAGAAAAAAGATATAAACATAAATGCCCTCCATAATTAGTTAAGATTAAAAAAAAGACACAGTTATTCAATGAAACACAGCCATTATAATGAAAGTGATATCTGTATGTCCTACCATGAAAAATGTCCACAATGTAGTAAGTAAAAAACATGTATGAAACATACTGAATATGGGTGAACAAATACATAGGTGTATGTACATTCAAATATATATGTACTTATTTATTTTAAAATACATAAAGAAAACTCTACATAGCCAATTGTTAATAGTGGTTGCTGATAAAACACAGGATTAAGGGCCAGGTGTGGTGGCTCATGCCTATAATCCCAGCACTCTGGGAGGCCAAGGCAGGAAGATCACTTGAGCCCACAAGTTGGAGACCAGCCTGGCCATCACAGGGAGACCATCTCTACGTTAAAATTTTTTTTAAATTAGTCAGGCATGGTGGTGCGCATCTGAAATCCCAGCTACTTGGGAGACTGAAGCAGAAGGATCTCATGAGTCCAGGAGGTGGAGGTTCCAGTGAACCATGATCACACCACTGCACTTCAACATGGGTGATAGAGCGAGACCCTGTTTCAAAAATAAAAAATAAGGATAGGAAAAAAGGATGGGGTTCATTTTGCACTTTGAGGGCTTCCATACTGTTAGAATTTTTTCAAGGAGCACGTGTAATTTCCCCAACAAAAATTTTCTTTAAAAAATAAGCTATCCACTCAGGAGGCTGAGGCAGGAGGATCACTTGAGTCCAGGAGGTCAAGGCTGAGGCTGCAGTGAGCCATGACTGTGCCACTGCACTCTAGCCTGGGTGACACAGCAAGACTATGTCTCCAAAAATATAAAAATAATTTTTAAAAAAGTTATCCAGGCTGGGGGAGGTGGCTCACATCTGTAATCCTAGCACTTTGGGAGGCCAAGGCGGGCAGATCACTTGAGGTCAAGAGTTCGAAACCAGTCTGGCCAATGTGGCGAAACCCCACCTCTACTAAAAATATAAAATTAGCCAGGCATGGTGGCACATGCCTGTAATCCCAGCGACTCGGGAGACTGGCACAGAAGAATCGCTTAAACCCAGGAGGCAGAGGCTGCAGTGAGCTGAGATCATGACATTGCACTCCAGCCTGGGTGACAAGAGCAAAACTCCATCTCAAAAAAAATAAATAAAATAAAAAAGTAGTAAGTAATCCATATAAAGGCTTTAATGACACACTACATTGGAGGTAAAAAGTGTATCTACTTTGTTCAAAAATAACTTCCCAACCAAATGCAAGCAAATATCAAGTTTATCTTGCCAGGACCCCCAGAAGAAAATGCTTTTTTCAAAGTAGCAAGCTCTGTGTGTCTAAAAAGAATATTGTCCCTCTGATAGACATGAAACAAACCCCAATTAGTAAGAACATATATTCATAACAACCTCCCATTTAATATAATCTTAAATTCCATACTATGTGTACAAAATGGCTACATTGCCAGTTAGTGAGAGTGATCCAGAAGGCAATAAAAGACTTTACTGCAATTTATTTAAGAAGTGTGGGTTACATAAATTACTAGAGTCTTTTACAACCCACAAGATATATTTCGGTAGTATTTAAAATTTTAGATAAGTTTCACTTAACCTAACAAAGATTAATAACATAAGTCTACGTTAAGAGTTCAGGGAAATAGTCAAATATCTAGCTATTTCTAACAATTTTCTCTGTGAGGGTTGATGGCAACTCCAAATGCTAATATACAGTCAATACAAATTACTTACTTTTCCACCAATGTTTGCACACATCCCTTCCAGGAAGGCATCTGTAGGGCAAGATCTGCTATTGCTAAAGCCAGCTAATAAGAGAGATTAAATAAATGAAGACAAATGAACAGAAACAGGGTTACAATAAATATTCATTGGGAAGCAAAGAAACTACATTTCTTCCAAACAATATGATAACTAAGACTAACTCTCCCTCCCCCATTGCTCCCAACTTCCAACTATATATACCTGGGGTAAACTGTTCTGGGTTAGCTATAAATTGCTGAAATTTAAGAGTTAACCTTTAAAAATTAAAAACAAAAAACAAAAACAAAAAAAGAAGTCAGAAACAGATTACAGACGTCCCTCAAAATATATCAACATTTACTTTTATTTGGCAATACCATAGAACTCCACAGATATATAAATTATACTTTGCAAAGGTCAAAACTACTAACAAACTCAGACCTTTGACTCAGTTCTCAAGAAATGGATTGCCATTTCCCTTCTCTTTCCATTTCTCATCTTGAAGACTTAAGCGAAAATCTCTTCTTCAAGGGCACTTCTATGACAGGCAGAGAACACACTTGAGTAGGTACTCACAGAAGCTTCCAATTTTCCTATCTAATGTATTTCCCTGTCTAAGGGAGAAGGACAGATGCTCTAGTTCAACCTTTCATTCATGAGACCTTTACTAAAGCCAATCAGCCCAGAAAGAACTTCTGACCTAGCATGCCTGTGAAAACACATACTCACCTTATCCATTTCTGGTATTAAGTTAGTCTGAAACCAAATGAACTCTGAGATTGATACAAAAGATTAAAAATGTCATTTTTCTATCCACTTATAAGAATATAGCAGTGCATCTGTAATGAAGTTAACATTACCTCACATGGCCTAGCAATACCAATTAAAATAATCTTGATAAATCCAAATGGCCATACAAATTTCTCTAATGAGAAGCACAGGATTTACCTGCGTTACAATGACAGGTGACAAGTCTTTCAAGTTCTGGATATGGGTTAGCAATGAGTCCCGTAAAGAGGCATGAGAGTCTGTGGGGAGCTCATAAAATGAGGTCTGAATCTTCATTTTCATGGTCTGTGCAGCAAAATAGCATGATTCCACATCCTGTCGGATCTGTAACAACTGGTCTGAGATCTCCCATGCATGAACCTGAAAGTGTATTAGACAAAGATTTCTTAAAGACCACTTTTCTAATTTTAGTGCCATATAACCTCAACACTTATATAAACATATTTAGACCAAAGTATAACAAAAGAAAAATCTGAAAAGCTAAATTACTCAGTGATTACCTAAAATAATTACCTAAAATCTGACTCATTCTAGGAAGGCAGGAGAGCTATCAATTAAATTAATAGATATAATCTTGTTGATTTGAATGATGTGTGGGTGTGGAGAATATGAAGAAAAAATGTCCTAAAAGTCTCCACTAAACTATAATGTTGCTGTAGAATTTTTCAACCCTAATCTAGGGTTGGATGTTTCTTCTCTTTTCTTGCTTAAAATAAAGCTTTGTTCACTCTAAGAATTGAATCCAGAAGCTTTTTTAATATATCTATGAATATGAGAATATATTTCATGTTGGTCTCAGTAGCCCTACATTTCAATTATTAGTTCCTGATAAAATAGCAGAAAAACTATCTTGGCCCAAGTAAATATTTCACATCCTTCGATTATTTTCTTTTTTTGGAAACAGAGTCTTGCTCTGTCGCCCAAGCTGGTGTGCAGTGAGTGGCATGATCACGGCTCACTGCAACCTCTGCCTCCCAGGTTCAAGCGATGATCCTGCCTCAGCTTTCTGACTAGCTGGGATCACAGGTGTGCGCCACCACACCCAGCCAATATTTGTATTTTTAGTAGAGACGAGGTTTCACCATGTTGGCCAAGTTGGTCTTGAACTCCTGACCTCAGGTGATCCTCCTGCCTCAGCCTCCCAAAGTGCTGGGAGTACAGGCATGAGACACTGCACCCAGCCCTTTCAATTATTTTCTGATGTATTTCTACTTGGCAAAGTGCTACTGAAATCATTTTCAAAGGAAAAATAAACTTATCTATAGACATAATAAAAAGAACCAAGGTATAAAATCTGGTCTGTAGTAGCTAACCACAATTATAAAGGGGAGTCACATTTTGAAGACAACTTTGGAAACAAAATCATGCAGTAGTTTGTAGACAACTAATTAATTAGATTAATTCTAATCCAATTCTACACTAAATAGCCTTGGGAGAAGACTAACATGGATTGGCAATAATTGGAATCTAACAAATAGTGTCTATTGCAAAGAGACGGGGTTAATTTCTTGTGAAGACAGAGCTCTGCACAAGTAATACATAATCCTTGCGTATCCTTCAAGATCTTTCCAAAGATAGATATGCAGCAAGTTAAGATATAGATGGTAGAATAAATGGCCTGTACAATTCTTAAAGTAAATGGAAAATAAAGACCCTGAATTTCCTAATTACAGATTTACTGACATAAAACTTAGCTTTAGGCTGGGCATGTGGCTCACGCCTATAATCCCAGCATTTTGGGAGGCCAAAGTAGAAGGATCATTTGAGCCCAGAAGTTTGAGACTGGCCTGGGCAACATGGCAAGATCCCTGTGCCTCTACAAAAAATTTAAAAATTAGATGAGGACCGGCATGATGGCTCACGCCTGTAATCTCAGCACTTTGGGAGACCATCCCAGCTAACACAGTAAAATCCCATCTCTACTAAAAATACAAAAAAATTAGCCAGGCATGGTGGTGAGTGCCTAGGGTCCCAGCTACTCAGGAGGCTGAGGCAGAAGAATCGCTTGAACCCAGGAGGCAGAGGTTGCAGTGAGCTGAGATCGTGCCACTGCACCCCAGCCTGGGCAACAGAGCAAGACTCTGTCTCAAACAAACAAACAAAAAAACCAGCTGGACTCTCAAATACAAAGTGTAAGACTGCCCACCCAAGTCACAAAGTATAAAACCATAACAAAGGATTACTATAAAAGGACAGTGGTTACCTTTATGGGGAGGGAAGCAGTTATGTCAAATGGTACAAGAAAAGCTTCCAGAGTGGAATGGCCAGTAAAGTTCTAGTTCCTTCCTCTTCTTTTTTTTATAAAAATGGAACAAGGTCTGCCGGGCGCGGTGGCGCGTGCCTGTAGTCCCAGCTACTCGGGAGGCTGAGGTGGGAGGATCGCTTGAGCCCAGGAGTTCTGGGCTGTAGTGTGCTATGCCGATCGGGTGTCCGCACTAAGTTCGGCATCAATATAGTGACCTCCCGGGAGTGGGGGACCACCAGGTTGCCTAAGGAGGGGTGAACCGGCCCAGGTCAGAAACGGAGCAGGTCAAAACTCCCGTGCTGATCAGTAGTGGGATCGCGCCTGTGAATAGCCACTGCACTCCAGCCTGGGCAACATAGCGAGACCCTGTCTCTTTAAAAAAAAAAAAAAAAAAAAATGGGACAAGGTCTCACTATGTTATCCAGGCTGGTCTCAAATTTCTGGGCTCAAGCAATCCTCTTGCCTCAATTTCCCAACATGCCGGGGATTACAGGTGTGAACGACTGTGCTCAAAGTTCTATTTCTTGACTTGGGTGGTAATTAAAAGGATATCTGCATATAGTAATTCACTAAGCTATACATTTGCATTGTTTGTGTTTACATTTAGAAAACAAAACAGAAACCAGGCGCAGTGGCTCAGGCCTGTAATCCCAGCACTTTGGGAGGTCCAGGCAGGTGGATCACAAGGTCAGGAGTTCCATACCAGCCTGACCAACATGGTGAAACTCCATCTTTACTAAAAATACAAAGATGAGCTGAGAGTGGTAGTGCACGCCTGTAATCTCTGCTACTCGGGAGGCTGAGGCAGGAGAATTGCTTGAGCCCGGAGGCAGAGGTTGTAGTGAGCCGAGAGTGCATCACTGAACTCCAGCCTGGGCTACAGAGCGAGACTCTGTCACAAACAAACAAACAAACAAACAAACAAACAAAAATCTTTTTCCCAACTGAAATCCACCTATCAACCCAACAGGGTCAAGACCCTTTAGGAAAAAATTGTTTGCACAGTGCCATGTTGTGCAGAAATTAAATGGCAGAAACTAGCAGAAAACACCAACCACGCTCAATTATCTGTATTTCTGACTTTAAACATTTCTATCTCCTTTAAAAGTAGAGACCTCAAAAATGAAGGGCAGAACCGAAAAGCAAAACAATTACTTGCCCTCGGGCAAACCAGTAATCTTAGAGGTAGAGATGCAAAACTGGTTAACTTAGGGGGTAGGGATGCAAAGGAGATTTATTTTTCAAGCACCTTTGATGATGTTTGAATTTTTTTTTTTTTTGAGACGGAGTTTCACTCTTCTTGGCTAAGCTGGAGTGCAATGGCACAATCTCGGCTCACTGCAACCTCTGCCTCCCAGGTTCAAGCTATTCCCCTACCTCAGTCTCCCAAGTAGTTGTGATTACAGGCACCACGCCTGGCTAATTTTTATATTTTTAGTAGAGAATGGGTTTCACATGTTGGCTAGGCTGTTATACGAACTCCTGACCTCAGGTGATTTGTCCGCCTCAGCCTCCCAAAGTGCTGGGAGTACAAGCGTAAGCCACTGTGCCTGGCTGGTGTTTGAAAATTTTTTAAGTGTCTTTTGTAATTACCTTTTATTAAAAATAACTTGTACTTTATGTACAATTTTTTTTAAAGTGATGCAGATCTTACAAGGTTTTTTTTTTGACAGGGCCTCTCTCTGTCACTCAGGCTGAAGGGCAGTGGTGCCATTACAGCTCACTGTAGCCTCGAATTCTTGGGCTCAAGTGATCTGCCCACCTCAGCCTCCCACATAGCTGGGACTACAGGCATACATCACGGCACTCAGCTTTTTTTTTTCTTTGTAGAGACAGGTCTCGCTATATTGCATAGGTTGGTCTCAAACTCCTAGGCTTGCCTGCCTCAGCCTCCCAAAGTGCTAGGATTACAGGCACGAACAATCACACCCAGCCTGTAAGATTTTTTTCTGTAAAATTTTTTTAGAAAAGGTAGCAAAGCTTTTTAACACACGGGAGTTAGCTTCATGTCTGTATGCTCCCTATGCTTCCTAAACAACAATGCTATCTCTCTCATAACATTTATTGGCCGTTTCAACTATGGTTAAAACAGACTATCTGTTATTATACCAATTCTCCAGCCAAAAACTATAAGAAAGGATTCACTAAGACCAGGCTGAGGCGGGCAGATCACTTGAGGTCAGGAGTTTGAGACCAGCCTGGCTAATATGGCTAACCCCATTTCTACTAAAAATACAAAAATTAGCCAGGTGTGGTGGCATGCACCTGTAATCCCAGCTACAGGGAGGCTGAGAGGCTGAGGCAGGAGAATCGCTTGAACCCAGGAGGCAGATGTTGCAGTGAGTCAAGATCTCGCCACCGCACTCCAGCCCGGGCAACGGAGCAAGACTCTGTCATTCATTCATTCATTCATTCATAAATAAATAAATGATTCATTAAATACCCCCTACAAAGAACCTTTTTATTTATTTATTTATTTATTTATTTATTTAAGATGGAGTTTCACCATGTTGGTCAGGCTGTTCTTGAACTCCCAACCTCAGGTGATCCACCCGCCTTGGCCTCCAAAGGGCTTGGATTACAGGCGTGAGCCACCACGCCCGGCCAAGAACCTTTTTAAAGACACCAAAGCTACTAAGACAACTAAAGTATGAGGCCACAGATCCCAGAAAGAAGGGAATGGAAGAGCAGTGAGTTCAGTTCACTCGTTGGCTCCACTTTTCCCCCTCACAGCATTTGCCAATTTGAAAGTGGAAGACAAGAGGCTAAGAAGCTGAAGAGCTATGGGACAGCCTCACAAGACTGGGGAAATAAAAACTGAATTTCAGAGCATATCGAAGAGGAGCCCTGGGTAAATACTCCAAACTCTGAGTTGGGACTCAGCGAAGGAAACAAGAAATATACCACTCCTTAAAAAGATACGTTAGGCCACAAAATAAGTCTTAATTTTCAAAGACTGAAATCATACAAAATATCTTTTCTGATCACAATTAAATAAAACTAAGAGTCAACAGCTAAAGGGAAACTAGAAATTTCACAAATATATGGAAATTAAACAATATACTCTTAAAAAAAACCAGTGGGTCAAGGAAGGGAAATCAAAAAACATCTTCAGACAAATGAAGATGTTTCTTGACTTGGGTGGTAGCTAAAAGGACATCCACATATAGTAATTCGCTAAGTTATACATTTGTATTGTGTTTCTATGTTTTTGTTTAGAAAATGAAACAGAACAACAATAAAACTCTCATGTTGCCTATTAAACTGAACTAGTGGCCGGGCGCGGTGGCTCACGCCTGTAATCCTAGCACTTTGGGAGGCCGAGGTGGGTGGATCACCTGAGGTCAGGAGTTCAAGACCAGCCTGGCCATCCTGGTGAAACCCCATCTTAAAAAAAAATAAAAAAAAAATAAAAAAAAAAAATATATATATATATATAAAATAAAAATTTTAAAAAAAACTGAACTAGTATAAAATCTAGTATAAAACTGAACTAAATTGAACTAGTATAAAAACCACAACACGCCAAAACTTATGGGATGCAGTAAAAGCTGTGCTAAGAGAAATAAAATGTATAATTTTATATGCTTCATTAAAAAAGAAAAAAGGCTCAAATCAACAACCTAATTTTACACCTTAAGGAACCAGAAAAACTAACTCCAAAGCTAGGTGAAAGAAGGAAATAATGAAGATTTAGGGCAAAGGTTAACAAAATAGAGAATAGACAAACAATAGAAAAATCAAAGGAATGCTACAAAAAGATCAACAAGGTCAGTCCCGGCAGCCGCGGTCAGGCCACCCCTCTGCCAACAGCTCCAGTGCCACCTTGGGCCAGCATCTCTGGCAGGTAGAAGCAAGGCACGGACAGGCACAGCCGAGACGTCCTGTAGCACTGGCTCAGGCAGCAGCATCTTCACTCTCCCTCGTGCCCAGGTGCTCTGAGAACATTTCCACTGCTGCTCTGAGGGCACAAAAGGCAGGATTTGGAATTCCTGGAGAATTGTCTTTGTGAGAAGCTGGAAGTATTTCTTTCAAGTCCATCTCTCAGTTTTAGATTTTGTTGTGTTTCAGAGGAACAGCAAGAAACCATGAAAAGTTTAGTAATGAATAGTTTCACTGCCACTCACTTCCTTGATGTAGGTTTTACCGCCAAGGACATTCTTGGCCAAAAAATAATAAATTTTCTTCTGATGATGATTAGGATGCCTTCTATGTCATGGACCTTGGAGACATTCTAAAGATACATCTAAGATGGTTAAAAGCTCTTCCTTGGCTGGGTGCTGTAGCTCACATCTGTAATCCCGGCACTTTGGGAGGCTGAGGCAGGCAGATCATAAGGTCAGAAGATCAAGACCATCCTAGCTAACATGGTGAAACCCCATCTCTACTAAAAATACAAAAAATTAGCCGGGCATGGTGGCATGCGCCTGTAGTCCCAGCTACTCAGGAGGCCAAGACAGGAGAATCACTTGAACCCAGGAGGCGGAGGTTGCAATGAGCCAAGATCACACCACTGCAATCCAGCCTGGGTGACACAGTGAGACTGTCTTTAAAAAAAAAAAAAAAACTATTCCTCTTGTCACCTCCCTTCATGCAGTCAAATACAAATATAATGATAGCAGAGCCATCATGAAGACTCTCGCTGCCATCAGGATAGGATTTAACTGTGCTAGCAAGGCTGAAATACAATTGGTGCAGATTCTGGGGGATGCCCCCAGAAAGGTTTACCTATGCAAATCCTTGCAAACAAATGTCTCAAATTAAGTACGCTGCCAATAATGGAGTCCAGATGAGGATTTTTGGTGGTGAGTTCGAGTTGATGTCAGTTGCCAGAGCGCACTCAAAGCAGAGTTGGTTTTTAAGATTGCAAATGATGATTCTAAAGCAATCAGTTGCTTCAGTATTAAAATTGGTGCCATGCTCAAAGCCAGCAGGCTTCTTTTGGAATGGGCAAAAGAGCTAAATATTGATGTCACTAGTGTCAGCTTCCAGCCAGGAAGTGGCTGTACCAATCCTGAGACCTCCACGCAGGCAGCCTCCAACGCCCACTGTGTCTCTGACACGGGAGTTGAGTTTGGTTTCAGCATCTAACTGCTTGATACTGGCAGTTGCTTTCCTGGATCTGAGGATGTGAGGCTTAAATGTGAAGTATTACCAGTGTAATCAACCCAGCATCACACAAGTATTTTCCACCAGGCTCTAGAGGGAGAGTCACAGCTCAGCCAGGCAGATATTCTATGTGGCATCAGCTTTCACTGCCAAAAAAATCATATTAAAAGAACAAACAGGCTCTGAACAGACCTTTATGTATTACATGAATGATGAACTATATGAATCATTTAATCACATCCTTTATGATCATGCACATGTAAAGCCCCTGCTGCAAAAGAGACCTACATCAGTGAGAAGTACTATTCATCCAGTATATGGGAAAAACACATAACAGCCTTCATCAGATCGTTGAGCACTGTGATCTGCCCAAAACATATGTAGGTGATTGGATGCTCTTTGAAAACATGGGCACTGACACTGTTGCTGCTACTTCTACTTTCAATGGATTCCAGAGGCCAACAATCTACATGTGGTGTCAGGACCAGCATCTCCACTCATGCAGCAAATCTAGAACCACAATCTCCCACCCCAAGTAGAGGAACAGGACATCAGCACCCTGCCTGCGTCTCATGCTTGGGAAAATGGAACGAAACATCACTCAGCAACTTGTGCTTCAGCTAGTATTAATATGTAGATATCACTCTTGCATTTGTTAACTACAAGTCCAGCTTGAATCAGGGGATTTTGTAAGAGTTAGGTTTGCACGGATGTGGCAATATGAAAGACTAGGATATGGGTCACACATTGTGTTCCTATGAAAACTATTTAGATATTTGTTTTATATGGATTTTTATTCACTTTTTAGACATGCTACTCAAGAGTGCCCCTCAGCTGCTGAGCAAGCATTTGTAACTTGCACAACAGCAGAATGGGCCAAAAGCTTAGTGCTGTGACCTATTTTTAAAGTAAAGTATTTCAAATTAAAAAAAAAATTGACAAAGCTTAAACTAGATTAATTAAGAAATAAGAGAGAACCGGGTGTGACGGCTCATGCCTATAATCCCAGCACTTTGGGAGGCCAAGGCGGGCAGATCACTTGAGGTCAGGAGTTCAAGACCAGCCTACCCAGCATGGTGAAACCCCATCTCTACTAAAAATCCAAAAAGTTACCTGGGCACAGTGGCACATGCCTGTAATACCAACTACTTAGGAGGCTAAGGCACAAGAATCGCTTAAACCCAGGTTGCAATGAGCCAAGATCATGCCACAGCACTCCACCCTGGGCAACAAAGTAAGATTCTGTCTCAATAAATAAATAAATAAATAAATAAGAGGGAGGATTTAAATAATCAGAAATGAAAGTCAGAATATTACTACCAATTTTACAGAAATAAGGATTATGAAAAGTATCATGAACAACTGCAAGTGAACATATTTAATAATTTACATGAAATAAATTCCTAGAAACATAATCTACCAAGACTAAATCATGAAGAAATAGAAAATCTGAATAGACATATATAACTTGTAAAGAAATTAAATCAGTAAAGAAAAACTTCCCAATGAAGAAAAGCCCAGGACCAAGTGGCTTTACTGGTGAATTCTATAAAACATGTAAAGAATAATCCATTTTAAACTCTTTCCAAAAACTGAAGAGGAAAGAACACTTCCTATTAATTCTATGAGACCAGCATTATTCTGATACCAAAGCTAGATGAAGAAACTATATGAAAATTACAAACCAATAACATCCCTTATGAATAATAATGCAAAAACCCTCAACAAAACACTAACAAACTGAATTCAACAGCACATTTTTTTCTCAATTTTTAAATTTTTATTTTCAAAATTTTAAATTTAGAGATGGGGTATTGCTATGTTGCCCAGACGGGTTTCCAACTTCTGGCCTTAAGCAATCTTCCTGCCTCAGCCTCCCAAATAGGTCAGATTACAGGCATAAGTCTTCATGCCTGGCTTTTCAACAGCATATTAAAGGGATTATACATCATCAACAAGTGGGGTTTACACCTGGAATGCAAGGGTGGTTCAACATATGAAAATCAATGTAATATACCACATTAACAGAATGAAGAAGGAAAAGACATGGTCATCTCAATTTATGCAGAAAAAGCATTTGACAAACTTCGACACCCTTTCATGATAAAGACACTCAATAAACCAGTAACAGAACGAAATAACTTCAACATAATGAAGGCCATATATGCAAATACCCACAGCTAACATCATACAACAGTGAAAGACTAAAAGCTTTTCAAAACTCTAAGATCAGGCACAAGACTAGGATGTCTACTCTTGCCACTTCTATTCAACATAGTATTCAAACTTCTAGCCAGAGCAATTAGGCAAGAAAAACAAAGAGTATCTAAATTGAAAGGAATAAGTAAAATAATCTCTGGTTACATATAACATAAGATCATTCTACATGATCTTACATGTCGAAAACCCAAAAGATCCCACAAGAAGATTGTCAGACTTAATAAATGAATTTGGCAAAGTTGCAGAATACAAAATTAACAGATTAAAATTAGTTGCTTCTACATACTAACAATGAACAATCTGAAAAGAAACAATTCCATTTACAATAGAATAAAAAAGAATAAAATACTCAGCAGTAAACTAAACCAAAGAGACAAAAGACTTGCACACTGAAAATTACAAAACATTGCTGAAAGAAATTAAAGATGATACCAATAAAGGAAAGACGTCTCATGCTCATGGACTGGAAGGCTTAATATTGTTAAGATTTCAATACTACCCAAAGCAATCTACAGATAAAATGTAACCTTACCAAAATCTCAAGGACATTTTTGGTAGAGAATGGAATTGTTTCCTTCATATGGAACCTCAAGAGACCCCAAATAGCCAGAACAATCTTAAGAAAGAATAATATTGGAGGCCTTACACTTCCAATTTCAACACTTATTACAAAACCACAGTAATCAAAACAGTATGGTACTGGCATAAAGATACATACAGACCAATACAATGGAATAGACCCAGAAATAAACCCTCCTGAAAAAGTTCAAATGATCTTTGACAAGGATGCCACAAATACACAATGGTGCTAGGAAAACTGAATATCCATAAGAAAAAGAACAAAGTTAGTCCCTTACATCATATATAAAAGTTAACTCAAAAAGGACTAAAGACCTAAACATAAGACCTGAAACTACAAAACTCTTAGAAGAAAGCCTAGGGGAAACGCTTCATAATCATTGCATTTGACAATGATTTCTTAGGTGACATTTTTGGAATAAATATTTCTCCAAGAAGATACACAAATGGCCAAAAAGCATATGAAAAGATACTCAACATCACTAACGATAGGGAAAGGCAAATCAAAGCCACAACGAGACATTACCTCACACCTAATATAATGACCATTATCCAAAAAAACAAAACAAAGCAAAAAACCTCAAAAAATAATAAGTGTTAGCAAGGATATGGAGACATTGGAACCCTTTGTACTGCTGACGGGAATGTAAATGGTGTAGCTACTATGGAAAAGGGAATGGCGGTTCCTCAAAAAATTAAAAATATAGAACTACCATATGTTCCATAAATCCCAGTTCTGGCTATATATTTAAAAGAACTGAATATAAGATCTCAAACAGGGCCGGGAGTGGTGGCTTACGCCTGTAATCCCAGCACTTTGGGAGGCGGGTAATCACTTGAGGCCAGGAGTTCAAGACCAGCCTGGCCAACATGGCAAAACCCCATCTCTTCTAAAAACACAAAAATTAGCCAGACATGGTGGCACATGTCTGTAATCCCAGCTACTTGGGAGGCTGAGGCATGAGAATCACTTGAACTTGGGAGGTAGAGGTTGCAGTAAGCTAAGGTCATGCCACTGCACTCGAGCCTGGGCAACAGAGATAAACTAAAAAAAGAAAAGAAAAAAAAGATCTCAAACAAATAAGATATTTGCACACCCATGTTCAACTGCAGCCAACTGCAGCATTACTCACAATAACCAAGAGGTAGAAACAACCTAAATGTCCCTAAATGCCCATCTATGGATAAATGGATAAACAAAACATAGTATATACATGCAGTGAAATAAATGTTACTAAGCCTTCAAAAGGAGGAAATTCTTATACACACAACATGGATGAACCTCAAGGATACACTGAGTGAAAATACACTTATCACTAAAAGATAATACTGAATGATTCCAACTTATATAAGATATCTAAAATAGCAAGACTCATAGAAACAGAAATTAGGCCAGGCACCAGGGCTCATGCCTGTAATCCCAACACTTTGGGAAATTGAGGCAGGAGGACTGCTTGAATTCTAGAAGTTCAAGACCAGCCTGGGCAATATGATGAAATTAGCTGGACGTGATGGGGTGTCTGTAGTGCCAGCTACTCGGGGGTTTGGGCAGGAACACTGAGGTGGGAGTATTGCTTGAGCCCAGGATACAGAGGTTGCGGTGAGCCATGATCACGCTACTGCATTCCAGCCTGGGCAACAGAGCAAGACTTTGTCTTGGAAAAAAAAAAGGAACAGGTTGAAACACAGCTTAGAATCTGCTCAATTCCTTTTTGAATTTCAAAGATATCTATCCCTGTCATAAAGACCTGCCGGAAGGAAAAGAAAATCATCTCAGGAAGAAAACATCATTTATCTCTTCAACTTTCTTAAACAACAAAAGCAAAGCCAGGCCAGGAACACTGGCTCACACCTGTAATCCCAGCACTTTGGGAGGCCAAGGTGGGAGGATAACTTGAAGTCGGAAGTTCAAGACCAACCTGGGCAACAAAGTGAAATCTCATCTCTACACACACGAAAAAGAAATTAGCCAGACATGGTAGTGCATGCTTGTAATACCAGCTACTTGGGAGGTTGTGGTGGACGGTTCATTTATTTGAGCCCAGGAGGTCAAGGCTGCAGTGAGCCGTGATCACACCACCGCACTCCAGCCTAGGTGACAGAGCGAGACCTTGTCTGGAGTAAAGAAAAAAAAAAAACAAGCAAAACCAAGTGACAACAACTGGAAAGAAACAGACAATAGAAAATAACCATTATCTAGATAATGAATTATCAAAGACTAAAATAACTGATGTCTTAACCAAAGTGATAAAACATCACCAATAGCTGTATGTGACTCCTGATGTGATTCAGTAAAAACAAATTATCATCTATGCAGTATTCTTGCAAAAAATGTTTGACCTGATTGCATTCATGAGAAAAGAGCCAGACAAATCTAAATAGTAGGGCATACTAAAAACTAAGACAAAATGGCCCACCCTGGGGGATGGGTGGGTGTGTGTGTGTGTTGAGATGGAGTCTCACTCTATCGCCCAGGCTGGAGTGCAGGGGCACAATCTCAGCTCACTGCAACCTCTCTGTCTCCCAGGTTCCAGCGTCTCCTGCTTCAGCCTCTCGCGTAGCTGGGACTACAGGCGCCCACGACCATGCCTGGCTAATTTTTTTATGTTCAGCAGAGATGGGGTTTCACCATAGCTGGTCTCAAACCCCTGACCTTGTGATCTACCCGCCTCAGTCCCTCAAAGTGCTGGGATTACAGGCGTGAGCCACTGCGCCTGGCTGTGTGTGTTTTAAAGGGACAGGGTCTTGACATGTTGCCCAATCTGGCCTCCTGGGCTCGAGCAACCCTATCACTTCAGTCTCCTGGGTAGCTGGGGCTAAAGGTGTGCACTATTACTCCTGTCTTGGATTTGTTTGTTAATATAATTATCATAAAAGAAAAACAATACCCAGGTAGTTAAAGAGACACAACAACTAAAAAAAAAAACAAGCATTACCCTTGAAGGATCCTAGATTAGAAAAAATAAAATTTTAGAAACCTAGAAATCTGTAACTAGGGCAATTAGGAAAATTCGAATACAGGCTGATAATACCATCATATCAAAGTTAAATTTCTTGGAGTGACAACAGTTTTAGTTTATTTTAGAAAAATGTCCTCGTTCTTACAAGATACATGTGGAAATGTTTAAGGAGTAGGGCATTATAAGGTTTATTTCTAAAAGGTTAAAATAAATAAAGAGTTGAAAAAAATGAATAGTTGATTAATATATGCAAAGACTTAGAAGATGAAACTGGAGAATTTCCATTAAGAAATGGAATATATAAAAAAGAATTAAAAGGAAATTTTAGACGTAAAAAATATGGTAACTGAAATTAAGAACCATTAGAAAGGGCCAAACAGCAAATCAGACAACTGAAGAATAGATTACTATCCTTGATAACCGGCCAATAAAAAACAGAAAGACTGAAGCACAAAGTCAAAAAAAGAAGGAAAGGTAGGTCAGGCGTGGTGGCTCACACCTGTAATCCCAGCACTTTAAGAGGCCAAGGCGGGTGGATCACAGGGTCAGGAGTTCGAGACCAGCCTGGCCAATATGGTGAAACCTCGTCTCTACTAAAAATACAAAAATTAGCTGGGCGTGGTGGTGTGCGCCTACAGTCCCAGCCAGAGGCTGGGCAGAAGAATCACTTGAACCCAGGAGGCAGAGGTTGCAGTTAGCCGAGATTGCGACACTGCACTCCAACCTGGGTGACGGAGTGAGACTCTGTCTCAAAAGGAAAAAAAAAAAAGAATAGAAGGTAGACAAGGAGAAGAATGTAAGTGACATGTGGGTGGGATGCAGTGAAAAGGCTAAAACATATAATTAAAATCCTAGCAGGAAAAGAGAAAACGGAAATCAGGAAATAACAAAGAACAATGGAAAAAGCAGCTAAGTATTTCGGTATATCCAATTAACACTGATTATATAAAGCAATAATATCTTGTGGGATTTAAAATATATGAAGAATAAAAATGCTTCAGAAGAGTTCCACATCCACCTAAGATGTATAATGACAGAAACAATACTGCTTTCCACAAGTTAACAATACACAAAGGCAAATAAACTACAAAATAACCTCGCTTAAATGCATCAGAAAGCTGAGGTCTTAGGGCAACCAAGTTGACTGAAATCTAAGGACAGACCTCTAACAACGAGAATGAAGGCAAGCACTGGTTCATCTACAACAGGACAGAGGAAGAAACTCAGGGCACCTGGCAACCAGCTCATAAAAATTCAGCTAACACTTCTAACAAATTGAGAAAGGCTGCATGTGAACACATAGAACCCCTGGGACTCACAGACACAAGGGGAACTCACAGTCACCCAGCAGGATCACCTCTGCAGACCAGATACTCAAGAGAAACACTGGGGTAGGGCAGAAGATCACCTCCTCTGGTGTGCAGTCCTGGAGGAGGGGGAACAGCCTTTGTTTCGGAAAAGTGCAAAAATCTCTGACTGAACCCTTCTTCCCTGAACAAAAGCCTTAGGAAGGAGCAGCAAAGCATGTCACCCCACAAAGCACAGGTTAAGACTCACTGCAGTTGTACTAACCATAAAGAAAAACCTCTACCCCTAGGGGATAGGCATAAAACAGTCTTGAGTCTATAATATTACCAACACCACGAGAGGTCTTCTGCCACTGAGAGAAGGGGGGTGGGGGGCCTATTTTGCACAATACCTGCCAGATGCAAGGCAAAGAATGAATGTCACAAGAAAAACTAAGATCACTGAGGCTGCCCTACCAATGAGAATGGCAGACAACGGAAATGCTAAAGACTAGGGTAGACCAGGGCAACAGAGAACGTTACTATTTCCCTCCTCCCCCAAATAAGTGAACAAATTCTAAATACACCATACTCAAACTCCTGAGACCAGAGATAAACAGAAATACTGAAGGCAAGCAGAAGAAAAGGACACATTAAATACAAAGGAACAAAAGTAAAAAGCTAGAGCAGACTCTTGTCAAGAATGAGGATGCCAGAAGACATGGAGAGGTACATCTAAAAAATGGAAAGGAAAAAGAAAAAAGAAAAGAATTCTAAAGCCAATGAAAGCATATTTCTAAAATGAAAGCATTCAAGACAAAGAACCCAATGTAAAAATGGACAAAGCAAAAAATAACAGATGATGGTGATTTTGAAGAGAAAAAGAAACGCTTACACACTGTTGGTGGGAGTGTAAATTAGTTCAACCATTGTGGAAAGCAATGTGGCAACTCCTCAAAGAGCTAAAAACAGAACTACCATTCAATCCAATAGTCCCATTACTGGGTGTATACCCAAATGAATATAAATTGTTCTATTGTAAAGACACATGCATGCGAATGTTCACTGCAGCACTATTTACAATAGCAAAAACATGGAATCAACCTAAATGCCCATCAATGGTGGAATGGATAAAGAAAATGTGGTACATATGCACCATGGAATACTACGCAGCCATAAAAAAGAATGGGATCATGTACTCTGCAGGAACATGGACGGAGCTGGAGGCCATTATCCTTAGCAAACTGACACAAGAACAGAACATCAAATACTGTATGTTCTCATTTAAAAGTGGGAGTTAAATGATGAGAACACATGAAGACAAAGGGGAACAACAGACACTGGGGGCTAACTGGAGGTGGGAGGTTGGGAGAAGGGAGAGAATCAGAAAAAATAACTAATGGGTCCTGGGCTTAATACCCAGGTGACAAAATAATCTGTACAACAAACCCCTATGACAGAGGTTTACCTATATAACAAACCTGCACATGTATCCCTGAACCTAAAAGTTTTTTTTAAAAATGGACAAAGAACTTGAATAGACATTTCTCCAAGGATACATGAATGGTCAAAAAGCACCTGAAAAGATTCTCAACACGATTAGCCATCAGGAAATGCAAATCAAAACCACAATGAGATATCACTTCATACCCACTAGGATGGCTATAATCAAAAAGACGGACAATAACAAGTGTTGGTAAAGATGTGAAAAAACAGGAACCCTTATACACTGCTGGTAGGAGTGTAAAATGGTACAGCTATTTTGAAAATAGGATGCCATTCCTTGAAAGGTTAAAAATAGAGTGTTATTAGCCAGGCACAGTGGTTCACACCTATAATCCCAGCACTTTGGGAGGCCGAGGTGGGAGGATCACTTGAAGCCAAAGAGTTTGAAACCAGCCTGAGCAACATGATGAAACCCCATCTCTAGAAAAAATACAAACACTAGCTGGGCATGGTGGTGTGCACCTGCAGTCCCAGCTACTTAGGACACTAAGGCAGGAGGATTGCTTGAGCCAGAAAGGCAGAGGTTGCAGTGAGCAAAGATCACACCATTGCACTCCATCCTGGGCGACAGAAAGACTCTGTCTAAAAAAAAAAAGAGTTATCATGTAATCCAAAAATTCAATAGCACTTGTACATGAATGCATTATAGCATTATTCACAAACGATATCCAAAAAGTGGAAACAGTCCCAAGTGTCCACTGACCAATGAATGGATAAGATGTGGCATATATGCTGAATGGAATACTGCTCAGCATAAAAAGGAATGAAGTAATAATATATACTATAACATGGATGAACCTTGAAAACATCATACTAACTGAAAGACAGTCACAAAGGATCATGAACTATATGATTCCATTTATATGAAATATCCATAATAGGCAAATCTCTAGAGACAGAAAGATTAGTAGTTGCTGAGGAATGAGGTTGGAGGTGGAGGGAGGTCGCAGGCCAAGGGATACAGGTCTCTTTTTGACATGATGAAAATGTCCAAAACTTGATGGATAAAGAATCTGTAAATATATTAAAAACCATTAAGCAGTGTACTTTAAATGAGCAAAACATAGTTGCGTGGATTTTATTTCACTAAAGCTATTTAAAAAAAGAAACAGGCAAACAAATCTGTAGTGACATGTCAGAATAGTGGTTATGGGAGGGGAATGATTTACTGGGAAGAGGCATTCATACATCTGCTAGAGTAATAGAACGTGCTATGCCTTGATGTTATTGGTGATTACCTAAAATGAACATATAAGAAAAAACCATTGAGTTATACACTTACGGTGGTGCACTTTATGTAAGAAAATTACCTCTCATTAAAAAAATTATTTTTCTACAAGCAGAAAATTGCACCTTTTAATGTTCATTATGTCATTATCTAGTTTGGGGTTTTGTTTTGTTTTTTGAGACAAGAGTCTCACTCTGTCGCCAAGCGCCAGCCTGGAGTGCAGTGGCGCGATCTCGACTGCACTGCAACCTCCGCCTCCCGGGTTCAAGCAATTCTCCTGCCTCAGCCTCCTTAGTAGCTGGGACTAGAGGCGCACACCACCACGCCCAGCTAATTTTTGTATTTTTAGTAGAGATGGGGTTTCACCATGTTGGCCAAGATGGTCTCTATCTCTTGACCTCGTGATCTGCCCACCTCGGCCACCCAAAGTGCTGGGATTACAGGCGTGAGCCACCACGCCGGCTAGTTTGGGGTTTTTTAAACTAAACTATATATGGCAGCTAAATGAATTTCCTAGGACAATGCTATGGGAAATTAGTCTCAGAAAAATTGACTTACTCATGTAAGTCAACCTTTTTTTTTACATCGACTTACAAATGTATCAAGTAGAAGCAAAAGGAAAGCACTATCTTCTAAATTCAAGCACCCTTATTTACTTTGATACTATCTTACCTGCTGGTCAAATGTACTGTTCCTTTCAAATACTGTATTGGTTTTTTCAGAATAATAACTAAATATGAGAGTGACTCCTAAAGATTCACTTGGTAAACTTGGGTATCAAAGCTACATTGTCAATGAAAAAAATCACCCGTGATGATAGTGCCCACACTAAATGTTAAGGGTCGTAACTGTCACTTTGAATTCCAGGAGAGTTTAAGAATTGTTGACATCCAGCCAGGCATGGTGGCTCACACCTGTAATCCCAGAGTTTTCAGAGGCCAAGGCGGGAGGCATAAGGCCAGGTGCTTGAAACCAGCCTGGAGACAACATAGCAAGACCCTGTCTCTACAAAAAAAAATCTAAAAATCACCCAGGCATGGTGTACTTGCAGCCCTAGCTACATAAGAGACTGAGGCAGGAGGATTGGTTGAGCCCAGTAGCTGGAGGCAGGGGCAAGCTACAATCACACCACTGCCCTTCAGCCTGGGTGACAGAGTGAGATGCTGTCTCAAAAAAGAAAACAAAATGAAATCTTGTTTTGGCCATTGAGTCATAAAGAAAATGCAACCAAATCCTGATACCCTACACACTACAGTACATTGCTTACTGTTCTTCCCCCTCTGCTAAGCAGCAGAAAAAAGGAAGGGAAGGAAGAGAATCAAGGAAGGAAAAGGGATTCTTTATAAGGAGAGAATAAAGCACTTACACTTCATAGGACTTTCTAGCCACAGATGCCAGGTGCTACCCACTGAAATCCAGGATTGGACTAAGCTCCACATTTCTGAAAGGACCATCTCAACTGAAGCCTGGGGCTCAGAGTCAGCAGGAGGAAGCTGCAGCTCCCACTAGCAGCACATTTCAAAGAGGCTGCAACAAGAGAACATTTTCCATTTAAGCATCTAATTCCAATCTTCCATTTCACAAAGCAGTAGCAGAACAGGCCTTTATATCAGTCTTTTCAAAAGATATTTCCATGACTATGTGATGAATATGAGGCAGGCTATGGCCCAGCAATCCTTTCACTAACATGCTCTAAGCCCTTCATTATACTTCGCAGCAGATCCTAAAGTACTTGCTCCCTTTTATCTTTAATGGTGCAGTGTTGCTCCAAGACTCACTTCTGCACTAACACTTCTAAAACTGCCGAATCAACCAGAATCACTGAGCAGGCCCTCAACAATGCAAGCACACACCCAGACAGGCGCCTAAGGACTCATTAGCTGCCAAGAATTAGAAGCACATTATAGCTGCTAGTTAATCCAACACAAAAACTCCTCAAATTAAGCAGAATTACCTAAAATACTTCACTGAGTACCAAAGAGCTCTGGCAAATAGAAAATAAAGTTCTGGAAATACAGATAATTCAATAAGACTTGAAAAGTAACGTGTCAGGGTGCTGCATTTTTTTTAAGCATTTCAGTGAGTGAACAATATTATTTATTAAATGAAGACTTGCAAAGATTTATAGTATACTGGGGAACGTTCTGGGAAAGAAGACTACATCAGAACACAGAGTAAAAAGGACTCTTAAAAAGAAAACTATAAATCGAAGAAAACAACATTTTAAATATATGTCCTGCAACCATGTGGTATAGAGCTAGAAAAGTCAGAATTTCCCTAATCGAGAAAAATTCATTTTCATGCGACAGGTAAAGAAAGAACAAGTCTAATTTACCTGAAACAGAAAAAGTAATTTTTTAAAGTCATCAACTATCTTAAGTTCTTTTATCTAATCCTTTATGAGAATTTTACAAAACAAGATAAATTGCTAGATTTGTTACAACAAATTACTTCCTGATAATTTTCTCAGAGAGTGGGAAGAAAAATGGTTTGAACGGATATTAATTAAGAAAAAAGCTGAGGGGCACATAAGATATCCATCACTACCTAAAAATATTTTTCGATTTTACTTCTTTTACAAGATGGCCTGAAACACAGAAACCAAGATGAAATCAAACTTAGCTAATATCTTCACCAAAGCAGTGATACAGTAACTCCCATCCTCCAAAAAAAAAAGTTGTAAAAGAAAAGTATTAGCCAGGCACGGTGGCTCACACCTGTAATCCCAGCACTTTGGGAGGCCGAGGCGGGTGGATCACGACATCAAGAGATCGAGACCATCCTGACCAACACGGTGAAACCCCATCTTTACTAAAAATACAAAAATTAGCTGGGCATGGTGGCACGCACCTGTAGTCCTAGCTACTCAGGAGGCTGAAGCAGGAGAATTGCTTGAACCCAAGATGCGGAAGTTGCAGTAAGCTGAGGTCATGCCACTGCACTCCAGCCTGGTGACAGAGCGAGACTCTGTCTCCAAAAAAAAAAAGAAAAGAAAAGAAATCATAAATCCCCTAGCAAGCTCCCAGATCCACAAAATACACTTGAGTATACATAAATAAATTTTCTAGAAGTAAAAAAAGTTCACTTATAGAGGTAAGTTCAGTCAACTTACATTTTCACAGCCACCTCCATAACAGCTAAATATATAATCAAAAGGAAAAAAAGTATTTTCCTTACAAGGGAAGATATTAATAGCTAAAAACAAGTACTTAAAAGGAGGGTCCAGGTGCAGTCGCTCACACTTGTCATCTCAGCACTTTGGGAGGCCAAGGTGGGAGGATCGCCAGAGGCCAGAAATTCTAGACCAACCTGGGAAACACAGCAAGACCCAGTCTTTACATGAAAAAAACAAATAGAAGGATGTGACAGTGTGCACCTTTGGTCCCAGCTTCTAGGGGTGAGGGTAGGGGACTGAGGTGGGAGGATCACTGGAGCCCTAGTTACAGTGAGCTGTGATCCTGCCATTGCACTCCAGACTGGGTGACAGTGAAACCCTATCTCTCAAATAAACTGAAATTAAATCAAAATAAGAGAAAGGAATAAGGCCAATGACAGTACTGAACACTGTGGTCTTCCCAGATTCTCACGAAATCCCAGTGCTTCTGAGACAAACATTTTCAAATAATCCTGTATGATAATGACCTCTGATAAATGAATTTTGGCTCAATTATGTAGTTGTTGGTCGGTCACACATAAGATGGTACTGAGATATCTTGCCCCAATTTTTTCATGACAAGAATCCCTATCCAAAATAATACTCCTCAATTACCTGTGAATGTGGGTATTAATCTCAAGAATAACCCTGAAAAAGACAAATAAATTTAGATCCATAAAGTCAACTTCAGCTGGGAATGACCAAGGCAAGCATTGCTTGATAATCCTTTCACTGTGGGCCTTATTTACACTAGGTAGTCTTGCTTTAAAAATAGAAAACGCCAAGCTTGAAACCATTTCATTTGAAACAAACAGCCCATGCAAGGGCTGCCTGAAAGCCAAAATACAGAAAACTTATTTTCTTTCAACACTGGTCTCTATTTCTGATGACCTGCTCAGTTTTATAACTCACGTAAACCAGAAGATAATTCTATTGTACATACTAAGCATATGTAAACAGTGCTTACGACTCAAATTTTTCAAACTTACATAAATGTAAGATGTCTAACTTAAAGTATTATAATAATGTATTAAAGTAGTTTTTAAATCTCTGAATGCTTATTTACATAAAAGCATGTATATTTTCTTGAACTCCTGACCTCAAGTGATCTGCCTGCTCTGGCCTCCCCAAGGTGTTGGGATTATAGGCGTGAGCCACCGCATCTGGCCCTTTTTAAAATTTTTTTGTTTTTGAGATGGAGTCTTACTCAAAACATGTATGTTTTCAAGTGCAGTTCCAAATATATTCTCTCACTTTGAAAATAACCGTTAAAATGATACTACACTACGATTTGAGACAGAAAATACAACTAGGAAGCAATGGATACAAAAGAAAAAAAAGAATTGTGCTGTGGGCTTGAGAAAAAATAAGTAAAAACCATTATGCAAACTCTGTTAACAGAAAATTCACCAAAAGGAAAAATACTTGTTTTCTAATATTTCATTCTGGACACTCTACCAGAAGAGGAAAATTAAATCAGTACTTTTAAGAGTATCTACATACCAAACACTACAAAACTATCCCCTGTAGCAATACTGTGAACTTCCAATAAAGAGAAATAAGGTTTCTCTTAGAGGCTTCACCTGTACAGCTGTAAAAATACTCTCTGGTAGTATTTCAGCACCATGGTTCAAGCTAGGGAAATACAGGACAGATAGTCTCAGTAATCTCAACTTCTTATGAATTAGATTTTTTTTCCCGGTTCAACTGAGCTTAAAAATCTGAGAAACAGTATGGCAGTTCCTCGAATAAGTAAATAAATAAATAAACACAGAATTACCATGTGATCAGGCAATTCTACTTCTGGGTATACTGTATATCCAAAAGAACTGAAAGCAGGGACTCCCACAGATATTTGTACAACCATGTTCACAGTAGCATTATTCCCAAAGGTGCAAGTGTCCATTGATGGATGAATGGATAAACCAAATGTGAAATATATATATATTATACACACACACACACACACACACACACACAAAAAACAAAATGGAATATTATTTAGCCTTAAAATGGAAGGAACTTTGACACATGCTACACGCATGCATGAACCCTAAAGATATGCTAAGTGAGAATAGCCCATCACAGAAAGGCTAAATACCATATGATTCCAATTACATGAGGTACCAAGAATAGTCACATTCATAGAGACAGAAAGTAGAATGGTAGGTGCCAGGGACTAGGGGGAAGGCAAATGGGCACCTATTGTGTTTAGTAGGCATAGTTTTAATTTTACAAGATGAAAAAGTTTTGAAGATAGATGATGGTGATGGTTGCACAACAATGTGAATGTACGTAATACCACTGAACTGCACACTTTAAAATGGTTCAAATGACTGGGCACGGTAGCTCATGCCTGTAATCCCAGCTACTTGAGAGGCTGAGGTGTCAAGATGGCTTGAGCCTGGGAGCTTAAGGCTGTAGTGAGCTATGGTCGCACCACTGCACTCCAGCCTGGGCAACAGAGCAAGACCTTGTCTCAAAAAAACAAAGTTAAAATTGTAAATTTATGTTTTGAATATTTTACCACCAAAAAAGAAAAACCTATAAAATCTACTTTCCATTTCCTCTATAAACATCAGTGCAATCACTATAAAGGAATGCTGAAGAAATATCTGAAAAGCTTAGGAAAAACTACTGTAATTAGAAAATGTAGCAGTAACCTGATTTATATCCCAAATCAAACTATCAACTTTGGCCCAAAGCCTGGCAAGATGAGAAACTAATCAAAATATGGAGAAATGTCACCACATAACAGACTACCATGGCAACAGAAATGCTGTCATAAAATCACACACACAGAGCTGTTAGATATAGTGAACCCCAAGTTTCTCTTCAAAGAATCAGTATGTCAGTATGTTCAGCTCTCTTATTCTTTCTCTATTTTAAAGTTTAATTTCCTTGTAGTTTCAGTAAACAACCTTTTTCCAGCAGTTCTAATCAGTAGTTCACATCTGTTCCCCAGCCCCCCGGCTCTATCCTGACTCATCCTGGTCACCTGCTTCAGTCACCTGCTCCCATCACCTTCTTTGACCTAGGTCACCCCTGGCTACCTGCTCTGACCCACCCGTAACCATCCTTCCCCACCAAACCACCCACCTGGCCACTCCAGCTTGGACCCCTGCTCTCTTTAAAATAGCAAATTGGGATTAGTCTAGCTTGTGCAGTCTAACCCTAGCCAAGAGGGGAATGACACCAGTAGGGGCAACTCCGTCAGGCATAAGTGCCCCTTTTCCTCCCTTGTCCAAATGTGCGCTCGCCATTGTTCCATCTGTGAGCTGCACCCTTCTATAGAAGTAAACTGCCTTGCTGAGGAAATTTATATTCAAGTGCTACTTCTTTTGTGGCATCGAAAATTCTACTTATAACAAGTCAATACTTCAAAGACATGAAATGTTCTACATTTGCACTGTATGGTATTTGGAATGTGGGTAAATGCAAATAAGAAACTGATTTTAACTTTTACTTAAAGTTTAAATAGTCACACTGCACTGGTGGCTACTTACATTGGATGACACAGCTACATTGGTAAACTCTCTTGGAGAAAGATCTTTGGTTTTTATTATTTACATACTCCAGTTTCTACCAGTGCAAGGCATACAGTATTCCTAGACTTAACTAATTTACTGAGTTGTATACGAACATTTTCTATTTTCTAGAAGGTTTTCCTTTCAAAAGCATGTTTTGACTGGAAGTGTGAGCATAAGCCCACACGAAAAATGCCTAAACTTTCAAGATAAATCAATAACTATAATTACCAGAGAAAAGCCAAAAACTCTAGGTTTTAGAACCAGGCTAAAAAATCAATAAATTCCAAAAGGGAAATTCCACTAGGAAAGAAGTTTGAAGCTGATATTCCATGACCCATGTATTAGAGTCTGTTCTCATGCTGCTAATAAAGACATACCCAAGACGGGGTAATTTATAAAAGAAAGGGGTTTAATTGATTCACAGTTTCACACGGCTGGGAGGTCTCACAATCATGGCAGAAGACAAAGGAAGAACAAAGGGATGTTTTATATGGCGGCAGGAAAATGGAACTCCCACTTATAAAACCATCAGAACTCATGAGACTTACTCACTACCACGAGAACAGTATGGGGGAAACCCATCCCCATGATTTAAGTATCTCTACCTGGCCTCACCCTTGGAGGGGGGATTATTACAATTCAAGGTGAGATGTGGGTGAGAACATAGCCAAACCATATCAACCCACAACCTTTCTTTTCTGATAAGATATCTAAGAAGAAAATTCCTATGGACATGTGATAAACCAAACATGACAATGCCAACTTAGTCAATCAAAGCATGATTTTACTTCATCTGCTTTATGCTTTTGATGCTTTTCATAAAAAGCTGCATTTACCCATATGCTAAAACATGCCTTTTCAGTTTCCAGGCTGAACTGTAAAACTTTTGAGGTAACATCTAACCCAAAGATTGTCTCTGTAAAAGTTATCTCCTACTTACAACTTAAATTACAAACTTATAACTGAGTAGCTTAAGTCATTGACCCTAAAAACAGATGGTCTTTCCTTCCACAGCTCTCTACAACTTCTACTAATTTTGTTTACTGAGGGTGGACAAATGAAACTACTAAATGTACAGGATGGGCTACTATTAGATAAAGATTCCTTTAAGATCTGCCTCAAAATACTCTTTCTTTTAGAACACTTTGAAGTTATCAGTGATATCTACCCATCACGTAAAACATAACCATGGCTGTATGTCTCCAAGAATTTTGGTGGAAAAAAGTTTAAAGTAATGAATACAGATTCTTCAGAAAAATGACTGTTTTATACAAATATTAGAGAAAGAGAAAAGATGCTAACTCACAGCACAGGCTAAAGCATATTCAAATTATACCTCTACACCAAGTCTACTATCACCAGGTCATTAGAACTATACTAAATTATTCTAAAATTAGTTAGGTGGGGGTGGCGGGGAAGAATAAGGATAACAGTTTTGCAAATATATATTCTTGCAAAAAGTAGTTTTTTAGCAAACCACACAAATTCTATGCCTTACCAATTTCAAGTAGATGTTAAAACGCTATACTTATTACTACAGTTAAAACAGGCTTTTGGCTGGGCGTGGTGGCTCACGCCTGTAATCCAAGCACTTTGGAGGCCAAGGCGGGCGGATCACCCGAGGTTGGGAGTTCAAGACCAGCCTGACCAACATGGTGAAACCCCGTCGTTAAAAAAAAAAAAAAAAAAAAAAAAGAAGTATAAAAAAAACCCACACTTTGTTCCAGTAGACAAAATCTCCTGGAAAGAAAAAAACCACATATTACTTTTGGTTACAAACACCACTTAGAAACCAGTTAAAGAGAGCCTTGGCCAGGCACAGTGGCTCATGTCTGTAATCCCAGCACTTTAGGAGGCTGAGGTGAGAGAACTGCTTGAGCCCAAGGGTTCGAGATCAGCCTGGACAATATGGCAAGACCCTGACTCTACAAAAAATACAAAACATTACCCAGGTGCAGTGGTACATGCCTGTAGTCCCAGCTATCCGAGAGGCTGAGGTGAGAAGACTACCTGAACCCAGGCTCAGGTGAGGAAGGCTGCAGTGAGCAGTACAGGGAGGTACAGGGATGTACTGGGCAACAGAGATCCTGTCTCAAAAAAATAAATAAATAGGCCGGGTATGGTGGCTCACACCTGTAATCCCAGGACTCTGGGAGGCCAACGCAGCCAGATTACTTAAGTCCAGGAGTTTGAGACCAACCTGGCCAACATGGCAAAACCCCATCTCTACTAAAAATACAAAAGTTAGCCGGGTGTGGTGGCGCATGCCTGTAGTCCCAGCTACTCAGGAAGCTGAGCCAAGAGAATCGCTTGAACCCAGGAGGTAGAGGTTGCAGTGAGCCAAGATGGTGCCACTGCACTCCAGCCTGGGTGACAGAGTCAGACTCTGTCTCAAAAAATAAAGAGAGCCTTATTGAGTCAAAATGTTCCTCTCCCTTTCTGTACTAAAAATTTGCAAGTATAAAATGAGGGCAATATATACATCTCATAAAGATTTTTTAAAAAAGAAAAAAAAGGCTGGAAAGATTGAAGAGCATTACAGGAGCTGAATACTGTTTCTTTTTAATTAACCATGCACATGGTGAAGAGTGACAGCAAAAATAAATAAAATTCGCAGATAAAGAAAAATGTGAGTTATCCATCTGAGTATCTGCATGTACACACTTCTGACACTCAACATTTTTAAGAACCTGTGTGTGAAGCATCTTGATTGTTTATCTTAACAACCATGATTTATTTCTTCAACTATGGGTACTAGGCTACATAAACAAATGTGACAAGAATCCCAGTCTCATAGGGGAGGCAAAACACTTATTTTCAAAAAGGTTAAAAAAAAGGCAAACACAGGCCAGGCATGGTGGCTCACGCCTGTAATCCCAATACTTTGGGAGGCCAACGCAGGCGGATCATGAGGTCAGGAGTTCCAGACCAGCCTGACCAACACGGTGAAACCCCGTCTCTACTAAAAATACAAAAATTAGCTGGGCATGGTGGCATGTGCCCGTAATCCCAGCTACTCATGGGGCTAAGGCAGGAGAATCACTTGAACCTGGGAAGTGGAGGTTGCATCGAGCCAAGACTGCGTCACTGCACTCCAGCCTAGGTGACACAGTGAGACTCCATCTCAAAAACAAAGGCAAACACAATGAAATAAAGTGCTCTAGGCATTCAGTGGGGGGCAGAAATCACTTTGGCTGAAGAGAAGCAGTTAAGCCTTCAAAGATAAAGTAGAATTTAGGTTGGGCTTTTTAAAGATGGGTTAGTCTCTGCGTTGGAAGACAGGGTTGGGAAAGAGTAAAAACACAGAATAAAGTTGGGCAAAGGCAGATCCACTCTACCCCAAAATATTTGTGTACTATGAGAAATATCTCAGCTATTTGGATGCTGATGGGAAAGACTCAGTAAAGGAGTATAAAGATGCAGACAAGACATAGGATAAACCAAAAGATCAAGGCCCAAAGATTTTGGAAGATTCAGAGATGCAAAGCACCGAGATCTGACAAGAGAATAAGCAGCTGCATACACCCATGCTGAAGTTTGACCAAATTAGAGGGGGAAGGGTGATGGTATATTTATAAAATGACTAGAATGATAGATCTTGGAATCCACATTTGATAAGGAGAGAAGTAAAGACAGGAATACCTTATAAAGAAAAAGTAAGGGACAGTAAATGAACCAAGGTTTTGATAAAATTCAAGAACTAATGCAGGGACTTCTGTTTAAAATGACTAAACTAACTGATTGAACACAGCTGTCTGCTCTCGGGTCCTTCCAAAAATTCACTAAAAATCACAATAAAGATCTTTTTTAAAAAAGGCAAAAACCCACAAGGACAAAGAGAATGGAAACAGATGACAGATATCAATGGAACTGTGGAAACTGGAAAGCTAAAGGATAGTGTTAACTGTCTAAACAGAACTGAAAAGGCTGAAATTTGCCTGGGGGTGGGGAGGGAGAATGAGATGAGAATGAGGAAGGCAAGGGATCAACTATTCCCATTGCAACACCCAGGAAGGCTGGGGAATTGGAAGCACAAGTACATCCGAAGGCAGATGCACAGGCGGAACAGAAAATAAAGGAGTAGAACTGGTTGTGGTGGTATGTGCCTGTAATTTCAGCCACTAAGGAGGCTGAGGAGAGAGGATTGCCTGAGACTAAGAGTTTGGGTCCAACCTCGGCAATATATCAAGACCCCATCTTTTCTTTTTTTAAAAAAAGCATGGGGGGAGGGGGAATATGCCAGTGATGCAGCCTTAAAAAAAAAAAAGAAGAAGAAGAAAGTTTAAATAAATAAAAGGGTCAAAATCTGTGTAAGAAGCAGTAGACTCCTTAATTTCCTCCCTGACTCTGAGCAACCAGGCTACTACTCTTCCACCATAACAGAAGACTCAAGGTTTACTGTGGAAAGACTGAAGTAGAAGGTCTCCGGACTCTTAGACAACAGACTCAGCTAAAGACAGGAGTATCATCCTGAAAACAAGAGATTTTAAAACCTACATACTTAGTAGTGAGATCCATCCCCTGGTTTCATTCCCTGACCTGGCTTTAGAACACTGGCAGTCTAGCTTATAACCCCCAGGCTCACTAGAGAACTCAAGGTAAAAGCAGCCCAAGAAAAACAGACCAACAGAAAAGCAATGAGAGAATGGATGAAGGTTTCCTTTTCAATTATCCATTAAATGGAAGAGTAACCCAAGAAAACATCATGGAATCCAAGAACGGTGGATCCAGCACAACAAAGAGGCAAAAGGAATTCCCTAGAATAGTGTTTATGGAATCCCAGGACAATAATTATCCAACAGACCTAGAGAACTAGACCAGAATGGAGCAGGGAGATGGAGGGCTCTTGGGATAGATGTTTCCTTCAGCCAAAAAGAAAACAAATCACCAGTCTGAACAAAGAAGATATTTACACTACTGAGGTTTGGAGATGAATTATTGTGGATATATAGAAAACAAAATGTAAAGAAAAAAGGTATTTGATCACCACCAGGAAAAAAAAGGCTGCACAAAACTTTGTTTTAAAAATAAAACTTAAATATTATTAAAATCACATAAAGATTTCAAAAAAAAAACTAGGTGACGCTGAGATTCTTGAGCCAGCAAATGGGAAAACAGTGGGTTATGATCAGAGCAGAATGTCTGAATCAGTGATTTGGAGGCATGGTGACTTTTTTTTTTTTTTTTTTTTTTTTTGGACAATTTCACTCTGTTACCCAGGCTGGAGCGCAGTAGCAAAATCATAGCTCACTCAGTCTTGAACTCTTGGGCTCAAGAGATCCTCCCGAGTAGCTAGGACTATAGGCTAATGCCACCACATCCAACTAATTTTCCTATTTTTTTCGTAGAGATGAGGTCTTGCTATGTTGCCCAATCTGGTCTTGAACTCCTGGCCTCAAGGGATCCTCCCACCTTGGCCTCCCAAAGTGCTGGGATTACACGCATGAGCCAATGGGCCTGGCCTGGCTGGGGACTTTTTTTTTTTTTTTTTTTTTTTTTTTTTTTTGAGATGGAGTTGAGCTCTGTGGCCCAGGCTGGGGTGCAGTGGTGTGATCTCTGCTCACTACAACCTCCACCACCTGGGTTCAAGAGATTCTCCTGCCTTAACCTCCTGCGTAGCTGGGCGTGGTGGAGCTGGCCAACATGGTAAAAACCCCTTTCTACTAAAAATACGAAAAAAAAATAATTTTTGTATTTTTAGTAGAAACGGGGTTTCTGCCATGTTGGCCAGCCTGGTCTGGAACTCCTGACCTCAAGCAATCCATCCACCTCAGCCTCCCTAAGTGTTGGGATCACAGGTGTGAGCCACTGTGCCCATCCTGGGTGGTAGCTTTTTAGTAAAGACAAGATCCAGGGTGTGGTTCTGTGACTTGGTGGCTAAAAGAATGAAGAGGTAAAGAAATCAAAAGGCCAAAGTGTTAGCTGAACTGTCAATCCAGATGTTGAAGTTACCTAAACATGATGTGTGACTGCTGGATATTTTCCAGCTCCACTTTCCACCCTCCTCTATCATGTTGTCTGTTCCAATAGGCTGACCTGTATAGACGTGACCAACAGGTCACTGTGTCCTCTGGCTCCCAGTTGGGTTTGGCCAATGGGGAATCTCAGCAAGAAATTAAGAGAACAAGGTCAGGATATTCATTCCTCCAGCTTCATTCCCTCAAGGTCACCTGAAACTAGCTGTGTCCCTTTGGCCAAAAGTCACCATTCCTCTCAAGGCAGCTAACTCCATACTTTTCAAGTAACTACTCCCTCTCTTAGGGGACGTTAACAGTTCAGCTACAGGTTACCAAACTATTTCCTGTTGAACCACCATACCTAACTCTTTATAATAGTACCTTTATAAAATAAACTCAAAGTGTCCTGTCAAATGTGCCATCAGTTCCTGTCTGGACTCTATTAACTGTGATGGTGAAGATGACATAAGGCTATAACAGAGTAGTGGAAAGTATGTAGAGAAAAATGATAATATTTAAATAACCATTGCTAACATTTTAATCTCTATGTTCCAAGAACTTTTCTAAGCTCTTTGCAGGTATTAACTCATTTAATCACAACTACCCTCTGTGGTAGGCAGACATTTTTGTCTGGTTAATTTCCAAATCCATACACCCAGCACAGTTGCTGGCAGATGGTAAGCACTCAAATATTGATTTAAAATACACACAACAAGCAGATTTAATCAGAAAGAGATGACTTTTGTAGCATAGTGTAGCATTTCTCCTATTTATACTTTAGAAAACTATACGAAGATCAGGGAATTGTGACTTCCTAGAAATCACAGAAACACCAAATGAGACCATATGTGAATGATTTTCTTGTGTAGCCTACAGTGAGTCTTATTCCTTTATTTTCTGACGAGGTAAACCAGGACTTGGGCGGCCAATTTTTTAAGTTTAATATTCAAAGTCAAACTTGTGGCCAGGCAAGGTGGCTCACACCTGTAATCCCAGCACTTTGGAGGCAGAGACAGACGGATCACCTGAGGTCAGGAGTTCGAGATCAGCCTGGCCAACATGATGAAACCCCATCTCTACTAAAAAATACAAAAATTAGCCGGACGTGGTGGCGGATGCCTGTAATCCCAGCTACCGGGGAGGCTGAAGCAGGAGAATCACTTGAACCTGGGAGGCGAAGACTTCAGTGAACCAAAATCTCACCACTCCACTCCAGCCTGGGCAAAAGAGCCAGACTCTGTCTCAAATAAATAAATTAATTAATAATTAGTTGGGCGTCCTCGTGGGCACCGTCCTCGTGGGCACTGCCTCGTGGGCACCTGTAATCTCAGCTACTAGGGAGGCTGAGGCAGGAGAATGGCTTTAACCCAGGAGGAGGTTGCAGTGAGCCAAAATCGCACCATTGCACTCCAGCCTGGGCGACAGAGTGAAACTCTGTCTCAAAAACAAAAACAAAAACAAACAAACAAAAGCCAAAGTTGCTCCATACCAAGACCAGATTTTTAAAAAGTCAAAGTTGCAAATGCGCTTGCAGCCTAGGGGCTGATTAAATAAGGAACAACACCTTTAAATATCAGCTTAGTTAAAATAAAGGTAAGGGGGGGCAAAAAAATATGCTTGTGAGTATAAAATGCAAAAATAAAGGTAAAGATGAGTATTTTGTCAGTCTGTAAAAATGCCTCTTTAGTTTTCAAAGTACTTAATCATTTTTAAAGTACATCCTACTTCAGGACCTACGTCAGCCAGATCACCAAGTATACACATTCACACAGAAATGAAGCACAGTAAAGGTGTGAAAACTAGGGGAGGAAGCATAATACGTGAATCAAATAATTCGGAAATACAATACACATAAGCTACAATTAAATATCTCACTGGATGCACCTACAGTTATATGGAATAATCAAAGCAGCAGTGATACCCATCTTATAAATAAAAATCTAAAAGCCAGAGAAATAACAAGGTTAAAGGATTAATATGAAACAAAATGAGAACGCCAAAGATTTTCTGAAAGCAGAATTAATATTTTTTCTTCATATTATGTTGCCACTCCAAAGCAAGGGGAAAATTGGCATGAGTAAGAATCTAGAAACCTGAGAAGTTTCGAGAAGAACAGACTCAAACTGGAGTGAAAATAGGCAAAAAGAATGAGGCAGAAGGCTACGACTGGGAGGAAATTGCCAGATGCAGTTCTTGGACACGGAGGGGGAGACGAATAAAGCCTTCTTAAGCAGAAGGTGGAGAAACACTGGGATTGGATTTGGTGGGGAAGAAGACAAAACGGAAAAGCACGGCCCAAGAAGCAACAGAAAAAGGGAGAACTTAAACAGGACTAGATCGATGCCGCAATCGAGACGTAAAAGACCTACAAATCAGATTCTGCCGGGTGGGGAAAGGTCGGAAAGTCGACCGATCAGGTGCGACTAGTTTCCGAAAAGTGGCAACGATGTAGCTTCGCAGCCCCACCCCAAGGCTGCAGCTCCTCCCCAAGGAGGACCTCATGAGGCCAACCGCCGGGCTCAGGCTCTCTACCCAGGAGCCTAGGTCCCACCCCGCCCCGGCCCCGCGGCACAGAACTGCCTCTCTGGGCCCCTTCACCGAACGCTGCAGCTCCCCCAAGCCAAAACGAGGCGCGCTCCTTTCCGCTGGGATCTGGGTCGTGGTAAAGCGCCTGCACTGCCTGGTACACGAGCTGCAATGTCGGCTTTGCTCCTTCCATAGTGGTGGCGGCAGTGGCGGTAGAGACGGCTCTGATTCTTCTTCCGAGGCTTCCCCCGGTTGCTCCTCCTTCGCGCTTCCTCACTGTCTGGGCCACGGCCGCTCCCCGACTGGCGCCATCTCCTCCTCTTTGGCCGTTACCAGGGCAGAAGGTTCCCCCTGGAAGTTGCCCCTCGGAAACAGCTATTAGGTCGTATTCAGGTTCCTGGCCCTTTTCCGGTTTTTCCACTAGACTGCAGACTTCTGAGTCCAGATTCTGGTGCTCACCTCTTCGCTCGCTGACGTGCCCTCAGAAGCCTACCTTCGCACGCCACACGCTAGAGTGTACCTAAGGCGCGTTTACCCGGACCGGAAGCGGCAGCACCGACACCTTTGGCACACTTCCGCCTGGTGCACTACAAACGGCCTCCTTCCCGGCACGCCTCCTCTTGTCTCCGCCCCCTCCCGGAAGTGACCCTGCTGGGCCAGGAGCCGGCGAAAAGTGCTAGCGCTGTTGTCTGGGTTTCTCGCTTCCAGCTTGGGGCTATAGCACCGACCTGTGTCCCACATCTGAGCTGCATTCAGCTCCTTGGAAATGAAGCCGGCTTTTTCTACCCCTTCCGACTTCCCCATCCCTCTCCAGAGAATCCTTTTCTGCCCTGGTGGTCAAGGCGCGTCAATTCAACTCTCCGTAGCGTGGCCACAGTACTGGAGATCCAAAGACGATTTAAGACGTGGTTCCTACGCTGGCTCTAGTGAAGGAGACAGACACGTAGGCAACGGAACTGTTTTACAAACCTGAAATATGTGCCACATAGAGAAATGCCTAGAACATCTGTTCAGCTCCGCTTTACTAAGTCGTAAGCCCAAAAGAGGTCTTTCGTTCTGCTTACAGTTCCTGGTGCTCTGCAGAGCATTTTGCATACATCTTGTAGGGTTGTTCTCACATTAAACTGTATTTTTGTGAATGCCTTTCTGTCGGAATCCAAAACCAGTGGTCTAACAATTCAGAAAAGAAATAGAAAGAAAATAGAAACTGTGCTATTGAGAAATTGGAGACAAAAGGTAACAGTATGTGCACTAGTAAATAACTGCTATTTGATAAACGCTCACAATGTGTAAAACACTGTAGTTACAAGATCTCATTTAATCCCCCTAACAGCCTTACCAAGTATTAATAAAACCCGTTTTAGGCACTGACACTGACCATGGCTCCAGCGCCATGGTGCCCTCCAGGAAGTTCTTCGTGGGGAGAAACTGGAAGATGAACGGGCAGAAGAAGTGTCTGGGGGGAGCTCACTGGCACTCAGAACGCGGCCACAGTGCCTGCCGACACTGAGGTAGTTTGTGCTCCCCCCACTGCCTATATCAACTTTGCCTGGCAGAAGCTAGATCTCAAGATTGCTGTGGCTGCCCAGACTGCTACAAAGTGACTAATGGGGCCGTTATTGGGGAGATCAACCCTGGCATGATCAAAGACTGCAGAGCCACGTGGATGGTTTGGTCCTGGGGCACTCAGAAGGCATGTCTTGGGGAAGTCAGATGAGCTGACTGGGCAGAGAGTGGCCCATGCTCTGGCAGAGGGACTCAGAGTAATCACCTGCAGTGGAAAGAAGCTAGATGAAAAGGAAGCTGGCATCACTGAGAAGGTTGTTTTCCAGCAGACAAAGTCATCACAGATAATGTGAAGGACTGGAACAAGGTCATCCTGGCCTATGAACCTATGTGGGCCACTAGTACGGGCAAGACTGCAACACCCCAACTGGCCCAGGAAGTACATGAGAAGCTCAAGGATAGCTTAAGTTCAAAGTCTCTGATACGGTGGCTCAAAGAACTGGTATCATTTAGGGAGGCTCTGTGACCAGGGCAACCTGCAAGGAGCTGGCCAGACAGCCTGATGTAGATGGCCTCCTCAGGGGTGGTGCTTCCCTCAAGCCAGAATTCATGGACATCAGCAATGCCAAACAATGAGAACCATCCATCTCTCCTACCCTTCCTCCCAAGCTAGGGACTAACGAGCCCAGAAGCCCAGTAACTGCCCCTGCCCCTGCGCATGCTACTGCTGGTATCATCTGCCCCCTCTTATGGCCTCATCCAAACTGTATCTTCCTTTACTATTTATACCTTCACCCTGTAATGGTTAGAACCAGGCCAATCCCTTCTCCACTTACTATAATGGTTGGAACTAAATGTCACCAAGGTGACGTCTACTTGGCTGAGAGGTGGAAGGGGTAGAATTTGCTCCTGGGTCCCCTAGGCCCTAGTGAGGGGATGAGAGAGAAATCATCCTCTCCCTTCTTACATTGTGAAGCCAATCCTCCCCTCGGAAGCCAGGGGTGCTGCCCTCTCCCACGATGCCAACGCCTGTGTGTACTGTGTGTATTGTGTATGTGAGCCACCCCACGTGAGGGAATAATCACCTGGCACTTAAAAAACAAAAAACACCATTTTAAAGAAAGAGAAATAGGTAATGTAATTTGCCCAAGGATACAGCTCTTAAATGAAAGTCAGGATTTGAACCCAGATCAGGGTTGCTCCAAAAGCTGTTAAATCACACAATCCCTAATCTTGTGTGTTCATTTGCTTCTGAATTGTTAGTCAAGGAATTTTTAACTGCCAATACCATAATGAAAACAGTGTTACTGCGCAGAGTTGATATCATTTTAGACAGAGAAAAGAAACTTGATATTTTAGTTACCTAATCAATTCATTCATCAAAAAAAAAAGATGTAGTGCTGGGGTTGATGGCTCACAACTGTAATCCCAGCATTTTGGGAGGCCGAAGCAAGAGGATTGCCTGAGGCCAGGAGTTCAAGACCAGTCTGCCTGGGCAACAAAATGAGACCCCCATCTCTACAAAGAAATACAAAAAAATTAGTGGGGGTGTGGTGGTGGGTGCCTGTAATCCCAGCTACTTGGGAGGCTGAGGTGGAAGTATTGCTTTAGCCCAGGAAGTGGGGGTTGCTGTGAGCAGAGATTGTGCCACTGCACTTCAGCCTGGGAAACAGAGTGAGAGACCATATCTCAAAACAAATTTTTTTGTGTGTATCAAAGGACACTATCAGGAAAGTGAAGTGATAGTCCACAACAGGGAGGGGAATGTGCAAATCACATATCTAATAACTGATTAGTATCCAGAATATGTAAAGAACTCTTACAGTTCAACAATGAAAAGACAACTCAGTTTTTTGGGTTTTGTGTGTGTGTGTTTGTTTTATTTTTTTGTTTTGAGATGGATTGTCACTCTGTTGCCCAGGCTAGAGTACAATGGCACAATCTCAGCTCACTCCAACCTCCACCTCCTGGGTTCAAGTGCTTCTCAGGCCTCAGCCTCCTGCGTTACTGGGATTACAGGCACCCACAATCACACCCAGCTGATTCTTGTATTTTTAGTAGAGATACAGGGTTGCCCCATGTTGGCCAGGCTGGTCTCGAACTCCTGACCATAAGTGATCCACCTGCCTCGGCCTCCCAAAGTGCTGGGATTACAGGTGTGAGCCACTGTGCCCGGCCAAAACTTATTTGTAAAAGTTCTATGAGCTGGGTATTCAGGAGGCTGAGGCAGGAGAATCGCTTGAACCCGGGAAGCAGAGGTTGCAGTGAGCCAAAATTGCGCCACTGCACTTTAGCCTAGGCAACAGAGCAAGACTCTGTCTCAAAAAAAAAAAAAAAGTTCTATGGTTAGAAATTATTAAAACACCACTTGGATATTTAGCTAACAGTTGGGAGGGGGAAAAAAGATAAAAAAGATAGAGGTGATACCTAACCCAGAGTAGAGAGATTGGGAACACCATCTGGAGAAATTATGTCTACACTGAGACCAGACTCAGACTGACGGATAAATAGGAAGCAGTTAGGCAAAGCGTTAAATATTGTAGGCAGACAACAATATGAAAGCCTGGAGGCAAGGGAAAAAATTATGTTCTGAAGACTGAAACTAGCTGAAGCATAGAGTTGGCGTTGGGTAGGAGTAAGAAATGAAGCTAAACAGTGTTTTACCCCTCTTTGTGACCTCCCACCATTACCTGATACATAGTGGGTGCTTAGCAAATGTCTTAAGGAACGTGTTTCTTAGTTCCTTAGTCTTAAAAAAAAAACTAGTCTAGCTTCAACATGAAATGGCTTGAGCTGGGAAGGTGGCAAGAACAGAAATAAGAAACGATTGTAATAATTGTGGCGAGGAGTGACCGTAGCCTGGAGTAAAGTGTTGGCAGTGGGCATGGAGATACAAAGGTACTTATGAACTTAGGGGGACGAATCTTGAAATGGTGATTATTTGAGCTGCAAGGTGTGACGAGAGGGAAGAGAACCCAGGCTTTTGAGATACGGAACCTAAAGGAAGAAACGGCTTTTATGGAAATAGGGAAGGATATGAGGATGAAGCTTTCAAGACCAGCCTGACCAACATGGTGAAACTCCGTCTCTACTAAAAACACAAAAATTAGCCAGGTGTGGTGGTGTGCGCCTATAATTCCAGCTACTCAGAATGCTGAAGCAGGAGAATCACTTGAACCCAGGAGGTGGAGGTTGTGGTGAGCCAAGATCGCGGCACTGCGCTCCAGCCTGGGCAACAGAGCAAGATTCCATTCCCCTCCAGCAAAAAAAAAAAAAAGCTTTGATCTGCCATGAGACCATGATTTGTGGTGAACTTCAAGACACAGTAATAAGCATAGGTTGTGGACCTATAGAGGCCTCGTCAATTCTCTTCTCTCCCCTTGACACCCACCCCACCCCACCCCCACATCATCCTCCAACCTCGGGGTAAAGTGAGCCACTGCACTTTGGGGAGAAGTTACAAAGGCAGTGTGGCACAGGCCAGTGGTTTTACTTCAATACCCATCCTTTTCTTTCCTAGAGTTCTTTGAAGAAATATTCTTTTTTTCTAAGCTAATTCAAATTAAGTTTCTGTCACTTCCACCAAAAATTCTGAAGTCAAACTTCATCAAAATCTTAGCTCGACCTCCCATAACAAAATACCAGCTTGAAGAAGAGAAATTTATTTTCTCACAGTGTTGGAGGCTGGAAGTTCAATATTAGGGTACCAGCCTGATCAGGTTCTACAGAGGGCCCTGTTCCTGGCTTGCAGATGACCACTTTATTGCTCCTCTTCTTGTAAGGCCACAGTCCTCTTGGATTAGGGCTCTACCTATGACCTCATTTGACCTTAATTACCTCCTAAAGACATTATGTCCGGATACGGTCACATTGGGGGCTAGGGCATCAACATATGAATTTTGGGGGACACAACTCAGTCCATAGCATCTGCCGTCATGCCCACTGGCCTTGGAGAGTTAGTAGAAGGCGCTCATCCTTGTCCAGAAGAATCCGATAACATCAGTCTTCTCTGGCGTACAGATTGTAGTAAAAGTTCAGGCAAAGCCGTGCTGACTGCATCAGGAACAGAGATATGTTGATATGTTATGCTTCACCGAAAGACAATACCTTGATCCTTTTGTAGTTGACAAGCATAATAATGGGAATTTCACGTGTATGTGTGAGACACACCTCCCTCCAAACTTGTTACCACATCTGCACATTACCTGCCTGATGTGAAAAAAAGAAAAGAAAGATTATTTTTTAAAAGACACTGCCTTTGAATTGGATTTCACAGCTCCCTGCCAGGAAAACAAGCAGTCACAATTTTCTCAGGTAGTAACGGGACTCTTATAGGATAAAGGGATGTATGCATAAGAATGTTCATCTTAGAGTGGTTTCCCCTAATGAAAAAGTAGAAATATCCTGAATGTCCATCAATAGGCATTTTGATGTCCATCAATAACTTTCAGATATATGCAAGCATTGGATAGTAGGCAGCCATTGAAAATCAAGCAGGAAGAACTCTCATTAATTTTGTTACTTATAATAATGATATTGTGGTTATATAGGAAAATGTCCTTACTTAGAGGTACAGAAGGTCCCTGACTTATGATTTTTTGACTTTACAGTGGTGCAAAAGTAACATACATTCAGTACAGCTACTTGGGGGGGGGGCTGAGGCAGGAGAATCACTTGAGCCGGAGAGGTTGAGGCTGCAGTAAGCCAAGATCACACCACTCTGTCACTCCAGCCTGGGTGACAGAGTGAGACCCTGTCTCTAAAAGAAAGAAAAAGAAAAAAATAATCACAAATCAAAAATACACTTTTTTTTTTTTGAGACGGGGTCTCACTCTGTCACCCAGGCTGGAGTAAATGGTGTGATCTCGGCTCACTGTAGCCTCGACCTCCCAGACTCAAATGATTCTCATGCCTCAGCCCCTCAAGTGGCTTGGACCACAGGCATGCACCACCACACCTGGCTAATTTCTTTTTACTTTTGGTAGAGATGAGATCTCACCATGTCACCCAGACTGGTCTGAAACTCCTGATCTCAAGCAATCCACCCGCCTTTGCCTCCCAAAGTGCTGGAATTACAGGCGTGAGCCACTGTACCCAGTCTGCGCTTTTCACTTACAATATCTTCAACATACTATGGGTTTGCATATACTAAAGTATTTAGGCGCAATGTGATATAATAAAGAATATATCAAGTCTTCATCCCCAGTTCTTGGCACAGTGCTTCAAATGCTCTTGGAATTTTCCAAGTGATGGCAATGCCTTCATTACAGTAATGAAGTGACTCTCTGCAGATCCCTAGATAACTTCAGGATGGGGTTTGATGACTAGAAAGATCAACCATGTGTTTTGTAGGTTGGGACTCTGGGCTCATTGCAACCTCCGCCTCCCAGGCTCAGGTGATCCTACCACCTCAGCCTCACCAGTAATTGGGACCACAGGTGCAAACCACCACACCTGGCACATTTTTGCATTGTTTTTTTGGAGAGATGGGATTTTGCCAGGTTGCCCAGGCTGAGTCTCAAACTCCTGAGTTCAAATGATCCACCCACCTCGGCCTCACAAAGTGCTAGGATTACAGGCATGAGCCACCGCACGCAGCCATGTTTTATAACAAAACTTTAATCATAAGTATAATGCCTTCCTGAGTTCTGTGAGTTGTTCTAGCAAATTATCAAGCATGTGGGAACTATGGGAACCCCTGAGTTCGCAGCCAGTTGGTCAAAAGTGCAAGGGCTTAGGGACCACCCAAAGTGAGGCTGTCATCTGAAGTGAGAGCATCTTGTAAAAGACTGAGACCTTAACCCCGTGGAGTCTGACACTAACTCTGGGTAAATAACATCAGAATTGGGCCAGGCATGGTGGCACATGCCTATAATCCCAGCACTTTGGGAGGCCAAGGCAGGCAGATCATTTGAGCTCAGGAGTTTGAGACCAGCCTGGGCAACATGGCCAAACACCATCTCTCCAAAAAAAAAAAAAACACTACAAAAATTAACCAAGTGTGGTGGTACACACTTGTGGTCCCAACTACTCGGGGAGGCTGAGGTGGGAGGATCACCTGAGCCTGGGAGGCGGAGGTTGCAGTGAGCTAAGATTGGGCCACTGCACTCCAGCCTGAATGAGAGTGAGACCTTGTTTCCAAAAAAAAAAAAAAAAAAAAAAGTGGTTGTTTTTTAAAAAACCAATAGCCCTTTGAATTGAATTACAGTTCACCCCCGCTTTTTTTACAAAAAAAAAAAGGTAAAGCAAATATGGCAAAATAACAATTGTCAGAGGAGATAAATGTGTTTATCATTCTCTCTACTTTTCTATATATTTAAAGTTTTCCATGTTAAAAAAAATGTTGCTTGGTGACTCGTGATATAGAAAAAAAATCAAAGTTAGAAAAAAAATCTTGTCAGTTTTTGTTTATTGACTTAAAAAGATGTCTTGGAAATATTATTGGAAAAGAAACAGGTTATGAATCAGCCTGTAAAAAGGCTTGTTGATATGAAAACATATTTATATATTGGCAAAGAGAGGTGTTTGGAAGAATAGTCAACAAAATGTGAACAATGGTTATCTCTGGTGATAAGATTTTGAGTGGTTTATATTGTCCTTTTTTTTTTTTTTTTTTTTTTTTAAGACAGTCTCCCTCTGCACCCAGGCTGGAGTGCAGTGGCGTGATCTCAGCTCACTGCCACCTCCACCTCCCAGGTTCAAGTGATTCTCCTGCCTCAGCCTCCCAAGCTGCGATTACAGGTACCCACCACCACCCCTGGCAAATTTTGTATTTTTAGCAGAGACGGGGTTTCACCATGTTGGCCAGGCTGGTCTCATTCTCCTGACCTCGAGTGATCCACCCGCCTTGGCCTCCCAAAGTGCTGGAATTACAGGCGTGAGCCACGGTGCCCAGCTGGTTTATATTTTCGTTTTTCTTCGTAGCACTATCACCACTTGATACATTCCATACTTTTGCTGTTTTTAGCTTCTCCCTCCGTTAAAGTATAAGTTCCCTGATGAGAACAGAAAATAACTTTTATCTGAGGAATGAGAGTTCTTTTAAATTATCAGGCCCAGAGAGGCATGAAAATGAGATGATAATCACGTCCTATTCCCTGCTTTTGAACTATGTATTCGTGCCTTGAAACTGCTTGCTATTGCTACAGGTAGCTGAAAATTAACCAAAATTAACCTAATAATGCCATACCAGACACCATAAACCATATTCTGTAGCTTAACAGTGTATGGCAATCAATAGTCAATGTTATTTCTGTAAATGAATTAGAATTTTTGGGCCAGGTACGGTGGCTCATGCCTGTAATCCCAGCACTTTGCAAGGCCAAGGTGGGCGGATCACAAGGTCAGGAGTTTGAGACCAGCCTGGCAAACATGGTGAAACCCCGTCTCTACTAAAAATACGAAAGTTATCTGGGCGTGGTGGCACATGCCTGTAATCCCAGCTACTCAGGAGGCTGAGGCAGGAGAATTGCTTGAACCTGGGAGGCAGAGGTTGCAGTGAGCCAAGGTTGTAGTGAGCTAAGATCATGCCACTGCACTCCAGCCTGGGCGACAGAGCAAGACTCCATCTCAAAAAATAAAGAATTTTTGACAGATAACTTTGTATTGGTCTACTACCTTTCTTCCTTTTTTGACTTTAAAAACCCTCTATAATGCAGGCCAAATGGAGCTCAAATCCAAGGGTACTTGGGTCTGAGTCTTCAGGCAGCTCTTCCCACTTTGGCTCAAATAATCTCTTTTTTTTTTTTTTTTTTTTTTTGAGGCAGGGTCTTTCTCTGTCACCCAGGCTAGAGTGCAGCGGTGCAATCATGGTTCACTGCAGCCTCAAACTCCTGGACTCCAGTAATACTCCTGCCAAGTAGCTCCTCCAAGTAGCTGGGGCTACAGGCGTGCACCACAATGCCCGGCTAATTTTTAAATTTGTTGTTGTTGTTGTTGCTGAGATGCAATCTCATTTTGTCACCAGGGTTGGTGGTCCTGAACTCCTGGCCTCAGGCGATCCTCCCACCTCATCCTTCCAAAGTTTTGGGATTACAGGCGTGAGCCACTTTGCCCAGCTTCTAGTAAACTCTTCAGATTCTATTTTGTGCCTCTGCCTCTTTCATTTAGGTCAATAATGCAAACAGAAACTCTGTGTTGGTCACTGCCATATCCCCAGTGCTTTGAACAGTGGCTGGCATATGGTAGACAAGAAATAAATAGTTGTCAAATGCGTTAATAAGGTTCACACAATTTGAATCTTTTACAGACAGGTTCTTGTTCTGTTGCCCAGGCTGGAGTGCAGTGGTGGGATCATAGCTCACTACAGCCTCAAAATTCTGGTTTCAAGCAATTCTCCTACCTCAGCCTCCTAAGTAGCTGGAAGTACAGACCTGTGCCATCATGCTAATTTTTAAAATTTCATGTAGAGATGAGGTCTCACTATGTTGCCCAGGCTAGTCTCAAACTCCTGGCCTCAAACAATCTTCCTGCCTTAACCTCCCAAAATTGTAGGATTACAGGTGTAAGCCATTGTGCCCAGCCTGAATTTTTTCTTTGTAGTGATTGTTTACATTTATTATAGTTTTCTAAAATTTTTATTTATTTATTTTTTTGAGACAGAGTCTCACTCTGTCACCCAGGCTGGAGTGCAGTGGTACAATCTCGGCTCACTGCAACCTCCGCCTCCTGAGTTCAAGCCATTTTCCTGCCTTAGCCTCCTGAGTAGCTGGGATTACAAGCACACACCACCACGCTTGGCTAATTTTTGTATTTTTAGTAGAGACAGGGTTTCACCGTGTTGGTCAGGCTGGTCTTGAACTCCTGATCTCAAGTGATCCATCCTCCTCGGCCTCCCAAAGTGCTGGGATTACAGGTGTGAACCACTATGCCCAGCCTGTTTATTTTTTTAATTCCAGCACCCCTTTCAGAAGGGTCTGCACACATCCCCGTCATCACATACATGATAGACTGTCTGATAGTAACGATCATGCCAAATAACATCTGGGCTTCATTGAAGAGAGCTCGGTCTTTGGGGTGTCACCAATTCAATTATCTTGGCGCCAGCCAAGAGTTGCATTATAAGGCCAGACATGACAATGGGAGAGACCCCAGCTCCATCAGTGTGCTTCTGTTAGAGGCTAGAATCACTCTCATCTGATAGAAAGGATCAGCTGAATCTGAAGACATGATACCAAACAGGGGGATCTGGCAGCACACTGAGAAGATAAAGAGGGTGCTAGTGGTCCACAGCACTTTCTCCTTCAACTGAATCTTCCTCTTCAGCTTCTGAATTTCCAGCGGGGATGACACAGAAGGGCTTGATGACTTCCAGAAATTTGATCACCATTTCAAATGGTGCTAGGCAGTGGTTGCTCAGACTCCGGGTCTTGCTTTGGCTCAGCTCTGCTCTGCATGAGGCGACGCTGCCCACAGCCCAGCCTGTTCCACTTACAGCTAAAGTAGGGTCTGGCCATGTTGCCCAGCCTGGCCTTGAATGCCTGAGCTTAAGCAGTCCTCCTGCCTCAGCCTCTCAAGTAGCTGGGACTACAGGCACAAGCCACCACACCCAGTGATTACATTCTTAACAAATATATTTTATCAAAAACAACACAGCTGGAGTTCCCCTGCCCGCCACCCCCCAACCAAACAAAACGATGACACTATAAACTTGAAGTTTTAGGTGTAAGAAAAGCCTGAAAAAAAACCATAAATAAATAATAATAAAAATATATAAAATATATAAACTTGAAGTTATCATTGTCAGGGGCCAATGTTAGCTGAAGCTTGGTGGCTGTTTGCAGAGAAAAGGCTGCATGGCACCAACCTCTCCAGACCCAGCTTCTCCTGACTTACCAGCCATCAAGGTACATACTCTAGACCAGATTCCTGCAGCTATGCAACCTGAGACAGCCACAAACCCAGCACCAAACACATTTCTTTTTTCTCAGTTAAACCCAATTCGCAGTTTGCACGCTGAAGACAGCATCTGCCTTTGTCTGGCTCTGCAGCTCAGAACCGCCCCGAGTCATAGCCAGCTTTTCACTGGATTTCACTTGCAAAGCAAATGTAGACTGGTAGTGGGGCTGGAAGTGGAGGATGCTGAACCGGAGAGATCTTGAACTTCCATGAATCTTGAGAGCACCAGTTAACTGCCTACAGCCAAAAGGAGCCTTGCTCAAAGATTTTCTGAGGGCCAGTTGTGAAATGCTGGGGTGGGAAAGTACTAAGTAGCTATGCGGTTTTCTGAACATAAACAGAGTGAAATTCATTTCAGAAAAGGAAATAGGATACCGAGAACACCAGGGAAAGAGAATAGAAAAAAAAAACATTCCTAATTCAGTAAAAGGAGCACCAAACTACCTCTGACCCCATCTCTCTTATCACACTCAGTCTTTCCTCGTCGGTTTTCTCTTTGGAAACCAGATGCAGAGAAGGAGGAAAAGTAGCTTTCACCCCAAGAGCTTAATTTGTATAATTCATATTGTATCCAGTTTACTGATACTCAGCCCAGTATTATTAATACTTCAGGGTGGTGAGCAAGGCATTGGTGCTGGTGTGATCTGGCCGAACTGCTGGACAACCAGGTTGATGGATTAATGATCTTCCCTCACAAATACAAAAAGCACCACTGACCTTGAGGCGAAAAATAACCCTCTCATACAGCACTAGAAAGAGAGGTGTCCTAAAAACCAGACTCATTGGTGCCAATCCCAACACCACTTCTTTCCAGCCAAATAACTGCCTTCCTAAGCTGGCTTCCCCTACAAAAAGGGGAACCGGACACAGTGACTCACACTTGTAATCCCTGCACTTGGGGAGGCCAAGGCGGGAAGATGGCTTGAGCCCAAGACTTGAAGACCAGCCTGGGCAACATAGTGAGACCCCATCTCTGCAAAAAATAAAAAAATTAGCCAGGTGATATGGCACGAGCCTATAGTCCCAGCTACTCTGGAGGCTGAGGTGGGAGGATCCTGGAGCCTGGGAGGTCAAGGCTTCAGTGAGCTGAGCTGTGATCGCGCCACTGCACTTCACCTGGGTGACAGAGTTAGATGCCCCCTCCAAAAAAAAAAAAAAAAAAAAAAAGCAGGACGTGGTGGTGGGGTGCTCATAATGCCTACCCATCCGACACACAGGAGAACAGATAATGTGAAAGTGCCTTGGAACTGGTTCACTGTAAACAACTATTAAACACCGTTTTACAAATATGTGGAGTCAGTCACTTCTGGTCTTATTTAGAAATAATTCACAGAGTCTGGGCACCGTGGCTCACACATGTAATCCCAGCACTTTGGGAAGCCAAGGCAGGCGGATCACTTGAGGTCAGGAGTTTGAGGCCAGCCTGGCCAACATGGTGAAGTCACATCCCTACTAAAACTACAAAAATTACCCAGGCATAGTGGCGGGAGCCTGTAATCTCAGGTATTCGGGAGGCTGATGCTGGAGAATCACTTGAACCCGGGAGGAGGAGGTTGCAGTGAGCTCAGATCCTGCCACTGCCCTCCAGCATGAGTGACAAAAGCCAAACTGTCTCAAAAAACAAAAAAGAAATATTTTACAGATTTTTACCAAAAACCAATAGCCCTTTGAAACACTGGAGGAATTGTGTATTTAATGGGTTACCAAGTCAGGAAACAAGACAATGAGTTACCAAGTCAGGAAACAAGACAAAGGCTCGGCTACCCCACCAGCCAAGCACCGTAGACCACATCACATTATCACACTGCCTGCGGCTCCCTGCTTCCTGGGGCCAAACTGCCTGCTAGCCAGCTCTTACTTCCTGAAGAATTTAGATATTTACATCCACTCATAACTCCCCCCTTCCCCACCACTCTGCTTCGTGGGTACTGAGTACATACCTGTTCTGGTTCCACACTGCTGCATTTAGACCACAGAGCCTCTTTCCCTGAACAAACTCAAAGCTCTCATCATTGTCCTCCAGCCTTCTAGATCTCTCTACAGTCTCCAACATTCCAATTTCCCTCTTCCTCCAATGCCCAAATCCTTTACCTTCCAGGACTCCAACTTCCAGGACTAATTCCTCTCTGTTGCTCTGATTCTCTTTTTTTTTTTTTTTTTTTGAGATGGAGTCTTGCTCTGTTGCCCAGGCTGGAGTGCAGTGGCATGATCTTGGCTCACTGCAACCTCTGCCTTCTGGGTTCAAGCAATTCTCTGACTCAGCCTCCCGATTAGCTGGCATTACAGGTGCCCACCACCACGCCTGGCTAATTTTTGTATCTTTAATAGAGACGGAGTTTCATCCTCTTGGTCAGGCTGATCTTGAACTCCTGACCTCGTGATCCACCTTCCTCGGCCTCCCAAAGTGCTGGGATTACTGGCATGAGGCACCGTGCCTGGCTGTCGCTCTGATTCTTAATCATGGCTATCAACCCACTGCACATGAGAAACACCTGGGAGACTTTTAAAAATACCAATGCCTGGATGTCTTCTTAGAGCAATCAAATCTGAGACTCTAGGGGCTAGGTCTGGAGTGCCAATGTAGGTATTTTAAAGCTCCCAGGTGATTCTAATGTGCAACTGTGTTGACAGCCATGCCTTCATTTTGTTACAGAAGAGTTTCTCACTGGGAGAGCCACTGGCATTCGGGGCAGTTCTTCCTTGTGAAAGGAAGCGCTGCAGTCTGTCACTAACACACCCCAGTCATGGTGGTGTCCAAAATTCATTAAACATCTCCACATGCCCTTAGCGGAGAATCTCATCAACTCTTCTTCCTTTTGCGCGCTCCCAAGAGTCAAAGCACACATACCCCCATGGCTCTTCAGGTTTTTGGTTGCTTTTTTGAGATAGGGTTTTGCTCTGTCACCCAAACTGGACAGTGGTAAGATCACAGCTCACTGAAGCTTCAACCTTCAGGGTTCAAGCAATCCTCCACCTCAGCCTCCTGAGTAGCTGGGACCACAGGTGCATGCCCCTATGCCTGGCTATTTTTTTTTTAATTTTTTGTGGAGATGAGATCTTCCTATGTTACCCAGGGCTGCTCTTGAATTGAGCTCAAGCGAGCCTCCTGCCTTGGCCTCCCAAAGCGCTGGAAGTACAGGTGTGAGCCACCATATCCAGCCGGCTCTTCAGGTTTTTTTTCTTTCTCTCTTTCTCTCTCCTCTCTCTCCTTGCTCTTGTCACCCAGGCTGGAGTATAGTGGCGCAATCTCGGCTCACTGCAACCTCTGCCTTCTGGATTCAAGCGATTCTCCTGCCTTAACCTCTGGAGCAGCTGGGACTAAAGGTGCCCGCCACGACAGATGCTCTGTTAATTTTTGTATTTTTAGTAGAGACGGGGTTTTTCATCTTGGCCAGGCTGATCTCAAACTCCTGACCTCAAGTGATCCACCCATCTCGGCCTCCCAAATTGCTGGGATTACAGGTGTAAGCCACCACATCTGGCCAGCTTTTCAGTTCTTTCGTGACCAGTTGTCATTTGCTCAGGACTGGGGGGTTTCTCAGGACACAGGATTTTCAGTGCCAAACCCAGGAAAAGTCCCAGGCAAACACAGATGATTGGTTACCCTAGATTTTCTCCTGTTGCCAGAAAAAAAATTATTACTTTTTTCCTGTTTCCCTCATGTCTTTCTGGGAACTATGCCTTACCAGCCCAGCCTTCCTTCATTCAGGAATATACCAGGAAAAGTCTGGAGGAAGTTGCTGATGCAAGCTGGATCACCTGAGTTCCTCCCTGGGCATTTGCAACTGGAACTGGATGCCCATCTCAGATTGGCTTGTGCTCCAAAACAGATTTCTTTTCTTTTTTCTTTTCTTTCTTTTTTTTTTTGAGATAGAGTCTCGCTCTGTTACCCAGGCTGGAGTGCAGTGGCGTGATCTCAGCTCACTGCAGCCTCTGTCTCCTGGGTTCAAGTGATTCTGCCTCATCCTCCCGAGTGGCTGGGATTACAGGCGTCTGCCACCATGCCCAGCTAATTTTTGTATTTTTAGTAGAGATGGGGTTTCACCATGTTGGTCAGGCCAGTTTCAAACTCCTGGCTTCAAGTGAGCCGCCCGCCTCAACCTCCCAAAGTGCTAGGATTACAGGGGTGAGCCACTGTGCCCAGCCCCAAAAGAGATTTCAACTTAGGCATTGTCGGTGGCTGTTTCTACCATGAAGTCGTGGAGGGGAATGGTCAGTGAAGACAGCTTGTCTGCATCAAGAGAGGAAACGAGCAGGTGGAGCAGAGGTGAGATGGAAACTTACCCTGTTTTCCAGAAGTGGTCTAGGCCAGGGATTCTCAAACATGAGCCTCCATCACCAGCACCTAGAGAGTCTGTCAAAACACAGATTGCTAAACTGGGCCGGTGGCTCACACCTGTAATCCCAGTGTTTTGTGAGGCCGAGTTGGGTGGATCACCTGAGGTCAGAAGTTCAAGACCAGCCTGGCCAACATGGTGAAACCCGGTCTCTACTAAAAATACAAAAATTAGCTGGGCGTGGTGACAGGCACCTGTACTCACTGCTACTTGGAAGGCTGAAGCAGGGGAATCACTTGAACCCAGGAGACAGAGGAGGTTGCAGTGAGCTGAGATTGGGTCGCTGCACTCCAGCCTGGGCAACAGAGCGAGACTCCGTCTCAAAGGTAAAAAAAAGAAGAAGAAGAAAACCCCACAGTTTGCTGAGTCCCGGCACTAGAGTTTCTGAGTCACGAGGCCCTTCTAATGAGTTCCCAGATGGTGCCGATGCTACAGGTTAGGGGTTTGACTCACGGTGAGGAACCCTGCTCTGGGCCAGAGTCCCCGGCCATCAGCATACAGCAGGCCCAGTCCCTGTCTCTGAGTTACGTGAGTCCGTATCTTTCTAACAAATTCCCCTTTATTCCCCCTAAACAGCTTAATTATAATTCATATGCCATACAATTCACCCACTTAAAGTGTTACAATTCAATGGTTTTTAGTATATTCACAAAAATGTGCAACCATAACCAACCATCACCACAGTCCTTTTTTTTTTAGAGACGGGGGTCTCGCTATGTTGCCCAGGCTGGAGTGCAGTGGCTATTCACAGGCACAATCCCACTACTGATCAGCACGGGAGTTTTGACCTGCTCTGTTTCCAACCTGGGCCGGTTCACCCCTCCTTAGGCAACCTGGTGGTCCCCCGCTCCCGGGGAGATCACCATATTGATGCCGAACTTAGTGCGGACACCCCGATCGGCATAGCACACTACAGCCCAGAACTCCTGGGCTCAAGTGATCCTCCCACCTCAGCCTCCCGAGTAGCTGGGACTACAGGCACGCGCCACCGCGCCCGACACCACAGTCCATTTAAAAAGAAAGAAGGCCAGGCACGGTGGCTCACACCTATAATCCCAGCACTTTGGAGGCCGAGGCAGGTGGATCACCTGAGGTCGGGAGTTCAAGACCAGCCTGACCAACATGAAGAAACCCCATCTCTACTAAAAATAGAAAATTAGCTGGGCATGGTGGCACATGCCTGTAATCCCAGCTACTTGGAAGGCTGAGGCAGAAGAATCGCTTGAACCCAGGAGGTGGAGGTTGTGGTGAGCCAAGATTGCACCATTGCACTCCAGCCTGGGCAACAAGAGCAAAACTCTGTCTCAAAAAAAAAAAAAAGGAAGGAAATGTTGACCCATGCAACAACATGTATGAACCAAGAGGACATTATACTAGGGAAATAAACCAGTTGCAAAAAGACAAATATTAAATGCTTCCACTCATACGAAGTATCTCGTGTAGTCAAATTCACAAAAGCAAAGTAGAATGGCAGTTGCCAGGGGGCGAGGGGAGGGGAGAATGGAGAGCTGTTTGATGGGTACAGAGTTTCAGTTTTGCAAGAAGAGGAAGTTCTGGGGACTGGCTGCACAGCAATGTTGTAACCACATTAGACCAGTCTGGTTCAACTTTTATGTAGCAAAGTTGTGAGTTGTTTTCCAGTGGTCATGGCCCTGCAGGTTGGAGGGGGCAATACCCAGATGAACAAGGTGTGCAACCATGAACGGGACCTAAGCGTTAGACCAAGGAACTGGGCTGAATTAAGAAGCAGACACCAAAATTAGCTGGGCATGGTGGCAGTCACCTGTAATCCCAGCTACTCAGGAGGCTGATGCAGGAGAATCACTTGAATCCAGGAGGCAGAGGTTTCAGTGAGCCAAGATCGTGCCACTGCATTCCAGCCTGGGCAGTAAGAGTGAGAATCTATCTCAAATTAAAAAAAAAAAAAAGAAGAAGCAGACACCAGGCTGGGCTCCGGTGGTACACACCAGTAACCCCAGCACTTTGGGAGACTGAGGCAGAAAGATTGCTTGAGCCCAGGAGTTCAAGACCAGCCTGGGCAACATGGTGAGATCCCATCTCTAAAATAAAAATAAAAAAGCAGACACCATGGCAGGACCCATGATCCAATCAGGTTGAGCTCCGGGGTGACCGTATGGCAGGATCTAGTCAGAGCACACTTCACTGCCCTATGCTAATAAAACCCAGCCCAGCACTCCAGATCCAGGAGACAGATTTGACCATTTCTTCCTGTCTCTTTGTCTGTCAACTCACAAACCTTTCTCACTGCAAAAACTGTGTGTTTTGGTGTTTGGCTTTCTGTTGCATGCTGGCAAATGGACCCACTTTTTGTTCGGTAACAATGTCAATATACTTAACACTTACGTGTACACTTAGAAATTGTGAAGATAGGCTGGGCGCAGTGGCTCATGCCTATAATCCCAGCCCTTTGGGAGACCGAGGCGGGTGGATCACCTGAGGTTGGGAGTTTAAGACCAGTCTGACCAACATGGAGAAATTCCGTCTCTACTAAAAGTACAAAAATAAATAAATAAATTAGCCAGGCATGGTGGCACGCACCTGTCGTACCAGCTACATGGGAGGCTGAAGCAAGAGAATTGCTTGAACCCAGGAGGCGGAGGTTGCGGTGAGCCAAGATCATGCCATTGTACTTCAGCATGGGCAACAAGAGCAAAACTTCATCTCAAAAAAAAAAAAAAGAAAAGAAATTGTGAAGATAGTAAATTTTATATTATATATTTTTTAAACCACAATAAAAAGTAATTTTTACATGAGGCTGAGGCAGAAGAATTGCTTGAACCTGGGAAGCGGAGGTTGCAGTGAGCCAAGATTGCGCTACCGCACTCCAGCCAGAGCAACAGGGCAAGACTCCGTCTCAAAAGAAAAAAAAAAAAAAGAAAAAAAGATATTAGCAATACCTAGTGCTAACAAGAGTGTGAAACAACTTCAACTCTCATCCATTTCTGGTAGGAATACCAAATGGTATAGCCACTTGGAAAATAGTTGGGCAACTTAAACAGTTAAATATATACCTATCACATGACCCAGCAACCCCACTCTTAGGTGTTTACCGAAATGAAAACATATGTGCACACAAAATCCTGCATGTGAATGTTTATAGCAGCTCTATTCATAACTGCCCCCAACTAGAAATTATCCAGATGTTCTTCAGTAGCTGAAACTATAAAGAAACTTTTTTCATTGGTACATTCTTTTAATGGGATACCAGTTAACAACGGAAAGAAATGAACTATTGACACTGGTAACAATTGGGAAGATCCTCAGAGGCATTACACTGAGTGTGAGAAGCCAGTCTCAGATGTACATAATGACCAGGTGCAGTCGCTCACACCTGTAATCCCAGCCCTTTGGGAGGCCAAGGCAGGAGGATCGCTTGAGGCCAGGAGTTCGAGACCAGCCTGGGCAACACAGTGGGACCCCCCCCCCCCCATCTCTACAAAAATATGCAAAAATTAACCAGATGTGGTGGCAAATGCCTGTAGCCCCAACCACTCTGGAGGCTGAGGCGAGAGGATCACTTGAGGCCAGGAAGTTGAAGCTGCAGTCAGCCATGCTTGTGCCAATGCACTCCAGCTTGGACAACAGAGCAAGATCCTGTCTCAATAAAAAAATAAAAAAGAGTTACATGTTGTATGATTTTATTATATGACATTCTCAAAAAGACAAAACTATAGTGTTGAAGTACATATCAATGATTTCTAGGGATATGGAATCAAAGGGTGGATATGATTACAGAAAGAAAGCATGAAGCCAGGCACGGTGGCTCACGCCTGTGATCCTAGCACTTTGGGAGGCCAAGACAGGAGGATTGCTTGAGCCCAGGAGTTCAAGACAAGCCTGAGCAACATGAGACTCTGTCTCTACAAAAACCTTAAAAAATTAGCTAGGTGTGCCGGTGTGCACCTGTAGTCCTAGCTACTTGGAAGGGTGAAGTGGGAGGATCACCTGAGCCGAGGGAGGTCAAGGCTGCTGTGAACCATGATTGTGCTCCTCCAGCCTGGGTGGTGGAATGAGACCTTGTCTCAAAAAAAAAAAAAGATAGCATAGGAGAGTTAGAGGGGTGATGAAGCCATTCTGTATCTTGATTGTGGGAGGTGGTTAAAGAATCTGTACATGTTTTAAAACTTACAGTATTTTTTTTAAAGGGTCGATATTGCTGTATCTAAATTTCTTTGTTAATTTTTAAATTTTGCATATATTTTAATTTAATTTAAATTTAATTTAATTTTGAGACAGAGTCCTGCTCTGTCACCCAGGTTGGAGTGCAATGGCACGATCTCGGCTCACTGCAACCTCCACCTCCCGGGTTCAAGCTATTCTCCTATCTCAGCCTCCCAAGTAGCTGGGTTTACAGGTGCCCGCCACCATGCCCGGCTAATTTTTATATTTTAGTAGAGACAGGGTTTAGCCGTATTGGTGAGGTTGGCCTCGAACTCCTGACCTCAGGTGATCCACCCGCCTCAGCCTCCCAAAGTGCTGGGATTACAGACGTGAGTCACCATGCCTGGCCATGTTTTTCAATTTTACTTTTTAGACACAGGGTCTTGTTTTGTCACCTAAGCTGGAGTGCGGAGGCACGTGATCACAGCTCACTGGCAACCTTGACCTCCTGGGCTCAAGCAATCCTCTCACCTCAAACCACACCCCCCCCACCGCCCAAGTAGCTGGCACTACAGACATGCACCAGCATGCCCAGCTAATTTTTGTATTTTTAGTAGAGACAGGGTTTCACCATGTTGGCCAGGCTGGTCTCAAATTCCTGACCTCAAGCGATCTTCCTGCCTCAGCTTCTCAAGTGCTAGGATGACAGGTATAAGCCATCACCCCCAGTCTTCTTTGTTAATTTTTTAAATAGAAAGAGAATCTTGCTATGTTGCCCAGGCTGGTCTCAAACTCCTGGCCTCAAGCAATCCTCTCAAATCCTCGGCCTCTCAAAGTGCTGGAATTACAAGTGTGAGCCACCTCGCTTTTTCTGTGTGTTAATTTATAAGACACAAATTTTAAAACTTTATCCGAAGGAATACATAGCTAAGCAAAGAAATCTCAAAAAAGATACACAAGATAGTGGTAACAAGTTTTCTCTGGGGAAGGCTGCTATAAATCAAGGAAAGAAGAAAGACATCCATTTATGGGATTATACGCTTTTACTCTTTGAATCATTTATTATGCATGTATGTTACCTTTCCCTCCTGCCAAAAAGAAAAATTATATTGAAACACTGCACACAGAGTAACAGGCCTTCCCCCTCTTACATTCTGGTGATTACAATTTTCCCCCTCTAATTACATTTGTACATATCTATAAATGAGGCTAGCTAGGGAGAGCACCAAAATATGCAGTGACAGGCTGGGCGCGGTGGCTCACGCCTATAATCCCAGTACTTTGGGAGGCTGAGGCAGGTGGATCACCTTAGGTCAGGAGTTTGAGACCAACCTGGCCAACATGGTGAAACCCCGTCTCTACTAAAAATACAAAAATTAGCTGGGCATGGTGGCACAAGCCTGTAGTCTCAGATACTTGGGAGGCTGAGGCTGGAGAATTGCTTGAACCTGGGAGGCAGAGGTTGCAGTGAGCTGAGACTGTGCCATTGCGCCTTAGCCTGGATGACAAGAGCGAAACTCTGTCTCAAAAAAACAAGCAAAATGTGCAGTGAATCTCTGAGCAATGAAATTTAAGGAGCTTTGTTTGAGACAGGCTCTCGCTCTGTCACCCAGGATTGCAGAGGTGCGATCACAGATCGCTGCAGCCTCCACCTTCCCAGTCTCGGTGATATACCCACCTCAGCATCCCAAGTAACTGGGACTACAGGCAAGCACCACCTGTAGCCAGACCAATTTTTGTTTTTTCTGCAGAAGCAGAGTCTCACTATGTTGATTTATAAGACAAATATTATGTTGCCCAGGCTGGGCGGGAACTGCTGGGCTCAAGCAATTCTTCCACCTCGGCCTCCCAAAGTGCTGGGCTTACAGGTGTGAGCCATCGTGCCTGGCCTTAAGGGGATTTTTACTTTCTTCTTATGCATTTCTATTTTCTCTGCCAGCATATATGATGTTTGTAATTTTTAAACGCTATTTTCATTTTGGAAAACAAAAGAACATATTAGCATAAAAACCATAAGCTCATAGAGGACAAAAATCATGTTTTATGTATTCTACTGAGTAAGACATTTTGCTTGAAAGTTATAGACAAGGTGTAACTATAATGGATATCCATTGTATTTGTTTATATTAAACTCTGAATACTACAGGTGTTCATAGAATAATAATCTACTTTAGAAAGGAGTTTTACTATTTGTGTTAAAAGCTTTAAGGCAAGCAAGACAGCTATGACCTTGCTCCACTTTACAAATGAATGAGGAAACTGAGGTTTAGAGAGGTAGTTACTGGCAATGACAGAATTTAGACCAGTCTCCTGATATCAAACCTAGTATATATTCCAGGACATTCCCACTATCTCTTCCCACTTCTCAAAGAACTATAATTAAATGAAAAGTAGCTAACTCTAGCAGGTTTTTTTTTTTTTTTTTTTTTGAGACGGAGTCTCACTCTGTCACCAGGCTGGAGTGCAGTGGCACGATCTCGGCTCACTGCATCCTCTGACTCCCAGGTTCAAGCGATTCTCCTGCCTCAGCCTCCTGAGTAGCTGGGACTACAGGCACGTGCCACCACATCCGGCTAATTTTTTTTTTTTTTTTTTTTTTTTTTGTATTTTTATTAGAGACAGGGTTTCACCATGTTGGTCAGGCTGGTCTTGAACTCCTGACCTCAGGTAATCCATCTGCCTCAGGCTCCCAAAGTGCTGGGATTACAGGTGTGAGCCACCACGCCTGGCCAACTCTGATACTCTTTTCAACATATTCTTTGAACCAGCGGAGAGCTGATGGATGTCATCTCAGGGAAGTGGTTTGGGGCTAGGGAAGACTCCTTCAGGGCAATCACACGTTTCAGGATGAGACCTTCCACCCTGAAGGGCCACAGGCTCACCCCTGGCAATACCCAGCGAGGACCAGACTCTGAGAACAGAGACTCACCTTGGAAAAAGGACATAGAAGGCTGAGGGAGATGCCGGTCTGCCAACTCACTCATTGACCATGAGAACTGGGACTGTTAACAGGGTCAGCTACTCCCTCCCCCCCCAAGTCTCTCTCTGCAGCACACTCCCTCTGGTCAGCAGGTCGCCATGAAAATGAGAAGGTTGATTGCCAAGTGGTCATGGAAAACACACATGAATTAGACGAAGCCCCAGTGTTCAGTGGTAACAGGCAATGCCAAGATGGCCTAGGATTGTCATCCTACAATAGAGGTGGTCTCACCAGCAGGTTACTTACTGCTGAGTACTCACAGCCCACTGGTTACAACCTCCAGCCTCCACATCGCCATTATAAGTTGTGTTGTCATTGAAAGGCTATGATTTCCTGCCTCCTGGATAACACATGGATGGGCAATGCCTATGTCCACCTCCCAGAAGCGTCCTCTTCCAAGAATCCATGCTGAACAATGCCCCTTTTAACAAACACATTTAAAAAAAATCTTTCAGTTTAAACAATCAAATCCTAGGGGCCAGGCTTTTTTGTCACAGGCTAATTATGTATTGATCTTATTATTAACTTTCTATGATTAGGCCGGGCATGGTGGCTCACGCCTGTAATCCCAGTACTTTGGAAGGCCAAGGTAGACCTATCACTTGAGGTCAGGAGTTCAAGACCAGCCTGGCCAACATTGTGGAACGCTGTCTCTACTAAAAATACAAAAATTAGCCAGGCATGGGGCACACGCCTATAGTCCCACCTACTCAGGAGGCTGAGACACGAGAATTGTTTGAGCCCAGGAGGTGGAGCTTGCAGTGAGCCAACATCGTGACACTGTACTCCAGGCGGGGTGACACAGTGAGACTCCATCAAAAACACAAAATTCTATGATTGCCTCTGATTTAATTCTTCTTCTTCTCTTCTTCCCTTCCCCTTCCCCTTCCCCTTCCTCTTCTCCTTCTTCCTTCTCCTTCTCCTCCTTCTCCTTCTCCTTCTCCTTCTCCTTCTTAATTCTTCTTCTTCTCTTCTTCTTCCCCTTCCCCTTCCCCTTCCCCTTCTTCTTCTCCTTCTCCTTCTCCTTCTCCTTCTCCTTTTCCCAAGGCAGAGTCTTGCTCTGTCACCCAGGCTGGAGTGCAGTGGTGCAATCTTGGCTCACTGCAACCTCTGCCTTCCAGGTTCAAGCAATTCTCCTGCCTCAGCCGCCCAAGTAGCTGGGATTACAGGTGTCCACCCCCACACCAGCTAATTTTTGTAGAGACAGGGTTTCATCATGTTGGCCAGGCTGGTCTCAAACTCCTGACCTCGTGATCTGCCCTCCTCAGCCTCCCAAAATGCTGGGATTACAGGCGTGAGCCACTGCACCCGGCCTAATAATTCTTCTCCTCCTCCTTCTTTGTCTTTTCTCTTCCTCGTCATCTTCTTCTTCATATTCTTTTTTTTTTTTTAGATTCTTCTTCTTTGTCGTCTTCATCTTCTTTTTTGAGACAGAATCTTGGTCTCTTGGCCGGGCTACAGTGTAGTGGCACCATCTCAGCTAACTGCAGCCTCAATCTTCCACCTCAGCCTCCTGAGTAGATGGGACAACAGGCACATGCTGTCACGCCCAGCTAATTTTTACATTTTTTGTAGAGACAGGGTCTCACTTTGTTGCCCAGGCTGGGCTTGAACCCCTGGGCTCAAGTGATCCTCCCACCTTGGCCTCCCAAAGAGCTGGGATTACAGGCATGAGCCACTGCTCCCGGCCAATCCCTCCTTCTAACACAGTAACAGAGTTGTTAGCTGGCACATTGCTGGGAATAAAAACTACATTTTCCAGCCTATTTTGCAGCTGCTATGGTGACAGAGACTAAGTTCTAGCCAAGGGATGTAAGTGAAAGTGTTGTGCAGCAGCTTCTAGAAACCTTCTTTAAAAGACACCTGGCATGTTCACCCCTTTCCCTTCTTCATCCCTTCCTCCATCTTGCTCCCTAGAAAGCAGATATGATGGCCACCATCTTAACAGAACACTGATGCATAACAGAACACTGATTTAGAACATGGATTCTGGCCGGGCATAGTGGTGCATGCCTGTAATCCCAGCACTTTTGGGAGGTCAAGGCAGGTGGATCACAAGGTAAGGGATAGAGACCATCCTGGCCAACATGGTAAAACCCCATCTCTACTAAAAATACAAAAACGAGCTGGGCGTGGTTGTGCATGCCTGTAGTCCCAGCTACTAGGGAGGCTGAGGTGGGAGGTGCTTGAACCTGGGAGGTGGAGGTCGCAGTGAGCCGAGATCACGCACTCCACTCTAACCTGGGCGACAGAGTGAGACTCCATCTCAAAAAAAAAAAAAAAAAAGGCCAGGGATTCAAAACCTGGAGTCCATGGACAGAATAAAGAGATCTGCAAACTTGTTGGGTGGGATTACTTTCACTGACCTCTAACAGAAATTTATCATGTCTCTCAGTCATGAATGTAGCCAAAAGACCATAGTGTATTACCAGTACGTTTGACATATTCATATTACAGTATAATTGCAGGTATCATGATGTATTATGCTCGTCACTACTTGAAAATTATGGTAGTTATTAGATCTGCCACTAGAACTCGTTTAATATATTAACATAGAAGTATATATATTACTGTATCAAAAATTTTAAATACACTTTGATAACTATATTTTGAAATAGTTGGCTTTTGTCATAATCTTTGTGTTTTGGTCTATGTGTTTTAAACCATTACTCTGAGAAAGGGTCATAGTTTCACCAGATTGCCAAAGGGGTCCATGGCATCAATAAGGTTGGTGTCTGACACTGTTCAATGCCCACTAACCCTGGATCACCTACCTCTGGAGTTTTACAAGAGAAAGCAATACACTTGTCACTTACTTTAGGTGTTTTTCCTTTTCTTTTTGGGACAGAGCCTTGCTCTGTCGCCAGGCTGGAGTTCAGTGGCACTATCTCAACTCACTGCAACCTCAGCCTCCTGGGTTTAAGCGATTCCCCTGCCTCAGTCTCCCAAGTAGCTGGGACTACAGGTGCATGCCACCATGCCTGGCTAATTTTTTTTTTTTTTTTTGTATTTTAGTAGAGATGGGGTTTCACCATGTTGGCCAGGATGGTCTTGATCTCCTAACCTCGTGATCCACCCGCCTTAGCCTCCCAAAGTGCTGGGATTACAGACGTGAGTCACTGCGCTTGGTCAGTGTTTTAGTTTTTTCTGTTATTATCAAACTGAATCCTAACTAATATCCATGATAATTTTATTTCTCTTATTCTGAAGTTCTTGCAGCCCAGAAGTACAATAGTAAATTTAAGATTCTGGGCTGGATGTGGTGGCTCACGCCTGTAATCTTAGCACTTTGGGAGGCCAAGGTGGGAGGATCACTTGAGCCCAGGAGTTCAAGATGAACCTGAGCAACATAGCGAGACCTCATTTCTATTAAAAAAAGAAAGTTTCTGGAATGCTTCAGACTCCGTGTTATACAAGCTTTCTGACAGTGCTGATGAATCAGGGAGGAGTGAGTTAACAAATTTCTGACCAGACAACTGACTGGAAAAAACAGCCCGTGAAGCCCTCAGTATATCATTACATTCCTCAGGTTCACGTAACAAAGGTTCAAAGCCTCACTGCATATTTCAATTCCACGTGATTAATCTTACCCCTGCACTAGTTTTGTATCTCGCCTCAGTAACAGGTTCACCCAGCCCTCAATGTCTACAGGAGTCAAGGAAAGAAATCAGAACAAAGACAAATCACCCACCAGAATTGTTAGCAAGACAAGCCCCGGCAGCAATAGGTCCTCTTACAAAGAAGAGGAAGCTGTTTCCCAAACAGACTGAAAGGTCTTTTATCCTCCATAAATAGCTACTCACCCAATTTTTGGCAAATCCCCATTTTTGCTTCAAAAATGAATAATAGCAAATACTTACCAAAGCTTACCATGTGCCAGGAACTGATCTAATCATCTCATATATATTTATTTTTACGTCAGTTTAAATAAGTTTTTTTTTTTAAAGGATGAAAGATGGATGGGTGTGGTGGCTCATGCCTGTAATCTCAGCACTTTGGGAGGCTGAGGCGGGTGAATCACGAGATCAGGAGTTCAAGACCAGCCTGGCCAACATGATGAAACCCCATCCCTACTAAAAATACAAAAAAATTAGCCAGACGTGGTGGCACATGTCTGTAATTCCAGCTACTTGGGAGGTTGAGGCAGGAGAATTGCTTGAACTCGAAAGGTGGAGGTTGCAGTGAGCTGAGATCACACCACTGCACTCCAGCCTGGGTGATAGAGCAACCATCTCAAAAAAAAAAAAAAAAAAAAAAAAAAGGAAGGGCCTACCCAGAGGTCGCTGTGAGGCAAGAGCACACCACAGCACTGCACTCCAGCCTGGATGACAGAGTGAGACTTCATCTCAAAAAAAAAAATTATTTTTATTTTATTTTTTGCAATGCCACAGTTATAGGCGTGTATGAAGAGGTAACACATCTCCTTTTCCTTGATCATGATTTTTTTTTTTTTTACCTTCTGCACAAAGGTAAAATTTGTGTTAATGTCATAGTTAATGGTATAAAACAGAGGTTGGCGAACTTTTCCTCCAACAGGCCAGGTGGTAAATTTTTTAGGTTTTACAGACCACATATTTTTTCTTTTATGACTCTTTAAAAATGTAAAAATCCCTGGAACCAACCCAAATGCCCATCAATGGTAGACTGAATAAAGAAAATATGGCACATATACACCATGGAATACTATGCAGCCATAAAAAACGATGAGTTCGTGTCCTTTGTAGAGACATGGATGAATCTGGAAACCATCATTCTCAGCAAACTGATACAAGAACAGAAAACCAAACACCACATGTTCTCACTCATAGGCGGGTGTTGAACAATGAGAACACATGGGCACAGGGAGGGGAGCCTCACACACTGGGGTCTGTTGGAGGGAGGGGGGGCCGGGGAGGGCCAGCGAAGGGTGGGGAGGTTGGGGAGGGATAACACTGGGAGCAATGCCTGATGTAGGTGATGGGAGGATGGAGACAGCAAACCACCATGGTATGTGTGTACCTACGTAACAATCCTGCAAGATCTGCACATGCACCCCAGAGCTTAAAGTACAATAATTAAAAAAAAAAAGAAATAAAGGAGGAAGTATGTGACCTAAACTCTCATCACTGTTAACATTTTGATCCAGTCTTTTTCCTCTTATGCACATTTGAATTTTAAAATGTTTTAAAACATAGTTGGAATCATACTATATAAATGATTTTCTTTTCTGGTATTTATAGCCATTATATTTTTAGAATTTTTCACAATTATTAAAATTATTTTAAATTAAAAAAGTAAAAATCATTTTTAATTTGCACCATACAAAAACAGACTGGGCTAAATGTGGCCCGTGGGCAGTAGCTTGCCAACCCCTGGTATAAAATCCCTGCTTTGTCTTGTCAGAGAAATTGCTGTTCTTAGGCTTCTAGACAGTCTGCTGAGAAATGAGAACGTGTGTCTACACAAAAGCCAGTATATGAATGTTCATAGCAGCTTTATTTATTTATTTCTTATTTTTGAGACGGAGTCTCACTCTGTCACCCACACTGGAGTGCAGGGGTGTGATCTCAGCTCCCTGCAACCTCCGCCTCCTGGGTTCCAGCAATTCTCCTGCCTCAGCCTCTGGAGTAGCTATTACAGGTGCCCACCATCATGCTCAGCTAATTTTTGTATTTTTTTAGTAGAGACAGGGTTTTACCATGTTGGCCAGGCTGGTCTCGAACTTCTGACCTCAAATAATCTGCCCGCCTTGGCTTCCCAAAGTGCTAGGATTACAGGTGTGAGGCACTGCAGCTGGCCAATGGCAACATTATTTATAATAGCAGGTGAAAAGAACTCCAATGTCCATCAGCTGAGGAATGGATAAACAAAATGTGGTCTATCTATACAGTGAAATATTATTCAGCCATAAAAACGGATGAAACACTGATACGTGCCACCACATGGATTAACCTTGAGAACATTCAGCTAAGTGAAGGAAACCACACACACACATACAAACCCCACATATTGTATGACTCCATTTTTATTTATTTTTATTTTTTATTTGTTGAGACAGGGTCTCACTCTGTCACCCAGGCTGGAATGCAGTGGTGCAGTCTTGGCTCACTGCAACTTCTACCTCCTGGGTTCAAGCAGTTCTCCTGCTTCAGCTTCCCAAGTAGCTGAGATCACAGGCATTTGCCACCACACCCAGCTAATTTTTGTATTTTTAGTGGAGATGGAGTTTTGCCATATTGGCCAGGTTGGGCTTGAACTCCCGGCCTCAAGTGATCTGTCCACCTTGGCCTCTTAAAGTGCTGTGAGCCACGGGGCCGAGTCTGACTCCATTTTTATATGAAATGTTCAAAATTGGCAAATAGAGACAGAAAGTAGATTAGTGGTTGCCTAGGTCAGGGTTAGGATGGTCGTGGGCAATGGACGTGACTGCTAATGGGTACAGAATTTCTTTGTGGGGTGAAACAAATATTCTCAAATTGATTGTGATGATGATTGCACAACCCTGTATATATACTAAAAACTACAAAAACGCATATTTTAGATGGCTAATTTTTACATATGTGACATATCTCGATAAAGCTGTTACTGAAAAATTGTTCATTTACTGAGGTCATGCCATTATATGTATATACTTTAGTTTGTCTAGCCATTCACTTAGTGATGGTCATTGGATTGGTTTCCACTTCTGGCTACTAAAAATAAAGCTGCAGACCAGCGAGGTGCTCACACCTGTAATCCCAGCACTTTGGGAGGCCAAGGTGGGAAGATGGCTTGAGGCCAGATATTTGAGACCAGCCTGGCCAATATAGCAAGACTCCATCTCTACAAAAAATTAGCCAGGAATGGTGGCTTGCACCTGTAATCCCAGCTACACAGGAGGCTGAGGTGGGAAGATCACTTAAGCTCAGGAGTTTGAGGTTGATCAACTACTACGATCATACCACTGTACTCCAACCTGAGCATCAGAGCGAGACCCTGTCTCTAAGAAAATAAAATTCAATTAAAAAATAAAGCTTCAAGCAAAGTGTGGTGGCACGTGCCTGCAATCCCATTTACCTGAGAGGCTGAGGCAGGAGGATCACTAGAGCCCTGGAGTTAGAGTCCAGCCTGGGCAACATAGCAAGACCCTATCTCAAAAAAAAAGAGCTGCTATATTTTTAATTTGTCAGTTATACCTCAATAAACTGAGGAAAAAAACAATAAAGCTGCTATGAACATTCGTGTACAAGTCTTTGTATAAACATGTGCTTTTTCTTTGTTTTTTTATATCTAGATTAGCATTTGATGAACATGTGCTTTTTCTTGGGTAAATACACAGAGGTGGAAAGGCTAGATCATATGGTAGGTATGTTTAACTTTTTAAGAAACTGATCAGCTGTTTTCCAAAGTGGTTTTGCCATTTTACATTCCCACCAACAGTGTATGAGAGTTCTAGTTCCTCCGAATTCTTATCAACACGTGGTATGATCGATCTTTTTAATCAGACATCTAACAGGTATGCAGTAGTTCTCACTGGGATTTTAATTTGCATTTCCTTAATGTGTAATAATGTTGAACATCTTTTCACCTGCTTATTTGCCATCCTTTTTTTTTTGGTGAAATATCTGTTTAGATCTGTGGCCTACTTTTTTTAAAAAAATTGAATTGTTTGTTCTTATCTGATTTCCAAAGTTCTTTATATATTCTGGACACAAGTCCTTTATCAGAGATATGGGCTTTATGAATATTTTCTCCTAGACAGTGACTGGTCTTTTCATTTCTCTCATAGTGTCTTTTCAAGAAAAGAAGTTTTTACTTTTGATGAAGTCCAATTTATCAAATTTATTTCCTATAGACTATGCTTTTAGTGTAATATCTAAGACATATTATCTAATTCGGAGTCACAAAGATCTTTCTTCTCTGCTTTCTAGAAGTTTTATAGTTTTAGATTTTACACGTAGGTTCATAATCGATTTTGACTTAATTGTTATACATGGTATGAGGTGTAAATTGAAGTTTTTTTTTTTTTTTTTTTTTTGCGCATGGCTATCCAATTGTTCCAGCCCAACTCACTGAAGCTATTCATTAGAAATTATCCTTCGCAATTACCTTGGGTCTTTTCAAAAATCAGTTGTGTGTGTGTGTGTATGTGTGTCTGAACTTTCTATTCTGTTCCATTGATCTGATGTTACTAGCACCTCATCTTGATGACCATTATTTTATATGAAGCCTCGAAATCAGGTGGGGTTAGCCCTCCAACTTCGTTACTCTCTTTTCAAAGTTGTTTTGGCTAATCTAGGTCTTTTGCATTTTCATGAGAATTTTTAGACAGCTTGTCAGTTTCTGTAATTTTTTTTTTTTTCCTGTAAAGCTGAGACAGAAACCTAGGGCTCTGCGGTCAGTCTGCCTAGGCTCAAGTTCCATCTTCACCTCTTCATAACTGTCTGACTTTGGCGAAGTTACCTAATGTCTCCGCAATTCAGTTTCTCATTCATAAAGCTGAAATAATGATATTATCAATCTCATGGGGTTGTGAAAGGGCTTAGATGAAGTAACGCAGATAAGGCTGACAGACTGAAAATACAAACAGACAATGGCCAGACCATATGTGACAATAGAATTCTGGCCCACAACCTCTGCAGCAAGGCATCCAGGAAGCCAAACCACAGGCTCTGCAGCAGTCAGCCCAGAACAGTCAGAACTTGACCAAGTCGGTGAGTGCAGCTGCCCTACCTTCGGCCCCCACTTCTAACTCAAGACCAAGCAGAGAAAGCCAAATATGGCACCAGGCACAGTGGCTCATGCCTGTAATCCCAGCACTTTGGGAGGCCGAGGCGGGTGGATCACCTGAGGTCAGGAGTTTGAGATCAGCCTGACCAACATGGTGAAACCCCGTCTCTACTAAACAATACAAAATTTAGCCAGGGATGGTGGCGGGTGCCTGTAATTCCAGCTACCTGGGAGGCTGAGGCAGGAGAATCTCTTGAACCCAGGGGGTGGAGGTTGCAGTGAGCCGAGATTGTGCCATTGCACTCCAGCCTGGGCAACAGAGCAAGACTCCAGCTCAAAAAAAAAAAAGCCAAATATGTTTCCCAATCCAATCACATTGGATGCTCCATTTCTAGTCAAGCCACCTCCAGCTTTCCCATGTCAACAAGCTCCAATCAGGGTAAAGCTGAAGACTTCCCTTTTTTCGCTATGAAGCTTTGCACAGCCCTGCCTGCCTGAGTCTCTGACAAACCTGAGTGACGGTGGCTGAGTCCCTGGCTAAAGCAAGCTCTGAATGAACGGCTTCTGTTTCTTCTCACTTGGGTGGTTTTTGCTTACTTCCACAGTGCTCTCAGAGTCAGTGATTGCCCAGCACATTTTATATAGAGCAGTAGAATTGTTTTGTCTTTTTTTTTTTTTATTGCATTTTAGGTTTGGGGGGTACATGTGAAGAACAAGGAAGATTGTTGCATAGGTACACACATGGCAGTGTGATTTGCTGCCTTCCTCCCCATCACCTATATCTGGCATTTCTCCCCATGCTATCCCTCCCCCAACTCCCCACCCCCCGAATTGTTTTGTCAAATGAAACTTGAAACAGGATTCCAATAGATAAACAAATAAAAACGGCATTTCAGTCGTTCATTTTATCTAAGTCAGTCAATAATAAAGGTAGGATTTTTGCAGTGATTTCAATAACATTAAATGAGAACATGATGGCTGATCCTTGCAACCACAAGATTTTTTAAAATCTTGATTCACATAATAAAAAGTTGCAAATGCCAAATATGTTTTCTTTTAAACAGGTCACCTTGTAATTAAATATTTGCAGAACCTCTGAAGCACCTCTTCAAAACTCTGGGGCTCTCAGAAACATGGGAGTAAAAACCCTGGTGCGAGGTCAGGGTTCAGGGTCTTGATTTCAGTCCCAGCGGTGCTGCCAACCTGCTGGATAACCCTGGACATGACACTTGACCTCTGAGATTTGTTCCTCCCTTGCAAACGGAGGACACTGAACTAAAGAACTTCTCAAAATTTAGTGTGCGTGGATAACCACGTGTATGTACTGGGGGAGGGGGTGTGCCTGTTTAAAATGTAGGTTTCTGGCCCACCCAATAGCATCCGAGTCAGGGCCCTGGAATCTGCATTGTAACAAGCACAGGTGATTCTGGGTGCTGGTGATAATTGGGCATAATTTGAGAAGCACTGGAGCAAATGGTCTTTTGGGTCCCTTCTGGCTCCGACGTGTGTGATTCAGGTGGGGTTGCTGAAGAGCAGTCACTGGGCTGAACCCTGGGAGAGGAACAGTGGAGAAGAAAATCATTCAACAGTAGGGTGTTGGTTTTTTAAAAAGCCTATTGTGTCAATATTTCACTTTTTTTTCTTTTTCCTTTTCTTTTCTTTTTTGAGACGGGGTCTCACTCTGTGACCCAGGCTGGAGTGCAATGGCATTGATCTCTCCTCACTGCAACCTCCGCCTCCCAGCTTCAAGTGATTGTCCTGCCTCAGGCTCCCAAGTAACTGGGACTACAGGCATCCCCCACCACGCCTGGCTAATTTTTGTATTGTTAGTAGAGGTGGAGTTTCCGCATGTTGGCCAGGCTGGTCTTGAACTCCTGACCTCAAGTGATCCTCCCACCTTGAACTCCCAAAATGCTGGAATTACAGGTTGGCCACCGAACCCAGCCAACATTCCACTTTTGAAAGGCCCCATGACCCTGGTCCAGAAGGACTTGGATTCCTGGCCCTGGTCTTCAAGCCCTTTGCAGAGAGGCAATGCACATTTTATTCTCCATGAGACCACAGGGAAAAAAAAGCACCCTCAAATTTCCCAACCCCATGCCCTAAATTTCAATGCGCCAGAGATGAAATGCAGCATGTGAAATACCTCCCTGCTTTTCTGCTCCACAGTTTCTCCATAGCTGAGCTTGAGGCAGGAGGGGACAGAGGAGGGTTTGGCCAGTTGGGCGTCTAGCCCTCAAAGCTAGATTAAACCCAGGCCACAGCTCATGCACTCCGACTTCTCTCAATTCTGCAGTTGGGTCCCAGCTCAGTGTGGCCATATCGCCCTCTTGCGGTGGGGAGCGGGACTCCTCCTGGAGACGAGAACAACCGCCAGGCGCAGAGACAGAGGCAAAGACTGGAAGCTCTTCTTGGATCAAAAGCAGATGCGAAGAGGGAAAAAAGGTATCACCAGAGGGACACTTTTCATTGTGACTTTTACTTTTTTAAATTTATTTTTTTAATTCATATTCGGCTTTTTTTTTTTTTTTTTTTTTTGAGATGGAGTCTCGCTCTGTCGCACAGGCTGGACTGCAGTGGCACGATCTCAGCTCACGGAAACCTCCTCCTCCCGGGTTCAAGCGATTCTCCGGCTCAGCCTCCCGAGTAGCTGGGATTACAGGTGCACGTCACCACGCGCCGCTAATTTTCGTATTTTTAGTAGAGACCGGGGTTTCACCATTTTGGTCAGTCTGGGTCATTGAACTCCTGACCTCGTGATCTGCCCGCCTCGGCCTCCCAAAATGCTGGGGTTACAGGCATGAGCCACCGCGCCCCGTGTGACTTTTTCTACTTTTCCTCTCCCTTTCTGCTTCCCAAACCCAGTTCTCCCACTTACCCTGCCCACTATTAAAAACTGTTTTGTAATGAGAAAACCTGTGGTTTAAGAGGTGTTTTCACAAACTTCATCTCATGTGAGCTACTCTCACCCCGTTTTCTCACCTCTCTTCCTCTTCCAGAAAGAAAGGAAAAAACTGGAAAAAAAAAAAAAAACAACTAAAAACAAAGCAAAACAAACAAAAAATTTACAAATGTCTTTCTAGTATTTTGCGTAAGGGTGGGTCTGCCCACACCTTTGGTTTAGGTTCCAGGACTGGTTATCCTGGAGCTGAGATCCAAGCTTGACCCCCGCCAGGACCCTTTAGCTTTGTGATCACAAACAGAGTCTTAAACTTGCCAGGGCTTGGTCACAAGAAGACAGAGCAAAGCATATGACCAGTGCCAGAGCCTGCTAAACAATTATTTTTTGTTTCAATTTTTTTTTTTTTAAGAGACAGGGGTCTGCCACAAGATTGCTAGAGAAAAAAAGGAATTTTAATAAAAATAAAGAAAATGTAAAAAAAAAAAAGAAAGAAAAGAAAGGGGGGGGGGGTCTCAGTGTGTTAGCCAGGCTGAACTTGAACTGCTGGACTGGCAATCCTCCCACCTGAGCCTCCCAAGTAACTGGGATTACAGTTACACACCATTGTGTCCGGCTAGTTAACTTTTTATTTTACTTTATTTTTTTGAGATGGAGTCTTGCTCTGTCACTCAGGCTGGAGAGCAGTGGTGCTGATCTTGGCTCACTGCAACCTTGAACCAGGGTTCAAGCGATTCTCCTGCCTCAGCCTCCTGAATAGCTGGGATTACAGGCATGCACCACCACACCTGGCTAGTTAATTAACTTTTTAAAAAATTAATTAAATTATGGGCGGGGTGTGGTGGCTTATACCTGTAATCCCAGTACTTTGGTAGGCTGATCACTTGAGGTCAGGAGTTCGAGACCAGCCTGGCCAACATGGTGAAACCCCGTCTCTACCAAAAACACAAAAATTTAGCCACGCATGGTGGTGTGACCTGTATTCCCAGCTACTCAAGAGGCTGAGGCAGGAGAATCGCTTAAACCCAGGAGGCAGAGGTTGCACCGAGCAGAGATTGCACCACTGCACTCCAGACAGAGCAAGACTCCATCTCAAAAAAAAAAAAAAAAAAAAATCAAATTATAACAAAAATAGAAAAACGCACAAATCATAAATGTACCATTCAAATAATTTTCACAAAGTGAGTACACCTGTGTAACCAAACCTCCAGATCAAAAAAGAGAACATCACCAGCATTCCCTAATGCCCACCTTCGTGTTCCTCTCAGCCACAAATCACCTGCAACAGAACTCCTATTATGATTTTTAACATCATAGATTAATTTCATCTGCTTTTGAATTTCATATAGAAGGAATCACACAATATGTACTCACATATATGCCTTTTGCTTAACACGTGAAATTAATCTATATTGTTGCACACCATTCTTTCCTATTGTGCTAGTATCCCATTGTAGAAATATACCACAGTGTATCCATTTTATTCATGGTAGACATTTGGGGGATTTATAATTTAGGGCTATTATAAGAGTGCTTTGAACATTCTTGTATTCATGAAAAAACAGCATTTTCTAGAGTGACCAAAGGGATTAATGGGACATTTATATACCTAGAAACAGGATTTATATATATGAATATAAGAAAACAACACGCATTATGAATCCTATGTATTTATTGAACTTCCACGTTTATTGCAGCACTGTTGACAACAGCCAAGATATAAAATCAGCCTAAAAGTGTCCGTCATCAAATGAATGGGTAAAGAAAATGAGGCGTATATACACAAAGGGATAAAATTCAGCCATAAGAAAAGAAAACCTTGTCATTTCCAATCATGTGCATGAACCTGGAGGACATTATGTTAATTGAAATAAGCCAGACACAGAAAAACAAATACCTCATGATCTCAAGCACACGTGGAATCTAAACAAGTTGACCTCGTTGAATCAGAGAGCAGAATGGTGGTTAGCACAGGCTGGGGTTTGACGGGGAGAAGGTTTGGGGAGATGCCTGTCAAAGCACACCTAATTACAGTTAGATAGGAGGAATAAGCTCAAGAGATCTGCCACACAGCAGGATGACTGTAGTTAATGATGATATACTGTATCTTTGAAGAACGCTAAGACACTCGATGTTAAGTGCTCTCACTAAAAAATGATAACTCTGAGGTAAAGCACTTAATAGGCTAGAATTAACCATTCTACAATGTACATACACTTCAAAACATTGTGTTGTACTCACATATATGCCTTTTGGCCAACATGGTGAAACCCCATCTCTACCAAAAATATAAAAATTAGCCAGGCGTGGTGGTGGGTGCCTGTAATCCATCATCAAAAATGTCCATTTTCAAATGTCCATCATCAAATGAATGGGTAAAGAAAATGTGGTGTATATATACACAATAATTGTATATGCACAAAAATGTATATATACACAAAAATTTTATGATAAATGCATAAAATTTTAGCTGGCAATTTTAAAAGTAAATAAATTGTATATCAATATCTTTATCTACCTATATATCTCTATTTATCTATCTATCTATCTATATTTTTTAATTTTTTCTTTGAGACAGAGTCTCACTCTGTCACCCAGGTTGGAGTACAGTGGTGTAGCTATGGCTCACTACAGTCTCAACCTCCTGTGTTCAAGCAATTTTCCCACCTCAGCCTCCCAGATAGCTGGAACTAGAGGTAAGCATCATCATGCCTGGCTAACTATCTGGGGGGTGGCGTGTAGAGACAGGGTCTCACTATGTTACATTTCAGAGTTCTTAGTCTTTCATGGAAAAGTGTACATGAATGATGTCCACCTGAACTTTTCCAGTCTTTCCTTAAATAAACTCTCAAGGCTACAGCTTCCATAACTTTTCAGTATCACTTTTTGGAATTAATCTTTTTTTTCCCAAGACAGAGTCTTACTCTGTTGCCCAGGCTGGAGTGCAGTGGTGCAATCTCTACTCTCTGCAACCTCTGCCTCCCGGGTTCAAGCAATTCTCCTGCCTCAGCCTCCTGAGTAGCACGATTACAGGTGCACGCCACCATGCCCAGCTATTTTTTTTTTTTTTCTGAGATGGTGTTTCACTCTTGTTGCCAAGGCTGGAGTGCAATGGCACGAGCTCGGCACACCACAACCTCCACCTCCCAGGTTCAGTTGATTCTCCTGCCTCAGCCTCCTGAATAGCTGGAATTACAGGCAGGGAACTACCACGCCCATCTAATTTCTGTATTTTTAGTGGAGATGAGGTTTCACCATGTTGGCCAGGCTAATCACAAACTCCTGACCTCGTGGTCCGCCCACCTTGGCCTCCCAAAGTGCTGGAATTACAGGCGGGGGAACCACCACGACCATCTAATTTTTGTATTTTTAGTAGAGATGAGGTTTCACCATGTTGCCCAGGCTAATCAGAAACTCCTGACCTCATGATCCGCCCACCTCAGCCTCCCAAAGTGCTGGGATTACAGATGTAAGCTACTGTGCCCGGCCTAAGTTTTGCATTTTTAGTAGAGATGGGATTTCACCATGTTGGCCAGGCTGGTCTTGAACTGGCTGGTCTCAGACTCCTGACCTTGCGATCCACACACCTCAGCTTCCCACAGTGTTGGGATTACAGGCATGAGCCACCGAGCCTGGCTAGGAATGAATCTTTTATGTCCTGCTCTGGCAAAAGGTCTTGAGTGAAATGAGAAGACATAACCGGGTGTTTGGCTCCTGTCTCCTGTCTCTTCACATTCCAGGGCTCTTTCCTTTGCTCCAGGCAGGTGATCACATCTGGCTTAGATATAGCAAGACCCAGGGAGGCCAGGTTTCTATAGTTCTCTAACATCACGTCCCAGACAAATTCTGCTATGCGGGGTCCAGCCATTCCCACTCCTCTGGAGAGAATACAGACACATCCCTGAATGTAAACAGACCTGTTTCCCAGCTTCTGGGGTGTCCTGATGTTCTCCCTACGGATCTGCGAGTACCTGCAGATCCCAGGGTTGCCAGTCACAGCCCATTCTTTTATTTAGTTTTTGGAAATATATGTATACATTTCTGTTGGCTTTATAAATAGGAGTGACATTGCTGGGTCAGAGGATTGCTTTCACTGATACTGCCAGCTTTCCAAAGTGTTGTACTCATCTTTTTTTTTTTTTTTTTTTTTTTTTTTGAGATGGAGTCTTGCTCTGTCACCAGGCTGGAGTGCAGTGGTGCAATCTCGGCTCTCTGCAACCTCTGCTTCCTGGTTCAAGCAATTCCCCTGCCTCAGCCTTTCGAGTAGCTGGGACTACAGGCGCACGTCACCACGCCTGGCTAATTTTTTTGTATTTTTAGTAGAGACGGGGTTTCACCATGTTGGCCAGGATGGTCTCGATCTCCTGACTCATGATCTGCCCTCCTCGGTCTCCCAAAGTGCTGGGATTACAGGCGTGAGCCACAGTGCCTGGCCCCCAAAGTGTTGTACTAATTTACATTCCCATCAGCAATATATGAGAATTTCATGGTTTTTTTTACAACAATTGGCACGTTATTTTCCATTTAGTTATCTTGGTATGTGGGTAATGGTATTTATTACCTTGTACTTTTAATTTACATTTCCCTAATGACTAAAGCACCTTTCCAGAAACTTATCAGCCATTTGGTGTGGATATCTTCTTTGTCAAGTGCCTATTTAAGGCTTTTAGGCAAACAATTTAAAGTCTAAATTTATCCACCGTGAATGTGATAAGATCATTGTTAAAAATAAAATAAAATTAAAAAAACGAAAAAACAGTCTCCAAAACTGAAATTTTTCTGTATAAAATAAATAAATAAATAATTTGTAAAAAGACCATTGTTAAGTATGCAATTTAATCCCAAACAAGCAAGCTCTATTCATGAGCGACATTGAGAGATAATCCTTACACCTGGACCGTATCTGCATGATCTCATTTGGCTAATATAGTAAGTACTCTGGAAAGTAGAAAGCTAAGGTTATACTGTTTTACCTAGAAGGGAGCCGTCTTGGAGGGGTTGTGACATGCTCAGAATAAGTGGCAGAACCAAGATTCTCAAAGTTTTGTAACTTCCTGACCAAAAACCCATTTCACCGTACTAGATCTCAACTCCATTTAATTCCTCCACCTTTATAATAAATATTTTATATCTTCCCATTTACTATAAAGAGATTAAATTTATAATTTCAAAAGATAATCAAGCCAAGCACGTGGTGTCCACCTGCGGTCCCAGCTACTCCAGGATGCTGAGGCAAGACGATCTGCTCGAGTCCCTGGAGTTCGAGGCTGTGATAAACTATGCTCATACCTGTGAATAGCCACTGTCCTCCAGCCTGGGCAGCATCGTGAGACCCTCTCTCAAAAAAAAGAAAAGGTAATTGGCTGGGTGTGGTGGCTCATGCCTGTAATCCCAGCACTTGGGACGCCAAGGTGGGCAGATCACAAGGTCAGGAGATCGAGACGATCCTGGCTAACATGGTGAAACCCCGTCTCTACTAAAAATACATAAAATTAGCCGGGCATGGTGGCACACGCTTGTAGTCCCAGCTACTCAGGAGGCTGAGACAGGAGAATTGCTTGAACCCAGGAGACGAAGGTTGCAGTGAGCCAAGATCGTGCCACTGCACTCCAGCCTAGGCAGCAGAGTGAGACTCCTCTCAAAGAAAAAAAAAAAGACAATCAATATATTGCCTCTATGGTATAAAGGGGAAATAAAAGGATAGTAATTTATAAATGGTTAGAAATAAAGATAGTTTATTGAATAATTACTGGCCTGGCACAGTAGCTCATGCCTGCAATCCCAGAACTTTGGGAGGCCAAGGTGGAATCACTTGAGCCCAGGAGTTCAAGAACAGCCTGAGCAACATAGGGAGACCTTGTCTCTACAAAAATAATTAAAATAAAAAAAAAAGCCAGGTGTGGTGGCACAGGCCTGTGGTCCCAGTTACTTGGGAGGCTGAAGTGGGAGGATCTTTCAGGATTGGTTGGGCCTGGGAGGTAGAGACTGCAGTGAGCCACGATCACACCATAACACTCCAGCCTGTGAATTTATCCACCATGAATGTGATAAGAGCATTGTTAAGTATTCGATTTAACCCCAAACAAGCAAGTTCCACTCGTGAGAGACTTTGAGAAATAATCCTTACACCTGTACAGTTATTTGCATGATCTCATTTGGCAACAGAGCAAGACTCTGTCTCAAAATAAAATAATAATTACAATGATTACAAATAGAATAACTAATAACTATATAATTATAAGTAAAATAATAATAAATCCTGGGCACAGCTATATTAGAACGTGTAATGGAATAATAGATTCTTTCCTCTACAAACGGACTGTTTGATTTTTTTTGAAACAGACTGACATGATTTTCCACATTGGTGAACAACTCTAGGTAAAATTGTGAAGAAAAAACAAAGTGTGATAATCTTTTTACATGGTAGTTATATTCCAGGGAAATTAACTGTGGTAATTTTTGACGTGCTTTTTAAATCATTACATGAGTTTTAGGCTTAGATAATTATGGACAGTTTTTCACCTACATGAATATCTGAGGATACATTCAAAAGCCGGACAATTCTTTATTCTACAGAATTGTCACATTCAGTGCAGAACAACATAGCAACCCTGGCTCTATGCCCCCTAAATGGCAGTAGGGTCCCGCAATCATTGTGACAACCCACAGCTCCTTGGGGCGGTACTTCTCCTGCTGGTAATACTATACTACATGCCCTGTCCAGCAAGGCTCCAGCCTGAAATATGCAATGTAACCAACAAGCCGAGGTTTGGCTGACAAAGACCTGGGTTTGGCACTCAGCCATTCACTCGCAGTGAGATCCCAGCAAACCACTTCACGTCTCTGGGCCTCAGTGTCCCAGCTGTGAGGCTGGCCTCTGCATTTTGCAGTAGCAGCAGCAGCATTCACTATGCCACTACACCTGCTGCAAGCTGCGTGGAGCGTCTGTGTCCCTCCCACTCCATCGCTCAGCCCCTCATTCAAGCACCACCCAGCCCTGCCCCACGTTGGCAGAGATTTACAAGGTTGACCAGCTAGTGACTCATGCACGTAGAACTTTTGATTTTCCCACTCTCTGTTGATAAATATGTTCAGCAGTAACATGGAAGATATTAGTATGAACTGTTGCTATCAGGAAAAAAGTGTCGAAATGTGTATCTATTGGCTCAGTAGAAAATACTCCTCAAGGCCAGGCACAGTGGCTCATGCCTGTAATCCCAGCACTTTGGGAGGCCGAGGCAGGCAGATCATGAGGTCAGAAGATCGAGACCATCCTAGCCAACACGGTGAAACCCTCTTTACTAAAAATACAAAAATTAGATGGGCATGGTGGCAGACACCTATAATCCCAGCTACTTGGGAGGCTGAGGCAGGAGAATTACTTGAACCCGGGAGACAGAGGTTGCAGTGAACTGAGATCATGCCATTGTACTGCAGCCTGGGCAACAGAGCAATACACCATCTCAAAGGAAGGAAGAAGGAAGGAAGAAGGAAGGAAGGAAGGAAGGAAAGAAAATACTCCTTAAGGTTTTAGCTATTGAAAAAATATTCTGCTTGACACTTTCTCAAGTCCAAATGCAGCAGCTCATCATAACCAAAGTCTTGGTAAATATAACACCTCCCCCACTGGGATCCCAACTGCAGGCCTCGCTAGCACATGCCTTCTTGAAATGTGTGATAATTAACTGCTTGAAAAATAGAAATCAAATTAGTGAGTGATGTCACCGTGGATTCAAAAGTATGACTACAACTGAAATTCGAAGGCACAGGGGTGCAGAATATGAACATGTTATTGTTAAAGTATAGCTTTTAAAAAAAGTTAATAACATGGACTTATGCAAATATAAATTAACATGCATCAAATATTTTATTCAACTCAATTAATAAAGAAACCAATAAGATATTTGTAAAAATTCAAATGAGAATTTTACCTACAGAGATTTATATTCTCTCCACTGGACAAAGGTTTGTTGTTGCTGTTTGTTTGTTATTTGAGACAAGCTCTTGCTCTGTCACCTAGACTGGAGTACAGTGGCAAGATCATGGCTCACTGCAGCCTCAACCTCCCAGGTTCAAGCAATCCTCCTGCCTCAGCCTCTCAAGGAGCTGGGATTACAGACATGTGCCACCATGCCGGGCTAATTTTTTTGTATTTTTCATAGAGATGGGATTTCACTATGTTGCTCAGGCTGGTCTCAGCCTCCTGAGCTCAAGCGATACACCTGCCTCGGCCTCTCAAAGTGCAAGGATTATAGGTGTGAACCACTGCACCCAGCTGGACAGAGTATTTTTAAAGTTCTATGAACAGAAATCATTTGCATTACTATGGACAAGAAGCATTTGTATTGCTATCAATTTCTACAACTAAACTTCTACCCTAGATGCTGTAAAACAATCTGGTCTTAGTCCCCTATTGCTGCTGTAGCAGATTACCCATAAACTCCATAGCTTAGAGCAACACAAATTTATCTTACAATCCAGTTGGAGTATCTCACAGTGGAGGGCAGAAGCCCTAAATGAGTTTACTTGGCTGAAATCAAGGTGTTGGTGGGGCTGTGTTCCTTTCAGGGGCTCTAGGGGAAAACCCGTTTCTTCACTTTTTCTACCTTTTTTTTTTTTTTTTTTTGACAGGGAGTCTCTTTCTGTCACCCAGGCTCGAGTGCAGTGGCACAATCTCTGGCAACTCCCTGTTAAAGCGATTCTCCTGCCTCAGCCTCCCCAGCAGCTGGGATTACAGTCATGCACCACCACACACAGCTAATTTTTTTTTTTTTTTTTTTTTTTTTGAGATAGAATCTCGCTCTGTTGCCCAGGCTAGAGTGCAGTGGCATGACCTTGGCTCACTGCAGCCTCCGCCTCTTGGGTTCAAGCAATTCTCTTGCCTCAGCTTCCCAAGCAGCCGGGATTATAGGTGCCCGCCACCATGCCTGGCAAATTTTTTTTTTTTTTTTGTATTTTCAGTAAAGATGGAGTTTCACCATGTTGGCCAGGCTGGTCTCGAACTCCTGACCTCAGGTAATCCGCCTGCCTTGGCCTCCCAAAATGCTGGGATTACAGGCATGAGCCACCGTGCTTGGCTACTTTTTCTGCCTCTTAGAGACTACCCGCATTCCTTGGCTCATGGCCTATTCCTCCATTTCCAAAGCCAGTAATGGTTTTGGTTGAGTCCTTTTCACTCTGCGTCATCTCAAGTTCTCTGCTTCCACAGTCATACCTTCAACTCTGACTCTCTGCCTCCCTCTTTCATTTATAACCTTGTAATTACATTGGGCCTGCCTGTATAATCCAGGACAATATCCCCATCTGAAGATCTGTCATGCTGGGCGTGGTGGCTCATTCCTGTAATCCCAGTACTTTGGGAGGCCAAGGTGGACAGATCACTTGAGGTCAGGAGTTTAAGAACAGCCTGGTCAACATGGCAAAACCCTGTCTCTACTAAAAATACAAAAATTAGCTGGGCGTGGTGGTGGGCACCTGTAGTCCCAGCTACTCAGGAGGCTGAGGCAGGAGAATCACTTGAGCCCAGGAGGCAGAGGTTGCAGTGAGCAGAGATCATACCACTGCACTCCAGCCTGGGTGATAGAGCAAGACTCTATCTCAAAAAAATAAAAAAAATAAAGATCCATCAATGATACAAACTCCTATAGAGTCAGATCATCCTCAGAGAATGTGTGAGACTACACCCTGCAATCCACTGACAGGACACCCAGTCATCTCTTTTACCCTTTTCCTAGTCTTTAACAGTTTTCCTGGCAACGTCAAGGTTCATAGCAAGGGTGATTTTGCAAAACACAAGATGCCCTGGGCCATGGTCCCTGTGAACAACCAACCACCTGAGCAGGGAAGCAGCTGCCCCTTTCACCAGGACATGGTCACTTTGTCCCTACCCGGCCAACCTGGCTTGTTTCCTCTGGCCCCTGGGAGGGTGAGAGTTTTTCACCCCTGGTTACTGATTAATCACATTACATTCCCTTCCCTCAATCCTGGAGGGATGAAATGGAGCAGAAACATTTAACCTATAAACTGGGAAAGAGTTAGAAGGAGACAAGGAGGGAAAAGAGACATACAAGTATTAATAGGACACAAAGCCAACCCTTATCCATTTCATACTTTTGTGTAGATCTGGCACTGTCCCAGGGCTGGGGCAGGAAGTAGAGGCAACAGAGAATGGGGTGGAGATGTCTCTCCACACTGCCCTCTTTCCCGAACCCATTTGGCTCTTGTGGAATGAGGGGGAGCCAGGACATCCCGTATAACAAATCCAAGATGGCTTCATGCTATTAACTATGTGGCCGTGGCGAGACAGAAGTAGCTAGACACTCTTGATTAAGCCAACAATTTCCAAACTACTCCTGCTCAAAGCCCCATTTAACACTGACTTTTCCCACTGGTTAGTTACTCATCTCCTCCTTCCTGAGCAAATACTCCTAAACAAATGGCAATTGACTAAGACATAATGAGGAGCTGCCTGATGGAGACTAGAACATTGTTTCAGTCAAAGCCAGAGTAATTCACTCCTTCCCCAAGCAAACACCGATTGAGCCTTTGATGAGTGCTAGGTACCACATCCGGCTCTGTGGGAAATACAAGTAAGCCTACAGTCCTGCCTTCAAGGAGCTCCCAGTCCAGTGGGTGGAGAGGTAAGGGTGAAACTGCATGTCCAAAAGCAAAGAGAAGGAAGAAGAGAATTTCAAAATGATGGGAGAGCGGTAGAGAAAGCACAGATAGGTGGACACAGAGGGTTGTGTTCTTGGCTGGGAGCTTCAGGTAGAAAGAAATGACTGGAGCTAAGAGTGAATGGGAGGTGAGACTGCGGAAGGAGGGCCAGGTTCATGTAAGTGTGCCTTGAAACTGGGGTTCAACAAGTCCCTCATTTGCTAGGTGTTTTTTGAGTACTTCCCATGCACCCAATACTAAGTCAAGGATGGCTAACATAAATATAACTGAATATGAAATGGCTCTACCCTCAGTAAATCACGATCTGATGAAGAGAAAGAGCTATGGAAATACTTCCAGTAGAGCAAGTCAAGTAAGACAATAGATGTGCTTAAGTGCTAAGCGAACCAGGCCCACAGGAATAGGGAGAGGAAGGCAGACCCCTTGGGAGGTTTTGCAAGGGAGCTATATAATTAGTAACATGAAGACACGAGGAATTAGGGGATGACAACTCATAATCGACTCCAAGGGTCTAAAGGCACAACACTCATCACATCCAGCTCAGTTGGGTAGTTGATGGCTCAGTACCCATGGCATCAAGACAATCCGAGGGCAGATTTCAATTCTGCACACATTCCTTTTTTCCCTTCTGCTGCATGGACTTGCTCCTGCGTTACATGCATTGGCCTGGTTTCTCCCTGCCCTGCAGCTCTGCGATGAAACTCGGGATCTGATTTCTCCCAACTCTTGACCTTGGACTCACTGTCTGGCTGTAGTTCTTTAAACTGCTGATTCTCTAAAAGGCCTTTGGGTCAAATCAACTGCAGCTGCCAGTTAATCAGTAACTAACTCACAGGCTCTGAGATTCCTAGTCAGGTGAGAAGGAAGGGCTTGCTGGGACTCCGCATTCGCTCCGCTTGGCTAACTTGGCATTGTAAAGAAACCTTCTCTTTCTAGAGGTGAATTCCAGCTTTTACAGTCAGAGGAGCCAAAATTCTGAGCCTGCAGCGCCATTCCCATCCTCCCCCAGTGCTGGCCGAGTCCACAGTCTTCTCCCTCCTCCCAACACTGCACCAAAGCCTCTGCTGTTTCATGTCATCCTGCTCTGTCGGCATCATTTTTTGACCCTCCTGTCCTCATACTTTGGGGGCAAGGAAAATCATAGAACGATTTCTGTTTTCTTGCCCTACTGAGAAACTCTGAAGTGGTTTGTACCCCTCATGTAGTCAGAGAGACCTTGAACAGAATCCATTCTGCTGGATTCCTCATGGCACCATTTGGAATACAAAAGACCCCGACAGGCATCAGCCGTCTGCCGTTAGAGCTAAGGAAGGAGACAGTGAGCCTCTCTTTCATGGAAGTCTGCTTCCCGGCTCTGGATTTGACCTGTGCGCAAATTTCCAGGAAGGCTTGAGCATAATGATGCTATCAACCAGCTCAAATGCCCTCAGAGGTGGCCTTACAGAAATGGTAACCTTGTGGTATGGCACAAAGGGATGCTGGCTACCTGTCTACACCTGCTCACCAGTCTGGCTGAGCCCTGCGACTGGCTGGGCCTGTCCACAGCACTGAGGCCCATGGGGACAACTATAGCTGTGTGCATGCCCATACAGGTAAGTGCCATTTATGCTATGGGGTGGGACTTGCTGTGTGCCCCTCCTCCAATAACCTGCCAGTTCCAATCCATCAGTACTCTCCTCTTTTTCTTCATGCTGGTCTTTTTCTCTTCCCCACTTTTTCTGAATTTCAATTAGCAATAATCATGCCTTGGATAAAGCTCATTGGCTACAATACTGCCACTGTGCAAAGCTCTGGCCATTTTTTTTTTCTGCAGGAATCTGTCCATGGGCCAAACCCCAAAGGTTTCGAGTCTTGAGCCAACTCATCAACAAGGGCCAGTCCAACAAACCCAGATACAAACACATTCAGTCTTCTGGTTTTGGTGACTGTCAATGCCAGACACACTCTAGTGGGGATGAGGGGGTGGGAAGGGGTTTGTCCAACATGAGACCCCATGACAGCTGGCCATGGAACTTGGGAAGCCATTGCCATTTTTATCACCCATTTGTCACAATAATACTGAGACTCACCTGTTTCAAGATCCCTGTTTCAAGGGTGGTGTCCTGGAACCACCTCAAGTGGCAGCACCCTCCTCAGCCACCTGCTGGCATCACTTACAGACCACCTCCCAGTCACACCTCACTTTCTGACGTGGCCTTCGTCGGGTCCAGCCCAGACCACTGGCCAAACACATGTGTTTTTAGGGTAGATAATTCCTTACGAGTGACCATCTTCCATCAGCCTCATGCCAACTGCTGCTTTTATTTACATACACTGTCCAGCACTGGGTAAAGCACTTAGTAGGCTCTTTATACAGGGTATCATTTTCATTATCATTGTGCTATGTGGTGCTTTCTAAATAAACAGTTTTTGAGTTCAGAACCAAAATTGTCACCCAGGCATTCCAACCGTAACGTCTTGCCATGGTCTCAAATTCAACATAATTTTTTGGTTTTGTTTTGAGACGGAGTCTTCCTTTGTCACTTTGTCGCCCAGGCTGGAGTGCAATGGCGCCATCTTGGCTCACTGCAACCTCCCCCTCCTGGATTTAAGCAATTCTCATGCCTCAGCCTCCCAAGTAGCTGGGATTACAGGCATGCACCACCATGCCCAGCTAATTTTTGTGTTTTTAGTAGAGACGGGGTTTCGCCATGTTGGCCAGCCTGGTCTGGAACTCCTGGCCTCAAGTGATCCACCCACCTTGGCCTCCCAAAGTGCTGGGATTACAAGTGTGAGCCACCCTGCCCAGGCAAATTCAACATGATTAAAACTGAATTAATTCCCTCCAAATCAGGTTTTTCCTTCCAACTCCTCTATTTCTGTTACCAATTTCTCAGTCTCCAGGATTTAAAAACCTGAAAGTCTTCCCACTAAATCCTCTCTAACAATTATCTCTCATATTTAATCAGTTTTCTGATACTTTAGATTCTTTTGGAATGCTTCCCTAACCCAGTAGTTCTCAACCCCGGTTGTTGATTAGAATTATTAGAGGAGCCATTTTAAAATAAAGATGCGGGTTATGCCTGGGACCACCTCCCTCATACCGCTGTGTGGGTTATTCACTGCACTAGGGTGAGGGGGTTATTGCAGCTCATGCTCTGCTTGCTAAGGCTTTGGCCCTGGCATGGAACTACCTTTGATAGGAGAAAAGGGAGCTTTTTGAACTCAAACAAAGGCACTGTAAGGGCTAAGAAAGGCCTGGCCATTTCCCTGAAATTCTGATTGTGCAGATGTAGACATTTATATTTTAAATAGGGAGATATATAAACTTTACCCCCCCCCCCCCCCTTTTTTTTTTTTTTTTGAGACGGAGTCTCCCTCTATCGCCTGGCTGGAGAGCAGTGGTGCGATCTCTGCTCACTGCAAACTCTACCTCCCGGGTTCAAGTGATTTTCCTGCCTCAGCCTCTCAAATAGCTGAGATTACAGGCACACACCACCACACCCAGCTAATTTTTGTATTTTTAATAGAGACAGAGTTTCACCATGTTGGGCAGGATGGTCTCGATCTCGTGACCTTGTGATCCACCCACCTCGGCCTCCCAAAGTACTAGGATTACAGGCATGAGCCTCTGTACCCGGCCAACTTTACTCTTAAACAGTGGTGTTCCCTTCTCCTTCTTTTTTGTGATATTGCTGTTATACATTTTACTTCTTTGCGTCACACATTCAACAGTGCAGTGTTATAATTATTGCTTTTTAATTTTTATTAAAAAAATTTTTTTTTTATTTGAAATGAGGTCTTGCTATGTTGCCCAGGCTGGTCTCAAACTCCTGGCCTCAAGTGATCTGCCTGTCTTGATCTCCCAAAGTGCTGGGATTACAGATGTGAGCCACTGTACCTAGCTCTAATGATTACTTTGAAAGAATCTGAATGAAGAAGACCAAGTACATATTTATAGAGTTAGTTATATTAATCTTCTTATTTACCCTTCCTGTTCTTCTTGATTTCTTCCTATGGGTTTGAGTTTCCATCTGGTGTCATTTCCTCACTCCAATATAGCTCTGCTCCCACCTGCCTCCTTTGTGCTGTTATTGTCAAGTATATTATATTTTTACATGTCATAGGCCTAAAAATATAATTCTATACATATTATTTTTATGCAGCTGCTTTTTAAGTGAACTCTAACTCAAAAACCATAAAATTCGCCCCTCGATGGTTATTGGTGACTAATGATGAGCATCTTTTCCTGTGCTTTTGGGCCATTTTTCTCTCTTCTTTGGAGAAATGTCTATTTCAATTCTTTGATCATTTTAAAAATTGGGATATTTGTCTTCTTATTGTTGAGTTGTAGGGGTTACTTTTTTTCTTAATCTGTCCTTTTTTTTTTTTTTTTGAGACAGGGTCTCATTCTGTTGCCCAGGTTAGAGTGCAGTGGCACCATCTCGGCTCACTGCAGCCTCCACCTCCCAGGTTCAAGAGATCCTCCCACCTCAGCCTCCTGAGCAGCTGGGACCACAGGTACGCACCACCATGCCCAGCTAATTTTTTATTTTTATTTTTTTGCAGAGCTGGGGCTTACCGTATTTCCCAGGCTGGTCTTGAACTCCTGACCTCAGGTGATACACCCACCTTGGCCTCCCAAAGTGCTGGTAGTACAGGCATGAGCCACCATGCCCAGCCTAGGAGTTATTTTTTTGTATTTTCTTGATATAAGTCATTTATCAGATAAGTGATTTGCAAATGTTTTCTCTGATTCTGTGGGTTGTCCTTTCACTTTCTTGATGTCCCTTACAGCACAATTTTTTTTTTTTTTTTTAAACAGAGCCTCACTTGATCACCCAGGCTGAAAGACAGTGGCACTATCTTGGCTCACTGCAACCTCTGCCACCCGGGTTCAAGCAATTCTTGTGTCTCAGCCTCCCGAGCAGCTGGGATTACAGGCGCCTGCCACTGCACCTGGTTAATTTTTGTATTTTTAGTAGAGACAGCGTTTCAGCATCTTGGCCAGGCTGGTCTTGAACTCCTGACCTCATGATCCACCCACCTTGAGGCTTCCAAAGTGCTGGGATTGCAGTCATAAGCCACCACACCCGGCCTACACATATTTTTTTTTTTTTAACAAAATACAGTTTTAATTCTGATAAATTCCAGTTTATCTGCTTCTTTTCTTTTGTTGCTTTTGTTTCTGGTGTTATGTTTAAGAAAACATTGCCTAGTTCAAGGTCACAAAGATTTACCTGTATGTTTTCTTTTTTTTTGCTTCTCACAACTGAAGAATACCTGTATATTTTCTTATGCATTTTATCATTTGAGTTCTTACATTTAGGTCTTGGATCCCATACTGAGCTAATTTCTGTATGTGATGTAAGGTAGGAGTCCAGCTCCCTTCTTTTACATGCGGATATCCAGTTGCCGCGGCACCACTTTTGATAAGACAGTTCTTCCCTTGTTGAACAGGCTTGGCATTTGTATTTATTTCCTAGGACCACTGTAGCAAATGACCCCAAACTGGGTGCCTTAAAACAACAGAACTTTTTTTTACATCTCACAGTTCAGGAGGACAGAAGTCCACAATCAAGATGTCATCAGGGTCGGTTCTTCTGGAGGCGCCGAAGGATAAACCATCCTACCCCTGTCTCCATGCTTCTGGTAGCTGCTTGCAGCCCTGGGCATTTGTTGGCTTGTAGAGGCAGGACTCCAATTTCTGCCTTCATCACGTGGTATTCTCCCTGTGTCTTTCTCTGTGTCTCCTTTCTTCTAGGACACCAGTCATATTGGAGTCAGGACCCAACCTGATCTCAGGACCTCATCCTAACTTAGCTAATTTTATCTCCAAAGACCCTGTTTCCAAACCAGACTACATTCTGAGGTTCCTCGTGGACATGAATTCTGAGGTGACACTGTTCAACCTAATACAGTCTACCCACTGGTACCCAAAATTCACATCCGTCCCATAATACACTCACTCTACCCCAAGACTTGCAAAAGTCTTAACCCATCCAGTATCAATTCTAAATCCCAAATCTCATTTAAATATCAACTCAAGAAGTTCCAGAATATCTAAAAAGGTATGGGTGAGACTCTGGGAATGCTCCATCTTGGGACAAAATTCCTCTCTGTTCATAGACCTGTTAATCCTAGAAAATAAGTGATCTGTTTTTCTAAATGCAATGGTGGAACAGGCATAGGATGGACATATTTCCATTCCAAAAGGGAGATAAATGGAAGGAGAATGGGGGGTTATTGGTCTAAAGCAATCTGCAATCTAGCAGGGCCAATTCCATTAGGTTTCAAAGCCTGAGAGTAATCCTCTGTGGCTGGATGCTGTGTCTTCCGGGCTTCTATGGTAGCCCTGACTTTGCACTTTCTGCCTCTGCATCTGTGGCTCTGCCCTCAAAGTCATTCTTCTTCCATTTTATTCTGTCTCTTTCTCATTCAGTCTAGCCTGGCAGTGTTTGTGTTGGTATAAAATTCTCAAAAACCTTGTTGGTCTTCTGTGATGTTAAGGGAATCCACACTACTAGACACGAGGGTTTGCCACCGATTCTTCCTCGAGAGTTACATTCCTGCCTTCTGCTGAGATGGTTGGCTCCATGAGTCACATGCCTGATCTCCTTAGCAAATGGGTTCTTGAGGCACAGCCTTGACGTTTTCTCTAGAGCACACTTTCTCATCTTTTGCGACATGAATAAACTGAGAGCATTCCAAACCATGAAGTTCTCATTACCTTTTGCTTAACAGTTTCTTCCTCTATTTCTTTCCTTTGCATTTTACTCCCAGCAGCAAGGAGGAACTAGACCATGTCTTGGATATGTAGATTAGTATTTTCCATCAATTTTGGGAAGTTTTCAGCCATTATTTCTTTTTTTAAATGTTTTGTTTTATTTTAAGTTCCAAGACATGTGCAGGATGTGCAGGTTTGTTACACAGGTAAATGTGTGCCATGGTGGTTTGCTGCACCTATCAGCCTATCACCTAGGTATTAAGCACAGCATGCACTAGTTATGTTTCCTCATGCTATCCCTCCCTCTGTCCCCCACTGACAGGCCCCAGTGTATGGTGTTCCCCTCCCTGTGTCTATGTATTCAATTATTTCTTTGAATATTTTTTTCTGTCTCTTTCTCTGTCTTCTCCTTCTGGTACTATCATTATGTGTATGTTGGTGCATCTAATGGTGTCTCACTTTTCCTTGAGGCTCTGTTCATTTTTATCCATTGTTTTCCTCTTATAATTGCATAACCTCTGTTGATCAGTCTTTAAATTCACTGATTCTGATTTTTATTTATTTATTTAGACAGGGTCTCATTCTGTTACCCAGGCTGGAGTGCAGTGGCACAGTCACAGCTCACTGCAGCCTTGACCTCCTGGACTCAAATGATCCTCCCAACTCAGCTGCCCAAGTAGCTGGGTCTACAGGTATGCACCACCATGCCCAGCTACTTTTTTTTATTTTTTGTAGAAATGGGGTCATCTCACTATGTTGCCCAGGCTTGTCTTGAACTCCTGGGCTCAAGTGATCCTCCTGCCTTGCCCTCCCAAAATACTGGGATTACAGGCATAAGCCACCGCACCTAGTGTGATTCTTATTTTTGACAGAACAAATCTGTTGTTAAGTCCCTATAGTGAATTTTTCATTTTGGTGGTAGTACTTGATATTCTCTATTTGGTGAGACATTGTCCTCATATCTCCCTTTACATCCTTTTGCCCCATTGTTAGCCAGGGCCTAATAGCATGGAGGTTCCCTCTGGTGGCTCATGATAAAGTGCAGCCTTGGGCATGCCCAGAATGTTCTCAACTACCAACCAGGGAAGAGTGTAATTTTACTTCCAAGCCTGGCTTCCTAGGAGTTGCCCTGGTCAGAGTAGTTTATTATTCAGTCATTGTTTGTCCAGAAGTTCTGTTTAAGGCCTTTGTGCCAATGAGCCTTCTGCTCTGTGTTAACGGGCCTGCGTGTGGCTTAGAGAATGTTCTCAAGTCTGCCCCATGCTGCCAGAAACATGTGCACACCCTTTCCCAACCCCTAGAGCTGAATGTGCTTCCAGGGTGCTTTCATTTCTCTTTCCCTGGTTCTCTGTATGAAATTTCTAGCCACTCTGCCATTTTGCTGTGTCATGGAGCTACCAGCCTCCTCTTAACTGCTCTCTTTCAAGGTCTCTGTTGTTTTCCACAACACCCTTAGGCAGCGTTCTCCAGGCTCTGTTCCAATAAAGCCTGTGTCCTCAAGTAGAGCTCTTAAGCTCTTTGTCATATTGGCTGCTTTTCTTCCTGGAAGAACCCCAGTGACACTGCATCAGAGCTAGGGGTGGGGCCCCGTGTTGCCTGTAGTGACACCTGGCTCTGTGGGTGGGCAGTGGAGGAGGCAGGGGAACCCACTGATCCTCTCTGCTTGACACTCCTGGTGTAGAAACTCCTCCATTCTACAAACTGGCTGTGAGGAGAAAGGTGAAGTGATCGGATCCCAGTATTCTCAGCCTGCCATGCCTGGAACAGTTTCTCCCCTATAGTTGGGGTTGGGTGAGGGGAGGGACCAGATCTTGCCTGGAATACAGCTCCTACAGCAGAGGACTGGGGAGGGGACGAGAAACCCTGGTGGCCTCCCTCTACGTGGGTAAAACTTGTAGCCACAGACTGGGAGCTGGGAAAAATCTTCTTGCCGAAAATAGAGGTCTTAGGTAGAGCTTCCATAACAGGGAACGGGGGATGAGGAGTAAAAGAATGGGTCATACCTTAAATGCCATAGACCGACTGATTGTTCTTACCAAGATTTAGATTCTCTTGAATAATATTTCTATGCCCTTAAGACAATTTCCAGATTTTATATGATCGTTTTCTGTTTTATAATTTTTTTAAAATTGTCTTTGAGACAGGGTCTCCCTGTCACCCAAGCTGGACTGCAGTAGCACCATCACAGCTCACTGCAGCCTCTGTTTCCCAGGCTCAAATGATCCTCCCATCTCAGCCTCTTGAATAGCTGGGGCCACAGGTGTGTACCACCATGCCTGGCTAATTTTTTTAAAAATTGTTTCTGTAGAGACAGGGTCTCACTAAGTTGCCTAGGCTGGTCTTGAACTCCTGGGTTCAAATGAACCTCTCACCTCAGCCTCCTGAAATGCTGAGATTACAGGTGTGAGCCACCATGCCCTGCTCATTTATTCTTTAACATTCTTCACTCATCAGTGAAGACTTCTTCTGAGTGCACAGCCCATGATGGCAAGCCTGCCTCTGAACCCAGTAGCATTTGTTTTATGCTACTTTTCCCAGTGAGCTAGCTTCTGTGCAAGGGTGTCGCCTCCCTGGCTGGGCCATGAGATGCTCTTATGCTTTTTGATATGTCCAGTACCCCAGATACTCAGTAAATATGTTAAATGTTATGAAACACAAAGCAGTATGAACAACAGAGGAATAGACTGTACCAGACATCTATGTAACTAATCCCAGTGATACATCCACTCAACATACTTTTCCTTTTTTGTAACAGTTTTATTGAGATACGTTTCATATACCATACAATTAACCCATTTAAAGTATACAAGTCAATGACTTTAATAAATTCACAGAATGTCACAACAATTACCATAATTCTAGAACATTTTCATCACCCCCATTAGTAATTATTCCCCATCTTACCCCAAGTTTGCCCCTAGGAAAATCTACTTTCTGTCTTTATGTGGATTTCCTATTCCACATTTCATTTTATACAAATGGAATCATATACTATGTGCTCCTCTATGACTGGCTTCTTTCACTTAGCACAATGTAGTCAAGGCTCAGCCAAGTTGCAGCATGTTTTGGTACTTCCTTTATTTTATTTTATTTTTGAGACAGGGTGTTGTTCCGTCACCCAGGCTGGAGTGCAGTGGCGCAATTTCAGCTCACTGCAACTTCTATCTCCTGGATTAAAGCGATTCTCCTGCATTAGGCTCCTGAGTAGCTGAGATTACAGGCATGTGCCACCACACCAGGCTAGTTTTTATATTTTAGTAGAGATGGGGTTTCACCATGTTGGCCAGGCTGGTCTCGAACTCCTGATCGCAGGTGATTCGCCCGCCTCAGCCTCCCAAAGTGCTGGGATTACAGGCATGAGCCACCATGCCCAGACTATTTTATTTATTTTTTTGAGGGGGAATGGGGGTCTTGCTTTGTGGCCCAGGCTGGAACACAATGTGATCATAGCTCATCGCAGCCTTGAACTCCTGGGCTCAAGTGATCCTCCTGCCTCAGCCTCCTAGACAGCCAAGCACATAGAATTCAGAAAAGAGCTAGATTCATAATCTCTAATAGCACCAGGGTGCTGGCTCCAGCTCTCCCCTCACTTATTCTAGTTAGATGGCCAGAAACACAATCCCTGGCAGCTCCAAGTTTGCATCTTGCAATTCTGACACCATGGAAGGGTTGCTCATGTGGTTCATGTGTCCACGTTCCTAGCAGAAGCAGATCTGCTACCTGTCCCCTGCTCCTCACAGTACATGCCAACTCCCATCCCCAGGAAGACATCTTATATACAAAGCTATTTGGCTGAGTGCAGTGGCTCACACCTCTAATCCCAGCACTTTGGGAGGCTGAGGTGGGCAGATCATCTGAGGTTAGGAGTTCAGGACCAGCCTAGCCAACATGGTGAAATCCTGTCTCTACTAAAAATACAAAAATTAGCTTGGCAGGGGGGCAGATGCCTGTAATCCCACTACTTGGGAGGCTGAGGCAGGAGAATAGTTTGAACCCAGGAGGTGGAGGCTGCAGTAAGCTGAGATCATGCCACTGTACTACTCCAGGCTGGGTGACAGAGTGACGCCTCATGAAGAAGGAGGAGGAGGAGGAGGAGGAGGAAGGAGAAGGAGAAGAAGGAGGAGAAGAAGGAGAAGAAGAAGAGGGGAAGAAGAAGAAGGGGAGGAGGAGGAGAAGAATAAAATAAAAGCAAAGCTATTTTCTGGAAAGATGTTTAGGACTTAAAGTGGTCACTGGGGATCTAGGGAAGGGTGGAGAAGAGGGACTGTCACTTTTTATACTTTTTATTATGTGCATGAATTACTTAAAAATTATTTAAAATAAAGTGAATCTTTATTTAAAGATTATTTAAAACAGTGAATCTTTATTTAAAGATTATTTAAAACAAAGTGAATGTTTACAAGAAAAAATGTATATAGGAGAAAGGATAGGAAAGAAATATTCCAAATGCTAGCAAGTGACAGATGTATTAAGGCAATGAAGTCATGTGTGGTTGTTTTCTTTTTTCAATTTTTTTCCCAAATATTTTGGTAAAGTGATTATATAATTTTATACCAAAGATAACTTTAAAAAATAGAACCATGTAAAAGCTAAAGAAACCCTTCAGAGATGTTTTTGGAAAACAAAATATAAATGAAATAAGCAAACAAATACATACTCTCCTCCCACATATATCATTTTGGGAAAAACCTCTGGATTTCCATAAGTTTTGCATAAAGCAGAGCTGACCCAGACACCCTCTCTCCTTTTGGTGCTGGCAGTCACAGTTGCTACTGGCAAGTACAGGAATCAGAGAACTGAGCAAAGAACCTTTTCTGTCATCCATGTTGGCCCAAGTCTGGTTCTGGGGTAATAAGCAGGGAAATAGCAGTGATGTTTTAGAAGCCTAGAGATGATGATAAAGCTCCTTTATAAAAGAAGTGAAGTTAGAAAAAAAAAGAAGTGAAGTTAGAAACAAAGCCTGCTTGACAGCTCCAGTGTTGCTGAACATAGTCCACCTGGATCTATTCTACAGGGATCTACTCAGCCACAGTCCTAGCTGCAGGGATGACCTTGGACTGCTGTTAGCAGATTCCCTTCAACCTCAGCCCTTATATGCCTCTTTCTCCCTCCCTTAGTAACCTCTTATATAATCCCCATAAGACTCCCAATCTCTATGAGGCTTTCCCTTAATCTCTAAACTCTGGCCTAACAAAGGTTTCTGGTGATTCTCTCTCCTGAGCACTTGCCATGACTTTTACTGTGTCACCAAATCTATATCAGGGAGCAGAAAGGTTGAGTTGATTACTAGGTAGAAGATGACTAAAGTGACCATATTTCTAACAAACAATTTTAAGTGTGGAGTAGGCACAGCCAGGCAAAATGAATCAGGGACTGGAAGAAAGCCAGCTCTTTCCTTTCTCTCCAGCTCCAAGACTCAGCCCCAGGCTGTGGGAGTAGGAATAAGATAGTTAGGAGTGGTATTGGTTTTCCTATGGGACTCTCCATTGCTTTTAGAATTCCAAGCTTAAGAGATATTTCCTTATATTATTTGTTTATTCATGTTATTACTTCAGCTTGGCCACCATATTTTATACATCAGTGCAAATTGCTTCATAGTTTGCCTATGGTTGTGTGTTAATGCTGGTACAGGCCATCAAAACCCAGAGCATCTCAACATTTAAGGATGTCCCAGGGCTGCGTCTGACCCTTCTAACCCTTCCATTCAAAAAACCAAGCTGACTCCCAAGTTGGGGGAATTAGGGAATGTTCCTGTTCAGAGAGACATTCTCAAACCTTGTGTAAGAGAATAGGATGGCAATGAGAACACAAGGACACAGGGAGGGGAACATCACACACCTGGGCCTGTCAGTGGAGAGATAGCATTAGGACAAATACCTAATGCGTGTAGGGCTTGAAACCTAGATGATGGGTTGATGGGTGCAGTAAACCACCATGGCACATGTATACCTATGTAACAAACCTGCACATTCTGTGCATGTATCCCAGAACTTAAAGTATAATAAAAATAATTTTTTTAAAAAGGAATAGGATGGAACAAGATGGGTGGCAAAGAGTACTGGCCTGGGACCAAATTCAGAGCTGGCAAACTAGAATAGAAAGTTGCTCCTTTGTAATACACATCCAGAAGCTCCTGAGATTCAGCTGGTTTCCTGCTATTAACCTGAATTTGCTTTTACTTAATGGATTCTGGTCCCTTTCTCTGGTCCTGTTTTGAGCTCAGGCCATGATGTCCTGGGGCTTGAGGGTGAGGAGCAGGAGCCTCTGTAAGGGGAATAAGGATGGTATATGGAGGGGCACAGGGCAGGTAAATCCAGAGGAGTTTTCAGAGGGTGTCAAGATTCCATATGCCAGTTTCAGGCCTGTACAGAGCTAGGAGCCTCTGAGGCCAGATCAGAATTTAAGGAAAAAGAGAGAAGAGCCCAGAAACAAAACAACAAAATAACATTATGAAAGCTGGGGGGCTGGCAAATGCAATGTGACATTTTGTTCTTTTTTTTTTTCACGATTTTTAAAAATTGCATTTTAGGTTTTGGGGTACATGTGAAGGACATGCAAGATTGTTGCATAGGTACACACATGGCAGTGTGATTTGCTGCCTTCCTCCCCATCACCTATACCTGGTTCTTTTTTTTTTAAATTGACATATAATAATTGTATATATTTGGGGGTACATGGTGATGTTTTGATATATAATACATAGCAATTAGATCAGGGTAATTAGTATTCCATCATCTCAAACATTTATCATTTCTCTCTTTTTTAAATTCTGTGGAATGAAATCTATTAAATTATGGTACACATAAAAATTTCATGAGACGTTTCTCTTTTGTAACAAATAAGGCAGTGGCCAATTATTACTCGTGAACAGCTTTTTTGAGATAAGCTATTGAGTCTGCCCTTTCTCCCTTCTTCTTAATGCTGCTGAAGATCATTTTTGTTCCAGAGATGCAATTCTTTGGATTCTCCAAATACTCTGTCAGAGTATCCTCTCCCCAGGTGATGCCTTTGTTCTTATTGGTGTCTGTGAAGCAGACTCCACCGCCCTGGCCTGTCTTCCACCCCAAGAGACCATGGAGATAAGGCTCAGCCTTGTGCTTGCCTCCCTTTTCCCTGGTGTGGCACTGGGAACACTTGTGAACACAGATATTCTTGGCTTTCTCAATATCACCCACATTTAATTCTCTCTTTCGTTGCTGACACTGTGAAGGTTCCTGCTCAGAAGCCAGACATCCCGCTCTCTCATTTATCATTTCTTTGTGCTGAGAACATTCGATATCTACTTTTTAGCTACTTTTTTTTTTTTTTTGAGACTGTGTCTTCCTCTGTTGCCCAGACACAATCTCAGCTCACTGCAACCTTCGCCTCCTGGGTTCAAGCAATCCTCCTGCCTCAGCCTCCCTAGTAGCTGGGATTACAGGAGCATGCCATCACACCTGGCTAATTTTTGTATTTTTAGAAGAAATGGAGTTTCACCATTTTGGCCAGGCTGGTCTCTAACTCCTGACCTCAAGTGATCCACCCACCTTGGCCTCCCAAAGTGCTGGGATTACAGGCGTGAGCCTCCATGACCGGCCCTTTTTAGCCACTTGAAACTATATATTATTGTTACATATAATCATCCTACAGTGGTACAGACAGGGGTCCCCAACTTCCGGGCCATGGATGGGTACTGGTCTGTGGCCTGTTAGGAACTGGGCCACACAGCAGGAGGTAATCGAAGTCTTATCTGTATTTACATTTGCTCCCCATTGCTCACATTACTGCCTGAGCTCTGCCTCCTGCCAGATCAGTGGCAGCATTAAAGTCTCACAGGAGCTTGAACCCTATTGTGAACTGCACATGGCAGGGAGCGAGGTTGCATGCTGCTTATGAGAATCTGATGCCTGATGATCTGTCACTGTCTCCCATCAGCCCCAGATGGACCATCTAGTTGCAGGAAAACAAACTTAGGGCTCCCACTGATTCTACATTATAGTGAATTGTATGATTATTTCATTATATATTAGTATTACCTTGTATTAATAATAGAAATAAAGTGCACAATAAATGTAAGGCATTTGAATCATCCTGAAATCATGCCCCACTCCCTGGTCTGTGGAAAAATTGTCTTCCATGAAACCAGTCCCTGGTGCCAAAAAGGTTGGAGACCACTGGTATAGAACACTAGAACTTATTCCTCCTATCTAGCTGTAATTTTGTAACATTTAATAAATATCTGTCTCCCACTTCCCTCTACCCTTCCAGCCTCTAGTATCCTCTGTTTTACTTTTATGAAATCAACTTTTCTTAGCTTCCACATAGGAGTGAGAACATAAAGTATATAACTTTCTGTTCCTGGCTTAATTCACTTAACATAATGTACTCCAGTTCTATCCACATTACTTCAAGTAACTGGAGTTCACTTTTTTCAATAGCGGAATAGTGTTCTATTGTGTACATATACCACATTCTCTTTATCCATTCATCTGTTGTTGAACACCTAGGTTGAGTCCATATTTTGGTTATTGTGAATAGTGATGCAATAAACAGGGACACAGATGTCTACTGATTTCTTTCCTTTGAATAAACGCCCAGTAGTGGGATTGCTGTATCATATGGTAGTTCTATTTGTAGTTTTTGAGGAATCTCCAACTCGTCTCCATAGTGGCTGTACTAGTTTACATTCCCACCAACAGTGGATGAGAGTTCCATCTTTCCACATCCTCGCCAGCATTTATTATTTTTTTTTGTGTTTCTGATAATAGCATCCTAACTGGAGTGAGATAACACTTCATGGTGGTTTTGATTTGCATTTCCCTGACTTTTAGTAACGTTGAGCATTATCTCATATATTTATTGATCATATATTTGTATGTCTTCTTTTGAGAACTATCTGTTCAGATCATTGGCCTTTTTTTTTCTTTTTTTTTCGAGACAGAGTCTCGTGCTATTGCCCAGGCTGGAATGCAGTGGGATGATCTCGGCTCACTGCAACCTCTGCCTCCCAGATTCAAGTGATTCTCTTGCCTTAGCCTCCTGAGTAGCTAGGATTACATGCACGTGCCTAATTTTTAATATTTTTGGTAGAGACAGGGTTTCACCCTGTTGGCCAGGCTGGTCTCAAACACCTGACCTCAAGTGATCCGCCTGCCTTGGCCTCCCAAAGTGCTGGGATTACAGGTATGAGCCACCATGCCCAGCCCATTTGCCCATTTTTTAATTGAATCGTTTGCTTTTTTGCTGTTGAGGTGTTTGAATTCCCTGTATGTTCTAGATAATAATCCCCCTGTTGGATGAATATCCAAATATTTTTTCTCATTCTGTAGCTTGTCTTTTCACCCTATTGATTGTTTCCTTTGCTGTGTAGAAGCTTTTTAATTTGATGTAATCCCATTTGCTTATGTTTACTTTTGTTGCCTTTGCTTTTGAAATCTTATGAAATCTTTTCCCAGACCCATGTCCTGAAGCATTTCCCCATGTTTTGTTCTAGTAGTTTTATAGTGTTGCGTCTTACATTTAGGTCTTTGATCCATTTTGAGATGATTTTTGTTTAGGATGAGAGTTGGGAATTGAGTTTCATTGTTTTGCATATGGATATCCAGTTTCCCCTGCACCATTTATTGAAGAGACTATCAGTGAGAGCTCTTGGCATCTTTGAGGGTGCCAGTGAGGGTTCTTGGCACCTTTGTCAAAAATCAGTTGGCTGTAGATACATAGATTAATTTCTGAATTCTCTATTGTTTCTAGTGGTCTATGTGTTTGTTTTTGTGCCAGTGCCATGCTGTTTTGCTTACTACAGCTTTGTAGGATATTTTAAAGTCTGGTAGTGTGATGCTTCCAGCTTCATTTTTGCTCAAGATTGCTTTGACTATTTAGGGTCTTTTGTGGTTCTATACACTTTATTTATTTATTTATTTTTTTAGATGGAGTCTCACTCTGTAGCCCAGGCTGGAGTGCAGTGGTGCGATCTCGGCTCACCAAAACCTCCCAGGTCGTGGTTCAAGCAATTCTTCTGCCTCAGCCTCCTGTGTAGCTGGGATTACAGGCATGTACCACCATGCCCAGCTAATTTTTGTATTTTTAGTAAAGGCAGGGTTTCACCATGTTGGCCAGGCTGGTCTTGAATTCCTGACCTCATGATCCACCCGCCTCATCCTCCCAAAGTGCTAGGATTATAGGTGTGAGCCACTGCGCCCAGCAACATTTTAAGATGTTTTTTCTATTTCTATGAAGAATGTCATTGGTGTTTTGATAGGAATTACATTCAATCTATAAATTTCTTTGCGTAGTAAGGTTTTGTTCTGAATGCTAAAACTGCAGGTACAAATAGGCTGGCACTGCTGGCTCAGAAGAAGGGCTGATTGGCCAGGGTGCCCCCTACTTGCCCTTTCTTCACTAGTACCCAGCCTCCTTTCAGTAATTTGAGGGACTAAGACAAAAATATCTCACATCACAGGTCTGATGCTGAAAAAGTTTGTTCTTTTAATGAGATGGTTTTTGACAAATTGCATCCAATATCTCCTGTTAAAATGGAAATACCTATTTGGAGTGCTGGTAGGGCAGGTGGATAAGTAACAAGCCTGAGCAGCCATCAGCATATTAGTATGAATTCATTTAGGTACAAAGAAAAATTTCTTGGGAGGACATGATCTATAATGGGACGGTTGGGGGTTTTGTTAGTGGTGGTGGTAATGGGTTAATTTAATTTTGAATGTGTGTGTTGCAGGGAAGGAAAAAATTTAATGGAGAGTTCAGAGCTAAAGCCATGCTGAGTGACAGGTGGAAGGCAGTCTAATGGATCATAGTCACTGTTCTCAAAGAATACATAATTCAGGCTTGCATGAGACAAGATGAGCCACTGACATACTAGTTTCTCAAAGTAGTCATTGGAAATGGAAAGAAGAGCCAGAATTTATTGGAGGGTATAGTCACACAGAAGGGGTTCATGGAGGTGGGGGACCCTTTCACCTCCCCCACTGGACAGGAAGCACTTGCCATAAAAAAGGGTGGCACAAAGGAGATTAAACTCAGCAAGAAAAGTGTCTTGGGCCAGTCTCTGTACTGCTCAGTACGGCCTACCAGCCTACCCTGCCAATCCCTACGTAGTCCCTGTCTTCAGTAAACACCAGGGTTCACTTACCTTCCATTCCAAGAATCAATTTGACATCTGCTGTATTAGTCCATTTCACACTGCTGATAAAGACATATCCGAGACTGGGCAATTTACAAAAGAAAGAAGTTTAATGGACTTAAGTTCCACGTGGCTCGGGAGGCCTCACAATCATGGTAGAAAGTAAGGAGTAAGTCACCTCTTACATGGATGACAGCAGGCACAGAGAGAGCTTGTACAGGGAAACTCCCGTTTTCAAAACCACAGATCTCATGAGACTTATTCACTATCGCGAGAACAGCATGGGAAAGAACTGCCCCCATGATTCAATTATCTCCCACCAGGTCCCTCCCACAACACGTGGGAATACAAGATGCAATTTCGTTGGGAACACAGCCAAACCACATCATCGGCTGCGTCTTATCCCACACATAGCAGAGATTCCTAATCTATCAAGAGACCAGCATTTTGTGAGTGGTCAGGATCTCACCCTTCTTTTAACCTACTAACCACCACCAACCAGCCACCAACGTCAGAGGTGAGCCTACAGAGAACCTCTGGGTCTCCAGGAAGTGGGCCATACTCAGTCTACTTCCTAATGTGCTATGGCTTCTGACACCCTGTGTAGGGGGGTCTCCCCTCCACACACCAAAGGAATGACTGGGCTTGAAAAACGTGCCAACTTGCTTATAAATCAGTATCTTCAGATCGTACAATTCACCAACCCATAAAACCTCAGAGCTTCAACGATCTTTAGAAAATATCAAGGCCAATGTTCCCAGGAAGCCTCAAGGCTGCCATTTCACAAAGGAAGAAACTGAAGTGCAGAGAGATTAAGGGACTTGTCCAAGTCACACAGCTGCTTAGTGGCAGATCTGGAACTAGAAAGGTTTCAATTCAAACTCAATGTTCTTTCCTCTAGAATCTAGCCTCTGCCCCCTTGTTATTTTTGGCATGCGAGAGGATTATATTTGTGTCTCTAGAAAAGCTGTGCTCTTGGATTGAATTCTGCTTTTCTCTTCCCAAGTCTCATTGAGAACCACATGAAAAAAACTTCTCTGCTGGATTCGAGTTAAAAAAAAAAGAATCTGAAGAAAAAACAGCAAATCTGGTATCCTAATGAGATAATGAATGCACAAGTACTTTGAAAGAGGTACACCACTTCAGTGCTTTTCAGATATGAGGTTTTATTATGCTCTTGAAAGAAACGCATAGGCCTTAACTGACGTGGGGGGCTGGGGCCAGGGCCCTGGCAGAGATGGGGAAGCACAGGCTGGAAACGGGGGGGTTTCTCCAGAAGGCTGACTCATTTCTTGGCTGTCCCAAGCTTAGAGAGCCAGATTTCTTGGGGTTGTTTACCACCTTGGTAAGGACCTGGTGGAGGGATTTTTTCTGGGGTTAAGCACTGCAGGAAGAGCTGCCCACAGTATGGGGGTGGGTCATCTGCTTCAGGACTGCCCAGGCCAACCGTGGTTACCCCAGTTAACTGTGGTGAGCTGTCCTCATAACCAGCCTTCTGGATCCGCCTTTCAAGGAGTCCCGCTGTGCTCCTCCCTGCTGGAGCTGCTGAAAGGAGGTTGTAGGCAATTGCTAGAGGTGAAGAAAAAGGCAGTAGCTAAGCTGTAAAAACAGGCGTCCTGGATCTGGCTACATCCTGGTGATCTTGCGTATGGGCTGAATGCCTAAGAAAAAGTGAGTCTTGTTAATGTGCACAGCATAAAAGCTGGTAGAACGATGTGCCAGTCAGTAGATTTTCAGTTGCAAGGTAACAACAACCCCACAATTTCATTGATTCACATAACTGAAAAGTCTAAGGATAGGGCTTGTTTCAGGCACCACCCTGATCTTGTGTCTCAAACAATGTCACTGGGACTTGGTTTAACCCCGTCTCAGCTCTGCCTTTCCTCAGTGTTACCCTCTTTCTCAGGAGCCTTGGGGTAAGCCCCCAGTGGCAGCAGGTCATCTGTAATGCCAGGGCGTCCCAGCAAAAGAGAAAGGGAAGCTCTTTCAGTAACGGTCCCCTCCCCCACCAAATTCTTGCTTTCATTCTGATTGGACCAAGTTGGAGCACATAACCATTCCTGGGCTCTGATTGGCCAGAACAGAGTCCAGCACTCCACCTGCCGGGCCTAAGGGTAGATCTCTCCTGTCTCAGGCTCCCTGAGCCTGAGACAGGAGGTGGGGGTGGTTTTCTAAAGGAAATCTAGCATGCTGGTTCCAGAACAGGGGAATAGGCTTGTGCTGACATTTTTCTGTTTTGCAGGGCTCTTCCTGGGCAGTATATTTCCTTCTCTTCTAGTGGAGTTAGAACTTATTGCTTACAACTCTTTCAGAAAATGGCAGTAATTAGAAATGGAGTCTGAGGAGGTGGATTTGTGCAAAATATTCTTTATCATTTTTCTTTAGCAATGTATTCTGTAATCATAGATGAGCTACTTGAAGAATTGAGCACAGCCTGGAAATATTGCATGTTTAATATCAGCCTCCTTTCCCTCCTTCAGAATTAAACTCTGGGTCCTTCCTAGACTTGGTCAGTTCCAAGTCATTACTTCTTCAAATATACTCTTGTTATAAGAGGCTTTAAGCTTCAGTGGTTATGATCACAGACCTAGAGCTGGTCTATCTGAGTTTAAAGCCAGACTCTATAGCTTCCCGGATGTGACTGTCTGTATAACCTTGGGCAAGCTAGGTGACCTCTGTTTGCCTCAGTTTCCTCATTTTGTGAAGTGCAGATAATAATAGTATCTACCTCATGTTATCATTTTAAGGATCAAATGAATTAACACATTTAAAATACAAGAAATTGGCCAGGCGTGGTGGCTCACGCCTGTAATCCAAGCACTTTGGAGGCCAAGGCGGGCAGATCACCTGAGGTCGGGAGTTCAAGACCAGCCTGACCCACATGGTGAAACCCCGTCTTAGAAAAAAATAATAAAATTATTAAAAAAAATAAAATACAAGAAATTTAAAAAGTTGGGAAACATTGGTAGACTTGTTTTTAAGCAGCGTATTAGTCATCTTTTCAAATAATATGGTCAGTATCTTTTTCTTCAATGCTTGGACAACCCCCTATTTAAGGCAATGAGTCCAGGCCTGGCATGGTGGCTGACGCCTGTAATCCCAACACTTTGGTAGGCCGAGGGAGGCCAATTGCTTGAGCCCAGGAGTTTGAGACCAATCTGGGCAACATAGCAAAATCTTGTCTCTACCAAAAAAATAAAAATACAAAATACAAAAAAATTAGCCAGGTATGGCAGCCCACACCTGTGGTCCCAGCTACTTGGGAGGCTGAGCAGGGAGAATCACATGAGCCGTGGAGGCTGGGTATGCAGTGAGTGTGATCGTGCCACTGCACTCCAACCCGGATGACAGAGCGAGACCCTGTCTCAAAAACATTATAAATAAAATAAAGCAATGAGTCCAATTTTAATCTTTAAGAAGTATAATAAATACACTAAAAAGTGTCCAAAATTTCTGGAAATATAGGAAAATATATATATATTTAATCTGAAGTAAACTTTTTTTCACATTAGCAAATGGATTCATAGCTTCAAATTTAGAGATATTTCACCTGAAAAGATGTCTTGGGTTTAAAAAAAAATTGAACATATTGGCCGTGCACAGTGGTTCACGCCTGTAATCTCAGCTCTTTGGGAGGCTGAGGTGGGCGGATTACTGAGGTCAGGAGTTTGAGACCAGCCTGGCCAACATGGTGAAACCCCGTCTCTACTACAAATACAAAATGAGCTGGGCGTGGTAGCGCAGGCCTGTAATCCCAGTTACTTAGGAGGCTGAGGCAGGAGAATTGACTGAAACCGGGAGGCAGAGGTTGCAGTGAGCTGAGATTGGGCCATTGCACTCCAGCCTGGGCGACAAGAGTGAAACTCAGTCTCAAAAAAAAAAAAAATGAACATATTATTTGAAAAGCTAAATAACATACAATTTAAAAATCTGTTTATCCTGTTTCCCAACTTTTCAGATACCCTGTACTTAGCACAGTGACTGGCCCTTAGTAAGCATTGTTGCTAATGTCATTTTCCTATGATTTGTTAAGTCCCTTCACTTTACAGGGAGGGTCCTCCTCTGCCTGAACCATTGTCTGGTCTAATGTATCCCACTTTGGAAACTTTTAAAGTAGCATGTCTTCAAAGAGCTGCATCAGCCAACACTATTTCTCACTGTCCTGGGAGGTGAAGTGATAAGTACAGAAATAATGTTTGTCTTTGCTCAGGCTACTGTAGGGTCTCACTGTTGCCTAGGCTGGAGTACAGCAGCACAATCATAGCTCACTGCAGCCTCGAATCCTGAGCTCGAATGATCCCCCACCTCAGCCGCCTGAGTAACTAGGACTACAGGCATGTGCCACCACACCCAACCAATTTTTTATTTTACTTTTTGCAGAGACAGGGTCTTGCCATGTTACCCAGCCTGGTCTCAAATTCCTGGCCTCAAGTGATCCTCCTGTCTCAGCCTCCCAAATTGCTGGGATTACAGGCATGAGCCACTGCTCTGGCCTCTTCTTATAAAGACACTAATTCCATCATAAACGCCCTACCCTCACAACCTCATCTAAACCTAATTTTCTCCCAAAGGCCTAGCTCCAAATACTATCACATCGGGGTTAGGTATTTGGTGGGAGGGGTGATTCAGCTCATAGTAATATTATATACCTGCCCAAAAAAGAGCAAGGGAGCAACTTAAAGTGATACTGGAAACCAACGATCTTATATGATAAATAGCCAGGATACCTAATTGTACCAATGCATAAAGACACCAAATTGACCAGGCGTGGTGGCTCATGCCTGTAATCCCAGCACTTTGGGAGGGTCACGAGGTCAAGAGATCAAGACCATCCTGGGCAACATGGTGAAACCCCGTCTCTACTGAAAATACAAAAATTAGCTGGGCGGGGTGGCATGTGCCTGTAGTCTCAGCTACTCAGGAGGCTGAGGCAGGAGAATCACTTGAACCCGTGAGGTGGAGGTTACAGTGAGCCAAGATTGCGCCACTGCACTCCAGCCTGGCAACAGTGAGACTCTGTCTCCAAAAAAAAAGACACCAAATTAATGCTGACCACTTATTTCCCCCAATAGTTTCTGTATTTGTTTTTTGAGTTGGTACATTCACGTGGTTTACAGTCAAAAGAGGCAAAAGGATATGCAGGGAAATCGCTCCCTCTCCTATCCTTGCTTTCCAGCCACCAGTTTCCTTCACCAGAGGCTGTGGCTGGTGCACTTGTCTCCTTCCAGAGATAGCCTATGCACATCCAGGTCCTTTGGAGACATGGATTTCAGAATCCAGAACATTTCAGGTTGAGGCAGCTTATTACTGCCTAATTAGTGCATATAGCATGTATTCCATAACACCCCAGGCTCTGTTTAGGAACACCAGTCACCCCAGTTTGTCCTAGACTGTCCCAGCTTTAGCACTATCAGGCAAACCAGGCTGATTTGACCACTTTTTAGTTTAACCAAGTTTTTGTGAATGACTTTTTTACCTTTGCTGCTTCTTAATATCTATTCAAGATTGTTTTGATATCATCTTAGTCTTCCTTTTCCTTTGGTTTTCAGACTTGCCCTCTCTTTCAAACCATCAGGCAAAACCCTGATTAACATATCAAATTCAGCATCAAAGTAGACACTTACAAACAATTTTAATGCTCACTATAAATTAATCTCAAAATAGCTACGTAAATAAAATTAGCAGGATTATCAAAGGATAGTTCAAATAGCAATTACAGAATTCTTTCCCTGTTCTTTAAAAACTCCAGAGATTGGCTGGGCGGGGTGCCTCACGCCTGTAATCCCAGCACATTGGGTGGCTGAGGCCAGCGGATCACCTGAGATCAGGAGTTCAAGACCACCTGGCCAACATGGTGAAACCCCCATAATAAACATACAAAAATCAGCCAGGTGTCATGGCGGGCGCCTGTAATCCCAACTACTCAGGAGGCTGAGGCAAGAGAATCACTTAAACTAAGAAGCGGGAGCCTGCAGTGAGCTGAGATTGTGCCACTGCACTCCAGCCTGGGCAACAGAGCGAGACTGTCTCAAAATGTATAAATAAATAAAATAAAAAATAAAAACTTCAGACATTGTTTGTGATGTTGTTTAGGCCTCTGGAAATATTAAATGTCAGGCTAATTTTTTGTGAAAAATACGTGTTTGTATATGTGTATGCATGTGCCCAGAGAAAACTCTGGAAGGCAGCGGCAGTGATTTTAATTTTTTTCCTTTTTTTTTTTTTTTTTGAGAGTGAGTCTTACTCTATCGCTCAGTCTGGAGTGCAATGGCACCATCTCGGCTCACTGCAACCTCTACCTCCCAGGTTCAAGCAATTCTCCTGCCTCAGCCTCCCGAGTAGCTGGGATTGCAGGCACCTGCCATCATGCCTGGCTAACTTTTTTATTTTTAGTAGACATGGGGTTTCACCATGTTGGCCAAGCTGGTCTTGAACTCCTGACCTCAAGTGATTGGCCCACCTCAGCCTCCCAAAGTGCTGGGATTAGAGGCTTGCGCCACCATGCTCAGCCTGTTTATATATTTTTATAATGAACGTGTCCTAATTGTATAATAGTTTGAAGTAATTTTTTTTTTCTTTTTAAAAAGGGGCTGATATGTTGTTTCTGGGATTATCATGATTCTTTTCAAATTTACATTTTGTCATTATTGGTAAAGCAGAGGTCACTTCTGTTTTGAATCCAAACAACGTAGCTAGGCTTGTGGCTACATCGCGGTCTCCTTAGGTCATGGCTAAGGCTGTTTCGTTCAATGTCAGTGTATGTGCTGCCGAAGGGAGCACGGGCTGCCTCATTCACATTTGTACCCTGGCCCTTACTACAATGCCTGACATGAAATGGGTGCTCACAGCTTGTTTGCTGTACTTCGTGTGAACACTCCTGTAGGCATACTTTATTCTGGAGGCAAGGATCCAAATTCTTTTCACAGATTAAATAGTTTAAACCTATTATCACAAGTTTTCATCCACGGTGAGTATCCACACACAGTACTACCGAAAATAGTATCCTATTACAAATACATCACCTTGAAAAGGTGAGTCACAATGACCCTATAATCAAGGTGACATAAAATCCAAGACTAATCTTAGTCAAAATTGCCAGAGGTATTTCTACCCCCTGCAAATGCTATCACAAGTACATGAATTTCATACTAGAGATAATGTAGCCTATGAAACCCAGTAATATCCGACCTCTTTCCAAAAGAGACAAATTTCATTTTTAAAAAAATTTATTTCTTTTACTTTAAGTTCTGGGGTACATGTGCAGATGGTGCAGGTTTGTTACGTAGGTGTACACGTGCCATGGTGGTTTGCTGCATCCATCGCCCCATCATCTACATCAGGTACGGACTCTTGCTCTGTCTGCAGGCTGGAGTGCAGTGGCGCGATCTTGGCTCATCGCAACCTCTGCCTTCTGGGTTCAAGCGATTCTCCTGCCTCAGCCTCCCGAGTAGCTGGGATTACAGGCATGCACTGCCATGCCTAGCTAATTTTTGTATTTTTAGTAGAGATGGGGTTTCACCATGTTGGCCGGGATGGTCTTAATCTCCTGACCTCGTGATCCACCCACCTCAGCCTCCCAAAGTGCTGGGATTACAGGCATGAGCCACCGTGCCCAGCCAATTTTATCTATTTTTATGTGACACAATCATATCTGTAAAGAACAGATCATACTCGAAATGCAAAATTCAAAATTCAATTATACTTCAATATTTTTATTTATTTTTCCCATGTCATTCCATTAAGAATTTGTGACAGACTCCCCTTGCCAGAAGAACCTTTAATGGCCTTCTCCCAGAGGTAGATGCTTTGCAAGGGGCTGCAGGTCCCCTTAGGAGTCATCCCTACTACTTTTCATTGCTCCTAGACCTGTACGATTTAGGTTATAGCAGGTCCCTCGGAATGAGGTACAGAGTGTAACCCGTGAAGAGACAAAACACACACTGAAGAATTACATTGTTTTACCAATTTATATCAACCAATTCCCAGACTGAAAACAGTTCACAGATGTAGAACCTCTCACATATACCAATTTTTGTCAACCAATTTATATCAATCTGGAGAATACTTGTGGGATTAGATCCTCAGAGTATGGAATCAGGGTGAAAGAAATATAAAGTAGGGCCAGGCCAAATGGATTGACATGAGCTCAGTAAGCAGAGATTCTGGATTTCATATTGTTAGCTCAAGTTGCTAGAAATGATTCTGATAGTGTGTTTAGTTAGTTAACTTGAAATCTGGACCCAAAGGTGACTTAGTCTGAATAAAGTTTCCTTGATATACTCTGGAGCAGAATTTCTCAATCTTGGCATTATTAACTAAGAAAGAATCAAAATGGAGCCACTTATGTTAAAAACCCTGACGAATAGAGCTGGGGAAGGCGACGAAGGAGGGTTCTCATGCATGAACCTGATAACAAGAACTATTACAAAAAACTCTACAAAACCACAACCTTGCACAAAGGCCACCTCAACTTTACACAGAAAAATCCTTCTGCAGGCATTTTAGAGAGTTTCCCTTTCTGTGTGTTATTTAGGTTGACATAACATGAGACTCTGTGGTGTGGGGCTGCCCTGTGCATTGTAGGATGTTTAGCAGCAGTGCTGAGACTAGGGTGAGTTGAGCGAGACACCTAGCTTTAGGCCCTGGGTACCTCACTCACCTCATCCTGGTCCTGGCTTCATTTAGCAGTAGTTCTGCCTCCTAGACAGCAGGTACTAGTAGCACCCACCTATCTGTGACAATCAAAGATATTTGCAGACATTGCCAAATGTCTCTGGGGGACAAAATCACCTTTAGTAGGAGAACCACTGCTCTAGAGGAACGTTTTCAAAGTCTTAAGGATATTGGAATGCAAGAGTACATTTATCACACAAGATGTGCTCACCCAGCGTTTACTATGTCCCCTGGGGCCCGTGCCAGTGAGAAATATATTTGTAAGGAGTGCTCCAGCTTTCTTTCATTCTTTTTTTTTTTACTTTTTCTTTGCTTTTTATATAGAGAGACAGGGTCTCACTATGTTGTCCAGGCTAGTCTCGAACTGCTGGTATCAAGTGATTCTCCTGCTTCAGCCTCCCAAAGTGCTGGGATTACAGGCAGGGGCCACCATGCCTGGTCCTGCTTTCTTAAAAACTCTGTGTTGGCTATTCTCTGTAGGCCAGGAATGACAGTTGGAACTACTATCATTCACCTGGGATCCCTGAATTTGGTAGGGGTGGTGGGATCCTGGGGTGACAAAGACCAAGTGGTAGCACTTAATTGGCAAAGATAATGTAGAAGTGGTTACCGTAGTAACAAACAGTGGAGCCAAAATCATAATTAGAATAGTCTGACAGGAGAGATCCTTGCCACTGGCCAGTTGATCACATGTTCCTAGAGCTAAAATAGATGGGCAGCTTACTAAAGCCTAACTTAATTTGTGTAAGTGGGAAAGCTTTGGTCCTGGTGAACAGAACTCTGACATGAATCACCACAAGAGAGAATCTTAGCCCTTCAGCCAATTCCCAGGCTGGAACATGCTCACAGACCCAGAACCCCTTGCATGAAGGAGACTCCAGGTCACAAAGAAGAACCTGCTGTCTAATCAACAGTTTATACTATAAAACTTGTTCCTAGCCTTCTCTGGAGGAACTTTAGCCCTTCTCTTGGATGACTGTGCATTGGGAAAGGGGGAAATGAATGTTTTAGAGAAAACCAGAACAGGCTCTGAACTGATACTAATTCCTGAACATCCAAAATGCCACTGTGGCCTACTACTCAGAACAGAGGTTTACGGTTGTCAAGTGATCCATGGATGATCCTCAGGTCAATCGATCTCGCAGTGGAAATCAAGGGGTGAAGATGAGAGTGGCTCACAGATGTCTTAGTTGGTATCAATGTGTTAATTTTCAAGGAAAGAATGCTTCCATCGGGGGGCCAGGCATGGTGACTCATGCCTGTAATCCCAGCACTTTGGGAGGTCAAGGCAGGTGGAGCCCAGGAGTTTGAGACCAACCTGAGCAACATGGCAAAACCCTACATCTACAAAAAAAAAAAAATACAGAAATTAGCCACCCATGATGGCAGGCACCTGTTGTCCCAGCTACTTGGGAGGCTGAGATGGGAGGATCACTTGAGCCTGGGAGGTTAAGGCTGCAGTGAGCCAAGAAAGGAAGGAAGGAAGGGAGGGAGGGAGGGAGGGGAAAAAATTGGGAATTTCTGACTCATAATATTTTTCCTGCAAAAACGTCAATAATAAATGTTGTTTTGATAGCTATAAGTGTATAAAGTCTAAATATCGCTAAGTTCAGCCCTTGATTACATCTACAGTTGCTTTTGGTCATCATTAGCATGACCATTAGCAGAAATTTCAAATATAGCATCACCTTCTCACCCGTTAGTATTATTATTTTATTTTAGAGATGGGGTCTTGCTCTGTCACCTAGGCTGGTCTGGAACTCCTGGCCTCAAGGGATCCTCCCACGTCTGACTCCCGAGTAGCTGGGACTACAGGTGTGAGCCAGAGTGCCGGGCTCACCTATTAGGATGATTAAAAGAAATCAGAGAAGTTCAGTGATGGGCAGCTATCAGGAAAAAAAAAAAAAAGAAATCAGAGAAGTTAAAATAAAGTAGCCACGTGTTTAAAGTCAGGCTTTTCTTCTGTCCACAGTTAGCCCCTGAAAGAGATAAGGTAATAACCAAAGCAGTTAATATAATAAAAACAGTTTTCATAATTAGTTTTCTTATCATATGTAATATGTGTTATGAAAACTTGCAGTGCAAGGAAAATGCCTGAAATTCTGCCTAGATGTAAACTTATTCTAGGAATATAATGATGATGACTAGTAAATACATAATTCAAAAATAGCATCACTTTGGAAATGATATGATGCCATGGATTTACTTCGAAATAGTCCTGTGGTGGGGCAGTAAGTGGGAGTGGTGATGAAAGGATGGGCTATAAGTCAATGACTGTCGTAGCTGGGGTTGGCTCCGTGGGCCTTTGCTGTACTATTATCTGTACCTCATATATACTTGATTCCATGATATAATTTTTGTTTTTCTTTTACCTTTTACAAATTTTTAAACTTTATTTATTTATTTATTTTTGAGATGGAGTCTCACTGTCACCCGGGCTGGAGTGCAGTGGCACCATCTCGGCTCACTGCAACCTCCGCCTCCTGGATTCAGGCAATTCTCTTGCCTCAGCCTCCCGAGTAGCTGGGACTACAGGTGCCCGCCACCATGCCTGGCTAATTTTTGTATTTTTAGTAGAGACAGAGTTTCACCATGTTGACCAGGCTGGTCTCAAATTCCTGATCTCAGGTGACACACCCACTTTGGCCTCCCAAAGTGCTGGGATTAGAGGTGTGAGCCACCATGCCTGACCTATGAAGTTTTTTAAAAATCATCTTTTCCTGCTTAAGCCCATTCTTTTGTTGAAATTATTTGTTTCAATTGTTTCAAGTTGCCTCTGCCTATTATTTCATGTTGCTCTGATCTTTTATTTTGCTGCCTTTTTTAGCGTAAGTTTTGCTACATGACATACTTAAACAGGTATAACCATGATGGCAAGGACGGACATGCTTAATCTTATCTTCAGGCCTGGTTGGGTGTCAGTCTCTGTAGGTAGCCTTGTCTGCCCCACCTTTCACAGGTCTTATGTGCCGGACCACTGGCTGCCTCCCGCTGACCATACATTTGCAACCCTCTGGACCATCATACACCTTCCTATCTTCTCTGTTCAGCAAAATCCTCCTCCTTCCTCTAGCTCAGCTCAAAAAATGCCACTGCTCTCTCCTCTTCAGAGCTTCACTTCCCTTTCATTCCAGCCCACTTCCCTTCTAGACATGCCAAGTTCTCTTTTCCTCCTGCTCCAAAAGAGCTTTGCTCATATTTGCCTTATGCGATATATTACATCCTATCATTTGCCATGGTAATAATAAGAATTATTTGGTTGAAAGAAGAGAAACTAACTTACACTAGATTAACATGAAGTCTATTAAAAGAATAACAAGGAAACTCTTCAGACTAAACTGCATGTGGCCAGCTGGGTCTGAGGGACTACTCCAGGAAGTAAACACTCTTCTCTCCAACTCTCTCTCCTCCGTGCTCTTCTCTGGGTGACTGGTTCATTCTCCTGCTGCAAATCAACTACTTTGTTCTGTAGTCCCCATGGCAAAATACATGGGTGTCCCTCAGCTACCAAGTTTATCTGTTAGAGGTTTAGCCACACAAAGAGTGAGTGACCATCTCTGTTTTGAGAGGGAGGGAATTGACTGGCCCAGTTTAGGTCAGGACTTATCTGGGGGGAGTGGAGGGTGGGTGGGCAGGATCACGTGGTACAAAATAGCCACCACCTCTATGGATGGGGATGGAGCAGTTATGGGTAAATAGGGACAAAAGCTTCCACAGCAGTTACACGCGTTTAATTCCCCAGTTAGATAGCGAGTTTCTCAAAGGCAGTGACAGTGGCGCCTTCATCTTTGTGTGCTTTTGCCAAGAAACACATATTTATTCAATGAATTTATAACCAATTCTGTGGACCTTAACTTACACATTAGGCTCACACAAGCATTCGAAATAATGCATAGAGACATATTCTGATAGACACTTTAAAGTATAATAAACACTTTGTGGGCTGGATGCGGTGGCTCACACCTGTAATCCCAGCACTTTGGGAGGTTGAGACAGGCAGATTGCCTAAGGTCAGGAGTTCGAGACCAGCCTGGCTAACATGGTGAACCCTGTCTCTACTAAAAACACAAAAATTAGCCGGGCGTGGTGGCGTATGCCTGTAGTCCCAGCTACTCGGGAGGCTGAGGCAGGAGAATTGCTTGAACCCGGGAGGCAGAGGTTGTGGTGAGGCGACATAGCACCACTACACTCTAGCCTGGGTGACAGAGAAAGACTTCGTCTCAAAAAAAATAAAACAAAATAAAATAAACACTTTGTGGCAGACATTGTTCTAGTTTCCTACCCATATCCTTTCTTCCCTTCTTTCTTAATAGAACCCCCACTTTTCTTTCTGTCCAAGTTCTAGCCAATGAGATATTAGCACAAGTTACTGGTAAAGCATCTGTGAATATTTTGTAAAAGTGACAAATGTATCTGGCTTGTAACTTTTGCTTCTCCCTTTCCCTGCCTGGAATGTGAGTGTGAATGTGATGTTTGGATGTGTAGCAGCTACCTTGGGACCGTGAGAATGAAGGTTGCTCCCTAAGATGGGGTAGCAAAAAAATAGAAGGAGTCTGTCTCCTTGAGGATGTTATTAAATCTTTGTGTGCAGAGGACCAGCCCTGAACAGTCTGTGTCCAGACTTGTTATTGCCTGAGACAGCAAATGAAAACAAAACAAAACTTACTTGTTTAAGCCATGGTTGGTTGTTTTTCTGTTACTTGCAGCTGAACATAGTCCTAACAAGCTTTAAAAAAAATAAAAAATAATTCCATTTATCCAGCAATCCCATTACTGGGTATATATCCAAAAGACTATAAATCGTTCTACTATAAGGACACATGCACACGAATGTTATTGCAGCACAGTTTACAATAGCAAAGACCTGAACCAACCCAAATGCCCATCGATGATAGACTGGACAGGGAAATGTGGCACATATACACCATGGAATATTATGCAGCCATCAAAAACGATGAGTTCGTGTCCTTTGTAGGGACATGGATGAACCTGGAAACCATCATTCTCAGCAAACTGACACAAGAACAGAAAATCCAACACCGCATTTCTCACTCATAGGCGGGTGTTGAACAATGGGAACACATGGACACAGGGAGGGGAGTATCACACACTGGGGTCTGTAGGAGGGAAAGGGGAGGGATAGTGGGGGGTGGGGAGTGGGGAGGGATAGCATGGGAAGAATGAGATATAGGTGATGGGGAGGAAGGCAGCAAATCACACCGCCATGTGTGTACCTATGCAACAATCTTCCATGTCTTCACATGTACCCCCCAACCTAAAATGCAATTAAAAAAATAAATAAATAAATAAATAAAAATAAAATAAAATAAAATAAAATAAAAAAATAAATAAAAGATTGGCCAGGTACAGTGGCTCACATCTGTAATCCCAGCACTTTGGGAGCCTGAGGGGGTGCCGATTGCTTGAGCCCAAGAGCTCGAGACCAGCCCGAGCAACATGGTGAAACTCCATCTCTACAAAAAATATATATACACATATACTATTTATGACATATATAATATATATAACATATATATTATATATATAGAGAGAGAGTTAGCTGGGCATGGTGGCATGTGCCTGTAGTCCCAGCTACTTAGGAGGCTTAGGCAGGAAGATCACTTGAGCCTGGAAGGAGGAGGGTGCAGTGAACCAAGATCGTGCCACTGCACTCCAGCAAGGGCAACAGAGCAAGACCTGTCTCAAAAAAGCAAAACAAAAAAATGTAAATTAGAATTTATTTTTTAATTGTACAAGCCCTATTCTTACCTAAGGAAAGATACTAGATCCTTTAGAGATTTTTTTAAAAGTATTGTCCATAGATGATCCACATCGAATTATACAGCCTGCTTGTTAGGGAAGGTACATTTTCAATGTGCTTGTTTGCTCAACCTAACCTCTCAAATAAGAATCAGAATCACTGGGGCTAGGGCCTGGAAATCTGCTCTTTCAACAAACTCACCAAACAATCCTGCGCTCAGAACATCTTAAGAACCATGAATAAATAATCCAAACAAGTTTGAATCATTTGCTGGACAACACGGTAAATGTAACTAGTTTTTTTTTCTCTTTAGTTCAACACCAATCCCCACACCTACCAGCTTCACTTGAGGATGATCAAGAAACGTCTAACCTCTTTTTGGAGAGAAAATAAACTGTCAAGCTTCAATAAGAGCACACAATTTCCTGTGAGGTTGAAGCAAACGTTCTGCTTTCTTTATTAAGTTTATTTTAACTAAATTTGCTCAGCTTCCTCTAAATGTGTCATAATATCCCTACCCCGTTCCTTTTTTGAGCACTGCCAATCACAGTCTCATTTCTGAGCACATATGCAATTGTGCTCAGTGTCATATTCTAATTGTCTGACACATTTGAAATGAACACAATCCAATATAATTCTGATTTAATATTCCCTTAGCTTAGGCTCTCCTGAGTTATTAATTCTTTTTAGACTCAGAATACTCTTATCTAATTTTGTCTTTCTTATTGGACTAAAAATTATTTGTATGTGGAAAAACTTAAGTAGGAACAATTTTTAAAACCCCAAATCTGGCTGGGCACAGTGGTTCACGCCTGTAATCCCAGCACTTTGGGAGGCCAAGGCAGGTGGATCACGAGGTCAGGAGATCGAGACTATCCTGGTCAACATGGTGAAACCCGTCTCTACTAAAAATACAAAAATTAGCTGGACGTGGTGGCACACACGACTGTAGTCCCAGCTACTTGAGAGGATGAGGCAGGAGAATCGCTTGAACCCAAGAGGCACAGGTTGAAGTGAGCTGAGATCACGGCACTGCACTCCAGCCTGGTGACAGAGCAAGACTCTGTCTCAAAAAAACCCAAAAAAACAAAAAAACAAAAAAACATCCCAAATCTTGAATTTGAATATGATCAGAGGTTATTTATTAAGTAACACCAGAGACAAATGACTAATATTAGCCCCCTAAACTATTGTGATCCTATCTTTTGGAGTCTCATTTCTCAAAACACCACAAAGCATATTCTCCTCTCTAGTCATTATGCCATCCTGAACTCATTCTCAGCTGCTCATCTTTGCTCAGCCTATTTCCCCCACCTAGGGTAGCCAAGCCTCCTCTCCTCTTCAATTCCTGCAACCCATTCTGCTAGTTCTCTTCTCTAAATTCTTATTCTAGTTACTGTCATTAAATCTTCCCAAAGGAGATTTTGATATATCAGTCTCCAACTAAAAATCCTTCAGTATCACCATGTTTTCTTTCTTTTTTTTTTTTTTAAGATAGAGTCTCACTCTGTCACCCAGGCTGGAGTGCAGTGGCATGATCTCAGCTCACAGCACCCTCCGCTCCCCAGGTTCAAGCAATTATCCTGCCTCAACCTCCTGAGTAGCTGGGATTACAGGTGCCCATCATCAGTGACACCTGGCTTATTTTTAGTAGAGACGGAGTTTCGCCATGTTGGCCAGGCTGGTCAGGAGTTCAAACACCATGGGTTTAGTTTTGTTTTGTTGTTTTTTTGAGACGGAGTCTCACTCTGTCACCCTGGCTGGAAAGTGCAATGGCACAATCTCGGCTCGCTGTTACCCCCTCCTCCTGGGTTCAAGCGATTCTCCTGCCTCAGCCTCTGGAGTAGTTGGGATTACAGGCACCCACCATCATGCCTGGCTAATTTTTGTGTTCTTAGTAGAGATGGAGTTTTGCCATGTTGGTCAAGCTAGTCTCGAACTCCTGGCCTCAGGTGATCTGCCCACCTTTGCCTCCCAAAGTGCTGGGATCACTGAGCCACCATGCCCAGCCAAGCACCATGTTTTCAACACTGAATACGTCCTGTGTCCCATGCTCTGCTAGGTGACAGGGGTACACATACTAATGCAACACGGCCAGAGTCCTACAGGCATTATGGACTGATGGGTTATGATCACAGGGGCTCACTAGAATTCTCAAGCTGTCGACAGAGTGAACTGGAACTGTAAACAACCCTCAAGGCCCTCCGTGATCTGTTTCTAACTTGTTTTACTAATTTTGACCCCCCTCTATTCTCTTCCCTTTGATCCAGATACGTGGGGCTGCTTGCCACTAGCCAAACACACCTGCTCTCTTTCGGTTTCTCTGAATTTGCTCACTTTGATCTGGGCTCCTGAAGTGACCTCACTTCTCTACCCATGTCAATTTTGACAAATCCTTGAGGACTCAGATTTCAAACGCCACCTTCTTCATGAAACATTACATTGCTCATGAAGTTCCAATTAAGTCAGTTTTCTCAAAAAGAAGCCCACATAATGCCAAATGCAATGACTAGTTCTTGATTAAATCCTGGTTTGAACAAACCAGCTGTAAGATATTTTGAGGTCAATTCAGGAAATTTGAGTATGAACTGGGTACAATATTATATTAGGAAATTATTGTTAAACTTATAAGGAATTACAACATTATCATAGTTATATAAAAAGTCATTATTTTTAGATATGAAAATGAAATTAATGGGTAAATGACATGATAGCTCAAAAATGGATGAAGGAAACATGAGAAAATGGGAAAATTTGGTCATGGGAATACTCTGGATAATTCTTTCTACTTTTCTGGGCATTTGAAAATATTTCTAATCAAAAGAGAAAACAAGAATGCCAAACATTTTTCTTATTAATAAAAATAAAACATATTCACTAAAGAAAATCTGAGGAAAAAGAAAAGTAACACAAATAGAAAGCAACCAATATCCTACCATGCAGGGAAAATCGCTGTTTATATTATGATGCCTTTTCTTCTGTATACTTATAAACCTAATTCTTTTCTTTATTTTTTATTGACACATAAAAATTATATACATGTTTATGGTATTCAACATGGTGTTTTAAAATATATAATTCTTTTTATTTTACAAAATTGTGATGGTTCTGGATATGTAGTTTTGTACTGATCTCAGATTTTAAAAGAACATACACAAAAAATAGACAGAAGCACATAAATAAAAGAGAACACTGCATTTCGTAGATATGTTATTTGTCAATAAAAAGTTAAAATACAAAAAAAAATATAGTAGGAAAACTTGCTAACCAGAGAGAATGGTGCAGACAAACCTTCCAATCCTTCCAGAGTTACATATCACATACCATCCGTTAGTTTTCTAATAATCCTAGATCCTACAGGTGGGTTTTTTAATGGTGCATTTCAAATGGTGCATTCCCAGACTCACTTGCCTCTTTGCAGTGCCCAGCATTTGTAGTTCTCACCGTGGGCTCTCTGGGGTACTACATGCTTTTTGTTTCTTTTTTTTTTTTTTTTTTTCTTTTTTGAGATGGAGTCTCACTCTGTTGCCCAGGCTGAAGTGCAGTGGCGAGATCTCGTCTCACTGTAAACTCCCCCTCCCAGGATCAAGTGATTCTCCTGTGTCAGCCTCCTGAGTAGCTGGGATTACAGGCACACACTGCCATGCCCCGGCTAATTTTTGTATTTTTAGTAGAGATGGGTTTCACCATGTTCGCCAGGCTGGTCTCAAACTCCTGACCTTGTGATCCACTCACCTTGGCCTCCCAAAGTGCTGGGATTACAGGTGTGAGCCACTGCACCTAGCCTAGTATGTGCTTTTTGAAGGAAATCATCAGGCTGGCTAACTGGGATTACCATAGTCATCAGCCACTCCAGCTGGGCCATCACTGCTGCTGACCCGTCTTGTGTTGGGTCTCCTGCCTTGCTCTACCCAGAACTCCCCTGTCACTGCTCCTCTCTTCACATGCCTTCTTGCCAATGTTAGTTCCAGTAACATGACCCTCTTTCTTTACAGAGATATCATTCAAATGTTTTAATTCTCATCATAATCACATGTAATAATATTAACTATATTTTTAAGTTAGAAATTGCTACACATCCCATCACAACAACGCAGCTGATTTTACTTTTATATTTTTCATCTCTGTTGAAATTTGCCTGTATTTCTTACCGTGAATATGCTTATATTGTTAAAATCTTACATACTATTACATAATCTTTTTGAGTTCCATTTTTGTTTGTTTGTTTTGTTTTGTTTTGTTTTTTGTTTTTTTTGAGACAGAATTTCTGTCACTCAGGCTGGAGTGCAGTGGTGCAATCTTGGCTCACTGCAGCCTCCACCTCCTGAGCTCAAGTGCTTCTCATGCCTCAGCCTCCCGAGTAGCTGGGATTACAGGCACGTGCCATCACGCCCAGCTAATTTTTGTATTTTTAGTAGAGACAGAGTTTTGCCATGTTGGCCAGGCTGGTCTCAAACTCCTGGCCTCAAGTGAGCTGCCCACCTCAGCCTCCCAAAGTGCTGGGATTACAGGCATGAGCCACCGCACCCGGTCTTGAATTCCATTTTAAATGGCCACATTATATATTTCAAAAAACTGAAATACCTTTTCCAAGGACCCAAAATAAGTTGAAACTATTCACTGATTATCAGATACTCTATATACTTAATTCTACAATCTGATCTTTGCACCTCCTATGTCATGGACCTTTTTGCAAGTCAGTACATACACTTTCTATGTTATTTTAAATGGCTGATAGCATTCCATAGTAAAGCTACATTTTTTCAATTTTTAAATTCTTTTCAACTTTTCAATTTGTGTGATTTTTTTCAGTTTGAATCATTAATACACTCTATGCTGCAAAAATCAGAAAGAATAAAATGGCACACAGTGAAAAGTCGCTTCTCTTTTTGGTTCTCATCACCATCCCAGTATGTAACCTTCTTTCTTACTTGATTTTTTACATTTCCTTCCAGAGTTTATTTAGGCAGGGGGAAGCAAATACAAATGTCATTCCTTATTTTTGTTTTCTCTTTCTCTTTAACTGGAATGTAATATATTATATCCACTGTCCCTCATTTTGCTTTTTAAACCTGATGACTTAACTTGGAGATTATTCTGGCTCAGTGCATAGAGACTTTCCTAACTCTTTGTTCTATAGCTGCATGTTCATGGGTGCCGTCCATGGCTTCCACTTGAGGGACATTGTGGTCATCACTTTAAATCCTGATCCCGTCTCTACCTGCTAATTCCAAAACCTCATTCCAGCCATTATTCACCTTAATCCCTCTTTACCTGTTTCTTGTTTGTTTGTTTGTTTACCTACAAACATGTTAGTTCTCTTATATGCGAAAAGAGAACTTCTCTTTACTCTGAGGTCCCTTAAGGCTCCCATAACCTTCAAAGCTCCAGAGAGAGACGTCCACAGTCTTCGTTCCCAGCTTCCATTTCACCATTCATTCCTTCCTTGACACTTTGTGATCTTCCTTCTTCTTCCTGTCTCAGTTTTAAATGATCTCTTGCCCGGGGGCAGTGGCTCTCGCCTGCAATCCCAGCACGTTGGGAGCCAGGCAGGCGGAAAACTTGAGGTCAGACCAGCCTGGCAAACATGGCGAAATCTCATCTCTACTAAACATACAAAAATTAGCCAGGCATGGTGGCAGGCACCTGTAATCCCAGCTTCTTGGGAGGCTGAGGCAGGAGAACTGCTTGAACCTGCGAGGTGGAGATTGCAGTGAACTAAGATCGAATCACTGCACTGCATCCTGGGTGACAGGGTGAGACTCCATCTCAAAAAAAAAAAAAAAAACACCACTTATTTCTGGAAGATCATCTAATAAAAACATTCAGTATCTTGGTCTATTTCTCTATCCTCCCTGCTCTAACGTCTGAAAATGGGCACCTACCCATTCACTCATTAACTTCTTGTAAAATGACTTCTGCCCACCCTACCCTCTTCATACTAAAACTGATCTCCAAGTATCACTTAACCTGTTAACAGCCAGTAATCACCCAATAACCTGGTTGTGACTGCCTTCTTTAACCTCCACTCTTAGTGCTCCTGTTTTGCCTGCTCCTCACCACAGCCTAGCTCTAGAGAGTCTATCTTGCCAAAGGCTTCCCTTCTATCCTCTCTTAACCATCTATTATTCTATTACTCCTAAATCTGTCCCTAATTTCTGATTATCTGGATGACGAGCAGCATGCTTCTAACAAACGTTTCTCTCTCCCCCCAGCCTCTTTCCCACTCTGACTGAAAACAGTGGGTTTTCCATCATCCCTTTCTTCAAAACTCTTATTTCTAAGTCAATTAAGCACTAATTCCTCAATCTGATATTCAAGTACTTTCACATTTTTAACACAATTCAGACATGTATCGGCATCGGTCAGCATTATCTCCCACTGCTATTACAAGCATACTCTGTGCTCCAGCCACAGCAGTCTGCTTATTTTGCACGAAACACATGGCATGCTTCTGCACTTCCAAACTTTGGTTCACTCTTTTTAAATCCACCTGGATTATGTTTCCCCTCCATCTCTGCTATTCTAAACCCCATCCTCCCCTAATTCCACTTGCCACGATATCTTCACTAACCTTTTACCACATGTATTATAATTATTTGTGCAGTTATATTTCCACACTAGATTCTAAATTCTCCTAAAACGAAATACTGTACTGCCTTTGATGAGCCTTTCCATGTGCCAGACATGTGCTAAGTGAGCTAAGCATCCATTATCTCATTTAATCCTCACATGGACATCTAGGTCGGGACTCTCCCATTTAACATTAAACAAACCGAGGCTCCGAGAGATTAAGTAGCTTGCAGCTTTCACGCAGCTAATGATGGTGGAATCAGATCCTTCTCCGAGGTTCACGCTTGTACTACTTAGGGTAGCCAGCACAGTGTATTCACCAGCAAGCCTGCACTCAACCTGTGTGTGCCAGATCAGCATGTTAAAAACCGTGTGTGCAAGTAGATCAAGGGAGAGAGGGGCTGCGGGGGCGGGAATTGACACAGCAATGAAAGGACGGCAGGATTGGCGGTGATGTTTCCAAATTTCCACTGTTGGGTTATAGAGCTTTTGGAATAAGCATTTAAAATACGTAGTTACTAAAAAGGATCACATCTACTCTTAGTCTAATTATTATATGTAGGTTAGTTTTGTCTCCCTGATTTTATTGTCATCCCCCGGGGATTGTTTCTGTTCTCTCGTGTTCCCAGAGCTTTCGGCGCATTGCTCAACACACGGTGTGCGTACTTGTTGATTTTAATGTATGTGTGTTTGCATATGTGCACAGCAACTGGGCAGAGGACGTGGGTGTGGGATGCACGGTGCATTCCTTCTCCTCATTCTTGTTCCTTTGAGCAGCTGCAGCCTGGATGCTTTCCCTTCGGGGAAGGGGGAGGCAGAACCGCTGACCCTCTAACAAGTTGTCCCTCACAGAACAGGTGTCTCCCCCCGACTCTCGGTGGAGAGGGATGTCTGGATACTTAGTGACATCAGCCACGAGCCAATGGGAAGTCGGGCTCCAGCCGCCGCGCCAATGGGCGGCCGGGGGCGGGCCGGGTTTCCTGGGCGCCGGGCTGGCCGGGCTGGTCCTGCGGCCGCGGCGGAGTCTCGGCCGCTCGCGCTGCCCACCGCGGCTCCGGCAGCTCCAGGCGCGGTTCGCCAGCCCGCGCCGCTCCCGGCCCCCGGCTCGGGCGCCTCCCGCCGCGGCGCAGCTCCCCCGCCGGCCGGGCACCTGCGCGGCGCGGCTCATGCCCCGGGCGCGGGGCGCACAGGCCGGTCGGCCGCCGCTGGGAGATAGGCCCCCGGGGCGGCGGCGGCGGCGGGGCCATGGCGCGGAGAACCGGGGCGCCGGCAGCCTCCGGGGAGGAGTTCTCCTTCGTCAGCCCGCTGGTGAAATACCTGCTCTTCTTCTTCAACATGCTCTTCTGGGTGAGTCTCGGGGTCGAGGGCACCTGGGCGGCGGGGTCCCCCCGCAGGGCGGAGAGGCGACCCGGGGTGCCGCGCGCGGGATTCGCACTGCCGACTTTTCTGGGCTGACGGCACTTTGGGGAATTCATCCTGGGGAGGGGACGGCACCGGGCGCCTCCTCTGCAGGGGGCGTTGGAGGGAGGAGGGTATGCCAGGGAATCAGTGAAGACTGATGGGTATTCTCGGGGCGTCGGAGGAGGGTCTGTGTCAGGCTAGAAAGCTGAGTTTGAGGGAGACTGTTGGCCCAAGGCAAACCCACTGGCACATTTATGATGGGGGTCCGGGGTGGAGGGTAACTTTCAGGCCTGGGGGTAGAGGCCCAGCTGGCAAAGAAGAAGAGGAAGGAAAAACCCAAACCTCTCTCCCCACAACCTCAGAGAGGATGGGTTATGGGCGTCATCTCTTCCTTTTGCAGGCCTCATCTACATCTACCCCCGCCTACCACCCACCCCCACCAAAGTCTGGCCTCCAGGTGCAGATGTCTTTCCCATCCCAGCACTGCCCCAAACTTTGTCCCCCTCCCCACCAGCCTTCTCAGGACCAGACTTCACCCCCTGGAACCTGACAGTCACCAGCGTTTTTAAACAGGACCTCGTGTTGGGCTGGAAAGCCAGGGGTCCTTTCAGAATCTTCTGGTTGGAGGAGGGGAAAGTGGAAAAAGTAATGGGTTGGGACTCTGGACACCCGGATTCCTATCCCACTCTGCCATTCATTGTTGACTCGACCAACCTAAGCATGTATGTTCATGTCTGCAGGCCTTAGCACCCTCCCCCCACAAATCCAACCCAGTGTGATCAGGAGTGGCAGAAAGACTGCTGAAGCTGAGAATTGAGCTGAACCAGATCATGCAATGCTAGCTCGACCGTGTTTTGTGGCCAGAGTCCTGGAGGTCCTGGAGTGTGAGAACATAGGGACGTCCTTCCCCCATTCACCTCCTCTTCTGGCTCCTACCACACCAGAGCTGCTGTACCTAGAGCCCACCATCCTTGCCCACTTCAGAAGGAGACCTAAAGTTCAGACTTGCAGGAGGGAAGAACTGAAGTCTAAAATATGTCTCCTAGCTGAGGGAGCAGAACAGACATCTAAGCCATTTGCTGGAAAGGTTTCACAGGGCCCGTGGGGTAAAGTGCAGACACTAAGCACATAAGTGCTGGCCTCTTGGGATAAATGAGAGAAACCTCAGAGGGTGGCAATGACAGCGCACTCAGCCATCATACTCCTGGGGAAAATGAAACTTGGGCTCCTATCAAATGCTCAGTTTTAGAACTGGAAAAAATTTTTAGAAGACATCTTGTCCAGCATCTGTGTTTATGTGCTAAAATGTAGAAAACAAAAGCACAGAGATGCTAAATGTTTTGTCCAAGGTCCAACAGCTGGTTAGCAGGCTTGGTCTGGTGACCTTTCTACTGAACCACCAGTGCCTCTGGGGGAAGTCCTCAGCGCAGATGGCTGCTGCTGTAGCTGGGGTATTGGCAGTATTAGTAGTTAACCAGTCAACCCAAGTTCCCATGGTCTACGTTCTGCTTCAGCTGGAGGTTAGGGAAGAACAGAAGAAAATCCCTTACCACTCTGCCTGTGCTGGGGGATGTTCTAAGGGACTCCCCCACCTAGGGGCAAGTACCAGTCAAGTTTCCCCTGTGCTCACTGAGTGTGCCAGGCCAGTGACATGCCATCCTTGGAGTCAGCACTAGCATCTCAGGGACTTTAGGTCGTCACTCTGGCTTCCTTTATCAGCCAAGACTCTCTCCCTCGGAGCCATCGGCACCTAACCCTTGTCTGTGCTCGCCAGTGACAACAGCTGGGTGCATCTGTTACACTTGTGTTCTGGTCATCTTTTTTTTCGAGCTTCCCTACCGCCTACCTCCACCCTACCCCCGTTTTAGCAGACAAATATCTTTGAGAGATCTCAGCCAGGAGAGAGTTTGGCTCCACAGACCCATTTACCTTGGTAAAAATGCTTCATTCAAGGTCACAAGACCTGGCTAGCCAAGCTAGCACCACCCCAAATTAGAATAGAACCCCTTCTTGGCTCTACAGTAGACTCATAAAAATCAGAGGCTCTAGAAATAGCACACTGAAGAACAAGAGGCCCAGCGTCATTTTGGCACCAACTTACTGTGTGACCCTAAGCCAATGTATCCATCTCTCTGACCTTAATCTTTCTCCTCTAAAGGAGAAAAAATTTCTGCCTCAGTGAACTATTTAAAGATGAATGAATCATTTTGGGGACTGTTTTCTTCCTTTAAGACCTGGAGCTGGATCGAAGGATGAATCTCTCTGTGTCCTGATTGCCCTTCCTAAGGGACAGTACTTCACAGGTGTTATTGAATGTCTCTTCTCCCCCAAACCCAGTGCTGCACAGGTATATTCCATACAAGGGCCGCTGGGGGAGAAAAGGCTGCTTCCCCAGATCAGGGGGCCATCTTTCTTCCTAGCCCCTCTACAGACACTGGTTCCCATGCTTTCTTTTTTGTAGACTTCCACCATCCTAATCAAATTCCCCTCTTCTGCCCGGGAAGTACCTATGGATGAGATGATGGTCAGCCTTTGCAAGTAGCGTGCAGGCTCTGGCCAGCTTCTGGAGTTGCAGTATGGCAGTGGTGTTTGTGTCTGTGCCTGGAACCCACTAGGAAGGTGTCCGGCATCCTCTGGGCCCACACTCAGTGGCGCTGGTGGTGATGGTGGCCACCTCTGCTGTTGCTCTAGAAGCCCTGACTCTTGGGGCATTTGGAGTCTGACTCAGAAAGCTAATGGATTTTTGGGACTGGGACCCGTTCGTACTGTTCGTGTTTCAAATTTCACTTCCCCTTTGACCTGGGAGTTCTGATTTTCTTCCCAGAATTGTGTTGCTGGGTTACTGACTGTTGGGATTCCATGGCCTGGAGTAGTTGCTCTAAGATCCGAGATGTTGTATTTTTATCAGGTAGGGTGATTACAGAGCAGCCGCCTCTCCTTACCTGCCTCTGCAGGACAGCTCTGTGCAGAGGGTGCCTGCTTTATCAGCTTGGCCATGTGTTGTCACGAATATTTGGTGCCGCCCACCTCCTTCCTCATGGGTCCTTCTCCCCGCTCAGGGCAGCAGTTGGCTGGCTTTTGAGTCAGGCAGAGCCCAGAAGCTCAGACCTCTAGCCCCTGTGTCTCAGCCCAGGCTTCTTTGGTGGCCATGCCTTAGGGTTCCCATGGCACCTTCTGTCACATCCCTTACCTATGCTGCAATTGTGTTCATTTCTCCATCTCCCTCTCTAGACTTTGGGCTCTCAAGGGTGGGCACAGCCCTATTCACTTCTGGATTCCTGTTGCCCAGCTGTATTTGGCAGAAACTGGGCACTTACTGAATGTTTATTGGATGGCGAGTAAGAGAGCAAACCCCATGGGATAGAGGCATAATGCCTATCCTCCCCTCCCGTGTGGACACTGGCCTGTCAAGGTGTGGCTCAGCGTGGGGTCTTTGAGCACACTTGGTGATGAGGTACCCAACTGTGTTCTCCTCTGTGATGGGTCTGGTGGCCTGGCAACCCCTCCCTCAAGCCAGGTCAGAAACATGGCAGCCATCCCCTTCTCAGAGCCATGTATACTTACTGTCTACAGCGTCTGGATTTTCTCACTTCCACTGCCACATATATGGACCCCCGTCCAGTTCTTCCCTAGGCTGATCCAAGCCACTGGCGGGGCATCTTCTTCAAGAAATCCACTCTCCCATCCAGGACTACTGTATTGGAGTCCTTGGACACTCAGAATCGCCCCAGACCACTCACAGCACCATCTCTTTTTGCCTGGCTCAAAAACCATGAGGAAGTAACCAGGCGTCAAGGTAGGCAAAAACCTCTTCTAAGTGACAGAGGCCCTTTCTGCCATCCAATCCCTTCCTCCCATCCAATCCCTTCCTCCTGTACTTCCAAATACACTAGGAGGCAGAGCCTACCACCTTCTGTCCCCTGTCTTCCCCATAGACTTGGCTGGCTTCAATAACTGAGGGTAGTTAGATGCTTTTTATAAAAACAACAAAAATTACAAAATATGGGAAATGAAGATGAGAACCATCTGCTTTACTATGCAGGTCACGTGCACACCTCCTTAACTCCCCCAGCAGTTCTGTTTGCCTTGTACCAAGTAGAAAACCATAGAGTTCAAGCAGCCTTTAAAAAGAAGAAAAGAAAACACAGAGTGCCTCTCAGATCTTGGTAGGATGCTAGTGCTGGGCCAGTCCCTCCAGGGCTGTGAGTTGGAATGTTTATTTACTGCGATCCCTTGCAGACCTCCCTTCCTCTTTCTTAATCTTGGAAGAACAAAGCCAGCCATGGCCTGAGGAAATGCCAAGGCTTGGCCCCAGACATTGGTGTGGAAGGTGCCCTGTGGAGTCCTCCACTCCAGAGGGACAGTGCCCCCCAATCCAGAGGGACAGCGCCCCCCAATCCAGAGGGACAGTGCCCCCCATCCAGAGGGACAGTGCCCCCCATCAGAGGGACAGCGCCCCCCAATCCAGAGGGACAGTGCTGAGAGCCAGCCTCACATGGACAGCTGGCACCTCAGACACCCAGGACAGCAGCACCATGGGGACCACAGAAAGACCGTGGGCAGGAAGAGAGGTGGCCCTGCTCTGAGACCAGCAGGCTGAAAGTTCCTTGATTTCATCCAGATATAAGGGGAGGGAGGACTGAGAAACCAGAGGTAGAGACCAATGCCTTGCCCACTTCCCTCTGAGCAGAAACGGGGTTTTGATTGCCACACAGGGAACCACTCTACCTTCAGCTGTCCCCACCATCACCTTCAAAAGAGGAGGGAAAGAGATTCTACGGAGGATGCGTGGACCCTGAGACAGTGGGGCTCCAGCAGTTCTTGCAGCCTGGACTTTGGACTACGGAAGACAGACAAGGCTAGGGCTTTTCCTGGAGGCTGTGCCGGCGGGGGGGCCTCCTTGTGCCAACACTGTGTCTCCCCTTTTCAGAGTGCTGTTCCAAAGACTTCCCTCTGAGCCACCTCCTGGGACCTGCTGGCACCCTGTCCCCCCACCCCCCACCCCCCCCGCCAGCTGGTATCTTCCTTCCCCGGCCTGAGCCCCAGCCCGTTTGGAGATTATCGGCTACTCCCCCAAAGGGAACCACAGGCAGCTGCTTCCCACCTCCCACGATGGCTGAGGTGAACACGCAAGATTCTGGGGGCGCTGGGAGGCAGAGATAGGAAGGCAGTCAAGTGGCTGAGCTCATAAGGCTTTGGGTCATCAAGACCTAGGTTCTCAGTCCCACTTCAGCCGCTCACTAGCCAAGTGAAGTGGGGAGAGTTACTGGAACTCTCTGAACAGCAGCTCTATAAAATGCGATCCTAACAACCTCTTGGGTTTGTGGTTAGAATTAAAGGAGACAGTGTTTAGCCCAGCACCTGGTCCTTAGCACTCAACAAAAGGTACTGCCACTGCTGTCCCTGTAAATGCTCCTAGAGGTCACCTGCTGGGGGTGGATGTGGAGAGTGAGGCTGAGTGCTCCCCCAGGGGGGAGGAAGAGGGGTGGTAAGCAGACCGGGACTGAGCTAGGAAAGGGCCAGCCTTTGCTCAGCCCTCTTTGCTCACATTCCCATTATAACGAAGGAAGACAAAAAACAAAGGAAGAAAATTAAAGAGAAAAGAACAAAAGCTAAACAGGAGACAATCATTATTAGTGGCTTGATATTTTTTACTTTGTGGAAAAATTTCCTATCTATCCCAGGAACAGAGCCCCACTGTTGTCTCCAGGGGTCTTCCCTAGCTCTGCTCCTCAAGGCTTGTCAAACCATCTCGGTCTTTTAAAATTTTTATTTATGTCTTTATTTGTTCATTTGTTTGTTTAGAGACATGGTCTTGCTCTTTAACCGAGGCTGGAGTGCAGTGATGGGATTACAGCAATCCTCCTACCTTACCCTGTTGAGCAGCTCAGACTACAGGCGTGCATCACCATGCCCAGCTAATTTTTTTTTTTTAGACACTGGTCTCACTATGTTGCCTAGGTTGGTCTTCAAATCCTGGCCTCAAGCTATCTTCCCGCTTTAGCCTCCCAAAGTGATGGGATTACAGGCGTGAGCCACCATGCCCTGCCCTACCTTGGTCTTAAATGTAATCCAGTAGAGATGGACTCTGGGAGCTAATTTGCCTGTAATTATTGGCATTTGGGCGTAAGAGCCAGGGGAACAACCTTTGTTCAGGAACTCAAGTTGAGGCCCCGCAACCTTCCTTTCTTATTACTGATGGCCCTGAAGTACTGTCCTATGGGCTAGAATAAGGATTTTTCCTCTTAGTCATCAAATCATGACTCTTTTTCCCAATTTGCAAGAAAAAAAGTCAAGATAAGAGAATTTTCTTCATTTTCTCCTTTCTCCCATGAACAGTATTACCTGCAGCTGCTTATCTGCCTGCAAGTGCTAATAAAAGGCAAATGAAAGAGGACTAGTAGCAACTATTATGGAAAAGTAGAAAACAATTTATTTAGAGTATTGTCTGTGCTGTTTTATGAGACATGTGTCCAGCAGCCACATCTCTTAGTAAAATTGTTCCTTATTTCTGTAATAAAAATTTATGGGTTTGCCTCCTCACGTGATACAGTGAGATGGACACAGCAGTATCTATGTAATATTCCTGTCAAAAATGTATAATCTGAACCTAACTATGAGGAAAGAACCAAATAAATCCAAATCGAGGGACATTCTGCAAAACAATTGGCCAAGACACAAACAATGTCAGTGTTGGTTGAGTGTGGTGATTCACGCCTGTAATCCCAGCACTTTGGGAGGCTGAGGCAGGTGTATCACAAGGTAACAGATCAAGACCAGCCTGGCCAACAGGGTGAAATCCCGTCTCTACTAAAATAAAAATTAGCTGGGCATGGTGGCACGCACCTGTAATCCCAGCTACTCAGGAGGCTGAGGTAGGAGAATCACTTGAACCAGGAGGTGGAGGTTGCAATGAGCTGAGATGGCACCACTGCACTCCAGCCTGGGGACAGAGTGAGACTCTGCCTAAAAAAAGAAAAAAAAATTAAACATAGTAATTACCATATGAACCAGCAATTCCTAGGTATAGAAAACGTTGAAAACAGGTATTCAAACAAGACCTTGTACTCAAGTGTTCATAGCACTACTACTCACAACAGCCAAAAGGTGGTAACAACGCAAACATCCACCAATGGAGAAATGGCTAAACAATTGTGTTATAGTCACACAACCAAGTATTATTCAGCAATAAAAGGAAATGAAGTTGGCCGGACACGGTGGCTCATACCTGTAATCCCAGCACTTTGGGAGGCCACGGTGGGTGGATCACTCGAGGTCAGGAGTTCAAGACCAGCCTGGCCAACATGGTGAAACCACCTCTCTACTAAAAATACAAAAATTAGCCGGGTGTGGTGGCGGGCACCTGTAATCACAGCTACTCGAGAGGCTGAGGCACAAGAATTGCATGAACCTGGGAGGTGGAAGTTGCAGTGAGCTGAGATCGCACCACTGCACTCCAGCCTGGGCAACAGAGTGAGACTTCATCTCAATAAACAAAACAAAACAAAAAAACAGGAAATGAAGTTGTAACACATGCTACAACATGGATGAACCTTGAAAACATTCTGTTAAGTAAAAGAAGCCAGACACAGAGGGCCACATAGTATGTGATTTCAATGACAGAAAATGTCCAGAATAGGCAAATCCATAGAGACCGAAAGCAGATCTATGGCTACCAGGAGCTGGGGGAGGTGGGAATGGGGAGTGACTGTTTTGTGGGTACAGGTTTCTATTTGGGGTGATGAAAAAGCACTGTACCCTGATTGTGGTGATGATTGCACAGCCATGTGAATGTACTGAAGGCCACTGAACTGTATACTTTAAAATGGTACGTTTTGTGTCACGTATTTTACCATAAATTTTAAAGTCAGTGTCTTAAAGACCAAAAACAAAGGAAGAAAATTAAAGAGAAAAGAATTAAAGCCAAGAGACTGTTCCAGGCTAAAGGAGATTTAATCTCTAAATGGGTGATCCTTGATTGGATCCTGGATAAGAAACAAAAAACAAGGTTCTTTGTAAGGACATTTGGGGGATAATTGGAGAAACTTACATATGGACTTTAAATTAGGTCACAGTAATAGTGTATTAAAGTTTTAAAAAGAGGTCAGGCGCAGTGGCTCATGCTTGCAGTCCCAGCACTTTGGGAGGCCATGGCAGGTGGATCACTTGAACGCAGGAGTTCGAGACCAGCCTGGGCAATATGGCTAAACCCTGTCTCTACAAAAAAACTAAAAAATTAGCCCAGTATGGTGCCATGTGCCTGTAGTCCCAGCTACTCAGGAGGCTGAGGCAGGAGGATTGCTTGAGCCCAGGAGGTCAAGGCTACAGTGAGCCATGATTGTGCCACTGGGTGACAGAGCAAGACCCTGCCTCAAAAAAAAAAAAAGAAATAATATGACAAAATGTGTAATGTACACCAACAGAGCACTGTGATTTCCCAGTGCTCTGTCACTTGAACAGTTTTTAGATTTACTACCTTAGCCAAGCATGGTGGCTCATGCCTATGATGAGGGGTTGGGTGTTGATAATCCCAGCACTTTGGGAGACCAGTGTAGGAAGATCACCATAGGCCAGGAGTTCAAGACCAGCCTGGGCAACGTAGCAAGATCCCATCTCTACAAAAACTTATAAAATTAGGTGAGCTTGGTGACATGTGCCTATACTCAGGAGGCTGAGGCAGGAGAATCCCTTGAGCCCAAGAGGTTGAGGCTGCAACGAGATATGATTGTGCCACTGCCCTCCTGAGCAACACAAGAGTGAGACCTTGTCTGTTGGGGGGGTAGGGGGGGAAGATCCACTGCCTTAAGTTTTGTTGTGATTGATGGGAAATCACTCAGATTAAAGTTCGTAAAACGGTACGCAAGTGAACCCTATTTTATGAAAATCTGATACTAAAAAATGTGTAGGCTGGGCTCGGTGGTTCATGCCTGTGATCCCAGCACTTTGGGAGGCTGAGGCAGGTGGGCCACCTGAGGTCATAAGTTCAAAGCCAGCCTGGCCAACATGGTGAAACCCCGTCTCTACTAAAAATACAAAATTAGCTGAGTATGGTGGCACATGTCTGTAATCCCAGCCTCTTGGGAGGCTAAGGCAGGAGAATCACTTGAACCTGAGAGGCGGTGGTTGCAGTGAGCAGAGATCATGCCATTCCACTCCAGCCTGGGCAACAAAAGCAAAACTCCGTCTCTTTGTTTTTGTTTTGTTTTTCTTTTTTTTTTTGTCTTATTTCTTTTTTAATTTTCTTTGTTTTTGTTTGTTTTTCTTTTTTATTTTGAAACTCCGTCTCAAAATATATATGTGTGTATATATATAGATAGATAGATGTGTGTGTGTATATATATATACTAACAAATTGGGTGGGTGGTTAATAGACTTTTTTAAGAACAGTTTTCTTCTAACAGAAAAATTAAGAAGATAGTACAGATATGGACATTTCTCCAAAAATAGAAATACTAGACAATCCGGCAACCCCACTACTGTTTATTCAAAGGAAAAGAATCTATTGAAGAGACATCTGCACTCCTATGTTACTGCAGCACTATTCACAATAGCCAAGAGATGGAATCACCTTAAGTGTCCATGTACAAATGAATGGATACAGAAAATATGGTTCATATACATAATGGGATATTATTCATCCATTAAAAAAAGAATGAATCCTGTCATTCACAACACAGATGGAACTGGAGGTCATTATGTTAAGTGAAATAAGCTGGGCACACAAAGACAACTATTGCATGTTATCACTCATATTTGACAGCTAAAAAAGTGAAACTCATAGAGGTAGAGAATAGAATGATAATTACCAGAGGCTGGGATCCAGGGGCGGGAGGTGGAAAAGAGTCTGGTTCATAGGTACAAACGTATGGTTACATGGAAGGAATAATTTCTCGTGTTCAACAGCACAGCAGGGTGACTATAGTTAACAACAATATATTGCATTTTTCAAAATAGATTTAAAATGTTCCTAACACAAAGAAATGATAAATGTTCAAGGTGATGGCTGTTCCAAATACCCTGATTTGATCATTACACTTTGTACACATGTTTCAAAATGTCACATGTACCCCGTAAATATGTATAATTTACATATATCAATTAAAAACATTTTAATATATTATTGAGAGTTCCCATATATCCCACACTCAGTTTTCCCTGTTACTAACACATTAGTATGATACATTTTTTGCAATTAATAGCATTATCATTATGGTCTACACCTTATTGGGTTTTTTTTCATTTTGATTTACTATCTTTCTGTTCCAGAATCCTATTCAGGATACTACATTACTTTTTTCTTTCTTTCTTTCTTTTGAGACAGAGTCTTGCTGTGTTGCCCAGGCTGGAATACAGTGGCACGATCATGGCTCACTGCAGCCTTGACCTCCTGGGCTCAAGCAATCCTCCCACCTTAGCCTCCCAAGTAGCTGAGACTACAGGTGTGCACCACCATACCCAGATGATTTTTATTTTATTTTTTGTAGAGATGAGGTTTTACTATATTGCCTAGGCTGATCTCAAACTCCTGGGCTCAAACCATCCTCCCACCTCAACCTCCCAAAGTTCTGGATTACAGGTGTGAGCCACCACCTTGTGCCCTACATTACATTTAGTTGTCATGTCTCCTTAGGTTCCTCTTGGCTCTGACGATTTCGTAGACTTACCTTGTTTTTGATGACCTTGACAGTTTTGGCGAGTGCTGGTCAGGTATTTTGTAGAATGTCCCTTTATTGGAACCTGCCTGCTGTTTTTCTTCTCATTACAATACTGGGGTTATGGATTTTGGGAGGAAGACAACGAAGTAAAGTGCCATTTTCATCACATTATATCATATCATAGCATTGATTCGGCAACATGATCCTGGTGGATGTTGGCCTCGATTGCCTGGATGAAGTAGTGTTTATCAGGTTCTTCCACTTAGAGTTAGCCTTTCCCCCATGTTCCACACTGTGCTCTTTGGAAGAAACTCACCGTGCACAGTCTGCACTGAAGGAGTAAGGAGTTAAGCTCTACCTCCTTGACGATGGAGTTCCTACATGGATTATTTGAAATTCTTCTACATGGGAGATTTGTCTTTTCTCCACTATTCTCCAATAAGTCATTTATTTATGTCAGTATGGGCGCACAGACATGTATTTTATATTTTGGGTAATAATTCAATACTTCTTTATTTTGATGCTCAAATTTTTCTAGCCTTGGCCATTGGGAGCTCTTTCAGTTGGCTTCTGTGTCCCTTTGGGATGCTCACATTGATGAGGGTAGTGATGTGGGGAATTCATTTTTGTTTCTTTGTGAGCATCTCCTTTCTTTGGGACACTACAAGATTCTCTAGGCTCACCTTGTGCCTTTCCTGCCCCCATCCTAGAATCAGCCACTTCTCCAAGGAGTCCAGGGGATGGCTATTTTCATTACAAGGTGATCACTCACCTTACATAGGGATAATGGTACTGGTGTATGCAAATTATTTTATATAATTTGACTGACAGCTTTTCAGGACCATACATTTTGCTAAAAGCTATACTCAGCCATTTTATTTTTGTTATTTTTATTTTTTATTTATTTATTTTTTTTTTTTTTTTTGAGACAGAGTCCCGCTTTGTCACCCAGGCTGGAGTGCAGTGGCACAATCTCGGATCACTGCAACCTCCGCCTCCTGGGTTCAAGCGATTCTCCTGCCTCAGCCTCTGAGTAGCTGGGACTACAGGCACCTGTCACCACTCCCGGCCAATTTATTTTTTTATTTTTTATATTTTTAGTAGAGACGGGGTTTCACCATATTGGCCAGGTTGATCTCAAACTCCTTACGTCGTAATCCACCCACCTTGGCCTTCCAAAGTGTTGGGATTACAGGTGTGAGCCACCGCGCCTGGCCCAGCCATTTAAAAAATCGTATCTAGTTCTTAAAAGTTTCCAGCCAGGCTTCATTCTAGTCAGAATGTGAAAAGCTATCCAAAGAAGAGAAATGTGTTTATCTCCATCTTCATGGTGAAAGGAGGTCATTCGTGATACTGTGAGGTGCTATAAGGATTTTACAGAAAATACTGACATGGTGGAAAGAGTCCCAGAATGAGATTGGGAGGTTGGCTTTAGTCCAGATGTTGCACTGCACCCGTTTGCACTTGGCTAAGTGTTACTTCCACTCTTTTGGCCTAATCTATAAAAAAGAGGTGAGTGGCAAACCCATTTCTAAAGTTCTGGTCACCTTCAAATGTGATGCCATTAACAGCAGCAGCACTAACTTAGGAATGGCAGTAGCTTTGAGGAATCCAGGGTAGGAAGTGGGGGGCAGGAATGGGAGTTGGCAAGGTCAAGCTGTAAAATGCAGAATTTGAGAGCTCAGGGGAGGACATCATTGATGATCATATTAAGTATAATAATAATATTAAAGACTTAATCTTGATTTTTTTTTTCTTTTGGTGAGATGGAGTCTCTCTCTTTGCCAGGCTAGGGTGCAGTGATGTGATCTTGGCTCACTGCAACCTCCGCCTCCCTGGTCAAGCTATTCTCCTGCCTCAGCCTCCTGAGTAGCTGGGATTACAGGTGCCTGCCACTGCGTCCAGCTAGTTTTTGCATTTTTAGTAGAGACAGGGTTTCACCATGTTGGCTAGGATGGTCTCAATCTCCTGATCTCGTGATCCGTCCACCTCGGCCTCCCAGAGTGCTGGGATTACAGGCATGAGCCACCATGCCCGGCCCTAATCTTGATTTTAATGTAGCCTGCATCTGTGGCTCTAGATCCCTGGCTGATTATTCTTTGGGCTTGTAGGTTCTCAAAATTGGCTGCATATTGGAATGACCTAGAACACATTCAGAAATACTGTTGGTCCCAGTGACAAAGATTCTGATTGACTTGGTTTCAGATGCAGCCCAGGCATTAGGAGTTTTTTAAGCCTCTCCCCCATAACCCTAAGTCCCAGGCGATTCTGATGGCAGCCAAAGTTAAGCATATGCTTTCAGCTGTAAATGTTCTTGGCCCTTTACCTTATAACACATAAATTATAGGTCCTCAATGTACCATCTGCATAGCAGTGGATGAATTAGATTTGGGTAGTGTATTAGTTTCCTGTTGCTGCTGTAACGAATGACCACAAACTTAATGGCTTAAAACAACACAAATTAATTTTCTTATATTTCTGGTGACCAGAAGTCCAAAATGGGTCTCGCCGCGCTAAAATCAAATAGGTCTCACTGGGCTAAAAATCACAGCATTCCTTCAGGAAGTGCTAGGAAGAACTCGCCTCCTCGCCTGCTCCGGCTTTTAGAGGCAGCCCGCATTCCTCGATCCATAGCACCACAGCAGTCAGCCTCTGCCTCCATTGTCATCTCCTTCTCTGACTCTGACCCTCTTGCCTCCTTCTTAGAAGGTCTTTTTTGATTGTATTGAGTCCTCAGGGATGATCTCCCTATCTCAAAATTCTTAATCACATTTGCAAAGTTCCTTTGGCCATGTAAGGTAACACATTCACATTCACATTCCAGGAATTAGGACATGGCCACCTTTGAGGGGACGTTATTCTACCTACCATAGTTAGAGACAGAACAACTGCTGTCATTACAGGCTCATAAATAGAGTTAAGTTACTCTATGATAAGTGGCATCTCTTTACTTTGCCCATTTTTTCACCTTTTATTTTAGGTTCAGAGTTACACGTGCAGGTTTGTTATATAGGTAAATTGGGTGTCACAGGGGTGATATTTCATAACCCAGGTAATAAGCATAAGTAGTTTTCCATCCTCTCCCACTTCCTACCCTTCACTCTCAAGTACATGTGTCCATGTGTATTCAATGTTTAGCTCCCACTTACAAGTGAGAACACACGGAATTTGGTTTTCTGTTCCTGGGTTAATCTGCTTAGGATAATGGCCCCCAGCTGTATCCATGTTGCTGCAAAGGACATTATTTCATTCTTTTTTATGGCTGCATAGTATTCCATAGTGTATATGATGTACCACATTGTCTTTTTTTTTTTCTTTAAGATGGGGTCTCGCTCTGTTGCCAGGCTGGAATGCAGTGGCACGATCTCGGCTCACTGCAACCTCTGCCTCTAAGGTTCAAGCGATTCTCCTGTCTCAGCCTCCCAAGTAGCTGGGACTACAGGCATGTGCCACCACTTCCTGCTAATTTTTGTATTTTTAGTAGAGATGGGGTTTCACCATGTTGGCCAGGCTGGTCTCAAACTCCTGACCTTGTGATCCATCCACCTCGGCCTCCCAAAGTGCTGGGATTACAGGTGTGAGCCACCATGCCCAGCCCTAATCTCGATTTTAATGTAACCTGCATCTGTGGCTCTAGATCCCTGGCCTTGTGAACCACCGTGTCCGGCCCAGCCCCACATTTTCTTTATCCAGTCTACTGTTGGTGGGCATTTAGGTTGATTCCATGCCTTTGCTATTGTGAATAGTGCTTGTTTGGACTTTCTTGTTTTAGCTGTGCTACAATCTAATCAGAGACCATCCGTGGAAAGTTGAAAATTTAACATGAAAAATAATGAGGAGCCTGGGAGCAACAGAAATCAGGAGTGGATACACATTTTTCAATAGTTCAGTAAAATGACACTCAGAACTGTAATTGGCTGTGGTGGGCTTTAAAGGGCAGACAGAGATGCTCGCTCACTCTGGCGGAGGACTGACTACCAGGCCTGGGGGATGACTGGCATCTCTAGCGTATAGTTTCCCTGCCTCCCCCATGTTCCCTGAGCCTGGCCTTGCTGTGGGACAGAGCGCCAGCTGGCACCTGCAGCTCTGCTAGCAGCTCCCTCCCTCCTAGACAAAGAGTATGAAGGCTTGCAAATAATACTTTGGGCCCTGAGTTAGAGGCATGGTCAAATGATGTGGGTGGGAAGAGAGTGGGGCTGGCTGGGTGCAATGACTCACACGTGTAATCCCAGCACTTTGGGAGGCTAGGGTGGGAGGATCAATTGAGCCCAGGAGGTCAAGGCTGAAATGAGCTATGATTGTGCTGCTGCACTGCAGCCTGAGCAACAACATATGAGACCCTGCTCCCCCCACCCCCAAAAAAGGGGGCTGTACATACAGGCAGAGAAGGGTCCTGGAAGGGCTGGCTTTAGATAATGGTTTGCCATTTACTGCTGAATGCACCTGCCCTCCCCTGCCAGATGGCAGAGGACCTTCAACAAGGAGGCCCACAGGGGAAAAATGTCTTTGTACTGAGGGACTCATCTGACCCTATTACCTGTTCTGGGGGCCCAGCTCCCTTCTCCCACCAAAGCCCCACGGTGGCTCTTTCCAGCTGCTTTCTGTCTTGCAGAACAGTGGTGTCTAGCCAGCCATCTCCTTCCCCACTGAGTTGGTCAAGTCCCTGCTGCTGAGAACTCTCTGCTGCCAGAGCTTGGGCCCATCTGTTGCCATGGCAACAGCCAGCTGCTGCTTAGCACCAGCCTGGAGACTGGGCACAAAGAAAGGGTAGCCAAGGGAAGTACGCACTGGGGCTGCCCTGCACCCTTGGAGGCCTGTGGGGTGGGTAGGGGCAGATAAAGCCCCTTTGGGGTCTGCTGTTAGTCTCTGACGGGTTTGTTCTCTCGGGAAATTTGAAAGAGCTAAACTCCTCTCTATTCCTCCACACTGGAATCAGAGTTTGTGAAGATAAAGGTTCCCTTGCCAAGGCAGTTCCAGTGCTTACACACATGCACTCACACACAGTCCTTCACATTGGAGTACACTTGCTTTTTGTACTTGACATGATGTTGACCTCTAAGAGGGTTGGAAAGCTGGAAGTGTGCAACCGCCCAGGCCTGCTTTAGGTATAAAACCCACCCTTTAGGACAGGTGCAGTGGCTCACACCTGTAATCCCAGCACTTTGGGAGGCCGAGGCAGGTGGATCACGAGGTCAGGAGATCGAGACCAACCTGGCTAACATGATGAAACCCATCTGTACTAAAAATACTAAAAAAAAAAAAAAAAAAAATTAGCTGGGCATGGTGGCACATGCCTGTGGTCCCAGCTACTTGGGAGGCTGAGGCAGGAGAATTGCTTGAATCTGGGAGGCAGAGATTGCAGTGAGCCAAGATTGCACCACTGCACTTCAGCCTGGGCAACAGAGCAAGACTCTGTCTCCAAAAAAAAAAAAACTGCCCTTTGATGCTTTGATGCAGATAGATTCGAATTCAAAACTTTTCCATTTTTATGTGACCCTGGGAAAATTAACTATTAATAATGATAGATACTATTTATTGTCAGGCATTGTGTTCAATGCTTTCCATGCATTATTTGCTTCTCAGTAATTTTATCAGTTGTTTGTTCTTACTTCCCATCTTCAGATACAGAAACTGAGGCTCAGAAATTTGCCCTATGTGTGCCCAAGTTTGACTTGCTCTAAAGCCTGTGTTCTTTTTAATTTTTACTTCAATTTTTTTTTTTTTGAAACAGAGTTTTGCTCTTGTTGCCCAGGCTGGAGTCCAATGGCACAATCTCGGCTTACCACAACCTTCACCTCCCAGGTTCAAGCGATTCTCCTGCCTCAGCCTCCCGAGTAGCTGGGATTACAGGCATGCACCATGACACCCGGCTAATTTTGTATATTTAGTAGAGAAGGGGTTTATCCATGTTGGTCAGGCTGGTCTTGAACTCCTGACCTCAGGTGATCCACCTGCCTCAGCCTCCCAAAGTGCTGGGATTACAGGCGTGAACCACTGCGCCCAGCCTACTTTAATTTTTTAGAGGCAAGGTCTCACTCTGTTGCCCAGGCTGGAGTGCCATGGCACAGTCACCGCTCACTGCAGCCTTGCTCACCTGTGCTCAAACCATCCTCCTGCCTTAGCCTCCTGAGTAGCTGGGACTACAGGTGCACACCACTGCACCCTGCTAATTGTTTTTTTGTTTTTGTTTTTTTTTTTTAGAGACAAGCTCTCATTATGTTGTCCCAGCTGGTCACAAACTCCTGGCCTCAAGTTGATCCTCCTGCCTTGGCCTCCCAAAAGGCCCAGACTAAAGCCCATATTCTTTTTTTTTTTTTTTTTTGAGGTGGAGTCTCACTCTGTCACCAGGCTGGAGTGCAGTGGTGCGTTCTCGGCTCACTGCAACCTCCGCCTCCCAGGTTCAAGCGATTCTCCTGCCTCAGCCTCCCAAGTAGCTGGGATTATAGGCACATGCCACCACACCCAGTTAATTTTTGTATTTTTAGTAGAGACAGGGTTTCACCATGTTGGCCAGGATGGTCTCGATCTCCTGACCTCGTGATCCTCCTGCCTCAGCCTCCTAAAGTGCTGGGATTACAGGTGTGAGCCACTGTACCTGGCCACGAAGCCCGTATTCTTAATCATTGTTCAGTATTAACCTTGGATTGCTTTAATTTCTTCATCCATAAAATGGGCATAATATCTGCCTCACAACATAATTGTGTTTCCAGAATCTCTGGTTTCTCTGGTTTCCAAAGTCTCAGGCTCTGGCTCTTTCCCCGTCTCCACAGGTGATTTCCATGGTGATGGTGGCTGTGGGTGTCTACGCTCGGCTGATGAAGCATGCAGGTGAGCTGGAGCTCTCCCTCCCTGCTCCCACCTTGTGCCATGCCCCTTCCCCCCTCTGCCTCCTTCAGCCTGGCCCTCACACATAAGCTATGGGGCTAAAGAAGGCAGCCTCCCTGGAGCCAGATCTTCATGGTCTACTTAGGTGTCAGACTCCCCATGCCAGTTCCCCTGGATTTCCCTGAGCCCCTCTGAGTCTTCCAGAATATATCTATATTTGAGGCTTAGGAAGTGTCTAAGAAAGAAGGTAAGCCCCTGGAAGCAGAGAGTCATCAAGGGCTTTAGCCCCTCCTTAGCTCTGTCCTGGAGAAACCCAATCACCGTTCCTCTTTCACCACACAAGTTTCCAGGAAACAGAATCTGTAAAACTGGTGAGCCTAATGCCATTCTAATTCTTTTCTGGAGTGAAAACAGCCTTTCCTCTCTTAAGCCCAGGAATAAAGGTTTTTATTTCTTTAGTATCTCAAATTAAATGCCACAACCCTTCTGGGCCCTTTTGGTTCTCTCCATGGGATAGGGGTACTGCCTCCTGTTAGCCTGCATCCAACCATACTGGAGATTCCCCCACCAGGGGGAAGGAGAACAGTTTGGGAGCACCCTCCCATCCCATCCGTGGGTTCCTCAGTGGGCACCAGGCTCAGTCTGAGGGCCGGCTCCTTCCCCAGAAGCAGCCCTAGCCTGCCTGGCGGTGGACCCTGCCATCCTGCTGATCGTGGTGGGTGTCCTCATGTTCCTGCTCACCTTCTGTGGCTGCATTGGGTCCCTCCGTGAGAACATCTGCCTCCTGCAGACGGTGAGTGGTCAAGGCCCCTCTGGAAAGACCCCGGCCCCTCCCCATCATGCCTCTTAGCCTCCTGGTGCCATTATTACGGCCCTTTGGTTTCCTTGTCCCATCCACCCCCCAGGCCTGTGCTGTTCACTCCTCAGTGCAGAGCTCAGCCCAGGTGACCCAGCACATGGTGGCCACCCCCAGGACAGTGTCCTAGAGGCAGCTGTCTTTCTCATGTGTGGGGCATCTGGGAGAATTGCCCGACAGCTCCCAGCATCCCCATGGCCCTGGGCGGGGGGTGCTGCTGCCCTGAGTGGTCCCAGACGCCTCCTCTTCCTGCTGCTCCACAGTTCTCCCTCTGCCTCACCGCCGTGTTCCTGCTGCAGCTGGCCGCTGGGATCCTGGGCTTCGTCTTCTCAGACAAGGTAACACTGGGAGCTGGGAGGCCTCTTCAAGTGTGGCCCAGAGGGAGGAAGGAAAGTTCCTGCTCATGTTTAGCCTGGTTAATTAACCACAGCTCTCCTTCCCCTGAGAAACATCAGCCGTGGAAAGGTTCATTAGGGATGAATGAATGGCCTGTAAGTGCATCACATTTGAGGAGAATTTCAAAATCATGAGGTGCTTCCCTCTGACAGTCTGAGAAGCTAATAGGGAAGTAAATTATACAAATACAAAAAATAATTTAGAAACTCTAAAGGCAAATGACAGCATCAAACCCAGTAATCAAATGGACCACTGATAATATGAAGAGCCTCTTATTTCTTTTAAAAATTGTTTATTGAGATAAACAGAAGAAGGAAGGAGGAAAGAAAACAAGATTTTGTTTTGCGTTTTGTTTTGTTTTTGCTTTTGTTTTTTTGGTTGGTGTTTTTGTTTTTTAAGAGATGGGAGTCTCACTAGGTTGCCCAGGCTGGCCTTGAACTTCTGGGCTCCAGTGATCCTCCTGCCTCCGTCTCCTAAGTGTCTGAAATTACAGTCATGTGCCACCATGCTTGGCTTAAGACAAGATTGTGAATAATGCTTGCCATATATGGAAGTGGTCTGCCATTCAGTGACAATCCTTTTAATTAAGAACCAGAATGCCTTTCCCAAAAGGCAGATGATTGCTAAGGGCAGAGTACAGGACTATGGAAGGAAAATTTAAGAAAAGTAGTGGAGCAGGAAGGAAGGGACCATGGTAGAAAATTATGAAATCAGGCCGGGCGCGGTGGCTCACGCCTGTAATCCCAGCATTTTGGAAGGCCACCGCGGGCGGATCACTTGAGGTCAGAAGTTCGAGTCCAACATGGCCAACATGGTGAAATCCTGTTCTACTAAAAAACACCAAAAAAATTAGCTGGGTGTCAGGAGGCCGAGGCACAAGAATGGCTTGAACCCAGGAGAAGAGGTTGCAGTGAGCTGAGATCGCACCACTACACTCCAGCCTGGGTGACAGAGTGAAACCGTGTGTCTCAAAGAAAAAAAAGAAGAAAGAAAAGAAATCGAGAGCCACTGAGTTAATTCCAAATTTCCTAGTCCTCCTGGCTGAGTAAGATCCTGAAATGATGTATTAAATAGATCTGTTTTGAGTCTAAAGAGATGTAATTATCTCATGTCCACTAGAGGGCAGTGCCTCAGCTCAGTAAGCTACTTTCTGCTAAAAAATTAAAAATGTTTGTTTTCATCAGTCAACAAGTATTTTGTGATAATAGCATTCAGAGGTAGATACACATTGGAACATCTTGATGTGTCTCTGAAAAGCTTCAACAGCAGGTCCAGCATTTCTGCTGCCCACTGGTACCTGAGGGCCCTGGGATGGATAGGCTTTAGAACGAAACTGGCTGTTTTCCACCACTGGGACTCTATTCTGACTTCAAGGCAAACTCAGTTAAGAAGGATGATCCCTGGCCAGGCACAAGGGCTCACGCCTATAATCCTAGCACTTTGGGATGCCAAGGCGGGCGGATCACCTGAGGTCCAGAGTTCGAGACCAGCCTGACCAACATGGAGAAACCCCTTCTCTACTAAAAATACAAAATTAGCCGGGCGTGGTGGTGCGTGCCTGTAATCCCAGCTACTTGGGAGGCTGAGAAGAATCGCTTAAACCCGGGAGGCAGAGGTTGTGGTGAGCTGAGATCGCAACATTGCACTCCAGCCTGGACAACAAGAGCAAAATTCCATCTCTCAAAAAAAAAAAAAAAAGAAGAAGAAGAAGGATGATCCCTGACAACTGTTATTTTTACAGGAAGGAGCAAGTTAGGGATTAGTCCTGTGTTCTGATTCCTTGCCCATGTCTCCGGCAGGCTCGAGGGAAAGTAAGTGAGATCATCAACAATGCCATTGTGCACTACCGAGATGACTTGGATCTGCAGAACCTCATTGATTTTGGCCAGAAAAAGGTATGGGTCAGCCAGTGGTCTGGGGGACTGTGGATAAAAGTGAACGTCATCCCAAGAGATGCCTCACCCTCTATGCCTGTGGGGCTCTTGGTTACCTGCCAGGTAATGGCTCCTGTGAAGGGGTTTGGCAAAAAGGCATACATAGCAGGGTGCTTTAAACATACTTTAAAAGACACAGAACAGTATATATAGTAATCTACTGTATTATATGTAGTTACCTACAGGGGGATGAGGAACTGAGCAGATTCTTAAATATGACCTCTTCAAAAGCAACATTTTAGGCTGGTCCGAAAGTAGTGAGTTATCTGACTTGATTGTTCACAGTCAACTACAGATCTAACTCCTTGTTCTACTCTTTCCCCCTTCTCACTGCTGCACTTGACCAGTCTAAAAAAAAAGAAAGTTACATTTTAAAAATTGTGATAAAATTTACACAATGTACAATTTACCGTTTTTCAGCATACAGATGGGTGGCATGAAGTATCTTCAGTTGTTATGCAACCATCACCATCTCAGGAGCTCATCTTCCCCAGCTGATACTCTGTATCATCAAACACTAACTCCCCATTTTCCTCTCTTGAAACTCTGTATCCATTAAACACTAATGCCCCATGTTCCTCTTCCCAAGCAACCACTATTCTACTTTCTGTCTGAATTTGACAACTCTAGGTACCTCAAACGAGTGGGTTTACAATATTAATCCTTTTTTGAGTGGCTTATTTCACTTAGCATGTCTTCAAGTTTCATCTCTGTGGTAGCATGTGCCTCAATTTCCTTTTTAAGACTGAATAATATTCCATTGTATGTATATGCCACATTTTGTTTATCCATTCATTCGCCATGGAGACAAGGGTTGCTTCCACCGTTTAGGCTATTGTGAACAAGGCTGCTGTGAATCGAAAGTTAACATTTAGGCCAGGCATGATGGCTTACGCCTGTAATCTCAGCACTTCAGGAGTCCAGGGCAGGTAGATCATTTGAGGTCAGGAGTTTGAGACTAGCCTGGCCAACATGGTGAAACCCCATCTCAACGAAAAATACAAAAAGTAGCCAGGTTTGGTGGTGCACGCCTGTCGTCCCAGTTACTCGGGAGGCTGATGTACAAGAATAGCTTGGATATGGGAGGTGGAGGTTCCAGTGAGCTGAGATTGTGCCATTGCACTTCAGCTTGGGTGACAGAGACTCTGTCTCAAAAATAAATAAGTAAAAAATATGGCCAGGCGCAGTGGCTCACGCCTGTAAACCCAGCACTTTGGGAGGCCAAGGCGGGCGGATCACGAGGTCAGCCTGGCCAACATGGTAAAACCCGTCTTTACTAAAACACAAAAAATTAGCTGGTTGTGGTGGTGCACACCTGTAGTCCCAGCTACTCGGGAGGCTGAGGCAGGGGAATTGCTTGAACCCTACCTCAACTGGCTGAGATTGCAGTGAGCCAAGATTGCACCACTGCACTGCAGTGCAGCCTGGCGACAAAATAAATAAATAAATAAATAGTAAACATAAAAAAGTTAACTTTTAAGTAAAAGTGCTTTTGAGACAAGTCCTGAGTTCTCCTTCCTCTGGTGCAATAGGCACTTGACTTTGAGATCCAGTTTGCTCTCATGGAGTAATGATGGACCCACAATGTTGAAGATTCCTCTCCTGTGTTTTCTCTGTTTCAGGGAAGTTTTTCAGCACTGGTCCTTTAATTATTTCAGCCTGTACTTTTGAACACTTCCATTTGCCTACAAAGCCAGAAACTTCTCTCAAGAAGATTATAGCCGAATATGTAAAACAAAATATATGTACAACTGTAATACCAACAAGCACAGTGGTCATTTATAACAAGATATATAAAGCAATAGAAATTAAGAAGTGAGAATATCTTCAGGTGAAGGCAACTGGGAAGCTGGAGCTCAAAGTTTAAGGCTGTGTTTAAACAAAGTTCCCAGTGGAAGCATGCCATAGACTTTTGGTGGCTCTGAGAATTTCCCTGGTCACCTCAGTGTGAGGGGTGGGTGAGTCTTAACCTCTGGTGGATTTTGTTGCAGTTTAGCTGCTGTGGAGGGATTTCCTACAAGGACTGGTCCCAGAACATGTATTTCAACTGCTCGGAAGACAACCCCAGCCGAGAGCGCTGCTCTGTGCCTTACTCCTGTTGCTTGCCTACCCCTGACCAGGTGAGCCAGCATCCCGCCTCATTTCTTCCTGGGCAGCCAGCTGAGTCGCTTTCTGCTGGGAGCAGCTGCTACTGGGAATCCCCATCCTGTAGCTTAACTGATCAGTTGTGTGGGACAGCTGTCAGGTGTCTTTCTTCACCCCAATCTGATGCTTCTATTAACCTCACACTCCTGTAACCCACATAGAATTCAGAAGGGACAGGATTAACTTTTAAGGTCAGATTCAATACCTGTGCAGGTTTGTTACATAGTTAAACTTGTGTCTTGGGGGTTTGTTGTATAGATTATTCTGCCACCCAGAGCAAAGAGACCTGGACCCTGACCTTTCAGGGGAAGGGGAGTCTGCATTTAGCAACTTCTAACCCAGCATCCTCCACATACATTCTCTGATCATTTAGGAGTTTAGGAAGGGTGGGAAGCCCATCAGCTAAGGCCCCAAACAAAAAGTTATGGTAATGGGAGTCCTAATTGGCTTTTCAACTCTTTCCCCAGGCAGTGATCAACACTATGTGTGGCCAAGGGATGCAGGCCTTTGACTACGTGGAAGCTAGCAAAGTCATCTACACCAATGGCTGTATTGACAAGTTGGTCAACTGGATACACAGCAACCTTTTCTTACTTGGTGGTGTGGCTCTAGGCCTGGCCATCCCCCAGGTAACTTACCCTGTGAGACTTGTGGGTCCCATACACTCTGTAAAGACTCCTTTGTTTTGGGGAAGGCACCTGGGGATCAGCGAGGGTGCCAGGCACTGACATGGCTGAGGGGTAGGGAAAGGGATAGTGCTGACCGCACTGGGGAGATTTAGCCAGGAAAAACAAGGCCATCACTCATTGCTGAGGGCCCAATTCCTTCTTGCCTCTCCCAGCTGGTGGGAATTCTACTGTCCCAGATCCTAGTGAATCAGATCAAAGATCAGATCAAGCTACAGCTCTATAACCAGCAGCACCGAGCTGACCCGTGGTATTGACAATCCATCCTGCACCTCCTCACCATGGCAACCGGCAAGCTTCATCAACCAACAGCAGCGGGTGCTGAGAACAGCCCCAAATGGAGATTTGGATCCAGCCCCCCAGTGACAGCCCAGTGGGAAGACGGAAACTCCAGATGGGCAGAAGACAGGGTGCACAGGTGGCTCCGGTCTCAGGAGGATGCGCCTCCTCTCCCCTGTCCGCTCCCTCAGCATTGTGCGAGAGTTATACCCTTAAGTGTTTGGGTTTATATTTTCAGCTTTGTTTGGGAAACAGCAGTTGCACAGAGAGTTGGGGGTCCTGCTGCTGCCTTTTCACCAGGCAACACCATCAGCGCTGCTCCTGAGCTTGGTGGACAGACTTAGATCTTAACGTGCCAGTGAGACCTGGCTGTGGAGAGTGGCACTAGCAGCCCTGCCTGGAGTCCACCTGGCATGATACCAGCTCTAGAAGGGAAGGGAGTGGAGCAGGCAGTGGGGAGCAGGCAGGGGTCGACTGGGGGACAACCCTAAGTGCTAGGTAGGCGTGGAGGGGGGATATGTTTACCAAATGTCTGCCCTGCCATCTTCCCAGGTAGTCAGAGTGAGCTGCATCCTGCCCCGCCTTCATTTCCATGGTAACATGACAGCAAGGGCATGGGGTACTATAGCAGCCAAATTCTTCCCCCACGCCACCCCCTTCAAAAAAAAAGTGTGGAACCCTGGTCCCTGTACTCTGCAGTCAGAAGTGGGACTGAGCCATGCGTGCCCTTGAGTTCCTCCCTGTCTGGCCCTCCGTCTCCAGCAAGCGGGGTTTTCTTTAACTTGGCAGGGTGCAGAGAAGTGGTAACACTCCCACCCCCATTCCCCTGCACCGGAGCTCAGTATTCCTACAGGGTAAGAGGCAGGAATCTTGCTGGGACGGGGGGAGCCAGAAGTGGCAATAAAAGCGTGTTGACCTGGGCTACGCTGGACTCCATGAATTTTCCATTCTGGCAACTGGAAGGGGAGGGGTAGAAGGGCCCTGCCTCCAGGAGGGCACTGGAGACTCTCCTAAACGCCACACACCTCCGCCTTGCTGCCTGCCACACGCGCGTATCCTTCAGCGATGCACTGCCGCCCTCCCACAGCCTCACCCTGTGCTCTAAATTAGGTCGAAAGAGTCCCAGTTCCAATCTAGGAACAGCATTATTTTATTCCAAAACCTGATGTGTTTTTTTCGAATTAAAATGGATTAAAATTAATTTGCCACCCAAAACAAGAGGGGAATAGGGGAAGAGGGAAATGAGCACTTCGCTGGGGCCGGGAGCGGGATGAGGAAGAACTTCTCTTCCCCCGCCCCGGGCCCTCCATGCCCTTCTTCCCCAGCCTGCTGTAGGGAGGACTCCGAGGAAGCTCGGCGCGTTGCGCGAGGCCTCCTGGCGCCCGGAGGAGCCCGCGAGGCAGGCAGGGCGGGCGCGTCCGGGGCGGGGCGCTGGGCTCCGTGGGTGGTCCCCGCCCCCGCGGCGGCCCGAGCCCGCGCCTGCTTTCCCCGTCCGGGAGGAATGGGGCTGTGCGAGCCGCTTGCCAAGCGAGCGTTCCCGGAGTCTCCTCGCCGCACCCCGCTATCGGGCGCTCAGACCAGGGGCTGGGCCTGGCGGGGTGAAAGCCTCGCAGAACCGCTGGGGGGACAAAGCCGTGAGTGCGCTCCCTGCCCCCAGTGTCTCCTAAGCGAGCCTTCTGCTCCTGAGAGGGCGACTTTCCAGCAGCCGCCTGGGGCCCCGGCCAGTGTTTAGCTTCCAACTAGTAACAGACGGAAAGAAAAAATAAAATCATCTAGAATAAAAAGTAAGGGCCTTTTATTCTGGGAGAGGAGAGTTTAAAAGCACGCTTTCTTGCCAACTTGCCTTTCTTGCTTAGTGCCAGAGACGTGCGCTTTATAAACTTCTTTAAGTGACATGGACCCAGAAGTCGATGTCTTGGGTTAGGGGTTGGAATGATGCGCCCTCTGGGTTCAGCGGCTCACCCTGCAGCGGGGTCCGTTTGGGGCCTCTGGGAGGAAGTAAGAGACCAGGAACCCGTGGCCCTCAGAATGAGGATTCAAATCCGGATTTTTAAGAATCCGAACTACACTTTTACCATGGCCTCTGCTGTCTCTCAGTGACTAGCCTCCTGGGTCTGGACTAAAAGGCCCCAGCCTTCTGCCCATGCCCCAGACTTTATAACGTACAGAGCAAATGTTCAGTGTAGTGCAGCTCAGGGTTCCTAGCCAGATTCCAGATTGCCAGTGGCCCCTGATTCTCAGTCAGCTTTCTTTCTCTTCGGCCTGATGCTGGGGGAAGAAAATGCCCGAAGTTTTATATTTCAGGTTTGCTCCTTGAATTTCTACCGATTTCTAGTAACCCTCATCCCAAGCGTAAGGGATTAATACCACTCTTACCAGACAGGAGTCCCAGTCCAGACTCCAAGAGAGGGTTCTTGGATTTCACACAAGAAAGAATTCAGGGCAAGGCCGGGTGTGGTGGCTTACGCCTGGGAAGCCGAGGTGGGCAGATCACCTGAGGCCAGGAGTTAGAGACCAGCCTGACCGATCAACATGTAGAAACCCTGTCTCTACTAAAAATACAAAATTAGCCGGATGAGGTGGCACATTCCTATAATCCTAGCTACTTGGGAGGCTGAGACAGGAGAATCGATTGAACCCAGGAGGCAGAGCTTATGGTGAGCTGAGATTGCGCCATTGCACTCCAGCCTGGGCAACAAGAGAGAAACTCCATCTCAAAAAAAAAAAAAAAAAGAAAGAAAAGAAATATTCAGGGCAAGTTTATAGAGAGTACAGTGAAAGCAAGTGTATTAAGAAAATAAAGGAATAAAGAATGGCTGCTCCACAGACAGCAGCCCTGAGGGCTTTGGTTGCCCATTTTAATGGCTATTTCTTGATGACATGCTAAACAAGGAATGGATTATTCATACCTCACCTTTTTAGATCGTATGAGGTAACTTCCTAATGTTACCATGGCATTTGTAAACTGTCGTGGCGCTGGTGGGAGTGTAGCAGTGAGGACGACCAGAGGTCACTCTCATTGCCATCTTGGTTCTAGTGGGTTTTAGCCGGCTTCTTTACTGCAGCCTGTTTATCAGGAAGGTCTTTATAACCTGTATCTTGTGCCGACCTCCTGTCTCATCCTGTGACTTAGAATGCCTTAACCTCCTGGGAATGCAGCCCAGTAGGTGTCAGCCTTATTTTACCCTGCCCCTATTTAAGATGGAGTTGCTCTGGTTCAAACGCCTCTGATGCCACTACTTTACAATAGGTAATCAAATATAGGCTGCAAAGGTGGTTGAATGAAAGGAGATTCTTGGGGGACAGCAGAAATCAGGCTGAGTATACAGAGGTGGAGGGAAAGGCCTGAAGGATGGTGAAAACCTGGCAGGGTGGCACAGCAAAAAAGGTGCCACTAAGTTCTGTGGGCCTCAAGCCCTGCGGTTAAACAAGGACTTGTGTCCAGAAGATCAAATTTTGCAGAATGTTCAGTGAAACTCTGATTTCTTCCTATATGTTTCTTATTGCTACTGTTGTATATTACCACACATTTGGCTGGGTGTGGTGGCTCACCCCTATAATCCCAGCACTTTGGGAGGCCAAGGTGGGAGGATCACCTGAGGTTAGGAGTTTGAGACCAGCCTCTGGTCAACATGGTGAAACCCCATCTCTACTAAAAAATACAAAATTAGCCAGGTGTGGTGGCACGTGCCTGTAATCCCAGCTACTCGGGAGGCTGAGGCAGGAGAATCGCTTGAACCCCGGAGGCAGAGGTTGCAGTGAGCCGAGATTGCGCCACTGCACTCCAGCCTGGGCAACAGAGTGAGACTGTTTTTTTTTTTTTTTTTTTTGAGACTCTGTCTCAAAAAAAAAAAATTACCACACATTTAGTAGTTTAAAGCAACACAAATTTATCTTACCATTCTGGAAGTAAGAAGTCCAAAATGGGTCTCACTGAGCTAAGATCAAGGTGGGAGCTAAGATCAAGGTGTGTTCCTCCTCGGGGGCTTTAGGAGAGATTCCATCTTCTCCTGCTCCCAGAGGCCACGTGCATACCTTTGGGTGGTCTCTTTCTCCAACTTCTGTCATCACATCTCCTTTTACTCTGACTCTCCTACTGCCCCCCTACAGGACCCTGGTGATTGTATTGGCCCACTTAGATTACCCAGGATGCCCTTCCCCCATGAAGATTGTCCATGTAACCACATCTACAAAGTCCCTTTTACCATGTGAGGAAAGATATGCATTGGTTCTAGGGATTAGGACATGGACATTTTTGGGGTGGCATAATTTAGCTTATCCATCCCTTTCCAGCCTTCAGATGCGGGGCATTTGGGAATGAGCTGATCTTGGATGCTGGCAAGAGTTTGAGGTAGGTGTTCTCTGGCCTTCGTTCTGATAATTACCTAACATCTATCCAGTGCTTACTATGCACCAGGCACGTATTTATTATGAAGTTTAATATGCAACCTTAGCTATTTTCTGACTTATCCTCTTCCTAAAGACCAGATATGTTAACAGGGCCAGAGACCAGGTTCAAAAAGGAGAGCAGGCCGGGTGCAGTGGCTCATGCCTGTAATCCCGGCACTTTGGGAGGCCAAGGCAGGAGGATCACTTGAGCCCAGGAATTTGGGACCAACCTGGGCAACAAAGGGGGACCCTGTCTGTACAAAAAGTAAAAATTAGCCAGGTGTGGTGACACATTGGCTTCTACTGTCTCTTGATATCTAGCCTCCTGGGTCTGTCCCAGCTACTTCAGAAGCTAAGATGGGGTGGATCACTTGAGCCTGGGGGCGGGTGGTGGTGGGGGTGGGAGGCGGGGAGGTGAGTGTCAAGGCTGCGGAGAGCTGTGATTGTCCCATTGCACTCTAGCCTGGGCAACAGAGAGAGACTTTTCTCTCTCACACACACACACACACACACACACACACACACACACACACACACACAAAGAGCAGTGAGCAGCACAGTTTCTTCCACCACCACCAGAGTTCTTCTATTTTGTAAACACCCCCACCCCACCCCTGAAAATAAGAGTAATTAGATATTTCAAATCATCACAGATAAAGCACTTAGGGGCGGGAATAAAGTAAGGGGTATCCACGGTTTAGAACTCAAGTTAGAAATTAAGCCTCCTGAGTCTTCTCATTACCATACCAGGAACCTGGAATCAATCAAATGAATGGAAATAGCAGAGGGATTCCAGAAATAATTTTGAACGTTGGTGCTCACTGTCTAATAAACAAGAAGCAACGCAGTGTTGAGAGGAAGCTGTAATCGTAATCACTAATAAATGTTATTAGACAAATGAATCATTACAGTGTGGAAAATAAGTAACAGCTTCCTGCCTCACACTGTGCACTGCAAAGCATTCCAGAAGGGTAAGAGAGCTAAGATTTTAAAGTAAAACAAACAAGAAAACCAGAATATCGTATAGTCCTAGCTCTAGGAAGCTAGAGTAGACAGCTTTTCAGTGTATCTACCCAACTTGCAATGATTCTTTCTTCTTTGGAAACTCGTGCCCACCCCTCAAGCCACAGGAGTGAGTCTTGAGGAGCCATATTTATCCTGTAAGGCTGGGTCCCCTAGGCATAGCCGATTAGATCCGGCTCAGGCACTCTTTTCATTTCCTAGAGCTCCCATCACAAAGTGCCACAAAATAGATCGCTTAAAACAACAGATATTTATTGTTTCACAGTTTTGGAGGCCAGAAGTCTGAAATGGAGGTGTGGACCAGGCCACGCTGCCACGAAGCCTCCAGGGGTCCTTCCTTGTCCACTTCAGCTTCTGGTATCGGGGCATTCCTTGGCTTGCGGCAGCGTAAATGCAGACTTGACCTTCCTCTTCACATGGCCATCTTCCCTCTGTGCCTGTGTCTCAGTTTCTGTCTTCTCACTGTACTCCAGTATCCTTATCATTTTTGTTTTGTTTTGTTTTTTTGAGATGGAGTCTCACTGTGTTGCCCAGGCTGGAGTGCAGTGGCTCGATCTTGGCTCACTGCAACCTCTACCTCCCTAGTTCAAGCGATTCTCCTGCCTCAGCCTGCCTAGTAGCTGGGATTACAGGCATGCGCCACCATACCCAGCTAATTTTTGTATTTTTAGTAGAGATAGGGTTTCACCATGTTGGTCAGGCTGGTCTTGAACTCCTGACCATAGGTGATCTGCCCATCCCAGCCTCCCAAAGTGCTGGAATTACAGGCGCAAGCCACCACACACCCAGCCTTCAGTATCCTCATCTTAACTAATTACTTCTGCAATGACCCTGTCTCCAAATGAGGTCCCCATCTGAGGTGCAGGGGTCTGGGGCTTCTACCTGTCTTTTCTGGGAAGACACAATTAAATGCACAAGAGGCACCTAACCCAAACAGTAACAGAGTTCTTTCCCTGGCACTTGGGAATTGGGAATGAGGTTCTAGTCACAGCCTGGGCTGGTCTCACGAAGAAAGAGAAGGCAAAGGGAGGCTGAGGTACCAGCCCTCTTATGCTCCAGGGACTGATTACAGAGAAAGTAATCACTCTTCCTCCTCACCCCACCCCCAATCCTTATTTCTGTTCTTTCTGGGAAAGAAGAGAAGAACAGAAATAAGGATTGGGGGTGGGGTGAGGAGGAAGAGGAGGGGTCCTCCTGGAAGCGCCTTCCCTGTACAATTCCAGAACTTTTCTGCAGCACAACTGCTTTCCAGCTGTGGCTTCCCTGTCTGCTTACAGTAAAGCCTGTTTTGCTTGCTTAGGGAAGCTCAGCGTGGTTTCTCTTGCTTGCAAGCAGAGCCAGTAGAAAAGCTAGAATCAGAGTAAGATGCTGTATTAGTTTTCTATTGCTGCTGTAACAACTTTCCACAAACTCATCACTCAAAGCAACACAAATTGGGCCAGGCTCAGTGACTCATGCCTGTAATCCTAGCACTTTGGGAGGCCGAGGCAGGTGGATCACCTGAGGTCAGGAATTTAAGACTAGCCTGGCCAACATGGTGTAAAACCCTGTCTCTACTAAAAATATAAAAGTTAGCCAGGTCTGGTGGCACATGCCTGTAATCCCAGCTACTTGGGAGGCCGAGGCAGACTCGCTTGAACCCAGGAGGCAGAGGTTGCAGTGAGCCGAGATGGTGCCACTGCACTCCGGCTTGGGTGACAGAGTGAGACTGTCTCAAAACAAACAAACAAACAAACAAACAAAACACACAAATTTCTTATCTTACATTCTGTTGGTCAGATGAGTCTCACTGGGTTAAAACCAAAGCATCAGCAGGGGTGCATTCCTTACTGGAGATTCCAGGGACAATATATTTCTTTGTCTTTTCCTGCTTCTTGAGGCCACTTGCTTTCTTTGGTTTATGGCCTCTTTCTCCATCTTCCACGTCAGCAAGGGCGGGGCAGGTACTTCTCACACTACTGTCTGTCTGCAGCCAGGAAAGATTCTTCACTCCTGTGAGTAGGTGGAGCCATCTGTATAATCCAAGACACTTTCCCCAACTCAAGGGATGTAACCTTAATCACACCATCTGCAAAGTTCCTTTTGCCGTGTGAAGTAACTTATTCACAGGTTCTGGGGATTAGGATATGGATATCTTCAGGGCCTGTTATTTTGCCAACCACAGATGCACAATAGAGTATGTCATGACCACTTGTAGTAAGATAGATGACCAAGAGTTTAGTGGTAATTTCTTTGTACCATTTCTTTTTCTTACAAAATCACTTCATTTCAACAATTCAGTCCGAAGCTCTTTTGGAGGAACATAGGGTCAATTCTGTCACATTCAAGGACCTTTATTTAGCTGCCTTCTCATAGCAGAAGTTTTAACTCTCCCAGAAAGAATGGGATGAAATATGTATTTCCCACTGAAGAATTTCATTTATGGCTGGGCATGGTGGCTCATACCCGTAATCCCAGCAATGTGGGAGGCCAAAGTAGGAGAATCACTTGAGCCTAAGAGTTCAAGACCAGCCTAGGCAACGCAGGGAGACCCTATCTCTACAAGAAAAAAATAAAAAATTTAGCCAGGCATGGTGGTATGTACCTGTGGTTCCAGCCAGATGGGAGGCTGAGGTGGAAGGATCACTTGAGCTCAGGAGGTTGAGGAGGCTGCAGTGAGCCGTGTTTGTGTCACTGCATTCCAGCCTGGGCATCCGAGAAAGACTCTGAAGAAAGAAAGAAAGAAAAAGAAAGAAAGAAAGAAGAAAGAAAGGAAAGAGAGAGAGAGAAAGAAAGGAGGGAGGGAGGGAGGGAGGGAGGAAGGAAGGAAGGGCATTTATTAAAATGTAATTACCAGAAAAAGGCTATTTGAAAAAAATGTGGTGGCCAGGCACAGTGGCTCACATTTATAATCCCAGCACTTTAGGGAGTAAGACGGGAGGATCACTTGAGCCCAGGAGTTCAAAACCAGTCTGGGCAATATAGGAAGGCCCTGTCTCTACAAAAAAATTTTTTTAATTAGCTGAGCCTGGTAGCAAGTGCCTGTAATCCCAGCTTCTGAAGAGGCTGAGGTGAGAGGATTGCTTGAGCCCAGGAGATCGAAGGCTGCAGTGAGTTATGATTGCGCCACTGCACTCCAGCCTGAGTAGCAGAGGGAGACCCTATCTATAAAAAAAGGGAAGGAAGGAGGGAAGGGGAGGGGAAAAGAGGGGACTGGAGGGGACGGGAGGGGGAGAGAAAGAGAAAGAAGAAAAAGGAAGGAAGAAAGAAGAAAGGGAGGGAGAAAGAAAAAAAGAAAGAAAAAGAAAGAAAGAAAAGAAAAAAGAAAAAGAAAGGTGAAATCTGCTCTGCACTGAGAGTCTGGGATGAATACCTTGATAAAAGTGATGTTTGTGGCAGGGGGCTGTAAGGTCTAATTTATGTATAGACACAATAAATGAAATGGTCACCTGTAGGAAGCCAGGTACACCCACACATTCAACAAATACAGTGTGCCAGGTGCCATTCTAGCACCAGGGAGAGAACATGACAAGTGCTTGGCCCCCTAGTTTACATTCTACTGGAGTTTACATTCTACAGATCTATACAAATATATGTTATAGCTTATCCATTATATATACTATAAAGTCAGATACAGGCTATGAAGAAAAATAAAGCAAGTTAGAGGATAGAGAATGATGGAGGGAGTGCTATTTTTGATGAGACGTTTTTCGTTCTTTGTTTTTCTTTAGAGACGTGGTCTTGGTCTTGCTGTGTTTCTCAGGCTGGCTTCAAACTCCTGGGCTCAAGCAATCCTCCTGCCTCAGCTTCGTGAGGTGCTGGGACTACAAGGCACTTTTTAAAATAACTTTAATTTTTTTTTTTTTAATAACTACAACCTCACAGGAGTTTGTAAAGGAATGCACAGGGAAGTCCTATGCATTTTTCCCCCAGCCTCCCCCATTATTGACATCTTACACGATTACAGTACATTAACAGAACCAAGGAATTGACACTAGTACAATGTATAGAACTTATCTGGATTTCACTAATACATGCACTTATTTGCATATGTGTGCATGGCTCTATGTAATTTTATCACACGTAGTTTTGTGTAATTACCACTACAATCAAGGTATACGCAACTGTGTATGTGAATTGTATCTCCATGAAACTGTTACAAAAACATACTCAACTGTGCCATCATCACAAGACACACTGATGTTACCCCTTCATAGCCACACCCATTCCTCCCCCACCGTCACTAACCTCTGCAACCACCAATCTGTTCCCCACCCCTATAATTATGTTATTTCACGAATGTTACAGAAATTGAATCATTCACTAGTTATCCTTTTGAGATCGGCTTTTTTCACTCAGCATTTCTTTGAGCTCCATCCAAGTTGTTGCATGTATCAATAGTTTGTTCCTTTTTATTTCTGAGTATTATTTCATGGTATGGATGAACTACAGTGCATTTAACCACTCACCCATTAAAGGAGATTTGGTCGGTTTCCAGTTTTGAGCTATTACAAATAAAATGGCCATGACCATTTGTGTACAAGTTCCTGCGTGAAAATAAGTCCTCATTTCTCTTGGAGAGATGCCCGGGAATGTGACTGCTGGGTCGTATGGTATATATGTTTTTTCCAGAAACTAACAAATTGTTTTCCAGAGTGGCCGTATCATTTTATGCTCCCCCAGCACTGTATGAGTGACTCAGTTTCTCTGCAGTCTTGCCAGGATTTGGTGTTTGTCACTATTTTTTATTTTAGTCATTTTGATCAGCATGTGGTAATATCTCATTGTGGTTTAATTTGCATTTCTCTAATGGCTAATGATGTTGAACATCTTTTCATGTGTCTATTTGCGACCTACATATTCTCTTTGGTAAAATGCCTCTACATGTCTTCTGCCCATCTTCTAATTGGATTGTTTGGTTTTTAAAGTACTGTTTTCAAGTACGTTGCATGTTCTAGATACAAGGCTTTTGTTGGACATGCAGTTTACAAATATCTTCTCCCGGTATTTAATTTGTCTTTTTATTCTTTTAACAGTATCTTTTGCAGAGCAAAAGTTTTAAATTCTGATGAGATCCAATCTGTCAATTTTTCCTCTTCTGATTTTGCTTTTTATTTTTTATTTTACTTTTATTTAATTTTTTTTAGAGATGTTGCCCAGGCTGGAGTGCAGTGGCTGTTCACAGCTGCAATCCCAGTGCACTGCAGCCTTGAACTCCTGACTGAGCTCAAGTAATTCTTCTGCTTCAGCCTTCTGAGTAGCTGGGACTGCAAGTGTGCATCGCTGCGCCTGGCTCTGGGGTGTGCTTTTGGTATCAGGTCTAAGAACTCTGCCTGGTATGAGTCCTGAAGATTTTCTGTGTGTTTTCTAGAAGTTTTATAGTTTTATATTTACATTTAAGTACATGACTTGTTTTGAGTTAATTTTTGTCTAAGGTGTATGAGGTTTACATAGTAGAGTTTTATTTTAATTTTTTTGTGTATGGATATCTAATAGCTCTAGCACCATTTATTGAAAAAGTCCTCTTCCACCATTGAACTGCTTTTGCTACTTTGTCAAAAACTAATTGGCCATATATGTGGGCATATTTCTGGGTTCGCTGTTCTGCTACATCGATCTATGTGTCTGTCATTCTACCAGTACCACACTGTCTTGATTACTGTAACTATGTAGTCAGCCTTAATATCAGGCAGTGATTCCTCCCACTTTAATCTTTTTCAAAAATTGAGTAAGGCCTTTCACTTTCCATATTAATTTTGGAAAAAGCTTGTCTATGCCTACAGAGAAACTTGTTTTCTTTCTTTCTCAAAACTTGAGATTTTGATAGGAATTTTGTTAAACCTAGAGGTTTAGGGAATCAACTTAGGGAAAAGCAACACCTTTGCTATGTTAGATCTTTTGATTCATGAGCATAGTATGCCTCTCCAAGGATTTAGGTTGCCTTTGATTTTTTTCATCCCCATTTTATAATTTTCATCATAAAGATCCTTTGTAAGTTTTGTTAGATTTATATGTATTTCATTTTCTTTTCTTTTTTTTTTTTTTTTTTCAGACAGGCTCTCACCCAAGCTGGAGTGCAATGGCGTGATCTTGGCTCACTGCAACCTCCATCTCCCGAGTTCAAGTGATTCTCCCGCCTCAGCCTCCCCAAGTAGCTGGGATTACAGGCACCTGCCATCATGCCCAGCTAATTTATGTATTTTTGTAGAGACAGGATTCCACCATGTTGGCCAGGCTGGTCTTGATTATCCACCCACCTCAACCTCCCAAAGTGCTGGGATTACAGACATGAGTCACCGTGCTCAGCCAAGTATTTCATTTTCTTTGGAGCAGTTTGTTAGGAACACCTTCTTGAGGAAGGATATTTGAACAGACCTAAATGAGAACATAAGAGTAAGCCTGAGTGGCAAGATGCTGAGGCAAGTGCTTGCTTGGTGTGTTTAAGAACACACAGCACAAACTGCACCCATCAATCAGCAAAGAGGACAGCATGTTCAAGGTGGTGTGAGCTAGATACAGAGTGCAGCAGATGAGATCCAGGAGATTGCCACGGGTTAGCAGGACCTTGGTGAAGTCCTGATGAGAAATTGAAATTTTACTCTAAGTGTGATGAAATGCCATCAAAGTGTTGAACACAAGAACGATATAATCAGACATATTTTAGGAGGATGACTGTGGCACCTGAATGAAGAATAGGTTGTAGGAGGGTAAGGGGAAACAGGAAAGCTGCTAGCTCTTGGAGTGGCCCAGGGGACAAGTGACAGTAGCTTAGATGAGGGCGACAGTGGGAAGGGGACAAGGAGTAGTTGGAGTTCATATATTTTGCAGGTGTACCTGTCAGGATTTGCTGATGACTCAGTGTGAGATGTTAGAGAAAGCGAAGAGGCAAATATGACTGCAAGGTTCTTGGCCCGTGTAGCTGGGTGAACAGTGGTGCCATTTACTGAGAAGAGAACTGCATTCTTCAGTGTGAAAACAGAAGCGTCAGCCAGCACAGTGATGTTACACTTATAGTCCCAGCAATTTGGAAGGCTGAGGTGGTGCGGGGGTATCATTTGAGCCAAAGAGTTTGAGGCCAGCCTTGGCAATATAATGAGACCCCATCTCTTAAACAAACAAACAAACAAAACAGAACTGTCACTACCCAGAAAAGACCTGAAACCTAACATCTCAGTGTGCAGTCATAGACTGGTATAGGATAAGCTTTTTCATGCTACGTCATACTAATCCTCATTAGACTCCTTGTAACTAAGTAAAAATACCCTTGTTTTTCCCCTTTTTTCTTTCTTAAAAAATTGTAGTAAAGTATATATAACGTAATATGTATTATTATTATTATTTTTTGAGACAGGGTCTTGCTCTGTCTCAGCTCACTGCAACCTCTGCCTCCTGAGTTCAAGTGATTCTCCTGCCTCAGCCTCCCAGGTAGCTGGGATTACAGGTGCGCACCACCATGCCCAGCTAATTTTTGTATTTTTAGTAGAGACAGGGTTTTACCACATTGGCCAGGCTCATCTCAAACTTCTGACCTCAGGTGACCCACCTGCCTCAGCCTCCTGCAGTGCTGGGACCACAGTCATGAGCCACCGTGCCTGGCCTCCATGTTTATTATTTTAACTATTTGTAAATTTATAATTCAATGGCATTAAATATATTCACAGTGTTGCATAACCATCACCACTATCTTTTTTTTTTTTTTTTGAGGCAGAGTCTTCCTCTTCGCCCATGCTGGAGTGAAGTGTCACAATCTTGGCTCACTGCAACCTCCACCCCCCGGGTTCAAGCAATTCTCCTGCCTCAGCCTCCCAAGTAGCTGGAATTATAGGCTCCTGCCACCATACCCAGCTAATTTTTGTATTTTTAGTAGAGATGGGGTTTCACCATGTTGACCAAGCATGTCTCAAACTCCTGACCTCAGGTGATCCACCCGCCTTGGCCTGTCAAAGTGCTGGGATTACAGATGTGAGCCACCTCGCCTGGCCCCATCACCACTGTCTATAGCCAAACCTCTTTCATCACCTCCAACAAAAGCTCTGTACCTGTTAAATAATAAACTCATTGTTACCACTTTACCGCAGCCCCTGGAAACTTCTATTATTTTCTATTTCTATGCATTTGCCTATTCTGGGCACCTGAAATCAATGGAATCACACAATATTTGTTTTTTTGTGTGTCTGGTTTATTTTACTAAACATATTGTTTTCAAGGTCCATCCATGGTATCCATATATCAAAATTTCATTCTTTTTTATGGCTTAATAATATACTGTTATTACAGATATACCATGTTTTGTTTATCCATTCATCCATTCATGGACACTTGGGTTATTTCCACCATTTAGGTGTTGTGAGTAATACTGCTGTGAACATTGATGTACGAATGTCTGTTCAAGTCTCTGCTTTCAATTCTTTCCAATTACATATACGAAGGGGTGGAATTGCTGGATCACATGTTAGTTCTATCTTTAGCATTTTGAGAAACCACCAAACCGTCCTCCACAGCAGCTGCACCATTTTACATTTCTACCAGTAATGCATGAGGGTTCCAATTTATCCACATCTTCACCAATACTTGTTATTTTCTGTGCTTGTTTTAATTATAATCATCCTGGCTGGGTGTGGTGGCTCACGCCTATGATCCCATCACTTTGGGAGGCCAAGGTGAGCGGACCACTTGATGTCGAGTTCAAGAGCAGCCTGGCCAACAATAGCAAAATACAAAAATTAGCCGGGTGTGGTGGCATGCGCCTGGAATCCCAGCTACTCAGGAGGCCGAGGTAGGAGAATTGCTTGAACCTGGGAGGCAGAGGTTGCAGTGAGCCAAGGTCGCGCCACTGCCCTTCAGCCTGGGGGCAGAGCGAGACTCCATCTAAAAAAAATAATAATTATAATCATAATTATGTGAATAAATATGAAATGGTATCTCACAGTGGTTTTGATTTGTATTTTCCTGCTGGCTAACGATGTGGAGCATTTTTTCATGTGTTTATTGGCTATTTGTGTATCTTCTTTGGAAATATATCTACTCAAGTCTTTGTCCCCTTTTTAGTTGGGTTGTTTCTCTTTTTATTGTTACTTAGTTTCAGGAGTTCTTTATTCTGGATATGAGTGCCTTATCAGACATATGTTTCACAAATGTTTTCTCCCATTCTAAAGGTTATCTTTTTGCTATCTTGACAGTGTCCGTTGATCCTTTGATGCACAAAAGTTCTTAATTTTGATAAAATCCAATTTCCCTATTTTTTCCTTTACGTAGTCTTTTTTTTTTTTTTTGAGTTGGAGTTTCTGTTGCCCAGGCTGGAGTGCAGTGGCACAATCTCAGCTCACTGCAACCTCTGCCTCCTGGGTTCAAGCAATTCTCCTGCCTCAGTCTGCCAAGTAGCTGGAACTACAGGTGTGTGCCACCATCCCTGGCTAACTTTTGTATTTCTAGTAGAGACGTGTTTGTCTCTACTAGAGACATGTTTGGCCAGGCTGGTCTCGATCTCCTGACCCTAAGTGATCCACCTGTCCCGGTCTCCCGAAGTGCTGGGATTACAAATGTGAGCCACCGAGCCTGGCTGCTCAATTTATCTAATTTTTCTTTTATTGCCTGTACTTTTGGTATCATATCCATAAAATCATTGTCAAATTCAATGCCGTGCAGGTTTTCCCCAATGTTTTCTTTAAGAGTTTTATAGTTTTATCTTTTAAATTTAGGCCTTTGATTCATTTTGAGTTAATTTTTTAATATCGTGTAAGGTAAGGGTCCAACTTCATTCTTTTGCATGTGTATATACAGTTTCCCCAGTTCTATTTGTTGAAAAGACTGTCCTTTTTCTATTGGTCTTGGCACCCTTGTCTAAAACCAATTTGTCACATATGTGAGGGTTTACCTCTAGGCTTTCTATTCTCTTTTTATTGACTTGAATTTCTGCTCTTATGCAAGTACTATAGTGTTTGGTTTGGTTTTGAGACAGAGTCTCACTTTGTTGCTCAGGCTGGAGTGCAGTGGTGCAATCTCAGCTCACTGCAACCTCTGCCTCCCAGGTTCAAGTGATTCTCCTGCCTCAGCCTCCTGAGTAGCTGGGATTATAGGCATGAGCCACCAGGCCTGACTAACTTTTTGTAGTTCTAGTAGAGACAGGTTTTCACCATGTTGATCAGGCTGGTCTCGAACTTCTGACCTCTGGTGATCCACCTGCCTCGGCCTCCCAAAGTGCTGGGATTACAGGTGTGAGCTACCACGCACCCGGCCCTAATTCTTTTAGGTGCTATTGTAAATGGTATTACTGTTTTAATTTCCCTTACAGGTTGTTCATCGCTAGTGTATAGAAACACAACTGATAATGTTCTCATCTTTGGAAGGGAAGAAATTGAAACTCAGAATAAGTTGTCAAAGGTACATAGCTAGTAAGGTCCAACTCAGGGCTCTAATTCCGAAACTACTATGCTGTCTTTCTGAGGAGCTTGTTTATTGGGCCCCTTTACCATTTTGCCCTTTCCCTTCGACTCAATGCTCTTAACTGCAAAATAGGGAACACTGGGGAAAAAAAAGAACTGGAGCACAGCTGGGCACAGTGGCTCACGCCTGTAATCCCAGCATTTTGGGAGGCCGAGGTGGGCAGATCACCTGAGGTCAGGAGTTGGAGAGCAGCCTGGCCAACATGGAGAAACCCTGTCTCTCCTGTAGCCGGGTGTGGTGGCACATGTCTGTAATCCCAGCTACTTGGGAGGCTGAGGCAGGAGAATCACTTGAACCCAGGAGGCGGAGGTTGCAGTGAGCTGAGATTGCACCACTGCACTCCAGCCTGGGCAATAGAGCGAGACTCCATCTCAAAAACAAGACAAAACAAAAACAAAAACAAAAAACTGGAGCACTGCAACAGTTATGCTCCCAATTTGGCCAGTGTAACAACTGAATCATAGGAGGCAGCCATGGTCTCAGGGATACCCATGGATAGCCCATAGTTACGTTTACATCAACCCTCTTTGACTGGAGGGCCCACAGGCACATAACAGTCAACATTGAATGTGTGACCTCAAAATGCCAAAATACTTGATGAGAATGACTCAGAAATCAAGAAGCTACTTGTAACAGATCAAGTACTGAAATGCATTGTCAAGACAGGACAGCCTCTCATCCCTCACAAAAGGTCTGTGTTAGGACATGTAGTTGGGGCTAAGACTCTTGAGGAACTGGGTGGGGCGTGGCTCAGGCTTGGGAGAGAAGCACTTCTGAGCCTGCCACCAGGCTGGAGACCTGAATGTGCCAAGTCACTCTGTGGAGCCTAGTAGACACTGGCAGTCTTACTATGTCTACAGGAGGGGGATGCATGAGCTTCTCCAGGAACCTGAATACCATTCATGAACTACTGGGAAATTCTGTCTCCCCCAGTCCCTGCTGAACACTTTCCTTCTCTAAAATGACAGGATTCCTGAATCTTTTTCTGCTTTCTTCCATATCTAGGAGATAGCACATCGCTGCAGCTGTCACTAATGGGAACCTGACCTGGTAGCTGTGGACAGTACTAAGAGCGTTTTCTTAATCTGACTTTCTGCTACCATTTGCTAGACCAGCAGGATTCCCACAAAGGAATAGTGAAGTGTGGTGAATAGGAGCACACGTGTGCGTGAGTGTACACGCGCACACACACACACACACACGCATACACAGAGAGAGAATTGAGAACTTAGAGTGTATTCTCTCCGACCCCCAACCCCAGAAAGGAAGAGCATTCTGGCTGGAAGATAGTGTCTCAGGATAGCCTCCATTTGCCTCTTCTATCTCCAGTGTGAAGGCATTCTATTCCCACAATACAAATCTTCCTCACACTTCCCGAGAAAGCTCAGACAAGAAATGGGAGAGCCTGTATCCTTGAAGAATCACCTACTGATATTTTGGGGTGAACAAGTAAGGGCCACCTGAACACTTGTGTAAGTTCTTTCCTAATACATGAGATATTAAGAGAATCCCACAGGGCTTCAAGACTGCCACAGTAACAACCAGATATTTTACTCTTGCTCACTCAGGAAGGTAAAGAGAAAAGCGAAAAGAAACACACACACACACAATCAAATAGAAAATAGGTGCAGATAGTTCACAAAGCAACGTGTCAGGTGTGCTGTCAGGCTCCAAGGCAACTTTCTCTATGGCCTGGACTTGGACACGTTATAACAGCCATTTTATTACATCACAGAAAGAAATAACTGAAGTAGGTCATAACATTTCCAATTATTTTTCCAGTAGGAATATTATGCCCTGATGACATAGTCTATTTTCACTTCTTCCGTAAATCACCAGTGACTTCCCTTAAAGTGGCCCCTTGTCTCCAGCCTCCTGCACTTCGTGCCATCCTCATGCTGCTTTATGTACTAGTTTGTTCTTTCATTGCTCTGAAGAAATACCTGAGACTGGTGAGGCGCAGTGGCTCATGCCTGTAATCCCAACACTTTGGAAGGCTAAGGTGGGTGGATCACTTGAGGTCAGGAATTTGAGACCAGCTGGGGCAACATGGCGAAAGCTGTCTCTACTGAAAACACAAAAATTAGCCTGGTGTGGTGGCACGTGTCTGTAATCCCAGCTACTCGGGAGGCTGAGGCAGTAGAACTGTTTGAACCTGGGAGCTGGAGGTTGCAGTGAGCCGCGATTGCACCACTGTGCTCTAGCCTGGGTGACAGAGCATGACTCTGTCTGAAAAAAAAAAAAAATGAAAAATGAAAAAAGAAATACCCGAGACTGGGTAATTTATAAAGAAAGAGGTTTAACTGGCTCATGGTTCAGCAGGCTATACAGGAAGCATAGCAGCTTCTGCTTCTGGAGAGGCCTCAGGAAACTTCTAATCAGGTGGAAGGCAAAGGGGCAGTGAGACGTCTTACAGGGCCGGAGCAGGAGGAAGAAGGGGGAGAGATCCCACACCCTTTAAACCATCGTCGTGAGAACTCACTATCGTGAGAATAGCACCAAGAGGATGGTGCTAAACCATTCATGAGAAACTGCCTCCACGATCCAGTCACCTCCCACAGGACTCACCTCCAATGCTGGGGATTACAGTTCAACATGGGATCTGGTGAGGACACAGATCGAAACATATCACCTTATTAACAATTCAAGATTAATATCATTCCCCTAGTCAAAGCTTTAGTTTCCTTACCACCAAGAGAATTGACCCTTAATTCTGTGTGTTATCTGAAGCTTCTTACCAATCAGTTTCCCTACTTATCTTATTCCCTATGTCCTGACTCTAACTCCTACTTAACACTTTAGTCCTGGATTCAAATCCCACCTCCAGCACTTCTTTTTTTTTTGAGATGGAGTCTTGCTCTGTGGCCTAGGCTGAAGTGCAGTGGCACAATCTCGGCTCACTGCAACCTTTGCCTCCTGGATTCAAGCGATTCTCCTGCCTCAGCCTCCCGAGTAAGCTGGGCCTACAGGCACCCAGCACCATGCCCGGCTAATGTTTGGATTTTTGGTAGAGACGGGGTTTCACTATGTTGGCCAGGCTGGTTTTGAACTCCTGACCTCATGATCCACCCACCTCGGCCTCCCAAACTGCTGGGATTACAGGCATGAGCCCCCGTGCTCTGCCATCCTCCACTTCTATCTATGCTGACCTCTGTCCTGTATTACCATAGCATACTCACGGTAGGCCTTATTTTGGCAGCTTATATATCAAGTGATTAATGTGTATGTCCAAATGAACTAGATGTTTTGTGGACACAAAGAGAATAAGACAAAGTCCCTGACCTGGAGGAGGAAATGTTGCTGTTTTGTTTACTGCCGTGTTTCTTGAGGGCAAGCCGTATCTCTACAGGAAAATGCAAGTCTTCAAGTTCTTCCAGATGTCTCCATGCTATGTACATGCTGGAATTTCAGAAAGGCTTGCTAAATTGAATTAAATTATCCCTTTCTCTCTTCTCTCTAGGGCTCACTTTCCAATTAAGGATTTAGTTGAAGTGCAGTAGCTAATACGCACTTAAACTGTCTAAAGTAACAGAACTAGTCCACTACAGCTAGGCCATGAGTGAGTCTTCCAGGGGTAAGAAAGGAAAACCCACTCTGCTGTGCTGCCCAATCGGCAAAAAGGAAAAAAGTAGCTCAGTGCTTGGGAGGCCGAAGTGGCAGATCATGAGGTCAGGAGTTCAAGACCAGCCTAGCCAACATGGCGAAACCCGCCTCTACTAAAAATACAAAAATTAGCTGGGCATGGTGGCACGTGCCTGTAGTCCCAACTACTTGGGAGGACAATCGTTTGAACCTGGGAAGCGGAAGTTAATGTGAGCCGAGATCATGCCACTGCACTCCAGCCTGGTCAACAGAGCGAGACTCCTTCTTTATTTTTTTATTTTTTTTTATAGAGACGGGGTTTCACCTTGTTGATCAGGCTGATTTCGGACTCCCGACCTCAGGTGATCCACCCGCCTCGGATTCCCAAAGTGCTGGGATTACAGGCGTGAGCCACCGCGCCTGGCCCAAGACTCCTTAAAAAAAAAGAAAAAAAAAAAATTGCTCAATGCAAGTCCACTCTCCTGGCTGGAGCCTTGGTGGTTATACTGGGTTGTACTTGGTTATGCAGATGTAAACTGTTACAGTGGGAAATTAAGTGTGGTGACCAAAGGCGTGATGCGCAAAGGAGTGAGGGAAAGGCAAAGGAGTGAGCAGCGTGGGGAAGAGGGGCAGCAGAAACCTCCCAGAGCAGATGAGCGGCAGGGCCATCAAAGGACTGGTTTCCTTTTCACATAACCAACGCCAGTCCCTGGGAACCACAATTCAGACTTCACATATTTGTAGCAGTAAAGCCTTCATACTGACAAGTTTATTTCCCAGACACCTGTTCCCGCAGGTAACAGCAACCGGAGCAGCTGCTGGAAGTGACTCTGAGGTCATCTCTCTCAAAGATCCCGAACTGGAAGGATTTGGAGAAGCGCAAACCCCAAACCTAGCTGCTTATCCTTGGGGCCCCGGGATACGTTGGAAAATCTAACCTGAAGCAGGAAAAACTGGCAGGACTGGAGAACCGGGCAGGGATGGAATAGAAGGCCCGTTGACTTCAGGCATTCCCCGTCTCTCCCACCCTAAGCCAGGAGAAAAGTCCGCTTCCTGCAGACGACCTCAGACCAACCAAGGTCTCCGCCGAGTCTTTCCTTGCAGGTCCGGTCCACGATTTCCACCCATCTCTTTCTCCCCCCGCGCGGGGCGGCGGCAGGCGGGGTCACTAGACCCCCCCTCAGCCCGGGCCCCCTCCGGGCGCCGGGGGACGCAGAAGCTCGCGCTCCTCCTCTCCCCGCCTCCCTTCTCCACCTCTCGCCTCCGTCGTCCAGTCCCTCCCCCAGCCTCGGCGCAGGGGGGCCGGGCTTGGCTCCGCGAGGCCCGTGCATTCCAGAGAGCCCAGCGAGCTAGAGCAACAAAGGAGCCGGGTTGTCGGCGGGGAGAGCTCGGGGGGCTGCGGCGCGCTCGGGCGAAGGTGGCTGCTGGGCCGCGGGCTGGCGCGGGGGCAAAGCCGGAGCCGCACACGCAACCCCGGCTCGCACCTGGCCTCCCTCGCGGGGCCGGGAGTTGGTTTTAATGGTGGGGGAAGGAATGGGGCTGGGTATTGGGGGTCCAGGGGGCTCCCAGGGCTGAAGACAAACTTGGATTGCGAGGCGAGGGCTTGGGGAGTTGTGCATCCCGGCCCGGGCCTCCGCAGCCCAACATGGGCCCCGGTTTCCAAAGTTTGCGAAGTTGGGCGCCGAGGGGCCCGGGCGCGCGGAGCGTCCGGGGGGGGCCCGCGCCCGGATTCCCTGGGCGCACAGGTCGCCTGAGCCGCCTCCGCGGCCGCCGGGGTCGTGCGTGTGGCCGGGGGGCTCCGAGGAGCGGGCGGGGGCGCCGGGGCTTTTGCTGAGTTGGCGGGGTTGGCCATGGCCGCTGCCCGCCCCGTGCGGGGGCCGGAGCTCCCGCTCCTGGGGCTGCTGCTGCTGCTGCTGGGGGGCCCGGGTCGGGGGGCGGCCTCGAGTGGGAACGCGACCGGGCCTGGGCCGCGGAGCGCCGGCGGGAGCGCGAGGAGGAACGCGGCGGTGACCGGCCCTCCGCTGCCGCTGAGCCACTGCGGCCGGGCTGCCTCCTGCGAGCCGCTGCGCTACAACGTGTGTCTGGGCTCGGTGCTGCCCTACGGGGCCACCTCCCACGCTGCTGGCCGGAGACTCGGACTCCCAGGAGGAAGCGCACGGCAAGCTCGTGCTCTGGTCGGGTAAGTGTGCCGGAGCTGGGTCTGGGGGGCAGGGGGTGCCGCGGTGGGGATGGGGGCACTCTTGGAAAGAATAGGCTCAGGCCTGACCTTCGGAGAGGGCGGGGACAGCACCCGAGAGAGTTGGAGGGACAAAGTCCGAAACTTTGGAGACAGGTTACGTGCAGGATGGGACCCTTGGTCATGGGGAAGGAAGGGCGAGGAAGTTGACGAAGCGAATTACAAAGGATCTGAGCTGGTGGGTGAGCAAAGGATGGCGGGGATGAGGGGCCCGTGAGGAGGGGGCTTAAGCGAAGGGAAAAGACATTTTGTAAGAAGAGATGCTCCACCTACTCTGGAAGCAGGGTGCCGGGGATTCCAGGAGGTGTCCAAGACCCTGGGGAAATTGGAGTTGGACAGGAAAAGGAGAGGGATGACGGTGGAAAAAGGTTTAGGCATTTGGAGGGAAGGGCAGGGGGACACGATCAAGTGAAGTTTTGAAGGAAAAGTAACCTCCCTAGTGATGAATTATTAAAAGGTAACCAGAAAGTTCTGGAAATCTTGATCTGGGAGACAGGAAGGAAGGCTAGAGAACTGTGATCTTGTCTGGCTCTCGCAGGAGATTTCATTCAGTTTGTGCATCTGAAAAATGGGCATTCTGATGCACGCAGGAGGTTGTGAAGGAATAAGACCTTTCTAACAATTATTTGTGTGTTTTTTGGAAATTTGGTTACCGAGGCTGGTTAGGGCTGTGGAAGGATGCTTAAGTCTGGGATGTTGAGAGCCTGTGGACACTTCCATGGTATGTTGAAGTCCCAGAACCCCCTCACTGGAGGGACAGAGTCTGAAAAGCTTCACACTGAACCCAAACGTCCTTCCTTAGTAGTGTGGAGTAGACTCTTTCTCCACCTGTCACTTTTCTAGATGAGGCCTAGAGGGTGCTGGGGAAGGGAGCTGACCTTATCAGCCCTCACTTCTGGCCAGTGTGATTCTAAAACTGTCCTTGAAAAAGAAAAGAGAACCAGGAGCCAGGAGCAGACCTGGAGCCTCCTTCTTTTGACAGGTCTGGGTACCTCATGTCTTAGCTCTGCCCAGGGGGCTGGTGAGGACCCTCATGTAGGGAGTGTATGTAGGTAGCCTGTCATTGACAATCTGGCCACTAGAGTTCTCAGCCTTTGTCAGATGTTGGACAAGGTGATAAGGTTCCTGGCTCCCTTCAGATGCTGGAGGAGGAACCTGGAGGATGGTATCCATGGTACCCATGAGGTGGAGCTGCATGCTTTGTGGGGATCAGGTTCTAAAGTCAGCATAGCACATTGGACAGAAACCATGTGTAATCAACAGTGGCTTTGAAAACTCTGCAGATTACTGTACTGTAAGGTCGATGAGGTTTTGCATGTATACTCCTTTATGATGTTTGCATAAACGTGTTACATGTAGTGTGCATGTATACTCATATATAAGAAGGGGTGTACATAGAAGATAATAATTGTAGTTTTAAAGTTACATTCATACAAAAGACTGAAAGAAAAAGAGTAATAATAAAAGAGGCTGGGCGCAATGGCTCCTGCCTGTAATCCCAGCACTTTGGGAGGCCAAAGCGGTTGCATCATGAGATCAGGAGATTGAGACCATCCGGGCTAATACAGTGAAACCCCATCTCTACTAAAAATACAAACAAATTAGCCAGGCATGGTGGCATGCGCCTGTAGTCCCAGCTGCTCAGGAGACTGAGGCAGGAGAATCCATTGAACCCTGGCGGCAGTGGTTGCAGTGAGTTGAGATCATGCCTCTGCATTCCAGCCTGGGTGACAGAGTGAGATTCTGTCTCCGAAAACAAACAAACAAACAAAAACACCAAAGTAAGATTAAGCAAGGTCGCTTTGAGCACCACCTGAAATGAGACTTGAGTTCAGAAGCCAGCTGTATGGAAAGTCCAAATCTCTCAGCACTAGAATCTCACCCAGTTCTGAGTTGCTCTCAGAGGATAGTCTTTCTGTCCCTCTCTTTACTGATTTTGCAGAGGCCCATGGTTTAATTCTCCCAAGTTAAATGCATGTTTTTGATGTTGTCTCTGTGTAGTTACCATCAGATCAAGGAGGAAGGATATGAATCTCTTTCCAGCCCATCCTCTTGAGAGCAGCTGCTGAGCAGACAGAAGTAGCTTAAGCTGAACATGTATGAGTTAGAACCATCTGCTGGTTGTGCAGGTTGAAATCTCACTATCTGTGCCTTTTGGCAGGGTAGGCTCCTACAGAGAGGCCAGCACTGAGCCCAGCGCTGTTAGTTCCATGAGTTCACTATGAGCTCTTCTCTGCTGCCAGCCATCATCCCTCTGCTCATTCCTGTTTCCATATGTGTTCCAGTCGCACTTTTTCTGCTTGGGTCCCTCAAGTGGGGCCAGAAGTAGGTGTTGGCTTGAGCTGGGTAATGGGTAGGTAGAGTGAACCCAAGCCTCGTGTGAGAATCACAATCAGGTCATCAGCTGGTAGCCTCTGACAAGTGATTTATTCTGTCCTGAGTTAGTGATCTTGATTTTGCATTAGACATGGTCAGTGTCACCTGGCTCTTAGAGGTGTTTTTGTGGGTGAAGGATGAAGATGATCAGGTTGTCTTCATTGGTAAACTCTTGAAGGTAGGGACTGGGTCTTCACTTTTTTTCAAAGCCTCCAAGTACTGAGTACACAGCTGTGTTTCCACTCAGGCATTCAGTTACGTATTGAATGTTTGCCATATGTCACATTCTGGGCATGTAAAGATGAGGAATACAGACATGATCCTCTGTCATCAGGAGGAAGACAGACTGGGCGTGGTGCTCACACCTGTAATCTCAGCACTTTGGGAGGTTGAGGCGGGAAGATTGCTGAATCCCAGGAGTTTGAGACCAACCTGAGACCTTGTTTTTCAAAAAAAGAGGAAGACAGACAATTCAACAGGCTTTAGAAATACTTGTGAGAGGTACTGTGGCATTTTAGGGTGCTGAAAAAGCAAAAGGATCCAAAGAACATCCCCAGAAGAACTGACATGTAACCCGTAACTTGACACATAAGCAGGAAATGCCTGACCGAGGGAGAGCTGAGGTGTGAAGAGATAGAAGGAGGAAATAGCATGTACAAAGGTATAGAGGAAGGAGTGCTTGGTGCTTTTCAAGAATGTGTAAGAACTGCAGTAGAACTGGATCAAAGCATGTGAGGGGTGGAATTGTAAGAGATAAGACCTAGAGAATTAGAAAATAAAGGGACTTATATCCCATTTTAAGTTTGGATGTTACCCAGGGTGATAAGGAGCCATTGAAGGCTTTCCTTTTTTTTTTTTTTTTTTTGCCACTCTGTCACCCAGGCTGGAGTGCAATAGCGTGGTCTCAGCTCACTGCAACCTCCGCCTTCTAGGTTCAAACGATTCTCCTGCCTCAGCCTCCAAAGTAGCTGGGACTATAGGCGCGTGCCGCCACACCCAGCTAATTTTTGTATTTTTAGTAGAGATGGAGTTTCGCTATGTTGGCCAGGCTGGTCTCGAACTCCTGACCTCGTGATCTGCCTGCCTCAGCCACAATTACAGGTGTGAGCCACTGCACCGGCCCATTGAAGGCTTTTTTTTTTTTTTCAGTTGTTCATGTGATGTCTTTTTTTTTATTGCATTTTAGGTTTGGGGGTACATGTGAAGAACATGGAAGATTGTTGCATAGGTACACACATGGCAGTGTGATTTGCTGCCTTCCTCCCCATCACCTATATCTGGCATTTCTCCCCATGCTATCCCTCCCCCAACTCCCCCACCCCCCCACTATCCCTCCCCTTTTTCCCCGACAGACCCCAGTGTGTGATACTCCCCCTCCCTGTGTCCATGTGTGCGCATTGTTCAACACCCGCCTATGAGTGAGAACATGCGGTGTTTGATTTTCTGTTCTTGTGTCAGTTTGCTGAGAATGCCAAGGGGAGAGATGTAATCATCTCTATATTTTAGCTGGATCTCTTTGGGTGCGGTGTGAAGAAGCCACAGGAGCAGGGAACGCCTGGAGCCTGGCCTCTTGAGCAGGGGATGTTGAAGTAGCCCTAGTAGGAGATGATGGTGGTCAGGACTGGGTAACAGGATAGAGGGCGTGGGCAGATCCCACTGACTTTCAGAGGTAGAGCTAACAGGACACTGATGAGTTAGATATGGGGGCCTCAGTGAGCAGAAGGCCTCCGTTTCAGGCTTGGATGGAAGGTGGTGCCATTGCCTTTCACTAAGTCAGAGAATGTTAGAGGAGGAAGAAGTTTAGGAAGGAGATGTGGCTTTGATTTTGGCCATATGCTTGAGAGATGCTTATTGGACATCTATGTGGAGATTCTTGGCAGATCTGGAAATAGGAATTGCTGGAGAGAGCTGGTCACTATGTGCTTCCTTGGCCCTGACTACCGAGGCTTTGGAAGGATGCCATTGCCTGAGAAAGTTTATAGCTCAGGTTGGTCCAATTTCTAGGTCTGTATAGACCTCAGGTCTTTCCTCTGTCTTTCATCTCTCTGCCTCAGGCTTCTTCAGTCACTTAGCATCTCTCCCCTTTACAGTTGGAAATGCCTCCTCCCAGGCATTCCAAGCTGACCAGACAAACATAATGTCCAGGCCGTGATCCATTTTAGGCCAAACCTGGTTTAGTAAGTGGGGCAAAAAAGCAGAGAGGCCTGCAGCTGGCAGTGGCGCTAGGTCCCTGAGAGCCAGCACGTAGCCTCCTTGACCACTGTGTGCTCTGTGTGGTACATGGGTGTGTGGCCCTGTCACCCTGCCCAGGTGCAGGTAAGTAGGAGAGAGACAAAGGCTGGGAGGAATTTCTTGTTTGCCTTTCACATGTTGAATTGAGGGGTGAGAGGAGGAATGTTTTTGGTGATGGTGGGTTATTTTCAGGGACAGATCAGAAAGAATTTTCTTTCTCTCTTTTTTTTTGAGATGGAGCCTTGCTCTGTTGCCCAGGCAACAGAGTGCAGTGGCGCGATCTCGGCTCACTGCAACCTCCACCTCCTGGGTTCAGGCAATTCTCTGCCTCACCCTCCCGAGTAGCTGGGATTACTGGCACCTGCCACCATGCCCGGCTAATTTTTTGTATTTTTAGTAGAGATGGGGTTTCACCATCTTGGCCAGGCTAGTCTTGAACTACTGACCTTGTGATCTACCCGCCTCAGCCTCCCAAAGTGCTGGGATTACAGGCGTGAGCCACCATGCCTGGCCTAGGAAGAATTTTCTTAGAGCTGTTCCCAAACTTGCGTGATGATCAGAGTCAGTTAAAAAGATATATATGTATAGGCCGGGTGCAGTGGCTCACGCCTGTAATCTCAGCACTTTGGGAGGCCAAGACAGGAGGATTACTTGAGGCCAGGAGTTCGAGACCAGCCTGGGCAACAAAGTGAGACTCCATCTCTACCAAAAAAAAAAAAATTAGCTGGGCATGTTGGCATATACCTGTTGTTCCAGCTACACTAGAGGCTGAGGCCAAAGGATCGCTTGAACCCAGGAGGTTGAGGCTGCAGTGAGCCACGATCACACTACTGTACTCCATACTGGGTAACAGGGCAAGACCCTGTCTCAAAAATACATATGCATATGTATGTATACACACATGCACACGCAGAAACACATGCACAAACACATACGTATCAGGAAAGTATAAAATACAGAAAAACACACACGGACCTAAGTCTTTTTTAAAAACAAAATTTTATTAATTATTTGAGAAATGGGGTCTTGCTGTGTTGCCCAGGCTGGAGTGCAGTGGCTGTTCAGAGGCTCATTCATAGTGCACATGGTGCTTATGGTGCCTTGAATAGCTGGGACCGCAGGCATATGTTCTGCGGCGGCCCAAGTCTCCGATTTTGCTTCAGATATTTAACTTTTTAATTGTGAAATATCACGTGTATGCTGAAAAATGCATAGAACACAGAGGTACTGAATAACAAATAATTATAAAGTGACATCTGGTTCAAGAACTCGAACACGGTCAGACCCCAGAAGCTCCCTCTGTGTCTTGTCCAGTCACATCCTCCTTCCCTTGCTCAAGAGGTTTTCAGTCATCATTTCCTTTTTTTCCTCTATGGTTTTACCTCCTAGTTTTGGAATCCCTAAGCAGTATATTTCAGTTTCGCATGTTTTTGAACTCTGTACAAGTGGAATTATGCTGTGCTTATTATTTCTTGCTTCTTTTACTCTACATTATTATGTAAGATTCATCCATGTTATTGCAGCTTATTTCTTTTTTGTTATTTGTTCGTTTTTGTTTTTTTGAGACAGTCTCACTCTGTCGCCTAGGCTAGAGTGCAGTAGGGTGATCTCAGCTCACTACAACCTCCACCTCCTAGGTTCAAATTGTTCTCTTGCCTCAGCCTCCTAAGTAGCTGGGACCACAGGTGCGTGCCACCACGCCTGGCTAATTTTTGCATTTTTAAGTAGAGACAGTGTTTTGCCTGTTGGCCAGGCTGGTCTCGAACTCTTGACTTCAGGTGAGCCACCCGCCTCATACTGCAGCTTATTTCTTCATTGCTGAATAATATTCCATTGTATGAGTATACCACCAATTGTTTACTCATTTTATTGTCATCTCAAGTTTTTGCCCACTGTGAATAACATTGCTGTGAGTAGTCTTTTATGTATATCCTGGTACAACTGGCGCAAGTTTCTCCAGGTATATACTGAAGGAGTAGAATTGCTGGATAATAAGGCATGCATACTTTAGGCTTTTGCCGAACCATTTTTCAAAGTGGTTGTACCAACTTATACTCCCACTAGCTAGTAGAAAGTCAGCACTGGTTCACATGATTCCCAACACTTGCTATTATCAGCCTTTTACATTTTTGCCAATCTAGTGAATATGTTGTGGCATATATTTGTGGTTTTAATTTACGCTTCCCTGACTACTAGTAAAATTAAATGCCTTTTCAAATGCTTACTAGCCATTAGGATTTCTGCTTTTGGGAAGTATCTGTTCAAATCTTTGATCTATTTTTCTATAGGGGCCATCTGTCATTTTTGTAATATTTGTAGGAGTTCTTTATATATGCTAGATATTAACTCTTTATATGTGCTAGATATGAACATATAGGATTACAAAGGAAATCAATTATATTGATATAATAGTTATCAAACATAAAAATGCAAGTATGTGGGCTTATTTATTTATGCAGTAAATAAGATCTGGTGCAGGTATAATAACCACTACAATATTAAAGTGATTATGAGCATTGACAATATTTCAAGATATCTGCAATAAAAATATCTGGTTTCCACTTGTGACAAAGCCACAGGTATTACTAACGTTATGTACTGCGGTGTGCTGCTTACATTCATAATTGGAGGAAGGGCTAAATTTTAGTTAGGTGTAATTTTTTCCCATTGAAATTCATGGACCTCTTAAGTTTTCCAAGAATCCTTTGTGAACCATAGACTAAGAATGTTACTTATAGAATATCAGTATCTAGTAGAGAGTCTGAGCTACTCTTGCTATTCTTGTGTGTGTGTGTGTCTGTGCGTGTGTGTGTGTGAATAGAAACAGGGTTTCACTATATTGTCCAGGCTGGTCTTGAACTCCTGGGCTCAAGCAATCCTCCTGCCTTGGCCTCCCAAAATGCTCCTTTGTGTTTTTATATAAAGATACTTGGTGATTTTTTATTGGGATTGCATTGACTATATAGATTAACTTAGAAAAAAAGAGACGTCTTTACAATACTGAGTCTTCCAAACACTGAACATGTATATATTTCTATCTATTTAGATCTTTCATTTTCTCAATATTCTGCACGGAGTTAAATACTTATTACTTGTTAGACATCCCTAGGTACTTGATATTTTTGATGCTGTTGTAAATGATGCCTTTAACATTTACTTCACTTTGTTTATTGCTGATATATAGAAATAACATTGATTCAGTAAACTTGCTAGATTCAGTAAACTTGCTAAATTTATTCTATACGCAGTCATATAATTTGTGAATAATCAGTTTCGTTTCTTCCTTTTCAAGTCTTATGCCTTTTATTTATCCTTATTGCTTTACTTAAGGCTTCCAGTACGTTGTTAAATAGACATAACATCTTAATTCTTGACTTTTCTGGATTCTAAAAAGATAGCTTTTCTACCCTTCACCATTAAATTTGATGTTTGGTGTATTTTTTAATAGTTAATTACATTTTATCAGATTAAGAATGTTTTCTTCTATTTCTAATTTGCCAATTATTCTTTTGATCACAGATGGATGTTGAATTTCATCAGTTTTTTGCATCCATTGAGATGATCATATGATATTTTTTTCTCCTTTAATCTGTTAATGTAGTAAATTGCATTGATCGAATTTTCTTTTATTTATTTATTTATTGGCTGTCACCAGGCTGAAGTGCAGTGGCGCGGTCTCTGCTCACTACAACCTCCACCTCCCAGGTTCAAGTGATTCTCCTGCCTCAGCGTCCTTAGTAGCCGGGACTACAGGCACACGCCACCACGCCCAGCTAATTTTTGTATTTTTAGTAGAGACGGAGTTTCACCACGTTGGCCAGGATGGTCTCAATCTCTTGACCTCTTAATCTGCCCGCCTTGGCCTCCCAAAGTGCTGAAATTGCAGGCGTGAGCCACCGCACCCAGATTGAATTTTCTTTTTTTTTTTTTTGAAACAGTCTTACTCCGTCACCAGGCGCCAGCCCCCTTATGTTTTTAAAGGCCATTTTTATCTTCTCTCTGTGTGATCTGCTATTTGTCTTTTGCCTATGTTCCTATAGGATTATGCAATTTCTACTGATTTGGAGGAGCTTTATGCATATAAGGAAATTAGCTCTTGTGATATGTATTGAAAATAGATTTTTTCAGTGTCTTCTTATGATCTTGTGTCTATTTTTCTGAAGTCTTTTGTTTAAATCTTTTATTTCGTGGTGTCTAGGTTTTGTATCATTTCAAAGGCCATCTCCACTCTAAGGTTTACAAAATCATTTTCCTGGCTTCAGCTCCAAGCCTAAAAAAAAAAAGATTATTTCCCATCTTTTCTTCTACAACTTTAATTTTTAGAAGAACAATGTAGTTATTTTTGATCCCTGTGGACTTTTATGTAAGAAATGGGGTAAGGATCCACCTTATTTTTTCCCTAGATAATTCCTCAGTTGTCCTTTAAGATTTATTTAATAATCTTTTTCCTGAGGAGTTTTATTTTTAAGGTATGAAGAGGGAAAAAAAGAAAAACAATCAAATTACACATTTTTAAAACCTGATTGTTGTTGGGCACAGTGGCTCACGCCTGTAATCCCAGCACTTGGGAGGCCGAAGCGGGCAAATCACAAGGTCAGGAGATCGAGACCATCCTGGCTAACATGGTGAAACCCTGTCTCTACTAAAAATACAAAAATGAGCTAGGTGTGGTGGCACACACCTGTAGTCCCAGCTACTTGGGAGGCTGAGACAGGAGAATCACTTGAACCCGGGAGGCGGAGGCTGCAGTGAGCCAAGATTGCGCCACTGCACTCCAGCCTGGACTACAGTGAGACTCCATCGAAAGGAAGGAAGGGAGGGAGGGAGAGAACCCTAATTGTTGTTACCGCAGATATAAAAAGATTGAGAAAAATAACACATTTTTTTTAAATGAGATAGAGTCTTGCTCTATCACCTCCACCTCAGTGATTCTCCTGCCTCAGCCTCCTGAGTTGCTGGGACTACAGGCGTATACCACCATGCCTGGTTAAATTTTGTATTTTTTATTACAGAAGGGGTTTCACTATGTTGGCCAGGCTGGTCTCAAATTGCTGACCTCAGGCGATCTGCCTGCCTCAGCCTGGGATTAGAGACATGAACCACCATGCCTGGCTGACATAACCTATATTTTATTTTATTTTTTCCAGACAGGGTCTCACTATCACCCAGGCTGGAGTGCAGTGGTGCCGTCTCGGCTCACTGCAAACTCCACCTCCTGGGTTCAAGCGATTCTCCTGCCTCAGCCTCCCGAGTAGCTGGGACTGCGGGCATGTGCCACCACGCCTGGCTAGTTTTTGTATTTTTAGTAGAAACAGAGTTTCACCATGTTGGCCAGGCTGGTCTCAAACCACTGACGTCTGGTAATCTGCCTGCCTTGGCCTCCCAAAGTGCTGGGATTACAGGCGTGAGCCACCGCATGCGGCCAGCTGGTGATGAGTCAAGTGGAATCTGTTAAGGACATTGTTTCTTAACTGGCAGGAACTTGCTCTGCACCCTGGAATAGACTCTGAAAGCTGGGAGCAGTCAGAGGCCTCAGCATAACAGCTAACATTTCCTGAGCACTTACTACTTGACAGACACTGTGCCAAGCGCATTTAAAGCGTGTCTCACTCTTCACAGCAGTTCCATAAGGTAAATCTATCAACCCCATTTTACAGATGAGGCAGTTGAAGCTAAAGATAAAGTACTTTGCCCAAGGTCATACAGCCAGGAAAGAATGGAGCCCAGATTTGGAACCAGGCCAGCCAATTGTCGTGTGCATGCTCCTACCCCTCTACTACATTGCCTTTCCCACAAAAGAGCGATTACCTGTCTTCACCACCCCCAGCCTGGCAATGTTTGGGAAACAGATAATGCTGAAGCAGGGATGATTCAGGAGGGGCTTTTGTGATGGGTGGGAAGGAGGCCTGGGCTGCAGGGGTGCTGGGGAGACTGCCACCTGTTTCTGTCTTGCTGACAACATTTTTCCCCTCTCTGCACTGGACAGAGCCTCCTCTGTTCCTCTCCATCTGACTTCCTGCTTCCTCCTCTGGCTTTGGAGTGCCTGGCTTCTCTGACTACCTCTCCTTAAGCCCCCATCTCTTCTCTCTCTCATTCTGCTTGGTAAGAGGAACAAGGGTTCTGGGGTCTGGGCAAATGGAAACATTTCCTGGTTCTAGCAGATGGGCCCTGTGAGGGTTGGGTGCACCCCTGAAAAGGTAAATCCACCCCATGGAGCTCCACCAGAGGCATTACCGCTCCCTAGCAGGGCATCTGGAAGCAGCAGTTGTTTTCTTAAAACTTAAATTATGGTAAGCATATAGAACAGTGCACAAGTCATGAGCTTGGATTCCACAAGGTGAATACACTCATGTAACCAGTATCAGATTAGGAGACAGAATATTCCCAGCATCCCATGTAACCAGTACTAGATCAAGAAATAAAACATTCCCAGCAGCCCAGAGTTTCCTTTCCAGGCTCTCTTCTAGTAACTACTCCTAGAGTAGAGGGCTGGGGGCATTTTTGTTAGAATGACTTCCGGGTTCTACTGGCATTGAGTGAGCAGGGTCTAGGGATGCTAAGTGTCTGCAGTGCCTGGGACTGTTCTACAGTATAAAGAACTGTCCTGCCCAGAGGACTGTTAAGAAACACTGTGCCTGCCAGGTCTGTGATGGGCTGCGGTGTGGCAAAGGCCTGGGGGGACAGGGGTGCAGCTGTGTCTATGGGTCAGGGTGAGGAGGGGCCTTCACTGCGATGCTGTTGCCACCCCCAGGCCTCCGGAATGCCCCCCGCTGCTGGGCAGTGATCCAGCCCCTGCTATGTGCCGTATACATGCCCAAGTGTGAGAATGACCGGGTGGAGCTGCCCAGCCGCACCCTCTGCCAGGCCACCCGAGGCCCCTGTGCCATCGTGGAGAGGGAGCGGGGCTGGCCTACTTCCTGCGCTGCACTCCTCACCGCTTCCCTGAAGGCTGCACGGTGAGTGCTCTGTGAGGCGAGGTCCAGGCTCTGGGCTGGGCAGGACCAGGTATAGGGCAGGGTCCAGTGGGGAGCAGGGGAGCCCAGGGCTTTGTCTCCTGGAGACCCTGAGCCTACAGCCATGGAGTCAATAGGCCACATATTCAAACTGCAGCTTAGTGGCTGGACCATCTATTAGGGATTCTCTGTTTATTTATCGATGATCACATGTTCAGCAGAGTGTTTTAAGTACTTGCTCTGTTGGGTGTTTTGGTGTTACAGGCATCATGGATGACGGGAGCCGATCAGGAAGTTTATCATGTATGCTGGGAGTCAAGGCACGTGCATGTGAAACAGATAGACAGGGGACATGAGCTGTTCTCGGTGGTACAGGAGAGATTTTAAATGATGAGAATAAGAGTAATAATGATGGCAATAATACTAATGAGTCCTGTTTACTATATGCCAAATGCCATTAAAATAAGCTCATGCCTGTAATCCCAGCACTTTGGGAGGCCGAGGTGGGCGGATCCCCTGAGGTAAGGAGTTTGAGACCAACCTGGCCAACATGGTGAAACCCCATCTCTACTACAAATACAAAAATAAGCCTGGTGTGGTGGTGCACACCTGTAATCCCAACTACTCGGGAAGCTGAGGCGGGAGAATCGCTTGAACCTGGGAGGTGGAAGTTGCAGTGAGCTGAGCTCGTGCCACTACCCTCCAGCCTGCACCACAGAATGAGACTCCATTTCAAAAAAATAAATAAATAAGCCGGCCAAGCAGAGTGGCTCACGCCTGTAATCCCAGCACTTTGGGAGGCTGAGGCGGGTGGATCACTTGAGGTCAGGAGTTCAAGACCAGCCTGACCAACGTGGTGAAACCCCATCTCTACTGAAAATACAAAAAATTAGCCAGGCATGGTGGTGGGCACCGGTGATCCCAGCCACTGTAATCCCAGCTACTTGGGAGGCTGAGGCAGGAGAATCTCTTGAATCCGGGAGGTGGAGGTTGCAGTGAGCCGAGATCACACCACTGCACTCCAGCCTGGGCGACAGAGCCAGTCTCAAAAAAAAAAAAAAAAAACAATTTATGTTTCTTTCTTTAACCCTTAAGCCATACCATGAGGTAAGTACTACCATCTTAGAAATGGGGAAACTGAGGTACAGAGAGGCCAGATAATTTGCCCAAGGCTGGACAGCCAGCCCTGGGATTCAGATCCTGGAAGCATGTCTCCAGCCGCGTGCCATGCTACCTGGGTACCTTTCCCTAAACAAGAGGCTCACCCCTGAACTGCCTTGACACCATCTTCTCCCATCCCTGGTGCCAGAATGAGGTGCAGAACATCAAATTCAACAGTTCAGGCCAGTGCGAAGCGCCCTTGGTTCGGACAGACAACCCCAAAAGCTGGTACGAGGACGTGGAGGGCTGCGGCATCCAGTGCCAGAACCCGCTCTTCACCGAAGCCGAGCACCGGGACATGCACAGCTACATCGCGGCCTTCGGGGCCGTCACAGGCCTCTGCACACTCTTCACCCTGGTCAGCCTGGAATGTGGGAAGAGAGCCAGAGGGAAGGGGGGCAAAGGGGTCCCCAGGGAAGAGTCGTGATCAGAAGGGTCTGGGGTTCATTTAAGGGTGTCTGTGTCAGCAGAATAACCCTAACCTCGCAGAACGGTTCGCTTCTCTCTTCTAGGCCACATTTGTGGCTGACTGGCGGAACTCGAATCGCTACCCTGCTGTTATCCTGTTCTACGTCAATGCCTGCTCTTTGTGGGCAGCATTGGCTGGCTGGCCCAGTTCATGGATGGTGCCCGCCGGGAGATCGTCTGCCGTGCGGATGGCACCATGAGGCTTGGGGAGCCCACGTAGGTGTCTTGGTTACCCAGAGGTGAAGATGGGAGGAGGAAGGCTGAAGTGTGCATTTACCCCAAAAGGGACAGGTGCGTGTGAAACCGAGCTCCAGGGCGGGATCTGGCTCTGCCTTACTGCATACTGCACACAGGTCTCCTGCGCTAGGATCTCGGTTTCAGAATCAGGACCTTCATGGTTTGCATCTGCATAAAAGGGCAGCTCCTAGAGCCTCCACAAATCTGACCTGGGTCCTGTCTCCAAGCCCTGACTCCTGGGAACGCCCACACCTCAGCAGCCAGGAGTCTGGGCACAGGGTGGGGGAGAACAGGTACAGGGAGTCCGGAGTGACCGTCTCAAGTGATATCTCACTTGCCTGCACAGCTCCAATGAGACTCTGTCCTGCGTCATCATCTTTGTTATTGTGTACTACGCCCTGATGGCTGGCGTGGTTTGGTTTGTGGTCCTCACCTATGCGTGGCACACCTCCTTCAAAGCCCTGGGCACCACCTATCAGCCTCTCTCGGGCAAGACCTCCTACTTCCACCTGCTCACCTGGTCGCTCCCCTTTGTCCTCACTGTGGCAATCCTTGCTGTGGCCCAGGTATAGTGACTGGTAGGGACGGGAGACCTGGGTAGGGTGAGTTTGGGGAAGGGGGCTGGTGACCCACCTTCCCTCCCCCCCCACTTCCTGCCGCAGGTGGATGGGGACTCTGTGAGCGGCATCTGTTTTGTGGGCTACAAGAACTACCGATACCGTGCGGGCTTCGTGCTGGCACCAATCGGCCTGGTGCTCATCGTGGGAGGCTACTTCCTCATCCGAGGTGAGTGGAGACCAGGCCAGAACCAGTCAGCCAACAAAATGTGCTGGGCACCTGCTGTGTGTAAGTGGGAGCTGGAAGCTGCCAGCACTGCTGCCCCATGCTGAGACCCCAGCTAGCTCCGACAGGGCTTTCACACAGAGTGGAAGAAGGTGACCCTCTAGGCAGACGAAACACTGTGAGTGCTTGCTGTGGGACAGCACCTTTGTGCTGGCCAGAAAATCCATCCCTCTTCCCAGAGCCTTGGCCCAGGGCTCACAGCCTGGTTTTTGTTTTGTTTTTTTAAGACAGAGTCTCACTCTGTTGCCCAGGCTGCAGTGCAGTGGCACAGTCTTGGCTCACTGCAACCTTCACCTCCTGGGTTCAAGTGATTCTCCTGCCTCAGCCTCCCCCATAGCTGAAATTACAGGCACACACCACCACACCTGGCTAATTTTTGTATTTTTAGTAGAGATGGATTTTCTCCATGTTACCCAGGCTGGTCTTGAACTCCTGACCTAAAGTGATCCACCCACCTCAGCCTCCCAAAGTGCGGGATTACAGGCGTGTGCCATGGTGCCCAGCCTCACAGCTTGTTAGGTGGAGTTGGACCGAGATTAAGCCCCAGTCAGCTCCTGGCCAGTGCACTTGTGTGATGAACGCCCTGAGTAACACTGCCCACTTGGACCAACCTGGGTCCTTTGGTTAATATCCGTGTGCACACTAATTTTATATGTACTGTCAGTCTTCTGGAGCTTGGTTTTCATCTTCTTTCCACCCCCAACACACAGATCTCACAACATGCATAGCATTAGTGGTCCCTAACTTTCTGTCTCATGCGACCATCCCCACAATAAGCCTGAGCATCTATTGAGCTCATTGTCTTTGGGTTTTCTTTGTGAACTTCAGTTTCCTACCCTGAACTGCCAGCCTTCTGTTCAGTCCACCTCTTTCCCCTCTTTTGGCATAGTGTTGTAATGTTGGGGTTCAGGGGTTCAGGGTGCCCTCAGCTCCCCTGAGAGGATGTTTCTCCAGGTTCTTGGTCTCCTGCCCTCAAGAATGAGAGAGGGGACCACGGCGCAGTGCGCAGTAAATGCCGGACTCAAAAGTATTTGTAGAAAGTGATTTATTTAAAGAGAGAAAGAGAGAAACAGGAGAAAGAGAGAGAAAGAAACAGCTAACTCTCACACTAAGTGAGAGAATCCAGAAAGATGGAATGCAGGAGAGGAAAGCAGCTTCCACGAACGTGTTAGGGAATAGAGAGAGATGGAGTTTAGAAGGGAAGACAGGCTTCCACGAGAGAGTGTGGAAGGGGACTCCAGAGGGGAAATCCAGGAGAGAAAGATGGCTTCCACAAAGGGAGTGTTCTTGGAAGGGGACCCAAACATGGAGTCCAAAGGGGTGTGGAAGAGGGGACTTTTAACCTGGGAGGAACCCCCACCTTCTCCAAGACCACAGGCCAGTGAAAGGAGTTCCTTAGAACTTCCGCTGGAGTGATTGACTCTTAGTTTCTTCCTGCTCCCGTGAAATTCAAACATAAACCGTTAAATCTCCAGGATGGAGAGAGATGGGAGGGGGCATGGCGCTAGGAAGTTCTTGCCCTCAAAACTACGCCCCCTTGTGGACCCAGAAAGAGAACGCATTCCCTCAGTGTCCGGGCCTCTGATTTGTGCTTCGTTATCATATTGTTCTGGTATGGTGATCACTAGCCACATGTGTTGAAACTAGTCCAGGCTGGGTGCAGTGGCTCACTCTTGTAATCTCAGTACTTCAGGAGGCTGAGGCAGACAGATCACTAGAGCTCAGGAGTTCGAGACCAGCCTGAGCAACAGAGGGGAGACCCCGTCTCTACAAAATATACAAAGGTTGCCTGGGCAGGGTGGCCCAGCTATGTGAAAGCTGAGGTGGGAGGCTTGCTTGAGCCCAGGAGGTTGAGGGTGCAGTGAGCCATGATCATGCCACTGCACTCCAGCCTGGGTGACAGAGTGAGACCCTGTCTCAAACAAAACGAGACAAGAAGAAGAAGATATGAGCTGGCTGGGTGTGGTGGCTCACACCTGTATTTCTAGCACTTTGGGAAACCGAGGTAGGCAGATCATGAGGTCAGATTGAGACCATTCTGGCTAACACAGTGAAACCCTGTCTCTACTAGAAATACAAAAATTAGCCAGGTGTGGTGGTGCGCACCTGTAATCCCAGCTACTCGGGAGGCTGATGCAGGAGAATTGCTTGAACCCAGGAAGTGGAGGTTGCAGTGAGCCGAGATCACACCACTGAATTCCAGCCTGGTGACAGAACGAGATTCCATCTCAAAAAAAAAAAAACAATAGAAATGAGTTCAAATTGAGATGTGTTGTAAAATGTGAAATACACACTGTATTAAAAAAACTTAGTGGAAAAAATGTAAAATATATCATTAATAATTTGTTATAAGGATTACATGTTGAAATGATTTTATTTTTAATAGATTAGGTTTGTAAAATATGTTGATATTAGTTTTGTTTCTTTTTACTTGTTTTAAGTGGCTACTAGAAAATTTGTCATTATATATGTGGCTCACATTATATTTCTATGGGAAGGTTGGGCGCGGTGGCTCACGCCTGTAATCCCAACACTTTAGAAGGCCACGGCGGGCAGATCATCTCAGTTCAGGACTTAAGACCATCCTGGCCAACATGGTGAAACCTCGTCTCTACAAAAATATAAAAATTAGCTGGGCATGATGGCAGGAACCTGTAATCCCAGGTGCTTGGGAGGCTGAGGTGGGAGACTCGCTTGAACCCAGGAGGTGGAGGTTGCAGAGAGCTGAGATTGCACCATTGCACTCCAGCCTGGGTGACAGGGTGAGAGTTTATCTCTCTCTCGATAGATAGATAGATAGATAGATAGACAGACAGATAGATGATAGATAGATAGATACGGTGAGACTCCATCTCTCTCTCTCTCTCTCCATAGACAGATAGATAAATAGATTAGATAGATACATATTATAGATCTATATATATTTCTATTGGATAGCACTATTCTTGAGTCTGTTTATGCCTTTTTCATCAGAACAGCTTTGATCTGGCCACCTTCCTCAGGGGCAGCTGGGCCACGACCGAGGCTCCCTCTTCTTAAGTGTCTGTCTAGGTTCTGCCCTGGCAGACCTGCCACCAGCTGCTCGCCGTTTCTCCAGGGTCTCTACTCCCCAGGCTTTCAGTCAGCACAGGGGTCATCAAAGTCGGGACTCTAGAGCCTTAGGCCCCTCCTCCCACACACCCATCCTTCCCAGCAGGGCAGCCTCACCCTTGCTAATGTCTGAGCTCCCCCTTCTGTTCAGGAGTCATGACTCTGTTCTCCATCAAGAGCAACCACCCCGGGCTGCTGAGTGAGAAGGCCGCCAGCAAGATCAACGAGACCATGCTGCGCCTGGGTGAGTGGCCCCAGGGACTTCGATCTGAGGTCCTGGCCAGCCCAACACTACACCCTCTGGGGCTATGCCACCGTCAGGATGCAGTAAGTCAGTGGGACAAGTTAGCCATGGGGGAGAAGGACAAGGGGTGCGTGTAGGTAGTAGTGGTAGTGGCAGCTCAAAAGAAGGGTCCCTACTCGGGGGAAGAATTCAATCAAGTTCATGCTGGCATTGCTTCCTCCTGCCCACCACACCCCACGTGGGCCCTCCCATGGTTGCCTCACGCGCCCTTCTGTATTTTAGAGAAAGCAGCTCTTGGCCGGACTCGGTGCCTTACACCTGTAATCCCAGCACTTTGGGAGGCCGAGGTGGGTGGATCACGAGGTCAGGAGTTCAAGACCAGACTGGCCAAGATGGTGAAACCCCGTCTCTACTAAAATTACAAAAATTGGCCAGGCATGGTGGCAGGTGCCTGTAATCCCAGCTACTTGGGAGGCTGAGGCAGGAGAGTTGCTTGAAACCCGGGTGGCAGAGATGCAGTGAGCCAAGATCACATCATTGCACTCCAACCGAAGCAACAGAGCGAGACTCTGTCTCAAAAAAAAAAAGAGAAAGCAGTTCTCGGACAGCCCAGCATGAGTTCACCCCAGCCCCTGCGGTGTTCAGGCCTCGGTGGGGCAGACTCCCTCCTCCCCCGCTGCTGCTGTGGGATCTGGGCTTGATAATGTCCTGTCCTGCCCCCGTCCTCCACAGGGATTTTTGGCTTCCTGGCCTTCGGTTTTGTGCTCATTACCTTCAGCTGCCACTTCTACGACTTCTTCAACCAGGCTGAGTGGGAGCGCAGCTTCCGGGACTATGTACTGTGAGTGAGGGGCCTGGAGGCGGCAGGGGTGGGAGTAGAACCAGGGCTGTAAGGACACCTACCTCCACCCACCTGGCAGCAGGGATTGGCCAGGCCCCTGCCGCAGACAGCAGATTCAACTGATGGCGTCTTGGTGCACAAAGCCTCAGTCTCTGTAGTTTCTCAAACGGGCGAACAACGTTCGAGTCCCTCCCACCTCGGCCCTTCCGTCTCCACCCCCTTGGTTGCCCGGCTGGTGCACACGTGACTGTTCAGCAGCTATTTCAGCTTGGGCTTCTCTGACAGATGCTAAGTTGCGCTCTAATTCTGCGTGCGCTCCCACAGAGCCTGTTGTAGATCCCTGCACGGGACCAGTTACCTCTCTATCATACGTTAATGAGCTGCTAATGTCAGCTAGTTTTGCTTGTGCCTTTTCATGTCATAATGAGGACGAATTGGAGAGAGTAAGACATCTCTACTGCTGAGAGAAGTGCAGCACCCACTGTTAGGAGGACAGCCGCTAAAATGGATGCTAGTCTGAGCCCTGACTGCTTCAGGCTCTCCCTTAAAGGTTCCAGCTTCCAGTTCGGGATGGTTTAAACCACAATGATGCCTGAGGTCTCTGCCCCAGAGATTTGATTTAATTGTCTGGGGTGGGGCCCAGACATCAGTAGCTATTAAAAGCTCCCCAGTTGATTCTAATGAGCACCCAGCGTTGAGATCAGTGCTGTGGGGGCTTAGCCCTTTCTAAAGTTTTTGGATTGATTGTCTGAGTCTACCCAGTAAACTCAGAAAGCCCCACCTGTAGTCCCAGCTACTTGGGAGGCTGAAGCAGGAGATTGCCTGATCCCAGGAGTTGGAGGCTGCGGTGGGCTGTGATCGTACCACTGTACTCTATCTAGCCTGGGTGACAGAGCAAGACCCTGTCTCAAAAAAAACGAGAGAGAAAAAAAGGAAAGCCTCACCTGTCTCCCTTCCCTCACCATAGGTGCCAGGCCAATGTGACCATCGGGCTGCCCACCAAGAAGCCCATCCCTGACTGTGAGATCAAGAATCGCCCGAGCCTTCTGGTGGAGAAGATCAACCTGTTTGCCATGTTTGGAACTGGCATCGCCATGAGCACCTGGGTCTGGACCAAGGCCACGCTGCTCATCTGGAGGCGGACTTGGTGCAGGTGGGGGCGGCAGCCAGCCCCCTCCTGCCCCGCCCGCCTCACCCTCAGCCTTGGGACCCCATCCTTTTTTTTTTGAGACGGAGTCTCACTGTGTCACCCAGGCTGGAGTGTAGTGGTGCAATCTCAGCTCACTGCAACCTCTGCCTCCTGGGTTCAAGTGATTGTCCTGCCTCAACCTCCCAAGTAGCTGGGACTACAGGGCACGTGTCACCACGCCCGGCTAATTTTTGCATTTTTAGTAGAGTCAGGGTTTCACCATGTTGGCAAGGATAGTCTTGATCTCTTGGCCTCATGATCCGCCCGCCTCGGCCTCCCAAAGTGCTGGGATTACAGGTGTGAGCCACCGTGCCCCCAGGGATCCCATCTTTAGGTTTTATCAGGTCCTCCTTCCAGCACAGCCTTTGTCAGTTGTTCACCACTGCCCCCTGGTGGCACCTCCTGTCCTTGGGTGGACCAAGGCCTGGGCCAAGTGCAGAGCCAGCTGCTATCGTCTTCTAAGAGTGGAGTGCTTGGAGGGCTGGCCACACAGTAGCTTCGCATTCTAGGCCCACTTCTTTTTAGAGAAGGCCTCTACTCCTCAGTCCTTGAGGGACATGAGGTCCTCCGGGGCCTTCTTTGGAAAGAAGGGCATCGCGGGCCCTTCCCAAGATTTGATGGGAAGCAGCTGCTTCTTCACTCGTCTTCCCTATCCCTTCTGCTCTCAGGTTAACTGGTCAGAGTGACGATGAGCCCAAGCGGATCAAGAAGAGCAAGATGATTGCCAAGGCCTTCTCCAAGCGGCACGAGCTGCTGCAGAACCCGGGCCAGGAGCTGTCCTTCAGCATGCACACCGTGTCCCACGACGGGCCCGTGGGTGAGCCTCACCCCCCTCCACTGGAGCCACCTGGCCCCACAGGGCCCGTGTGCTAGTCTCTCCTAGGCTGCTGGGGACACACAGATTGCTTGGAAGACCGACTGAGGGGCAAGATGCTCCTCTCCCCACCCCATCACTCACACGCCCATTCTTCCCCAGGCCCGTCCCACCCTCTGGGGGGACTCTCCCCTCCGTTTCTGCCCCTGGGTGGGCTTGCTGGTGCTTGGGTTCCAAAAGGACTCCCCTCCCTCTCCCCTTCTCCAAAATTCTCCAATTGCTATCCCTGGGCAAGAGAAAGTCAGGGTTCCAAGAACTGGATTTCTGGCCTCCAGTGAGGCCCTTTGGGGACCTGAGGCCCCTCTCTTCAGATTCTGAAGGGGTAGAGATCACCGTGATTACAGGGTGAGCTTTCTCTGGTGAGCAGGAGGGAGTGCCTGTGGGAAGGTGAATGGCACTGGGTATGGGAGGCACTGCCAGAGACCGGGGGAGTCACTGTTCCTTCTCCTTTCCTTCCTTCTATCCCCCACAGCGGGGTTGGCCTTTGACCTCAATGAGCCTTCAGCTGATGTCTCCTCTGCCTGGGCCCAGCATGTCACCAAGATGGTGGCTCGGAGAGGAGCCATACTGCCCCAGGACATTTCTGTCACTCCTGTGGCAACCCCAGGTATGAGTTCCGGCTTCTGGAGGAAGGTGGAGGGCACAGAGGCTGGAGGTTTCTGGGACTGGAGTACGGGGGCTGTCAGAGGAGGAGGAGGAGGAGGAAAGGCCCCAGAGGATCTGCAGGGTGGGGCTGAGGCTCGAAAAGTCTAAAGGTCTGGGCCCCAGAGCTAACTTCGAAAAGTCTAAAGGTAAGGGCGCCCAGGGGAGCAGGGATGGCATGGACAGAGCCAGGGCCCCAGGCTCGTGTTCCCTCTCCTCCTGTCAGTGCCCCCAGAGGAACAAGCCAACCTGTGGCTGGTTGAGGCAGAGATCTCCCCCAGAGCTGCAGAAGCGCCTGGGCCAGAAGAAGAAGAAGAGGAGGAAGAGGAAGAAGGAGGTGTGCCCACTGGCACCACCTCCTGAGCTCCACCCCCCTGCCCCCTGCCCCCAGTACCGTTCCTCGACTGCCTCAGCTGCCCCGGCAGAAATGCCTGGTGGCTGCAGGTGCCTGGGGGAGCTGGGGACTCTTGCCGACAGGGAGCCTGGACCCTGGTCTCCAATCCATTCTGCCCAGAGCCCAGTCCCCCTCAGGGTCCATTTCTGCCCAGTGCACCAGCCCCCATGGCCTGGGCTCATGGCCGCCGACAGGGTCTGGGGCCCATTCACTCCCGCACCAACCTGATGGAGGCAGAGCTCATGGATGCAGACTCGGACTTCTGAGCCTGCAGAGCAGGACCTGGGACAGGAAAGAGAGGAACCAGTACCCCTCGAGGCTCTTCTTCCTCACTGAGCATGCTTCCCCAGGATCCTGTCTCCCAGAGAACCTGTGAGCTAAATCCCTCCCAGGAGAGTTCTGGATGTCTGGCTCAAAGCAGCGGGACTGTGGAAAAGAGCCTGACGTCTCCACGGGGAGGCCTCACCCCAGGGGCAGGGCCCTGGGGCTCAGGTTCCTTGTTTCTGCCCCGTCAGCTGCAGCCTGGCTGGCAACATCTGCTCCATCAGGGGCAGGGGGGATGCAGGGCTTGTGGTGGGGTAGGAATGGTGGAGGCAGAGGTGACAGTTCCCAAAGTGGGCTGTGGTGGCCAGGGAGGCAGCCTAGCCCATGTCTGGCAGATGAGGGCTGGCTGCTGTTTTCTGGGCTGATGGGTGCCCTTTCCTGGCACTCTCAGTCCAAAAGTGTTTATTGTGTCGTTAGTCCTTTGTCTAAGTAGGGCCAGGGCTCCCTCTTCCTCTCCCAGGTATTTGTGGGGCTGGAAGTGCCTGCTGCCACAGGTGCCGTATCCCCTCTTAATAGGTGGCCCTACCCCAAACCCATCTTTTGTTCTCCTGTATCCTCCTTCCCCTGTTCCATTTCAGTTCAGTTTCAGAGGTGCCAACCTCTTCGCATTTCCTTTTTGTTGATGAGGACCCAGAGCTGCCGCACACACTCACCCCCAGCCCCCTCCCCTCGATGCTGGGCGGGTCTCCACAGGAGAGACTGGTTCAGCTCTAGGGCCTCAGCCTGGAGTGGGATAGGAGCAGTGACAGGGCCTCCAAGAGATGTGTCATCTCTTCCTCACACTCATTCAGTGGGGGGATGGGCCTCTAGACTTGAGGGGCTACCCTGGGAAGCTGCTGTAGCTTCAGCCAGGCAAGAAAGAGCATCTTTCCACTTCCACAACTGGTGGTGAGGAGATTCCCCACCTTCCATACCCTCCAACCGTGTCTCCAAGGTCCCACTTTCAAGAATCAGATAGCAGGAAGCCACAGATGCTGGCTGGGTTCCAGGTTATGGGGGAGAAGGAAATACAGTCAATAAAAGGTTTTTGTATAAACTCTTGGTATGTTCTTTTTTTTTTAGATAATAGTCTCACTCTATCCCCCAAGCTGGAGTGCAGTGGCATGAGATCAGCTCACTGCAACCTCCGTCTCCTGGGTTCAAGCAATTCTCCTGCCTCAGCCTCCTGAGTAGCTGGTACAGGTGCCCACCACCATGCCTGGCTAATTTTTGTATTTTCAGCAGAGATGGGGTTTCACCATGTTGGCCAGGCTGGTCTCAAACTCCTGACCTCAAGTGGTCTGCCTGCCTCGGGCTCTAAAAGGCTGGCATTACAGGCGTGAACCACCATGCCCAGCTAGTGTGTTCTTTCTTCTGTGGCCCGGGTCCTGGCCTCCTTGCCTTGTGTTGGTCCTGATCTCTTTTGTCTCCCATGTCTTCCCAAGGCTGTTCTGAAAGGCCAAGAGCTTGGTGCTAATGTGGCCTCAGCTGACAGTCAGATGTCAGGCTGATGGCGCCTGAGCCAGTGGGCTCTATATGAACAAAAGCTCTTCTGTGGCCACAGCTGCCTCGCTGAGCACTGATCACAAGATAATTGAGCACAGGCGTGCAGCTTCTCCTGGAGTGATGGTGTCTCCTTTATGGGAGTGGAGATGTTGTCTCCTTTATGGGAGTGGAGATGGTGTCTCCTTTATGGGAGGGCTCCTCGAGGCAATCCTGGACCCCATCTCTGGGGCCTCTTCCTTCTACCAGGGACGTCCATCAGGTCAGGTGCATTCTGATCCACTGCTTCCTCCCCGGCCAGTCACGGACGCCGGTTAGCCCCACTTCCTCCAACAAGATAATTAGTAGAAAACAGGGAACTGGGGTGCAAGGGCTTGGGATATGAGAGAACAAGGTCCATGGAACAAAGGGGCTGGTGCCCAACAACTTGGCGGGTATTGTGGAGTACAGGCCAGGCTTGTTTGGAAAGTTTTTTTTTTTCCGAAATGGAGTTTCTGACGGTCTCGGGGGCTCACGCCTGTAATCCCAGCACTTTGGGAGGCCAAGGTGGGTGGATCACCTGAGGTCAGGAGTTCAAGACCAGCCTGGCCAACATGGTGAAACCCTGTTTCTACTACAAATACAAAAATTAGCCGGGTGTTGGTGGTGTGCACCTGTAATCCCAGCTACTCTGGAAACTGAGGCAGGAGAATCACTTGAAGTGGGAGGTAGAGATTGCAGTGAGCCAAAACTGCGACATTGCACTCTAGCCTGGGCAAAAAGAGTGAAACTCCGTCTCAAAACAACAACGAAAAGAAATGGAGTCTCACTCTGTTGCCCAGGCTGGAGTGCAGTGGCACGATCTCAGCTCACTGCAAGCTCCACCTCCTGGGTTCAAGCGTTTGTCCTGCCTCAGCCTCCTGAGTAGCTGGGATTACAGATGTGGGCCAACCATGCCCAGCTAATTTTTGTTTTCGGTTTTTTGGGGATTTTTTTTTTTTTTTTTTTGAGACGGAGTATGCCTGGCCAGGAATACTCTTCTAATGCTGCTCAATGATGAGGACATTGCATTTGACCAGGGCCAGACTCCAGAAAGAAGGGGAAAGGGAATACTAAACCACGGATTGTATTCTAGGCACTTAATAGGTGTTCTAATAATAGCTAACTCTTGGCTGGGCACAGTGACTTATGCCTGAAATCCCAGCATTCTGGGAGGCTATGTACCAGTGGGTACTTAGCCATGGTGCTCCACTGTCTCTTAATTCAGAGAATAACAAACCAATCAGAGGAGCTCATTTTATGTGTTAGGTTGGCACAAAAGTAATTGCAGTTTTTGCCATTCTAATTGACAAACATAAGCTCAGTGAAGCAAAATGACTTGCTTGAAACCTCGAAGCTAGTGAGTGACAGACACTAGGTCCAGGCTCTTCCTGACTTCAGTATCCAGGCTCTTTCTACTTTTTTTTTTTTTTTTTTTTTTTTTTTTAGAGACAGGGTTTCGTCATGTTGGGCAGGCTGGTCTCAAACTCCTGACCTCAGGTGATCCACCCACCTCGACCTCCTGAAATGCTGGGATTACAGGTGTGAGCCACCGCGCCCAGCCGGCTCTTTCTACTCTTAATCCCACCTTTGATTTTTCTCCCTATCCAGGTTTCCCGGTTTGTGTTCCCTCTGGCCATCCCGCTTGCTCTTCTTGTTCATCCTGGCTGTTACTGCTTCTCTGAGTAGTGTTGCAGCTATTTTTTAGCCTTTATCAACAACAGTAATTAAAATAATAAAAGTTATCAGTGCTGTTTAAGGATCTTTTCTGAAACAAGGGAGAGTGCTACAATGTTCTTTTCATCTCCAAAGACAGGTGACTACTAGTTTCCTCCCTCCTTCTATCCTTTCTTTTAGTGGGATTACTTGTGTAAAGGATGGGAGGTGGGGTGAAAGGGGAGTTCAATCTGGGCCTTAAAAGCTGAGAAATAGGCCAGGCACCGTGGGTCACACCTGTAATCCCGGCATTTTAGGGAGGCTGAGACAGGAGAATCACTTGAATCCAGGACTTTGAGACCAGGCTGGCCAGCATGGCTAAACTGTGTCTCTACAAAAAATAAATGAGCCGGACCTGTAGGCGCATGAGTGTAGTCCCAGCTACTCAGGAGGCTGAGGTGGGAGGACTGCTTGAGACTGTGAGGGTCGAGGCTGACCGAGACGCACCATTGCACTCCAGCGTGGGTGCTGGGTGAGCAAGCACGACCCTGCCACCAAAAAAAAAAGGCTGAGAAATGTGACCCGTCTGTGTGTGGCTTTGGAGCTGGGCAGAGATTCTGTGGCCACTAGAGGGCAGTGTAAGCCCACCTTTGTGAATGCAGAAGTCCAGCAGCATGGACACTCCCACATCTAAGTCTTCCAGTAGTATCCTCACAGGAGCACCAGATCTCAGGACTAAACAGTAACCACCCCTCTACCAAAAAGCTCCTGAGTGAGATCCCTGAAGAAACCCCTCAGGATCCAAGTGGAGCCTGGTTTGGGGGGACTCCCAGTCTGGGGGGACTCCCTGCTACGCTGTTGCCCTGAGAACAGAGCTCTCCATGCATTCTGCTCACCACAGGCTCTGCCCTCAGCTGCCTCATTGGGCCTCTTACCATCCATTCTTTCAAACTCAGTCAGCTTTGCCTCTGTTGGTCCCAGTTTCCTTAAATCGGTCTGTCCACTGCTCCTCTTTGTTCCTCTGCCTCCTTTTTCTTTTTTTTGTTTGAGACAGGGTCTCACTCTGTGGCCCAGACTGGAGTGCAGTGGTGGGATCTCCGCTCACTGCAGCCTCAGCTTCCTGGGCTCAGGTGATGCTCCTGCCTCAGCCTCCCAAGTAGCTGGGACTACAGGTGCACATCACCATGCCAGGCTAGTTTTATTTTTTGTAGAGATGGGGTCTCACTATGTTGCCCAGGCTGGTCTATAACTTGGTCTGGGCCCAAATGATCCACCGGGCCGTTGCCACCGGGGGCAGTGGCTCATGCCTGTAATCCCAGCACTTTGGGATGCTGAGGCAGGCAGATCAGCTGAGATCATGAGTTTGAGATCAGCCTGGCTAACATGGTGGAACCTTATTTCTACCAAAAATACACAAATTAGCCAGATGTGGTGGCATACGCCTGTAATCTCAGCTACTCAGGAGTCTGAGGCAGGAGAATCGCTTCAACCTGGGAGGCGGAGGTTGCAGTGAGCTGAGACTGGGCGACTGCACTCCAACCCTGGGCAACAGTGCAAGACTTCATCTCAAAAAAACAACAAAACAAAACAACAACAAAAAAGCCCGGCCGGGCACAGTGGCTCCTGCCTGTAATCCTAGCACTTTGGAAAGCTGAAGTGGGTGGATTACCTGAGCTCAGGAGTTCAAGACCAGCCTGGGCAAATGGTGAAACCCTGTCTCTACTAAAATACAAAAAATTAGCTGGGTGTGGCGGCGTGCACCTGTAGTCCCAGCTACTCGGGAGGTTGAGGCAGGAGAATTGCTTGAACCCAGGAGGCCTAAGTTGCAGTGAGCCAAGATTGCACCACTGCACTCCAACCTGGACGACAGAGGGAGACTCTGTCTCCAAAACACAAAACAAGACAAGAAAACAGAAGTTCCAGACCAGCCTCAGCAACATAGCAAGAGTCCTTCTCTACCAAAAAAATAAATACTAATTTTTTTTTTTTTTAATTAGCCTGGTGAGGTGTTGCAAATCTGTAGTTCCACTTACTTGGGAGGCTGAGGCGGGAGGATTGCTTGAGCCCAGGAGGCAGAGGTTGCAGTTAGCTATGATCGTGCCACTGTACTCAGCCTGGGCAGCAAGAGTGAGACCCTGTCTTGAAACAAAAAACCAAAGTTTTCTTCATATGTCTGGTGACTTTGGTTGTCCGTTCATACTTGAGACTGTGACACTAAATGGTTCACAGACGCTCTGTGAACATGAGTATGGTCTTCAGGGAGGGTGATCTGGCTGGCTTATTTTTTTTGGAAACTCTCAGTGTTAGTATCTTTGTTTTCTCTCTTGGATTGGTCAGATACCTCAGAGAAATTCTTCTTTATACCAGTCTCCTGCATGGAAGATACATTCCTGCTTGCCAGTATTCTGAAAGCTGAATGAGCTGGGTGGAGGAAGAAGATCTATAGTCCAAATATTTCATTAAATAGTTCATAAACTTCTGCTTAATTGCCCTGTTTCTAGTATGTAATTTGATCTTCAACTGTACCTGGTGTCACTCAGCTACAAAGATGGCAGAAGCAGCAGGTATGTAGGGATGGAGTTGAGAATGGGTTGAAGAGTATGTCCTGATGGTTGGCCCCAATCAGTGGTGGTGACTGGAATAAAAAAGGGTATCAGTTTCATTCCAGTGTTCTAACTCCTTCTATTTAATAACTACATCACACTGAAGAATTAATTCATCCCCCTCAGTAATCAATTCTAGCGGCAGTTCAGGTAGGCAGCTGCTGCCTGTGAGCTCCAACACATGCCAGGTGGCTGTACCACAGCTCCCTTGAGCATTAAGGGGAAGAATGAAATCAGTTACAGAGCTGCTAATCTCTGCCCCGACAGCTGGAGGATGAAGCTCTGGGCTGGTTTCTTTTTAACAGGAAGGAAATTCTGAACGCCGGAATGTGAAGAAAAAGCTTAAGAATCTCTTGTGTCTTGTGGGCCCCGTAGAAATGGCAATACTCAGATGCCTTCTGACACATAGTATGAGGCACAGATTTGGAGATCAGGAAATGAGAGACTCCATTCAAGGCAGGACAACGTCACAGAGTGAACAGATTTCCAAAATAGTAGCACAGGAAAGAGGAAAGATCGAGGCAGGTGATTTTGTCCTCCTCCTTCTTCTCCTTGTTTTTTTTTTTTTTTTTTTTTTTTTTTTTTTGAGACAGTCTCACGCTGTTGCCCAGGCTGGAGTGTAGTGGTGCAATCTCAGCTGACTGCAACCGCCACCTCCTGGGTTCAAACTATTCTCCTGCCTCAGCCTCCCGAGTAGCTGGAACTACAGGCACAAGCCACCACACCTGGCTAATTTTTGTATTTTTTATTAGAGATGGGGTTTCACCATGTTGGCCAGGCTGGTCTTGAACTCCTGACCTCAAGTGATCTGCCCGCCTCAACCTTCCAAAGTGTCGGAATTACAGGCATGACTCACAGCGCCTGTCCTCCTTCCTTCTCCTTGCCAGGCAAAACATAGTGACACGGAAGACTAGATGTCTAAAGAGTAGATGTCCAGTGGCTTCCTGGGTTGTTCGGGCTGTTAGTCTCTGAAACAGCTGTAAACTGTATGAACCCCTTTTTTCCTGTTTCTCTGAGAATAGAGAAGAAAACCTCCCCATAATCTGTCGCGAGTCATCGGCATTTTCTTTTTTTAAAGTATTCTTTACACAACATCTTACGGAATGTGCAATTTTGTCTCTTGCTTCTTAGCTTAATATTTTTATCATAAGCATTTATTCTGAGAGCCAGAATCCCTTGATTTTCTTCCCTGTGCTATTACAATTTTGGAAATCATCACTTTGTGAAGTTGTCCCGCTTTGGAGTTTCTCATTTCCTGATCGTCAAATTTGTGCCCCACACTATGTGTCGGAAGGCATCTGAGAACTGCCATGTCCACAGAGCTCACAAGTGTACCAGACACAAGAGCTTCTTAGCTTTCTCTTCACATTTTGGCTTTCAGAGTAAAGAATGATAAAGGGAAACCCTTATTATCAAAAACATATTGGCAAACAATTTTCTTTTTTTTCTTGGATGGAGTCTTGCTTTGTTGCCCAGGCTGGAGTGCAGTGGCATGATCTCGGCTCACTGCAGCCTCTGCCTCCTGGTTTCAAGCCATTCTCCTGCCTCAGCCTCCCAAATAGCTGGGATTTCAGGTGTCTGCCACCACACCTGGCTCATTTGTGTATTTTTAGTAGAGACAGTGTTTCACCATGTTGGCCAGGCTGGTCTTGAATTCCTGACCTCAAGTGATCTGCCGGCCTTGGCCTCCCAAAGTGCTGGAATTACAGGCGTCAACCACTATGCCCAGCCGGCAAACAATTTTCAAGGGCTGTAACCATTCCTCTATTTGTTGGACATTAGTTTTAGATGCTTTTTGTTATTAAAAAGGAAACTGCCATGCATGTCTTCGTGCTTACACCCTCTAAAATAAATGTAAAAGTTAAAAATACATAAAAGAACAAAGTAAAAATCACCTTAAATCCCATCACTTAGGAAATTCACTATTCATATTCACTATTCATATTCCTCTATGCTGATATTGTATTTGAATTTCAGATTTTTGCCCTAGTAGAATTATAGGTCAAACGATTTGGCCTCGTTTGTGATTCCTCGGCCTTGAATTTTGTTCTAGTGATACCTAACTTCTTTGGGGAATGATCTTAGCTTCCAAACCCAGAACGTGCCAGAAAGCGCCACAGCAAGCAAGGTCCTACTTTTTCCCTCCTAAAAACAAAGTCACCGAAGTTTGCAAAGGTGTTGGGTTCTCAATTTCGCAAAGAAAAATCAAGCCACTTCCAGTCTGGAGCCGCCCGCTTCTCCTTTAAATGCCCGCCCACGTGATCGCAGACGTGCACACGCGGAGGAAATTCACGCTGTCAGGGCAACAAGCCATTCCTCCCCCACTTCCCCTCCCTGAAGGCTTCTTGGCGTTCCCTCCCTGGAAGCCACAACTCCTCTGGAGACTTTCTCTTCTTCACCCTCTCGGTCGAGTCACCTATCCTCACTCCTTTCTATTAGTTGCTGGCCTCAGCGCTCCCTCTCCCGGCCGGAATCCCATTTTCAGGAGGAAAGGCCGAAAGGGACTACAACCCCCAGGGGGCGCTGCGGGATCCGCCCCCGCGGCGCGCAGTGAAGGTCGGGGCCTGAGGTCCCACGGTCTTCTAGCCGCGTGCGGTCCGGAGCAAACGCACTACAGGTTCCGTGGCGCCTCGCGCGAGGCCGGACTGGATCGGGGTAGGGTGGGGCGGGGCTGGAGGGGCCGGGGCTGGCAGGTCGAGGAAGGGGGTGGGAGCGGAGGCGATGGAGGGGAGGAGTGGGGGCATGGGGGAGGGAAGAGGAAGGGAGGCGGGGGGCGGGGCAGACCAAGAGCAGGAGCAGGAGTCTGAGCCGGCGGTTGCAGCGGAGGCGGTGATGTCGGTGCAGGTTGTGTCAGCCGCGACCGCTGCCAAGGTGCCTGAGGTGGAGCTGAAGGACCTGAGCCCCTCCGAGGCGGAGTTGCAACTAGGACTGAACACGGCGGCTGTGGGCGCCATGGGTCCCCCGGCGGGCGGCGGAGACCCTGAGGCTCCAGCTCCCGCCGCGGAGCGGCCCCCAGCCCGCGGCCCGGGCTCGGGGCCCGCCGCCGCTCTCAGCCCCGCCGCCGGGAAGGTGCCTCAGGCGTCGGCCATGAAGCGGAGCGACCCACATCACCATCACCAGCGGCACCGCGACGGCGGCGAGGCCCTGGTCAGCCACGACGGCACCGTCACCGAGGCGCCGCGTACAGTCAAGAAGGTACTGGGGCCGGGCTGCCTCTCTAGGAGAGGAAGGAGGGAGGGGAACCCCCGAACCTCTCGGCACGGCGGCATCACCCTCCACGCCCTCCTTTCTGATCGCAGGGCCAGAGATACCCCTTGTTCCCTCAAACCCACTCTCTCAGCGATGCCCTCAGCCGGCCCCTAGTGCTGGGAGCGGAGACTCCAGGAGGCCGTACTTCTCTCTGAATAACATGGAGGTAGCGCTCTTCCCCTACTACTTGGAATAGGCAGCGGGAGGAGAGGTACCTAATACTACGGTCCCGCGCCCCAACACGCTCCCGGGTGTGATTTTCCAGCCTATCGGGGGAGGAGACCTCGATGGTATAGAAAAAAAAAAACCTTACCGCTCACCGGAGTTCACCCAGCAATAAGGATGAAAAGAGCTTCAATACTTGGAGAACGCATAAGCTGTAGTCACCTTGCATGGAAATCGTCAGAGTTGTCTGGTTGATGACTTTCTGCCTTTCTGTGGCCAACCGTGTCCATATAGCAACGCGATGCTGTGCCCTTCATTTCCAGCCACTGCGATATTCTCTCTTCCCTGAATATGTAAAAGGGTAATGGAGAGATTCTCCTCACTCTTTCATCTTAAGAGCTTTGTCATTATTAGGCTGTGTATGAAGAGAATGAATATCTTAATGGTTCCTTTATTATAACCTGAAAGTGATAGGAAGAAATGCTGCTACTTTTGGGAAGGGCGATCATTGTGGGGTTTTTCAGTCTCAGGCGTCAGTTTGTTTCAGACAGTTTTGAGGGTGTCTCAGAATACCAAGAAGTAACTGCCTAGGTGGATGATACCCCTGTATTACCCGTATATTGCCTATCCATAGTTGTCTTTCTCTCTCTAAAGCTTGTCTCCCCTTTCTCTCTTAAAGCTAAATCAGCACAGAAAAACAGGGCAAGTATTGGAAAAGACAGAACTGTGGGTCATATAAAAAAGGCTTACAGCTCCAGTTTCCTAGGCACAGAATGGACACAGGGATTAATGTTTTTAAAAATTGTTGTGAATGATTTTTAATTGCGTTATCAGAACAGCAGCAGAGAGACGTGAAGTGTGCATTGGTTTTACTGTGTGGGACTCAGCTGAATTGGAACCTTCGATCCACCGTAACTTTTTGTTGCCATAGCCTCATGATTAAGGTACAGCACATAATCCTTTCATTCTAACTATACAAATTTAGGTAATAAGTCAGAGGCAAAACCGAAGGAATTTATATAATGGTTTAGACAGTATCTTTGTCATTTGCAGTATGAAACTCCTCTGGGGAAAATTACAGTAGAAAGAGGCAGCATCCTGCAGAAATGGGTTTAAAGAAATAAAAAAAGTAAAGTAAAAAAGAGAGACAGCAGTAGTAACACCAATGCTGGGAGTACCTAGATATGAGTCTAGAAATTGAAAGCATACTTCTGAAGAGTTGAGATATTTTGTAATTTTAGTCAAGTCTTTTTCTTGTGATTAGGACTGTTTTTGTCTAAAATCTGTAATTTGGTTAGATCTGTTTAGGCTAAAAGTGTTTAACAAATTGCTTTTAGAGCTTACAGTCAGGCAGACCTGGATTTGAATCCTAGTCCCCCACTTCTACCTTTTGGGTAATTTCCAAACTATACAAATCACAGTTTCCTCTTCTATAAAATGAAAGAACTAATTATGATTGAGGATTAGAAATATTTGTAAAAGGTTTAGCATTGAACTTGGCATGTAAAGTCTTAAAAAATGATATTATTTCTTATTATTAATGCTATTTTTATTATGAATAATGGATTTTATTTTATTCCTCCCGTCATGGCTTAAGTGCATGCCACCATGACCTCCTCTGAAAGGTACACACAGTTCAATATAGTCTATATAAATAAGTTAAAAATCATGGCTCACGTTTGTAATCCCAGCACTTTGGGAGACAGAGGCGAGCTGATTGCTTGAGCCCAGGAGTTTGAGACCAGTCTGGGCAACATGGTGAAATCCTATCTATCTCTCCAAAAAAAAAAAAAAGAGCCTGACATGGTGCTGTGTGCCTATAGTCCCAGCTACTCAGGAGGCTGGGGTGGATCACTTGAGCTCAGGAAGTTGAGGCTGCAATAAGTACTCTAGCCTGGGTGCTGGAGTGAGACCTTGTCTCAAAAAAAAAAAATAAAATAAAAAATAAAAAAATAAAAAAATCGAAGATCACCATACTGGAGTCTGTTTTTTTTGTTTTTTTGAGTCGGAATTTCACTCTTGTTGCCAAGGCTGGAGTGCAATGGCGCAATCTCGCTTACAGCAACCTCCACGTCCGGGTTCAAGTGATTCTCCTGCCTCAGCCTCCCGAGTAGCTGGGATTACAGGCATGCGCCACCACGCCTGGCTAATTTTGTGTTTTTAGTAGAGACAGGGTTTCTCCATGTTGGTCATGGCTGGTCTTGAACTCCCGACCTCAGGTGATCTGCCTGCCTCAGCCTCCCAAAGTGCTGGGTTTACAGGTGTGAGCCACCGCGCCTGGCCCTGTTTTTCTTAATTCTAGATGTACTTCTTGACCACTTTCCTTGTTGTTGAACCGTCTTCCTGTTTTTTCAGCATCAAATGTATGTTCCATGATTCCAGATTTACTCAGCAGCCTCAAGGCTATTGGAAGGCAGGGCTGAGCTTGCCTTACAATGTTAATTGCACCAAAGAACAACTTCTCTGCTGAAAGTTAAGCAGGTGAAGCTCTGGGCAAGGATACAGCTGGATGATGAAATTCTGGGCATTGCTGAGCTGCTTTTCAGGTGCACAATCTTTAACCTTCTTTATATTGAATTGGCTAAATAAAAATAAGTACCCAAGACTGCCCTTCTTTACCTAAGTTGAAAGTCATCTCACCAAGGGACTGCAGTGTGACGTTTTGATTTGTTGAGCCTTTGTTGATTCTCAGATTGTCTATATAAATAACCACTCCGACCTTGACTCCTTGCTTTTTTTTTTTTTTTTTTTTTTTTTTATAGAGATGGAGTCTTGCTCTGCAGCCCAGGCTGGAGGGCAGTGGGGTCTTGCTCTGTAGCCCAGGCTGGAGTGCAGTGGGGTGATCTCGGCTCACTGCAACCTCTGCCTCCCGGGTCCTGTTCAAGCGATTCTCCTGCCTCAGCCTCCCGAGTAGCTGGGACTACAGGCACGTGCCACCATCCCCAGCTAATTTTTGTATTTTTAGTAGAGATGGGGTTTCACCATATTGGCCAGGCTGGTCTTGAATCCTGACATTGTGATCTGCCTACCTTGGCCTCCCAGAGTGCTGTGATTACAGGCATGAGCCACTGTGCCTGGCGCTCGCTGTTTTCTTGCAGTGTATGAAGGAACTGAGGATACTGGTATTGAAATAGCTGCCTTTGGCTGTGGAACTGCTGTTGCATTTGTTTTGTAACTGTCATGTACAAACATTTATTTTAAGTCACATTTCACATCCATAGATAGTTTCCCTTACTCCATTCACGCATCATCAGTTTTCTTAGTTTTGCTACTCTGCTCAGCCACACAAGGGAAATAAACTTTTTATAAGAGCATGAATTCCCAAGTGCAGTGGTTAATAGGAAGGAGCATATGGTGTGCAGGTTACTCAATCACATCTTACCTTTGGCACCCACCTCCGTCCTGTAACTTGTGGTGCTTTGGGGAGGGCAGGGGGGTAGATCATGTCACGTGGCTGTGATATATTTATATATAATGTCCTTTTTCATAAGCTGACATCAAGTGAACCTAGCAAGCCAAAAATCTCTGTAAGAAGTAATTTGGGCAGTGGGAAGATAAGTTCCACGCAGAATGCAGTAGTAGTAGTCGAAAGGGATTTCTTCCTTGTGTTCTTGAAAATGAGAGGAGTGTTGGAGCATAGCAGGGAAAACAAGGTAGGAGAAGATTTATTTCAGAAAAGTTAAAACTTTCTGATAATAAGGCTGCAAGCCCAAGAATCTCATCTAGTTTGTGCTTACATCAGTATTAGTAATGACCGTGTTCAAACAGACTCTTCATTGGTTTTGGCACACATACCCACCTTCCCCTGGCTTTGTTGCTGTCAGGAGAGAATGAGTTGAGCCATGTTAGCATTTCTTGTCCTGAATTGTTTAAGCTCTTGATTTGGTTAATTATAGAGTACTAAAATGGAATGTCTTAGATACAGACATGGGAATGTGGGAGCAGTATGACTCTTTTTGCCTGTTAGAAAAGTACTGCGGCCGGGCATGGTGGCTCATGCCTATAATCCTAGCTCTTTAGGTTGCCAAGGCGAACGGATCACCTGAGGTCAGCAGCTACAGACCAGCAGCCTGATCAACATGGAGAAAGCCCGTCTCTACTAAAAATACAAAATTTGCCGGGTGTGGTGGCACATGCCTGTAATCCCAGCTACTCGGGAGGCTGAACCAGGAGAATTGCTTGAACTCGGGAGGCGGAGGGTGCAGTGAGCCAAGATCACACCATTGCACTCCAGCCTGGGCAACAAGAGCAAAACTCTGTCTCAAAAACAACAACAACAACAAAAAAAAAAAACAACAAAAAAAACGCAGAGAAAAGTATTGCTTTGAAAAGTACTCAGTAAGGCAATTAGCAGTTGGGCTCTAATAATGGTTAACCATTAATTAGCCTTTTTTTTTTTTGAGATGGAGTTTCGCTCTTGTTGCCCAGGTTGAGGTGCAATGGAGCCATCTCAGCTCACCGCAACCTCTCCTCCTGGGTTCAAGTGATTCTCCGCGTGCCTCAGCCTCCTGAGTAGCTGGGAATACAGACATAAGCCACCACGCCTGGTTAATTTTGTATTTTTAGTAGGGACAGGGTTTCTCCATGTTGGTCAGGCTGGTCTTGAACGCCTGACCTCTGGTGATCCACCCGCCTTGGCCTTCCAAAGTGCTGCAATTACAGGCGTGAGCCATTAGCCTTTTATGTGCCCGGAATTGTCACAGGGGTTCTGTAATCCTTACAACAGTACTATGAGATATAGGTGGCATTATCTCATTTTACAGATGCAGAAATGAGATCCTGGGAGGTTAAGTGCCTTGCTCAAGGTTATAAATCTAGAAAGTGGCAGAGATAGAACTTAAACCCAGATCTGTCTGTTTCCAAAGCCCACGTCCTTTTCGTTACGCCACACTGATTCTTTCTAACTTCTTAGACGCTGGGTTCTTGCTTTCTGCCAGAGGTCTTTTAGAATACTAAGTGAACTTTAAGGTGTGTCTGTTTAGCTAAGGCTTAGGTCATCTCAAGACCAAAGTCAGTCAGCTCTGAGTCAGAGCTTTAGGAAGATGATGAGAGAAGCTGGTACAAATGTAGAACCTGAAAGAATTGTAAATTTAGAAGAGGAGAATAAGAGCATCTTATACAGAAAAGCATTTCAAGATCAATGAAGCAGCTTCACGCTGGTAATTTACTGATAATCTGAGAAATTTATCCATATTTTTAAAGTTATAAATAAATCTGGAGTACCTGAGGAATATACCCTTTCTTCCTGTTCAGCTAACACTTTTTCCCTTTCTTTAAGCCTCACCATCTGTATGAGTCAATCTTTGATAAGAGCTTTTGCAAATTACAAGGGGACGAATATTCCTACTGTGTACCAGGCATTGTACTTAGAGTTTTATGTATACTGTTTTATTTAATTCTTTTAAGAGGCCTTGAAGATAGCTAGTGTTATCCTTGTTTTATTGAAGAAACTGTGGGTTGGAAAGAGTAAGGAATTTGTCTCAAGGTTACACAATAATATGCTGGATCTAACAGAGCCTTAAACTGTTGCTTTTCAATTCAAATAGTACTCTGTTCGAAACTCAGGATGAACCTTCTAAATCTTTTTTTTTTTTTTTTTTTTTTTTGAGACAGAGTCTCGCTCTGTTGTCCAGGCTGGAGTGCAGTGGTGCTATCTCAGCTCACTGCAACCTCTGCCTCCTGGGTACAAGTGATCCTCCTGCCTCAGCCTCCTGAGTAGCTGGAACTACAGGCACCTGCCACTACGCCAGGCTAATTTTTGTATTTCTAGTAGAGACGGGGTTTCACCATATTTATTAGCCAGGCTGGACTCGAACTCCTGACCTTGTGATCCGCCCTCCTCAGCCTCCCAAAGTGCTGGAATTACAGGTGTGAGCCACCATACCCCGCACTAAATCATAATCTGTATTTTTTGGGTAGATGTTTTTTGGTATTGCACTGACAGTTTCTTTTCATTTATTGGGTGGTTGAAGATCTTACCATATGTTTTTGTGAGCATTTACTAATTTTCTGAGAAAGCAGCCCTTATTTTGTATTAATATAATTTGTGAATTCTATTCTCCTGGAACCTGGGAAGGATTGAACATTAAGAGCTGCTTTAGGCTGGGCGTGGTATCTCACGCCTGTAATCCCAGCACTTTGGGAGGCCAAGGTGGGTGGATCATGAGGTCAAGAGATCAAGACCATCCTGGCCAACATGGTGAAACCCCGTGTTTACTAAAAATACAAAAAATTAGCCAGGCGTGGTGGTGTGCGCCTGTAGTCCCATCTGCTCGGGAGGCTGAGACAGGAGAATCGCTTGAACCTGGGAGGTGGAGGTTGCAGTGAGCCGAGATCGCGCCACTGTACTCCAGCCTGGTAACAGAGCGCGACTCTGTCTTAAAAATAAATAAATAAGAGCTGTTTAGGAGCTGAAGTTGCAGTTGAGTGTTTAATGTCTTGAGGAAGATGATTACTACTGCTGCTGCTGCTGCTGCTGCTGCTGCTACTACTACTACTTCTTTCATTCTCAGCACCCAGTTAATTGAAGAAATGGATAGTTCACTAAAAAGGGATAGTGAGTTTATTATATCATTTCCTTGAAAATAATTCCCTTCCCCACAACGAGAGAACAAAAAAGCTTGTAGTAATCTTTATTCAGACCCTTTGTCAAGTTAATTTTATAAAGAATATGCAGTTTCTTTCATGGTGGTTTTTGTTTAAATAATGCAGAGGTACAACTGAGGCAGATGGGAAGAGAACAATCTTGGCAGTTGCCCCGATCCAGCGCCCTGCTGTCATGTTCAGGTGGTAGGCACAGTTAGAGGAGCTAAAATTCTATTCGCCCAACAAGAGGTTTAGTAAGCTTGATCAGATTTCTATGGAATTTGCAGCAGCTTTTTATAGCCTGAATGACTGTGGCCTGTGGTTTGGTGAGAGCAGAGCAGAGCAGAAAGCAGCAGTGGATTGACATCTCTTCCATAACAGTTCCTAAGTCTAAAATTACTTTGATTAAATTAGATGATTGTATGGGTTTAGTCTCCCTTTTCCCCAGCTTTATCGTGCAACAGTTCAGTTAGCTATTTCCCTCTTGGGCACTTGCACTAATAGCTCATGATTTTTTTTTTTTTTTTTGAGACAGAGTCTCACTCTCTTGCCAGGCTGGAGTGCAGTGGTGCAATCTCAACTCACTGCAACCTCCACCCGCTGGGTTCAAGTAATTCTTGTGCCTCAGCCTCCGGAGTAGCTGGGATTACAGGCACATGCCATGGCACCCAGCTAATTTTTGTATTTTTAGTAGAGATGGGATTTCGCTATGTTGGCCAGGATGGTCTTGATCTCCTGACCTCATGATCTGCCCGCCTTGGCCTCCCAAAATGCTGGGATTACAGGCGTGAGCCACTGTGCCCAGCCGATTTTCTTTTTTCTTTTTCAAGGGTCTATCAGTGGTATCTATTGGTTTTGGGCACCTAGTTCTTAGCTTAGAACATATATAGAGGAAAGGTATTTGAGCTGCTAGTTGAATTTCTCTGAGTACAGGGCTTTTCCTTAAAGCCTTTCTGAATGTTGCAAACTTGAGGTTAAAACTGGTTTCATCTTCCCTACACGCACTTAACCTTCTACAGTGCTCCAAGGTGGAAACTTGATCTATTGGTCGCCTTTTCTTGGAAACTCTTCTCTTGGCTTCAATGACACTTAGAATTGCTGCCATTTACTCAATACTTACTCTGTGCCAGGAATCTCTTTCATTGCATTTAGTCCTCAAGACAACTTTATCAGATGAGTAGTACTATCTTTATATTATAGATAAGAAAATGTAGGCTCAAAGAGAGTAATTAACTTGTCCAAGGCATTGTCAATGAAATGCTGGCCGTAGCAATATTGGGCAGCTTTGCTGCAGTGCCAACACCTCTGCTGCTCTGGCCAAACTTCCACGTGAAGTCAGCTTAAGTTGCTGCTGAGACCACTTTGGATCTCAGGATCTACCCTCTTCCAAGGGGGAGGCCTAAACACCTTGCCTCACATCCCTGTTTGTTTCAGTCACTGCCCGACATCCGTCATCCATTCCCTTCCTAATACTAAGTCCTTTACCACTCTCTTCATTCTCTCAGCTCATTCGGTCTCCTCAAACCGTTCCACCATGTTCTTTATAATATGCCCCCTCCTTAATCAGCAAATCCCTATGTAGTCTCAGCCTCTAGTAGCAAGATCAAGTTACAGGGGCAACAGTGGCAAGTGTTAGCACTTAGTATCCAGAACTGTAATGGTGCAAACCAAGCTGCAGTATCTCCTACTTGGCACTAGCAGTCACATCTTTGCCAAACCACTTCTGTAATTTTCGGTGGTGTTTTAGCTGTGTAGCACTTAAGTTCTTCACTGCAAAAGTGAACTCACAGCCTTTCTGCAAATCCTTTTTCTGTTTAATTCAGCCAGAGCTGACTTCTGCTGCTTGTAGAACTTCGAGTGAACCTAACCATCTACCTTCTTACTTGCTGGCACTCATGGAGCTGAGAGTTGCTAGAGAAAATCAGCAAATCAGACAGATCGGTGTCACTAAAAATTTATAATCATCTATTTCATATGCATAATCAGCATTACTTAGCAATGTTATGCATTTCTCTAGTTCACTTTCTAGCTCAATGTGAATTATTTCTTCATATTATCTCATTTCTTTCTTTTTTCTTTTTTACTAAGACAGGGTCTCCCTCTGTCACCCAGGCTGGAGTACAGTGGTACAGTCCCAGCTCACAGCAGCCTCAAACTCCCTGGTTCAAGCAATCCTCCTGCCTCAGCCTGAGTAGGTAGAACTACAGGTGTGCCACCATGCCTGGCTAATTTTTTATTTTTTTTTGTGGAGACAGTGTCTTGCCATGTTGCTGGTCTCCAATTCCTGGGCTCAAGTGATCCTCCTGTCTCACCCTCCCAAAGTGCTGGGATTATCAGCATGAACCACTGCACCTGGCCGACTGTCTCTGTTTCTAATCTCTCATATTTTCTTCTTTTTAACCAATCATAGGCTTTATGCTTCATTATAAACACAGAAGCTGCTAAATGGGAATTCCTTCATCCTTGTACCGCCCAAGTCTACAAACCTATGTGCATCTGGGACTCATTTTTTCTCCTTCATTCTGTCAAGACTAATCCCTTCACAGGTGCTGTAATCATTCTCTTCTCCCCCCTTCCTCTCCTTTCTTTTTCTTTCTTTTTTTTTTTCCCCCTCTCTCTCTCTTTCTTTTCTTCAAGAGATGAAGTCTCACTCTGTAGCCCAGGCAGGAGTGCAGTGGTGTGATTGTAGCTCATTGCAGCCTCAACCTCCTGAGCTCAATAGATCCTCCCTTCTCAGCCTCCCGAGTAGTTGGGACTATGGGTGCATGCCACCATAACTGGCTATTTTTTTTAAACTTTCTTGTAGAGATGGGGTCTTGCTGTGTTGCCCAGGCTAGTCTTGAACTCCCAGCCTTAAGTGATCCTTCCTCCTTGGCCTTTGAAAGTACTGGGATAATAAGCATGAGCTGCTGTAACCAGCCACATTTTAAAAACTTTTTGTAGAGATGGTGTCTCACTTTGTTGCTCAGGCTGGTCTCGAACTCCTGGCTTCAAGCAGTCCTCCTGCCTCAGCCTCCCAAAGTGCTGGGATTACAAGTGTGAGCCACTGTGTCTGGCCTCTCCTGTGTTAAAGAATTTCTTCCTTTGCTTTATTTCATCTTTCTACTAGGTCTTTTCCTTCATAATTCACCCTTGCCCTATTCTCTCCCATTTTGAAAACCCTGTCCTTCGACCTGCATGTTTTCTTATTTGCAGTCATGTTTTCCTATTCTCTTTCACAGGCATGCTGCTTAAAGGAGTTTTCTGTACATGCTATATATGCTTTTTCCTCTCATGAACTCCTTAACCCATTCCTGCTATAATATTCTGTTTAAACAAAACAAAACCCTCCTCTAAAGTTGTTAATGTCCATTAGATTGGGAAACATGGTAGTCTTTTTTTCAGTCCTCATCTTCTTGGACCTCTAGCAGCATTTGACACTGACTCCTTGTGAAACACTCTTTCCCCTTGGCTTCTATGACATTGCTCTTTACTAGCTTCCATCTTATTTCTCTAACTGCTCCTTCTCATTCTTCTTCTTTTTTTTGAGACTGGTCTCACTGTGTTGCCCAGGCTGGAGTGCAGTAGTACAATCACTGTAATCCTGAATTCCTGGGGTCAAGAGAGCCTTCCACCTCTGACCCTAAAGGACTAGGATTACAGACACGAGCCACTTTGTCCAGCCTCCTTCTCATTGTTCTTCTCTCTTTTTTTTTTTTTTTTGAGACGGGGTCTCACTGTCATCCACGCTGGAATGCAGTAGTACCGTCGTGGCTCACTGCAGCCTCGACTTCCCAGACTCAAGCAATCCTCCCACCTCAGCCTCCTGAGTACCTGGGACTATAGGCACATGCCACCATGCCCAACTGATTTTTGTATTTTTTGTAGAGATAGGGTGTTGCTGTATTGCCCAGGTCATGAACTCCTGAGCTCAAGTGATTTGTCCACCTCAGCCTCCCAAAGTGAGTTTTATAATAACTTGTACATAAATAAAAGCATTCTCTCTCTCTTTCTCTCTCTCTCTCTCTCTCTCTCCCTATATATATATATATATATATATATATACACATTGCTTTGCAGGTTCCTTTTTTACTCAATAGCAAGTCTTAGGGCCCTTTCTGTATCAATACCTGTAGATCTATCTCATACTTTTTAACTCCTCAATTAATTTCCTAAGTCTATATTGTTGCTTTTTCTTTTTATTTTTTTGAGATGGAGTCTTGCTCTGTAGCCCAGGTTGGAGTGCAGTGGGGTGATCTCGGCTCACTACAACCTTCACCTCCTGGGTCCTGGTTCAAGCAATTCTCCTGCCTCAGCTTCCCAAATGACTGGGTTTCCAGGCACTGCCACCATGCCCAGCTAATTTTTGTATTTATTTATTTATTTTTTTGAGACAAAGTCTTGCTCTGTTGCCCAGGCTGGAGTGCAGTGGCGTGATCTTGGCTCACTGCAACCTCCGCCACCTGGGTTCAAGTGATTCTCCTGCTTCAGCCTCCTCAGTAGCTAGGACTGTAGGTGCGTGCCACCATACCTGGCTAATTTTTTTGGTATTTTTAGTAGAGATGGGATTTTACCGTTTTAGCGAGGATGGTCTTGATCTCCTTACCTCGTGATCTGCCTGCCTCGGCCTCCCAAAGTGCTGGGATTACAGGCGTGAGCCACCTCGCCTGGCCTAATTTTTGTATATTTAGTAGAAACAAGGTTTCACGATGTTGGTCAGGCTGGTCTTAAACTCCTGATCTCATGATCCGCCCACCTTGGCCTCCCAAAGTGCTGGAATTATAGGCATGAGCCACCGTGCTTGGCCTATTGTTGCTTCTTAAACCATTCTTCTGTTGATGCACATTTACCTTTCCTTGTTTTTTCTTTCTTCATACGTGGTGCCGTAATAACTATCTGTATGCATTTTTTTGTGTGTGTACATGTAGAACTGTTTCTCTAGGATAGATATCTAAAATTACAATTTTGGGGTCAAAGATACCTTTTTTTTTGAGATAGGGTTTCCCACTCTGTCACTTGAGTTGGAATACAGTGGCATGATCTCGGCTCACTGCAACCTCCACTGCCTGGGCTCAAGTGATCCCCTCAGTCTCCTGAGTTAGCTGGGACTACAGGCTCATGCCACCACACCCAGATACCTTTTTTTTTTTTAACTTTAATTTTAATTTTAATTTTTTTGAAACAGTCTTGCTCTGTTGCCTAGGCTGGGATGCAGTGGTATGATCTCAGCTCACTGCAACCTCCATCTCCCAGGTTCAAGCGACTCTCATGCCTCAGCCTCCTGAGCAGCTGGGATTACAGGCATGTGCCACAACGCCCAGCTAATTTTTGTATTTTTAGTAGAGACGAGGTTTCAGTGTTGACCAGGATGGTCTTGATCTCCTGATCTCAGGTGTTCCACCCGTTTTGGCGTACCAAAGTGCTGGAATTACAGGTGTGAGCCACCACACTTGGCCCTGCTAATTTTTGTGTTTTTGTAGAGACGGGGTTTTGCCATGATGCCCAGGTGGATCTCAAACTCCTGGGGTCAAGTGATCTGCCCACTTCAGCTTCCCAAAGAGGTATGAGCCACAGTGCTTGGCTATATTTTAAACTAAATGCAAAATGCCATGTTGTCTTTAAAAATGTAGTACCATTTTATGTATCAGCTAACTATTTACAAAACAACTCTTTCACTATACATTTACCAGTACTGAGTATTTTGACATCTTTGGGGGAAAGTCTTTTACCGGTCTTCTTATAATATTTGCATTCTCTTGACAGAATGAGGCCAAGAGTATTTTTATGCATATATTGGCAATTTATATTCTTTTTCTTGGAATTCCCCTGTTCATATTAATTAACAAATTATTTATTGATTGACTACTCTGTGCCAAGTGCTGGGGATACAGCAGTGAACAAAACAGATAAAATCTGCCTTTGTATTGGATATTTTTTCATGTTTGTTTTAGGAATTCTTAATATATTCTGGATATTAATTCTTTGTGTATATGTTGCAAATATGTTTTCCTACTCCATTTGTTGTTTCTTATAACTTTATGATTTTCAAAGTTTTTATAAACTTGGATTTACCAGTTTTTTTCCTTTTTGGCTTAAGCATTTTGTGTCTTTAGGATTGCATTCCTACCCCCAAATTTATAAACAACATCTGTATTTTCTTCAACTGTTTATATGGTTATATTTATTATATTTTGGTTTTTAATCCATCTGGAATTTATTTTTGTTTGTAATATAAAATAGGGATTATTTTTAATATAAGATAGCTCTATTTGTCCTCAAATAAAATATGATATTGTACCTTTTTCTGGTTTGTTCTCTGATTGTTTCTTTCTCTTTATCTTGTCCTTCTTAACTATTTTTCTTTCTTAACTCTTAGTTTACATGTAAAAGGAGTTTGTGGTTGAAGACTGTGCCTTTTTTTTTTTTTTGAGATGGAGTTTTGCTCTTGTTGCCCGGGCTGGAGTGCAGTGGCGTGTTCTCAGCTCACCACAACCTCCACCTCCCGGATTCAAGCGATTCTCCTGCCTCAGCCTCCTGAGTAGCTAGGATTACAGGCATGTGCCACCATGCTCAGCTAATTTTCTATTTTTATAGAGATGCAGTTTTTCCATGTTAATCAGGCTGATCTCAAACTCCCAACCTCAGGTGATCTGCCCACCTCGGCCTCCCAAAGTGCTAGAATTATAGGCATGAGCCACTGTGCCCAGCTGACTGTGCCTATTTATTAACTCAAGTATGACACTAAAAATTATCATCCTAGGACTACTGATTTAGTGTTTATGGTGAATTATTCATAGAAACACTTGCTATTTTAGTGAGCTTTTCTTTTGTTTAGTTGATACAGATTACTTTATGTTTTGACAGAAATTGGAGCCCCAGTGATATCTCAAATACATATCCTATGCAGTGGTAGCCTACAGAGAAACTCATCTTCTGAATTATACTAAGTTAGAAAAATGTGATACTCTGTGATCCTTTTCCAAAATAACACCTGATTATTATTATTATTATTATTATTTTTTTTTGAGATGGAGTCTTACTCTGTCGCCCAGGCTAGAGTGCAGTGGTGCGATCTTGGCTCACTGCAACCCCCACCTCCCAGGTTCAAGCAACCCCAGCTCCCCGAGTAGCTGAGATTATGGGCACCTGCCACCACGCCTGGCTAATTTTTGTATTTTTAATAGAGATGGGGTTTCACTATCTTGGCCAGGCTGGTCTTGAACTCCTGACCTTATGATCCACCTGCCTTGGCCTCCCAAAGTGCTGGGATTACAGGCATGAGCCAACGTGCCTGACTGATTATTAGTTTTTTAAGGCCTTGTCAGGAATTGAGTATATGTGATGAGGCTATAGGAAGAAAAAATTTTTGCCCTGGTTAGGTAGGTGTGGTCATCCATCTTTCAAAGTTGACATTAACTGCTTTAGCTTAAAGGGGAAATTCTTTTCCTGGAAGGCAAATAAAGATTCTTCTTCAAAAAAAGCTTTATTGGATATACAGCTCGACTGTGTCTAGTCTTGGGTCACTGAGTTTGGGGAGACAGAAATGGAATAGGACATTGTACCACATTAATTCATGTCTTTTGTTTCTATAAGAGAGAAAAGATGATTGGCCTAATGCTAGTTTTTTTGATGACCTATGCTGGACTGTATTAGAGAAGGAACTTGACTACTTTTGGGTATTTGTCTAATAAATTGTGAGCTTCTTTTGTCAAAATCCATTTATTTGTTGAGTACCAAACATTGCTAAGTGCTTGAGTTATAAGTCAGCAAGATACTGTTCTTGCCCTCCAGGAGAGGGCAGGGAATGTAGATACAGAAATAATTAAATACAGTGTAGTTTGATATAAGCAATATTAGAAACAGGAATTGTAGTTGGAAGAGGTTAGCATTGCAACTGAGGTGAAACCCATGTATCAGAACCTTTGTGGCCGGGTGTGGTGGCTCACACTTATAATCCCAGCACTTTGGAAGGCCGAAACAGGCGATCACTTGAGCTCAGGAGTTTCAGACTAGCCTGGCCAACACGGTGAAACCCTGTCTCTACTAAAAATGCAAAAATTAGCCAGGTGTGGTGGCAGGTACCAGTAATCTCAGCTACTTGGGAGGCTGAGACAGGAAAATTGCTTGAACCCAGAGAATGGAGGTGGCAGTGAGCTGAGATCACGCCACTGCATTCCAGCCTGGGCAACAGAGTGAAACTCTGTCTAAAAAAAAATAAGAACCTTTGTGAGGTTTCCTTGTTCCAGCTTTAGAAGTCTAGAAATTCACCTTTTTGTATACTCAGAGATCATTTACCTGTTAGGACTGGCTCAGACTAACCAAAATCATAGGAGACTCATGTTTAAAACAAAGTGTTAACTCCTAATTTATAGTCACATATAACGCTCAAGCTAATCTGCTATACGTGTAAATCAGACAATACTCTGGAAAATCTATATGGGAGGTCTAATCATAGTTAGAGACAGGTTACTAAATTTGGAATCATTTAGATCCTTGCTATTCAAACTGATCCTTGCTACTCAAACCAGAAGCATTGGGTATCACCTGAGAGCTTGTGAGACATGAACAGTATCAGGTAACTCTGTCTCTGTACTAGCATATACCTGTCAGAACCTCAATTTTGTATTCGATGTTGAGTAGATGTTGGCTTAGCAGTTAGTCTCATTTTATGTTTCTCATTTTTATTAAAAAAATTTTTTTAGAGACGGGGTCTTGTTTTGATACCTAGGCTGGAGTGTAGTGGGGCTGGAGTGCAATGGTGTGATCATAGTTCACTGCAGCCTTGAACTCCTGGGCTCAAGCAACCCTACCACCTCAGCCTTCTGAGTAGCTTGAGATTACAGGGACAAGCTACTGTGCCCAGCTTCATGTTTCTCTTTTATGAAACCTCAGAGTAGAGAAGCAATAACATAATTTTAGGGTTTTATGGAAAGATAGAAACTTATAATAAAACTTGTTATAAAACTTACAAGAAAATATTCAGTAGACACAGAGACATAGAAAAATAGGCACAAATATACAGAGACAGGTACACTGAGACCCAGAGAGAGATACATACAGACACTGCTGACACAAGGAGACACTTCCCCCATATACACGCAACCGAACCCCTGCGCCACCCTGCCCAAGCCTCTACCCCAGTCCCTTCCCACACACAGAAACCCCACACCCACAGGGAGAACCCCACGGCCATCTCCACAGAGTCTTCTCCATGTTCCCACTGAGACACCCCATACAGACCACATACACCCTGAGGCCCATCCACACATAAAAACACGGGCTTCCACAGAGGAAAAATACATTCACAGACCCACACACTGACATCCAACAGATAATGCTTAAAACTAAGACTTTCATGGAGCTTGAATAGTGTTCTCCACAGTTATTTTGAGGAGAAGGAGCAAGTGTTCTCTTAAACGTACTTTTTTAACTGAGCCAGAAAATGAGGCAAAAACAGACGGGCTGCCATTGGGTCTGTAGAACAATGAATGTTACAAAGCCAGTTTGATTTGTATTCCTGTTTCTGGAACTGGTTGTTCCTGGGCATTATTTTCAGTTTGATGTACTCATCATGCTTGGGTGGAAAGCCATTTTCTTTGCTCTCAGGAGCTTGCATCCTAGATTGCTGGTTAAACAGAGTTTTATGCTCAGTCCTCCGTGGCACTAATTAACACACTCCCTTTGTGCTGTTTGAGTCATATAAGTCTGCCCAGGATTGGAAAATCCAGAAGCACTGTACCTTTATAGAGGAACTTGTACTGAGTCCTCTGTGGGTGTGTAGGACTGAGGAATGTAGGGAGAAGATTATGTTAAAAGTAGAAAGAGATAAAATTTTCATTTTTTTTAACCTGTGGGTCATTTATGATACATTTGCATAGAGAGCTTGGTGGAACTTAAGAATGACTCAGGAATTTTTTAGTTGTAAATTAAATGATTTTTTTTTTTTTTGAGAGCAAGTCTCGCTTTGTCCCCCAGGCTGGGGTACAGTGGCACGATCTCAGCTCACAGCAACCTCCGCCTCCCGAGTTCAAGCGATTCTTCTGCCTCAGCCTCCTGAGTAGCTGGAACTACAGGCATGTGCCACCATGCCTGGCTAATTTTTTGTATTTTTAGTAGAGGTGGGGTTTCACTGTATTAGCCAGGATGGTCTCGATCTCCCTCAATCTGCCCACCTCGGCCTCCCAAAGTGCTGGGATTACAGGCGTGAGCTGCTGTGCCCCGCCCGTAAATTAAGTGATTTTTTTAAGCTACAGTGATGTGGGCAGGGGATGGCACATTGGATTATTTTGGTTGTGAGATACATTGAAACTACATAGGCAGATTTCTTAGTGACTCGGACAGCATCTTCCAAGAAGTGGTTAGGAAAGAGAAGATTTGACACATACAGCATGTTTGTGTGTGTAAATACTTGAAAGTTTCTATCACACTGAGGAAGCTAGACACCAGAGACATCAGGAGAATAGTTTTACAAACGTAAGTTCCAAAAAGAACTCTCTTGTTGCCTGATACATTTATATGTATTCCTTTGACTAAACCTGTTTTAAAAGTTTAATTTCAAAAGGCTGGGTATAGTGGCTCACGCCTGTAATTCCAGAACTTTGAGAAGCTGAGGTGGGTGGATTACCTGAGGTCAGGAGTTTGAGACCATCCTGGCCAACATGGTGAAACCTCGTCTCTACTAAAAATACAAAAATTAGCTGGGCGTAGTGGCGCGTGCCTATAATCCCAGCTACTCAGGAGGCTGAGGCAGGAGAATTGCTTGAACCCGGGAGGTGGAGGTTGCAGTGAGCCGATATTGCACCATTGCACTACAGCCTGGACAGAGTGAGACTCCATCTCAAAAAAAAAGTTTTATTTCAAACAGATGGAAAAGTACTGAGAAAAGTGTACTCATCACCCAGTTTACCAAATGCTTTCATTTTGCAAAATTTCTTTATTTTTTAAAGATATAAAACATTGGATAAAATTGGCTGGGCACGGTGGTTCATGCCTGTAATACCAGTACTTTGGGAGGCCAAGACAGGTAGATCACAAGGTCAGGAGTTTGAGACCAGACTGACCAACATGGTGAAACCCTGTCTCTACTAAAAATACAAAAAATTAGCCAGGCGTGGTGGTGTGTGCCTGTAATCCCAGCTGCTCAGGAGACTGAGGCAGGAGAATTGCTTGAACCCAGGAGGCTGAGGTTGCAGTGAGCAGAAATGGCACGTCACTGCACTCCAGCCTGGGTGACAGAGTGAGACTCAAAAAAAAAAAAAAAAAAACAACAACATTGGATAAAATTAAAGACCCAGCTGGGCGCAGTGGCTCACACCCATAATCCCTTTGGGTGGGAGGACTGGTTGATGCCAGAAGTCCAAGACCAACCTGGGTAACATAGTGAGACCCTGTCTCTATTTTTTAATAAAAGGGAGGCAAAAAAAAAAGAACCCTGTGTATTCCTTCTCTATTCATTACCCTTCATCCCTTCTGTCCTTTCCATAAGGCCCATAAAGATGACTTTGTGCTTTTAACTCTCCTTCATGTTTTATTACTTGTTCTATATATTCTTTACCAGTATCAATTGTATGTCAGTAGATAACATATAGCATTATTTTGTTTACTAACTTTACGTAAATGGTATTTACATATTCTGCAGCCCACTTTTTTACTCAACTTTAGAGTTTTAGCCAGTGTGATGCATGTAGTTTTTCTAATTGATTTGTGTTAACTACTGTGTGGTATTTCACATGTATGAATATACTACAGTTTACACATTCCTGTACTGATGGACATTAGATTGTTTCCTCTTTTTTTAAAAGAGTTGCAGTCTTGCTTTATCACCCAGGCTATAGATAGAGACCTGATGATGGCTCACTGCAGCCACGAATTCCTGGGCTTAAGCAATTCTCCAGCCTCAGCTTCCTGAGTGTCTGGGACTTCAGGTACATGCCACCATGCCTGGCTAATTTGTTTTTTGTTTTGTTTTGTAGAGACAGGGTCTCACTGTGTTGCCCAGTCTGGTCTCAAACTCCTGGACTCAAGCTATCCTTCCTGCTTTGACTTCCCAAAGTGTTAAGATTCCAGACAGGAGCCACCAAGCCCAGCCTTTTTTTTCTTTTTTAAACTGAAATGAACAACTTTACTCATATTTCCTTATCCATATGTGTGAGAATTTCTCCAGGGCATATCTCTAAAAGCAAAATTGCTTATGGTATGTCAACTTATATAATCTTGACCAGATATTTCCAAATTGCTTTCTGAGTAGCTTTATTAATTCCTGTTTTCAAATCCTTACTAATACGTGCTATTGTCAGACGTTAAACTTCTGTCAGGTAGTATCTCTGTTGTTTTAATTTGCATTTCCTTGGATATTAATGAGATTGAGTTTCTTCTAATATGTTTGTAGTTCATTTGGATTTCCTTTTTTCATATCCTTTCTCATTTTTCTGTTGGGATCACAGTAGTGTTTTCTTATTGATTGTATTGTTTCCAATTCCTTATCAGATATGTGTGTGTGTTGAAAATATCTTTTGGTCTGTGGCTTGTGGTTTTACCTATTACTTTTATTAAAAAAATTAAAAATTTTAATATAAAATTGATTTTTTTTATCATTTGTTTTTTTGAGTCTTGTTTTAGAAACTTGTACCTGTCCTGGGTCATATTTTCAATATAGTCTTCTAAAATGGTTAGTTTTGTGTTCTCACAGTTATGTCTTTAATCCATCTGAAATTAATTTTTTAAATGGTATGAGATAGTGATCTAATTTTATTTTATTTTATTTATTTATTTTTTGGTGGGGGGCAGTATCTTGCTATGTTGTCCGGGCTGGAGTGCAGTGGTACAGTTGTGGTTCACTACAGCCTTGAACTCCTGGACTCAAGTGATTCTTCAGCCTCAGCCTCCCCTGTAGCTGGGACTACAGGTATGTGCTACCATGCCTGACTCTTTGTTTTTTTGGGTAGAGATAGAATCTTGCTGTGTTGCCCAGGCTAGTCTTGGACTTCTGGGCTCAAGTGATCCTTCAACCTTGGCCTCTCAAAATGCTGGAATTGCAGGCATGAGCCACCGCGCCTGTCCTTATTTTATTTTTCCATATGGTTAACCAATAGTCCCAGCCCTGTTTGTTGACTGAGTATATCTTTTCTTTGTTACTGTGTATTGTAGTCCACTCAGGTTGCTGTAACAAAAATACCATAGATAGGGAGGCTTATAAACAGCAGAACTTACTTTCTCATGGTTCTGGGGTCTGGGAGTCTGAGATCAAGCAGCAGCAGATTCAGTGTCTGGTGAGGCCCAGCTTCCTGCTTCATAGATGACAGTCTTTTTGCTGTGTCCTCACATGGGGGAAGGGAAAAGAGAATTTTCTGGGACCCTCGTCTATGAGGGCACTAATCTCATTTATGAGGGCTCCACCCTCATGACCTAATCACCTCCCAACGGCCTCACCACCAAATACCATCACACTGGGGATTAGATTTCAACATGTGAATCTTTGGGGGGAACACAAACATCAGTCTAGGGTGATATGTAATCCTGTTCTGGTACTCCAGATCCGTTCTGTTTCTGGCTTCTCCCTTTTGTTTCACGGGTGTCTTTGTTTTGATATCTTTATCAATTCCGTTAAATTGTTAGAACTTTATAACAACTCTTGATATTTTGGTTGGGCAAGTTCTTCCTAATGTATTCTTTATTTTCAACAGTAAGAGGTAAAATTTACGTAGTATAAATCCACCCATTACAAATTACAATTCAATGACATGTATTTGTAGATTTTTTTTATTTTTTTGAGACAAAGCCTCACTCTGTCGCCCAGGCTGGAGTGCAGTGGTGCAATCTTGGCTCACTGCAATTTCTGCTTCCTGGGTTCAAGTGATTCTCCTGCCTCAGCCTCCCGAGTAGCTGGGATTATAGGTGTGTACCACCATGCCCAGCTAATTTTTGTATTTTTAGTAGAGACGAGGTTTCACCATGTTGGTCAGGCTGGTCTTGAACTCCTGACCTCAGGTGATCTGTCCGCCTTGGCCTCCCAAAGTGCTTTTATTACAGGTATGAGCCACCGTGCGCAGCCAGAATATTCTTATTATGGTAAAGTATATATAACATACAATTTACCAGTTTATACATTTTTAAGTGCATAGTTCAGTGGCATTAAGTACATTGACATTGTTGTGCAACCATCACTACTGCTCATCTCCTGAAGTTTTTCCATCTTCCCAAACCAAAACTCTATACCCATTAAACAGTAACTGTCCATTCCTCCTCCCCCAGCCCCTGGAAATCACCATTCTACTTTGTCTTTTATGAATTCGACTTCTGTAGATACCTTATATAAGTAGAGTCATACAGTATTTTTCCTTATGTCTGGCTTATTTCACTTAGCATAATATCTTCAAGGTTCATCCATGTTGTGTCATATGCCAGAATTTCATTTATTTTTAAGGGTGAATAATCTGTTTTACATATATACCACATTTTGTTTATCCATTCATTTGTTGATGAACAGTTGGGTTGTTTCTACCTTTTGGCTGTTGTGAATAATGCTTCTGTGAACATGGGCATACAAATATCTGTTGAAGTCAATACTTTGAGTTCTTTTGGTTGTATACCCAGAAATGGAATTGCTGGGTCATATGGTTGTTTTATTTCTGATGTTCTGAGAAACTGTCATACCGTTTTCCATAACAACTGTGGTGTTTTACATTTCTACCATCAGTGTACAAGGGTTCTAATTTTTAAACATGGACAACACTTATTTTGTTTTTTGATAATAGCCATCCTAATGGATGTGAAGTATGTAGAATTTTTTTTTTTTTTTTTTTTGAGACAGGAGTTTCACTCTTGTTGCCCAGGCTGGGGTCCCATGGTGCAATCTCGGCTCACCGCAACCTCCGCCTCCCAGATTTAAACTGTTCTCCTGCTTCAGCCCCAAGAGTCGCTGGAATTACAGGCATGCACCACCATGCCCGGCCAACTTCGTATTTTTTGTAGAGACGGGTTTCTCCATGTTAGTCAGGCTGGTCTTGAACTCCCAACATCAGGTGATCTGCTCCCCTTGGCCTCCCAAAGTCCTGGGATTATAGCTGTGAGCTACCACGCCTGGACAAGTATGTAGAATTTTAAAATCACCTCCACAATCCAGTTTTAGAACATTTTCATTTCCCCCAAAAAGTCCCTTTGCCCATTTGCGGTCAATACCTGATCCCACCCTCTGCCCCAGGTAATCACTGATCAACTTTATTTCTCTTTACTGTATTTTTATTTTTTTGAGACAGGATCTTGCTCTGTCACTCTGGCTGGAGTGCTGTGGCGTGAACTTGGCTCACTATGATCTTACCTCCCTGGCTCAGTTGATGCTCTCATCTCACCTCCCAAGTAGCTGGGGCTATAGGTGGGTGCCACCATGGCTGGCTGATTTTTGCATTTTTTGTAGACATGGGATCTCAACATGTTGCTCAGGCAGGTCTCAAACTCCTGGGCTCAAGTGATCTACCAGCCTCAACTTCTCAAAGTGCTGGGGCTACAGGTGTGAGCCACTGAGCCCAGTCTGCTTTCTTTCTCTTTAGATTTGCCTTTTCTGGAAATTTCATGTAAATTGAATTATACAATATAGGATCTTTTGTGTGTGGCTTTTCCACTTGATGTAATGTTTTTGAGGTTCATTCATGTAGGTTCATGCAGTAGTTCCTTTTTATAGCTGAGTATTATTTCATCATATGGCTATACCACGTTTTATAGTTTAGTAGTTGATGGACATTTAGATTATTTCCACCTTTCGGCTATTTTGAATGATGCAGTTGTGATCAAGTATGGGTAAATCTTTTTGCAGACATATATTTTTATTTCTCTTGGGTAGATATCTAGGAGTGGAATTGCTGGGTTGTGTGTTACATTTATGTATAATTCTTTCACATAAATGAAACTGGAAAACTGTTTTCCAAAGTAATTTTTTGATGTTAGATTCTCACCTGCATTGCATGACGGTTTCATTTTCTCTACATCCTTGACAATACTTGGTATGTCAGTCTTTTTGATGATAACCATCGAAGCAGTTGTATAGTGCTATGTGATTATGGTTTTAATTAGTGTTTCCTCATGACTAATGACGTTGAGCATGTCTTTATTAGCCATTTGTATATCTTTTTTGGTAAAATGACTATTTAAATCATTTTTCCATTTTTAATTGAGTTGTTTTTTATTGTGTTGTAGGAATTATTTATATAGTATGTTCTGAATATAAGTGATTTTTCAGGTATGTGATTGCAAATATTTTCTCCTAGTCTGTGGATTGTCTTTTCATTTTCCTAATGATATATTTTAAAGAGCTAATCTTTTTAATTTTGAAAAAGTCCAATTTATTACTTTTAAAATAGATTGTACTTTTTGTTGTTGTTATTGAGACAAAGTCTCAATCTGTTGCCCAGGTTGGAGTGCAGTAGCATGATCACAGGTCACTGCAGCTTTTACTTTCCTGGGCTCAGATGATTCTCCCACCTCAGCCTCCTGAGTAGCTGGGGATACAGGCGTGCACCACCATGCCCAGCTAATTTTTCTATTTTTTGTAGAGAAGGGGTTTTGCCATGTTGCCCAGGCTGGTCTTGAACTCCTGGGTTCAATCAGTCTGCCTGCTTTGGCCTCCCAAAGTGCTGGGATTACAAGTGTGAGCCATTGCACCAAGGCTTAGATTGTGCGTCTGGTGGTATAACTAAGAAATCTTTGTGTAACTCAAGGTCACAAAAGTTTTCTCCTTTGTTTTCTTTTAATGGTTTTATGGTTTAGGTTTTACATTGAGATTTTTAGGCTTGGCGTGAAATAAAGGCCCCATTTTTTCCTTTATATGGATATCCAGTTATCCTAGTACTGTTAGTTGAAAAGGCTGCCCTTTCCTCATTTGAATTGTTCTACTACTTTTGTTGAAAATCAGTTGTCTGCAAATGTGGAGGTATGTTTCCGACTTTTTTCTGTTCCATTGATCAGCTTGTCTGTCTTGATACCAATGCAACACTCCCCTGATTTTTGTAGTATAGTCATCCCTTGGTTTCCTTGGGGGATTGGTTCCAGGGCCCTCATAGATACCAAAATCTTGGGATGTCGAGTCCCTTATATAAAATGACATAGTATTTGCATATAACCTGTATGTATCCTCCTGTATACTTAAATCATTTCTACATTACTTTTACCTAATATGATATAAGTGCTATGTAAACAGTTGTTATGCTGTATGTTTTATTTGTATTGCTTTTTATTGGTGTGTTGTTACTTTTTTTTTTTTTTTAATTGGGAGTTTCACTCTGTTGCCCAGGCTGGAGTGCAATGTCGGGATCTCAGCTCACTGCAACCTCTGCCTCCTGGCTTTAAGCAGTTCTCCTGCCTCAGCTTCCCGAGCAGCTGGGATTACAGGCACCTGCCACCACGCCCGGCTAATTTTTGTATTTTTAGTAGAGATGGGGTTTCACTATATTGGCCAGGCTGGTCTTTGGCCAGGCTGGTCTTGAACTCCTAACCTCGTGATCCACCTGTCTTGGCCTCCCAAAGTGCTGGGATTACAGGGGGTGAGCCACCATACCCGGACTTTTTTTTTTTTTTTTTTTTTTTTAATATTTTTAGTCTGAGGTTGGTTGAATCTGTGGATGCAGAACCCATGGAAATGAGGGCTGATGATTGGAATTGGGTAGTATAAATCCTGTGTACTATTTTTTTTTTTTCAAAATTATTTTGGGGTATCCTAAGTCCTTTAAATTTGCATATAGATTTTAGAATAAGCTTGTCAATGTCTATACAAAAAAGTTTGCCAGGGTTTTGATAGGGATTTCATTGAATCTATAGGTCAAATTCGGGAGAATTCCCATCTTAATGATACTGAGACTTCTAATACATGAACATGGAACTTCTCTCCATTTATTTAGATCTTCTTTAGTTGCTCTTTAGCAGTATTTTGTATAGGCTATTGTGAATGAAATTGTTTTCTTGATTTTACTTTCAGATTGTTTATTGCTAGCATAAACAATTATAGAAATACAATTGTTTTTTGTATTGTGGTAAAGTTTACATAACAATAAACTTTTTTTTTTTTTTTTTTTTTTTTGAGATGGAGTCTTGTTCTGTCGTTAGGCTGGAATGCAGTGTTGTGATCTCAGCTCACTGCAACCTCCACCTCCCAGGTTCAAGCAATTGTCCTGCCTCAGCCTGGGATTACAGGCACGTGCCACCATGCCCAGCTAATTTTTGTATTTTCAGTAGACACGTGGTTTCACGATGTTTCATCCCATGTTGGCCAGGATGGTCTCGATCTCTTGACCTCATGATCCACCTGCCTCGGCCTCCCAAAGTGCTGGGATTACAGGCGTGAGACACTCACTGTGCCAGGCTTTTTTTTTTCGAGAAAGAGTCTTACTTCTTCACCCAGGCTGGAGTGTAGTGGCGCAATCTTGGCTCACCTCAGCCTCAACCTCTTAGGCTCAGGTGCTCTTCCTACCTCAGCCTCCCAAGTATCTGGGACTACAGACATGTCACTCTGCCCGGCTAATTTTTGTGTTTTTTATAGAGACAGAGTCTTGCCATGTTGCCTAGGCTGCTCTTGAACTCCTGGACTCAAGCAACCCTCCTGTCTTGGCCTCCCAAAGTGCTGGAATTACAGGCATGAGCCCATTTTAACCATTTTGAAGTGCACAATTCATTGGCATTAAGTACATTCACAATGTTATACGACCATTACCACTATCTATACCCAAAACTTTTTCATTGTCTCTTAACAAAAACTAGGTATTAAACATTATCTTCTTTTCCCCTGCTCCTTCAGCCCTTGAAAACCTCTATTCTACTTTCTGTGTGTATGAATTTGCCTATTCTGGATACCTCCTCTTTTCCTTTGGTGTCTGGCTTATTAGAATAATATTTTCAAGTTCCCTTCATATTATATCCTGTATTAGAATTTCATTTTTTTTAAGGCTGAGTAATATTCTATTGTTTATCCATTCATCTGTTGATGGATACTTAGGTTGTTTCTATGTTCCTTTGGCTATTGTGAATAATGCTGCTATGATTATTGGTGTACAGGCTGGACACTGGCTCACACCTGTAATCACAGCTTCTGGGAGGCCAATAGGGGAGTATTGCTTGATGCCAGAGTTTGAGACTAGCCTGGGCAATCTTAAAAAAAAGTTAGCTGGGCATGGTGGTGTGCAGTTATAGTCCTAGTTACTGGGGAGGCTGAATTCGAGGCTATAGTCGGCTATTATTGCAACACTGCACTCCAGCAGGGATGACAGAGTGAGATCCTATCTTAAAAGCAAACCAACAAACAAAAAATTTGTATGCAAATATTTGTTTGAGTTCCCTGCTTTCAATTCTTTTCGATATATACCTAGGAGTGGAATTGCTTGATTACAATTGATTATTGTGTTGATCTTGTATTCTGTAATTTTGATAAAATTGTTTATTACTCTAATAGTTTTTTGAAGATTCTTTAGGATTTTCTTTGTACAGGATCATGTCATCTACAAATGATCATTTTACTTCTTCTTGTCCAATGTGTGTGCCTTTAATTTTTTTCTTTTCATATTGCACTATCTAGAACTTCCAATACAATGTGAATAGAAGTGGCAACAATGGACATCCTTGCCTTGTTTCCAGTTTTGGAGGAAAAGTATTCATTCTTTCATCGTTACGTGTAATGTTCACTGATAGTTGGTAGGGCAAATTTCTTTTAATATATCCTTTATAATGTCTTAGTTTTGGCTGATTAAGGACTGAATAAATTGGCATGTATTAGTGACTGTCACCTCTTGACATTTATACATTTCTTAGCTATAATATTAAAAATCCTTTTCTTTCTTGTAGAATGGAGCAACCCTTATGATAACCCTGTAAGTTTCTACTTCGAGTCCTTCAGTTTTTGAATTAATCAAATTACTCATCTAAATTCGCAGTTCATAGTCGGCCTGTCCAGATTAAAGTCTTAGGGTGTTTAGATTGTGACCAAAACCAGTGAAGCCTATGTGTTCTCTGATGCTGTTTTAAAGTTTATTATAATTTTCCCTTCTATGGGGAGAGATTCTGTGCTATTTTCTCTTAAAGTAAAATATATGTGGTTGTGTATTTTTAAATAGATGTAGTTTATTTTACAGTCCAAACCCGTTGTTTCATCTATTCCCATAAGATCCACAGGCAGCATCCTTCTTCTTTTGGATGGGGACAGTGAGGTTTATATACGTTGATTGGTAAGCTTGTATCTGTTGTTTTAAGTGCCTTATCCCCTAAATTGTAAACTCCACAAGGACTTAGACCATGTCTTTCTTGTTTGGTGTATTGTTAACAGCTGGCAGATAGTAAGGATTTTTTTTTTTTAATGAAAGAATGATTAAATCAGTCTGTTTGTGATGCTTGTGTGAAGAGGAGTGATTAGTGTAAATTGGCTTTGCTTTAGGGTTTTCATTCTCTAAATTCTCAAAGCATTCCAGAGTAGGATTGTTGTCTATTTAGCTTAAATATGATTTTTTTCAAGTTTCTTCTTAGTAATTAAGCTATTACCAAGTTTATTATTCTCTTACATATGTGCATTTAAAAAATTTGAAACACATCTCACCTTCTTTACAGTTTGGTAAAGGCTGCCTTGGCCTCCCAGAGTAGTGGGATTACAGGCGTGCACCACTGTGCCCAGCCAGCTGAAGTTTTTGACTCTGGCCTTATTCTGTCTTTGCACTTCAGTGATGCTTCAGTAAGCATCATCTGTTTTTCTCAAACTGCTTGATATGATGGTAACTCGTATAGTTTGATAATGAGGATATCTAAAAATAATTATTCCCAGTTTGAATACACCATTAATCTGCACACCTAATCCTAAATTTTTTTCTTGTCACACTGCCTTCTGAGTTATTAGAGTGGCTTATACATTTTATGGTTTCTAGAATCTTTTTGAGTGAGAATCATTGAGTGAGAATATTTATTTTCCTTCCCTTGGGGTGTAGTGTCTTTTAATCTCTTCTGTTTATCAAGCTGATCTGCTTTTTGTTAATTATTTGGCTGGCTTTTAGTGGATCTTGCACAATTCAATGCTGGCACATAATAAGTTCATAATAAATGTTTGTGATTATCGAGCTGAGCCCCAGTTGTGAACCACTGATTTCTAACGTATTCTCTTCCTTTAGCAACCCAGTTACCGCTGTCCCTTAAATGAACATAACCCCTGATGCTGTCACATACATGGAGACTTTAGTATTAATTTTTCAGTTCGCATATGTAACACTCTTAGGTAGAGTCTCTGTGAGATGGCACTGATAATTAAGCCTTTGGAAAGATCCCAAGAGCTTTCAGGCTCTCTGGCTAGATGTTAACAACAGGAACAGTGTGTAGTATATAGCAACATGGTAATACTTGGCAGTTTTAAAGCAACACTGGCTTTATTTAAGAGCATCAGGTTAAACCAGTTAATAATACTCCTTTGGCTTAAAACCTGCTTTGTAGTTTTTACTGTTTGGTATACTCTTTTTCTCCAGAATTATTCCTTATATTCTTTATATATGTAGCAGAGGCTGCACATGGTGGCTCACACCTGGAATCCCAGCACTTTGGGAGGGTGATGCAGGAGGACTGCTTGAGCACAGGAGTTTGAGACCAGCCTAAGCAACATAGTAGGGTCTTCTGGAAAGACCCTACCTTTCCAGAAAATTAAAATATTGTCTGGGTGTGGTGGCACATGCCTATAGTCCCAGCCACTTGAGAAGTTGAGGTGAGAGGATCACTTGAGTAAAGGGGTTTGAGGCTGCAGTGAGCTATGATCATCCCACTGCACTCCAGCCTGGTGACAGAGCAAGACCCTGTTTCTGATTGATTGATAGATAGGTAGGTAGATAGATAGATGCTTGATTGATTGATAGATAGCAGAGATCATGACAAGTCTGGATCTCCACTTGAAGATTGGGAGACTCAGCAGGAGGGCTCTTGGCTTAAAAAGAAGGCAAAGGTGATAGATATTTTGGGACTCACAGTCAGACTCATGAAGCCTTTGTCTCAGTCTTGAAGAAGGGAACCTTAAGAAGACTGGGACCTTACCAAGCTATAGCGTTCAGCAAAGTATCAAAGAATACTCTTTTTAGAGCACTTACAAATATGAATTAATTCTTATGATAGCACTGTGGTAAGCAAGTTTACTAATGGCAAGACCAAATAAAGTGAAATTCAATTAATGTTTGTTAAATGCCGTTAAACACTACACTTATGGCTTGTCCAAAGCTTCAGAGCTGTAAATGCAAATGGCAAACACTGTAAATATAATCTATAAATATAATCCCAGAGTTATAAGGTTGTAATCAAGGAATTATTTTTGATTTTTGAGACAGGATGTCACTGTGTTGCCCAGGCTGGAATGCAGTGGCTCAGACACAGCTCACTAGAGCCTTGACCTTCTGGGCCCAAGTGATCCTTCTGCCTCAGCCTCCCAAAGTGGTGGGGTTACAGGCATAAGCTGCTCTACCTGGTCAAGAAATATTCTTAAGCAGAGATTAGAATGCAAACGTTTCAAAATATGCTTGTTTACGTTTTCATGTTTCATGCATTTTCAAAGGAGTGAAGAGAATTATAGAAAAAGAAACAAATGTAGTTTATAGTTAATATCTTTTCTTCTTAAGTATTTTGATTTTGTTAATCAAACACAAGGTAAAAAGCTGAACTTGCATTCTTGTTCTGTAATACTTTAACGAAATGTTTATTTCACAAAATCATAATATTAGCACTTGGTTTAAGTATTACAGAATAAGAATGCAAGTTCAGTTTTTTACCTTGCCTTTGAAATGTTAGTATAACATCTCAGTGAAGATACTTTGCAGATAGTTAGAACTGGATTTATAGTGGAAGTGGGGGAAGAAAAGATTAAGAAATAGCTTTGGAAGGTATCAGAAAGGTCCCAGTCACAATGGTAGCTATACTTTGATATGGAGGACAAAGATAGCTAATGAGAGTACCTTATGTACAAAGCACCATTAATGGACAGAAAGAGGAAAAAGCATTGGCAAAATTATATTATTATCCTACAATAACATAATTTTACCTTTGTGTAACTCCTTATACCTTTCAATCCAGTAAAATCCATTATCTTATTTGATACTGAAATAGTTTGAAATAAAGCGGGTGACTTCTTAGTACAACATGTTAATTTCAGAGAAACTAGCTAGTAATGTTTTTTGTGGAAACTCTGATTATAAAGACAAAACCTAGATATTTTACATTGAATTATTTTGTACTTGATTGGTACATTGTTAATATTTCTCGTTGAGCTAGAGCCATGTCTCAATTTTCTGTCTAGTCTTTGTAGTGCCATTCTCCTGTAAAACCATCAATGCTCATTAAGCTGTGGATCACTTTGGCTTTTCTTAACCTAGGTAAAGCAGTGTTCTCCACAAGTTTTATTTCAGAGAAGCTAGAACTTTGTAAATAACATGAAAGCAACTTTATAGCTACCCTTCTATTGTCTCTGAGGGTAGGTCACAGACTGTGATGGGGAAGAAGAAAAGGGTTCTGAGGTTTGAGAAAAAGTGATGAAAATTTGAATAGTTTTTTGTGAAGTGTGAGCAAGTGAATTAATCAGAAATGTAGTAGGATTTCTGAATTAATTAGAAAGTAAAGGATTAAATTTTCTAGTAGTAGCCACATTAAAAGAAAAAAGAAATAAGTGAAATCGATTTTAATCTTATATTTAACACAATAAATTAAAGTTATTTTAACATATCAATATAAAAATTAAGATATCTTGCTTTTTAGTTTTGTACCTGAGTCTTTGAAATCTAGTGTAGATTGTGTATTGACAGCATATCTGAATTTGGACTAGCTACATTTGAAGTTCAACAGCCATATGTGGTTAGTAACTACCTATGGGACAATGTGGGTAGAAAGTAATTGAAAATAAATTTTGAACTGCATAGACAATGTCATAATTATTTACATGAATGTGTGTGTGTGTGTGTTCATTTGATAGACTTGGGTTGATAAACTCAAAGGAAGTTGATGTGAATAGAGAAGACAGTGAGAGCCAGGCGTGGTGTCTCAACCATGTAATTCCAGCACTCTGGGAGGCCAAGGCAGGCAGATCACCCGAGGTTGGGGGTTCAAGACCAGCCTGACAAACATGGTGAAACCTGTCTCTACAAAGAAAAAAAAAAAATAGCCTGGCATGGTGGTGGGCACACCTGTAATCCTAGCTGCTTGGAAGGCTGAGGCAGGAGAATCGCTTGGGCCTCGAAGACAGAGGTTACAGTGAGCCAAGATTGTGCCCCTGCACTCCAGCCTGGGTGACAGAGCAAGATTCTGTCTCAAAAAAAAAAAAAAAAGAAAGTGAGATTGAGGTAAAAGAGAAGTCAATGCAAGGAGGCAGTGCCAGTACTAAGCTTAATACCGCTGTCCTGTATAGACACATCCACCTTGTTGAATGGAAAGCTGGCCTCTTACTACCCTTCAACTACTTTATTTTTTCTGTTTACTTGAAATAAATACTGTCTAACTGGAAGTCAGTGTGTTACAAATGGAATGTGAGGATTAGAAGAAACGCATATAGGTAGGACTAGGAAAAAATAATATGTTAGAGTGATAAAGTAAAAATTTTAACAATACATGCAATAGTATAAAAATCAAAAGCTATAAAAAGATTATATATCAAATATAAAGCTCTTATCCTCTAGCCATCTGATTCCCCTTCTTGGGAGTAACCTATTATATAGTTTCTTATGTCTTATGTATCTTTTAGGAGTAGCCTATGCATTTACAAGTGTATACGTACTTTTTTGTCTTTCCTCAAATAAACCAATAACATATTTATATTCTTTTGAAAATATACAAAAGGTAGCATACAGCATACACAATTTTACATTCTTTCTACCCCCCCCCCCACCCACTTAGTCTATCTTGGAGCTGCTTTGTTGTTTTTAAAGTCTATATAATATTTTACTTTATGGATGTACCATAATTTATGTAACCAGTTTGCTATTGATGGTTATTTAAGTCGTTTTCTATATTTTTGTCCTTAAAATCAATACTGTAATGAATATCCTTGTGTATATGTATTGAACACGTACATGGATTATATGAAATAAATTCTCAGTTGAATTTCTTGTTCAAAGGCTTTTTTTTTTTTAATTTTGTAAATCTTGCCAAATGCAATAGAGTTTACACTCCCAACTAGTAATATGTGAATAAACTTTTTCTTAAATAAAAGTGATTGTTCAAACTGAGTCTTAGGAGAAAACAAAATTTCTAAATAACAGAATTTTTATTGTGCTGTTGAATTGAAGAGGCATAGATTTGTCTTGACATGATCCTTTTGAGCGACCTCAGAGGAGCCCCTAGAGTTGCAGAGGCATAGACTGAAAACACCGATAGCCAGTTCCCTGTATTTTATGTATGAAGAAGAGCATTCTGAAGAGATGAAGCAATTCCTCCAAGGCCACCCAAAACCCAGAAAAAGATGAACTATAGAATCCTCAGATAGGAATACAAATGGCTTGGAAATATATGCAGAAGTGTTTTGTGTAATGGGTAAATCCCAATTAATTACTTTTTGAGAATCAAACCTTTTTAAAATAACATTTGCTGTTTGATTTTGTTTTAGTAAGCTTCATGGTTAGTGGAGGCTTGGCAGCCTAAGGGATTCTTGGAATAGAATAGGGAACTTGGTGGTCAGAGAAAAGTAAGGGAAGAAGTCCTGCCTTCTTGTTTCTGACATGGTGCTGACTGATATGAAGAACAAAAGGGGCAAAGACTAGCTGAAGAGAATGAGGAGTTGGAGGAGCAAAAGGATCTCAAGTACCTACCCAGTGCCTGGTGCATGCTGGCTGCTCAGTAATGCTAGTTCCTTACTGGTGGAAATATGGACTGGTCTAACCATTTTGGAGAATGGTACTAAATCAGATTATGCATTATGTATACCCTGTGACCCAGCAATTTTTTTCCTATATATATATATGTGAAAGAAATTCTCACACAGGTTCATAAGGGGTCATTCATTTCAGTGTTATATGTTCTTGTGGAAAGTAATTTGTTGTCCATACCCTTTCCCCAATGATGGGTAAAATGTGATAATAGATTTATACCGCAGTTTGAAGTAATGGTCTAGATGTGCACATGGCAGCCTAAGAATCTTAAAGACATAGTGCAGAGTAACAGCAGGAAGGAAAGGAATGAGCTAGGTAACACAATAGCATTTATATACATTTTAAAATGTATGTAAGTAAAACATATTACATACTTTAAAAGAAAACATGTTAACACATTAAACACATTACAGTTATTGCCTATGTTGTGAGTGATAGGAGTGGAATAAAGGAGAATAAGCAAATAAGGGTAAAAATACGCAAATGTGAAACTTCATTTCTCTATTGAAGTGATCTTTAAAGCATCTGTTGGATAATTAGGAGGACACCTGCAGATCAGTACCCCTGTGTGTTCCATTCTCCCATTGTGGTTACCTTTGGGAGTAAAACTTCTGATAACGAATTACCATTGGAATATTTTTTGTTGTTAATTTAACAAAAAGTAAATCAGATTCACGGTTCTGAAAATTTTTTTTGCCTTAAAAGGAAAAAAAGAAAAGAATCTCCCATCCTTTACTTTTTCTGTTACTGTATGTTCTGTTTGATTGTTGCTTAAATACAAAATATACTGACCTTATGCCTAATTTATGTACTACGTGTATACCAGCACTACATGTTATCCGTAGAAGATAATACTCGGTGACATTAATAATTCATTGGGAGACTTCTCCCTGTTCTTTTAGATAATTGCCTTTGCTGATTAAAGCTGGGAATACAAAATAGTTGGAATAAAGCAGTCACTTATTTGATCTGTTGCCCATTATAAAATTTATGTTATTTATCTTGACTTTTCTACAAGAATCTCTGCTTATGGCAGATAAAAATACTCACCGACTCCCAGAGAGTTCTCTGAGATACCAGGTAAGATCTTGGGTAGAATGGAGTGTAGGAAACAAACAGTTCCTATTGTAAGCAATTTTTGTTGCTAGAACAAAATCCTTTTGTAGGTCATGAACTTTTGAGTAGTCTGAGTTTTGAGTTAGTCTCAATTAAGGTTTTTGGTTGTTTTACCACCCAGGCTCCATCCAGATTAGCAACTGGAGACAGGAGCTGTGATGGAATTAAAGTAACCATGGCAACCATTATAATGTAAATGAGCCCTCTTGGGAAGGAAGTTTAGAGCGTGGGCACTTGTTAGGGCATTCATTTATTACATCTACAACTAGACTGAGTAGCATTTTGCTATTTTAAAATCCTGCTCCTTGGACACTATTGAGTCCTGTGTTATTCCAACCATCTTTTAGTTTTCTGAGAAACTAACACCAAACCAATGTGTATATAAAATAGGAAATGAATCTCTGGTGTGCTTATTCTCCTTCATTCACATTAAGACTGCTTCTTCCTTTAATAATGTTACCTTTTTTCCCATTGCTTCTGGCACTAACACTAGCACCAAGTCTCTGATAAACAAAGAAGGCCACTTAGGTTTCCAAGAAGTTTGGTGTGTACCTAGTATACCCTGATGGCCAAGATTTGGCTTACGGTGGGACAAGTGGTGCCAGGGCTACTTCTTAAGCAGCACAAGAGCAATGAATCTTTAGTCTTAATTTTTTGTATTAGTCTTTAAATTTTTTAAATTGTTAAAAAAAATTTTCATTAAGTCTTTTGTACTCCTAACCTTTGAGTTTCAAGTTATAAAATTGTCTATAAGTTTTAGAGTGTTTATGTAGGCTTACTCTTTGTGGATTTAGATTAGGTGACTGGAGATTAGGTGACTGGAGGAGAATAATAAAACTGAAACTAAAGTAATTACCAAACCGAGGGTGAGTTCTAAGTTAAGTACTGTACTTGTTTACTACCTCCCTAGTGAGTCCATTGATTTTAACAACAGGCTTGTAAGTAAAAAGCTTAAGGTTCCTATTCAAGGTTAATTATTGTTACGATGTTGGTGCTAGGCAAATCAGTTTTTCCCTTTGTAAAGAAAGAGTGAAAACAATGACTCACTCTGTTGTGGGTAAATATCTACAAAAGGAAGTAAAATATAACTAGTAGTATGGTCAAGAATGTCAGCTGAGGTTGGCTGAGCGAGGTTGATCACACCTGTAATCCCAGTGCTTTGGAAGGCTGAAGTGGGTGGATCACCTGAGGTCAGGAATTCGAGACCAGTCTGGCCAACATGGTGAAACTGTCTCTACTAAAAATACAAAACTAATTGGGAGTGGTGGCGCATGCCTGTAATTCCAGCTACTCACAAGACAGACAGGAGAATTGCTTGAACCCAGGAGGCAGAGGTGGCAGTGAGCCAAGATCACGCCTTTGCACTCCAGCCAGGGCAACAAGAGTGAAACTCCATCTCAAAAAAAAAAAAAAATGTCAGCTGACGTAAGACAAATTCTGAATTTTAAGGTAATGTGCCTTAGTTATACCTGCTTAGCTTGTGCCTGTTAAGGCTTTTGACTTTGATTTTAAGTTTCCTTCCTCCTACTTTATCCTTTTGTTGAGTTGTCATTCAGATCACAACAGATACTCCTCTATAACAACTGTCTTTGTTGGCTTCGTCGTCAGCAGGTGGGTTGATCTTGAACTTCAAATATTTGGACATTTATTATATGGAAAACTTGGAACTGGGTGCGTAGGGAATAAATATAAAATGTATAAAAGCATGATTCCTGCCCTGTCAATATACTGTCATTCAAATACTTGTAGACAGCTCTACTCTTACTTTTCCTACCCCATATCGTCTCTTCTACATGGAAATCATTCCTGCTTCTCTTTGTCATTCTTTGTGTGATGTAGTCTGCCAGGCCATTACCACCATCCTGGTTATCAGCATCATTTGTAAGAAGTCATATTTCAAATTACAATTCTCAGGATGTTGCTTGACCTGTATTGATTTTCTTCCTTGTTCAGGTCACTGTACTGTCATTTTATTACCTATGAATTTGTATTAACTCTTTAAGCTGTCAATTCTGGACATAGGCCCACCTTGAGCTTACAGTTAACTAAACTCTCATCAACACATGTTAAAACTGATTTCTTATTAGTTGTATACTTTAAAAAATAAATGCATGGATACATACCCTTGATAAATTTTATTTTGTATTTTCAGCACGTTGTTTCTATGTGTCCAGATATTTGATCTTTTTATGTCTTTAATGATACTGTTTAATCTTTATAGATAGGTTTAGATCATCAGAAAATTTATAAGCTATCATTTAAATCTTTGCGGTATTGATCAACATCTACTAAGATAAGGCCAAATAGAGAGTTCTGTGACAACCATTAGGTTACTTCTGCCCAGATTTATATTAACTATTGATTAATAATCTGAGAATTATTGTTCAACCAACTGTAAATGTATCACTTAACTTAGCATAAGAAAGTTAATCTTGATTTCAGCAATATGTATCGGACCTACTTTATGTTATTTCTCTGATCTCTTAGTCTAATAATTTTGTTAAAAGTAAAATGAGGTTAGCATGATTATTTTTCTTGATGAACCTCATTCTGACTTACCGTCTTCTGTATACCCCTTTCCTACCCCACTATAGGCTAACATAGAAAATCTTTGTTAAACTCTTAATCTATGGTTTCAAGAATCTAGTCTCTTTTTTCCTTTGAAATTTAGAAAATTAAAATTGAACTTTATTGTTTCTAGTCTTCTATCTTCTCTTCCATTTTTCATGAGAGATCATGGAGAGCTTAGGCTGTAATTTATCTAGTCCTAGATATTTCATTTACTAAAAGCTACTGAGTGCTCTTTTATTATCTTTTCTCCTATTTCAGGCTTCAGTTTCCTCTTAACGATTTGCATTCTTTTTTCAGTATGGAAAATTACTCTTGATAAAGAACATGCAAGCAAAATAAGAGTTGAAAAGGTTTGATTTTCTGTATTTTTAACATGGTAGAAGGGCCTGTCTCATATTTTTGCATATAACATCACTAAAAAAAAGACCGTATGTACTTTTCATAAGCTTATATTGATATTCTACTATGTGCCAGGCACTGCATTAGATTCTTGGGCTCCAAATATAAATAAGATATGATCTCTGCTCTCAAGGAGGTCATAATATAATTGAAGAGATATATATTTATATAAATGTTTACTGTATAGCAAGAGCTGCTGGCCAGGATCAGAAAACACACTTTGAGGATTAAAAAAAATAAGAGGGATTTATGCCGAATGAGGTGGCAAAAATGTACATATTCAATAAGCTATAGGAGGAGTTGTGAATATTTATGGAAGGAGAAACATGTACATGCATAGTTGAGCTTCTTGCCCCTTTATGGGTTGCATATACAGAAAAAAGGCAGCATTAGCATGATCCAAGGGTGGAGTTTTTGGGCCTCTGGTCTCAAAAGGTGAAGCAGAGGACATGAAAAGCCTCACTGTGCATCCTCTGTAGACTGGCCATAGCCACTCCATGGTTGGTGGTATCCTATTAGGAAGGAATGTTGGTTGGTGGTTGTGTGGAAACCACAAAAAGGAGGGGCAATGTCAGGTGGCTGGTTTATATTAGCAGTGGAGCAAGTAAAAGGCTGGTTTCTGTTTAACCCTTAGGAAAGAAGCCCAGTGGCAGCAAGGGATGGGTATAATTAGACGTGTCTGACTTTCTACCTGGTCATGGCTGGGAACTCAGATTTCAGGGTTTCTCTGGGGTCTCCTTGGCCAAGAGATGGTCAGTTCAATCAGTTGGAGGGCTTAGAATTTTATTTCTCAGGAGGAACAACATTCTTTTTTATGACGAATAGCATGTAGTAAGTGTACATGAAAATTGAGGGTAAAGGCCGACCTGATGTGTTTAGAAATCTTAAAGTAATCCAGGATGGTTGGAATATGGAATAGGAGGAGTCCCAAGAAATGAGGCTGGAGGTAGGACCATATTCTTTGCTGGAAGAGGCTTTATATTCTTTGCTAGAATTTGGACTCCAGGAGGCACAGGAGTGTCACTGAAGGGTTTTAAGCTGGGGATGTGATTAAAACCAAGCTTGGCTAGTCCTTCCGTATGACATACTATATAATTAAGTTTAGTCTAAGTTATGTTGTGGTAACAAACAGTCCCCATATTTCAGTGGCTTACAATAACAAGGATTTATTTTTTGCTCACGTTGATGTCCATTGTGTAGCTTTGTTTCAAGACTTAGGCTAGATGCTCCTATCTGAGACATTTCTATTGTAGTAGAGAGAAATGAGGCATGGAAGAACCAAACCATTGCTCTGAAAGTTCCTGTTCAGAAGTGGGATGTGTCATTTCACCTTATTTCCTAGCATCATTAGCTAAAGTCATGTGGCCAAACTTGATATCAACTGGACAGGTTGTCTAATTCTTTATTAGGAAGGAGCAGTGATTTTTGAATAATAATGGCATTTATTTACATGTATCAAATGTTATTTCTTTGCTTCCTGGGATTACCTGGGAGCATCTGGTGGCTGTGCTCCCAGTGACTTGAAGTAGTTTGAGGGAGTAAGGCTATTTGTAGGCAGAGAACAAGAGACCAGAAACATGTCCTGGCAGCTTTAGTTTGTTTCGCTTCTCCCTGGGGGCTGCCCTGGTTCCTGACTTTCCTTGTCTGTAAGCTAAAAGGAGAGTGCCATGATCAGATGTGCATTTTGGCAGATTACTTCAGATGCAATATGGAGAATGGGGAGAGTGCATTAGAGTAAAAGCAGGAAGAACAGTTAGTGCCTTGTGTAGAAAGAATGATTAGTAATCTGTTTCAGATATAGAAGGACAAACTAAGGGCCTGGCAATGGAAATGGAAAAATGTGGGATTCTTTTAGAGTTACATCAGAGTGCTGGTTATTGTGGGGAGAAATGAAAGAGAAGGAAGAAAGTTATGTCAAGGTAGGACATTCGGGTGGATGGTGGTGCCATTCACCAACAAGGGATAAAACAGGTCGGAGGAGAAGATATTTTAGATGTTAAGTTTGAGGTGTCTGTGGAACATCTAAGTGAAGATGACTAGTAGGCAAATTGTATAAACTGGTATCGTGCTCACAGGATGTAAAGAGTGTTATTAAAGTGATAGTTCATGGAATGTAAGGGTAAGAAAGCATGGATAAGATGGAAAAGAAGAAAGGAGATGACCGATAAATTGAAAGTAAAAGAATTCGTGAGCTAGAGTCCGTGAAATTATAGTAGAGAAAATCAAGCAAGCAAGCTAAAAAGAAGTCAGAGAACAAGATACCCAAATTAGACATTTTTGGAGATGGAACAGTTTCTAATGGTGATAAGGTCTGGAGTAATCTTGGTTGTGCTTACCTGAGTTAGAATGGAACAGAATGTCATTGGAGATGACATCAAGGAACTCGATGGCTGAGGTCTTTATGGGCCACCCATGTGGATTCTTGCTTGTTCAATGTGACAGAGACTCCTAGTTGTCTACTCAATATCCAGTTTCTACTTCTTTCTTATTAACAGAATCCTAGGCAATGTGCATTGGAAAAACTATACACAGAATTAGATTCAACTGCGTATAACAGTAACCCCCAATAACAATGTCTTATATTGTATATGGGTTTATTTTCATTAAAAAATCAGCTTCATTTCACATCTTTTACAGAATTTATGGTATTTATTAGATTCTAACTTGAGTAAGTTATATACATGATTAATTAATTTTGGTCAGTTGTAACCCAGAATATATGTACTGTGTTTTATTTGTAAAGAAATATAGAGATAAACATTTACAAGATTGATAGGGTGGCTCCTCAGGGAGACCTAGACTCCTGTCATTTTTCTCTCCATTGTTCTTAGTATGCTGCCTCCATCATTAGGGATGCTTTCATGGCTCAAGATGACGGCTGGAGCTTGAGACATTATTTCAACATTATATGAAGCAAGGAGTAGGAAGGGGAAAAAGGCAAAAAGGGCATCCCCCAGAAGCCCCATCCAACGACTTCCGCTTACATATCATCTGATAAACTCAGGTTGATGGTGGGATTTAGGATGACTAGAATCTGAGAGAAGAATTTGATAGCAGTAACTAGGAGAGAAAGAGATGAGAGAGTTGAATGGCATGACCTTAAAGGGGCTGGTTTTTAATAAGAGAGTGAAGTAGTAGTATTCTGGCAGAGTGTGGCAAGTGCAGAGGTTCTGAGGGAGTGTGTGTGGGTGAGGGAAGTGTATCAGACATTTTTCAGGAATTATCTAGGAGGCAAGTGCGGCTGGAGTAGAGTAAGCAAGGAGTAGAGTTGTGGAGATGAGGCTGGCAGGTAACAAGGAGCCAGATGTCATATATGGTGTTAATAGGTCATATTCAGGATTATGCTTTAGCTTTTGCTTTAAGTGAGACAGAAAACCATTGGAAGGTTTTCAACAGAGAATGACAGGATCATATTTAAGTTTTGAAAAGATCACTCTGGCTGTAGAGTTGAGAATAGACCTTTAAAAAATACAGTCACTGAAATTTAAAATTTGGTGGACAACATCAATGGTAGAATGTGTAAATTATGGTATATATTCATACAACAGAATACTATTAAGCAATGGAAATAAATAAATTGCTACTATGCACAAGATCATGGCTGAATAATGATAATGTTGAAGGAAGAAAGCCAGATATAAAATAATATATACTACGTAATTTTATTTATATCAAGCTAAAAATCCTAACATGATGTTAGGAGTCATTATAGTAATTTTTAAGGAAGAGGGAAGGGATAGTGATTAGGAGGTAGGATGAGGGGAAGTTTCTAGGATGCTGGTTGCATTTTTGTCCTGGATAATAGTTACATGGCTGTTTCACTCTGTTATAATTCATTGAATTTATAATTTGTATACTTCCTCCGTTTAATGGAAAGCAGATAAGGAAAATGTAATAAATGTCATAGAAAAGATGGGATAAATGAAAGCATAATAAAAGATGGTAGAGATAAATCCAAATGCATCAGTAATCATACTGAATATAAATGAATTACACTTATTGAAACAAAGACAGTTTGTCTGCTGTACCATGTTTTCAAGGTGGCTGATGTTAGTTCCTTCCCTCCACATGTGCACCACCCGCATCTAGTGGTGGAATTTATTCCTCTGTTCATACCGAATCTGGGCTGGCCTTAGTGACTTGTTTGACCAGTGAAATGTGGCAGGGATAACATTCTGGGACTTTCAAGGCCAGGTCATGAGTTTTGTAGCTTCCATTTAGGCCTCTTTGAACATTGTCTTTTGGATTGCTGTGCCATGGAACATTCAGTCTGGGAACCTAGCTGCCATGCCGTGAGAAGTTCATGCCAGTTGGAGAGGCTCTGCTGAGCTCCTAGCCAACAGCCAGCATCACCTTTCAGCTGTTTGAGTAAAGGAATCATCTTGGACATTCCAGTTCCAGTAGCCATCCTATGGAGAAAAGTCCAGGCCCTAGGCTTATGTCCCCCAGTCTAGTCATCCCCAATTAATGGAGCCACCTTACCTCAGACCTCAGACATTATAGAGCAGACACAAGCTGTTCCTGCTATACCCTGTCTGAATCAGAATAGTAAATATAATAAAATGGTTGTAGTTTTATGCCACTAAGCTTTAGGGTAGTTTGTAGTGATAGATAATTGGAACCAAATTTGGTACCTTGAGATGAGGTGCTACAGAAAGCTAAAATTTGCCTTGGCTTTGGAATTTGGTGAGGATTGAAGATGGAGGGACCTTGAGAAGACAGTGAAGGCTTGAAGCACAGTGAGAAAAGTGTTATTGGAGGCTGGGAGAAGAGTGAACCTTTGTTATATAGTGATATAATCTGGGAAATGTATACAAGGTTTATTGGCACTGTCATGTGGTTACATAGAATATAGAAAAAATATATCTAATGACTTCAGTGCATCTAAGAAGATTTCTAGGCAGAATGTTGAAAAAGTATTACCTAGTTTTTTCTAAGTATGATAAGGTACAGATAGATAAATGAACTAAAAATGAACTACTAAGTTTTAAAACAGAACTTAGAGGAAATATTTCTAATCCAGAAATGATTGTGTTATTATGGAAAATAAAACTTTTTCTCATCTCTAGTTGCTTCAAATGGCCAATGACTTTTATCTATTTTTATTTCTATTATTATTATTTTTTTGAGACAATTTTTCTCTTATTGCTCAGGCTGGAGTACAGTGGTGAGATCTCGGCTCACTGCAACCTCCGCCTCCCAGGTTCAAGTGATTACCCTGCCCCAGCCTCCCCAACAGCTGGGATTACAGGTGCCCACCACAACACCCAGCTATTTTTTGTATTTTTGGTAGAGACAGGGTTTCGCCATGTTGGCCCGGCTGATCTCAAACTCCTGAGCTCAAGTGATCCAACTGCCTCAGCCTCCCAAAGTGCTGGGATTACAGGATGAGCCACCTTACCCAGCCTGGCCAGTGACTTTTAAATAAATGGCTTCAGAGCAAAGATAAAATTCAAGATGCTACCAATAAAACATGGCCTCAAAGTAAAGAGCTCAGTGGTGCAACTGTAAATCCCTTTGCTAAGACTTTAGATTATTATTATTTTTTTGAGACACAGTTTTGCTCTTGTTGCCCAGGCTGGAGTGCAATGGCGTGATCTTGGCTCACTATAACCTCTGTCCACCTCCTGGGTTCAAGTGATTCTCCTGCCTCAGCCTCCCAAGTAGCTAGGATTACAGGCATGTACCACCACACCTGCCTAATATTTGTATTTTCAGTAGAGACAGGATTTCACCATGTTGGGCAGTCTGGTCTCGAATTCCTGACCTCAGGTGATTCACCTGCCTCGGCCTCCCAAAGTGCTGAGATTACAAGCATGAGCCACCACACCTGGATGACTTCAGAAAGATTTAAGACAGTGCCTCAGAAAACCTTTTAATTAGATAAAGGGATATCTAGAATACCTCTTAGGCTCACTGTGTTAAACAATAGGGCTTCTAGGGATCTTCAGAGTGTTTTCTTACAGTTGCCTTACATAAGATTTGAGATAGAAAAGATGGATGTGGTTTTTGTCTGCTAGAGTGGATCCTAATAAGATTCATAGGAAACTCACAAGATTTTAAAGAAATCACAATAATAAAAGAGCATGCAGCTTAGATTAAAAGGAACAGAGACAGTAGAAAGTGAAAATAGGCCTTTAGATTTCCAATCATCTATAGGCAGGAAACAAGCTAATAAGGCTACTCCATTGCAAAAATTAAACCATCTCATATGTAAAAAGAAGAATAACTCAGAGGGTGGAGCCAAGGGTTGTAGAGAATTATTCTCAAGGAGTAGGACTTGGCTGTAATAGAGGAACTGGTGATTAAATTTCAGAATTGTTATGGGCCAGTAACTGCTAAGTGTCTCCTGTTCCTTCTCCCTTTTTCCTCACATTTTGAATGAGAGTGTCAATTGTGATTATCCTAAGTCAGTCTCACTATTGTATGTTTGTATGTTGGGTGTGTGGGAGCAGATAATTTGTTTCTTTAATTCAGATCAAGAGGAACTGTACTGCAGTAGCTGTACCTGAGGAACTGCATCTGAGGAGCCTCAACCACATCTGGACCTGATTTAGATATCGAGATTCTGGACATCAAGCTGATGCCATAATGAAATGAGACTTTTGAAGGTCTTAGAAGAGGGTGAGTGTATTTTGCATGTGGGAGGGACTTGTTGGGACCAGAGGGTGGTCTGTGGTAGCTTGTCTCCAAAGTGGCCACCACCAGTTTCTTCTCTTCCTGCCATTTAGAGGTGGAGTCTGTTTCCCTTATCTCCTTGAATTGGGCTGGCTTTAGTGACTTGCTTAACCAATAGAATGTAACTTTCTGGGACTTCAGAGGCTAGATCATAAAAAGCCTTGTATCTTCTGCCTACGCCCCTTGGAATCCTCTCTCTTGGACTGCTTGCTCACAGAACTCAGCTACCATACTGTGAGAATCCCAAGCCAGATGGAGAGGACACATGTAGGCACTGGTTGATAGCCCCAGTGAGCTACCAGCAAACAGCCAGTATCAACTAACTGTCAGCCATATGAGTGAGTGAAGGAACCATGTTGAATAATCCAGCTGTAGCAGACACCACCTGGAGAAGAGCCAAAGTTTCAGACTTATGGCCCCTGTGAAGACATCTTAGCCATCTTCATCCTTTCAGGGCACCCCACCTGAGTTCCCAGACATTGTCAATCAGAGATAAGCCATCCCTGCTGTGCCCTGTCAGAATTTCTCAGCCCACAGAATCATGAGAATAATAAAATCATTATCATTTAATACTATGAACATTTGGAATAGTTTTAAAATTTAGATGTAGATGACTAGAACATGAGCAGGCACAGTGGCTCACACATATAATCCCAGTACTTTGGGAGGCCAAGGCAGACAGATTATCTGAAGTCAGGAGTTCGAGACTAGCCTGGCCAACATGGTGAAACCCTGTCTCTACTAAAAATACAAAAATTAGCCAGGCATGATGGCAGATGCCTTTAATCCCAGCCACTCAGGAGGCTGAGGCAGGAGAATCTCATGAACCCAGGAGGCAGAGGTTTCTGTGAGCTGAGATTGTGCCACTGCATACCAGCTTGGGTGACAGAGCAAGACTTTGTCTCAAAAAAAAAACTGGAACATTGCCAAACTGAACAGAAAATAATCCAAGTCTATGCAGTTTATAAGGAATACACCCAAGATATAAGGAATCAGAGAGATTGGAAATAAAGATATGGAAAAACCTATTCCATAAGAAAGCTGGTATAACAAGTTAATAGTAGGCAAACTGATTTGAAGGCAAAAATCATTATTTGTGTTAAAAATAATCAGAAGGATCATGAGGTCAAGAGATCGAGACCAGCCTGGCCAACATGGTGAAACCCCGTCTCTAGTAAAAATACAAAAATTAGCTGGGTATGGTGGCACGTGCCTGTAGTCCCAGCTACTCAGGAGGCTGAGGCAGGAGAATTGCTTGAACCTTGGAGGTAGAGGTTGCAGTGAGCTGAGATCATGTCACTGCACTCCAACCTGGCGACAGAACAAGACTCCGTCTCAAAAAAAAAAAAAAAAAAAAAGCAAAAAAAATTGTAAAGGAAGAATTGAGCAAGAAGCTATAATTCCAAATCAGCATGCATCCTATAGCAAGGCCTTAAAATATACAGAGAGGATACAAAATATGTAGATAGAATATAGGAAGAAAATCTATAGATACAAATATGAATAAATTCATAAATCTATAAAATGGGAAAATTTAACATGTCTTTTCAAGTAATTGGTGATCAAACTTGAAAAGATTTGAACTAACAACCAACAGGCTTCATTTGGTGGTTATGTACCAAGCCCCGCACCTAGCAGATGAGAATATACTTTGTTTTTAGGGAGTTTTAAAAAAATTGAACCAAACTGAATTCATAAATCAAGTCTCAACAAAACCAGTGAATGGATATTATGCAGACTGTTCTCTTACTCAATTAAGATTGAAATTGAGCAAAAAGATAACCAAAATTTTATATATTTGGAAATTTAAAAGCATACTTCTAAGTAACTCATAGATCAAAGAAGAAATAATAATGGAAATAATAAGTAAAGCTGAATGATAATATAAATACTGTGTATCAGAATTACGGGTTACAACTAAAGCAGCATTTAGAGGGAAATTTATATCATCACAGAGAAGATGAGGGTAAGAAAAACAAATTGAAAACATTAAAAAAGCCGGAGGAGAAATTTACAGCCTTACATGTTTACATTACAGAGCTCATTATTTATCAAGTCTTAGTATTTGACTGAGAAGTTATTTTTAAAAAGAAATGAATAAAAGCCAAGGAAAGTAGAAGGGGAAGAATAATAAAAATAACAGCAGGACTGGCCAAGATGGCTCACACCTGTAATCCACACTTTGGGAGGCTGAGGCAGGTGGTTCACTTGAGGTCAGGAGTTCAAGGCCAACCTGGCCAACATGGTGAAACTCTGACTCTACTAAGTAAAGTATAAAAATTAACCAGATATGTTGGTGGGTACCTCTAATCCCAGCTACTCAGGGGGCTGAGGCACAAGAATTGCCTGAACCCGGAAGACAGAGGTTGCAATAAGCTGAGATCATGCCACTGCACTCCAGCCTGGGCAACAGAGCAAGACTCCATCTCAAAAAAAAAGAAAAGAAAAATTGAAAACAAAGATGTAAAAGAATTAACAACAACAAAAGTTGGTTTTCTGAAAACACGATTAAAATAAGACAAAGCCCTGCAAAGGTTAATCAGGAAGACAGAGAGTGAAGATACACATACTAAGATTGAACAAGAAGGCATATCTACAAATACGGCATAGCTTATGAAATAACAAACATTAACAAATCTATGGTGCTAAATTGTAAAACTTAGATAAAAAGAATAACATTGTGAAATATATATATAGTTTACCAAAATTGATGCAAGGAGGAATACAAACCTGAAGAGACCTATAATTAAATATTTTGAATTAATAAGTAAAATTCTACCTGATTGAAAAGAGGCACAGATGCAATTTTTATAATAGTTTTATAGAGGTATAATTGACAGACAAAAAACTGCACATATTTAAAAGTTGCAATTTGGAACGTTTTGATATATGTCTAAAACCATGCAACTATTATTACAATGAAGATAAAGAATATATGTATTACCTTTAAAGTCTCTCTCTCTCTTTTTTTTTTTGGAGATAATAGAGATACCTTTTTATTCCTTGTTGTTAAATATCTGGAAGTGTAATGGTTGGATCATATAAGTATATGGTTTAACTTTTAAGAAACTGCCAAACTGTTTTCCAAAGAGGTTTTGCCATTTTACATTCCCACCAGGTTTGAATTCCTCCACATCCTCATCAGCATTTGGTATTGTTAGTCTTTACTTTTAGCCATTCTGATTAGCAAAAATAGTATTTCATTGTGGTTTTAATCTACTTTAGTTACTAATGTTGAGAATCTTTTTATGTACTTTTGGTCATTTGTATGTCTCTTGTGGTAAAGTGTCTATTTACATATTTTGACTATTTTTATTTTATTTTTTTAGAGATGGGATCTTCCTGTGTTGCTCAGGCTGGTCTCGAACTCCTGGGCTCAAGTGATCCTCCTACATGAGTCTCCCAGTGTGTTGGGATTATAGGTGTGTGTCACCACATCCAGCCTCTTTTGACCGTTTTTAATTCATTGGGTTGGTTATTTTCTAATTATCAAGTTTTGAGAGTTTTTCATATATTCTAGATATAAGTCCTTTATCAGATAGATAATTTGCAAATATTTCCTCCCAGTCTATGGCTTATTTTTTATTGTCTTCACAATACCTTTTGAAGAGCAAAAGCTTTGTATTTTGATGAAGCCCAATTTATCAATTTGCTCTCTTACGGCTTGTAGTTTTGGTGTCCTATCTAAGAAATCTTTGTCCAATCCAAGATTAGAAGGGTTTTCTCTTAATGTTTTCTTCTAGAAGCTTTATAATTTTGGTTTTACATTTTATGCCAGTGGCCCATTTTGAGTTAATTTTTGTATATGGTACAAGGTTTGCATTGAAGCTTTTTTTTTTGCGTATGAATATCTGATTGTTGCAGCATCATTTGTTGGTAAGACTGTCTTTTCTCCACTGAATTGCTCTTGCACCGTTGTTGAAAATTAGTTGTCTACATGTGTGTGGGTCTGTTTCTGGACTTTCTTCTGTTCCATTGATCGGTTTGTCTAACTTGACACAACTACCACATTATTTTGATAGCTGTAGTTTTTATAAAAAACTATAAAAGCTGATAGAGGTAGTACTCCAGCTTTGTTTTTCTTTTTCAAAGTTGTTTTGACTCTTCTGCATCCTTTACATTTCCATGTGAATTTTAGAATTAGTTTGTCAGATTCTACAACAAAGTGTCTGGGATTTTTATTGGAATTGTGTTGAATCTGCATTTGGAGAGAATTGATAGCTTAACAATATTGAATCTTTTGGCCATGAATAGCATATCTATACATAATTGTGGACGTCTTTTATTTCTCTCAGAAGTGTTTGGTAGTTTTTTTTTCCTGCCTTATCCTCCCGGGTAGCTGGGATTAGTAGAGATGGGGTTTGCCATGTTGGCCTGGCTGGTCTCACACTCCCGACCTCAGGTGATTCTCCCACCCTGGCCTCCCAAAATGCTGGGATTACAGGTGTGACCCACCGTGCCCAGCCAGTGTTTGGTAGTTTTCAATAGGTCTTGCACATCTTTTGTCCAGTGCATTGATGTTTCATGTTTTTGTTATTATAAATGGTTTTAAAAATTTCAATATTATTACTGGAAAGGGATCTTGATCTAGACCCTAAGAGAGGATTCTTGGATCTCATACAAGAAAAGAATTTGTGGTGAGTCTGCAGAGTAAAGTGAATGCAAGTTTAAGAAAGTAAAGGCATAAAAGAATGGCTACTTCATAGAGCAGCCCCAAGGGCTGCTGATTGGCTATTTTTGTGGTTATTTCTTGATCATATTCTCAACAGGGGGGTAGATTATTCATTCATGAGTTTTGCAGGAAAGAGGCAGGCATTTCCCACAACTCAGGGCTCCCCTTCCTTTTAGGGTAACTTCTGATGTTGCCATGGTATTTGTAAACTGTCATGGCACTGGTGGGAGTATCTTTTAGCATACTAATGCATTATCAGCATAGAAGAGCAGTGAGGACAACCAGAGGCACCTCTTGGTTTGGGCCAGTTTCTTTACTACATCCTGTTTTATCAGCGGTGTCTTCATTACCTGTTCTTGTGCCGACCTCCTATCTCATCCTGTGACTAAGAATGCCTAGCTTCCTGGGAATGCAGCCTAGCAGGTCTCAGCCTCATTTTACTCAGCCTCTATTTAAGATGGAGTCACTTTGGTTCTAATGCTTCTGACAATATGATTGCTCTTTGCTAATATACAGAAATATCAATTGACTTTTATAAACTGATCTTACAGTCTTTAAAGTTGCTAAATTCTTTTTTTTTTTTTTTTTTTGAGACGAAGTCTTGCTCTGTTGCCCAGGCTGGAGTGCAGTGACGTGATCTCAGCTCACTGCAACCTCTGCCTCTTTGGTTCAAGCAGTTCTCCTACCTCAGTCTCCCTAGTAGCAGGATTACAGGCGCCCACCACCATGCCCAGATAATTTTTGTATTTTAGTAGAGACGAGGTTTCACCACGTTGGCCAGGCTGATCTCGAACTCCTGACCTGAAGCAATCCACCCACCTCGGCCTCCCAAAATGTTGGGATTACAAGTGTGAGCCACCGCATCTGGCCCTAAATTTGCTAAATATTTGTTTTAGTTCTAGTAGCTTTTTTGTAGATTCCATTAGATTTTCAACTGAGATAGTCATGTCATCTGTGAGTAAAGACAGTTTTATGACTCGCTTTTTAGTCTAGATACTTCTTAAGTTCTTATTTTATTGTACTTTTCAGGACATCCCATACAATGTTGAATAGATGTGGTAAGAGGAGAAACCATTAAGTGTGATATTAGCTGTTGGGTTTTTTTAGATCCCCTTTATCAAGTTGAGAAAGTTTCCTTGTATTCCTAGTTTTCTGACAGTTTTTATCAGGAAGGTCTGGTGGATTTTGTCTAAGACTTTTTCCATATCTGTAGGTATGATCACATGATCTTTTTAAATTTGTTAACATGGTGAGTTACATTGATTCATTTAAAAATGTTAAACTTACCTTACATTCTTAGGATAAATTTCACCTGATTGTGATGTATTCTTTTTATATATTGCTGGATTTGGTTTGCTAAAATTTTTTAAAGATTTTATGTTCAAGAGAGTTATTAGTATGCAATTTTCTTTAGGTCTTTGGTATTAGGATAATGCTGACATCACAAAATGGTTGGGAAATATTTCTTCTTTTCAGCATTCTAGAAGAGTTGATATAGATTTCCTTCTGATCTTTATTTTCTTTCTTCTGCTTACTTTGTGTTTTATTAGTTCTTCTGTTTCTAGATTTTTTTTTTTTTTTTGAGGCAGGGTCTCACTCTATTGCCCAGGCTAGAGTGCAATGGTACGATCTTGGCTCACTGCAAACTCTGCATCCTGGACTCAAACGATCCTTCTGCCTCAGCCTCTCAAGTAGCTGGGACTACATGCCTGGCACCGGTATCCCTGGCTAATTATTGCATTTTTTGTAGAGATGGGGTTTTGCCACGTTGACCAGGCTGGTTTCGAAATCCTGTACTCAAGTGATTCGCTTGCCTTGGCCTCCCAAAGTGCTGGGATTATAGGTGTGAGCTACCGACGTGTTTCTCAGTTCTTGAAATGGAAGCTGAAGTGTTTTATTTGAGACCTTCTTTTATTAATAGGAGTGCTTTGTGTTATAAATTTCCTTTAGTGCTGCTTTAACAACATTCCACAAATTTTCATGTATTTTCATTTTCATTCAGTTCAATTCACTTTCTGATTTCCCCTTTGATTTATTCTTTGACCCATCAGTAACGTAATATTTTGCAGATATTTTCCTTTGTTGATTCCTAATGTAATTTCATTATGGTTGGAGAACATACTTTGTATGACTTGAATTCTTTTATATTTATTGAGGATTGATTTATGGCCTCAAATATGGCTTATCTTGGTAAGTTTTTTACATGCACTTGAAAAAAATATTTTTCTATTATTGGTGCATTTTTCTTGTGTTTTTTGTTCTTATGGTTCATTAAGCATCTTAGATCTATGAGTTGTCAATATCAAATTTGGAAAGCTTTGACCACTATTTTTTTAAATACCTCTTTCTTTCCTCTCTTTCCTTCTGGTAACTCTAGTTATATGTATATTAAACTGCTTCAGGTGTTCTCAGAATTCATTCATGGTCTTTTTATTCTTTTTCCACTCTGGTTTATTCTTTTTTTTTTTTTTGAGACAGAGTCTCGCTTTGTCGCCAGGCGTCAGGCTGGAGTGCAGTGGCGCGATCTCGGCTTACTGCAACCTCCGCCTCCTGGGTTCAAGCAATTCTCCTGCCTCAACCTCCCGAGTAGCTGGGAGTACGAGTGCTTGCCACCACGCCCAGCTAATGTTTGTATTTTTAGTAGAGACAAGGTTTCACCATGTTGGCCAGGATGGTCTCGATCTCTTGACCTCCCTCGAGATCCGCCTGCCTTGGCCTCCCAAAGTGCTGGGATTACAGGCGTGAGCCACTCTGGTGGCCCACTCTGGTTTATTCTGCATAGTTTTTATTATGTGTCTTCATGTTCACTCATCTCTTATGTTTTGTCTGATCTGTCATCAATCTTATCCAATGTATTTTTCATATTAGACATTATTCTTTTTATCTGTAGATGTTGGATTTAGTCCTTATTTTCTTTGTCCCATGTTTTTATTTAGCTCTTTGAATATGGAATAACTTTTTTAATGCCCCTGTCTGCTAATTCTAACATGTATGTCACTTCTGTTAGCTTCAGTTGATTGATTTTTCCCTTCTTTATGGGTAATGTTTTCTTCTTTGCATGTTTGATAAACCTGCATGGATTCTAAACATTGTGAATTTTATCTTTTTAGGTACTGGATTTTTTTTATTTGTTCTGTGTCACAGTTAATTTATTAATACAGTTGAATCCTTTCCTTAAGATTTGTTTCAAAAAATAGAGAGAAAGAAGCAGGGGGAGAGAAAGAAAGATTTGTGGGGCCAGAGCAGTTTTCCATCTAGGGTAGTTATTCCTCAACACCTTTTGGAATACTCTACCTTGTGGCCTGTTAATTATGGGGTTTTCCATATTGGCTGGTGGTAACAGGCATTGTTTTGTTTGAGTGCCAGTTAGCATTCCCTCTAGTTCTCTGAGTAGTTCCTACATGCACTCACTGCTCAGTACCCCAGTGGGTACTTAAGAGGAGGCCACTGCAGAGCTCCAGGTGCTCCTACCATGCAGCCCCTTTTCCAGCACTCCATCCTGCATACTCTCTCTGCCTTGGCCTTCCCAGACTCTTAACTCCATCTCTTCAACTAAGATAGCCCCAGGGCTCTACTTGGGTTCCTCCTTCCTAAACTGCACCTTGGAAATGTTCTCAAGGTAGTAAGCAGAGGCATTCACAGACTTACTTCACTTGTTTTCTGTCTCTCAGGGATCACTGTTCTTCATTGCCTAATGTACAGTGTCTCTGAAACCATCTTTTCATGGATTTTCTCTGCTTTTTTGGTTTGTTTGTTTGAGGCAGGTAGGTAAATCTTATACTTTTTATTCCATATTGGCTAGAAATGGAAGTCCATTATTTTAAATACTTTTTTATGTGCTTGAAATATTTCATTATAAACATATACACTAAATGGATATATTTGCCAAAGGTAAGGGACTGATAGAAATTTTCTAGACTTTAAAATTAAGTTTCACCTTCTTCTCTTCCATCATTTTGAGAGACTAAAGTTTTATATTTTAAGAGTTTTTTGGTAATTGCTTGTGCTTTGATTTTTATCTATAAAAAAAGGCTTAATATGTTCTATCATTGTGTGAATAACACAATACAGTACCTCTTGTACTGCAGGCCCTGAGGTCTGAACTCAGCATCACTATCTTTTTTCGTATTAGCTTCCAAATAGCATCAGGCGGTCATTTTAAAAATTTAAAACCAGGCTACCTATCTTGTTTGATTTGATCTTGTGACCTTAGGGAAGAAATCCCCCAGGAATAGAATAAAGAAACTTTTTACATCCTGAGGCTTTAAAAAACAAAATCAAGATCTAGCTATTCAAAAAAATTGTACTAGCTTTAAACCTTTCTACAATGGAATAATTTTTTAAAAGAAAGCACTGTCCTTTTGCCTGGTTAATGAATAATGTGAATACTTACTATTTTATTATAAATAATGGATTTCCTGGGGGAGGAAGACTGTGTCCTAGCTGAATAAATAAAGGGAAGTGATAAGGACTGAATTCTGTTAGTGGAAGTAATAAAAGAAAGAAAGGTATGAGGTTGGGGTTAACTGTGAGCAGAAAGTGATTCTATAGTTAAGATGAAGTGATTTGTTAGTCTTCTCAGAGAGTAAGAACACGAATGAGGAACAGGGAAATTTTACCTGTAGGTGGGATGGAAAAAGCTTGGAATTGTTGTTTGGGGGGCCATCCTGAGACAATGTGATTTCTCACATACGGGACTATGAAGATGAGGATCCCTTGAAGAATTCTAGCTTGTGACTTTCACTCTTGCTTTCTCATTCTTCTCTGTGTTCAGTATGCAATTATTGATTAATTGAAAAGGAGTGGCAATGAAAAAATTAAAAAAAATTTTTTTTCAAACTAGAAAAATGTATTAAGAAATAGAAAATGAAATCATTAATTTCTAGAGCTTTATTTTTGGCCAACTAGAATAATCCAGGTTTGATTGTACTAATTTATAGAATTATAGCGCTAGGAAGGTAAGCAAATTTCTATTTTCTGCTACAATGTTTTTGTAAAGGTGAAATCTAGTTAAAATATCTTGGAGTATAAAAAATTAGAAGACATGGTACAGAAGAGTCCAGTGCTGCTCCGGGGTTAATAAGGCTGGGACAGCCAGCTCTAGCTGTTAGCATATGTAGACATTACATATGCTAAACGCTATGGACTACAGGCCTTTTCTTTCTCTCCTATCTGTGACCTCCCTCGTGTATTTATGTATGTAGCCTCCCTGATGTGTGAATGTATGGTTAGGGTTGCATTTTTTTCTTTCTCTCTTATTTGAGGCCTACTGGAGTCATTCTTGCAAGGGTTCACACAAGTTTGTTGAGCTGAATTAAACTTCAAGTTTTTGTTGGAAGAATTGGGCAGGGATCAGAGCATAGATATTCCTGATGGAGAATCTACCAGGCAAGGAAATGAACAGCTCTTTGTGTCCTGAGATGACCAGCTTCTCCTACCCAGACCAGGAAGGATTGTTTTGCCAGTCTTCCCATGGTGTCAAGGAACCAGGATCGAGGAGTCTAAATTTCAGTTTTGGCAAGTTGGAAAAGAAAAAAGGTGTATTTTTTAAAAAAGAACTTAGGTTGGACTTACTGCCAATTTTCCCCCCAGAGGGAAATGTTCTTCCTGACCTTGTAGAATCCATGTAATTAAAGTTCTTCATGTCCTTTTTAGATCCTCTCTTTTTTTGTCTTTCTCTCTTTCTTTCTCTCTCTCTCTTCCTTCCTTCTTCCTCCCCCTCCCCCTCCCTTTCTTTTCTCTCTTCTCTTCTCCCCTCCCCTCCCCTCCCCCCCCTCCCCTCCCCCTCCCTCCCCCTCCCCCTCCCCCCCTCCCCTCTCCCCCTCCCCCCTCCCCTCCCCTCCCCTCCCCTCTTCTCCTTTTCTTTCTTTTTTTGAGATAGGGTCTGGCTCTGTCACCCAGGCTAGAGTACAGTGGCACGATCTCGGCTCACTGCAACTTCTACCCCCAGGCTCAAGTGATCCTCCCACCTCGGCCTCTTGAGTAGCTGGAACTACAGGTGTATACTACTACACCCAGCTAATTTTTGTATTTTGTATAGAGACAAGGGTCTCACTTTGTTGCCCAAGCTGGTCTCAAACTTCTGAGCTCAAGTAATCTGCCCACCTTGGTCTCCCAAAGTGCTGGGATTAGGGGCATGAACCACCACTCCTGGCCTTAATCCTCTATTTTCTTTAAACCAGGACTACCTCCCTACCCACTAATCCCACCATAAAGAAATTTTAGTTATATCAGACCAACTCATTTTAGGTCATAGTGTCTTTTCTTGGAGGGTGAAAATAAAAGAATTGAGGCTATACAGTATAAAATGAAATGGTAATGTGAGCATTAATTAGAGTTATAGGTGTTTTAGAGCAGTAGTTCTCAAACTTTTTGGTCTCAGGGCCTTTTACACTCTGTGTGTGTGTGTGTGTGTGTGTGTGTGTGTGTGTGTGTGTGTGTGCTGGAGTCTTGCTCTGTTGCCCAGGCTGAAGTACAGTGGTGTAGACTCAGCTCACTGCAACTTCTGCCCCCCGAGTTCAAGCTTCTCTCCATGAGACTTGCCCTGGCCTTTTCCTTTTTTCCCTTTACCTGGCTTTCAAAGACAAATATAAATATGAGAGGAAGTTTGTGTGTGTGTGTGTGTGTGTGTGTGTGTGTGTGTGTGTGTTCTTTTCTTATTTTTTTTGAGGCAGGGTTTCACTCTCATCACCCAGGCTGCAGTGCAGTGGCATGCTCTCAGCTCACTACAATCTCTACCTCCCAGGCTCAAGTGATTCTCCTGCCTTAGCCTCCCGAGTAGCTGGGACCACAGGTGCACTCCACTACGCCTGGCTAATTGTTTGTATTTTTAGTAGAGATGGGTTTCACCATGTTGGCCAGGCTGGTCTCGAACTCCTGACCTTAAATGATCTTCCCACCTTGGCCTCCCAGAGTGCTGGGATTGCAGAGGTGAGCCACCACATCTGGCTCCTTTATACTCTTAAAAATTAAGGATCCCAAAAAGTTTTTGTCTCTGCGGGTTATATCTATCTCAATATTTACCATGTTAGGAATTAAACCTAATAATTTAAAAATGATTGACTGATTGATTGATTTAAAATAACTAAACCCACTGTGTGTTATTTATTTAAAATGGAGACATTTAAAAATATTTAAATATTAATAAATTGAAAATAATAGGCCCACTATATGTTAACATAAATAACATTTTCATTAAAAATGACTAGATTTTCTAAAACATTTAATGGGAATGAAAGTATTGTTTTATATTCCTGCAAATCTCTTTGATGGCCAAATTCATAAAAAACAGTTGGATTCTTATATCTGCTTTTGCCTTACCTGGTGCGTTGCCACACATCTTGTATCCTCTGGAAAATGCCGCTGTACACTTACAATGAGAGTAAAAAGAATAAATATCATCTTAGTGTTATCATGAAAATACTTTTAACCTTAAGCACCTGTTCCAGGGAGACCTCCAGTGGTTTCTGGACCACATTTTGAGACCACTGTTCCCAAGCTGTTTATGTGTGAGAAAAGAGAAACACAAGAGTTATCCCCATCAGGTCTACGGCAGATTTTTCCATGTGTTTAATCAGTACTGGCTGTTTAAGCTAATTAAGCAGTATAACATCCAACATCCAGACTCCAGAACTGAAGTGGGTGGTATAGCTGAAAACTCCAAGCACTGAACTGGGAGTAAGTCCCAGTTTATGTGCTTTTTAAAAGTAATTGTTGTTCAGTGTTTTTGTAGGCTGTTGCTAACCAGTGGGAGAGGAAAGTTAAGGCAGCTCTCTGGGAAAGAAGAACCAAAAAATTTTAGAGATGACCTTTAAAGATAATCTAGTCATTGAATTTTAGACTACTGGATTTGAAAGTCAGATGCTAAGAGGTCATCTAATCCAACCGTTAAGCTTTTTAGTGATTATAACTAGTACTTGTGATACACAGGCTAAGTTCTTTGTGTAGAGCTCCTTCTCCCCACCCCATGTCATTTTAATGTTTACTGTGTCTTTTTAATTTTTTTATAATAGAAAATGTTGATCATGTACTCCATTTTCTACCTTCAACAATTGTGAATTCATGGCCACTTGTTTCATGTATAGCTCTATCCATTCCACTCACTCCCCCGGATTATTGGATACAAATCGAAGAAATTTATCTGCAAACATATCACTATATCTCTAAAGACAATGACTTTAAATAAATAACCTCAATTCCGTTACCACACTAAAAAGTTAACAATAGTTCTTTAATAGCATAAAAAACCCAGTGTTCACATTTCCCTCATTGGGAATATTCACAAATGTATATTTTTTCAGTATGTTTGAATCAGGATGTAAATGAATATCATATAGTGCAGTTCATTGATTTGTCCCTTAACATTGGTCCTCTCTTCTCCTCTGCTTTTTGTTTTGCAGTTTTTTGTTGTAGAAATGAAGTCATTTGGTTTACAGAATTTCCCTGAGTCTGAATTTTGCTGATTACATTTCTATAGTGTCTTTAACATGTTCCTTTGTCTTCTGCAACTCCTGTAAATTGGTACTTATATTTATTTTATTTTATTTTTTTGAGACTCACTGTCATTCAGGCTGGAATGCAGTGGCATGATCTCGGCTCACTGCGACCTCTGCCTTCTGGGTTCAAGAGATTCTCCTCCTCAGCCTCCTGAGTAGCTGGGATTACAGGCACCTGCCTCCGCACCCGGCTGATTTTTGTTTTTTTTAGTAGAAGCAGGGTTTTACCATATTGGCCAGGCTGGTCTCAAATTCCTGAACTCAAGTGATCCGCCCACCTCAGCCTCCCAAAGTGCTGGGATTACAGACAAGAGCCACTGTGGCCAGAGGCACTTATATTTAGAAGAGTGTTCAGATTTCTTCATGAGTGGTGTTAAGCACTTCCATCAGGAGGTACATAAATGTCTGCTTGTCTTTTTTCTTTTTTAAGTTTCATTTATTATTATTTTTGAGACTGGGTCTTGTTCTGTCACCCAGGCTGGATTGCAGTAGCATGATCCCAGCTCACTGCAGCCTCAACCTCCTGGGCTCAATTGATCTTCCTACCTCAGCTTCCTGAGTAGCTGGGACTGCAAGCTTGCACCACCGCGCCTGGCTGATTTTTTGGTCGTTGTTGTTTGTTTGTTTATTTTGTAGGGATAGAGTTTTGCCATGTTGCCCTGGCTGGTCCTGAACTCCTGGGCTAGAGCCATCTGCCAGCCTTGCCCTCCCAAAGTGCTGGGATTACAGGTGTAAGCCACCATGCCCGGCCTATTTTTATTTTTATTTTACTTTTTTTGATTCAGGGTCTTGCTCTGTTGCCCAGGTTGGAGTGCAGTGGCACAATTATGGCTCACTGCAGCCCCAACCTCCTGGGCTCAAGTGATCCTCCCACCTCAGCCTCCCTAGTAGCTAGGAGCACAGACTTGTGCCACCAGGCCTAGCTAATTTTTAAAAATTTTTTGTAGAGATGACAGTCCCACTATGTTGTCTAGGCTCGTCTTGAACTCCTGGGTTCAAGCAGTCCTCTTGCCTTGGCCTCTCAAAGTGTTGAGATTGCCGACATGAGCCACCTCACCCAACCTGCCTCCTTTTTTGTGATGTTAGTAGCTATTGATGATTTTTACTTAGATCCATTAAATCATTAAGAGCTATGCAATGATGATAATCCAATTCCATTATTCTTTCTTCATTTATTAGCTGAGATACTTCTATAAAGAGAAACTTCCCCTTTTCTAATCTTTGATTTACCCAGTGTTATAATACATATGAGAAAGTCAAGATGAATGCTTTGTTCTTTCCCCTTATTTACCAATTTTCAGAATATTGTATTGGCTCACTAGCATTCTCCAGTTAGGCATTGGTTTTGGTAGGTTTTTTGGTATCATAAACTCTTGAGTTTAAACGGTTTTGAATATGTTTCAATTCATTGCATTTTAGTCATTTGCTAGTGATTTTACATATATATATTTCTTTTCTTTTTTTTTTTTTTTGAGACAGAGTTTTGCTCTTGTTGCCCAGGATGGAGTGCAATGGCCTGATCTCGGCTCACTGCAACCTCCACCTTCCGGGTTCAAGCAATTCTCCTGCCTCAGCCTCCCATAGCTGGAATTACAGGCATGCGCCACCATGCCCAGCTAATTTTGTATCTTTAGCAGAGATGGGGTTTCTTCATATTGGTCAGGCTGGTCTCGAACTCCCGACCTCAGGTGATCTTCCTGCCTCGGCCTCCCAAAGTGCTGGGATTACAGGCATGAGCCACTGCATGCGACTGCATGTATATTTCTTCTAATAAACTAAGCTTGATGATGAGGATGTGTCTTAGACACCTTTCTGTCCCTGGTGCCCAGTGCATGGCTTTCAATAAATGTGAAATGAATGAGTTGATATTCTCAGCAGCATTTAAAAATACGAGTTCATTCTGGAGGCATGACAGAGGAACAATGTCCAGCGTGGCTTTCCTGTGTGATCTGAAGAAAAGCCAATATAACAGTGAAAAATAAATAATATGGGTGCATGTGAAAGAAAAAAGTGTTTTTTAAAAAGTGAGTGTTATTTAATTGCCATTTGTTAACAGATATGGCATTGTTTCCAGTGACTCTTTTAATTATATTTTTGTCCAAAGAAGTAAGTCAAAATCCTTGTCTTTACTTCTCTTGCTGTAAGATAAGTAACATTTTAAAAGCCTCCTTTCCTCCCCCTCAGGTTCTTTTCTCGTTTAATATAAATGGCAAAGAACGTTCATGTTTATGACAGACACGTTCCCCATGAGTTTATCCATTTATTCTACAAAGCTCCCAAAAATTTTGCAGGGAAGTAAAACAAAACTGAGTACCCACAGTATATGAGGCACTGTTCTGAACATTTTTGCATGGATTATACATATCATTTATTCTTACCACAACCCTATAAAGTTGGTAGGATTATTATCATCATCTCCTTTTTTTATAGATGAAGTAATTAAAGCACAAACATTAAGTAACTTACTATCATACAACTAGTGAATATTAGCACTAGGATTCAAATAAAGCATTTGAATGCTTTATTTCCAGAGCCTTTGCTGTTAAATTACTTTTAGTGACTTTACCTGAGACCTTTTCTTTCGCAGGATGCGGTGGTTTTCATAAAAGGATTTTATAGTCATGTGAATAATAAAATTTATTGTCACAAAATCTGTCATTTTATAATGATAAATGTGGCTGAGTTTTTTTAAATGGAACTTTATTCCTCAAAAAAATTACTTTAAATTTTTCCCAAGCCATCATTTCATGGGTGATATTAAGACAAACAATTATGAAGTATTGAAGAGTTAACTTCCTTTTGTCCTGGTCTTACTGTAAAAAAAAAAAGAATAGAATTCATAAAATTTGCAAGTGTTGAACATTTTTAAGGACTACTGCTTGTAACATAACTTGCTTACCATCACGTTCCCTTTGATTAGATAGTTATAACTTGTTTTGTGTGGTTATGAACAGGTTCATAACATTCTCATACATGAGTCCTAAAGAGGCAGTCCATCCTAGTTTCTTCATCTGTCTTTGCTTCATTATCATGAATTTATGCATGAATAAAGATAAAATAAGTCACAAGCACTATAATAATCAGCAGTTGTCACAGCTGTGAGTATAGCATATGTAATAGAGCCCACTAGTTGTTCAAAATTCCTTGCTGACTAGGGCTATATATCACTCCTTTGTCTCCCACTCAGTGAAGTTAAATGTAACACAAGAATGAAAATGATGTTAAGGCCAGGCACGGTGGCTCACGCCTGTAATCCCAGCACTTTGGGAGGCTGAGGCAGGCAGATCACCTGAGGTCAGGAGCAAGACCAGCCAGGCCAACATGGTGAAACCCCGTCTCTACTAAAAATACAAAAATTAACTGGGCTTGGTGGCGCATGCCTGTGATCCCAGCTACTTTGGAGGCTGAGACAGAAGAATTGCTGGAACCTGAGAGGCGGAGGTTACAATGATACAAGATCACGCCACTGCACTCCATCCTGGTCAACAGAGTGACACTCTGTCTCTCAAACAAACAAAAAAGAAAAGAAAGAAAGTTATGTTAATAGGGAAAACTTTGAATTTACTTTAACTTATTCATTAGAAAGGAACTTAAATATTATTAGGAATAAATTATTTGGGACACAGTTTTACAACTTCTAGGTTGAGAAACATTACTCCTAAAAGCATATTGCTTTGGGAATGAAAGTAAGAGGAATAAAAAATAAAGGCATATTGCTTACCCACTTTTAAAATTACTTATTTACTTATTAGAGATGGAGTCTCATTGTGTTGCTCCAGCTGGTCTCACACTACCAGGCTCAAGCACTACTCCCGCCTCTGCCTCCTGAGTAGCTGTGATTATAGGCACTTGCCACTGTGCTTGGCTTTCTCAAGCAGGTCAGTGAAGACATAGAGTTTTTGGTGGGTTTTTTTTTTGGTATCTTCCAAAGTATAGCATTGGGAAACTCATTTGTAATGGTTGCAGAAAATGAAGTTTTAAAAGAGGAAACTAAGAAATAATAAATGCTAAACTTACTGTAGTAAGTTATATTTTGCTGGTTTTCCAAGACTAAGAGGTTAAAAATACTCTTGAAGCACATAAAAGTTATATGCAAATATATGTATACTCCTTCAACTAATAACCAGGGTCTGGCCTTGAACATGTTCTAGTAGAAGCCATAGATTGATTATAACAGACTAAAACTCGACTGGGCGCGGGAAGCCAAGACCAGTGGATCACTTAAGCCCAAGAGTTTGAGACCAGCCTGGCCAACATGGTCAAACCCCATCTCTACAAAAAATAACAAAAATATGAGTTCAGATCCAAGATGGCCGATTAGCAGCAGCGCAGGATTGTAGCTCCCACTGAAAGCGCAGAGAGTGAGTGGACGCCACATTTTCAGACGAATTTTCATAGCCTACGGACCAAGAGATTCTTGGCAGAGGAGCCCCATGGGTCGCCAGTGCGACCCTTTTGGAGGGCGCGGCCATTTTGCAGGCGCCCCCGACGCGGCGGTTCTCAGTCCGGAGTATACGGGACTGAGTGCCCTTTTGGTTGGCGTTGGAGCTCCGGGAAAGCAGAGTCTCCCATTCAGCTGATTAAAAAGCGGATTGAAGTGGGGAACCAGACCGGGAGATTCCCGGGCAGAAAAGCGCCACGAATCTTAACGCCGCTGTTTCAGCCGGTGTAGTGGGTCGCCGCAGGGGAAAGCTGGTCCCCCCCCCCCAACAACAATAACAAAACAGCAGTTGGAACTGCTGAGGATTAAGCGTTTCACACCAAGTACAGCTGAACCCGGGAAGGTCCAGCTCTGTGGGGGAGGGGCATCCGCCGAAGGAAAATTAAGAAATAGAAAAAACTTTATAACCAACAAGCTGGACGTCCACTCAGAGACCTAATCTGAAAGTCAGCAATTACACAGACGACAGGTGGATAAATCCACAAAGATGGGAAGAAACCAGCGCAAAAAGGCTGAAGACACCCGAAATCGGAATGCCTCTCCTCCTACAGAGGATTGCAGTGCCTCATCACCAATTGAACAAGGCCTGATAGAAAATGAATGTGAGGAATCAACGGAATCAGGCTTCAGAAGGTGGATAATGAGAAACTTCTGTGAGCTAAAAGAACATGTTCTAGCCCAATGCAAGGAAACTAAGAACCTTGAAAAAAGGTTTCACGAAATGTTCATGAGAATGGACAATTTAAAGAGGAATATAAGTGAATTAATGGAGCTGAAAAACACAATACGAGAACTTCGAGAAGTATGCACAAGTTTTAACAGTCGAATTGATCAAGCAGAAGAAAGGATTTCAGAGGTCGAAGACCAACTTAACGAAATAAAACGAGAAGACAAGATTAGAGAAAAAAGGGTAAAAAGGAATGAGCAAAGTCTCCAAGAAATATGGGACTATGTGAAAAGACCTAATCTACGTTTGATAGGTGTACCTGAATGTGACGAAGAGAATGAATCCAAGCTGGAAAATATTTTTCAGGATATTATCCAGGAAAACTTTCCTAACCTAGCAAGGCAGACTAATATTCAAGTCCAGGAAATCCAGAGAACACCACAAAGATATTCCTCAAAAAGAGCAACCCCAAGGCACATAATCATTAGATTCATCAGGGTTGAAACGAAGGAGAAAATACTACGGGCAGCCAGAGAGAAAGGTCAGGTTACCCACAAGGGGAAGCCTATCAGACTCAGCTGATCTCTCAGCAGAAACCCTCCAAGCCAGAAGATAGTGGGGGCCAATATTCAACATCCTTAAAGAAAAGAACTTTCAACCCAGAATTTCATATCCAGCCAAACTAAGTTTCATAAGTGAAGGAAAAATAAAATTTTTTGCAAACAAGCAAGTACTCAGAGATTTCATTACCACCAGGCCTGCTTTCCAAGAGCTTCCGAAGGAGGCACTATGTATAGAGGGGAATAACCAGTATCAGCCACTTCAAAGGACCCATCAGTAAGCTGCATCCAGATCCATCTTACATGCAAGGATATACAGAGACTCAAAACAAAGGGATGGAGGAAGATTTGCCAACCAAATGGAGAGCAAAAAAAAAAAAGCAGTAGTTGCAATTCTCATCTCTGATAAAATAGACTTTAAAGTAATAGAAACCGAAAGAGATAAGAAGGACATTGTATAACGGTAGAGGGATCAATGTAACGGGAAGAGCTAACGACCCTAAGCCTATGTGCACCCAATATAGGAGCACCCAGATACACAGGGCAACTTCTTGGTGACTTACAAAGAGACCTGGACTCCCACACGATAATAGTGGGAGACTTTAACATTACATTGTCAATATTGGACAAATTAATAAGACAGAAGGTTAAGAAGGATACCCGGGACTTGAACTTAAACCTCAAACAAGTAAACTTAATAAACATTTACAGAACTCTCTACTCCAAATCCACAAAATATACATTTTTTTTTCAGTAATGCATCACATTTATTCTAAAAGTGACCACATGGTTGGGAGTAAATCACTCCCTAGCAATTGCATAGCATTTCATAGGTTTAAATGAAATATTGGTTGGCTGTTTGTTTGTTATTTTCCTCCCTTATTCCTTCCTGTCTCTATTGTATAACACAATTATTAGTATAAAAAAGCTTTTAATATCCATTTGTAGACTGCATTCTAGCCTGGGCAATAGAGCAAGATTCCCGTTCTCTCTTCCTTTTTCTTTTTCTTCTTCTTTTTCTCTTTATTTCATTCTTTTTTTCTTCCTTCTTTCTCTTAAAAAAAAAAAATATTAGCTGGGCATGGTGGCACATGCCTATAGTCCTAGCTACTAGGGAGGTGGGAGACTGTTTGAATACAGCCTGGGCAACAAAGTGAGCCCTTGTCTCAAAAAACAAGCCCCCTCACAAAACCCCAAAAACTTATTTGAGGAAACCTATATACACATAAATTTTCTTCAAACAATGATAAAAATTACAACAATTAATTTAAGTTCTTATAGGTCAAGGATCTAACAAGTTCAAATTGTTAAAATATTTACCACAGTGTTCTCTTAACTGTCTTTTGAAATATAGTATAATTCCAGGAGAGAGGTGGCTTAGTATGAATTTGTATAGAGTACTGAGATTAAGACTGCCATGTGATTTGCTCTGAACTAATTTAGGGATTGTTAATTCACTTTTAGGAACTTACTTCACAGTTAACATGATTTTTTACTTATTGGTTGTGAAAAGTGCTTTATCTTATTTGATAGTAATGGAGAAAGATTATTTAGATTAATGTTTATATTATTTCACTTTGGCTCTAACTGGTTATTTCGTAGGAAAAGAAACATTCTTCTCTTCTTTATTGGGAGATTGAATAGTGTATTCTAGCTGGCATTTAAATATATGTTTAGTTGGTAGAACAATTACTCTGTGTACCCATGATGAATGTTATTTATTTGGACACATTTGCCTTTTCCTATTTTTTTTTCTTAATTGGTTTTGACTGCATCTCTAAAAGCTCTCTTTAGACTGATGCCAAAAAATCCCACATGTCTGAGGGAAGTGCCAGGAAAGTTTAGTGTTTCAGTTTCCCTGATTCTTATCCCTTAATTTTTAGGGGTCATTGAAATCAGAAAGGTTAGACTCTCTAGAGGTTGTTGGTCTGGTCAAGGACTATTCCAGGGAAGGAAATTAACACTTACATGCCTTTTAGTATTAGGAACTTGATATGTTAACTCATTTAATTCTTAGAATTCTGTGAGGTAGATGGTATATCAATTTTTCTGATAAAGCAATTGAAGCCAGTTAACAATTTACCATAAGTTACACACCTTAAGTGGCAAGAGTGTAATCTGAACCCATCCCGGCTTCTAAATATCCCTCTTTCTACTCCACCATGTGAATCTATATCCACACAACACTATAGCTGTTCATATGAACAGGATATCTTCTATTAGCAAATATTTTAATAAGATGGGGCAGATATTGAGATTAGTAGACATACTAAGAAGATTGCAAAGATATGTGATGTATAGAAAATCCTGGGATTATAAGATATAACTTCATAAATTAGAATTTAGATTCACTATTGACATGTGTACCCTGGATAAGCCGTACATTGCCTTTGTTGTAGTTTTCCAGTCTATAAAATGAAGATATTAATAATATCTATTCTATGTTCCCAATGGGGTGTGTTGCGTGTGTGTTTGTTAGCTTCGAAAATGATAAAACTTTACCAATGTAACGTATTAAGTATTATGGTTATGGGGAGTCATGTGGCTTGATGGATTGGTACCATTCTTTTAACCAAGAAACAATCAGTTGATCTTGGCAGCAGGCCATTGGAACTCAAAGAAATAGCATCTGTCAATCACAGTCATTTCTTGGAAGGAAGAATTGAAAAATGGCACAGCAGTTATTCTCCTTGACCTCTTTCTCTGAAAGGGAATTCGATTAGGCAAGCTGGTTTCATAATAGAGTAGAGCTTCTCTCTTCTCTCCGGGGAATTGAAGCTGAGCAGCCAGACTGGTTCTGTGAAGCCAGAGCAATCTGGTTTTAAAGGATTTAGCTAAATTCTCTATGATTAAGGTTTTATGAGGGATGCGCATTGCTGAGCAGGAGCTTTAAAAATGTTACGTATGAGTCAGTCTGTATCCCTAGATTGAGAACAGAATAGTGGAACTAATTTACGTTAGGGAATAGTCTTCAACAAGTTTGTAGAATCTTAAAGAGAAGCCTAGACTCTGAAAGCTGAGAAAATAGGCAGTAGGAGACCATTGTATAGACTATAGAACTGAGACCCCATCTAGCCATTATTTGGCATTTCTCCAGACCTTTGTTAGTGAGCTGACTCAAGTACTTTATAATATAGAAAAATAAAACTGAAGGCCAATAATCAACGTATAGTAGGTGTGCAGTAACGGTATGAATATGTAATAAAAATGATTGTAAAATTATGCCTAATTATTGTCTTAAGGTGAAGGCCGTGAATGGCCCGAGAAACTACTTAAAACATTTGAGTTTCTGTAACTAAAGGCATCCTCAAAGGGTTAATGCATGCTCTGGTGGAACTCAGATGTCTCTAATTAGGAAGATCTTAATCCTTTATTCTTCCAATAGTTGCTGGCTTTGCTAGGGGGTTGTTTCTATATGTGCAGAATTAAAGCCACTGGTTTAAGTAATTTGGCCAAAGTCAGGATAAAAATAGATGAGTTTCTCTAAAGGTTCTCTGCGTTTATACTGTTACCTTTATTTGCTAAATAGATTTTGGATAAATATATAGCTCCTTTTAGATCTTGGAATCTTAGTACTTTAGACAGCCACTCAGCTTCGCTGCTTCAGTCTCCATCCCAGTATGTGTTATTCGAACTAAATGGAGACTTTAGAAATGTGATTAGATGAGTCTCATTTTGGAGAAATCATTTAGGATTACCCCTATGATAGTTACTTAAAATTCTTATAACTATATTTAGAAGAAAACATATTTAGATGGAAGTAAAAAATCAAGAAAGTAATAGGAAGAGTAGAAGAGAGTTTCCATAAAGGGAGCTAGTGAGGGACCTCTGTACACCTTAATAAACCATCAGCCACAGACTTTTCTTCCAATTAAGTACTTTCCCCAAAAATCAGAAACATCAAGGGAAGAAAGACAAAATTATTTTCTGGTGTTATGTTGCTTTCATTGGATTTAAATATTTTGGGGCCAAGTATGGTGGCTCATACCTATAATCCCAGCACTTTGGGAGGCTGAAGTGGGAGGATCACTTGAGTCAAGTGGTTTGAGACCAGCCTTGGCAATAAACTGAGACCCCCATCTCTACTAAAAAAATTAAAAAATTAGTTGGGTATGGTAACACATGCCTATAGTTCCAGCTACTTGGGAGGCTGAGTTAGGAGGATCCCTTCACCCAGGAGTTCAAGGCTACAGTGAGCTATGATCATGTCACTGCACTCTGTCTTGGGTGACAGAGTGAGACCCTGTCTCTAAAAAATAAAAACAAATTAAAAATTTTGGCTTCCTAGAATGGTCCCTGCAGTTGATAGAGAGTAAATGCCGGGGGTTTATTAAAATGGAAAGGTTAGGATGCTTGTACCTATTTTTCACGTAATCTGGAAGGTAAAATAAATAAAAATTTCAGGATGTTCTGATATTAGGTATTCTAAAACAATACTCAAATGGTTTCTGAAAATAACCTTATAAAGGATAATTAAACTAAATTGCGCATGGCACAATGTGTGACTTTAAGTAAGGTGGTTGGGGATGTGAAAGGTAAAAGGATGGTAGAGACGTGGCTGCTCCAAAGGGAAGGAATTTCTGAAAACATCACTGTTTATTCCAATTAGAAATTTTTTGTAGTGCGTCTGTTGCCTGGTTAGTGATGGTGTCAGTGGTTGCCTGTGAGTCCTTTGCACTCTAGTATGCTTTGCTTTGAAGTAAACTTCATCTTAGGACCTGGCTGAATTGTGCGTACTACTGAAATTAAAGGTACTGAAAAAGCATAGGGTAGACAGGCCCCAAGGGAGAAGCTCCTGCTGGGAGCTTTGGAAAGCTAGCAAACAGCTCCAGAGCACTGAGTGCTTGGGGGAGCAGAAGTGTCACACATTGAGACAGGAAGTGTAGAATGCTTTTGCTTGAGGCCTAATTGAATAGTCTCCTTCCTCCTACAGACTGCTAGAAATTGCCATGCAGCTCTGGACTATGGATCTCAAAGTTAGAACCACCATTCTGTTCCTATCATTTGTAGTATAGAAAAGCAATTTTTTCTTGTTTATAAAATGAGAAAAATTTTTGAGAAGGATTTTTTGTGTGTGAGTGAACGTATATGGTGTTTGATAAGGTAATTTAGAGCTGTAATCAAAATCATTATCTGGCTGGATGCAGTGGCTCATGCTTCTAATCCTAGCCCTTTGGGAGGCTGAGGCATGGGAGGATCCTTTGAACCCAGGAGTTTGAGACCAGCCTGGACAACACAGGGAGAGCCCATCTCTAAAAAAAATTAAAAATTAGCCTGATATGGTGGTGGACTAACCCACTAACAGTCTCAGCTACTCAGGAGTCTTAGGTGGGAGGATCGCTTGACCTGGGGAGTTTGAGGCTACAGTGAGCTGTGATCCTGCTCCTACACTGCACCTTGGCTGACAGAGTGAGATACTGTTTCCAGATAAACAAATTGTTACTGCTGAAATAGTCATTCCCAGTTTATATAACCAGATAGCTAGAGGGTAACCGTAGATAAGAAGGCCTGTGGTTTAATTTGATAGGAAAGATACTAACCTTACTGAGAGAAAATGAACAGAAAATATTTCTGTTCTAATGGCAAGAGAGGAAAAACTTGATTTATTTAATCATATAAATTAGGTTCATATTCTATAGGGAATGAGGTATTCACCAACCAGCCTATTTCTGATTCCTTAGTGAAATCTGATTTAGGAAATACAGGGTAGCCTGGTTTTATTATTGAACTAGGGAAGGAAAAAAATCACTTTGTCCTATCTAGTTAACTAAATATTTCAAGGTAGGATATGAAGGTAGTCCAAATTTCCTTTACAACTGGTATCAAATTTTGCTCTCTGCTTTGATTAGAAACTGTCTCCACCTACTGGCTGCAATTCACTTGACATTTCATGTGGGAACCTGGTGGGTTTTTTTGTTTTCTTGAAACATGTAACAGCTATGGAAGGTACCTAGGTAGGGTTGTAGTGACTAAAATACCTCTATGTAGCTTTTCCTAAAGTTCCCAGAAGGATTTTGGAGTTTTTTACTAAAGTTTGCATGGGAGGTAATGGAAAAGAAGCAATGTAAGGCCTTACAAGAACCAAACCAAAGCAGCACATTTGTAGTGTTTGATACTTGTCAGTCTACCAAGTGAATTGTCTATTTTATGTATTATGTTCAACTGTTTAAGCTTTGTTAATTATAATTGACTAAGGTCATTATTTTCCAAATTGCTGTTGGTTTCACCTCTTGTGCCTGTTTGGAAATAATTATCATGGTCATTATTGAATTATACAATAAAATAAAACTTTTCTTGGTCCAAAGGTAAGCAGGCTTTTTCTGTAAAGTGTCAGATAGTAGGTATTTTAGGCTTTGAAGACTAAATGGTTTTGTTGTAACTACTCAAACCTGGTATTGTAGCAAAAAAGTAGCCATAGGCAATACATACATGAATGCGTTCCAAAAAAACTTAATGGAAACCAGAAATTTGAATTTGATACAATTTCCATGTGCTGTGACATATTGTTCTTTTTTAAATTGTTTGATCTTTTTGGGGAGGATTCAGGGACAGACTGGAAATTTTTCAACCATTTAAAAATGTAGAAACTGTCGGGCACAGTAGCTCATGCCTGTAATCCCAGTGACTTGGAAGACTGAGGTGGGAAGATCGCTTGAGGCCAGGAGTTTGAGAGCAGCCTGGGCACCATAGCAAGTCTCCTTGTCTACAAAAAAATAAAATAAAAGAATTATCTAGGCATAGTGGCACACCTGTAGTTCCAACTATTCAGGAGGCTGAGGTGGGAGGATCCAACTTTTAGGAGTACTTCCATAACAAGGAAAACTTGTCAGAAGGGTGTTGTGCTGTTCCATCTTATCACCAACCCCATGGCATAGAAGTACAGAACTTTGTATATGTGAAAGATGATTCTTTGCCCACACATGTAGGATCTGACCTGTTGTGGTTTGATTATATATCCACGGTTTAGATAGCTTAAATTCAAAACACCTGAATAATTTTTTTAAAAAGATTCTTTAAAAAATTTTTGAGACCAGCCTGGAAATTTTATACATACAGGAGAAAACTCTTTTTAAAATGTTTTATTTATTTAAAATTTTTAATTTTTGTAGGTACGTAGTAGGTGCATATATTTATGGGGTTTGTGAAATACATTGATAAAGGCATACAATGTATAATAATTACATCAAGGTAAATGAGGGTATCTATGACCTCAAACATCTATTGTGTTACAATCCTTTTATACTCTTTTAGTTATTTTTAAATGTACAATTAAATTATTATTGACTATAGTTACCCTGTTGTGCTATTAAATACTAGATCTTATTCCTTCTTTCTGTTTTTTTGTACCTGTTAGCCATCCCTGCTTCCTCCCCAACCTCCTCACTACCCTTCCCAATCTTTGGTAACCATCATTCTACTCTATCTCCATGAGGTCAATTCTTTTAATTTTTAACCCCCAGAAATAAGTGAGAACATGCAAAGTTTGTTTCTGTGCTTGGCTTATTTCACCTAACATAAGGATATCTGCTTTGATTCATGTTGTTGCAGATGACAGGATCTCATTCTTTTTAATGGCTGAATAGTACTCCATTGTTTATATGTAACACATTTTAAAAAATCTATTCATCTGTTGAGGGACAGTTAGGTTGCTTCTAAATCTTGACTATTGTGAACAGTGCTGCAACAAACATAGGAGTGCAGATATCTCTTCAATATACTGATTTCCTTTCTTTTGAATATATACCCAGCAGTGGAATTGCTGAATTATATGGTAGTTCTATTTTTAATTTTTTGAGGAACCTCTAAATTGTTCTTCATAGTGTATGAGGGTTTTTTCTTCCACATCCTTGCCAGCATTTGTTATTGCCTGTCTTTTGGATATAAGCCATTTCAACTGTGGCAAGATATCTCATTGCAGTTTTTTAATGTTTTTGAGATGGAGTCTCACTGTCTTGCCCAGGCTGGGGTGCAGTGGCATAATCTCAGCTCACTACAACCTCTACCTCCCAGGTTCAAGAGAGTCTCCTGCCTCAGCCTGCCAAGTAGCTGGGATTACAGGCATGTGCCACCACACCCGACTAATTTTTATATGTTTAGTAGAGATGGGGTTTCACTGTGTTGGTCAGGCTGGTCTTAAACTCCTGACCTCAAGTGATCTGCTTACCTTGGTCTCCCAAAGTGCTGGGATTACAGGCATGAGCCACCACACCTGGCCCTCATTGTAGTTTTAATTTGCATTTCTCTGATGATCTGTGATGTTGAGCACCTTTTTTTTTTTTTGAGACAAAGTCTTGCACTGTCACCTGGACTGGAGTGCAATGGCAGATCTCGGCTCGTGGCAACCTCTGCCTCCTGGGCTCAAGCAGTTCTCCCGTCTCAGCCTCCCAAGTAGCTGGGACTACAGGCACCTGCCACCACACCCGGCTAGTTTTTTATATTTTTAGTAGAGGCAGGGTTTCACTGTGTTGGCCAGGCTGGTCTCCAACTCCTGACCTTGTGATCTGCCTGCCTTAACCTCCCAAAATGCTGGGATTACAGGTATGAGACACCGTGCCCAGCACTTTTTCCTTTTTTTTTTTTTTTTTTTTGAGACAGTCTTGCTCTGTTGCCCAGGCTGGAGTGCAGTGGTGCAGTCTCGACTCACTGCAGCCTCTGCCTCCCAGGTTTAAGCGATTCTCCTGCCTCAGCCTCATGAGTAGCTGGGATTACAGGCACGCTCCAGCACACCCAACTAATTTTTGTATTTTTAGTAGAGATGGGATTTCACCATGTTGGCCAGGCTGGTCTTGAACTCCTGACTTCAAGTGATCTGTTCGCCTTGGCCTCCCAAAGTGCTGGGATTACAGGCATGGGCCACCACACCTGGCCCTCATTGTAGTTTTAATTTGCATTTCTCTGATAATGTTGAGCACCTTTTCTTTCTTTTTCTTTTTCTTGAGACACAGTCTTGCACTGTCGCCCAGGCTGGAGTGCAATGGCACCATCTGGGATCACTGCAACCTCTGCCTCCCGGGTTCAAACAGTTCTCCTTTTCAGCCTCCCGAGAAGCTAGGACTATAGGTGCTCACCACCATGCCCGGCTAATTTTTTATATTTTTAACAGAGATGGGGTTTCACTATGTTGGCTAGGTTGGTCTCAAACTCCTGACCTCGTGATCCACCCTCCTTGGCCTCCCAAAACGTTGGGATTACAGGCCACCACACACGGCACCTTTTCTATTCTTTTCTTTTTGAGACTAAGCCTCACTCTGTTGCTCTTGCTAGAGTGCAGTGGTGCAATCTTGGCTCATTGCAGCCTTTGCCTCCTGGGTTCAGGCAATTCTCCTGCCTCAGCCTCAGTAGCTGGGATTTGTAATCCCAGCTGCCAAAGGCATGTGCTGCCACACCCGACTAATTTTTGTATTTCTAGTAGAGACGGGGTTTCCCCATGTTGGTCAGGCTGGTCTCAAACTCCTGACCTCGTGATCTGCCCGCCTCAGCCTCTCACAGTGCTGGGATTACAGGTATGACCCCTGCGCTCAGCCTGGAGCACCTTTTCATACCCCTGTTTGCCATTTGTATGTCTTCTTTTGAGAAATTTCTATTCAGACGTTTTGCCCATTTTTAAATTAGATTATTAGATTTTGTTTCTGTAGGGTTGTTTGAGCTCCTTATGTATTATGATTATTAATCCCTTGTCAGATGAGTAGTTTGCAAATATTTTCTCCCATTCTGTGGGTTGTGTCTTCACTTTGTTGATTGTTTCCTTTGCTGTGCAGAGGCTATTTAACTTGATGTGATCCCATTTGTCCATTTTTGCTTTAGTTCCTGTGCTTGCGGGGTATTTACTCAAGAAATCTCTGCCCACTCCAGTGTCCTGGAGAGTTTCCCCAATGTTTCCTTTTGGTACTTTCATAGTTTGAGGTGTTAGATTTAAATCTTTAATCTATTTTTATTTGATTTTTTATATAGTGAGTAATAGAAGTCTAGTTCCATTCTTTGCATATGGATATCCAGTCTTCCCAGCACCATTAATTGAAGAGACTGTTCTTTCCCCAGTGTTTATTTTTGGCATGTTTTTTGAAAATGAGTTCACTGAAGATGTATGGATTTGTTTCTGGGTTCTCTGTTCTGTTCCATTGGTCTGTGTATCTGTTTTTATGCCAGTACCATGCTGTTTTGGTTACTGTAACTCTGTAGTATAATTTGAAGTCAGGTAATGTTATTCTTCCAGTTTTGTTCTTTTAGCCCAGGATAGTTTTGATTATTCTGTCACTTTTGTAGTTCAGCATAAATTTTAGGATTTTTTTTTTACTTCTCTGAAGAATGTTATTGGCATTTGGAATCTGTAGATTCAGTGCAGTCCCTATCATTGCATTGATTCTGCTTTAGATAGGATGGACATTTTTACAATATTGATTGTTCTAATTCATGGATGTGGGAAATCTTTTCTCTTTTTTTTTTGGTTGTTCTCTTCAATTTATTGTATCAGTGTTTTATAGTTTTCATTATAGATATATTTCACTTACTTGGTTAATTCCTAGGTTTTAAATTTTATCTGTAATTATTATAAATGGGGTTATTTCCTTAATTTCTTTTTCAGATTGTTTGCTGTTGGTATATAGAAATGCTACTGACTTTTGTATGTTGATTTTGTATCCTGCAAATTTACTTTTACTGAATTTGGTTATCAGTTCTAATAGTTTTTTGGTGGAGTCTTTAGGTTTTTCCAAATATAAGATCATATCAACTGCAAACAAGGATAATTTGACTTCTTCCTTTCCAATTTGAGTGTCCTTTATTTCTTTCTCTTGACTCATTGCTCTAGCTAGGACTTCCAGTACTGTATTTGATAACAGTGGTGAAAGTGGGCATTGTTGTCATGGTCTAAATCTTAGAGGAAACGCTTTCAGTTTTTCCCCCATTCAGTATTACACTAGCTGTGGGTTGTTGTATATGTTTTATTATGTTGAGGTTTGTTTCTTCTATACCCAGATTTTTTAGCGTTTTTATCATGAAGGATGTTGAATTTTATCAAATGCTTTTTCAGCATCAATTGAAATTATCATATGGTTTTTGTCCTTCATTCTCATGATAGGCTGTATCACATTGATTGATTGGTGTATGTATGTTTAACCATCCTTATATCCCTGTGATACATCCCACTTGATCATGATGAATGATCTTTTTAATGTATTGTTGAATTTGATTTGCTAGTATTTTGTTGAGGATTTTTGCATAAATGTTCATCAGAGCCTGTAGTTTTCTCTTTTTTGATGTGTCTGTCTGGTTTTGGTATCAGGGTAGTAGTGGTCTCATAGAATGAGTTTGGAAGTATTCCTTCCACCTCCATTTTTTTGAATAGTTTCAGTAAGATTGGTGTTCTTCTTTAAATGTTTGGTAAAAGTCAGCAGTGAAGCCACTGAGTTCCAGGATTTTCTTTGCTAGGAGACTTTTTACTTTGACTTTGATCTTGCTACTTGTTATTGGTCTGTTCAGGTTTTGGATTTCTTCATGATTCAATCTTGGTAGGTTGTATGTGTCTAGGAATTTATCCATTTCTTCTAGGTTTTCCAATTTATTGGCATATAATTGCTCACAACACCCTCAAATGGTCCTTTGAGTTTCTCCAGTATCAGATGTAATGTCTCCCTTTCTTAATCTCTCATTTTATTTATTTTGGTCTTCTCTCTTTATTCTTAGTCTGGCTTGTCAGTTTTATTCTTTCAAAGAAACAATTTTTTATTTTGCTGATCTTTTGTATTGTTTTCTTCATTTCAATTTCATTTATTTGTGCTCTCATTTTTTTTTTTTTTTGAGATGAGGTCTCACTGTCGCCAGGCCATAGTGCAGTGGCTCAATCTCAGCTCACCACAACCTCTGACTCCCTAGTTCAAGTGATTCTTCTGCCTCAGCCTCCTGAGTAGCTGGGATTATAGGCACATGCCACCGCACCCATCTAATTTTTGTATTTTTAGTAGAGATGGGGTTTCACATTGTTGGCCAGGATGGTCTTGATCTCGTGACCTTGTGATCCGCCCACTTGGCCTCCCAAAGTGCTGGGATTACAGGCATGAGCCACTGCGCCTGGCCTCTGTTCTGATCTTTATTATTTCTTTTCTTCTAACTTTGGGTTTGGTTGGCTCTTGCTTTTCTAGTTATTTAAGATGCATTGTTAGGTTATTTATTTGATGCTTTTCTACTTTTTGATGTAGGAACTTATAGCTATAAACTTCCCTCTTTGGCTGGGCAGTCGCTCACACTTGTAATCCTAGCACTTTGAGAGGCTAAGGGGGCGAATTGCCTGAGCTCAGGAGTTTAAGACCAGCCCGGGGAACATGGCGAAATCTCATCTCTACTAAAAATACAAAAAATTAGTCGGGCTTTGGTGGTGCATGCCTGTAATCCCAGCTACTCGGGAAGCTGAGGCATAAAAATTGCTTGAACTCGGGAGGCAGAGGTTTCCGTGAGCTGAGATTGTGCCACTGCACTCCAGCCTGGGCAACAAAGCAAGACTCTGTCTCAAAAAAATTAAAAAATAAAAAACTTCCCTCTTAGTACTGCTTTAGTTGTATCCCATAGGTTTTGGCATGTTATGTTTTCATTATTTGTTTCAGGAAATTCTTTCATGTTTGTATAATTTCCAAAATTCTTGTTATTGATTTCTAGTTTTCTTCCATTGTGGTCAGAAAATCCTTGATATTACTTCAATTTTTTGAGTGTTTTAAGACTTCTTTTGTGACCTAACATATAGTCTGTCCTTGAGAATGATCCATGTACTGAGGAGAAGAATGTGTATTCTGCAGCCATTGGATGAAGTGTTCTGTAAATATATATTAGGTCCATTTGGTTTGTAGTGCAGATTAAGTCTGATTTGATTTTCTGTCTGGGTGATCTGTCCAATGCTGAAAATGGGATGTCAAAGTCTCTAGTTATTATTGTTGTTGTTGTTGTTGTTCTTGTTGTTGTTGAGATGGAGTCTCACTTTCTTGTATAGGCTGGAGTGCAGTGGCATAATCTCGTCTTACTGCAACTTCCGCCTCCTGAGTTCAAGCAATTCTTCTGCCTCAGCCTCCCAAGTAGGTGGGACTGCAGGGCCCTACCACCCGGCCCAGTTAATTTTTGTATTTTTAGTAGAAACAGGGTTTCATTGTGTTGGCCAGGTTGGTCTCGAACTCCTGACCTTGTGATCTGCCTACCTTGGCCTCCCCAAGTTCTGGGATTACAGGCGTGAGCCACTGTGCCCGGCCTGTTTTAGAGTCTTACCTATTTAGCTCTAATAATATTTCCTTTACATACCTGGGTGCTCCAGTGTTGGGTGCATATATATTTAAAATGGCTACATCTTCTTGCTGAATTAACTCCTTTATCATTATATAATGACCTTTTTTTGTCTCTTTTTTATAGTTTTTGTCTTGAAATCTATTTTGTCTGATACTAGTACAGTTAGTCTTGCTCTTCATTGGTTTCCATTGATATGGAATATCTTTTTCATCCTTTTATTTTCATTCTGTATGTGTCTTTAAAGGTGAAGGATGTTTCTTGTAGTCAGCAGATCACTGGATCTTGCTTTTTTATCCATTCAGCCACTCTGTATATTTTGATTAGACAGCTTAGTCCATTTACATTCAATGATATTAATAAATAAGGACTTACTCCTGCCATTTTGTTATTTATTTTCTGGTTTTTTTTTTTTATCTTTCTTTCTTCTTTTCTTCCTTCCTGTTTTCCTTTTAGTGGAGGTGATTTTCTCTGGTGGTATGTTTTAATTTCTTCCTTTTTATTTTTTGTGTATCCACTGTATGTTTTTAGATTCATGGTTACCATGAAGTTTGCAAATAATACCTTATAACTCATTATTTTAAACTGATGATAACACTGATTGCAAAAACAAACAAGTAAGCAAAAAAACTAATAAAAACTTTATACTTTAACTTTCTACCCCCCACTTTCTAATTTTTTGTTGTTTCTATTTATATTTTATTGTACTGTGTCTTGAAAAGTTGTAGTTTTTATTTTTGATCAGTTCATCTTTCTGCTTGAAATATGAGTAGTTTACACACCACAATTACATAAGTTCAAAAACACTTGAATCTGTGTTTTTCTGTATACTTACTATTACCAGTGAGTTTTATACCTTCAGATAATTTCTTTTTTCTTTTCTTTTTTTTTTTAGAAGTGGGGTTTCACCATGTTGGTCAGGCTGGTCTTGAACTCCTGACCTTGTGATCCACCTGCCTCAGCCTCCCAAAGTGCTGGGATTATAGGCATGAGCCACCACACCTGGCTGTTCAGATGATTTCTTATTGCTCGTTAGCATCCTCTTCTTTCAGATTAAGGAACTCTGTTTAGTATTTCTTGTAGGACAGGTCTGGTGTTGATTAAATCCTTTAGATTTTTATGTCTGGGAAAGTCTTTATTTCTCCTTCATGTTTGAAGGATATTTTCACTGGATATACTGTTCCAGGGTAAAAGTTTTTTCCTTCAACACTTTATATATGTCATGCTGCTCTCTCCTGGCCTGTGAGGTTTCCACTGAGAAGTCTGCTGGCAGATGTATTTGGAGCTCCATTGTATGTTATTTCTTTTTTCTTGCTGCTTTTAGGATCCTTTCTCTATCCTTGACCTTTGAGAATTTGGATATTAAATGCTTTGAGGTAGTCATCTTTGGGTTAAATCTGCTTGGTGTTCTGTAACCTTCTTGTACTTGAATATTGATATCTTTCTCTAGGCTTGGGAAAATTCTTTATTGTTATCCCTTTGAATAAACTTTCTATGTCTCTACCTTCTGTTTAAGGCCAATAACTCTTATATTTGCCCTTTTGAGGCTATGTTCTAGATCTTGTAGGTGTGCTTTATTCTTTTGTATTCTTTTTTCTTTTGTCTCCTCTGGCTGTGTGTTTTCAAATAGCCTGTTTCCAGGCTCACAGTTCTTTCTTATGGTTGAGCAATTCTGCTATTAAGAGACTCTGATGCATTCTTCAGTGTGTCAGTTGCAATTTTCCACTACAGAATTTCTGCTTTATTCTTTTTTTAATTATTTCAATTTCATTGTTAAGTTTATCTGATAAGATTTTGAATTATTTCTCATGTTATTTCAAATTTCTTTGAGTTTCCTCAGAACAGCTATTTTGAATTCTGTCTGAAAGGTCACATATTTCTGTCTCTCTGAGGTTGGCCTCTGATGCCTTATTTAGTTTGTTTGGTCAGGTCATGTTTTCCTCCTGGTCTTGATGCTTGTAGATGTTTGTCGGTGTCTGGGTATTGAAGAGTTGGGTATTTGTTGACTTCTTAGCAATCTGGTCTTGTTTGTACCTGTCCTTCTTGGGAAGGCTTTCCAGATATTCGAAGGGACTTGGGTGTTGAGATCTAACTGCAGCCATATCTGCATTAGGTGGCACCCCAAGCCCAGTAACACAAGACTCTTACAGACTCGTAGAGGTATCACCTCGATGGTCTTAGGTAAGATCCAATTGAATTCTCTGGATTACCAGGCAGAGGCTCTTGTTCTCTTCCTTACTTTCTTCCAAACAAATGGAGTCTCTCTCTATCTTTGTGCTGAACCGCCTGGACCTAGGGGTGAAGTGATACAAGCAACCCTGTGGCACCAACACTGGGTCTGCACTGGGTCAGCCCTGAAGCCGGCACAGCACTGGGTCTTGTCCAGTGGGTGCTGTAACCACTACCTGGCTACTGTCTGTGTTCTCTCAAGGCCCTAGGACTCTATAGGCAGCAGGTAGTGAAGCCAGCTAGTCTTGTGCCCTTCCCTTCAGGGCGGTAGGTTCCCCTGGGCCCTGGGCGAGTCCAGAGATGCTGTTCAGGGCCTGGAGTTGGAAACCTTAGAAAGAAATCTGCCTGGTGCCCTATTCCATTGCAGCTATGCTGGCAGTGAAACCACAAGACAAAGTCTTTCCCACTCTTCCCTCCCCTTTACCCAGGCAGAGGAGTCTCTTCCCATATTTTCCACCACCACAGCCCCATGAGTACCAGGGTACCACTAATGTTCACTTAAGGCCCAAGGGCTCTTCAGTCAGCTTGTGGTGAATGCTGCCAGGCCTAGAACTCACCCTTCAGAGCAGTGGGCTACCCTCTGGCTCAGGGTAGGTCTGGAAATGCCATCCAAGAGCCAAGGCCTAGAATCAGGGACCTCAGGAGCCTGCTTGGTACTCTTACCCACTGTAGCTGAGCTGGTACCTAAGCTGCAAGACAAAGTCCCCTTTATTCTTCTCTGTTGATTTCTCAAGCAGAAGGATTCTCTCCTCATAGCCAACACAGTTGTGAATTGGCTGGGACATACCTGAAGTCAGCATGTCTCAGAGTCTCACCTAAGACCCATGGCATGAAGTAGCTGGTTACTGCTGCTGATTATTTAGAGCCCAAGGGCTCTTTAGTCAGCAGGTGATGAATCCTGCCAGGACTGGTTCCTTTCCGGCCAAGATATGTCTAGAAATGTCCAGGAGCTAGGGTCTGGAATGGGGGCCTTATGACCCTGCCTGGTGCCCTTTCCCATTGTGGCTGAGCTGGTATCTAAGTTGCAAAACAACAGCCTGTTTACTCTTCCCCTCTCCTCTCCTCAAGTGGGAGAAAGGAGTCTCTTTGGAAGCTGGGAGCTTCAAGCTGCACTGCCTTAGGTTGGGGGAGGGGTGATGCAAGCACTCCCTTAGCCACCCTGGCTGACATCTCACTAGGTCATGTGCCCCTCAAGTGCCCTGGCTCCGAGTCCAGCACTTGCCCAGGAGTTGTAGTCCTTGTGGCCTGTTCAGCCTTTCAAGTTTATTTAGAACCCCAGAGGACTTCAGCCCATGGTGGCAGGGCTTACCGAAACTACAGATAGGGCCTCTGGGTTGGGTGAATCCCCTCTGGCTAGGGCTTTTCTGAATCTTCCCTCTGTGGGTACCTGCTGAGTCCTGCCTGGTGTTGCCAGCATTGAGTTCCAATGCAAAGTTCCACAATCACTGAGTTCTCCGTGCCCCGAGTGTACAGATTGCCCATGTGGCTGCTGCCAGGGGATGGGAGGGGGTGTTGTTGCATTTCAAGACTGTTTTTCCTTCCTTATTCTGTGCCTCTTTCAGTAATATGGAGTTAAAACCAGGTCCTGTGATTGCTCACATGATTTTGATTCTTGTTGAAAGTTTTTTTTGTGTGTAGATAGTTGTCAAATCTGGTGTTCCTGCAGGGAGGGTGATCAGTGGAGGCTTCTATTCGGCTCTCTTACTCCACGTCCTCTCAGGAGATTCTTCATGTTCATTTAAAAAACAGGAACATTCAGATAGTAGAATTATTCTAAGACAGTTTCAAAAAAGAAACTGTCATTATAACTGCAGAATAATTTGCTATGGTGAGGGGCATGTGGGATTGGTATTGGGTGCCCTAGGCCACATGATCTGGGCAGCATGGTGTACATCATTTATTACAATTTCAGTGTGATGTTACTGTGGTCATGTGGTGGTTCTTAGTCTTGCATATTTTGGAAGATAACTATTTTAAAATATTGAATTAAAAATATTTATGGTTATGGGCCGGGCGCAGTGGCTCACGCCTGTAATCTCAGCACTTCGGGAGGCTGAGATGGGACAGATCACCTGAGGTCAGGAGTTCAAGACCAGCCTGGCCACCATGGTAAAACCTTGTCTATACTAAAAATACAAAAATTAGCCGGGTGTGGTGTCAGTCACCTGTAATCCCAGCTACTTGGGAGGCTGAGGCAGGAGAATCACTTGAACCCAGAGGGTAGAGGTTGCAGTGAGCTGAGATCGTGCCACTGCACTCCAGCCTGGGTGAAAGAGTGAGACATTGTTTCAAAAAAAGAAAAGAAAATTATGGTTATGGTCAGGTGCAGTGGCTGTCACCTGTAATTCTAGCTCTTTGGGAGGCCGAGACAGGAGGATCACTTGAGGCTAAGAGTTTGAGATCAGTCTAGACAACATAGTGAGACCTCATCTCTACAAAAAGATTTAAAAATTAGAAATTAGCTGGGTGTGGTGGTGCATGCCTGTAGTCCCAGCTACTTGAGGGGCTGAGGTGAGAGGATCACTTGAGCCTAGGAGTTTGAAGCTACAGTGAGCTGTGATCACACCACTGTACTCCAGCCTGGGCAACAGAGCAAGACCTTTTCTCAAAATAAATAAATAAAAGAAAGAAAAGAAAATTTACGGTTACAAATCGTTGATCATTTTAGTTTGTCACATACAGATATCTTCTATTCCCTTGGTTCTTGTCTGCTTCCAGCCCCCATATTCCTGGATCAGTCCTACAGTTTGCCTCCTCTGTTTCTGTCTATGCCTTAAAAACTCAGTGCTATAAAGTTATAGAATTGCTGCCTCTCTAAGTTCATGTCTTTAAACTCCAGTCTCATTTGAGTTCTCTTTACCAGTCACCATTTTTTCTTTTACATTATGTGGGTTAGTTCCCTTTGCCTTTTCCTTCAGCAGCTATTACACACTTCTACTCGTCTCAGACCCCTTCTTAATCTCTGTCTCATTGTTATCCAACCCACCTTGGATCTGGGACACCAAAAAGTTTAGGCTTTCTCTTGTCAACTCTTTCACTTCCTTCTGACTTTCTCACTACATGTCTCTGTTTGACCTCATTTTTACCTTTTTCCTTTCTGTCCCAGAGAAAGAGGTTTAGCTCTTCCCATTTTAGATAGTTGTGACATCTGTCTAAATATACGATTCTTGATACCCTCTCATCCACCTCCTTGGTGATAAAACCAGGTACTGTGATTGCTCACATGATTTTAATTCTTATTGAAGGTGCTTTTTGGTGTAGGATATCATTTATATCCTTGATCTTTAGTCTTTCCCTCTCCATTAACTTCATTCCCATTAAAAAAAAAGATGACAAAATAGATTCCATAAATCTCTAATCCTATCTATACATGCTCTTTTAGATTTATCATTTCATTTTCTATTTGATAATAGAGTATTTATCCTCGCCTTTTCTCTGAAACAATGCTTGGTAAGATTACCACGGATCTTCTGTCAAATCGTTCATTCTTTCAGTGGAATCACCAGGGAGTTTATATGAAGTGATGGAGACAAGGCTAGAATGGACCCCATTGGACATCAACATTTAAGGGAATTGGTTAAGGAAAAGATAATGAAGGAAATTTGAAGCCAGGGTTGAAGGAGAAAGCCAGGAGAGTGTGGTGTTCCAAAAAGAAAAGTTTTTAAGAAGGAGGGGAATTCAGTGTTAAATGCCATAAAGATGTAAAATAAAATCGGTATTGAAAATAATTCACTGGCTTTAGCAGCAAAGCAGTTGTTTAAGTGTTAGGATAGATGGTAAGGTTAAATTGCACTGGTTAGAGACATTATTTGTGGGGAAGCAAAACAAGCTGTGGTAGAAAACTGTTTTGAAAATATTGACTGTGAAGAATAAGGGAGTTAGAGATGCCAGAGAGGGATGCAAGCTCTAGGGAAAATGGTTTTTAAAACAATATATAACAGACTTGATGGGACGGGTGTAGTGGCTCATGCTTGTAATTCTAGCACTTTGGGAGGCTGAGGTGGGCATATCACTTTTAGCTAGGAGTTCGAGTCCAGCCTGGGCAACATGGTGAAACCCCGTTTCTACAAAAAATACAAAAATTAGCCAGGTGTGGTGGCTCACGCCTGTAGTCCTAGCTACTTGGGAGGCTGAAGCTGGAGACTTGTTTGAGCCCAGGAAGCAGAGGCCAAGGTCGCACCACTGTACTCAAGCCTGGGCAAGAGGAGACTCTGTCTCAAAAAAAAAAAAAAAAAAAAGTATGACTTCAATATGTTTAGGTGCCTATGGAAAAGAGTTTAGAGAGGAGGAAAGCCAGATTGGAAGAAGAAGGAAATAAAAATGGACTGAAGTCCTTGAAAAGAAAGGAAGGAATATGATTCACGGCATGAATAGGACGATTGGCCTTGTTTACATAAAAACAGGATGTTTTGCACTGTAAGAGACCTATTAATATGGAATTCCCTGGGGCCAGTCCTTGAATAAACTCATCTCTTTTCTGTTGTGGTGATCATACCTATTCCATGATTTTAAATATCATCTAACCTAAATGCTGACAAGTCCCAAACTCTGCTGAATTCCAGACTTGCATCTCTAACTGCTGTCTTTCTATCTTCACTCAGGTGTCTATAGACATCTCAAAAGTTAGCATGTCAAAAGTGAATTCCTCTGAAACTTATTTCTTCTGCAGTCTTGTCTCACTGCCCAGCAATTTGGGCAGAAAGTCCTATTATCATTGTTGACTCACCTCACTAATACTCATCTATCAGCAAATCCTTTTCGCTCTACTTTCAATATATTCATAGTCTAACCACGTCTCACCACTTTGGTGTAAGCCACGCTGTCACGTCTTACGTGGATGATTGTGGTAGCCTTCCAAATGGTCTCTGCTTCTGTTGTTGCTGTTTCTGTAGACTGTTTTCAGTTTATAGCCAGAGGGAACTTGTTAAAACCTATGTCAGATCATGTCACTCATAGGCTCTGACTTTTGCCGTGGCTTTTCATGTCATGGGTAATGAAAGCCTAAGTCTTTAAAATTGACTACAATTATATTAAACTATGAACTCATATTTATATTTCTCCTTGTTAATTCTGCTACACTCTTTTTTTCTTCTTTTGGAGACAAGGTTTCACTCTTGTTGTTGCTCCAGGCTGGAGTGCAGTGGTGCAGTCACGGCTCACTGTAGCCTCAACCTCTTGGGCTCAGGCAATCCTCCTACCTTAGCCTCCTAAGTAGCTGGGACCAGGCTGGAGTGCAGTGGTGTGATCACGGCTCACTGTAGTCTCTACCTCTTGGGCTCAAGTGATTCTCTCACCTCAGCCTCCCAAGTAGCTGGGACCACAAGCATGCACCACCACGCCTTACTAATTTTGAAAAAAAAAAAATTTTTTTTTTTAAGATGGGGTTTCACCATGTTGGTCAGGCTGGTCTTGAACTCCCGACCTCAGGTGATCGCCTACCTTGGCCTCCAAAGTGCTTGGATTACAGGCGTGAGCCACTGCGCCCAGCCAATTTTGAAATTTTTTTGTAGAGACAGGGTGTCCCCTGTGTTGCCCAGGCTGGTCTTGAACTACTGGGTTCAAGTGATCCTCCTGCTTCAGCCTCCCAAAGTGCTGGGATTACAGGCGTGAGCCATTGCACCCAGCCTCCTTCGTTTTCTTTTCTTTCTTTTTCTTTTTTTTTAATTATCTTTTAGAGATGGAGTTTCACTCTGTTACTCAGGCTGGAGTGCAGTGGTGCCATCATAGCTCACTGCAGCCTCACTGCAGGCTCAGGCTATCCTCCTGCCTTAGCCTCCCAAATAGCTGTGATTACAGATGTGAGCTACTGTGCCTAGCTTTGCTACACTCCCTCAAATCTCTAGTTCTTAATTATTTTTAGTCAGAAGATCAATATACAGGATTACCTTTTTGCTACAGATACCTTTAACTGTTTCGTCTTTTTTTTTAATTGAGGTATAAATTGAGTAAAATACACAAATATTAAGTATACACCAGGCACATCAAGACATTGAACATTCTCATTCTCTATAACATTCTCTTATGCTCTTTCCCTGTCAGAAGCTCCCTGCCTCCCACCCCCACCCCTATGTAACCACTATTCAGACTTGTATCACTTATATTTTAAATTAGCTTGTCTGTTTCTGAATTTGAGCCCTACTTATTTAATACTATTAGCTGTAATACTACAGCCTGACCATCCACACCATCCCTGCTTCTGCACTTTCTATTTTTTACCCTGCAGTACTTTTTCTTTCTTCTGTCTTGCTTACCACCTTCTAACATATAATTTATTGTGTCTGTCTCCCAGAATCTAAGCTCTGCAAGGGCAGGGATTTTTGTTCTGCTATAACCCAAGAACAGTCCCAGATACACAGTAAGTGTTTGATAAATATTAGTGAAATTAATAAATGAGAGTACTGATGGATGGATGTAAATTTGTAGGCAATCCAGATGGGAGGATTCAGAAATTGGAAGAAATTCCCATGTTGTATTTTTATGTTTTTAGACAATAAGGGATAAACTTGTCTTTTGGGAGTGCAGAGGAGTTGATGGGACCGGGGATTTTGAAGATAGTGAAGGAAGTTTGAAATATTAGGAGCATGGAGAGTGAGGACTTGGGGGCAACACAGATTTACTGCTTATTGTTGGAGGCTCAGTGTTCTGACCGTGAGTGTGGTTGATGTAATACCAGCCAATGTGGTTGAATGAGTTACTTCAGCAGAACTTAGCTCAGGTGTAGAAACAGAGAAAGCTGACAGTGTTTTTTGCCGTGTAGGTGCAGTGGAAGGCCAGAGAGACAAGGGAGTTAGCAAGATACTAACTGAAGTGATAATACCTTTAGTTTTGGCTAGCTTGAGAAGGAAGTGATAGGCAAGGAAAACAGACTGGGATAGTACAAAAGGATCAAGTTTCCAGAGGTGTGGTTTAGTTGAAACTATTTCCAAATAGACATACTGAAAAAAATGGAATGGGATATTGCTAAAAGGATAAGCAGTTGTCATAAAAGTTAAGATATCATAATTGATTGATTTTAAGGAATACTTTCTTTTCCATTTTAACATTTCTAAAGTTGAGATCCCAGTTTAATTGGTAACACTTTCTTCTTACTATTATGTGAAATTACGATGAGTCTTCCAATTAAGGGCATATTAGATTTGATGAAAGACAGTATTTGAATGTTAGATTCCAGAAGTGTAGCAGTTATAGGTACTGACAAGGTTACCAGGGTACACCAATAAAGAATGTAACTAAAAAGGAGTCGAGATCAAGTATCTGACAGATACATTATGCCCATGGACTTAAAGACCCAGAGTCATGAGCTAGTCGTAAGAGTTTTCAGCAAATAACATGGAGTGACTAGAGATGGCAGATGACAGCATAGAAATAGGTAGACAGGAAAGTTCACCTTCAAGTCATCCCTTCTTCAAGTCTCATATGTCACTTTCTCAAAGATCTTCCCATAAATCTCCTCAAGTCTAACTATGGTTTTCCTTTATACTGTCTCATAATATCATGTACTTTTTCTTGTATAATTCTTTATTCATTTCTAATTACATATTTTATTATGTGATTATATCATTGTTTCTCTTTTACCTCTGGTGAAAGTTTACAATCTTTGTAAACTGATTGACTGTAGGAATTATTTTTGTACCGTGCCTAGCACATTGTCTTAGCCTATTCAGGCTGTTATACAAATGACACTCCATGTCATTTGCTGAAAACTCTTAGAACTAGCTCATGACACTGGATCTTTAAGTCCGTGGGCATAATATATCTATCAGATACTTGATCTCGACTCCTTTTTAGTTACACTGTCTATTGGCATACCTTGGTAACTTTGTTAGTACCTATAACTGCTACACCATACACTGGGTGACTTCTAAACAACAGTTTATTTCTCATAGTTCTGGAGGACAGGAAGTTCAAGAACAAGAAAAGATTCAGTTTCTCTTGAGGGCTCACTTGCTGGTTCATAGAGAGCCATCTTCTCACCACATCTTCACATAGTGGAAGGGATGAGGGAGCTCTCAGATCTCTTTTATAAGGGCACTAATCCCATTCAGTCCTCATGACCTAATCATTTCCCAAAGGCCCCACTTCCAAATACCAACACATAGGAGATTAGGTTTTAACATATGAATTTGGGCCGGGGTGGGTGGGGACATAAATATTTAGTCTATAGGATATATTCTAGGTGCTTAATTCATGTTTGCTAAATAAATGAATTGAAATAGAGAGTGTGAGCTGTCTGTGACTATATGAAGGATATATTACTCTGGAATAAGGTTCTAGAAGCCACAATGAGAGTACAGAGGACATTTTACTAAATTTGATCTTTTTTTTGGTGGGTGGCTTATTTGCTGCATTTTTTAGCTTTATCTGTTTTCTCTGAGCCTCAGTTTCTTCTGTTAGATTAAGATATTAACGCCTATCTGACAGGGTTATGGTAACCATTAAATGAGTTTAGTATGGAAAGTGCATCATACAGCACCTACCCCATAGTTTAACAAGTAAAAAATTTAGGTAAGAATTGAATAGAGAGGGGGAAAATGGTCAGTTATGAAAATTAGCAGTCAGCCATTTTGGTACTAATATCAGGCCAGAATATGAACAATATTCATTTATCTAGGAAATTAACAATAGAATACAATTCTACTCTTGTTTCAAAGGCCAAAGGGGAGATACAAGAGATCTGACAGAAAAAAATAAATGAAACCCCAGAGGGCCAGAGAGACTTGACAGAAATGGCAGATAACAGACTTGGTTTGGGCTTAAAATGTGATCTGGCAGTCAAAGGAAAGCCGGTGCTATTCTGGGCAGCTAACAAAGAAGGACTGTGCCACAGCACAGGGAGCTGGCAAGAGCCCACTGGGAGTATTACATTTAGCAGAGTGTCAGCATGATAGAAACAGAAGATGGTGAGCTCTGAGAGCAACTGTAGTGCTGAGGGGGATAAATACATGGATTTATGAAGATCAGTTAACAAATTCAAGCTCGCAGGGTTGACTGAATTCCAACTACAAGATCCAGGAGAGACACTCCCAAATATTTGAAGGATGTTAACATTGGAGGAAGAGAGGAATTATTTAGCCTGGACTACAGAACTTTGTAAGAAGGTGAAACTAAGGGCAGGGCAAATTTATACCTCTCTAAAAGAAATGCCCTGATGTAGTTTTTGGGTGATGCTGTTGCCTTCATCCCTCAGGACTTTCTGTAGTGTGAAGCTGTAAGGCCAAAATGAAAGATTTGAGAGTTCTTTTTCTGGAGAAATGGTTGAGTAATATTTTGGTCTTGTGAATAAAGAGTTTCTGTCCCAGAGACAGGTTATGAAGGATTGATTTAGTATTTATTAGCCATGTACAGTATATTAAACACTGTATACAACATAGTACATAATTCTTGACGTTCTAAAATAAAACCACTACTCATTATAGGCTTTATGCATTCTTAGAGTGTTTCAATAGTTTCGGAACTTTGGCAAATTTCCCAAGACTTTCCCTTTGGAATAGAATGATGGAGGAAATAGGCCAAATGTAAATGTAAAACAACAACAACAACAGATGAAATCCTACTAAAATGAATGCTTCGTTTCATAAGATGGCAAAACATAGGTCCTTGAGTCGAGAATTTCCTCGGTGATGGGGGTGAATAAGTCTTGAGCTGATAACGTATTTGTTCTTCAGGATATTTTAAATGCCAGATAGAGGTGCTATATTTGCCTTCATTGCTGGCCAGGTCTCTGTTATTTCTCAGTTCAAGATAGGTCAAAGGAAAATTTGTTGATTCACATAGAGACTGTTCTGTTTCCTGAGGCAAATGTACTTGAATTGTCAAGTGAAATGGCCAAAAAGCCCACAGTGTACTTAGATTTCTTTTAAAAGCTTGTATCTCTTCTTTTACACCTGGGCTTCATGACTTCCATCTGCTTGTCTACAGAAGCCATCATGCAATTTTAAAGATAATGTTGGGTATGAAGAATGTGGAGTCAAGTTCTATTTAAATAGGCAATTGAGTCTTTCCTTGATTAACTGAATTATCTTATGCTCCCTGTGTCAGTGCGGATCCTCCAAGATAGACTTAGGGGCATAAGTTTATTGAACCACAAACAATCAGCTGGAATGGAGCCGGGAGTAGAGAGGGAGAGCTTTTTGAATGTGATGCAAGTCTGTTACCTATGAAGGAAGACCAGGAAGAAAAGATTGGGTAGGAGATCTTGCAGACCACAGCATAGTTGAGAAAATCCCAGCCATGCAGAGGTAGAGTCCCCAAGAAAAAGTTGCCTGTTAGCAGAATCCCATATGGGGCAGGTGGGCAGGCACTACTAACCCTGTCTGGCTCAGTTACTGGCTGGGAGCAGCTTAGGCAAAGAGTGCTTTCAGTGTTCATGGGGTTGGTGGCTAGAGGCTAAACTGTGGTCCATACAATAGGTTCTCTTGAAGCAGATCTGAGTGACACATCTTCTTGGCTACCACACTTCCCCAGCAAGCTTATTTATTCATTTCATGACAAGATTCACAAAGTTTTCATGTGTCTTGCTATATAACATTTACAATAGCATAATAAATACTAGGGAAGATAAAAGTAGAAACTCAAAGAACTTACTATTAGTTCCTCTGGATAAACAAAATTTTCTGGGATATTTTTCAGAGGAGGATTCACACTGGAAATACTGAGTGAAAATACTGATTTCATTGTCTGTAATACTCCTGCAATAAATATGTTTAGTTTTCTAATGGCTCTTTTATGTCATATGTTTTGAGAAAACCCAAGGGTTTAACATTATAACACAACTCATTGAAGGTAAGTATGTGGAAGCCAAGATTATATGGAAGAGTCATATAGCTGACTGTATCGTTGGAATAAAGAATAGAACTGTGACTTTTCAGAAAAGGAAGTAGACTGAACAGCCTTTAAATAATCTTGCATAAATATGAGCTCTATCAAACAAATTTCGTGTTGTTCTCTTTTTAAGAGACAGGTCTTGCTATGTTGCCATGGCTGAACTTGAACTTCTGGGCTCAAGTGATCCTTCCACCTCAGGCTCCTGAATAGCTGGGACTACAGGCATGTGCAACTGCGCCTAGCTTATAAAACAAAATTTTGGTAAAAAGTTTGAAATGATAGACTATTCAAAATTATATTCCTTAAAATAGAAAGTTCATTAACAGATCCAAAAGATATGTAATATAAGATAAAGGTGGCATTTTAAATCAATGGTGGTGGGTAGGATTGTGGAAAAGAATGGATTATTTAGTAAATGGTGTAGACAAATTTGGGTAGCCAATATGGAAAATACATTTGTATTCATACCTCACATTTTACGTCAGGATAAATTCCAAATGGATCAAATATTAAGTATAAGAAATGGAACTATAGTACTAGTATGGTAAAGTACTAAAAGAAACCATGGGAGAATTAAAAAACATAATTTTGTATAGTATAATGTGATAAAATATTCCAGAAGCCATAAAAGAATAGACTTTTTTGTTTGTTTGTTTCAATAGGTTTTGGGGGAACAGATGCTGTTTGGTTACATGGGTTAAGTTCTTTAGTGGTGACTTCTGAGATTTTGGTGCACCCATCACCTGAGCTAGACTATAAATTTGACTACATAATTTTTTTTTTTTAATTTGTGGGTAGGGGAGGGTGGCATGGCAAAAACTACTATAAGCAAAGTTAAAAGACAAATGAGAAATTGGGGAAAATATTTGCAACCCACAAAGGGCTGATTTCCCTAATATATAAAGAACTTTAAAAGTCAGTGAAAAAAGAAGAGTAATCCAATAGAAATAATGGACAAAGAATAGAACAGATAGTTTAGAAGAAATGAAATACAAATGTCACTTAAACATATGAAAATAAACACAGGCTGGGCACAGTGGCTCACACCTGTAATCCCAGCACTTTGGGAGGCCAAGGTGGGTGGATCACATGAGGTCAGGAATTCAAGACCAGCATGGGCAACATGGTGAAACCCCCTCTCTACTAAAAATATAAAAATCAGCCTGGCATGGTGGTTACTGCCTGTAATCCCAACTACTTGGGAGACTGAGACCATCGCTTGAACCTAGGAGGCAGAGGTTGTAGTGAGCCAAGATTGTGCCACTGCACTTCAGCCTGGGCGACAGAGTGAGACTCCGTCTCAAAAAAAAAAAAAAACAAAAAAGAAAGAAAGAAAATAATCACAGTCTCATTCTTGATTAGGGGAATGCAAATAAAAACTACTCCAAGATACTATTTTGATGTCTCAGATTGGCAGGTACCTGGCAATTCGGTAATAAACTCTGTTAGAGAATATGTGGGGAGGCAGACACACATTGGCAATTACTTATCTGCTCTCTATCACAGTAGATTTGTTTGCATTTTCTAGAATCTTAAACATGTACTATGAACTCTTTTCTGGCTTCTTGCACTCAGCAAAATTATTATGAGATTCATTCATGTTATAGTATGTATCAGTACTTCATTCCTTTATAGCTGAATGGATACACTACAGTTTGTTAACAGGTTTACTGTTGATGGACATTTAGGTGGTTTTCAATCTGGGGCTATTAAACAAATAAAGCTGTTATAAATATCTATGAACAAGTCTCTGTATGTGCATGTGCTTTCATTTTTTTTTTTTTTTTTGGTAAATACAAAGGAGTGGAATAGCTGGATCGTATGGCGGATTTATATATAGCTTTTATTAAAAACTGCAAACTGGTTTTTAAATTGGTTGTATTGTTTTACACTAATGCCAATAGTGAGAGTTCCTGTTTCTCCAGGTTTTAGTTGTTCTAATGGGTGTGTAGTGGTCTTTGTGCTTAATTTGCAATTCCATGTCTGATGATAAATCCATGTGCTTTTATTTTTATTTATATTTGTAAAGTGTCGTTGTCTTTTTGCCAATTTTTAATTGGGTTGTCTTTTTGTTAAGTTGTAAGTGTTCTTTATATGTTCTAAATATAACTACATTGCCACATAATATATTTTGTAAATATTTTCTACCAGTCTGTTTGACATAGTATCTTTTTATCACAGGTTTTGTTTTGTTTTGTTTTTGTTTTGAAACAGAGTCTTGCTCTGTTGCCTAGGCTGGAGTGCAATGGCATGGTCTCGGCTCACTGCAACCTCTGCCTCCTGGGTTCAAGGGATTCCCTTGCCTCAGCCTCGCAAGTAGCTGGGATTACAGGTGGACACCACCATGCCCGGCTAATTTTGTATTTTTGAGACGGGGTTTTGCCATGTTGTCCAGGATGGTCTCCGACTCCTAACCTGAGGTGATCCACCTGCCTCAGCCTCCCAAAATGCTGGGATTATAGGCATGAGCCACCATGCCTGACCAATGTAAATATTCTAAAATCTAAAAAAATCTAAAATCTGAGATACTTCTGGTTTCAAGCATTTCAGATAAGTGATGTTCAATCTGTATTTATTCTTCCTCAAGTCACATGATTGCAAGCAAAACTAAATCTTGCTCTGTTGCCCAGGCTGGAGTGCAATGGCATGGGTCTCAGCTCACCACAACCTCCACCTTTAGGGTTCAAGCGATTTTCCTGCCTCAGCCTCCTGAATAGCTGGAATTACAGTTGCGTGCCACTACCACCTGGCTAATTTTTGTATTTTTAGTAGAGATGGGGTTTCACCATGTTGGCCAGCCTGGTCTCAAACTCCTGACTTCAGGTGATCCACCAGCCTCAGCCTCCCAAAGTGCTGGGATTATAGGCGTGAGCCGCTGCACCCGGCCTGATTTGGCTTTCTAATGCTATTGCTGCATACCTATTATTTTTCTTCTATTTTATGACATCCCTAATCAGTATTTCAGCTTTGAATGTTTATTCTCTTATTTTGCCTAGATGATTTGTTTTTTCTCTTTTTTTTTAATATATGGAGTCTTTTATTATGCCTCTAATATAGTGTTTCTCAAACCAACTTGAATGTGGATTTTAAATTTTTTTAAATGAAATATCTGCCTGGGTCATCTTTTGAAAAGGTAGACCAGAGGATTAGGTTCCAGTGATTACCAAAGGGTCATGGTCAACCCAGTGAGAGAATGCAGTGAAAGAATTACAACCAAATGCAACCAAAGCAATGAGAGAATACCTTGCAGGAGCTGGTCCTGGACCTGCTATTAATGTTTTTTAAATTTTGTTTTATTTGAGATAGGGTCTCACTCTTGCTCAGGCTGGAGTACAGTGGTGTGATCACAGCTCACTGTAGGCTTGGCTCCTGGACTCAAGCAATATTCCCACCTCAGCCTCTCAAGTAGCTAGGACTACAGGGAAAGTGCCACTATGCCTGGCTAATTTTTAAAATTTTTTAATGCAAACAGGGTCTGCCTGTGTTGCCCAGACTGGTCTCAAACTCCCGAGCTCAGGCAGTCCTCTACCTTGGCCTCCCAAAATGCTAGGATTACAGGCATGAGCCATGAGCCATCATGCCTGGCCTATTAATATCTTTAGATAGATTTCTTAGATAATGATGTAGACATTATGTTAATCATGAATATAGATATGATATTTCACTAGGGTAGGAACGAAGGCAATTTTGTGAGAGAAGAGTGGGGCTTTGGAATCTGTGAATCAGGTTAAAATCTTAGTTTTAGCCTTTGCTAGGCTGAGTAGCCTTTGGCAAGTTGTCTAATCTCTTTGTCTTCAGTTTCTTCATTTGTAAAATGAATGGGATGACACCTACCTTGTATGGTTTTTGTGAAGAGCAGATAAGATGTGTAAGGTATAAATTTCTTAACCCACTTTTATTGCTGTTCTGTCCCATTCTTGGAAGGTGGGGATAGAATCTGTTATAATGGTAATAAATTGGAGAAGGGGCAAAGCAAACAAGGTAATTTCATGAGAATAGTTCTGAATAAATATAAATATAGCATATAAGATCAACAAGATATACGCGTTTTTTACTTGGATGTTTGGAATCTTGGGAATAGAAAACCTTTTTTAAATTTAAAATTTAATTTTTAAAAAGACAAATGAGGTCTCACTCTGTTGCCCCAGTCTGAAGTACAGAGGCACAATCATAGGTGAGCTTGAGCTCACCTCCTAGGCTCAACCAATCCTCTTGCCTCAGCCTCCTGAGTAGCTGGGACTGCAGGAATGCACCACCATGCCTGGCTAATTTGTTTCATTTGTACAAATGGGTTTTCACCATGTTGCCTGGGCTGGTTTCAAACTCCTGCCCTCAAGTGATCCTCTTACCTTGGCCTCCCAAAGTGCTGGGATTATAGGCGTGAGCCACTGCACCCTGCCCAAAAGCTGTTCTTAAACAAGACTCCAAACATCAAGTAAAAAACATTTATACAAAAAAGAATACCATAAACAATGTTGAAAATTAAGCTACAGACTGGAGGAAATGTTTGTAATATGTATGTCTACAAATCAATAAGAAATAGACACACAAACCAATAGAAATAAGGACAAAAGATACAAACTAGAATTACAAAGATGAGAAATTACAAACAGTCATTAAAATGTGAATATGCCCACCTTCACTAGTAATTAGAAATACAAAAAAAGTGAGAGACCATTTCTGTCCATATTAGAAAAATTTAAAAGATTAATTATATTGGGTATTGACAAGGTTGATAGAAGAATGAATTTCTACATCCTTGGAAGACTCTTTGGCAATAGTTATCAAAATAAAAAATGTTCATACTCTTTGACTTGCCAGTTCCATTTTGTAGTACTTACCCTCGAGAAATATTCACGCAATCCATAACGGCACCTGGTACAAGAGCTTTTTTACTGCAGCATTGTTTGTAATAGTGAAAAATGGAAACAATAAGGTAACAAAAGAATGATTACATGAATCATATGTAGTACACTCATGCAATGAAATATTTTCCAGTCTTCCAAAAGAATGATACAGATCTATGTATTTGGACATGGAGTGGTTTCCAGGATACTCTGGTACATTTTTTTAAAAAGGAAATTTACCACTTTTGTAGTAGGATAATGTATGACCGTATTTGTATTTAAAAATTATTTATGAACACATCTATGAATTCATAGCTAAAGGTCTGAAAGGGTGAACTTCAAATTGTTAGTCAGCATAAACAACTATACTTTAGGCTTGCATAAATAAAAATGAGACTGAAAAGGTACTGTAAGATGCCATCAGAGATTGTTTTCTAAATATGACATAAAACTCATAATTCACAAGAGCAATATATTTGACTACATAAAAATTAACCTCCAAATATGGGAAACCAGCAGTTCTGATGTGATGGCGTTTTCTATTAGAATCCTATATTTTTTCACTCTAAAACATAGGTTATTAAAAGATACACATCTTTTAATGTATAAAACTCTATGTGGATGAAGGGGTGAGAAGATGAACATTTTTATATACCCTGATAGAAATATAAATTGCTGCTTTTCTGGTAGGTGCTTTGGCAATAGAAAACATGTTGTCTCTTTTGACTTAGAATTCTATGTATGGGACTTATTTTAATGAAAAACAATCACATACAAAGATTTAGATTTAGCATTTATTGCATTGTCATTTATAATATTATAAATTTAGAAACAACAATATTTGACAATAAAGGATTTCTAATGAAGTAGGATACATTTATTCAGTGGAATACTAGCCATATAATATATTGTAGAAGTGCAAAATTGATTCAACGTATGTTGTTGAGTGCTTACTATGTACCAGATTTGTTCTAAGTGCATTATTATTATTATTACTTAATCCTGGCCAGGCTTAGTGGCTCCATGCCTGTAATCCCAGCACTTTGGGAGGCCAAGGCAGGCAGATCATGAGATGAGGAGTTCAAGACCAGTCTGGCCAAAATAATGAAACCCCATCTCTACTAAAAATACAAAAATTAGCCAGGTGTGGTGGCACATGCCTATAGTCCCAGCTACTCGGGAGGCTGAGGCAGAGGTTGCAGTGAGCCGAGATTGCACCATTGCACTCCAGCCTGGGTGACAGAGTGAGACTCCATCTCAAAAAAAAAAAAAAAAAAAAAATATATATATATATATGTATATGTCTCTGTGTGTGTGTGTGTATATATATATATGTATACACACATACATATGTAATTTAATCCTTAGAATAAGCAAGTGAGATAATCATTTATTATTTCCATTTTATACATAAGGTAACTTGGGCACTGAGAGAGATTAAATAACTTGTCTAAAATCACATAGGGAATGAGAAAGCTGGGACTCAATTTTATCTGCCTGATTTCAAAATTAATACTCTCAATTACTGTATTTAATGATTTCATAGATATAACATAAGTCATAATACTTACATGAAAAAAGGTTATAAGATGATATCTTTCTGCATATAAAAAATTGTTTTCCACATGAACATGAATGACTTTCATAACTACAGTTTTTAGGAGATATTCATTTCAGAGCAGAAGGGTGGAGTGTATTAAAATAATAATTATTCCTTCTTCCCCTCTGTTTCTGGGTGTATTTCTGAGATATATTTCTGAGTTTGGGTGTATTCACTCCTGATGTTGCCGGTAATTGCCTTTTGGCACTAGTTTATAAAAACTAGAAAGTTGAAACAGTGATGTTATTCTGAGATCTGAAGACGTGGACAGATGAAAGATGTTTAAATAATGACATTTTAACCATTATTCAGTTCCCTAAATTTGGGACCAGGGCCACTGGTAACAGAATTCAGAACCCAGAAGCACAGTACCACACTGTGAGCAATTCCCCAGACTCATCTCTTTGAGCTTTTCACTAGAAAATCCTCCTTCACCTCTCCTTTCTCCCAATTCCTTTTTATTAATTTAAGAGTCTTTTTCCCTGGATGAAAATAATTTGAGCCAATCATAAACAAATAGCTCTCTTTTGTGCCTGACTTTTTATGCGTTTCTGTTGCCATGTAAACCAAATAAAGCTAGCTGTGAGAAAACCAGCTGCTGCCTGCAGCCTCCTTCCGTAGAGGAAGGGGAAAGGGTGGTGAAGGTAATTGGGAAGGACTATAAGAAGGGTGGAAATTGAGAGAAGAGAGTATTCTATTTACATTTCTGGTCCTGATTCTCACTCTGTTTCTTCAGCTGTTTAGAATATTATGACTGTGTTTAACTTAGTCATTCTTCCCAGCAGCTGAGAGATACAGGTGACTAATAATTTTTTCTCTATTTGTTTGCATGTTGGAAATTGTTACTATTGGGGGGGTGGAATTAATAGATTTTAAGCTTCCTTTCAGGACTAGAAAACCTAGGAAAATGAATGGTTGTAGGGAATAGCATGGTGTTTATGATTTTTGTTTCAAAGAGTTAACGCTTTGGGTACTGGCATTAAAAAGTAGTTCTAGGGACCAGGCATGGTGGCTCATGCCTGTAGTCCCAGCACCTTAAGAGGCTTAGGCCAGAGAGCTTGAGGCCAGGAGTTCAAGATCAGCCCTGGCAACACAGCAAGATCTCACCTCTACCAAAAAAAAAAAAAAAAAAGTTTTTTAAGCTCCAGGGTGTCCAGTTGAATGTGCCCTGGAGGCACTGTGCAAAGACTGCATATAACTGGTCAGTGACTGTCAAGCATTTACACTCACAATTGGAAGGACATGACAGCTGAAGCCTAAAACACATGACATAGTAACTAGGTAAGTGCTTAGAATCATTAATGAAAAGATAGTAAGGTGTTCACTTAAATTATAGATATTGATTAGGGATAGTAGAGGTAATACATTATTGTGAGAAGAGGAAAGTGGCAGTTACTCATCTAGTTCAGATATGGGGGGGGAAAAAGTCATCTTTTCTCTGAGCTCAGGAAACTTTGGAAGTCAATCAGCGTCAGATACACCAATCCTCAGACTTTATAGTGCCATCCAAAGCTAAATATTCTCATTCAGATGATCTAGTTCATCCTTAAGCTAGGAAAGAGCAAAAGTTAAAGAAGAAACGTTGTAATAATCTTAAGTTTCTCAGTGAGCCATAAAGTTGATAGTGAAGTTATGTGTAAATATCCAAAAACATTTTTTATGGCCCAGCCTTAATTTCTGATTGTCTAATTATACAAATATGAACAATGCATTCATTTATTCCTATCCCCTTTTTCTTATACAATAGGGTAGTATAATATGAACCTTGCTTTTTTTCCATATGAGTACAAAGAAAGTTTCATCTTTCTTTTTACAGCTGTATAATATTCTATTGTTGGATGCACCTCAGTTTATGCAGTCAGAACCCTGTTGATGGATAGTTGAGTTGTTTCAAATCATGTTAAGGTGTAATTTTACTGACTTTAAGTCTCTTTTATTAGCAATCCCACTTTGAGGCCAGGCTACAGAAGTTAGTATATAGAAACCAAATGAATATAAATTAAAAAACTACAAATCCAACTTTAGTTCTAATCTGGGCTGTGGGAAGATGGCTGCCTTCATGCAGTCTCTGTTTTGTTTTTCTTTGCTGCCATCTATTTATCTGGTGATGTTTGCTTTGTTTTTTGTCTTCTAATTTTTCTTTTCATGGTTACTCCCTGGTCCTGTCGAATACACCAGCCTTCCTAACTCCTAGTTAGAGCTTTGTTAGAAAATTGTTAGACATGCAGATCAACTTTGCATTTTACCATTGACAAAGGATAGCAGTTTTCAGTCTAGATGATGATGGGATTCCTCCTACCTACCTTGCTGGAAGCTCTGTGAAAATCTTAATACTTGGATAATGCACTTCTGCTGTCATTGCTTCCCTGCTAACAAAGTACAGTTGGTAACAAATTTACATTCTATTAGTGATATTTAACTGCCCCAGGAGGCTGGTACCTGCTACTGCAAGTGAGGTGTCAAAGTTTCTTCCTTCTCAGTAAGAGTAGAGACAAGCAGGATTGAGAAATGCTTTTTGAATCTGTGAATTGTAAGCCTGGGTTCTTTGGAGGAAGCCATAAAGGGGTGATTGATTAATATGATTTTGACTGCTCTTCTGCCACAAAGAGTAAGAGTAGAATAAAGAAAGGAAGAAGATACAAAGAAATTTAGATTAGGGAAGAAACACTACATTGAGAATCAAGAAGCATGGGTTTTGATCTATATTCTGTTACTAATTTGGTCTGTGATTTGGTCTGTGATTTCACTTCTCTGGTCCTAAGTTTGTAAAATTAGTGGTTTGGAATTAAAAAAAATTGTCTGAAATTCTAAGGCAGAAAAGAAAAGTAAAGCAGCAGGCCGGGCATGGTGGCTCATGCCTGTAATCCCAGCACTTTGGGAGGCCAGGTCTGAGGATTGCTTGAGCCCGGAGTTCAAGACCAGCCTGGGCAACACGGCGAGACTCTGCCTCTACAAAAAAATACAAATAAAAAAATTTGCCTGGCCTGGTGGCATATGCCTGTAGTCACAGCTACATGGGAGGCTGAAGTGGGAGGATCGCTTGAGCTTGGGATGTTGAGGCTGCAGTAAGCTGTGATGGTGCCACTGCACGCCTGGGTGACAGAGTGAGACTGTCTCAAAAAAAAAAAAAGCCATGTCTTCAAAATTCCATATTGTAGCCAGGTATGGTGGTACATGCCTATAGTCCCAGCTACTGGGGAGGCTGAGGCAGGAAAATTGCTGAGCTCAGGAGTTTGAGGCTGCAGTGAACTATATGATCACACCCCTGCGCTTTGGCCTGGGTAACAGAGTGAGACCCTTCTAAAAAAAATTTCCATATTGTTATTAAATAATATAAAGAGGACAGCTTGTCTACTAAAGTAAAATACCTGTTACAGTTAATGTTGCATAGCAAATTATTCCCAGGATCTAGAGGCTTAAAGTAATCATTTTACTTTGCCTCTGATTTTGTAGGTCAGGATTATGGGAAATGGCTCAGCTGGATAATTCTTATTTGGGGTTTTTCATGAGGTTATTGTCACTTGGGGCTACAGTCATCTGAAGGCTCAGTTGGGCTAGATGTCCAAGATGGCTCACTCACATGGCTTGCAGTTGATTTTGGCCATCAGAGTGTCTGCATGTAGCCTTTCCAGCATGGTGGTCTCAAGATAGTCAGCTTTTTTACATGGTGGTTCTCTTCCACCAGAGTGTCCCAAGGAAGACCAGAGAGAAGCTGTGTGACTTTTTCTGACCTTGTCTTGAAAGTCACGTAGCATCACTTCCTCTTTACAATGTTGGTTGAAGCAGATACAAGCATGCCCAGATTCAAGGGGACAGGTCCTGAATTCCACCTCCACGAGAAGAATGGTAGAGAATTTGGGGGCCATGTGTTAAAACTGCCACACTATCTCTTCATAGAGTAGGCAGCTTCTATTAAGAGTAACATGTAAGTATTGAAGTTTATTCTTTCTTTTTTTTTGAGATGGAGTCTCACTTTGTCACCTAGGCTGGAGTATAATGCCATGATCTTGGCTCACTGCAGCCTCTACTCCCAGGTTCAAATGATTCTCCTGCCTCAGCCTCCCAAGTAACTGGGATTACAAGCACATGCCACCATGCGCAGGTAATTTTTGTATTTTTGTTAGAGATGGGGTTTCACCATGTTGGCCAGGCTGGTCTCAAATTCCTGACCTCAAGTGATCTGCCTGCCTTGGCCTCCCAATGTTCTGGGATTATAGGCTTGAGCCACCACACCCAGCCTGAAGTTTATTCTTTCTTTTTGCTTGGTTGAAGCACACCCAAGCAAAAGAAACGTGTTTAAAATTATAGCAGAGTAAGTGTTACAAATTTCTCAGCAGTTACTTAATCCAGATAGTAATAACCTGAACATTAATGTCTTGCCTTTCTCTTGTATGGAGATTATACACAGGAGTTTTAACATTATTCTGTAGACAATTGGGAATCACTTGAGGCAGGAAGTGTAGAAGTTGGATTAGAAATAGGTAAAACTGGAGGCACCAAAGCATAGCACCAAGTCTTTTCTTCAACAAGCAGTGCAGGTGAACAGTGAGATCCAGAACTGGGTCAGTGGCAGTTGGGATAGAGAGGAGATGTTTAATTCAAGAGATAGTAAAACATTAATAAAATGTAATTTTTTTTTTTTTTTTTTGAGGCAAGGTCTCACTGTTATCCAGGCTGGAGTGCAATGGCACGATCACAGCTCACTGGAGCCTGCCTTAATCTCCTGGGCTCAAGCGATCCTCCCAACTTAGCCTCCTGAGTAGCTGGGACTGCATGCGCAAGCCACCATGGCTGGCTAATTTTTATTTTTCTGTAAAGACGGGTATCTTACCATGTTGCCTAGGCTAGTCTCAAACTCCTAGGCTCAAGTGATCCTTCCACCTTGGACTCCCAAAGTGTGATTACAAGTGTGAACCACTACATCTGGCCTAACATATTTGTAAAGAAATTATTTATATTCGAATAGGTAGTAAAGGTACAAAATTCAAAATGTACAAAAGGATGGATAATAAAAATAAAAATTTTTTTTATCATCTCTTCTTCCCTGCTTTCCCAGTTTCTTCCTAAGACTATCACTATTACTGTTTTTTTGTGTGTATTTCCAGAGATTCTATGAATACACAAACTTACTTTTATCGTACTGTATTCGGTATTCTGTACCTTGCTTTTTTCACTTAAAATATATCTTGGTGAAAAGGGAAGAAAAAAATATATATATTTATATCTTGGTGATAGTTTATATCAAAACATATATAGCTGCCTTGTTGTCTTAACTGTAGAGGATACCATTGCATAGATATGCCTTTATTTATTTATTTATTTAGAGATGGAGTCTCGTTCTGTTGCCCAGGCTGGAGTGCAGTGACACAATCTTGGCTCAGTACAACTTCCACCTCCTGGGTTAAAGCAATTCTCCTGCTTCAGACTCCTGAGTAGCTAAGATTACAGGTGCACACCACCAGGCCTGGCTAATTTTCATCTCTTAGTAGAGACAGGGTTTCATCATGTTGACCAAGCTGGTCTTGAACTCTTGACCTCGGGTGATCTGCCTGCCTCGGACTCCCAAAGTGCTGGAATTACAGGCATGAGCCACCGCACCTGGCCATGCCATAATTTATTTAAGTCAGTCTCCTATAAACATTTAAATTGTTTTCTGTCTTTCTTTACAACAAAAAATGCTTTAATGACTATCCTCATTATTTCATACATGGGGAAGTATATCTGTGGGACAGACTGCTAGAGGTGGAATTGCTGATTCCAAGGATGTATGCATTATACTTGTTTTTTTATTTTTTTTTTAAGAGACAGGGTCTTGCTCTGTCACCCAGGCTGGAGTTCAGCTTACTATAACCTAGAACTCCTAGGCTCAAGCAATCCTCCTGCCTCAGCCTTCTGAGTAGCTAGGACTAAAGGTATGTACCACCACACCTGGCTAATTTTTAATTTTTTTTTTTTCTGTAGAGACTGGAGGTCTTGCTATGCTTCCCAGGCATGTCTCAAACTTCTGGCCTCAAGTGATCCTCCTGCCTCAGCCTCCCAAAGAGCTGGGTTTATAGGAGTGACCTGCTGTGCCTGGCCTACATTATAAATTTTGATGGATGTTACTAAATTGCTTTTCATGGAGAATATAAACCAGTTTATATTCTCACCAGCAGTATATGAGAGTAATTGTTTTTTGCAAGTTCGTTAGCACTATGTTATCAGACTTTTAGATCTTTCCTGTTCTGAGGGATGAAAGGTAGTAAGTCATTGAAGTTTCAATTTACATTTCTCTTTAAGGCCATTTGTATTTATTTCCCTTTCTATATAAACTGGTGATATGCTCTGTATACTTTCCTGTTGGATTGTTGGTCTTTTAAAAAATCAATTTGTTAGAACTTTTTGTATATTGAAGAAACAGGTCCTTTGTAATATGAATTGTGACTATTTCCCCCAATTTGTCATTTGTCTTTTGATTTTGATGTAGTTTAATAGAGCTTACTTTCTTAATAGTGTCTTATGTAGTTTGTGTCATATATAGGCCCTTTTCACTTTAGAGTTATTTTAAGTGATCGGTCTTGTTTCAAATCTTCTGCACATCCTTTGTGTTCAGATCTTACTTCCTATTTTAATGGGAAAATAGAAGCTATTAAGACTTTCAACTTGCTTTTTTCCTTTTGTTTTATTTAGAAAGGCATCCTGCTGTTTCATAGTAAACAGAAAGAAAAATTTAAGAAAAGAAAAAAGAAAAAAAAAAAAGAAAAGGCATCCTGGTTGCTAAGTTGGTATTGCTCTGTTATCTAATTCTCAGTGCCTTATGATATTTCAGGGGATGTTGCCGCATTGGCTGTTCTCTGTCACTCTTGCATCTTTACCTTCTCCCTCAGTTCTACCTTCACATCAGCCATTTAGGTTCTTGTCTTTTATGTTTCCTTCTTCATTTATTTGTTTTAAAGAATTAGTTTTAGGTGTAGAACAGCAGACACTCATACGTTCATGGTGGAAGTATAGTCTTGGTGCAGTCAATTTGGAGGGCAGTTTGAGAGTTAATATCTCTTGAACCTAAAAATGTATGTAGTCTTTGACCAAATTATTTTACTTTTTAGAAATTTACCCTATTGATATACAAAACGCACATATGAAAATTATATACGAAGATATGTTACTGCAGTATTTGTGATAGAAAAAGATTGGTAACTATCTTTGTTATATCTTTCAGTAGTTATGTATCCATCTATGTTTCCATGCCTTTAATGCAGCCTTTAAAATTCACACCATTCTGGGAACTATTTTTTGTCATTTTTCTTTTCTTATTTAGAGACAGGATCTCGCACTGTTGTCCAGACTGGGGTGCAGTGGCATGATCATAGCTCATTGCAGCCTCAAACTACTGGGCTCAAGCAATCCTCCCACTTCAGCCTCCCTAGTAGCTAGGACTACAGGTACATGCTGCCATGCCTTGCTAATTATTTACTTTTTTTTTAGAGACAGGGTTTTGCTATGTTGCCCAGGTTGGTCTCAAAATCCTGGTTTCAAGTTATTCTCCCACTTCAGCCTCCCAAAGTGTAGGGACTACAGGCATGGGCCACCTCACCTGGCTACTAATTAATTTTCTTTTAGAATTTTGAAGGAGTACAGCATTATGCAGTATTGCTCTTGAAGTTCGCTGACGTTCTGATTTCTGTTTTGTATAGTTCTTTTGCCCACTTCTAATGAAGCTTTTAAGATATTCCCTTTCTCATTGATCCATGGTGTTAAAATTTGATGTGGTATGATCTTGCATTCATTGTCCAGAGCATTGGCTGAACCCTGTCATTATTTTCAGTCTTGGGAAATTTTCTTTTCTCAGTTCTGGGAAAGATTACTTTTTTGATAATTTTATTTTTTCCTTTTACTCTGTTCTTTATGACCTTCTGTCCTGGTCTGCCAATTAAAAAAAAATTTTTTTTCTCCTCTTTATCTTTTTATCTACTTTTTGTAAAATTGTTTTAACTTCCTCTTCCAATTCTTCTATTGAATTTTTAAATTCCTATTATTTTTAATTTCTAAGAACTGCTTTTACCCATTTGTTAAGAGTTTTTAAAAAATTATAAATTGTTGAATCTTATCAAATCTTTTTATATGTCTGTTGAGATCATATGATATTTTCTCCTTTAATCCACTATGGTGGTAATTCTATGAAGCAGTTTTTTAAATGTTTAATCACTTTTGAATACTTTGAATAAACTTGCGTGATCATGCTTTTTTTACATTGCTGTGTTTGTGTGTTATTAATTTGTTCATGAGCTCATATATTGTATATATCTATGTCCGTGAGTGAAATCAGTATGTAATTTTCCTTTTGTACTGCCCTCGTCTGGTTTTGGAATCAAGGTTATGCTGGTTTCATGAAAGTTGGCTGGGGCTGCAAATTATACTCACAAAAGATAAATTAACAAGAGGAAAACAAAGTTATTAATATATGCATGGTACATATATAAGGAGAGCTCAGTGATGAGTAACTCAAAGAGGTAATTAGAGCTTGGGCTTACATAGCATCTTAAAAAAGAATAGTAATTTTTTAGAGAAGTGACAAGACAAAGGAAAAGGACATTGAGTTTCTAGGGGAAGCAAGTTGTGGGAACACAAATGTGTGGGGAAACTAATGGTAGATCAAGGGTAGTTAGCAAGGTTTGCTTGTGTTTACTCTCAGTGCCACGCTGTCTCCAGTGATGACTTTTTTTTTTAATCTCCTTCCTGGTAAGGGAAGTGCTTGGGGGACACTTTCACAAAGGTAAATGAAAGGTAGATGGGGGCAGGGAGGCAGAGAACTTGTCCTGCATCTGCTTTTTCTCAGTTGCTTTCAGCGCAAAATAATTCGTATGCCAGGGTAGCATATTCTAGGGTAGCATACGCTGAACCCCTTCATTAGAATTAAATAAAGCACAGCATATAATTCTTTGGTACCATTTACCAGATGGAGGACTGAGTATGTGTAAGTCTTTGATAACAGTAAAAGCGACTATTGTCCCCAAAGCTTTCTTGTGGAATTCTTGTGAATTTCTAGGGTGGGAATAACACACTTGTGAAACCTATTTGGGGCAAGATAGTAGAAATAAAACAAACTGTATGATCTGTCCACAGTCTTGAGAATTTATCAACACTTGGGAAAAATTAGCAAGTGCTTAAAGAGAAGAGTATCAGTGTAAAGGAGCATGGACTACAAGTCTGTTAAGTGGTACAGGCAGTAATTACAACCATTAAACCACTCAGAAGAATAGTTTATCTCCAAGGATGTAAAGGTAAAACTTTATGTGGGAAGCAGCATGTACTTTGGCATTAAGAGAAGAGAAGGAGAACAGAAAGTAAATAGAAAGAGTAAATAAAAAGAGCAGGCATTTTAGACTGAGGAAATTATATGCAAAAGTACAGGGGAGTTGGGGAGGGACGCCAGTGTTGAAGTATTCCTGTTACTTGTTGGTATCACATTCACCCAAGTCTTCTTAGACTCCTCCTCCCTCTTAACGCAAAGATAATATTCAGAAGAAACAAAGAACATTTTTGGAAGGAGAGTAAGAGTCATGACTCAGTTTTGAACCTAAGTTACCAGAATAATAGATTTTAAAAATATTTGGGGTAGGGAGGTAGTTTGAAGGAGATGATAATGAGGAGAGAGACCCCTTCTTTTAATATAGGAATAAAGAAGAAAAAGGTAGGTGAATACACTAAGAATTTCCAATTAAAAGATGAGAGGTCTTGTAGTTATCTGTCTCCCTTCTGTGTGTTAGAGAATGCAGCTACATAGCTTTGTACCTGAAGGGACTTAACAAGGGTTAGTTAATTATAATCAACCCTCGAAACACACTGTTCTGAACAAAGCATTATTCACTTGCCACCTATTTTGGGAGTTCATGTGTAAGCATACAAAATTACCATTAGACTGTTTCAAAACGGTAGACCTGTATTTTAAAATAAGAGCATTTATTTTATATGTTTAAAATAAGGAATATGTAAATCCTCCCTTTCTCCCTACTCACCCCTGCTTTTCACAGGCAATCATTGTTGACATCATCTTGTGCTTCATTCTAGAAAAATTTGGTGTATATGTATATAATATTACATATTATGTGTTACATGCAAGTATATATTAACATATGTGTCTTGATAATGTATACCATGTATCTTGAAACAATTTCATCTACAACTTTTAATTATGTAAAATCTTATTTCTTTTCCTTTGGCTTCTGGCCCCATTTCCTTTGTATAGGGAAGTATACTATGGGGATATAAATTCCAAATACCTGTTTTGTTTGTCCATCCAATTTTCTATTTCATTGCATTCACATTGGATTAAAGTTGCTTAAAACAGCAAAACATTTTCCTCTTTTGTTTAAAATTTTTTTGTCTTAAAAAATATTTTTTTTTTGAAATTAAAAAACATGAGTAGAATGCATGGAAATATTACTCAAATTTGTTGGTATTCAGTATTCCTGTGAGTAGTGTTAGCTCAACTTTCTTGTTTGGCATATCCTTACAGTTTCCTCCCACTAGAGGGCACCAGGATATTGTTTGTTTTTAGTGGTCTGTTTATGATGAACTTAGCATTAATTTTCATATGTTTCTTATTTGTCCTGCATTATAATAGGAATAAAATATTCATGCTGATGTCACTTTGTTAGGGATATATGGACAATTAAGTTACCTTCCCTGTTATCAATTATAATTTTGAAAACTATTTTGTGCTTCATACTTAAAGAAGAAAAGGAGAGGGGGGAGCTTAGAGCAATGGGAAATGGAGTCCAGAAATAGACCTCTACATATACAATGAACTGGATTTATTTTGAAAAAGAAGCCAAGATAATTCTGTGGGGGAAAAAAATTTTTTTTTCAGCAAATGGTGCTGGAACAATTAGATATCTTTTTTTGGGGGAAAGTGAACTTTGTTTCTGATCTCATTCCAAGTATAGAAATTAACTCAAAATGGATCATAGACTAGAAGAAAACAAAGGATAAAATCTTCATGACCTTGTGGTACACAAAACTTTCTTTGCACACAAAAATACTCTAAAATGAAATGTTTAGGGCCGGGCGCAGTGGCTCACGCCTGTATCCCAGCACTTTGGGAGGTCGAGGCGGGCAGATCATGAGGTCAAGGGTTTGAGACCAGCCTGGCCAATATGGTGAAACCCCATCTCTACTAAAAATACAAAAATTAGCCGGGCATGGTGATGCATGCCTGTAATCCCAGCTACTCAGGAGGCTGAGGCAGAAGAATCGCTTGAACTTGAGAGGCGGAGGTTGCAATGAGCCGAGATCGTGCCACTGCACTCCAGCCTGGGCGACAGAGCGAGACTCCGTCTCAAAAAAGAAAAGAAAGACACAGATAAATAAATAAAAAGGCAAGCCACAGACTGGGAGAAAATATTCACAATACATATACCAGAAAAATTACTGGTATCTAGAATTCATATAAATACATCTTTACAACTCAGTAATAAGATGAACAATCCAGTTTCTTAAATGGGCAAATTATTTGAACACACATAACCCCATAGGTACTACATGAATGCCAGTAAGCACATAAGATACTCAATATCACGAGAGAAGTGCAAATTAAAACCACAGTGAGATACTGCACGCCTGCTAGAATGGCTAAAATTAAAAAGAGTGACAATAGCTACTACTGATGAGGATGTGGGACAATTGTAATGAGCATGCATTGCTAGTGGAAAACAGTTTATTATAAGTTTAGTATATACTTACCAGGTGACCCAGCAATTCCACCCTTACCTATGCATTTACCCAAGAAAATGAAGCCTGTTGTTCACATGAAGACCTGTACACCAGTGTCCATGGCAGTTGATTCATAATGGCCCCAAAGTGGAAACAACACCAAATGTCTACCAGTAAGTGAATGGAAGGCCGGGTGCAGTGGCTCACGCCTGTAATCCCAGCACTTTGGGAGGCTGAGACGGGTGTATCATGAGGTCAGGAGTTCAGGAACAGCCTGGCCAACATGGTGAAACTCCATCTCTACTAAAGATACAAAAAATTAGCCAAGCGTAGTTGCATGCGCCTGTAGTCCCAGCTACTTGGGAGGCAGAGGCAGGAGAATCACTCGAACCCAGGACGTAGAGGTTGCAGTGAGCTGAGATCATGCCATTGCACTACAGCCTGAGTGACAGAGCGAGACTGTCTCAAAAAAAAAAAAAAAAAAAAAGAATGGTAATAAAGTATGGTACACCCATGTAAAGTGCTACTCAACAGTAAAAAAGAACTACACATGGAACAATATGGATGAATCTCAAAAACATTAAGTGGAAGAAGCTAGATGATATAAAAGAGTATTTATTTTATGATTCCATATGATTTGTGTGACATTCCATAAAAGACAAATCTATCTGTAGTAACAGAACAGATCAGTGGTTGCCTTGGGCTGTGGTGGTGGTGCGACAACAAGTCAGCAACAAAAGAGAAATAAGATAAACTGAAGTATCCAAAAATTGTAAGTGTTACGAAGGAAACAAAGCAGGTGGCAGTATTTGTACAGTCTAAGTTGGAAATACTGTCGATGGAGTATAGTGAGCAAAGGATTGAGTGGTGGGGGGAGGGCGTTGGAGAGAGAAGTAAGGGACCAGGTATTGTGGAAAGAGTCCTTAAGAGGGGGCGGGGGTTGGGCATGGTGGCTCATGCCTGTAATCCCAGCACTTTGAGAGGCCAAGGTAGGCAGATCATGAGGTCAGGTGATCGAGACCATCCTGGCTAACACGGTGAAAACCTGTCTGTAACTAAAAATACAAAAAATTAGCCGGATGTGGTGGCATGCGCCAGCTACTCGGGGACGCTGAGGCAGGAGATTTGCTTGAATCCAAGAGGAGGAGGTTGCGATGATCCGAGATCATGCCACTGCACTCCAGCTTGGGTAACAAGAGTGAGACTCCATCTCAAAAAAAAAAAAGGTGGGGAGTGGGAAGTGGGGAGGAAAAAAAAAAAGAGTCCTTAAGAACTTGACAGGGAACAGACTAGAGCACAAATAGAAATCTTTCCTTCGACTGGACGCAGTGGCTTATGCCTGTAATTTCAGCACTTTGGGAGGACGAGGTGGGTGGATCAGGAGTTTGAGACTAGCCTGGCCAAGATGGTGAAACCCCATCTCTACTAAAAATACAAAAATTATCCAGGCATGGTGATGGGTGCCTGTAATCCCAGCTATTTGGGAGGCTGAGGCAGGAGAATCACTTGAACCCAAGAGGTAGAGGTCAAGTGAGCTGAGATCACACACTCCAGCCTGGGCCACAGAGCAAGACTCTGTCTCATTAAAAAAAAAAGAAGAAATCCTTCCTTCAGTGAGAGAGGGTAAGAAGGAAGCTGTGCAAATGAGGTATACCTGGTGGTTGGAAAGGGAAAGAGTTTATATCAGACATTTTTCTGTTTTCTTACATTTATTTCTTTTTTCTATATAAGGTTGCCACCTGAAAGTGAAGGTGGAAGAAGTTGAGGGGACAGACATGCAATATTCTTCCTCGGAGGGGGATAGGGGAGTATGTGCCTACTAAAGAAACTTTGTAAGATGACTGAAGAACTATTGATGCTCTTTAGATGTTTGGGAAGGTGATTTTTAACATGAAATCTGTCAGCTTAGTCACATGGTTTTTCTCTTGCAACATGTAACTTCTTGGGCCCAAACATGGAATTAATAGATTGGTATGTGCCATCAGGATTGAGGTTTTGCCTGGGAGAAATAATGAAGGGAGTGAAGGTGTTGTTGTTTGTTTGCTTTTGTCTAGACCATTGATCACTGAGTGAAGGTGTTTCTAGGAGTCATTATCAAGATGGACAGGAAATCTAGGCTAGAAAAGGAGGAAAAGAAAACCAGGAAAACATTCCTGAATAGGAAGAAAATGATGGGATCATTGGATGGAGAACACAGAATTATATACTGGGGCTATTTCTGCAAATGAAATGGTAGGATAGGAGGAAGTGATCTCAGGGTGACTTCCAGGTTCCTGAAATAGATAATCCTAGAGGAAGAAGAGCAAGTTTGGGGGGCAGGATGATGAGTGCAGTTTTGGACAGGCTGTTTGAGGAACCTGTGGGATGTATAAATGGAGATGTCCAATAGGCAATTAGATATATAGATCTGAGAGATCTGGAATATAAATAGAGATTTGCCAGTTACCAGCATATAGATGATAACTGAAACGTGGTAACAGAAAAGATACCGGAGAGGATTTGTGGGATAAGAGAATGTGAGGGCGTGCAGTTTCCTTTTTCCACAACCACAGTGGTTGCAGTGGTGGTTGGTATTTGGTTTTGTTTCTTTTCTGTCTGTATTGTGTCTCCTTTTTCAAATAAACCCTAGGAAATACAACATGGAATGATGGTAAGAGCAGAGTTCAAGTCCTGTCTTTGCTTTTTCCTAGTATGTGCCTTGAGTAGTGAAACTTTTTAGAGCCTCAGTTTTCTCAACTGTTAAAAACAATTGTATCAAACGAATGAGAAGACAAACGACAGACGGAGAGAAAATATTTGCACAAGACCTATATGATAAAGGACTATTATCCAAACTATGAAAAGAACTCTTAAAACTTAATAAGAACACAACCTAATTAAAAAGTGGGCAAAAGACATGAACAGACAACTCACCAAAGAAGATATATAGATGTCAAATAAGCATCTAAAAAGATGCTCAATGTCTTATGTCATTAGGGAAATGCAAATTAAAACCATTTGCGGTACTGCTACTCATCTATTAAAATGGCCAAAATTCAGAACACTAATAACGCCAAATGCTAATGAGGATGGGGAGCAAAAGGAACTCTGATTCATTGCTGGTGGGAATGCAGTGTTGTACAGCTACTTTAGAAGACAGTTTGGTAGTTTCTTACAAAACTAAACATATTTTTACTATACAATCCAGCAATTGCATTCCTTAGTATTTACCTAAAAGGAATTGAAATCTTGTATCTACACAAAAACCTGCACACAGGCGTTTATAGCAGCTTTATTTATAATTGCTGAAATTTGGAAGCAATTTTGAAGATATTCTTCAGTAGATGAGTGGGTAAATAAACTCTGGTACATCCAGACATTGGAATATTATTCAGTGCTAAAAAGAAATGAGTGATCAAGCCAGGAAAACATATGATAGAAGCTGAAATGCATGTTGCTAAGTGAAAGAAGCCAATCTGAAAAGGCTACATACTGTATGATTCCTTCTGGAATATATGACCTTCTGGAAGAGGAAAAATATGAAGACAGTGAAATGATCAGTGGTTGCCAGGGACTGGGAGAAGAGAGGGATAATTAGGCAAAGCACAGAAGATTTTTAGGGCCATGAAATCATTCTGTATGATGCTACAATGATGGATACACATGATTATACATTTGTCTAAACTCATAGAATGTGTAACACCAAGAGGGGAACCCAAATGTAAACTGTGGACTTTGGGTGATAAAGATGCATCAGTGTAGGCTTACTGATTGATTGTAACAAATGTACCACTCTGGTGCAGGTTGTTGATAGTAGGGGAAGCTATGACTGGGAGGGGGCAGAGGGTGTATGGGAACTCTCTGACTTTCTGCTCAATTTTGCTGTGAACCTAAAACTGCTCTTTAAAAAGTCTTCTTAAAAACAGAACAGCTGTGTTAAGAAACTGCATGGAGACAGGTGAAATAACTAAGGACTACTGGTCTAAATTCAAAATTACCTTCAGGTGTATAGGCATTTATGCGTTCACTTCTGGCTTAACTTACTGCTGCTTAGTGGGAAAGTTTTGCTTCCCTTCCTCATTTTCACCTCCTCTGTTAAGTTTTTTGTTTTGGTTTTACAATGATAGTGAACAATTAAAGTCCTTGGAAAGATAGAATTATAGCCTAATGAATATACAGATATAAATATCTGAATTTTTATATTGCCAGGGGTAGAAATGATGAGGGAAACACTCAACCCCCACAATTAAAAGGCACTTATTTCGCTATTCTAAGGAATATTTGAATCTCCTTTCAGTTGTATCCCTTACCTTGCTTACTTTTACACTCAAGTAGCATTTCATATTTGAAAGCTTTTTAAATAGATGCAAAATACAGTATCAATCTACTTTGGGTACCAGGACCTCCTTCCCCTGTGTTTTCAAAAACAATTTCTGAAAAGATGAGAGAGGGATCTTCATTATACCCATGTATACAAAAAAGCATATGTCTGGATGAATGATACGTCTGGAAATTTATCCTACAGATATTTTCACGCATGTAGAAGAATATTCACTACAGCATTATACGTTCATATGTAGAATGCATTAGATTCACATATAGAAGGATATTCACTACAGCATTATATCATGTTGATAAATAGCAAAAGATAGCAATCTAAATGTGCATTGGCAGGGAACTGGTTAACTAAATATTGGTATATCTGTAAAATAGAACAATGTGCAGAAGTTAAAAAGAGTAAAGCAACTCTGTATACTGATGGTAAGTCTTCAAGATAATGCGGAGAGGGGGAAAACTGGATGCAGAACTGTATGTGTGATATGCTACCATTTGTGTAGAAAAAGAAACAGAATACCCCCCCACACACACATACATGCTTTTATGAAAAGAATATCTCTAGGAGAATGCAAAAGTAAGATTTCTCTCTAGAGAGATATTCAGGTGCTGAAGGAAAAGGGTAGAGACTTTTCACAGTATACTCTTTGTATCTCTTGAACTTTGTGCCGTAGTTAAAAACAAAGAAAGAAAATTCAGATTTAAAAAGCCTGTCTTATAGAATTGTCTCGAGGATTAAATGAGTCATGTATATAATTTAATGCATTGCCTGGCATCTAGTTAAGTATATAATACTTACTAAATATAATACTTGGCCGGGCACAGTGGCTCACACCTGTAATCCCAGCACTTTGGGAGGCTGAGGTGGGCGGATCACCTGAGGTCGGGAGTTCAAGACCAGTCTGACCAACATGGAGAAACCCCAACTCTACTAAGAATACAAAAATTAGCCGGGCGGGGTGGCACATGCCTGTGATCCCAGTTACTCGGGAGACTGAGGCAGGAGAATCGCTTGAACCCAGTAGGGCAGAGGTTGTGGTGAGCTGAGATCATGCCACTGCACTCCAGCCTGGGCAACGAGAACGAAACTATCTCAAAAAAAAAAAAAACAAAAACTAGTCTTTGTTTCTGTCCCTTCCCCTCTAGTTCCATAATTGCTGTTTGGAGGGTTCCCAGGATTTATTTTCTTCACCTAGGCCAAGGATTGTTAACCCGAATGGGTCAATGAACCTTTGAAATTGTATACCAAATTTTGTGTGAGTATATGCTTATTCTAGACTTTCTAGATTCTAGAGAGAAGAGGGTCTGTGACTTTAGTAAGATTTTCTAAGGAAGGGAAGGTCCCAGCTGGGCGTGGTGGCTCACACTTGTAATCCCAGAACTTTGGGAGGCTGAGATGGGTGGATCACGAGATCAGAAGTTCAAGACCAGCCTGGCCAACATGGTGAAACCCCATCTCTACTAAAAATACAAAACTTAGCTGGGCGTGGTTGCACTCACCGGTAATCCCAGCTACTGGGAGGCTGAGGCAAGAGAGTTGCTTGAACCTGGGAGGCGGAGGTTGTAGTGAACCAAGATTGCACTACTATACTTCAGCCTGGGCAACAGGGCAAGACTCTGTCTCAAAAAAAAAAAAAAGGAAGGGTAGGTCTCATGGCCCTAAAAAGTGAAACACACTAACATAAGCTGTTTTGCTATTTTACGTTTCTTTCCACCAGAAAATACTCTGCTGTCAGTTAGTTTTCTCTTTATAGCTAGGAAGAGATGGGGGCTGATTTTCTTTCCTCATAACTTTTATCTTTTCTAATTATATCATGTCCGGGCAAGTAATTTAAACTTTCTGGGTCTCAGCTTCTTAACTATAAAAAGACGTGATTGACTGGACAAATGCAAAGGTTCTCTTCATCTTGAAATGTTTTGATTCCTTCTAGGTTTACTATGTATAGGCTTTAAAAATTAGAAACATTGTCATACACCCAGAAAAACTTTTATGCTAAGAATAATCTTTAGGTAGAGACCTAAATCTGAACCAAGGGATAAAACTGGAGGTTGGTGTATACAAATGTAAGAGCATATGCCAGGCTGAGCACAGTGGCTCACGCCTGTAATCCCAACACTTTGGGAGGCTGAGGCAAGAGAATCACCTGAGGTCAGGAGTTCGAGATTAGCCTGGCCAATGTAGTGAAACCCCGTCTCTACCAAAAAAAAAAAAAAAAAATTAGCGAGGTGTGGTGGCACACACCTGTAATCCCAGCTACTCAGGAAGCTGAGTGAGGCAGAAGAATTGCTTGAACCTGGGAGGTGGAGGTTGCAGTAAGCTGAGATCGCACCACTGCACTCCAGCCTGGACAACAGCTCAAGACTTCGTTTCAAAAAAAAAAAAAAAAAAAAAAAAGCATATGCCAACCTAATTCCATACTGAATAGCCATGATTTATTTTCATACTAGCAATAAAGCTACCTTACTAATGAGGTAGGGCTATGTAAGATGCTCTGGTGGTCCTGTGGGGCAAAGGTGACATCTCTGTAAAACCCTCTCTCATCTCAAGGTCTTTCTCTGCTTAGTTTTAGGAAAAGGGAAGAACAGTAGAACCAGTGAGTTGTAGTTCTACACTAATAAAAAATGCCTCCATCAATATTGATCATTATCTATTACTTGATTAGGTCCAGATCGTAGATCTTACTTATGAAAAATCAATCTGCACACTTTAACTCAGATGTACATTTAGTTATTTATATTACTGCACAACTCAGTTACTAGAAACATTTGTCCCAAATTTATACTGTGGTCATTTTTGCCTATTTCTTCACAGAGTTTTATAGAAGATGGGATTCTTGACCTACAAGGCAGTTCAGGGTTAATAAGAGTACATTCAACAAGCATATGAAGATAAGGGCATTTCAAATAAAGTATGCGAAGGTACCTGGATTCAGGTCTTAGCTCTGTGTCTTATGAGCTCTGATCTTGGGTCAGTCACTTATCCTGTCCATACTTGTCTCCTCAGTTGTGAAATGGTGATAATAAAAGCATCTACTATATAGCATTATTATAAGGATTAAATGAGATAATACATGCCAAAACAACACAGTATTCGGAATATAGAAAGCATTCAATAAATGTAATCTCTTTTTTCCTGTTGTTATTATTAAAGGCATGGAGATGTAAAGCACCATGACATTTTTTTCTGTCTCTGAGACAGAGTCTTGCTCTGTTGCCCAGGCTAGAGTGCAGTGGCACGATCTTGGCTCACTGCAACCTCTGCCTCCTGGGTTCAAGTGATTCTTGTGCCTCAGCCTCCCAAGTATCTGGGATTACTGGTGTGCACCATCACACTGGGCTAATTTTTGTATTTTTAGTAGAGATGGGGTTTTGCCATGTTGGCCAGGCTGGTCTCAAACTCCTGACCTCAAGTGATCCACCTGCCTCAGCCTCCCAAAGTGCTAGGATTACAGGCTTGAGCCACTGTGCCCAGCCAACAATTTTTGAGCTTTAAGGAGTTAGATATAGCATTTCTTCATACCCAAATCCAGTATTATTTCCCCAGTGCAGCCTTCCCAAATTTCACAGCTGTAGAGCTTTGTTCCCCTAGCTCTTTGCTTGTTATTGTAATCTCTCTTGCTACTGGACTGTTAGTCCTTCTGTGGTAGAAGCATATCTTATTTTCAACAAATATATAGTGAGTATCTGAATGTATCAGGCATTATGCTAGGTGAACAGTACAGATAAGGTCTCTGTTCTCTTGAAGCTTAAATTCTAGAATAAGAAAACAAAAAATGAGTAAGTAGTTTCAGACAGTGGTAACTGAATAAAATTAAAAAGATAATGGGGCCAGATAGAATGATCCTGGAAGTCCTTAAAGGAGTGACATTTGAGCTGAGACCTGGAAGGTGAGCTCCTTGGATTGGGTAATAACACTTTTATTACTCAACTCCACCCATATACAGTCTTCATTGTGTTCTTGTAATTTCCTTCAGGATTACCTTAAGATGTTAATTATTGCATTTTAGTTTGTAGCACACATTCCATATTTATTTGTGCTTAGGTATAGCTCTGCTTTCCCTCCTTCTCTCCCTGAGTGAGCTATTGAGTTGACTTGTTTGAGTCTTTGTTGTTTTTTTTTTTTTTTTTTTTGAGATGGAGCTTTACTCTTGCTGCCCAGGCTGGAGTGCAATGGCGCAATCTCAGCTCACTGCAACCTCTGCCTCCTGAGTTCAAGCGATGCTCCTGTCTCAACCTCCCGAGCAGCTGGGAATACAGGCATGCGCCACCACGCCCGGCTATTTTTGTGTTTTTGGTAGAGATGTGTGTGGTTTCTTCATGTTGGTCAGGCTGGTCTCAAACTCCCAACCTCAGGTGATCCACCCACCTCAGCCTCCCAAAGTTTTGGGATTACAGGCGTGAGCCACTGCGCCCAGCCCTGAGTCTTATTCTTTATCCATCTATGTTTTAATCTGATCTACAGGATTGTATAAGTAAAATACTACCATCCCTGGATGTTCCTCTTGGGTATATGTGCTGTTCATTTCTTGTTTATGCTTTCTCATTAAGTAATAAGTTAGAAGCAGACTTCACTGTAAGCACTTGGGATGCGTTAGTCACCATAGTAGATGATATGGGAATTCTAAACAGTAGTCTACCCAGAGATTTCTGAAATTTTATTGACAAAAGTAAGAACTTTTTACTTAAGTGTAATCTAGCCCTCCTAAAGCTAGGCTGCAGCTGGAAAAACATCACCTACTCTTCCTTTTGCCATCTATTTGGTGGCACAATAAGGACCTTCAATTCACTCTTCTTTTGAGAGCTAACCCTCTCAAAATGCCCTTGATAATTTTGGTGACCAATTTAAGGAAATGGCCTTCTGTTGCACTTGGTTAGTCAGCAAGGTAAGATTCTGTTTTCTGGACTTGAAAGGCCTCATTGGAGGGGTAAGGGTTAGAGCGCACTTTTCTATAAAGAAACTAGGTTCCTTGGCTTCCATAGTGAGGTGTGGGACAAATAGATAGGGAGCTGAGTTGAGTAGAGTTGTTGATTATCAGAATTAAGAGCCAATTCTCTCCTAAGTTTGTTTTGTTGCATAAATCCCACTGCAATGATTTCTTTCTGAATGTTCATAAACCTTTCTTTTTTTTTGGACAGTAAAGAATAAAAAAGCAAAACAGCTCAAACACGTCTTAACCACTGGATTCCTGGGCATTCAAATTGCACTGGTTATTTTTTTTTCCTTGTTAGGTACTATCTGAAAAAGAATTAAAGAAGATTCTTGTTATTTGAACTTATAGGCCCTTTACTGTCTGCTGGTTATTCCAACAACATATACAACTCCTAAGTAAGTAGACTGTACTTCTAAAGGTTTATTTTTCTGTTCTATTCAATTTTTCATTGCAGTTTTTCTGGAAGAGTTCAGGATGGTTGCCATCGAAGTGGTGATTTGGGGTTTTATCTTTGTGTTGAGTCAGTCATGTTGTGTGATACATTTTAAAGAGCTCACCTTGGACGGGCGCAGAGGCTCATACGTGTAATTCCAGCGCTTTGGGAGGCCGAGAGGGGTGGATCACCTGAAGTCAGGAGTTCGAGACCAGCCTGGCCAACATGTTGAAACCCCGTCTCTACCAAAAGTACAAAAATTAGCCATGTGTGGTAGCAGGTGGGTGGCAGCTACATGGGAGGCTTAGGCAGGAGAATTGCTTGAACCCAGGAGGCGGAGGTTGCAGTGAGGCGAGATTGCTCTATTGCACTCCAGTCTGGGCAACACAAGAGCAAAACCCTGTCTCAAAAAAAAAAGCTCACCTTGTTTTTGTTAAAAATATTTCACTTGTGCCTGGGCGCCGTGGCTTATGCCTGTAATCCCAGCACTTTGGGAGCCCGAGGCGGGCGGATCACGAGGTCAAGAGATAGAGACCATCCTGGCCAACATGGTGAAACCCCGGCTCTACTAAAAAATATAAAAATTAGCTGGGCGTGATGGTATGCTCCTGTAGTCCCAGCTACTCGGGAGGCTGAGGCAGGAGAATTGCTTGAACCCAGGAGGCAGAGATTGCAGTGAGCCGATATTGCGCCACTGCACTCCAGCCTGGTGCCTGGCGACAGAGCAAGACTCTGTCTCAAAAAAAAAATTTTTTTTCGCTTGTATTTGCAAAGGTATATGCCACAACTGAGAAAGAAAAAAATATTTCACTTGTTTTCCTTTATAAATGATTAGTCTCAAAATAGTGCTATAACTTAACCAGCAGCACAATGCTATTTAAAAATATTATATTGCAAAAGGTAAAATAAGGTATATTATTATCAGTTATAAGTCTGAGGGAAATATAGATTTCATTATATTTTCATTATTTATAACTTTTTAAAATTTCCTTAGAAGAGACTTCTCTTTCATGAGTCAGAAAACTCTTGAGTCTTTAAATTTCTTTTCTTTTTTTTTTTTTTTTTTGAGAAGGAGTTTCACTCTTACCGCCCAGGCTGGAGTGCAGTGGCACGATCTTGGCTCACTGTAACCTCCGCCTCTTGGGTTCAAGCAATTCTCCTGAGTAAGAGATTTGCTTGAACTCAAGCCTCCTGAGTAGCTGGGATTACAGGCATGCACCACTAGGCCCTGCTAATTTTGTATTTTTAGTAGAGACGGGCTTCACCATGTTGGCCAGGATGGTCTTGAACTCCTGACCTCAGGTGATCTGCCTACCTTGGCCTCCCAAAATGCTGGGACTACAGGCATGAGCCACTGTGCCTGGCCTAATTTTTTTTAAAAGCAAACAATTCATCCTTAAGTATTAGAAATAGCATAAATTTTATTTTATTCTAGAATATTATTAAATCCTAAAATAGTAGTTTTAAATAAAAATTTTGAATTTGTGAAAGTTTTAAAAAGTTTGGAATTTTATTTTAAAACAGGTCAAAGATATATACTTACTTTTTGTGTTTCCACATAGGCATAAGGAACACTGTTGGATTTAAAAAATAACAATTTATTTAATGATAGTGAAGTTACAGAGCTTATAGCAGGTCTAACTGAAGATACCAGCAGGAATATAGTCAAAATCATAAGCCGAAAACACTTTATTCATACTGTAACCAATCTCCTTGAAAACCTTTAGAAAACACGAAAATATACAAGCACACATTCCATTTAGCCAGCACAGTGATGACATCGTCACATATATAAGCTCTGGAAAACTCCACTCTACACTCATGAGAGAATGAAAAGTGAAAAAGACAAATGACATCTTAGTATTATAATGAAAATGCTTTTGACTTCAAAAGCCCCTGAATAAAAGGGAGAGGTGAAAAGGAAATCCCCATTGGCAATGGTAGAGACCATGGAAGATTGGGTCTTGCAAAATTTATTAGAAGACCTTTCTGAAGAGAAGACTTTCTGAGACACCCCTTTGCAGATAAAAAGCATTCATGTCTTCTTTCTCCACAAAGCTTTTGTTAATCACCAGACCTCGCAATGGTCTCCCAGCACCTCTTAAAGCAGTGGTTCTCAAAATGTGGTCCATGGACTCCCAGGAGTCCTGATACCCTTTTACAGGGTCTGCGAGGTCAGAGCCATTTTCAAAATAATACTAAGATGTTTGCCTCTTCTATTGTGTTGACAGTTTGCACTAATGGTACGTAAGCAATGATAGGTAAGTAATTAATAACTATTAGTTACCATATTCATCACTGGTGTGTATTTACAGTTAACCTCTTTTTTTTCCATTTTCAATTAGAATGTTTTTGATGAAGCCATTAAAATGATTAGTTTTATTAAATATCACTCCTAGAGTATAATTTTTTTTAATAAATAGGAAGTACATATAAAGTACTTTGGCTGCATGCTGAAATATGATGGTTGTCTTGAGGAAAAGCATTCACGATTGTATGAGTTGCAAATTGCACTAGCCTCCTTTTTTTTAATCGTGTATCACTTTTACTTGACAGATAGACCATGGTTATTCAGACTTGGGCATCTAGCAGATATTTTCTTGAAAATGAACAAAGTGAGCCTGTCTCAAGGAAACTGACAGTATTTGTTCTCAATGACAAAATTCAAGCTTTCAAGTGAAAATTAGAATTTTGGAAAACCCAAACCTGCCACCATGAGCTTGACAGCTTCCAGTCAAGCTGTCCCCTATGTAGACCTCTTATTTGAGCTCCAGACTCTCACATCTACCTGTCTATATATATATACTGTGTCCATATAAATGTTTCATATTCTAAATTTAACATGTCCACAATGGAATTTTTTATTTCTCCCATAAAACTTTATCTCTTTCATCCTGGCCCAGTTTTTCTCATCTTAGTAAATCACCCTCAACCCAGTTGTTCAAACTAGAATTGAAGTCATTATTTCTTTTTCCTCACCTCCTATTTCCAATCCATTAGCAAGTCTTATAAGTTCTGCCTTCAAGATTACCTCAGATCTGCTTGCTTTTCTTCACCTTTGCTGTCAACCTATTGCAGGTTATCATCATCTTGCCCTTGATATACTGCATCAGCCTTCTGATTGGTCTTCCCTTCTTGCCTGTCTATAATCCATTTTCCATGCAGCAGCAGATGTAAATCATGTCACTCTGTTGCTTAAAACCTTTAATATTACGCATTATACATAGAATAAAGTTCAAATTTCTTAGCTTATAAGTCCTTTCATGTTTAGGACTTTACCTCCTCTACAGGCACCTGCCATCACACCTGGCTATTTTTTGTATATTTTTAGTAGAGATGGGGTTTCACCATGCTCGCCAGGCTGGTCACCTGACATGCATCAAGAAGCAAAAATTATCCTAGAATACAAACCTTAAAGAAGACCTACAGAGCTGAGGCCAAACATGACAATGCTCCGCCTTCCGGTGTCATCCCTCATACTGTAAACAAGTATCCTGTTCATAATCTGTTTAGTGCCATATATTTTCTAAATTTTCCTTTTTTTTTTAGTGATGGCACTATGTAAAATGGTCCCCAGGTGTCAAGCTAAAGTGTTGTCTAGTGTTCATAAGCCCAGAAAGGCTGTGATGTGTCTTGCTGAGAAAATGTGTGTTAGGTCAGTTTAGTTCAGACATGAGTTATAGTGCTACTGGCTTTGGGTTCAATGATAATTTATCAAAAATGCATTAAATAAGATGTTTTTAAACAGAAGTACATATAAAACAAGATTATCTATTGACACAAATGCCGAAAATCACATACACCTAACCCTGTATCTTTCCTAGGAGCAATGGTTCAGTGTTGGCAAATTTAGTGTTCATGGCAACTTTATAGAATGCAACTACCTCAAATAATAAGAATCAATGTATTTTATATATTTATTTTGTAGGACCTTAAAGTATCTCACAGACATTAGCTTATTCATCAACACAACTTCCAGAAACTGGCTACTAGAGAAAGAGTTATTTGTTATTTGGAGGATAAGGGAAAATTCACTCTGTAGGTTTTCCTTAAGGTTTATGTTCTAGGACAGTTTTTGCTTCTTAAGTAGACATTATTTTACCCTTGGATGTGAAAAGATTGCTTGCTAATTATGGTTACGTTTGATTGATTTGCTTTGGAACTCATTGGAATATTCCCTATTTGACTTCAATGGGGAAAGGTTAAAAGGTAAAGCATTTTGGAAAGCACTCAGAACTTTCTGGCAGAAAAGTACCAGGTAGAGAGAAATAATCATAGTGGTTACTATGACAAATGTAAAAAAGGTAATAATATAAATTGCTGGATACATGAAATTTGAATGTGCTATGTTGATAATGGCTACTCACATATATATTATAGGAACTTTTCTCTCCTTCAAGTCTGCATTCAAACCTTTGCCTAGATTCTGCTAATTCTTCCTTTATATGATTTCTCAAATTTGTTCCTTCTTTGTCATTCATATAGTTATAATCTGGAAATCCAATCTTTAACAATTTTCAAGGTTGACCTTAAAGTTGCTCTCATTTCTTTCAGCCACATTTTCCCTTGAATGTAAGAGTTACACAGTAATAAACTATCTTCCTTAAGCATATTTTTATCACATTCTGCAGAGAGATATTACTGCCCTACTTAGAAACTTTCGGTGGCATCTAGTTGTCTATTTTTTCATTAATATAAACCACTGTCTCCTCATGTTCCTCAATTCTACAGGCTTTTCCACCCTACCCCCTATAATTGATGTCATCTCATAATTCATTGTGTGTGCAGAGGAACCTCTAGATGTTAATTCCTTCATCTTATTATAACCAAATCTATAAAGCTGCCTGCGTCTATTCCTTTTTTCCTTCCGTTGCAAAGGAAAGAAGTATTAGGACATAGGCATCTTTGATGGGGGGCATTATTTTGTCTACCACACATTTCTTTTTTTCTTCTCAGTATAAGAGCGATATATCCTAATTCCAGAAAAATTAGAAAACTGACCAGCAATTTAGGAACTGTATAAGCCCTATCGATCTCCTAACAGAAATAGAGATCCTTAGTTTATGTTGATTAAGAAGGAGAGTCTCTGAATACTTAAGGCCTTTAAGATGCTCCAAGAGTTTGCCAGAAGTCACAGAGGAGAAAAGTGTCACCTTCCACAAAACAATCCGTGGGAAAAAGGAGCACTGGAAGACTTCTGGCAAGGTATCTAGCTTCTCTAGGTTTTGGCTTCTTTATCCTTAAGAAATTGAATTAGCTGATTTTTAAAAGTATTGTCTTTATTAATATATAAAGGCTAGTATCTACATTCTACTAAAAATTCATCCAAAGAGATAAACAGATAACATACAGGTTTGCTAGTTTTTAATCAAATCAATGTATAGTGTTATTCCAGGATTCAGTCAGTTACACTGTCACAGTCAGAAAGACAAGGAAAGACTGAGAAGCCATCACAGATTGGAGAAGAACAAGGAGGACAACCAAATGTAATGTGGGATCCTGGATGGGATACTGGAACTGAAAAGGGACATTAATGGAAAAACTGGCGAAATCCAACTAAAACCTGCAGTTTAGTTAATAATTAATAGTTTTATGAAGTAATAGTATTGTACCAATGTTAATTTCTTAGTTTTGATAATTGCTGTGATTTTATAAGACGATAACCTTAGAGGACTCTAGGTGAAGTACATATGGAAACTCTTTGTACTGTTTTCGAAGTTGTTTCTAAGTTTAAAATGATTTCAAAAGAAAATTTTTTCTATTAATAAAAAAGACAGTAAGAGTGGAAAAGCAAGCCACAGATGGAGAAAAGTTGTTTGCAAGATTTATAACCACAAAGAACTCAAAATCAGAATATATAAGTAATTCATACAAATCAGTAAAGGAAAGACTGACAACCCAAAAGAAAAACAGGCAAAAGACTTGAAAGACTCTTTGATGATGTCCAAATAGCCGATAAGCATATTAAAATGTGCCTGGCAATGCACAGGGTTCTCATTTCTCCAAGTTGGAACTCTTGTGTATTGCTAGTGAGAATGTAAAATAGTGCAGGTGATAATTCATGTAAAATTAGACTTTTATGATCCAGCAATTCCACTTGTGAGTGTATACCCAACAGAATTGAAAGCAGGGCCTCATGTAGATATTTGCACATCACTGTTGATACCAGCACTGTTCACAATAGCCAAAAGCTGGAAACAGTCCAAATGTCCATCGACAGATGAATGGATAAACAAAATGTGGCATAGACATACAATGGAATATTATTCAGCTTTAAAAAGGAATGAAATTCTGACACATGCTACAACATGGAGGATCCTTGAGAACATTATGCTAAGTGAAATGTCAGTCACAAAAGGACAAATAGGTTGTATGATTCCACCTATATGAGTTACCCAGTGTAGTCAAATTCATAGAGACAGAAAGTAGAGTAGTGGTTAGCAGGGGCTGGAGGGAAGGCAGAATGAGGAATTGTTGTTTAATGGGTAGAGAATTGCAGTTTGATACCATGAAAAAGTTTTGGAGATGGATGGTGGTGATGGTTGTACAGCAGTGTGAATGTACTTAATGCCACTGAACTGTAATGCCACTAAACTTAAAAATGGTTAAAATGGTAAATCTTATGTATATTCACCACAGTGTTTTTAAAAAGTGGTTGTATTGATAATGGTAGTGGTGGTGGTAAGATATAGATGAAAACCATAATGTGACACCATTCTCTAGAAAGGATAAAATGACAGAGACCAAGGGTGCAAAGCAACCAGAATACTGATATTTTGCTGGTAGGATTATAAACTAGAACAAGGATTTTGGAAAATTGTTTGACATTATCTATCTAGCTGAACATAAGCATACCCCATCACCTAGCAGTTCCACTCCCAGATATACATCCAGTAGAAATATTTTCATGTGGGTACCAAAAGACATTACAAGAATGTTCATAGCAACATTATTTTTTTTATAGTCCCCAAGCTGAAAACAACCAAAAGGCCCATCAACAGAAAAAATTGATTCAATAAATTGTGGCTGTTCATGCAATGGGATAGTTTCCCACAATATAAATAAATAAAACTGCTAGTAAGTGCCGCAAACTTGGATAACTCTTAAAAATATATTAAGCAGAAAAAAAGACACTTAAGAACAAATATTTTATGATGTTTATATCAGGTTCAAAAATAGGCAAAACTGATCAATGGTGATAAGAGTCAGGACAGAGACTACCTTTGGGGAGGAGTGAGTGAGAATGTTCTAGTTTCTTATCTGTGTAGTGGTTGCATAGGTGCGTTAACTTTTGAAATTTTATCAAGCTGCAACTTTTTTATTTGTGTACTTTTGTAGATAAGTTATGCCTCAATAAAAAGTTTATTTAAAAAAAGAATATATAGAAAAAAATGAAGAATATAGCGAGAAGTACACATTCTACATTTATTTAATGGCATTATGCTTCATTATTTAACCCCCACTCCCAGCTCAGTGACAAAAGTGAGGGCCCTGAATGCAAATTCCTTTCCACTCTTATTCTTGTTGAAGTGTAAGAACAAGTTTTCAAGTTTAAGCTTGACTTTTCTTTGAGGACAGCTTTAGCTAGAGGTGCTAACTGTGCAGCAAACTGAACGCTGACCTAAGTGGAGCTCTAATTAGCTGTGTCAGGGAAATGAAGGATTTAAGTCCATACTCCACTCCTAGATTCTACAGACTTAACAAGGAGTAGAGAAAGTAGCTTGGTGACTGCTTTAGAATAATGTAAGCTTTGTATTACTTGTTTGAGAAACACTGGATTAGTCAGTGGCAAGGACGTACATTTAGTTACACTAAGCATAATTTTGTTATAGTGATGTTTCTAGTTTTGTTAATTTTTACTTATACCCCATTCTCTTTTCCTTCCTTTTACTCTTCAAGTACCTGTTCTATATTTAATTCATTTTAGGCTTTGCCCTGAGCTAGCTAGCTATTCTTTAAATCATGTATTCATCTAGCACATATTCATGGGTTGTTTACTATATGCTAGGGATTTGGAATACAAAAATAAGACATATAACTTCTGCCCTCAGATTGCTTGCAGTTCCAGCGTGGAAGGAGACAAATGATCGGTTATGGTATCAATGTTGACATGTACTGTAATAGAGACCAGTCTGGAGTATTGCTCAATAATTCTTGTAATTGATTCTTAACCTAGACCGGGAACTGGAAATGTCTACTGAAGGAAGTTACAGCTAATCTATACGTTTTGAAAGGTTGTGTGTGTGTGTGTGTGTGTGTGTGTGTGTTATGTGTATATGTGTGTGTATGCATATGCCTATGTGTGCTTTCATTCAGAGTGGGAAGGTAAGGGAATGTAGAGAGCCAAGGCTCCAGAGATACACAGAGGCCAAGTCATAAAAGGTCCTGTATGTCGTCACGCTAAGGAGTTTGGATTTTCTTTTGAGGATAGTGAAGAGTAACTGCAGCGTTATAAACAAGGAAGTGACATGACATGTATAAACGAATTTAATGAATAGATGTAGGCTGTTACATGGTTAGAATTATCTAGGTAGACTTTTACTTCTCAAAGTGTTGTCCCAGCTATATTGTCATCATCTGAGAGCTGTTCAAAATGTACAATTTTGGGACCTACTCCAGACTTACTAAATCAGAGTGGGCATTTTAACAAGATCTTCACATGATTTATATGCACATTCAAGTTTGAAAAGCACTGATTTAGATGGATATGATGATGGTCAGGCTTTATACAGCTGATCTGAAGAAGATAGGACAGATTGCAACAGATATTACGGAGTACATGTTCTTCCCTCTGTTTGGAATGCTATTCTCAATTCCCAGATAACTCCCACTCATCCTTTACCTTTCTGCTGAAATGAAGTTTCTCTGATGCCGTGGCCCCAATACACGTAATTGGTGCCTTTGCCATATACTCCTATGTACTCCTATTGTCATTTCTCACACTTTTATGTACTCATTTAATCCTGTCTCTCCCCTTGTACTGTAAGCACCATGAAGACAAAGGCCATTTTTCTGTGGTACTTGGCACATGGTAGGCACCCAATAAACATTTGTGATTTGATTAAATGAATGAATTCATGTGTAAGAAGAGAAAATGGATTTGGGTGTGTTGGAGAGAAGGATGTACATGTTATAATTGTTAACAATAATAGTTATTTTATGTGTGTGTGTGTGTTTATTTATTTTTGGACACGCGGTCTTGTTCTGTCTCCCAGAGAGAGTGCAGTGGCAAGATCATAGCTCATTGTAACTTCAAACTCCTGGGCTCAAGCAATTCTCCCACCTTAGCCTCCTCAGTAGCTAGGACTACAGGCGTATACCAGTATGCCTGGCTAATTTTTTTTTAAGAGATGGGGTTTTGCTATGTTGCTCAGGCCGAATAATAGTAAATTTTAAATACCCTTGATAAGTTCTAGGTACTAAGTGCTTTATACATATTAATTTATTTGATCATCTCAGTAATCCTATAGAATAGATACTTTTAATATACCTATTTTGCAGATGAGAAAACTGAGACACAAAAAGGATAAGTAATTTGCCTAGGGTTACGCTGTTGGTGAGAAGTGAGATTCAAACCAGGCAAGTGAGTACTACTCCGGGTATCTAGTTTTGGACAATAGCTTCCAGGTGCTTAGTGTTTTATATGTGTCAGTTATTTAGTCTTTATAAAAGCAATGTGTAGAAGATAATATTATCCTGATTTACAGACAAAGAAGCAAAGGTTCAAAAAGGTTGTGTAGGCTCAGGATACACAGCTAGTACGTGAGGAACCTAGCTTTCAAACCCAAGTCTATCCAACTGTAAAAGCCGTTACCAGTAATGATGATGCCTCCATGTTGAGTCCAAAAAATACCTGTGGGATAGGAATTTCAGATGACTGAGGAACTGAGAGTTAAGATACCTAACGTCATATAGGTTGTGAGATGGGGAGAAGGACTTAGCAATGCCAGTGTCTGTGGTAGCACTGGCATTTGGAGTTCGAAGGAGTGAGGGAGATTTAAGGTCAAGCATTCCAGCCAGTCTCATAATTGACCACACTGAGCTTTGGACTCAGGTGGTTAGGAACATTAGCCTCCATAATAAGCTGCAACTCAGGTGACTAAGGAATAGTTATTGCCTTTTTTTTTTAATGGTCTTAGAGAAACCAAATGGATTAGAAATACTCAGTGTCAGAACTGGAAGGAACCAGTTCTAACCTTCCACAGTTCACTCTTCCTTACCTCCCTCTCATTTTATGATAAAGAGATTGGAGAAGGGAGTAACCAAAGTCCAATAAAACAAAGCCAGGAAAAGAAGACAGGGTCACATGCTTGTATTCCTTGCACTGTGCCTTATCTCTAGGTTCCAGATTCAGCAACTTTTGTTTATAACTGTTCTGCCATTGTAGTAACATCTTCACTGCCTGGTTGTTTTTTAGCTTTGAACCCTGAAAAGACTGACTTTGTGTCCCTTCTCCTTTGGCCCTAAGCACGTACTCACTGAATTCAGATCATCTGGCAGGCCCTATGCCCTCATGCCCTCATTGATGATGATACTGTAGAATCACCACTACTGGGAACACAACTGGCACAGAGGATTTTGAGCTGTTTTTGGAGTTAAGATTCTGCTGAGCTGTTGATATACTTGGTCAATTTTTGTACAACAGAAAGTTGCAGGAGCCAATACAGTTTGCATAACTTTTTTTGGAAGTTACTAACTCCTCACATACACGTTAAGAGTAATACAATCATGTGCAGTGGTCTGACTCCTGCCCTGGCTATAAGTATATCCCCTAAGGCACATTATGGTAAAATGAAATTATATTGAAAACAAATTTATAACTGGTACTTATACCTTATGCCTTACACAGTCCTTGTCACTTAATAGGCCTTCAGTTCTCAAATGTAATAGCTACTATTTTATTTTCATTTCAGAATCACTGCAGAAAAATATAGTGAGGTTGCAGTGTTCAAATGGTCTATTTTAGTTAAAATCTACATTAAGGAAACAAAAAAAAAGTCATAACTAAAAACAACACTTAGTTTAGCCTGCCAAAGTGATATATTTTACTTGTGTGTGTTTGTTTGTTTATTTAATATGGAGTCTTTCTGTGTTGCCCAGGCTGGAATACAGTGGCACAATCTCAGTTTACTGCAACCTCTGCCTCCCGGATTCAAGCAATTTTCCCTGCCTCAACTTCCCGAGTAGCTCGGATTACAGGTGCCCGCCACCACGTCCAGCTAATTTTTGTATTTTTAGTAGAGACAGGGTTTCGCCACGTTGTCCAGGCTGGTCTCAAACTCCTGGCCTCAAGTAATCCATCCATCTTGGCCTCCCAAAGTGCTGGGATCACAGGCATGAGCTACCATGCCCAGCCTATTCTTCTATTTTTAATCTTGGTTTTTCTCACAGTGATTTTCTTCTGTGGTTTAACACTACCATGAAGGTCATCATCTTCTATTTATTTAATTAATCATTCCATAAAGAATATAGGCTGGGCATGGTGGCTTATGTCTGTAATCCCAGCACTTTAGGAGGCCAAGGCAGAAGGATCATTTGAGGTGAACTCCTGGGAGTTCAAGACCAGTGGGCAACATAGTGAGACCCCCATCTCTACAAAAAAATTAAAAATTTGCCAAGCGTGGTGGTGCACCTGTAGTCTCAGCTACTCAGGAGGCGGAGGTGGCAGGATCCCTTGAGCCTGAGAGGTAAAGCCACGATTACTGCACTGCACTTAAGCCTGGGTGCCAGAGTGAGACCCTGTTAGGTTAGAATATTTATTTTTAAAATTTTTCACTTACCTTCTTTTAATTTTTTTTAAACTTTTAAAATTTCTTCATTTTTGAGATGGAGTCTTGCGCTGTCACTCAGGCTAGAGTGCAGTGGCACAATCTTGGCTCGCTGCAACCTCTGCCTCGCAGGTGTAAGCGTTTCTCCTGCCTCAGCCTCCCGAGTAGCTAAGATTACAGGCATGAGCCACCTCGCCTGACTCCTTTTACTCTGACTTTTTTTCCTTATTACCACACTAGTCTACACTATCAATATAATCTAGTAATATTCTTATCACTGAAATATTCTAAGGGTTGGTCTTCTCTCTGGCCATAAAATAGACTTTTGGCCTTGATTTGTTCCTAAAAGCTTCATTATAATGCAGATCAAAATGGATTACAGTGGGTACAGATCAAGCAATGAAAAGTGGATTATATATTCCTGCAGAGATAATGTTATAATTAAGGATTAAAACCCTACTAAGGACTTCTCATTAAATAAGTCACATAGCTGTAGTCAGTAATATGACTAAGCCCCTATAAATATAGAACAATGTTCCATGTGCTATAAAATGGACATAAACATACTGAATACATTGATTATGCAAGTTACTTCCAAAGTATAATAAAGTATACGTACAGCATGCAGAAATTTTAAATTTGGTAATTTCTTAAGCACCTACTATATGCCAAGCATTGTAGGCAAATCAAAGTAGGCTAAGCTCTTGAAGAGCCTGGCGACTAACGAGGCGTAACAAATGTACATAGTAACTGTAATTTGGGGAAGGGTGAGAATAGTGATATAGCCAAAGAACAATGTTAGATGAAGGGGAGATTCCTTTTTTAAGGTCAGGTTTCATGGGAGAACTATCATTCCTTTAAATATTTGAAAAAGTGAAGACGGTGGAGGTGAAGGCAGAAACGAATGCATTTTGATTTGAGAAAATGACACGAGCAAAGGCATTGAAGTGGGGAAGAACACATCATAATAATAACATAATTAAGAGCTACCATTAATTAACTCCTTAGAGTATGTACCCTTTTAAAATCCTTGTGTCAGTCCTGTTAGGTAAGTGGCTATAATTATTTCCACCATACAAATTGGAAATTGGAGTTATATAGAGAGGTCAAATAAGTGGCAGAGGCAGGATTCTAACCTAACTGTCTGATTCCAAAACCAGTGTTCATGGTTGCAATACTGTAGTCAAGAAATAGCAGATAATACGGTCTACCTGGAGAATAGAATGCATATATATGTGAACTGGATAGTCTTCTGGGAAAGGATTTGTAGAGGGTTTTTAAGAGGCAGTGAAAATGAACAGAAAGGGATAGATGAAAAGTTTAGGGGGAGGTGGGTGCAGAAATACTACACAATAGATTGTTCTGGGACTGCGGAAAGGGGAAAATTAAAGGTGCCTGAGGTTTCATATGTGGTTTCCTGAGGACAGTGGCATCACAAACACAAATAGAAAAGTGAGAAGAAAGTGTTGTTTGGAGGGGGGGATGGGAAAGGAAAGATGGAGCAATAATTTTGATTGTAGATGTGTTGCATTTAAAACACAGATGAAATACACCATTGGAAATTTAGGCAGCAGATGTGACTTCTCATTTTAAGAAGTCCTCTAGGTTAAAAGGAAGACCAGAGGGCAATAACTAGAGGCTGCTAGGAGCTAAGACTTTATCAGAATTGACACCCTGACTTCAGTGGGCCTTACCTTCCCCCGCATCTCATCAACCTGTGTCATCTCATCACTCAAATCACCTCACTCCATAGCTCCTCTATGACCACAGCTTCCTTTACTTCTACCTCTGCTGTTCTTGTTTCACTTGCTCTCCATCTGCCCTGTGATCCCTTGATACCTCTGAATGCACCTGGTTCAACATTCCCTTTCTGTTTTCATCTTCCTTTCTCTCTAGTCAAACCTCTGGCCATTCATTTGAATTCTGACCTCTCTGGCATCTTAATATACCTCTTTCATAGATATTACCTTTCTCCCCCCTCCATTCCAAATCCAAAGGAGCGTTCTCTTAACTAGTGAAGCCTTAAAGGGTAATGAACTGTGAACCCCCCAAATCTGAGACAGGTCTCGGTTAATTTAGAAAGTTTATTTTGCCAAGGTTGAGGACATGCTCTCATGATACAGCCTCAGGAGGTCCCAATGACATGTGCCCAAGGTGGTCAGAGCACAGTTTGGTTTTATACATTTTAGGGGGACATGAGACATCAGTCAACATATGTATCATGAACACTGGTTCAGTCTGGAAAGGTGGGACAACTGGAAGCAGGGAGGGGTTTCTAGGTCATAGGTAGATAAGAGACAAATAGTTGCATTCTTTTGAGTTTCTGCGTCTCCAAAAGAGGCAATGAGATACACATTTATCTTGGTGAGCAGAGGGGTGATATTCAATAGAATCTGAGGCAGGTTTGCCCTAAGCAGTTCCAGCTTGACTTTTCCCTTTGCCTTAGTGATTTTGGGGGCCCAAGATACTTTCCTTTCACAGAACCTATAATCATAATTATAATACTGTCACTATTAGCTGTAGAGGAACTATCCTCTTCAATGGGAATTAACACTGTAAAGAGTCCTGGTCCTTTAACGAACCAAAGCAGGCATATCTTGTTAGGCTTCCTTTGTGCCTGAAACCTGTGGTACTCTTATGGGATAATATACTCTAGAAATGAACGAAGCAGGTGAGATAGGCTAGCTTATGTCTTATTTCCAAACTTCTGAAGTGTGCAGCACGAAGGGAGTTGGTATGGAGACATAAAGCAGAAACAACTTCAGAGGTCCTTTAAGGTGATAGTGTACAGGGCTACTGCACTGACATCCTGTGTCTTCCTGAAACCAGACCTGTGTGTAAGATCCAGCAGTGGTTAGGGACTTTGAGGCAGCACTAGTCTTGATTGGAAACCCTGGTTCCCCCTCTAAACCTAAACTTTTGTGGCTCCTGACTAGCCTCAGTGAAGCCACTTTGCAATCAGCACCTTCCTGTCTGTAGCTGAGAGCCCTGAGATCTTCATGTATGTAACACAGGGAGCCAGCAGAGGGTGTTGTCATCCCAGAACTTTTTTAGAGCTTCTAAGAAGTTCTGATTTTGAAAAAGATCTTCCTAGGCTCCATCCAAACCTCCCATGCCATAAGACTCTAACTCTTGAGATATGTGAGAGTTTGGTGCCAGACCCCTGGTGTGAGCAGATGGGGAAGCTTCTGCATAGCTGTTTAAACTTGAAAGCCATAGGAGCTCTTGATTTCAAGGAAACGCCTGTTTACTGATCCAAATCAAGCAACTCTTGAGAAATGGGAGTGCCTTCCTGACCTCAGTCTTTATTGATCTTGGTATCAGCACCTCTAGTGACGTGTCCTGAAGGGTGGGAGAGAATTCACAAGTGCCTCACACAGGGAAAGAAGAAAGTCCAACTGTTGCTGCAGAAAGTCCCCACTGGGGAGGTGCGGGTAGAGTGTTTGGGTAGTATTAAACAGTGAGTGCCCTGTGAGAAGCACAGTGCCTGGGTGCCGCACTTTGCATCAGCTCGGATTTTGAAATCAGAAACAGAAGGCTTTGAAGCCGGCCAGTAAGGGATTGTCAGGCAGTTGACTAATGCTTTTGATTTGAATTGGAGGCTGCTGTGAAAAGGGATGCAGCTTCTGCTAGCCACCATGAACTTCTGAATCTCACTAGGTTTGGGTCTGCTTTGGGGGACTCAGATACCCCTGGTATTTCCAAACCAGCTTTCCCTTTTGCTTCAGGACATATCTTACCCAAGCCTGCACTATGGAGCAGAGGGACGGTGATGAGGGCACCTCGGCTTTCACATGCCTGAATGGATGGTGAGTTCTTTGGTCGCTTTGTTTCTCCTTCTGTTTCTTGATAACGAGAGGCAACCATTTTTGACAGGTGACAAGGATCACCTGTAAGAAGCTCCTTCCAAGATCCGTGGTTGGAAAAACAGTTATTACTCTAATTTCTGATTAGTCCCTAGGTACTAGGTCGCCGCTGATTCTTATTTATCAGAGAAGCTGGGAAAGGTGTGAGAGTTGCCTGGCAGGGCTTGTTGCCTGGGTGTCTCTGGTGGGTGGGGCTTTCCTCCTGCTGCTGATGTGATGTATGGGTTGTGTTTCCTGTGACTGTTTTGCCCTTCTGTTTTCAACCTGATGCTTCATTTGTTTCTCTCGGGGTAAAGAAAAAGAACAATGAGAAGAAAAAACAAAAACAGAACTTACAGAAATGGTGCTCTCTCAAGTCTGAAAAGATTTCAAACATTTCTCCCCTCCTAGCCCATATTTTTCCCTTCAGTCACAACATTTCCCATTTTCCCCCAGCTATTCTTTATATATATATTTCTATAAGGCAGGAATTGTAGCTCTCTTGGTATAGTTCTTCAGAATACCATTTTTGGTCAGTAGTTTTACTATAGTGATAATAAGGACTTATCTGTTGATAAGAACTAGCACATAAACCTGTTATATTGGATCCAGTTTCAACTTTTAATTTAAAAACAGTAACTATCCTTATGTCTCTAAACGGTTTCTTCTAGATTTAGCCTGATTTCTTACAGCCTGTACAGGTTTATGTTTATGGGTTTGTGTTTCCCCACTATGGAAAACTAGTTAGACTCTTTAAAACATATTTCAGGTTGTTTTTAGTGTTTATAGAATTATGGACTTGAAGAAATAACTTATTGATAATGAGATAGAATATATAGTAGGCCTAACAAAGGCCCAGCTGAGGAGCTTACATTTCAACTCATTGTTACAACTATTGTTTATTATTTTGGGGAAGTTTATTGCTGTTCTTTTTAACGTTGTTTCAGAACATCGTGGTTTTTTTGTTTGTTTTTTTTTCTAATTTTTATTTTGAGATGGAGTCTGGCTCTGTTGCCCAGGCTGGAGTGCAGTGGCGTGATCTCAGCTCACTGCAACCTTCGCCTCCCGGGTTCAAGTGATTCTCTTGCCTCAGCCTCCTGAGTAGCTGGGATTACAGGTGTGCACCACCACACCAGGTAATTTTTGTATTTTTGGTGGAGACAGGGTTTCACCATGCTGGCCAGGCTGGTCTTGAACTCCGGACATCAGGTGATCCACCCACCTCGGCCTCCCACAGTGCTGGGATTACACATGTGAGCCAGCATGCCCAGCCTTGTGTTCAATTTTAAAACATTTGCTGGAAAGAAATACTATCCATCTACAAGCTTATTCCAAGTAATGTATTGTTTTAGAATTAATGGAAGGATTTATTTAATAATTCTGATTGGGTTGAGTTTTTTTTTAATCTCTTGCTCCTCACTAATAACAAGAAGGGGGGAAAAAGAAATTTGGTTTTCTTAGGGGAAGGGCCACATTAAGATATCAAACTTTGGTATTTCTATAAAGGAATATTTCAGAAGAATTCTAGTGAACATTAATGTCCCAACTCAGAATCAATCCAAGTGTTATAATAATTCTTATTGCTGGCATAGTCCTCAGCGTCTTACATACTTAGCACATCCCCCTCAAAGTTCAGTAGCAGCTCCTACTGAACTTTCACCCATTGACCTTCTTTCTACTTATGTGAACAGGAGAACTGCCCTAAAGGAGTTGGTGTGACCACTGCATAAGGGATATGATCTAGGGCTTCCCAGCTCTTAGAAAACACTCTTGAGTAAAGCACAGCTCTTCAGTGCTGCTTCTTGGTTGGTAAAAAACTAAAAAATAAAAAATTAAGAAAAGCACAGCTCTGCCCGGGCGTGGTGGCTCACACCTGTAATTCCCATCACTTTGGGAGGCCAAGGTGGGTGGATCACGAGGTCAAGAGATAGAGACCATCCTGGCCAACATGGTGAAACCCTGTCTCTACTAAAAATACAAAAATCAGCTGGACATGGTGGTACACGCCTGTAGTCCCAGGTACTTGGGAGATTGAGGCAGGAGAATCACTTGAACCCAGGAGGCGGAGGTTGCAGTGAGCTGAGATCGCACCACTGCACTCTAGCCTGGCGATAAGCAAGACTCTGTCTAAAAAAAAAAAGAAAGAAGAAGGAAAGAAAAGCACAGCTTTGTTCTGCATTGCTCTGTTTTTCAGGAGATATTACTCTCATTTCGAAATTTCTTCGCCATTCTTTCTTAAATAGCGGGAAAATACCTTTGCTCAGTGGTTTTTTGAACAGCAATAAGAAGGAATAGGGGAGGGGCTAGTCTTCAATAACACAATTGTCTCATTTGCTAGCTTTTCCTTGCCAAAGACTTCTGAGGCTTTCTTTTAGATACCATGTAAGTCACTGACTTCTGACTTGGTCTGAAAGTACTTCATTAGGCTGCCTGATAGCCACTTAGCCAAGAAAAGCTAACCTCTGAGCACCCTCTAGTGTATTGCCTATAGCTTTCCAGATCTTACTTCAGAAAAGTTAAAGTGCCTTTTAATCCCCAGAAAAAATCCTTGCTCCAGCTCCCCATATTGGGCCAAAATTTCAAGTTAAAGTTTTAACAAGTATCTGACTCATATTCCCATTTACGTATTAGCGTAATGAAATTTTCCCTGAAACTATCCCTGCCACCAAAGGAAATATGAGAAGTCTCTCAAATCTTCTTTCAGGAGAAAAATTTAGCAGAGCAGGTATATTACAACATCTCCCTTTCTGTTAAAAATCACTAACAAAAAGGAACTTACATATCCCTCAGAGAACAGGACTCATACCACATATAAAGCTGACAGTACTCACATCTTTGATTCCAAGCAGGGAAATAAGCCAGGATGAAGCCTGAAGAACCCCAATCTCAAGAATTGACAAGGTAGACATTCAAGGTTACGTTCCATCAATCACTGGAAAACTTCTCCTGGAGCCTCTGCTCCTCAGCTGTTTTCATGTGAAGGATTTTCTTAGCCTTGTTCAGGCAGTTTTACTGTGAAAGGTTGGGGAACACATCCTTTTAAAGACTCTCTTTATTAATGTGTTCTGCTTCCCCTGAGAGATCTTTAGTCCCTTCTGGAAGTAACCTTGTCTAACATGCATGGAGATCAGCAATAACTTTTTCCGTGTTTCTACATTTTAATATTTCCCCCTCCTCCTCCTCCTCCTCCCACTCCAGCTCTCTGTAGTGCTTGGTACTTTTCCATAGGAAATCTGGTGGATTGACTTTCTTGAGTACCCAGACAGCTTGATGCCCAGTATTCTTTCGGCTAGAAGTAATCCTTTTCATAGGTAAAGGGTTAGTTCAAGCCGCTCATTTGGCTTGGAAGAGAGAGGTGTTTTGAGGAATATTTGAACCATATCTACTTGGAAGTAGAGACAAAAACCTTCAAAGTATCTGATAAATGGTGGTAAAGGTAGCTTGACTATAACTCTAGGTCAGGATTGGCACTTAAAACAGAAAGCCATTTGGAAAACTGATGAAAACTATGGGCTCTCTCCCCCAGGAAAATACAAACACAAAATTTTGCATACTGTTTTAGGGAGTTCTAGACATCCGGGGAATCTAGGTTAAGAACATTTAATCTGAAAGAATAGCAATGTTAATATTTTAGGCTTGTATGTCAATATGTAGTTTTCAAAACCCTCTCACATTTTCTTATTATCTCAGCATACATTTTAGATAGGCAAAGTAGATATGACTATCCCCATTTTAGAAATGATAACAAACCTTAAGAAGTAGAGATACAGATACATCATTTGTAGTGTTACTTTATGTACTTGAAAAGGAATTAATTGGTTTCTCTTGGCCTGATCCTCTTTAGGATAAACAGATCTTCTGTCCTCTCCATGAGTCCTGTTTTTCTTAATATATTACTTATCTCTTCTTAAGAGCCTTAAGTTATGGAAATCAGAATTAGACCCAGTTTTCTTTAGACACTGTGTTTTGGGGGGTAAAGAAAGGATCACCTCGGCCAGCACAGTGGCTCACGCCTATAATCCCAGCACTTTGGGAGATCAGGATAGGCAGATCACCTGAGGTCAGGAGTTTGAGACCTGCCTAACCAACATGGTGAAACCCCATCTCTACTAAAAAATACAAAAAAAAATTAGCCAGGCGTGGTGGTGTGCGCCTGTAATCCCAGCCACTCAGGAGGCTGAGGCAGGAGAATCACTTGAACCCCAGAGGCGGAGGTTGCAGTGAGCCAAGATCGCACCATTACACTCCAGCCTGGGTGACAAGAGTGAAACTCCGTCTCACCAAAAAAAAAAAGAAGAAGAAGAAGAAGAAAGGATCACCTCATTGTATTATCTGACCTTTCAAATAACCTTTACTTTTCTGCCTGTGAAGGTGCCTCCACGGTTATAGCCATGGATAGGATAGAATGGTTAGTTAAGGAGAGTCAAGAGAATCAAGGCTGCTTTACTCATGCTTGGAGAAATTGTTAGAGCAGTGATTCTCAAAGTGTGGTCTTCAGACCAGTAGCATCAGTGCCACCCGGCTGACTTATTCAAAACCTGGGACTTACTCAAAACACAAAATCTTCAACCAGAGAGTTGGAAGCTGAAAAAAAAATTTTTAATTACAAAATAGAAAAGCTTGGGTCCCCCTCCAGACCTAATAAGTCAAAAACTCTGGTGGTTAAAATCCAGCAATGTGCTTTTAATAAGCTCTCCAGGTGATTTTGACACAGCAAAAATTTGAGAATTACTGTAATCGATAAAAACTTATTAAGTGGTAAGGCTTTTCCTGTCACTATCTTAAAATGTCTTCTGGTTATATTTGGTATAGCTATGCCAGTTCTTCTGGCTCAGGTTATCTGACTTAAGTCATTGGACCAAGGAGTTCCTTTTTACCTGAGTGAGGGAAATGGGAACCAGCTTAGTACATGTGTACTAGGGTAGACATTCTTGTTATAAGAAGCAGAAGTTTAGAGATTCATCAAGCAAGCAAGGGATCTGTCTCATTTTGTGAAATGATGAGTAAGAGATCAGAATTGCTGTGGGTGATGGTGAACATCCATGTTTGAGTTCAATTAATTTCTGTTTCCACTTCTGGTAGTGGCATTGGGCAAAGTTGCCACTTAAAGAGCTGAGTTCTAATTCTTATATAATTAGGTGTTTTTGAATTGTGACTTGATCAGGGCCCCCAAGATTATCTGGTTGATGTTATTTCTAAGATGTAATCTGATATGAAAATGAATTTAAAGAATACATTTAAGTTAAGCAAATTTAAAGATAAAAGAAATGATTTGGGGCTAGTACGTCTAGGATTAGGGCCAGGGGAGTTCTTTGGTCTTCTGATTAATATCATAAGGTGTGGTATCGTAGATAAGAGCTTTGACTCTGTCATAAACACAGGCTTGAATTCCAGTCCCATGGCTTACTTGCTGTGAGACCTTGGACAAACCATGTATTCTCTCAGAGTTACTCTTTCCTGCTTTGTCAAGTGAGAATAATACTGCATACTTCTTAAGATTTTTGTACAAATAACAGAAGTAACATACACAGAACTGTGAATATAGGCACTTACCAAACCTTTCTTTTCCAGAGAAGTCAGTAGCAATATGCAATATGACCTTTTCTCTCTAAATAAAGATTATCCTTAAAAAAGAATCTGCCGACCAGGTGTGGTGGCTCACACTTGTAATCTCAGCACTTTGGGAGGCCGAGGTGGGTGGATCACCTGAAATCTGGAGTTCGAGACCAGCCTGAACAACATGATAAAACCACATCTGTACTAAAAATACAAAAAATTAGCTGGGCATGGTGGCACATGCCTGTAATCCCAGCTACTTGGGAAGCTGAGGTAGGATAATCACTTGAACCGGGGAGGCGGAGGTTGTAGTAAGCTGAGATCGTGCCATTGCACTCCAGCCTGGGCAAAAAGAGCAAAACTCCGCTTCAAAAAAAAAAAAAAAAAAAAAAAAAGAGAGAATCCACCATTTTATGTCCCTTCCTGTGCTCAACAAGCAGTCTTTTAAGGAAGAATTTATATCACTTTTCCCCCCAATCTCTGTAGTAGACAGTTAAGTGTAGCTTTCTTCTTCACTCTCTCTTTCAGAAATCAGCAAATAAATAATGTGATTCTGTGCCCTTTTGCTTGAATATTTGGTAGGTAATAAGGTTGTTGTGATTCTGGGGACTCTGAGGAGATAAGAAACTTCCCCTTTGTAGTCATACCTTCTGTGAGCACACATTTTGTGAAGAAAGCAAACTGGGTCACCCTATGCCAAATCAGCAACAATCTTGAGCTGGGACTAGAAACCAAATGTCAAAACCTGTGTAAAAGATGCACAATTCAGAGGAAGGCAGTGAACTGAGAAAACTGATTTCCTTGGTGACAGGGCTGAAATCAGTGTCCCCAGTCTGGCTAATCCAAGGACACAGAGTGTAGGGTAGGGACTGCCTGAGTACTTGGCACCGTTAATTTTTTTTCCTTACTCTTTTAATAAAGTCTTTCATTGTTTTAGTGGCTCTGTAGTTAATTTTTTTCTAATGAGACTAGGTTAACTAAAATCATCTGACGTGGAAAAGGAGGAGGTAAGGTTAAAAAGGAACCTAATTAGCAAGTTAATTATAGCAAGCAAAAAAGTGCAGTGGTTATATAAATAAGCTATTGTTATGCGTATGCAAGTTGGGCCTTGTCAAGGGACTTGCTAAGGTTTAGAGGTCAGAGGATCCGTGTAATTAGGTGTTTAGGAAAAAAATAAATAAAAGCAAAACAGCCACCAGAATTAGGAATGGCTGATGAGCCACTACCAGAAATGCCTTATTAAATTGGGACTGGACTGCTGAAGGGGTTGTTGGAGCTGCTTCAGGGATTCCAAGGAAGAGTAGGCCCCCACCCCCCAGCCCAAAAAGCTGGCTGGAACCAGAGCCAACAGAATTGCTGATGAGGAAAGTTTAAAGGCTGATCACAAGGGTCCCCTGGACCACAGAGGTGGCAGTGGGGCTGGTTATGTCACTATGCTGGGCAGCAAGAAGAAATACATTGTTAATGGCAACTCTGGGATTAAAGCCCAGGTGAGGCTAAGCTCTTATTTACCAGTCTTGCTGCTGCTATAGCCGTTATTGTAAAAGGCCAGCTGCTTATACTGTTTTTCCCCTCCTTTCCTGCTTTCAGCCCTCCCTCTGGCATAAGGTGAGCTACACCTCTTTTAACGGTCTCTTCCTCTCTTGCCTTAATGCCTGTTGGAATTAGACAGTTCTCTCTCAAATGGAAAAGGAGGATTACCTTAAAAGACTCTGGTTCCAGACAAGGTAGGAAAATTAGGGGTAGTATCTACTAAGGTACCAAAACTGGGGTGCGTAGATTACAAAACCAATCCATTACAAAATGGACTGTTGAGTGAAGGATATAATGGCATTTAAATATTGAGGGGAGGCAGGCACCAGGGAGCCACTTGACTCATGTTCTGGTTATCGGAGAAAGATATTCTTTCTTGGGAAAATTGTGTAACTCATATTTAAGTGGTTAGTCTTGCTCTAATATTTTTCTGTCTTAAAGAAACTTAAATTCAGTGTCTAACCAGTAAGCAAGGTTTTAGAACCCTATGTTCTAAATGGTGAGAGCCTAGCACAGCCTAGTCCTCTGGTACCAAAGACAGCTTGAACTTGTCCTGGGAAGGAGGGATTACTATAAATAGAAAACACTGTGGAGAAGACAGCTTAGCTCAGAGAAACTGATTTGAGGTGCTAATGCAGCTAGATAGTTATAAGGTTTATTCACCCTTATCCTACAAATCAAGAGAATAAGAGGGACTGGCCCCCTCTAGTGGTGTCTGTACATGGTGTGTGTGCATATGCACTCACACATGCATGTACACAGGTGTGGTTGTGTTGGGGTCATGTTGAGCATCTGAAACAGAGTTTATTCTTCTTTAAAGGGGACACTGGAAAAGTTAGTGACTCAGTGTGGCCTTTGAAAAGTGCAATTATTATTCCTTTTCCTGGATGGGCTTCTAAAAAAGAATAAAGACATATGACTTGTTTTGAACAAGGTTCGTGAAATGGCAGCCACAGTTTGCAGCCTGACTACTGTCCACCTCCCCAGCCTTCCACCCTCCCTCTTCTTCTATCTAGTTCTTTTTGCCCTTAAAAATTATTTTAACTTTTGACTTGGTTTATGTTTACCATGTTTCCTGAATATTCAACCAAGTATAGACAGTGAAGATAGAATAGGCTACTTCAGATATATTGATTTAGCACTTGATTGAGTGCCTAGGATTTGTGCCTGAGGATATAAGGGTGAATAAGAATCACAGCCTCTCCCTTTATGGAGCCTATAATTTATAGAGAATACAGGTAGGTAGACAGATAGTTACATTCAATGTGATAAGTGCTGTGCTAGGAGAAATGCAATACAGGAAAGTTCATGTACGTCTTATGGGAGTACATAGAAAGGGAACTTTATTTTTTTTGGAATAAATTGCTAGATGAGCAAAATAATCATCTTTGTCATTTTCTTTAGTTTGTGAAGAGTTTCTAATCTGATGAGTTTTCCTATTGCTGAAAACAATTTGCAAGCCCTAAAGCACTTTGCAGGCTTTATTTGTTGTAGCTATGAATTCCCCTAAAAGGCAATGTGAAGCTAATTCCATTTGGCAATGGTCCCCTTGTTGAAGTACTCAAGTGACTCATTAGTACCTCTAACTGTGGGAAGTTGAGCCATCAGTTCCTGCTTTCATTTGGGTGTATGTTCTGCCCATCAAGGACCCATCTTTTTATCATTAAAGGTAGAGTCACTTGTCAGGTCTTTGATCCTTTTCATTAGACCTTCCTCTGTGCCACCTTGGATCCAGAATAGGCAATTATACAAACAGAGAAAAAGAAAAGTTACTAGTTGAATAAATTATATGAGCTTTTTTTCCCCAAACAAGTATAGCTTACAAATGACCTTTGATTTGTAAAGTAGTATAAAGTATCAGCTGGAACCTCCAACAATGGGAGAAAGATAAAATTGTAAGAAAATCATGATCAGATTTCATCCAAAATGCAACCTCCAGAGTATGATCTGAGGTTTATACATACTCGGTCAATTAATCTGCTGCTTCTACATCTATTATAATGATCAAGCTTACTGCTTTTAGGTATTTTATAGTATCAAATATCAAAAAACTAATATTTACTTACTAGTACTGGAAAGCTATCTGATATAGTTTAGAAAAGCTTTAACAAATTAGAGTGGCTACCTGCAAGAGTTACAAGAGCATTGAATTGTAGGGGTTGGGTAGGGAGTGGATTTATTGAATTTCCTGCCATGTTTCAGTTTACATGCATTGTCTCATTGAACCCTCTCTAAAACCTGTGAGGTGTAAGCACTTTCATCTCTGTTGTATTTATGGAAAAATGAGACTCACTAAAGCATCTTGAGCAACGTCACACAGCTAATGAGGGGCATAGTCAGAATTTGAATGCAGTTCCAGAATGTGCATTCTTAATGAAGAGCCTTTTTAAAAATTACTAAATCATACCATTTCCTGAGATTCTTGAAACCTGAATGCAAGTCATTTTGCCTTTCTGTACCTTGCAATTTTCTCATCCAGATATATAGAGGTTACAAATATGATAGTCTCAAAGATTTTTCCAGCTTTACTTTTCAGTAAAACTGTAGAAAATATTTCTGAATATGTCTCAACTTTCTAAAAATTTATTTTAACCAGAATGTCCCATTCTCTGTTTGGGAGGAGAGGGGTGTCACAATTTTATTGCAAAAAGCATATAGTCAAAGAGTGGGCTAGGCACAGTGGCCCATGCCTGTAATCCCAGCACTTTGGGAGGCTGAGGTGTGTGGATCACTTGAGGTCAGGAGTTCGAGACCAGCCTGGCCAACATGGTGAAACCCCATCTCTACTAAAAATACAAAAATTAGCAGGGCATGATGGTGTGCACCTGTAATCCCAGCAACTCGAGGTGCTGAGGCATGAGAATCGTTTGAACACAGGAGGTGGAGGTTGCAGTGAGCCGAGATCACTAAGGCAGGAGAATTGATTGAATCCAGAAGGTAGAGGTTGTGGTGAGCCGGGATCGTGCCACTGTACTCCAGCCTGGGTGACAGAGTGAGACTGTCTCAAAAACAAAACAAAGAAAAGAGTGTATCAAAGATTTAAATTTGATTAGAAACATAGTAGGTAAAGAATGAGATATCGCCAGACACACTAGTCCCAGCTATGTGAGAGGCTGAGGTGAGAGGGTCGCTTGAACCCAGGAGTTCAAGGTCAGCCTGGACACCATAGAAAGACCCCATCTCTATTTAAAAAAAAAAAAGAATGAAAAAGTATTCTTCTCTTCAAAGAGTCTTAACATTCCAATTATGGACTGATACAATAAGATCAACTGTTGGGAAAAGTGAGAGCCTGTAATACCAAGCCTTGAATTACTGTCTCAAAATGGAGGTGTTTTTTCTTTATATAACTAGCTTTCTTTTTCTTAGCAGATCCAGTTTGCTGACCAGAAGCAAGAATTCAACAAACGTCCCCACCAAAATTGGACGTCGCTCTCTGTCTCGTTCCATTTCTCAGTCATCTACTGACAGCTACAGCTCGGGTGAGTACTGAGCTGCTGTGGACCCAGCTGTTGAGGCTAATAAGTACCAACTCAATGGGACCTCCTGTCTATCCAAGGCTAATTAAGCACGAGCAAGACTGTGCTTTGAATAAATACTTTGAGTCAAAATTTAGACTAAAATTCTGGGTGGAAGCTTTGCATTTCTCTTGGAAATTCAGAGTGGAGCTTAATAGAGGCCTCCTCTTTCCATAGAAGCAGAAGAGAGTGATTAAGGAAATTGAATTCTTTAATCTACTCAGAAGGGTGGGAATATGTAGTACACTGATGACCTTTCCTAAGCAGTATGTGTACATATTCGTGGGGTTTTTTTCATCCTTTGAAAATAAAAAAGAAGTTCTTCATCCCTCCATCTGGTACTTGCAAATTAACAGGGAAACCTCAATTGCCCCAAGAAATAATGAAGACACTGTAGCTAGTTCAAACAAGTGAGCCCTTTGCCTTCTCTCCTAAGCTGTGACATTGGACTTCTTGTTACTCCTTCCATCTGTTGCATTAGCATTAATTCAAATACATGCGCCATGGGACTGAGTTATCATTGAATGCCAGTTGAGCTGTTACCATGTAGGACCCCTTGAAGGCATCATCCATTTGTGCTAAACGCTGCCTAACATGAGTCTGATTGAATGTGGAGTCAGTTTATTTTGCTCTTGTGTTGGGATATGGTAGGGAGCTGAGTGTTTGCCCTAGTTACCTCTTCACATTATAAATAGTAATAGTCATTAGAAAATTTTTGTCATGACCTGAAATTTTATTTGTTCTTTGTACAAATAGGAAAGTAATATTTGTTATATAAAGTTGAAGAACAGTTGTTTGGAAAACTGTAGCTTTTAGGCTGGGTAGATTATATACTTTTTACATTTCTCTTTTTACTTTCCCCCCCCCCCACAATAACAGTGAATGATGTAAAGCATATGACATCACTTCCTATGGATTTTTATCTAAAGATACAGAATCTTGTACTACCTTTTTTGAGGGGTAGTACAAGATTTGAGGCAGGGTCTCACTCTGTCACCCAGGCTGGAGTGCAGTGGCATGGTCATAGCTCACTGCAGCCTTGACCTCCTGGACTCAAGCAATCCTCCCACCCCAGTCTCCTGAGTAGCTGAGACCACAGGCACCCACCACCATGCCTGCCTAAATTTACAATTATTTTGGGCTCAAGTGATTTTCTCTCCTCAGCCTACCAAAGTGCTGGGATTACAGGCATGAGCCACTGCGCCTGGCTGGGAAACCTATCTTAATCTTATTCTGCTGAAATAAACAGTGTTGAAAATTCATGAACTGGTTAATGTAACTCTGGAAACCACAATAATTGTGAAAAATGTGAATTATAAATTTTAAGCTGTGGGTTTGTGCATGTTATCTAAAGATTGATACTAAATAATAATAATATCAAATTTTAACTCCAGCTCAATCTCTCCCCTACACACTAGATATACATATCCAACTGTGTTCCTGCAGAGGAAACCAATGCCTGCCATCCCACCCAACCCCCATAGGCAGGGAAGGTACTTTAAAAATATCTATTTACCTGGGAGAGAGTAATTGATGCCCTTGGTTTCTAAATGAGCACATAGTGGCTTGGCATAGCTTTTTGGTGAATGATATGGACTGGTATCATCCTGGTAAATTTGGACCTTTTAGATTAAACTATATGAAGTCACCCTTTTTATAAGTCAAAAATTGTCAACCTGATATATCTATTTAACGATATTAAGTTTAGGAGCAGGGAGTCAAAACATCCTGGAAACGGAAAAGAACTTTAAAGATCTCATTCAGCTTCCCACTGGTTGCTGACCTCTTTGGGAGCATTTTAAACCATAGGGTGCGACTTACTATAATTTATCTCCTGTTAAGTTCTTATATAATCCCTGGAATTTAAAGATTTTATTTAAAATTTGCTGGTTTTGGTTGCCTGATTTAGGGATATCCCACTGCCCTGGTTACCCTCATCTGGACCTATGTCAGATAAGGTATTATTTTAAAAATATTATGCCTATCAACGCAATATTCTCAATGATCTGAACTAATCTACAGGAAGTGTTAGTTCTGTAAACTCGTGATTTTAAAATGAAACCTAAAATGTTTGCTTCTTTAGCAGCTGCACCACATGCACTGTTGCCTTGTTTTGTTTTTTCTTTTTTCTTTTTCTTTTTCCCCTTTGAGTGAATGGTTGTCAAGCCCTTTTAAACAAACTCTGAATAGAAATGCCTGCTACCTTGATTCTTGGACTAGGAGAGACCTAGTTTCTAGTCTTTGATCCATGCTTGATTTGTTGTGTGATGCTGGAAAACTCTTGCACCTGGCATATTCATAACACGGACAACGGAAAGTTATATAAAATGATAGAAAAGAGCTCCATGTGCATCGAATGAAAAGCCAAGAGTAATGGAACTGACTCACCACTCTCTAAATATGAGAAGATATATATGTAAATGTATGTCAAGAAGAATTTGAGGCCCATTTTCAGCATGCATTATAATTTAAATGACTAGGCTGGACACAGTGGCTCACACCTGTAATCCAGCATTTTGAGAGGCTAAGACAGACAGGTCATCTGAGGTCATGAATTCAAGACCAGCCTGGCCAACATGGTGAAACCCTGTCTCTACAGAAAATATGAAAATTAGCCAGGCGTGGTGGCACACACGTGTAATTGCAGCTACTCTGGAGGCTGAGGCATGAGAATTGCTTGAGCCTGGGAGGCAGAGGTTGCAGTGAGCCCAGATTGTGCCACTGTACTCCAGCCTGGGCAAGAGAGGAGACTCCATCTCAAAAAATAATTTTTTTTTTAATTTAAAAAATAATGACTATAGAAATTAACACTGGAAAGCCCCAAAGACTGATCCTTGGACCTCTTCCCTTCTCAGTTTATACTTTCTCCCTAGATGAACTCATTGAGTCTCATAGGTTTAAATACCATGTATTGGTGTTTGATGCTCATATTTTATCCTCAGCTCAAAGATCTCTCTGCTATATACACAACTGCCTACTCAGTCCTTTCACTTGAATGTTTTATAGATATCTCTTTTTATTTTATTCTGTTTTATTTTAAGAGACAGGGTCTTGCTTTATTGTCCAGGCTGGAGTGTAGTGGTACAATCATGGCTCACTGTAGCCTCGAACTCTTGGGCTCAGGCAGTCCTCCCACCTCAGCCTCCCCAGTAACTAGGACTACAGATGTGTACCACTACATCCAGCTAATTTTTTAAAAAAATTTTTGTAGAGACGGGGGTCTCACTTTGTTGCCTAGGCTGGTCTCAAACTCCTGGCCTCAAGCAATCCTCCTCCCAAAGTGCTGGGATTATAGGCATGAGCCATGGCACCCAGCTCATAGACATCTCAGACCTCTCATGTATTAAAAACTGAGCTCCTCAGTTCCAACCTTACCCATCTTTAGTCTGTTCTCAACATTACAGCCAAATGTATTCTTGTAAAATAAGTCATGTCATATCATTTCACTGCCTAAAACCTTCCAGTGCCTTCCCAGTCTCACTCTTGGTAAAGCCTAAAGTTCTTACAGTGGCCTACATTACATTTCTGTTCACTCTCCTACTTTCCCAAACCTCCTTCCTCCCTATAATGTTCATTTCATTCTGGCCATACTAGCCTCCTACCGTTACTTTGAAATATGCCAAGCACTCTCCTGCTTCAAGACCTTTGTACTTGTTCCCCTCTGCCTGGAATGCCTTTTATCCAGGTACATGCATGGCTGGCTACCTTACCTCCTTCAGTTCTTCATCAAAAATTGTCAGCTTCTCATGAATTCTATCCTGCCTACTCTTTTAAATTGTACACAACATGGTGACTGTAGTTAATAACAATGTGTTGTATTCTAGAAAATTGCTAGGACAACAGATTTTAAGAGTTCTCACCACTAAGAAATGATAGGGATATGAGGTAATGCATATGTTAATTATCTCTGTTGAGCCATTCCACAATGTGTACATATCTCAAAACATCATGTTAATACACAAAAATATGTACAATTGTTGTCAATTAAAAATTAATTCATTAGAAATAAATACTATACAGAACCCCACCCAACATTCCCTATCAGATTTTCCTCCTTTATTTTTTTTCATAGCACCTTATCATATAAAATATATATTACTAATATATTTTGGTTTTTTTCTTTCTACTTAAATGCAAGATCCATGAGAGCAGAGATTTTTTTTTTGTTTTACATTGCTTTATTCCCAGCACTTAGAACTGTGTTTGATATGTAAGAGGTACTCAATAAGTAAATATTGATGAAAGGTATTCAGAGACATTATATTTTTATACCCTTGTTGAGATCTCTCATATACTCAGTGTGGGTGAACAACAAAGAAGGTTTATGAGATTTAAAAAAGATACTTTCCTATCCAGAGTGCTTGTTTTGCCGAAGATACATAGAGGTTTACATAGGCTGTAGCTTCCTCTCCCTTCCTAAAGATCCTAGTACTAAGTTTTGCCATGCTTTCATTTAGGAACCTTTACCAGCTTTTCTTAACCAAGGATCTCGTCTGAATCACAGAACACAGAAAATGATTTTATAGACTTTTCTTAATTCTCCAGAAGATAATACATAACTAGTACCTTTCCAGTCGCGTGGGAGAGAAGTTATCATTATGAACAATGGATGCTTCAAGGCATTAGGACTTAATTCTAGCAGAACCCAGGTTAAAAAGTGCTGCATTAATCCATGAAACTATTTTATAAGAAGCAAACTTCTAAAAACTCTTCCCCTAAGCAGAAAACCTCATAAAAACAAATGAACAGAAGAGACTCTTTTTTCAGTCAGACTATTCTCAGTGATATATTTCTGAATAAGCTGTCTTTGCAGAGAGTTAATTGATTAAGGCTGAGGAGAGAAGACAGGAGTCCCTTCTTCACGATTGGTTCTTTTTTCCCCAAACTCTACAATTCTTATAAAGTTTGAGATATTTTCAGATTTTTCCAAACAACAAAGTTTTATTTGTTTGTATTTGGGTTGCTAACATAGCTTGTTACACATTTCTAGAGTGATATTCACCAGTGAAGTCTACTATAACCTGACACACAGGTCCCTACTGTTATTTCCATTACCAAATGGATAGGTTAGGCCCAAGAGGAGTTGCCTGACTTAAAATAGTCTAGTAGGACTAATTCAGTCTGGGTTCTGACTGCTTCTTCTCCTAGCAGTAACCCACAGTGTCACAGCCGCTGAAAGGTAAAGCTTAATCAGGCTTGAACCATAAAACATATGTATACATGTTCTGTGGGATAGATTGTGAATTCTTGATTCATCATGTTGTATTTTGATTTTGGAAAATAACAAAACAAGAAAACATACCATAGTAAAGTTATATTGTACTTCATACTACTTTCTACTTAGAAACTGAACCCTTTTGGGTATTATCTCATTTATTCATAAGATTTTTCTGGTGGTAGTTGGGGGAAGAGAGAGCATGAGGAAAGAGGGAATCTGTTACAGTTTACAGTTGGATTAATTAAAAATTGGTCACTTAACCACTTAGGGTCGAAGCTAGATCTGGGATCTCAGGACTACTTTAGTAGGTTATTGGTTGTTCTTATTTACTTAAATTATGACTCTGGGCTTTAGAGTATACTGACAATTACAAATATTTTAGAAACTCTGTTCAAGGGAGTTTGTACATATGTGTTGGGTTTCTCTATATTTTTCTAGGAAGAATCAATGTTATCTCAACTGTCATCATAAGTTTGTTACTTTGTGGCAGAAATAAGTATGGATTCAAAGAATAAATGAGTAAATGTCACTAGTTCAGCAATAACCTTTCTACTGTGTTTTAGAACTAATAATACATTCTCTTAGTCTGGTTCTGTCAGCCATGTTGTATCCACATATTAGTGCAATCTAGACAACTGATAGCAGTTTTGGTGCTTACCTGATAGCAGGTTCGTATACAGGGCTCTCTGAGGTCGGGTGTGGTGGCTCAAGCCCATAATCCCAGCACTTTGGGAGGCCGAGGCGGGCAGATCACCTGAGGTCAGGAGTTTGAGACCAACATGGTGAAACCTTGTCTCTACTAAAAATGCAAAAATTAGCCAGGTGCGCTGATGGGCACCTGTAATCCCAGCTACTCAGGAGGCTGAGGCAGGAGAATGGCTTGACCGAGAGGCGGAGGTTGCAGTGAGCTAGAATCATGCCACTGTACTCCAGCCTGGGTGACAGAGTAAGACCCTGTCTGAAAAAAAAAGGGGAAAGTTGGGGGCTCCTTTAAAACAAATATGTTTTGGCTTAAAGAAAAACATTGGCTGAATTAACTGTAACTACCTGACTACTGTTAAGAAAGTAAAATACTGTTTTCCCAGCTTTTAGAATAGGTAAGTGGTATAAAGACTTTTTTTCTTTAAGTTGGGGGGGGGGAAAATGGTGAAGCCAGAAATTGGAATGCTTACCTTAAGGGAAAATTTTCAAATTTTGTTTTGCTTTTTGGTTTTCTTCTGACTCATCCTTAGAAACTAAAGAGGCATAGGAAGGGGGATCTATTCTGGGTAGAGTTAGGACTCCAGTCTCAACCATTCAAATCACTGCCAGCCAGCCACCTGCTGCTTGGGTAGATTAGTAGGAGATGATGGAGGTATAAAAAAAGAGAAACTGCTAAATGATAATGTATGTATATCATTCTTTTTCCATTCAATATCCTAAAGCTGAGTAAGAACCCTTAAAGATGTTATATCTGGAACTGAATTTAAAATATGTGCAAAAGTGGATAATGTCAGGTATCATTTATTGAGTGCTTAATTACTGTATGCCAAGCATTGCACTAAGCACTTTACATACATTATCTTACTTAATCTGCTCAACAACTTGACTTTGACAAGTCATGTCCTCCTATTATATAGTCTTAGGACATCCTGATTTCTGCTTTATAGCACACATTGCAACTGTATTTTTTTTTAAATCCTCTAGATAATTCATTTTGTAATTAGTTATTTCTTTTTGACTCACTCACTAGACTGCAAACTCCATGAAGGTCAGGATCATCTACATCTGTCCTGTATTTCCAGCACCAAGGCTATGTCTTATACATAATAGATGCATAATTAAAATTTGAATGAGCAGTTGTGTGAATGACTGAACACGTGAATAAATTCACAGCTCTTTCAAATGGATTCTGGTATCAGCTCTACTTCATACACCCCAGAAACAGAGACTGAGACTTAACCAAAGTGACTCTAGAACACATGATCACTGTATTTAAATGGCCATGGGGAAGCATAAAAATCATCATGACTCTGAAAAAGGATTTGAGATTTCAGGATATTATGAATATGAACACTTTCTTCAAAAGTAATTTTCCTCTAAATCTGGATCAGGATTAGTGATGGCTGTTATCTTTTTATCTCTCAGGTGGTAGAAGCATGGTTCCCCAAGCCTCTAATTTATTAGGTATTTCTGAATATTGATTCATAAAACAAATGACCTCCCAGAAAGCTGTTTCTGGGTTCTGTTGCCAAAAGTACTTTGAGCTGTCACTCACTCTAGGAAAGGGAACCATAAACTTTTTGTACACATTAGCTCCTTTCAAGAACAAAAGTCTCTTTGGGGATTTACTAATTCCCTCACCTCCCCTGGTGCCCATGTTCTTTCCTGTTGCCTCGTGTTAGGACTTTGCTCCAGCTCCAAGAGATATTCTCAAGCCCCTGCTGTTCAAATAGTGCCATGCCTGATTAACTGGACAAGGTCAGACTTGCCTTTTACAGCCCTCCCAGAGACAGACCCTTTGCTAAGAAATCTCAGAAATGCCTTAATTCTCTGGATATAAATAGATTAGAGCATCATGGATCCTAGGCACTCTAACCTTCACAGTTTTCTACCCTTAAAAGTGATGGCAGTACTTACTCCATTGAGAGATGCAAAGCATTTTCTAGAGTGTTTCTTAACCCCTAAGAAAACTTGGGGTTTAGGGAACTATCTTCAGAAACTCAAACACAAATCAGGGAAGGACACTGCTTCAAATAATCTAGCAAATGGTCAGCAACTACAGAATTCTATGAAGACTAAAAAGACCTCAGCTAAGCATGTGAATAGCAATAGCAGCAGCTGCCTGTTAGCCATGATAAAAAGTTTTAGACCTTTCACACTCTAGGGTATGTTGCTAAATGGATTCGTTATCAGAGCATTTTATTGTACCAAAAGAGGATTTATTTACTTCTTTGAGAGCCTAAAATGCATAACACAGAACCCACTGAGGCCAGCAAGAAGGGAGCGCACATTGAATACTTCATTGTCGATGTATAATTGGGTCTGCAGGCACAATTCAGCCTCATCAGAGTCAATCTTAAAAGAAAAGCTCTGTTATGTCAGACAAACACTTTTTGTGTGGTTCTTAATTACTTTCCCGTGGGTTCCTTGTTTTCTAGGTCTTATCTATTCAGTAATTTCACTAAAACACAAATTATATCAAATACTTAAGCAGCACACAGAGCAGAGTAGCTAGAATCCCCAAAACCCATAGGTTAATAACCATGATTTTAACCTAATACTACTGTGGTGTAACCTCTCTCTTTGCATATTCAAGGACCTCTGCATGTTCTGAAGATAAAGTTAGCCCTAGATTTCAGGTTAAGGCTATCCAGGGAGAATGTCTTTGGCAGTCTCTTTTCAGTTTTCCTCTTCTGGCCTGCGTATAGCATGTAAGTGCTTACCAGAGGTAAAAAATTTATATGGTGCTAGATGGCTAGAGAAATCTCAGTTCGCTCCATGGTCTAGAATTTTAGAGGAAGCATTTTTTCCCCCTGAGAGTTTTTTATTCTGTCATTCCAGCGGCTTCATATACAGATAGCTCTGATGATGAGACATCCCCCAGGGAGAAGCAGCAAAAGAACTCTAAGGGAAGCAGTGACTTCTGTGTCAAGAACATCAAACAAGCAGAGTTGGACGAAGAGAAATTGAAATTGCTGAACAAGGTAAAGAAGACAAGCACATTTTCCTTCTCAGCCTGCCTGTGTCTTTTTGTCCATATTAATCCCTTTTTATGTCTGGGATCTGGTAGCTTGTAAAATTTCTATATGATAATGAAGAATACTTATAACAAAGTAAATATGAGCTCAGGAAACACTGGGGAACTCTGACAAGTCTACAAGGAACCCTATATTTAAAAAAAAAAAAAAAAAGGCCAGGCGCGGTGGCTCACACCTGTAATCCCACCACTTTGGGAGGCTGAGGCAGGCGGATCACCTGAGGTCAGGTGTTCAAGACCAGTCTGGCTAACATGGTGAAACCCCATCTCTACTAAAAATATAAAAATTAGCTGGGCATGGTTGTACGCGCTTGTAATCCCAACAACTCAGGAGGCTGAGGTAGGAGAATCGCTTGAACCCAGGAGGCAGAGGTTGTAGTGAGCCCATATCGTGCCATTGCACTCCCACCTGGGCAACAAGAGTGAGACTTCATCTCAACAACAACAAAAATCATTAAAAAAAAAAAAAGGAGAGAGACTGGATAATGACTGGAATACAGAGAATCAGAACCCTGAAACATTTGTCTCTAAAAGTTTTTTATAAAGGAAAATTCAAGTTTAATGTCTTGATCCCTTGAGGGGAAGGATCTTAACTTAAGAAAGTAAGTTTTTCTGTTTGTTCTTTTATCTCTTATCCCCTCTTCTTTAATATTGCTATTTATATATTGGGGCTTTTCAGAAATGCCTGCACTGATGGCTTTGAGGAAGAGAGCTCAAGGAGAAAAGCCTTTGGCTGGAGCCAAAATCGTGGGTTGCACACACATCACTGCTCAGACTGCTGTGAGTTCTTTTCCTTTCTCCTTTTAATAACAATAGTTAATAATAGCCACAAGCTGCTGAAAGCTTACAACATGCCAAGCACTGAGTTAAGAGCTTAACAAGTATTAGCTCATTAATCCTTATAATGGCCATATAAAGCAGGTATTCTTGTTTCCATTTTGTAAATGAAGAAGCTGAGGCTCAGAGGACTTAAGATATTTGTTTAAAGTTATATAGCTAGAAATCACAGTCAAGATTTTAACTTCAGTATGCAGTAGTCTCCCACCTTGTCTGTGGGGGGGATAAGTTCAAGACCCCCAGTGGACACCTGAAATTTTAGAAAGTACCTAACCCTATGTATACTATGTTTTTTCCTATACATATATACCTATAATTAAGTTTAATTTATGCAATTAAACCAATCCTTCCTGAGGATTTGACCAACTGCAGATCAAAATATTCAGAAAATAAAATAATACAACAATAAAAACACAGATAAGAAATATAACAACTATTTACATAGCATTTATACTATATTAGGTATTATGAATAACCTAGAGATGCTTTAAAATATACAGAAGGGGCCGGGCACAGTGGCTCACACCTGTAATCCCAGCACTTTGGGAGGTTTAGGTGGGTAGATCACCTGAAGTCGGGAGTTTGAGACCAGTCTGACCAACATGGAGACATCCTGTCTCTACTAAAAATACAAAATTAGTGGGGCATGGTGGTGCATGCCTGTAGTCCCAACTACTCAGGAGGCTGAGGCAAGAGAATCGCTTGAACCCAGGAGACAGAGGTTGCAGTGAGCTGAGATCATGCCATTGCACTCCAGCCTGGGCAACAAGAGTGAAACCCTGTCTCAAATATATATATACACACACACACACACATACACAGAAGGATATGCACAGGTTATATGCAAACACTGCATCATTTTATATAAGGGACTTGAGTATCCTCAGATTTTGGTATCATGGGAGTCCTGGAATCAATCCCCTGAGGGTATTGAGAGGCAGCTATAAATTAGGCACAGTAAGAAATGAATAACAATAACTCAAAATAAAGAGAGCAATTATAACAATAGACTGTAATAAAAGTTATGTCACATAAAGGAATTTATCACAGTACATAGCAGAAAGTCCAAAGGGAAGGCAGACTTCAGATGCAGGATCTCAGGGCTCCAGCTTCACCTCTCTGATTCTCTTGGAGCTGCCTCCTCAGTGTGCTTACTTCACTCTCAAGCTGATGGCAGGATGCTTACAACTATTCTAGTCATCACAAACTGACATGAAAAGGAAGAGGGACCTTTTCTTCCTTGCTCAAGAGAAGTCCCTCCAGGATACTGCATCATGTCTCATTGGGCAGAACCGGATCACATGCCTGTGCTCTAGGCCTAGCCAGGGGACAGGATTACCGTGATTTGCTTACACCAGTGATTCCTACCTTACACTCATCAGGTTTAATGTCCCTTTTTATTAAAAAACATTTTTTTTGCAGTATCCCTGAATTATCCTGAAATGAAATTCAGATGTAACATGTCTAGGTACATATCTTTTAAAAAATCAATATAAAATCTTAACTGAAATATGAAGGAGGAATAAAAAAGAAAGTGTAATACTTAAAATAATCTGTATTTCAATATGTAAATACTTGGGGACAACTCTAGTAGAATAGTCAGATATTTGTACTAGTTCGTAGTATTATTTCAAATGGTATTATTTGAAGATGGAAAGAAATATCATTGATTCCAGAGCATCACAGCAGCATTGCCAAATTATATGATTTTCTGAAATAGTAAACACTTTTTGTAAACTTCTGAACAACAAGAACAACAAAAAATATGAGTTTTCTCTTGATTTACATAGCTGTTCCATTCCTGGAAAAACTATTGTTTTGTATTAAAACTACAAAACTACTTTTTGTTAATTTGTAAAGTGGAACTAGGTTCTAAACTCAAGAGAATTATAAATAGATTTTTTACCCATGTGAACTTTCTTTTTTTTTTTTTTTTTTAATTTTTTTATTTTTTTTTTTCACGAATTTGCGTGTCATCCTTGCGCAGGGGCCATGCTAATCTTCTCTGTATCGTTCCAATTTTAGTATATGTGCTGCCGAAGCGAGCACCCATGTGAACTTTCAATGGGATATTTGAAAATTTTATCAGCTGTGGCACAGCTCTTTGTCGAGACTGTCTTGCACTTTCAAAATGTCCAGATTCCTGGCCCTGCCCACTAAATGCCAGTCACACTCCTCTTCCAATTATTGTGACAACCAAAAATACCCCCCACAATTTTCTAAATCTCCTCTTTTATCATCAGAGATGTAATATATATGGAGTTGCTAACCATAATGAGACCACTATAGGGAAATTGGTATATTAAGCAATGGTCTGGAATTTTTTATGGGGTTCATAAGATCTAGGTCATCTGTGTGACAAGATCAGCTTTCCAAAGATTGTCTCTCCCAAAGCACAACACTTATGTGGTCACATTCCTGATTAAGAACATTAGAGATTCCTCAAGGTACAGACAGCTACTGTTAGCATCTTCACTATGAGACTTTTCTAGGTTATATGTTCTCTAAGGAAAAAAGTACCTTGACTGCCCAAAATTAATATAATAAATTGAAAATCTATCTGTTTGGAGCTACAGACTAATGAGTCGAGACAGAAGCACTCTTGAATCTTTTTTGGCCTGCTCAGTCAGCGACATGAGACTGCAGTGTGGTAGCTTAAAATAGTAAGTGCTTCTCTACTGTCTCAGGTTGCTGAATTACATCGTTTGTTTTTCACCCTTAGGCTCACTGAGCATTACCACCCTTCATGGTTCCTTTTCTATTTTTTCCTGAATGGATTAATCACAATTAGCTTACCAATTTTAATATTGTTTTACTGTTTCCACCCCACATTTTTTTTCCTTTAAAAAAATAACTGCAAGGAAATTTTGCTGTGTTTGCCAACCTAATACTGTTTCACCCTTGTCTTAGTTGATTTGGGCTGCTATAACAAAATGCTTTAGACTGGGTCATTCATAAATAACGGTATTTATTGTTCACAGTTCTGGAGGCTGGGAAGCCCAAGATCAAGGTGCCAGTAGATTCAGTGTCTGGTGAGGGCCTGTTCCTCATAGATGGCGCCTTCTATGTGTCCTCACATGGCCAAAGGAGCAAGCAAGCTTCCTCAGGCCTATTTTACAAATGCACTAATCCCATTCGTGAGGGCAGAATTCTCATGTCTAATTACCTCCCAATCACTTCCATAATCTCCTTTTAATACCATTACTTAGGGGGTTAGGTTTTAACATATGACTCTGGGGGGAGGAGAACATATAGTCAGACCGTAGCAACCCCCAAATACTTTAGTGTATCTTTTCTACAAACAAGGACATTTTCCTGTACAACCGGTATAACCATCAGAAGTAGAAAATTAGCATTGAGTCATTATTACCATTCAATATTTAGATCCCACTGGAGTTTCACTTGTTATTTGGATAATATTTTTCTAACAAAAGAATCCAGTCCATAGTTATATGTCACATTTGATTGTTGTGTCTCTTTAATCTTCATTGGTACAGAACAGTTTCTCAGTCTTTCTTTGATTTTCATGACTTTGACACTTTTGAAGATTACAGATGGATTATTTTGTAGAATGTCCTCAATTTGGATTTTTCTGGTGCTTCCTCATTATGAGATTGAGGCTATGCATCTGTGGTGGGAATACAAAGAAGTGATGCATCCTATCAGGTGGCACATGATTTCAGTTTGTCCCAGAACTGATGATGTTCTCTTTGATCCCTTGATTGAGGTGGTGTCTGCCAGGATTTTCCTCTGTAAAAGTTATAATTAATATGTTTTTTAGGCTGGGCTTGATGACTCATACCTGTAATCCCAGCAGTTTGGGAGGCCAAGGCTGGCAGATCACTTGAGCCCAGGAGTTCAAGACTAGCCTAGGCAACAGAGTGAAACTCCATTTCTACAAAAACTTATAAAAGTTAGCCAGGCATGGTGACATGTGCCCAGAAGGTAGAGATTGCAGTGAGCTGAGATTGCACTGCACTGCAGCCTGGTTGACAGAGTGAGACCCTGTCTCAAAAATAAATAAATAAAATAAAATTAATATGTTTATGTGGGGTAGTACTCTGAAACTATAAATATCTCATTCTTCATCTTTGATTTATTCATTATTTTTATTTGTATGGAATCATTGTTTCCTATTTTATTTAATAGGTTATAATCCATTACTATTATTATTTATTTGCATGATCATCTTGTTCCCGATTTGACCAGGGAGAGCCTCCTCGGTGTGGCTTCTGTGACTTCTTTGTCTTTTGACGTATCCCTTTCATTCTCTGAACACTTCCTTGCTGTTGGTGCAAGATCATCTAAGCTTATTTTGAACATTCCATGTCCTACTCTTGGAATCAGCCATTTCTCCCAGAATGCCTGGCTCCTTTTAGTGGATCTGGGCACTAATGTGCTCTTTGCTTTGAAATCTCATTGTTCCCAGATCCTCTTTTTTCCTCTCCATACATGTAATTGGAGTTCCAGAAGGCAAAGAGGGAAAGAATCCATGGATTACCAAATAGATCCCATAGAGTTTGAGCATTCTGTTCTAATTTTTTTCTGCCAGTCTTTTTCTTTTTGTATTTCAGTTCAGTAATTTCTTTTGTTGTTGTTGCTTTGTTTTGTTGAGTAGGGTCTCACTGTGTGGTCCAGGCTGGAGTGCAGTTGTACGATCATAGTTCAGTGCAGCCTCAAACTCCTGGGCTCAAGCGATCCTCTTGCCCAGCCTCCCAAGTAACTGGGACTATAGGCATGTACCACCATGCCCAACTAATTTTTTAAATTTTTTGCAGAGATGAGATCTTGCTGTGATGCCCAGGCTGGTCTCAAACTCCTGGCCTCAAGTGACCTCCTGCCTCAGCCTCCCAAAGTGCTAGGGTTACAGGCATGAGCCACTGTGCCTGGCTCAGTTCAGTAATTTTTATTGATCTATCTTTAGGTTCACTGATTCTGTCCTTGAATGTGCCCAGTCTGATGATAAACCTGTTGAAGGAACATTTAATCTGACTTTTTTTTTTCTTCTGGCATTTGTATTTGACTTTTTTTTTTTTTTTTTTTGAGACGGAGTTTTGCTCTTGTTGCCCAGGCTGGAGTGCAATGGCGCGATCTCGGCTCACTGCAACCTCCGCCTCCCAGGTTCAAACGATCTCTTGGCTCTGTCTCCCACGTAGCTGGCATTACAGGGATGCGCCACCACGCCCAGCTAAATTTTGTATTTTTAGTAGAGACGGGGTTTCTCCATTGATCAGGCTGGTCCCAAACTCCTGACCTCAGGTGATCCGCCCACCTGAGCCTCCCAAAGTGCCAGGATTACAGGTGTGAGCTACCGCGCCTGGCCTGTATTTGACTTTTTATAGTTTCCATCTCTGCTGAAATTTTCTATCTATTCATGGATGTTGTCTGTCTTTCTCAACTAGATCCTTTAACATAAACATATTAGTCCAGCCTGGGCAATGTAGCAAGAGCCTATGTCTAAAAAAATAAAAATAAATAACATAAACATATTAATCATAGTTATTCTAAAGCTCCTGTCTGATCAAACATCTGGCTCATCTCAGAGCCTGCCTCTATTGTTTACTTATTTCCTGATAGTGGGTTGTTTTTTTTTTTCACTTTTTATATGTCCTGACATTTTTGATTGAGTGGTAGTATATTAGTTTTCATTACAGTCATGAATTGAGCTGGATTTAGAGTTTGTTGTATACCAACAAAGGCTTCAAATTCCTGCAGCAGTGGACTGCTATAACCTAGTGATTTGAGGTTACTAGAGGACATTCCTCAGTGCTTCTGCTTTACCCTCAGCTTTCAGCTACTTCTGCACATGCGTACCACAGAAGTGTCCTCTTTTCAAGTACCTGCTCCATCTGCTGCACCAGACTGCCGCTCCTTGTTTCCTGGGGCTAAGCACACGGCGAGGGCAAGTGGGATTCTTGGATCTCTGGTGCAGTCTCAGTCTTAGGCAGACCTCTGTGAGGGCAGGGCTTTCTCAATATTCCTGCCTCTCCTATCTATAGCAGCCAAACTTTGGCTTGTATCTGTGGTGAGTCTTGAGCAAGAATATTTTCCTGCCCTTCCTGTAGAGCTGGAGAGGTAGCAGATCCTTACTTTGTATCAATGAACTGTCCTGGGCCCAAGATGTTTTCCTGTGCCTCACTCAGAGGCAGAGTTTTTGCTTCTGCCTTCCTCCAGAAACAGAGGATCTTTGCCTGGTCCCTGATGGCAGGCCCAATTCCTGCTCTTCCTGCAGCTTGAGGCTTTTGCTTCTTACTAGAGAAGAGTGTAAGGAAGTGCCCAGGTTTCATGTCTGTTTCTGAGCACAGCTAGTCAGCTCCCCTGCTCCAGTCTTTCTTCTGAGCACTGGGTGGAAGCCTCTAGAAAACAGCCTGCATGTGAATGGGAAATCTACTTGTGCTTGGAGCTTCAAAAAATTCCACATTGACGCACTTTCCCACACTCAGCCTTTCCTAATTATTCAAAAATTTAGCTGATTTTTTCTTATCCTTATCTGTGGCAGCCACTTCTTCCTCCCATACGCTGCCAAAGGTGAAACAGTCTTCCCTCTCTCTTTAAAATAATTTGTCGCTCTTTGGAGGGCAGTTCACTTGGATGCTTTATGACCTCAGCTCTTTGATGGACTCAAAAAGAGTTTGGCTTTGTAGATTACCCAGCTTTGGGTTTTTTTGTGTGTGTATGTGTGTTTGTTTGTTTGTTTGTTTGTTTGTTTTTGAGAAGGAGCTTCGCTCTCGTTGCCCAGGCTGGAGTGCAATGGCATAATCTCAGCTCATTGCAGCCTCTGAGCTTCAAGCCATTCTCGTTCCTCAGCCTCCCAAGTAGCTGGGATTACAGGTGTGCACCACCACACCTGGCTAATTTTTTTGTATTTTTAGTAGAGATGGGGTTTCACCATGTTGGCCAGACTGATCTTGAACTCCTGACCTCAGGTGAACCACCCGCCTCAGCCTCCCAAAGCAGGGACATTACAGGCATGAGCCACTGCGCCTGACCATGTGCTTTCTTTTTTGGAGACAGGGCCTCACTCTGTTGTCCAGGCTGGAGTGCAGTGGCACACTCATGACTCACTACAGCCTCTATCTCCCAGGCTCAAGCAGCCCTCCCACCTCAGCCTTCCTAATAACTACCCAGCTTTTTCATGTTGTTAAGGTGGGAGCTTCTCTTGTAGCTTTCTGTATTCTAAGCAGAAGCAGAACTGTAAATCTGTGTTTTTTAAGAAAAGTTTATGGCCAGGCATGGTGGCTCACGCCTGTAATCCCAACATTTTGGGAGGCCGAGGCAGGCAGATCATGAGGTCAGAGTTCGAGACCAGTCCGACCAACATGGTGAAACCCTGTCTCTACTAAAAATGCAAAAATTAGCTGGGCGTGGTGGCATGCACCTGTAATCCCAGCTACTTGGGAGGCTGAGGCAGGAGAATCACTTGAACCTGGGAGGCAGAGGTTGCAGTGAGCCAAGATAACGCCATTGCACTATAGCCAGGTCGACAGAGCAAGACTCCATCTCAAAAAAAAAGAAAAGTTTTGGCTCTGACGTCCTTGCCTTGGTTTGTTGAATCTTATGGGGAGGCACAATTTAAATTGGTAAAAACACAAAGTCAGCGGGAACTTCCCCTCTTCCCATGACTTCCCCCAACCCTTGCCTTCTTAGAATACTGACGAGATTCTATAAAGCACAATTTGAAAATCACTGGCCTAAGTTATTCCTGTTGTATTTTCTCATTGTGAAATATATGAACTTTATTTGCTTGACTAGGTGTTTGGCCCAGGCTTGCTCATCGCCTGCTTTGTCGTTAATACAGGTGCTTATGGAAACTCTGGGTGCTCTGGGGGCCCAGTGCCGATGGGCTGCCTGCAACATCTATTCCACTCTCAATGAAGTGGCTGCTGCTCTAGCGGAAAGTGGTAAGATCTTCTTCTCTGTGCCTTTGGCTAAAGTAAGTCTCCAAACAGTCCTGTTGTTTCAGTGTAAATTTTTAAGGAAGGTTGACAGTGAAAGAAGTATCTCAGAAGAAATGGATCTCAATTCTTGATGAATTTGCTCTTTTTCTGGCCTTCGTTTGTCAAATATGATCTAGTTAACTTTGTTGTTTTACAACTGACAAATATCTATCTATGTCTGATATTCCATTGTTAATGCTTTGTTTTGACTCACTAATTCACAAATAGCAGAGCACTAGTGAACACTACTCACTGAGGTAACATGGATTATAGAGAAAATGCTTCAGCCATAGTTTTGTGACCCTGTTGGTTTTCCAGCAAGTAATTTGCCCTGACCTAATGTTTGGTGTTTCTGCTTCAGGAGTAAAGAGGACTTGACCTGGCAGGTTAATATTTGATCACAACAACCACTGGTACTTGATGGACAAAAGAAATAGAGAAATTTGGACTTTGCTAGCCTGTTGCCTTTACTCCTTGGCAGTACAGCTAGCACTCTCAGCATTTCATTTGTTCTTTCATTTTTATTTATTTATTTACAAAATGTTATGGCTGTATATATGATAGAAAAATATTTAAAACTTTATTAATACAAATACTAAATCTGTAGCCCAGTGAATTGTACATATACATTCATTTCTTTTCCTTTTTTTTTTTTTTTTTTTTTTTTTTTTGAGACGGAGTCTCTCTGTCATCCAGGCTGGAGTGCAGTGGCGCATTCTTGGCTCACTGCAACTCCCTAGTTCAAGTGATTCTCCTGTCTCAGCCTCCTGAGTAGCTGGGATTAATTACAGGCACATGCCATCACACCCAGCTAATTTTTGTATTTTTAGTAGAGACGGGGTTTCACCATGTTGGCCAGGATGGTCTCAATCTTCTGACCTTGTGATCCGCCCGCCTCAGCCTCCCAGAATGCTGGGATTACAGGTGTGAGCCACTGCTCCCGGCTTCCTTTTTTTTTTTTTTTTTTTGAAAGTAGAGACAGGGTCTTGCTCTGTCACTCAGGCTAGTCTCCAACAGCCAGCCTCAAGTGATCTTCCCACCTCATCCTCCCAAAGTGCTGGGATTACAGGTGTGAGCTACCATGCCCAGCCAATTTCTTTTTTTAAACAAATGCTTACTGACCTACTCTAAGAACTGTAAGGGCAAATGAGACAATGTCTTTACCCTCAGAATCTTATATTTTGGTTGAGGAGATAATACACATATATAAACAATGATGACACGAGGACATATATGATAAATGCCATGACAGATTATAAATCCATATTCACTACACAAACAAGAGGCTTAGAAAAGTTCAGATTCCCACTTTGGGAGGCCAAGGCAGGTGGATCACCTGAGGTCAAGAGTTCAAGACCAGGCTGGCCAACATGGTGAAACCCTGTCTCTACTAAAAATACAAAAAAACCCAGGAGGCGGAGGTTGTAGTAAGCCGAGATCGTGCCACTACACTCCAGCCTGGGCAACAAAGGGAGACTCCATCTCAAAAAAACAAAAATGAAAAGTTCACATTCCTTGAGAGCTCATTTCCAGCTGGGTTAATTAGGAACATGACACTTAACTAGGCTATGAAGTATAGTAACGTTTTAGCAAATGGAGAAACATGTAAAGGTTTTTTTCTTAATAAGAAGGTGGGATGACTAAAGTATAGAAGCAAGAAAAATTAAAGTATAATTGGGAAATGCTGAGAATGCCAGTTTGAGTGGATCAACAAGTACCTGTTTCTGGGTTTTCTTTTCCCTCTAGTCACTTTTTTTTCTTTTTTCTTTTTTTTTTTTTGAGACAAAGTCTCACTCTGTCACCCAGGCTGGAGTGCAGTGGCATGATCTTGGCTCACTGCAACCTCTGCCTCCTGGGTTCAAGTTATTCTCCTGCCTCAGCCTCCCAGGTAGCTGAGATTACAGGTGCGCACCACCACGCCCAGCTAATTGTTGTATTTTTTGGTAGAGACAGGGTTTCACCATGTTGGCCAGGGTGGCCCCAAACTCCTGACCTCGGGTGATCCGCCCGATTCAGCCTCCCAAAATGCTGGGATTACAGGCATGAGCCATTGCGCCCAGCCCCTTCTCGTCATATTTTAAACAACTGTCATACTTTTGTCCATTCTGCTTGTCCTCATTGGGCTGTGAAGGGTAACAAGAGCAGAACGACCTTCAAAGACAAAGAATGGATAAAGGGGCTGAAGGCAATACCAATCAGTGAAGAAAGTCAATCCAAAGAATATAGCAGAATGAGAGAGTTGGGAATTAAGAAAAACTGGAATCTTCTCACCAAAGTTTGGGGGTCGGCCTTTTTTTGGGCTTTAATGGTTTCTCTTTGTTCCTTTTTTTCTCAGGATTTCCTGTCTTTGCCTGGAAGGGAGAATCAGAAGATGACTTTTGGTGGTGCATCGATAGATGTGTGAATGTGGAGGGCTGGCAGCCAAACATGGTGGGTCAGATTTCTGCTAACACAATTCTGTAGGGGTCAGGACTGGGGATAGGAGGAGGCTATGGCCTGGGAGATGGTTTTTCAACAAGAAGGAAGGAAAATGGCTTCATTTCTATCTGACGTGCCTGGGTTTCCAGCAGAACTAGATTCTTATGCTTCGGATATTCTAAGACTGTTGAAGCTCTTATAACCTCAGAGTGCCTTATTTGTTGGTTCTAATGTTCGAAGCATTTATATTCATTAGGAACATTAAAGCGTTGCCCAGCATTCACACCTGGCTGATTAAAAAGCAAGAGGAGTGAGTTCCATCCCCTGCTACTCCCTACTCCCCACCCCTTACAACAACCAAATACCCCAACAAACGAAAAACCCCAGAGCTCTCAAGATATTTAGCCTTCTCTCTAGAATCCATATACTTGTCATGGTAGTCAGGACTAGAAAAATAAAAATAATAGAGTTCATATAATGAATTCATAGTAAACCTGAAGAGCTTCCAAGTTCAAATTTCTTCTCTTTATATTCATTCCCCACATTAAATAAGACAACCAGGTGAAGTTTTGGGGTTTTAATTTTTGTTTCATTTTTATTTTTGTTTCATTTTTTAGAAGATCAAGTCTTGAAGCCTGATAGCACATTAGATTTGCAAAGAGGCAAAAAGCTACACAAAGGGCTGGGTGTGGTGGCCTGTAATCCCAGCACTTTGGGAGACCAAGGCGGGTCGATTCCTTCAGCCCAGGAGTTCGAGACCAGCCTGGGCAACAAAGGGAGACCCTGTCTCTACAAAAAATACAAAAATTAGCCAGGCGTGTTGGCATGTAGCTGTAATTGTAGTCCCAGCTACTCGGGAGGCCAAGGTGGGAGGATCACTTGAGCCCAGGAGGTGGAGGTTGCAGTGAGCCGAGATCATACCACTGCAATCCAGCCTGGGTCCCCCGCCCCCCCAAAAAAGCTACATACAGGGTACGAGGTACTTCTGTTTTGCAGATAATTCTGCATATTAGTCAGGGGAGGGGGCAGAAATTAGGGAATGTACTGAGAAAAGAATCCCTGAAGCTCTAGTCCAACCATTGCTGCGCAAGGCTGCAGAGCAGGCCTCACTTGGTGCATGGCAGAGAAGTAGCTTCTTTCTGAATTCTGTGATCCAGGTCACATTGCACCAGGCGTGTTTCAGGAAGCTGAGTTAGAGCCTTCATATCCTGAAGGGGTGGGGGAGCAGAGTTGACAGTGGCTGTAAGGTGAGTCAGCTCATTCCAACAGGTTTAATAGTGACAAGAGGGAGTGTGACTGACAGATTCTAAGAAGATATGCCAGGGGGTTTCTCCTGGGAATAAAACATTGATTTTTAAAGTCAGGAACCCAGGGAGGACATTGGGATTGTACCTGGAGAACTTTTACAAACTTTAGAATGAGCACAAACTGCTAGGAAGGTTAATAAAGAGAGTAAGACAAGGACAAAAACAGTTGTCACCCAGAAAACAGGACCCATACCTCTTTGGATTCTGTCAAGATTGAGTATTTTTCCCCTGCTTCCCAACCTCAGAAAGATTTCCTGATGACAAGAATTTTCTGCAGTGGATTTACGTGGTGAGAATTATGTGCAGCATTCATTAGGTAAATCTTAGAGACTGTAACTACTTGCCTGTGTGATATGTGCGTTAAAAGGGAAAAGTGGATGAGAATAGGGAGACTTACAATACGGTTTCCAGTTGTTCAGTGTCTTTTGTCTCTTATCTTTTCTGTGGCTAGGGAAAACTTCATGAGGGATTCCATACATGGAGAAAGGAAGAGAGAAACTCAGAAGAGCCTTTTGTTTTCTTGGGGCATCTGTTCTGGGGGTTTCTACTTGCAGTGTGGAGCAAGTACAAGAGCTCTGATGAGAGTCCTACCTTGGATCCCAGTTGTCAAGCAAGGTTTGATTGAGTGAGAGAAAATAGATCAATAGGCTGGCTGCAGTGGCTCACGCCTGTAATCCCAGCACTTTGGGAGGCCGAGGCAGGCAGATCATGAGGTCAGGAGTTCCAGGCCAGCCTGGCCAATATAGTGAAACCCCCATCTCTACTGAAAATACAAAAATTAGCTGGACATGGTGGTGGGCGCCTGTAGTCCCAGGTACTGGGGAGGCTGAAGCAGTAGAATCACTTGAACCTGGAGGCAGAGGTTGTAGTGAGCCAAGATCGCGCCATTGCACTCCAGCCTGCGCAATAGAGTAAGACTCCATCTCAAACCAAAAAAAAAAAAAAGAAGGAAAAAAAAAGAAAATAGATCAACAGCAAGAGCAAAAGCAAAATAGAGATCAGGTGATAGACATGAGGTTGGGGATTTTGTGTACTCTGAGGTCCAGGATGGCCGTTTTGGCACTTATAGTAGAATTGATAATTGATGACACTGCAAGATGAGTGCATGTCAGCAGAGGTCAACTCATTTCTGTAGGACTTTCCAGGAGGATGGGTATAACAATTTGCAAAGTCCTGCTACACACTTCTGACAGCCCAGTGAAGGGCTGAAGTGTCACAGCCTTGTGCCTGATAGTGTTTTAAGCTGATTTTTCTTTAGCTTTATAATTCAAAAGCTTTTCTCTGCTGATGGAAGCTCCAGTGGGCACAGCATTGTGTTTATCTTTAATCCCAACCTGAAATAGTGATAGATGAGCTGTTCAGAGGCATGCTTGCACACCTACATGCTGCACGGTTCCCTGGTTATTTTTAATTTGGTTTGTACAGAGTGTGAGGTTGTGCTAGGCAAAACCCTACAGTGCTGCCTGATATTTTGGGTGGGAGAGTGCCTATACTTTGGGAGAGGAAGAGGATTAAGGAATACAGTTTTATAAGCCATTGTTCTGAGAGGGAGACTTCATTATCTGACCATTTATTTATTTATTTTTCTCTTTCTTAAGAGACCATGTAAACTGAAACCTTTTATTTAAACTAAGCCTTGACAGGCACGGTGGCTCACCCCTGTAATCCCAGTATTTTGGGAGACTGAGGAGGGTGGATCATGAGGTCAGGAGTTTGAGACCAGCCTGACCAACGTGGTGAAACCCTGTCTCTACTAAAAATGCAAAAATTAGCTGGGTGTGGTGGTGCACGCCTGTAATTCCAGCTATTCAGGAGGCTGAGAGAGGAGAATTGCTTGAACCTGGGAGGTGGAGGTTGCAGTGAACCAAGATCATGCCACTGCACTCCAGCCTGGGTGACAGAGTGAGACTCTGTCTCAAAAAAGCAAAAACAAAAACAAAAAAATCACTAAGCCTGACTGAATATATTTAAAGTCCATTTAGGCTTTCTGAATATCTGTAGTAGATTCAAGATCTAGTGGCCTAGCTAACCACAAGTTATCAATCCATAAGAAAATCCTCAGTTAGTTGCTGTATATTTTGATATAGTAGGTATGTCATGGGGAGGGTCATTTGGCTATGCAAATTACAATTGGCCTTTCTCCTCTTGTTGTCTTTTGCTTCATTATAATGACTATTTGTCAGATTATTGCATTTACTCTGACTTTAAGTTACTTTGCATAACCATATGGAAAATTTTAAATATCTGTAAATTGCTGATTAGATTGGGATGCAAGACCCAGAGAAGCAGTGAAGCCTTGAGGCTTCAGCAAAGTGAATGATGTTATTGATGCTTACTATTGCAGATCTTGGATGATGGAGGGGATCTTACCCACTGGATTTATAAAAAGTATCCCAACATGTTTAAGAAAATCAAGGGCATAGTAGAAGAGAGTGTTACTGGAGTTCATAGGTAAGATTTGGCATGGGCATACCTGGTTTCATAGTCTAAACATATAATCTTATAAACACATACCTATAAAACACATGTTAAAAATCAGAGCCTGCTTTGAGGTAACCAAATCTCAGCTTGCTATAAGGGACCAGATCTCTCTCTTTTTTAACTAACCACACAAATAATGAACCTAAAATAGTGAGGAGGGGGCAAGTGGGAGAATAAGTGAAGTCCTCATGTTTTCTAGTGATTGTAATCAATTACTTCTTATCCTTTTTGGACACATTTATTCATTCATTCATTCAACAAATATTTATTGGACTTCTACAGTGAACCAGGAACTGCTCTAGGTGCTAGGAATCTAGCAGTAGACAAAACAAACAAACCATCTTAGAGCTTACATTCTTACATGGAAAGCAAGGACTTAGTGAGCGTTCTGCTTCTCAAATGAGCAGTAATTCTCTGAGTAAAATTGGAATTATTTCAGTTCAATTTCTGTGATCATTTCTATGATTTATTTCACCCGTAAAGAGCTGAAAGTATGAAAAAAAAAGTTTTAGGGAAGTAAATTTTGAATCAGCCACCATCACTGCTTCAATACATTATGATCTTTTTGCTTGTACAAAACTATGGGTTATAACATACCTTTGCACTCTTAGAAAGGGATGAATTTTGAATAAAACACAATAATTGACCCAGTTTAAAATAAAACTCCTATATATACATACACATATTGAGATTACAAATTTGAGCCTATTTGGGCCGGGCGCAGTGGCTCACACCTGTAATCCCAGCAGTTTGGGAGGCCAAGACAGGTGGATCACCTGAGATCAGGAGTTTAAGACCAGCCTGGCCACCCGACTCTACTAAAAATAGAAAAATTAACTGGGTGTGATGGCATACAACTGTAGTCCCAGCTGCTCGGGAGGCTGAGACAGGAGAATCGCTTGAACCCAGGAGGCAGAGGTTGCAGTGAGCCAAGATCATATCACTGCACTCCAGCCTGGGTGACAAAGTGAGACTCCGTCTCAAAAAAAAAGGAAAAAAAAACAAACAAATGTGAGCATATTTGAATGTTAAATTTTTGCGGTAAATGATCGAATATATTTAAAGTCCATTTAGACCGTCTGAATATCCATAGTAGATTCAAGATGTCAGCATGGTTTTTAAAATAGTACTTAAAATTACTCCTTTATAATTAAAAAGATGAATGAAATTAATACACAGTTTAAGCTAGCACAGTGGCTCATGCCTGTAATCCCAGCACTTTGGGAGGCTAAGATGGGAGGATCACTTGAGTCCAGGAGTTTGAGACCAGCCAGGGCAACATAGTGAGACCCTGTCTCTGTTAAAAAAAAAAAAAAAAAAAAAAGGCCAGGCACGTTGCCTCATGCCTGTAATCCCAACACTTTGGTAGGCCAAGGCAGGCAGATCACCTGAGGTCAGGAGTTTGAGACCAGCCTGACCAACCTGGAGAAACCCCATCTCTACTAAAAATACAAAATTAGCCGGGCATGGTGGCACATGCCTGTAATCCCAGCTACTCGGGAGGCTGAGGCAGGAGAATCACTTGAACCCAGGAGGCAGAGGTTGCGGTGAGCCAAGATTGCGCCATTGCACTCCAGCCTGGGCAACGGAGTGAAAGTCCATCTCAAAAAAACAAACAGCCAGGCGTAGTCTCATGCACCTGTAGTTCCAGCAGGCAGGAAGACAAGTGCAGATTTAGTGAACACTGTACCCAGTAAGTAATTTTTAAATCTTCAATCTGCTGCCACTCTCCCACTTTTTATAGTCTCCAGTGAAGGCCTTAAAATTTAGAGGTGGGTCAAGGATTTTCCCCACATGACTTTTGAATAAGATCTTTATTGTGAAGCTATATATGTAGGCTCTAGAAAGATATTCTTTATTTCTTAGTAGCCACCTAATAGGACAAAATTAGTCATGTCTCATGCTCTCATACCCACCCAATCAACATGTTTCTGGGGCCTGGAATGATAGATTGTAATGAAAGCAATGGTAGATTGTAATGTCCTGATGTTTTATGTTCTTCTTGGCTTCCCCTCATCCTCAGGCTGTACCAGCTGTCCAAAGCTGGGAAGCTGTGTGTTCCAGCCATGAATGTCAATGACTCAGTCACCAAACAGAAATTTGACAACCTCTACTGTTGCCGTGAATCAATTCTTGATGGGTAATGTTTATTATCTTTGAGATGAACTTGTGTTGTCAAGTTGAGGTTCTAACTTTTTTGGCTTTGTTTATTTTTGGAAAGGATTCATGTAGCACCTCTTAGATAGCTACATTAAGCCAGAGCTTTGTCACCTCCTAAATTAAAATTGCATTATTTTTATTTTTTCCTTTGTATCTTTTCTTCTATTTCTAAATATCATATATTCAAAATATTATCTAATAAATGTATGTTGCTTTTATGTTTAAAAGTTACTGTGTTACCTACATCTTCTTCCTTTCTGCACCACTTGCAAGAAAGTGGGGAAAAGCCCTTACATATAGGATTGGTTGGATGGCAGGGAGTGAGAAAATAAGTATTTTATTCAACCTTTCTTTCTGATCATTAGTTTCTCTAGGACAGAAACCAGACTTTCAGTGTTACATCTCTTTAGAATTTGTCTAGCAGATTTTCTGATCTTTACCAGAAAACTTCTTAAAAAAAAAAAAAGAAAGAAACCAGACTTTCTTTCAAAATGAACAACAAACCAACCAAAAAACCCCATGAAAACAAAGAGATTCAATCTAACTTCAAGGGAGAAACAAGAGCAGATTTTCTGATTTAATGGTTTTTTTTTCCCCCCTCTAGACTTAAAAGGACAACAGACATGATGTTTGGTGGAAAGCAAGTGGTAGTCTGTGGCTACGGAGAGGTGAAGTTTAACCTTTCATTTATTAGGTGTTTTAAATGGGTTTTGTTTTAATATTCTGGAATTTTTTGTTTGTATGGACTTAAGAGTACACTCACCACTTTAGATGAGTAAAAGAACTTCAGAGGCCCTCTGGTTAAAGTACAGTCTTTCTTTCTCACTTTGCATTGCTTCCATTTTTCCTTAAGTTGATCTTCTGACTTGCTCCAGTACCACCGTTAGTGATGTTCTTTTAGCTTGTGTTTTGATTATGAATCGTGAGTGTGGGTGTTCTTGTGCACATGAATGCGGTAAGAAGGAGCCAGGGGTTTGTTTATGAGCTACATTCAATTATTTGTTCTTCTTGTTTTCCACAAGCATGAATCTATTCAGTGAAATTCCTCTCCGGGGGTGGAAAGAGGGGGTGCACTTTACTAGAAGCTTTGAGAAATGGTTTTGTCAGTGACTTTCCTTAATGTATGTGCTGTTTCTCTTTTTCAGGTGGGGGAAAGGGTGCTGTGCTGCCCTGAAAGCCATGGGCTCCATTGTGTATGTAACTGAAATTGACCCCATCTGTGCCCTGCAAGCCTGGTAAGCCTCTACGCCACCATCTCACTTGTAATCTGGGAGCTGCCTCCAAAGAATGGCCTAGTTGATGCCACATTTTATTTTAGAGGGGCCCAGATCCTCAGAGAGGCTGTCACTAACTCTGAGCATCTGTCTTTCAAGGTCAAGGAGCTCTGCTTAGAAAGAGCAGAGACTATCAGAAAAGCAAAAATTTAGAAATCCTGTGAAGATAGTAACAGGGATTCTGTCAGCCAGAGAACAAGTAGCCCCTTACCTTTTCCATGTGTAATACTTGCCTTTCAAACAATGATCAGAAAAGAAATTGGCAGGCATCAGATGTCTTGTGATGTGTTACACTGAAAATAGCCCTTCTATGGCATTTCTCCCAAAAATGTATAACCTGAATCTAATTGTGAGGAAACATTAGACAAATCCCAATTAAGGGTAAAATCGACTAACTCTGAGTGGAGGGTATATGAGAATTATTTACACTACTATTATAATTCTTAAGTTTGACATTATTCTAAAATTAAAAGTTGAAAAAAAAGTTCCTTTCTTATCTGTAAAATGTGGGTAATCATACCTACCTCATAGGATTGTGAGAGTTCAGTAAAATAATAGTTAACATAGGCTGGGCTTGGTGGGTTCATGGCTGTAATCCCAGCACTTTGGGAGGCTGAGGCAGGAGGACTGCTTGAGTCCAGGAGTTCAAGACCAGCCTTGGCAACACAGGGAGACCCCATCTCTACAAATAATTTTTTAAAATTAGCTGGGCATGGTGGTGCATGCCTGTGGTCCCAGCTACTTGGGAGGCTGAGGTAGGAGGATCACCTAAGCCTGGGAGGTTGAGGCTGCAGTGAGTTGTGATTATGCCACTACACTCCAGCCTGGGTGACCCAGCAAGACCCTGTCTCAAAGTAATAATAATTATTATTATTATATATTATATGTTATATAACAAATACATAATTATATAAGGTACAGAGCTGCTGCCACATAATAGATGCTCACTATTATTAAAATTGTCTCTTGCCATCCTCAGGAGGGTGGGAAATACCACTGTCCTTAAAAACTATTGCAGAGTCTGAGTGTCTATAGCCTAGGGGGGAACCATTATCCTTCTAGTACATTAAGGGTTTATTATAGGAACCTGAACATGTTTTAATAACACATTCTTAGATTCTTTCTCAGCACATAGCACAGTATCTAATGCATAGTAAATGATCAATTCATGTCTATAGGATAATCTAAACAGTATTACAATTATCACAATTTATTAAAACAGTATCACAGTTTATTAAAACAAAATTTCATAGACTCTTGACTCTTTTTCTTTTTAAGAGACAGGATCTCACTATGTTGCCCAGGCTGGAGTGCAGTAGCTAGTCACAGGCATAATTGTAGTGCACTACAGCCTCTAACTCTTGGCCTCAAGTAATCGTCCTGCCTCAGCCTCCTGAGTATGCCAGGACTACTGGCGCATACCACATGCCCAACTTCTGTGAATTCATGAATCCTATAGACATGAATTGATCACTTACTATGCATTACATACTGTACTATGTGCTGAGAATGAATAAGATTGATAGATAAATGAGATAACGTCCTGCTTTTAGAAGCACACAACCACTGTGCAGCATAGTAAATGCTGTCATGTAGTTAAATGGCACTTGCTTCTGTAGGAGCATTAAGGAGAAATTGCTAACTGAAGAGCAAAGGAGCAGGGTAGAAGAGACGTCAGCAGAGCTGAGTCTTGACATTTGTATGGATTTTTTCCTAGTTTGGAAGTATATTCCAGGTACAGGGAACATGTGTGTCGTTTCCAGGGAAGGAGATAGCATGGCGTATTTAAGAAGCTGGAAATATTTTAACGTAGTTGGCAGATGGGATACATTTGGGGGAGTGGTACTATCAAAGGTAGGAGTCATATGTCAATATAGTCACATATCACTTAAGTATTTGGGTCATATTCTAATCCTGCCTTATCCTTAAGAACAGGCAGTCTCACTGAGGTATTTTAAGCAAGGAAGCAACATGATCCAAATTGCATTTAGGAAAATCACTCTGCAAAATGATTTAGAAAGATGTAAACCTATCGCTTCTCGGCCTTTTTGCTAAACTCAAGTGTAGAAAGATGTAAACCTAGAGGCGATGAGATTGGGCCAGGGGTTACTATAGTAATCTAGGCAGGAAGTAATAGACCTAAACTTAAGCAAAGCTGTATGTATTGGAGAGGAGAAGACAGATGAAAGCGACTTTTAAGGAATTAAAGAAAAAGAGCCAGATTTGGTGACAACTTCAGTTAGGGAGAGGCAGCAAGGACATTCTTATTTATATGGCTCATACAGTTGGATGAACAGTGATGCTATTGATCAAAATAGAAATTATAGAAGAAGAAACAGAGAAGGTTCTAGGTTCAGAGTAGATAATAAGTTTAGTTTCAAACACAGTAAGTTTGAGATCCTTCTGGGACATTCATGAGGTGCTATCCGGTGGCTAATTTGATCCTTGGCTATGAAGCGTCAGAGAGATCTAAGCTAAAGATATAAATGTAAAAATCAGCCACCTATAAGTAGTCATTTATAGCCAAGGGAAGAGTATGGTTCTCTATACTGAAAGAACAGAGAAAAGAATAAAGGCATAACTGTACAGAGTACCAATATCCAAAGGTTGGCTGAGGTTGAGGAGAAACAATTAGAGAAGAGGAAAACCAGGAGTGAGGTATTATGGAGTCCAAAGGGTTTAGAGTTTTAAGAAGGCAAATAATGTTTAATGTAGTAGAAGAAATCAAGTAATAAGAGTCTAAGAAGTTGGGCATGGTGGTATGTGCCAGTAGTCCTGACTACTCAGGAGGCTGAGGCAGGAGGATTGCTTGAGGCCAAGAGTTAGAGGTTGTAGTGCACTATGATTATGCTTGTGACTAGCTACCGCGCTCCAGCCTGGGCAACATAGTGAGATCTCATCTCTTAAAAAAAAAAAAAAAAAGACTCAAGAGTCTAAGAAGTTTTGGGTTTGGCCTTCAGGAGATCACTGATGATCTTGAAGAGAGCACTTTCAATGAGGTAGTTGGTTAAGTGGCTAAATGGTACTTTCTACAGTTTCTAGAAATGCGGTCAGGGAATCTCATGGTAACCCCTGGTTCCCTATTATCAGGAAGAAATAAGTTCCATGATGTAAAGGGACCTTTTATTTCTGCCTTGTATGAGCTAAGGAAATTGTTTGGATTTTTCACTTCTAAGAATAGTCTAGCTATCTCAAGAAATGACAGCGACTTGGTAATAGCTTTTGAAGTTCTGTGTTAAAAGGCTCCCCAGCTGCCTGTTTAGGTTAATTGGTCATGCTTTATTTCAACAGTATGGATGGATTTCGACTGGTGAAATTAAATGAGGTCATCCGACAAGTGGACATTGTTATTACCTGTACAGGTATGATAATGACATTTTGAATGGGGTGGCACTTTGGAATGCTTTTATGGAGCAAGTTCAAGATGATTGGAAATGTTCTAAAAAAACAAACTCTAAAAGCTAGAGAGAGATAGTAGCCCACAAAGCCGGTCAGTCTTTCACATTTTTCCTAATTCCTTAGAGCTCTGACCAAAGGTCATTACTAAGTAAAAAAGTTTCTCTTCACCCTTTTAAGGCAACTGTTATATCTCCATTCATCCTAGGAGATAGCTAGAGATGAGATTCAGTTATAAAGTTTTATTAGGGAAGCCAGATCTTAAATGTACACCTGATTTTTTATTTTACTTCCAAAAGTGATGTATGTTTCTCTCTAGTACGTAATTAAGGCAAGGCTAGAGAGAAATTCTTCGTAGTTAATGTGGAAGAGGTTATTGTGTTAATTCCTGAAGAGGTAGATTTTGAGTTTTAAAGAAGATGCAGAAATGGCTAGTTTCCTCTAGGGTAAGATGTTTATTTGATTTTTATGGTAGAACCGTAAACCACAGGAACACTGTTTTTCTTTTATAATTCTCTTTTAGAGGGGGGAGTCAGACAAGAATAAAAAGACGTTTGTAGTTCTAGCTCAAGGAGCGATAGGGGCAGAGAAGAGGGACCATAGGAAGCTGTTCTTGGTTCATATCAATCCCTTAGATCTCTTTTGCTTGTTTGTTTTAAATAGAGATGAGGTCTTACTCTCTAGGCTGGTTTTTTGTTTGTTTGTTTGCTTTGAAATTTAGAAACAAATTTTATTTAAGATCTGAAATACAATTCCTAAAATATCAACTTTTCCAGAAAACCATGCTATACAATAATGCATTGCCTCTCATATTAGAACATGCATTAGACTCAAATACAAAAACCATGAAACAAAGCACCATCCTTCAACAATTTGAGCAAAGATAAAATGTCTAAGAACAACATAGATGGACTTGCAGAGGATGGGCTGTTTTACTTCAAGCACCATAAAAAAAAGCACAAATGCATGGGTTTTCAGGTATATACATTAAGTTGAACCTTTGGCACTAGGAATCAGGGCGTTTTTTTCACGTAGCATTAACACATATTAGAAAATTGTGTAGTGTCAAAGGGATAGGAACCACCAGCATTCAAGCAGTGTTGTCAACTAGGCAATAAAATGTTCTACTCAATGTTTCCTCTTTGTTCTAATTACTGCATACACTGGTAGCAACTTTGAAATGAGAAAAGGAGCTTACACTCCTTTTATTTTCTGTTTAAAACAGAACAGAAAACAAACTGAAACATAAGCCGTGTTATACATTAACGATTTTAAAGAACATCAATTTTACAAGAAAAAGACTAAGAACAAAAAGCGTTTACAGATACAGGACAAAAATGGTGAGCTGTCTGTAGATGCTCACAGGGCTTTGTAGTGGTACTCATCAGAAGCCACTTTGTAATCACTGGCAGTAAAGAGAGATGCAGAATTCTTTGCCAGATATTTTAGGAAATCATGCACATAGCCCAACAACAATGCAAGGCTTTTCTCATCAAGGGGTGTATAGGCCAACATTGCTCCAATTCTTACAAATAATCTCAGTAGGTGTGGTGCTCCATAAACCCTGGGACATTGGAGCATCAGAGTAAGCCAAGAGGATTTCAGGATACGGGGGCCTCTCAGATCTGTAGAGCAGCTACCATCAGGTGATCCTCCCACATCTGCCTCCCAAAGTGATGGGATTATAGGCGTGAGCCACCCTGCCCAGCCTGGACCTTTTTAAAAAAAAAAAATTGCTTTTTTTGAGTTGTAATTCATTTACTACACATTTCACACATTTAAAATGCTCACTGTTTTTTTGGTTTTTTGGGGTTTTTTTAGTAATTCACAGGGTTTGTACAACCGTCACCACAATCTAATGCTTTTACTGAGTTGTAGTTCACATCATAACGTTCATCCTTTCAAAGTATACAGTTCGATGGTTTTTAGTAAAGTTATGGAACATCCCAGTTATCTAATTTTTATCACCCCAAAAGAAACCTCTTATCATTAGCAGTTATTCCTTATTACATCCTCCATAATCCTCCAGCCCTATTCTGCACACTTCATATAGGTGGAATCATAGCAACACTGTGAAAAGAAGGGACAAATAATAATAATTTTTTTTAAAGGAATCATTCATGGCCGGGCACAGTGGCTCATGCCTGTAATCCCAGCACTTTGGGAGGCTGAGGTGGGTGGATCACCTGAGGTCAGGAATTCGAGACCAGCCTGGCCAACATGGTGAAACCCTGTCTCTACTAAAAATACAAAAAATTAGCCAGGGGTTGTGGCAGGTGCCTGTAGTTCCAGTTGCTTGGGAGGCTGAAGCAGGAGAATTGTTTGAACCCAGAAGGCCGAGGTTGCAGTGAGCCGAGATCACGCCATTGCACTCCAGCCTGGGTAACAAGAGTGAAACTCAGTCTCCAAAAGGAATCATTCAATATATTATGGTCTTTTGTGACTGGCCTCATAGCAGGATGTTTTTGGGGCCTGCTCATGTGATGGCATATATCAGTACCTTATTCCTTTCTATTGCTGAGTAATGTGTCATTGTATGGTTATACCATATTTTATTTACGCTTTCATCAACTGGTAGACATTTGGGTGGTTTTCACTTTTTGGAATAAGGAATAATGCTGCTATGAAAATTGAATACAAGTTTTCGTGTGGACATATATTTTCAGTTCCCTTGCATATATTCTAAGAGTAGAATTGTTAGATCATACAGTAACTCTATTTTTAACATTTTCAGGTGGGTGTGGTGGCTCACACCTGTAATCCTAGCACTTTGGAATGCTGAAGTAGGCAGATCACTTGAGCCCAGGAGTTCCAGACCAGCTTGTGCAACAAGGCAAAACTCTGTCTCTGCAAAAACAAAACAAAACAAAAAATTAGCTAGGTGTGGTCCCAGATACTCAAGAAGCTGAGGTGGGAGAATCACTTGAGCAGTTCAAAACAAAAAAACATTTTGAGGAATTTCCAAACTTTTTTTTTTTTTTTTTTTGGAGATGGAGTCTCGCTCTGTCGCCCAGGCTGGAATGCAGTGAGGCAATATTGGTTCACTGCAACTTAATGCCGCCCAGGTTCAAGCGATTCTTCTGCCTCAGGCTCCTGAGTAGCTGGGACTACAGGTGCACACCACCATGCCCGGCTAATTTTTTGTATTTTAGTAGAGATGGGGTTTTACCGTGTTGCCCAGGCTGGTCTCAAACTCCTGAGGTCAGGCAATCCACCCGCCTTGGCCTCCCAAAGTGCTAGGATTACAGGCGTGAGCCACCATGCCCAGCAAGAATTGCCAAACTTTTTTAAAGTGACTGCACCATTTTACAATCCCACTAACAATACATGTGCCTTCTAATTTCTCCACATCTTCACCAACACTTGTTATTGTCAGTCTTTTTCATATTGCCATCCTAGTGAGTGTAAAGTATCTTGTTGTGGTTTTGATTTCCATTTCCCTAATGACTGATGATGTTGAGCATGTTTTCATGTGTTTATTTTTCATCTTCTTTGAAGAAATGGTGATTCAGATCCTTTTCTTTCTTTCTTTTTTTTGTTTTGAAGACAGGGTCTCACTCTGTCTCCCAGGCTGGAGTGCAGTGGTGCAATCACAGCTCACTGCAGCCTCTATCTATAGGGCTCAGTCGATCCTCCCACCTTAGCCTCCCTAGTAGCTGGTACTACAGGCACATGCCACCATACCCAGCTTATTTTTTTATTTTATTTTTTTGTAGAAATGGGTCTTTGCCATGTTACCCAGGCTGGTCTCAAACTCCAGGGATCAAGTGATTACTTCTCCTGCCTCAGCCTCCCAAAATGCTGGGATTACAGGCGTGAGCCGGCATGCCTGGCATGCTTGCTTTTAAATTGTCTTCTTCTTATTGGGTTGTAAGAATTTCTTGTAACAAGTCCCTTATCAGTTACATGATTTGCACATTTTTTTCTCATTCTGTGGATTGTCTTTCATAGTGGTATCATCTGCAGCACAAAAGTTTTTAATTTTGACATAGTCCAGTTTATCTACTTTTTCTTTGGTTGCTTGTGCCTTAGGTGTTGTATCGCTTAAAAACCTGTTGCCTAATCCATCACAAAGAGTTATTTCTGTGTTCTTCTTCTAAGAGTTTTATAGTTTTAGCTCTGCAATTAGGTTATGATCCATTCTGAGTTAATTTTTATATATTGTATGAGGTAGTGGTCCAACTTTATTCCTTTTCATGTGGATATCTTGTCTGAGTTTTTTGTGTGTGCGTGTGTGGTTTTTGTTGTTATTGTTGCTGTTGTTGTTTTACTTTCAGCCCCTTCAATTAGGTTCTCTGGTCAGAATGGTAGGCAGGGAGTGGGGAAGGTGGTGCTTCTTGAACCCCACTCAGCAACTGGTCAGTCCTCATCCTCCAGCATCTGGATCTTGCTGGGGCCAAAGCATTTGGATTCCACTGCTTTGGTGAGGCCACTGGTCTCTTGATATTTCACAAGCCTCTCGGCTTCACGGCGAGCCGATTCTTGCATTCTGTAGTCAGGCAGATAGGCCGCAAAGGTGCTGCCAAGGACCAGGATGATGGAGAAGCCAAAGAAGAAGAGTAGTTGCATGTTCCAGACGTCGAAAACAGGGTCCTTGTCATAATCATGCGAGTCTGGGTTCTCCTCATACATATTTTTGTCCTTGAGCTCTGGGTCCTCTTGCCAATGTATGGTTGGTTCTGGGGCTGCTTTCCTGCCACAGCTGACAGGGCGACCACAGTCCTGGAGAAGCTGGATTCCTAGTGGATGCGGGTGGCCGGGAGCTCTCACGTCACTGTGGCCACCAAAAGATGGTGAGCACTGAAACCTTTCTTCTGTTTTTAAGGTAACAAGAATGTGGTAACCAGAGAGCACTTGGACCGTATGAAGAATAGCTGCATCGTTTGTAACATGGGACATTCCAACACAGAGATTGATGTGGTAAGATCAAGTGGCTCATTACTGGGGGCTTTTTTCTCTCCTTCACAAGAAACAAACTGGAAAATGAAAAAGCAGGGTCACAGGCCGTTCTAAACATGACTATCCTGGCAGAGCTATCCACAGGTTTTCACTTACTAGCCCTACAGCCTGTGTTTATGGAGACTATGAAGTTTCTTCATCTCATTTTAATCATTTTAAATGATTGTCATCTTCTACTCAAGCTCGATGCCTGTTTACACTGTAAGCCTTATCTGTATGTTTAGGTTTGAGAGCAAGATAAACTCAAAACTACAAAAAGAATGCAGTGAATGTGAATCAGTTTGGTAGTTAGTATTTTGGGGGTGTTTGGTTTTACCATAAAGATGTGATAAGTACATTGGTACAAGGAAATAAGGGAATCTGTGGGCTGGGATGATTATGTTGCTTAAGATTGACTGTGTGTACCAAATACTGTGTTTTCTTCTTTTATCCCCCCTCTTTCACTGGACTGGGTCCCCCTGTCACATGTTTTCCAAACCGTAGTAATTGGGTCTGCAGGTGTCATAATCCAGTGCCATTGTATTATACCATGTATTCTTCAAACCCAGAAAATATGTCACTTTGATTCTCTAATTTGTTTATGTTCACCCTAAAATTTTCCAGTCCAGAATAGCACTTGGTACTAATAAGTTGCCCAAGTAATAGTTAATAGAAATGTTGTTTGTTTCTTTTTTTTCTTTTTTTTTTTTTTTTTTTTGAGACAATGTCTCACACTGTTGCCCAGGCTGGAGTGCAGTGGCACGATCTCAGCTCACTGCAACCTCCACCTCCTGGGTTCAAGCGATTCTCCTGCCTCAGTCTCCCAAGTAGCTGGGACTACAGGTGCCTGCCACCACACCCAGCTAATTTTTGTATTTTTAGTAGAAACAGGGCCTCACCATACTGGCCAGGCTGGTCTCAAACTCCTGATTGTGACCTGCCCGCCTTGGCCTCCCAAAGTGCTGGGATTACAGGTGTGAGCCACCGCGCCCGGCCAAGTGTTGTTTATTTTTTTTCAGACTTACCAAAGTATCTCTCAGTATGACTTTTACTCTGGTTTTAAATTTTTATGGCATACCTGTATTTCTTTCTGGGTAACAACTGGCTCAAGCAAAGCATTCTTTCATCTCCACTGAGGTCTGCTCTGATTGAGCTTTAGCATTGCCAGGTGAGGACCAGCTGATGTACTGAGAGCCTATTGGATATTATTTATTATATATGGTTTCCTTTTTAAATTCTGTGCTCTGTTCTTCCATTATTAAAAATAACTGGCAGAACAACCCACCAAAGCCTCTTTCTACCCTGGGGTGTCTGAGTCGCATGGCCTCATTATTCTCTCTTACCATGATATTTTGCTTACAATGAACAATTTAGTTGGTAGTTGGTTTTTTATTTTTCTTTTGCCTAAGTTTCATTTACGTGCCATACTGCCTCTGCTGAATGATCAAAGGTATTAGTATTTCTAAAACTACCTAGCACATGATTATCATTTCCTGGATGACTTTGCTTCTAGAGCCCCCAAAGGGGAAGGGCCTGAAGGGAAGTATTTGTATTACTCCCTGGGCCCTAACGGAAAACTTTCAGAGTAAGGGAAGGGGAAGGAATTTTCCTTTCTAAACCCTCAAGAAGCTCTGAAATAAAAATAACTCCAAATGCAGTCATGTACCTTTTGTATTTTTACTTTATCTCATTTCATCTTTTTGACCACTCCATGAGGCATTATTCTTATTCTTAATTTTCAGTTGGGAAACTAAGAAGTTAACTGCCTCGTCAGTCATATAATTGATTCAAAATGAAACCAGTGCGCTGGCTCACGCCTGTAATCCCAGCACTTTGGGAGGCCAAGGCAGGTGGATCACCTGAGGTCAGGCGTTTGAGACCACCCTGGCCAAAATGACAAAATCCTGTCTCTACTAAAAATGCAAAACTTAGCTGGGTGTGGTGGCACACGCCTGTAATCTCAGCTACTTGAGAGGCTGAGGCAGGAGAATCTCTGGAACCCTTGAGGCGGAGGTTGCAGTGAGCTGAGATTGTGCCATTGCACTCCAGCCTGGGCGACAAGAGCAAGTGACACTCCATCTCAAAAAAAAAAGGAAAAGAAAAAAGAAACTGGTGCACAAAATCCAGGGTTTTTTTACTCCGTCTAGTTTTCTTTGTTTTGTTTTCCTGTGTGTTGTATTATTTTCTCCTCATGACTTGTGGATTAACTTCAAATCATGATGGTAATCTCTCCTTCAGAGGCAGCCCAGACATAAGTAACCTCCCAGGATAAAGACCAGAAGACTCTTCACCTTCAATTACAAATATTTTTTGTATGGATGCTATATGCCAGGTGTTGTTCTAAATGCTTGGAGTCAGTGAACAAAACAAGAAAAAATATTTCTGCCCTCATGGGGCTTATAGCTTAGTGAGAAGAAAAACAATAAACATAATAAATATGTAAAATCGATACTATGTTAGAAGGCAAAAGCACCACGGAAAAAAGAAAAAGTAGAGCATGGTGGGAGAATTGAGCACTGGATTTTAATCTGAAATAGATTAAGCTGTGAGCCTTATTAAGAATATGATGGGCCAGGTGCAGTGGCTCATGCTTATAATCCCAGCACTTTGGGAGGCCAAGATGGGCAGATCACCTGAGGTCAGGAATTCAAGACCAGCCTGGCCAACATGATGAAACCATGTTTCCAGTAAAAATACAAAAAAAATTAGCCAGTGTGGTAGTAGGAGTCTGTAATCCCAGCTACTCAGAAGGCTGAGGCAGGAGAATCGCTTGAACCCAGGAGGCTGAGGTTGCAGTGAGCTGAGATTGTGTCATTGCACTCCAGCCTGGGCGTCAAGAGCAAAACTCTGTCTCAAAAAAAAAAAGAATGCGATGTTTGAGACCGTGCACGGCGCCTCACACCTGTAACCCCAGCATTTCGAGAGGCCGGTGTGGGACGATCACTTGAGTCCAGGAGTTGAGACCAGCCTAGGCAACACAGTGAGACCTCATTTTTACAAAAAATAAAAAACAAAATTAGCTGGGTGTGGTGGCTTGGCACCTGTACTACCAGCTATTTGGGAGGCTGAGGCAGGAGAATCACTTGAGCTTCAGAGGCAGAGGTTGCAGTGAGCCAAAATAGTGCCACTGCACACGAGCCTGGGTGACAGAGTGAGACCCTGACTCCAGAAAAAATTTTTTTTTTAAAAAGATGATGTTTGAGGCAGACTTGAAGGAATTTGCCATGTGGATTTTTAGGTGAATGGCATTTCAAGAAGAAAGAAAGGCCTGTACACATGCCCTCAGGCAGGAGTGTGCCCAGTCTGTTTGAGGAACAACAAGGAGGCCAGTGTGCTTGGAGCAGAATGAGCATAGGGACAAGGAAGAGTGGAAGATGAGGTCAGAGGGGTAACAGGCCAGATCTTAGAGGGCCTCATAGCCCATTGTAAGAACTGATTGTATGCTGACAGAACTAGGGAGCCATTGAGGGCTTATAATCTGACTTATGTTTTTAAAGGATGGCTTTTATTTTAAAAGGATTGCCCTGCTTGCTGTGTTGAGACGATACCAAGTTTTGCAGGTATTGCCAGGTGGCCCCCATATCTGCCAGTCACATGAGCCAAGGGCCATCTCTCACTTCTCTTTGTGTTTCTCTTGGCAGAAGGTATATGGCTAAGCTAAATGGTCCGGAAAAAGAGATGCTCAGGGGAACTTTTGAAAAGTTAAATTATTCAGCCTTTGGTGATAGTGTCACAGGGCATGTAAAATGAAATTCAAGGAAATATCAAACTCAACTAGTAACTGAAACCAGAATTTTTATTCAGTGTTTAGCAAATATATCTTGAATCCTGCTCTGCTGTATGCCAGATACCAATTTACTAAAGAAATGACAGAGAACAATATCCTGTCTCTCAGGGAGCATATATTCTAGTGTGGGAGACAAATAATAAAGAAATAGGTAGTTATTGTTAGTTAGTGCTTAGTGTTGAAGAAAAACAGCAAGGTAAGGACATTGGGGATTCCATTTTAGTTAGGGTAGTCAAGGAAGTCTCTTTGAGGAGATAACACTTTAAATAACCTAAATGAAATAAAGGAGCAAGCCATCCTGTTCAGAGAGAATGGCAGGTAAAAGACCCTGAGGTAGACACCTGTTTGATGTGTTTGAGGAACAGAAAAGAAGCCACTGTGGCAGGAACACTGGCCAAGGGGGTCAGGAGAAGAGTTAACTCAAGGAGGTATAGGCAGTGTAGAGCTTTACAGGTCATGGTAAGGACTTTAGATTTTATTCTGAAAGAAGCCATTGGAATGTTTTGAGTAGATGAGCGACAAAATCTGACTTAGGTTTTTAAAAATTACTCTGGAAGCCAGCTGTGGTGGCTCATGCTTGTAGTCCCCAGCTGTTCAGGAGGCTGAGGTGGGAGGATTGCTTGAGCCCAGAATTTCAAAGTCAGCCTGGGCAACATAGCGAGATCCTGTCTCTAAAAAGAAAATTACTCTGGCTTTTGTATAAAGAAAACACTCTGGAGCTTGACTAATGATAGGGATAACAGCAGGTTCTTTCAGTATTCTGACTCTAGGAGGTGGTGGCTTGGATTAGATGGACAAGTGTTAGCAGTGGTAAGTGATAGGTTGTGACCAATGGAATTTACTAAATGGATTGGATGCATAGTGTGAGAAAAAGATGGAAATCATTACCAGTCAACTCAGTGAAACTGTAGGAGGATGATTTGGTAAGTATCCAGATATTTTTAGTAATCAAAATTTTGAGAGTTTTTTTTCCTTTTTTAGTAGCAATTCATAGTTTTACCTAACCTTGAGATGTTGCCTGCTGCATATTTAGGAAGGAATAGCTCATCAGAAGAGGCGGTCATTTAGAAAGCTCCATTTTTTTCTGAGAAACATGAATGCAGTGAATACTGAAGGAACCTGGAAAAGGGATTGTGCTCTCTGCTGCCTTTTTGCCATGTCTTTCTTTTACATGTTTGCTTTCTCATAAAAGCAGACCTGCTTACCCATGTGCATGACATAGAAGGCCTGTGTAATTGTAAGCATCATAATTCAGGTGGTCAAGCCATTAAGTACATAGGCTTTAAACGCTTTTCCAGCCAAAGAATGATTTAACCTGAGACTTTGTGCTTTACAGGACTAGAACTACAGTTGTTCTCCCTGAAAAAAACAAAAAACAAACAAACAAAAAAACGGATGTGCACTGTCCAAAATTTTCTAAGACCAATTTGTGCAAGGATAATGAGTGGCCAATTTATTGTGGCATATACACCTGGTTTGGGAAGGTAGTCTGCACAGGAATCCCTTTTCCTGGTAGATTGCTTAGTGATTGTAGAGCCACAGCAAAGACAACTGGATGTTTTTAAGAGAGATTCTTGTCAAGCTGTGCCAGCTGTAAGGTAGGAAACCCTTCTGGTCTTGAGCAATGTGACTGCTGACTAGACCTTAATAGTCAGGTTATTGGAGCTTCCTGGACAGTGGTGGAGATAAGTTAACCAAGTTTCTCTTCAAACCTTTTTTTAAATTTACTGTCAGACTTTCACCCACAGCATAGCCATTCCAGTGCTCTAGTGAACTACCTCTACTAAGCATTGGTTATTTTCTTATGTTCGTAAGAAGTGTTCTTTCCTTGATTCTGCTGTATCTTTCTTCCCAAGGAATATTTACTAAGATGGGTTTTAGCTCTTTGCTCCCCAGTCACCAAGATTGTGCTTGGCCTCTGGAAGATTAGGGGTATAAAACACTAACAACCTGAAATATTGAGATGAAGTCCCATCATCTCAATAAAAACTGCCATTGTCACCAAGAGTATCTCTTGATTCTTTGTGGTTATTACCCTCCATAGTGCTAAGCTCTAAAAGCTAATGGATTCTACTTTGTATATCCTTAACTTCTCAAAATGGTCTGTTTGCTTAAATTCTTTTTTTTTTTTTTTTTTTTTTTTGAGACATGGTCTCACTCTGTCATCGCCCAGACTGGAGTGCAGTGGCACAATCTCGGCTCACTGCAGACTCAATTTCCCAGGCTCAAGCAATCCTCCCACCTCAGCCTCCCGAGTAGCTGAGACTACAGGCGCATGCCAACATGCCCAGCTAATTCTGTTCTTTTTTTTTTTTTTGTAGAGACAAGGTCTCACTATGTTGCCCAAGATGGTCTTGAACTCCTGGGCTCAAGGGATCTCCCGCCTTGACCTCCCAAAGTATTGGGATTACAGGCGTGAACCACTGTACCCTGCCCTTAAATTCTTTTTAACCCTGTATTTACAGTATTTATTTATAACATTTATTTTTTAAAATTCCAATTTTAAAATAATACTTGCTTAGTTTAAAATTTTAAACACTATAAATATGCTTAAAATAAGCTAGACTATATTGTTCTGCAACTTAATTTTTTTCACTTAAGAATAGTGAATGGGTCAGGTGCAGTGGCTCACACTTGTAATCCTAGCACTTTGGGAAGCCACGGCAGGGAGATCACCTGAAGTCAGGGGTTTGAGACCAGCCTGGCCTACATGGCAAAACCCTGTCTCTACCAAAAAAGTACAAAAATTAGCCAGGTGTGATGACAGGTGCCTATAATCCCAGCTACTCGGGAGGCTGAGGTAGGAGAATTGCTTGAGCCCAGGAGGCAGAAGTTGCAGTAAGCCGAGATCACGCCACTGCACTCCAGGCTGGGTGACAAAGTGAGACTCTGTCTCAAAAAAAAAAAAAAAAAAAAAAAGTGAATGGTTTTTATGTTAACACATATATGTCTACTTTTTTGGAGTTTCTTGCTATAGTACTTTTTTTTTTTTAACTAGAATAACCAGCTTAACGTTTTTTTTTAAAGATTTGTATAATATTCCACTATGTGGAACTATCCTGATTTACTTAACCATTCCCTAGTTTATTTACCATGTAGTTTTTTTTTTCCCCGTTTATTCTATTTACAAATAAGGCTGGATTGAACATTCTTGGGCACATATATTTCTGAACTTGAGCAAGTGTTTTTATAGGATAGTGCCCTAAAATAGTGACACTGATTGGTCAAAGATTAGGTACCTATAAAATTTTGCTAGCTGCTGCCAAATTGCCCTCTAGAAAGGTTGAACCAATTTATGAAACTTGACATTTCGAGAAATTCTATGTGTTTCCCATCTGGCTAATAAAGAAATTATCCACACCATTAATATAGTTCTGAATGCACTGAGATATAATGGTGTATGTCTTTCCTACTAGACTGGTACTTCTTCAGGGGTAGGAACCATGAATTTCTAAACTTGAGTTGAGCATCCCATTGTTTGCTTAAATAGACCCTGGGGATACAAAAGTGAAGGTGCTGTCTTTGTCCATAAATGGCTCACAGCCTAGTAAAGGAATCCACGGTCTTACCTATATTCATGCTCTTTACTACAATGCCTAGAGTATGGTATGTACCCTGTAAATCATTATTGCATAACTAAAAGTGTTTCTTTTTATTTGTCTGAAAGCTATTTGGCAGAACTTCTTAATTTTATCAAATGAGCCAATGGGTTGTTTTGGAATATGAACTCATTTTCTATTTTAGGCATTGCCTATTGGAAGAAGGAAGGTGTTGTCTTAAGTCTACACCCCGTGGCTGTTATTTGATTGCTGCTGTTAATAAACATAACATTTTCTCATTTTCTCTGAATATACAATATACAGAAATGGAAGGAGGGTGAGCCATTGGGAGCTTTACTCTACCATTAAGCATTTCTTTAAAGGCTACCTCACATTTGCACTTAGGTCACAAAGCTTCTGTAACTAGGGTGAACCACCATCGTTGAGAAGGTGGAACCTGGGACCTTGGGATATGAGGGCAGAACCCTGGACCCCAGCATGCTATGTTTAGGACATTTGGCCTCTTACTAATCCCACTCAGCTGTGTTCCTCCTTTTTGTCTGTGTTTCTTCAGCACTTATATATTCAGTTTGCACTGTATTAATTTGCACTTGTTTGCATGTTGCTTTGTAAGTATTTTAAGGGCATTTTTTTTTTCCTCTCACATATGTATTGTTTTGTGTCCCCAGCTAAAGTACAAACTTTTTGAAGGCAGAAACCATGTCTTTGGTTTCTTTTGTATTTTCCATAGCACCTTTTACTGTGAGAGTGGGCACACTGTATATGTTGTGGAATGACATCCTGAGTGATCCCTCCCTGGCTGGGCCTCAGATTAAATTCCCTGAAATGGAACAGTCCTAACCAACCCAGGACAGGTATTCTCCATCTGGCATGTTGGTTGCTCTTTTCAGCCTGCTATTTGAAATGGCTCTCTTCAGCATCTTACTGTCCCCACAGTGGGGCTTGCCATGGCTGAGGATGTACTTGCTGTATGTGTTCCAGGCTAGTCTGCGGACACCAGAACTGACCTGGGAGCGAGTGAGATCTCAAGTTGACCATGTGATATGGCCTGATGGCAAGAGGATAGTACTGCTGGCAGAGGTAAGGCTGAGACTGGCAAAAAATGCTCCCCCACCACAGGAGGGACTGCAGTACCCAGGTCCCCTCCTCCTCATGTTCTCTCATACTTTCAGCTCCTCTGTTAAGCACAAGTTTAACTACTTTCCCAGTGGATTTTACTTCTAATTGTGAAAGATCTTTTCATTCAGCAATTAAGAAACTATTTTGGTTCCCCACTTTTCACCAATTATCTCGTCTCTCCATGTCAATCCACAGGTTGAGTCAGATAATGATTATTACTGTAGAAGGAATTCACAGATAGAACCAGTGCCACTTTGAGTGATGCTTATGAAGAGATAATGTCATTTGTGGGATGGTTTAATCAGTAAGCACAAAGTAGATATTCCCGTCTGTAACCAGGACTATCTTAGGCAAGCTCTGGGAAAGTATATTTTTACTGATAGATTCCCTGTTTTTGAATGTCCATTCCCTTGAACTGAGCCAGACGTGTAGTAGGTACCTACCAAGATATCAGTTGCTCAATTGATATTTCCCCATCCTGGCTCCTAGCTCACATTAACACTATTGACTTTCATTTCACTTGGCTTCCATGTCAATGTTTGACCACTTTTCCTTTCTTAAAAGCTCCTCTTCCCTAGTCCTGGATTCCTGACAGCTATGATGATGCCTTCTATTCTTACCTTGAAGCTTTCTCTTCTTCAGAGAAAGATACCAAAATAACAAGGAGGATAATAATACTTTTCTCAATTTTGATTTTCAGTCAGTTTTTTTCTTTTTTTATATTAAACAACCTGAATATGAAAATGTAAAAGATAAACTCTCTTTATCTAGGGGGGCCCATAAGTTAGAGATTTTTTAGTATCCTTGCTGTCCTCTTCACCTTTTCCTCACTTTATCTCATCTTCTCAGATACTTTAGGGCATTTGTAAAGGAACTGAACTATTTCTTCATGAGGAAGGAGTGTATATGAGGAGGAGATGGCAGATGGAGATGCAGATTGCCACCTATGCATTAGTAGCTTTAATGCCAGTCTACTGACTTGTGACTTACTTCTAGCTGCCCTAGGAGGTCCCACCTGGTAATTTTGGTGACAAAAGCAAGTACCATGGGTGTTTTTGGCTACATGGTTGAGCAAAAAGGTGGTCAGGCTTCTTAGGAAACAAAATAGGAAAGGCTGGCATTGGGGGCAGTTTCTAGTTCTTCTGCTGTCTGAATCACCAACTCAAAATACAAGGCTGACAAGGCTGTCTTTGAATTCAGAAGAAACAAACTGAAGGAGAAGCACAAAAATCATCACGGCTATGGTGAAACCCCGTCTCTACTAAAAAAAATAAAATACAAAAGTTAGCCAGGCATGGTGGCACGTGCCTGTGGTCCCAGCTACTTGGGAGGCTGAAGCAGGAGAATCGCTTGAACCCAAGAGGCAGGGGTTATAGTGAGTCAAGATCATGCCACTGAATTCCATCCTGGGCAACAGAAGGAGACTCCATCTCAAAAAAAAAAAAAAAATCACAGCTTTCTAAATCCAAAGATACCTCCCCTCACAACCTGGAGAGATTGTCCTGGGATTTGACTGATCATTGTTTATTTCAGGATAGTCTTCCAAAGGAATGCTGATCCTCAGAAGGGGAGGATATTTTGCTATAGAGAGTGGAAAGTTCAAGAGAAATACACTGATATTTGGCATAAGCCTCAGTGTCATATGACCATCTGTATTCCTTTTAAATAATTCCAGAAATCTTTTAGCTATTAGTTTCATCAAATTTTCCAGAATTTTAGTGGTTTCATTTAAATGTCAGTTGGTTAGTTCTTATATATTGAACAGCTGCTTTTTTTCCCAGCAATGTTATTCGGGAAGTGTTTGGAAAATGGCAGTCATGCTTCTCTTCCCTCACTTCTCAAAGGCCAGCAACTTTGTCCTAATCCGTTTGTGTCTTCGCCTTTGATCAACAGGGCCGCCTGCTGAATCTAGGCTGCTCCACAGTGCCTACATTTGTGCTCTCAATCACTGCTACTACTCAGGTAAGGCTTCCAGAGTAGGACAGCAATAGTCTGGAGAGGGTCCTTAGACTAACCAGGTTTCACTTTCTTGGGTAAATTGCCATGAATGGCACATCAGCATCCATCTCTCTGCTTTTCTAGGCGCTTGCCTTGATAGAGCTTTATAATGCTCCTGAGGGTCGTTATAAGCAGGATGTCTACCTGCTGCCCAAGAAAATGGGTAAGTATTTGCTCTTCCATCTCCATCCTTACCAAAGTAGTTCAGAGTCTGAGGCTAAAGGAAGTTTGGGGGCATTAACTTTCTTAAGAATAGGGGGGATAGGCCGGGCGTGGTGGCTCATGCCTGTAATCCCAGCACTTTGGGAGGCCGAAGCAGGCAGATCACCTGAGGTCAGGAGTTCGAGACCAGCCCGGCCAACATGGTGAAACCCTGTCTCTAAAAAAAAAAATAGGGGGATAAAAAGGTATCTTCATCTTGTAAAGTAGGAGTTAGGATTCCTAGGCTCCAGTCCCAGTTGATTCATCCCATTTTCTTTTTATTTGTTTTATTTTTATTTATTAATTTTTTTTTTTTTTTTTGAGATGGAGTCTTGCTCTGTCGCCAGGCTGGAGTGCAGTGGCCATGATCTCGGTTCACTGCAACCTCCGCCTCCCTGGTTCAAGTGATTCCCCCTGCCTCAGCCTCCCGAGTATCTGGGACTACAGGCGTGTGCCACCATACCTGGCTGATTTTTTTTGTATTTTAGTAGAGACAGTGTTTCACCATGTTGGCCAGGGTGGTCTCGATCTCCTGACCTGGTGATCCACCTGCCTCGGCCTCCCAAAGTGCTGGAATTATAGGCCTGAGCCACCGCGCCCAGCCTTTTATCTCATTTTCTACATGTGTTGCCCTAGCGAAGTTGTGACATTTTGCTGTGATTTAGTTTACCCACTTGTGAATTTTAAGAATTTGTTTCTCTTAAAGTATCTTTATTTGGGAATCTCAAAGAAGGAAAACAAAATACTCCCTTAAAAAAGAAGAATCATCTCCTACCTTGTGACATCTGACTTATTCCAATTCTAGGCTGCCATATAGCCCCTACCAAACTTTTCTCAGACCACACAAGACTTGCCTACCACACCTTCCAACACCAGTCCCAATGCTTCAGCCAAAGGAGAGATGTGGAATAGGAGCTATTTAGTTACATGGGTGTTTTGTATAAGAGAAATATTAACCTGTCTTAAATTTTTAAAGAGCCTGCCTCAAGCACCTGAACTAATACAGCATGTTTATAAACTCCTCAGGCAAAGATCAAGTAATAAATCAGCTTCTGGTTTTGTTTTGCTTTAGCACTAGGTATATAACAACTGTTAAAAGTTGACAGATTTTCCCTTTAGTAGACACTTTAGAAGGATATAAAAGCAACAGCACAGTCCATATTCTGACAGAATGTATAATGAAGTTGGGAGACCAAACAAACACATAGGAAATGACATAAGATGATGAATAAGTACTATGTGGTCAGATAATAGAATGTGAACAGGAACCCTTAAGAATTAAGACTACTCAAAGCAAAGCAAACAGTTCATTATCCAATTTATCTTGTTAGAGTATCCTTCTTAGTTTTTCCATTCAAGTTTCCCCAGGCATTAGTTGTTCTAAATGACCCAAAGTATAGAGTCTAAGGCAAAACTAAAGTTGGAGCTTCCCATTTTTAGTTCCCACATTATCCTATTCCTTCCTTTAGATCCTGAGGCCTGTTGTTTCTTTCATTTTTCCCGTGCTTTTCTGGACGGCAAGGTTCAAAGGTGAAAGAGTTAGTAAGGATGAATTGTGAAGGCTTTGGAAAGTACTGGGCTTGAAGCTGAAGGCAGCTATTCCTTAGAATTGAGGATCAGTGAGTAAAGGTTGAACATTTTTTATTCAGCTCCAGGAATTAGAAGGTGTCTTTGAACTTTTTAAGGACTAGCTTGGGGAGAACAGTCATCAGATAAAAGGCATGAATGCTTATACCAGGGCTTCTGTGGTCTGTTCCAGATGAATATGTGGCCAGTCTACACCTGCCTACCTTTGATGCCCACTTGACAGAGCTGACAGATGAACAGGCCAAGTATCTGGGACTCAACAAGAATGGGCCCTTCAAGCCTAATTACTACAGGTGCCTTGGGCTCCCCCAGAAATCAGGGACACCTGGGCAGTGACGAGCTTCCTGAACTGGATTGGTCTTTGCATCCCCCAACCACGTATGCTTACGTGAACTCAGAAAAATGAACCCACTTCCCCTCACTGCCACCCCTAAAAGACTCTTCAAGGCCTTAAATAGTATTCCCCTTCCTGAATTTGCCTTTTGGAGGTAGAGAGGTGGAGCTTGGGTAAGTGGCTATTTGCCTCATTCAATAAAGTTCCCCTTCCTTAATTCCTTTCCCCATTTCATCTTCTTGCTATGATTTTTATCTCTTTATGGAGAAATATTGGCCTTTTTCAGTGATGTGAAAAGGAGACACAGTTGTCTCCTGTCACCGTACACTCCAGAAAAGTCTCTGCCTCCCTGTTACACCTTCAGGCAGGCTCTTCATGTCCCAGCATCCCCATTAGCTGATAACATCACAGTCTCATCTTTCTTTTTCCCTCTAGGTATTAAGTTCCTGTAACTCAAACCAGAAGTTTTAAGGAATAGAACTTCAAGCCTTTTCTCCACTACTATCCAAGAAAGAATTCAGCAAGCTGCTTCTCCAATCAGAGCTGCCTGCCGTGCTCACCCTGTGTGTTAGGTTATTTATTTATTAAAATCAAGAATCCTGTGCCTGTAGCATTGGCCCAGAGTGTGGTTACTGCCCTGAGGGCCATGAGAAAGCCACAGAGGATGGACTGAGGAAGTAAAGAAATGGGGTAACTGCTCCCAGTGCATTATTCACATCGTTCCCCATTGACTGAATCCTCAGCAGTGGCCATTTTTCCTCTTGTCCAGGCTCACGAGTTAGTCCAGGGATTCCATACTTCCCATTCCCTGGAGTTTTCTGGAATAAATTTTCAGCACCTGCCTTTCTCAAGCTTTGGCCCTTCCCCAGGTGAGGCGTTTGGAATTAACATGGCCAGTGTTTCACACAAGATTGGGTTCGCAATCTTGATCATCACTATCACTGCCTTCTTTATATAAAAGCTAATAAGGAAGGAATGTTATTTATGGCTTTGCTAAGCTATGTCAGGAACTCAGCTGTGCTGTGCCTACCAGGGGTCTCCTTTCTTACCTTGGACTCCTTTCTTCTCCTTGAATATTTATGTCCATTTTAACACTTTCTTGTTGCAAGAGGGATGTGCCTCCGTTATTTCCTCCACAGTTTTGGTATTTGTCAGACATTTGTTCTGCTGTCTTTCTAATCCAGCCAACCTCTGCTCAGGAAGTGGGGCCAGCTCCACTGGGACCCATAGTTTTACTTCCTTGTCATTTAATTGGATAGTTTCCAAGGAAGCCCCTCCAGATTGCCACTATCTCAGAAAAGGAGAGCTTGTTGTGAAACACTGCTTCCTGAAACTTCCTGCTATTGCCTAACCCTACGTCTGAAACTGAGTAGGGAAAGGCATACTTTTCCAGGGATTTTGGGGGTGTAAGGCTTTGGAAATGGGACAGGTCTTTCAGACTCACAGCTTGATACCCCAACAAAGCAGAGTATATTTATTTGTTTCCCAGGAAGGCCATTGCAGCTTGACTGTCTGAGGGATACAGAGATGAAATCGTAAACTGTATCCAGATTATCAAAGCTAATTTGAAGAGTTTGAACCTCATCAGACATTCATTCCTTTGGCCATTGCTATGGATGAAACCGAGATCTGCAATCTGATCTGTGGTCTTCTCTGCTGGCATGTATTTTATGATTTAACCTCTTCCATTTGAGGATTCTCTATTTCAGAGGCAGTTTCTTGAGTAACTCCAGTGCTACAAAAAGAATTAGTAATGTGGTATGGGCAGCATGATATTTTATGTCCCACCCAAAAATTGGTTTCCTTCTGGAGACTGATCTGCTGGTCTCAAGGGTTTCACTGGGACCAAATTGGTTCTAAGAGTTAAAGTCTGGAGTGGCCCTAGAAACTTGAATTAAATAAGCCTCTTCCCCTTGCCGATCCTATTCAACACTCTCAGGTTGGTTTTTTTCCCACTTTTTTCCTACGCTGGTCTGCCTCAAAGTCTCAAGACCAAGGTGACTCAAGGAAACACCAGACCACCCATGATCACTATAACTTTCCCATCCTGATTCTCTCTTCTACCTCCATCCTCTCCAGCTTCTCCTGGTCTTCACATATACTCTCAGAGCTAGTCTGAAAGTGACCTTGCTTTTGGAAGTAGGGAAATGGAACTTTGGTAAATGACTCTTTGTCTCATTAAATAGTTTACAGGCTCAGCCCATAGACTATAGTTCTTCAGAGGCCATATGTCTTAGCAAGCACTGGTTATATTCTTTTTTATAAGGAAGATCATAAATGCTAAAAATTTCCACTAAGCCATTCAGTTCTTCCTTTTGCCTGCCTAGTCCTGATTTTTGTATTAATTGGGTCCCTGTAGCAAGAGATTCAGATCGTTGTACCTTATCTTATATCCAGAGTAGATTCCATTTGGCAGATATATGGTCTCTAGCCTATTGTATTCGTAGCCCAAAAATCATAACCTGCTGTTTCTCAGCAAACCCTTGCTCTCTGGAGCTTACTGTGTGCTGGTACTTAAAGAATACACTCTGCCTTGCTGTAGTGAAGAGACCCACTCCAAATAAAAAAGGGAGCCACACTGGACTTCTGAGTTAGGTTGCCAGTGTTGCTGCCCATGATGAGATATTTGCCTGAGTTTCAGATGACCTCTCTTCTTTGTAGGGACCTGTGCCATCAACCATTAAGAAGAAAGAGCCACAGGCCTCCCAAGTATTTGGGCTCTATCTTAGTGTTGGAATCTGGTCATAATTCCCTCTGCCCTTGGAATCAGGGCAATGTGTCATCTTTCCTCAAGCCTCTTACCTTAGATGCATCCCAGTTATCTGGAAGCATGGGAAAGAAAGCTAATTATCTCTTTGTCTGTGGCTCCAGTCTGTGAGGTTACGTACCATTTTCTCTCCAATGAATTTGTGCTAGTTTTTTGCCTTCTTTCTTTTATTTTCCCCATTAGAGACAGGGTTTCACTATGTTGCTCAGGCTGGTCGCAGACTCCTGGGCTCAAGCAATCCTCCTGCTTCAGCTTCCTGAGGAACTGGAACCACAGGTGTGTGCTACCATGCCTGGCCCTTTTTGCCTTTTCCATGGAGATACTCAGTTTTCTTTTTTTTTTTTCATTTAAACAACAACAAAAAATGTATCTAATCTACCTTCTCTCTGCTCTCTTCCCTCCCCGTCCTACTTGCCCATATGAGCGCGGCTCCCCGTGGCCACATACTCCTGCAAAGCTTTTTTGCTGCTTGGCTTTTCTCTGAACAGATCTGATATTGCTGCTCCTGTGGTTTTCTCAAAATTAACTTTGTGATGGTTTTTAAAAAGGAATCAAATGCATCATTGCATTAAGCTTTTCGATAAAGGAAAATTACAGAAGGAAAATAGGCAACACCAGCAAATTATATGTGGACAAGTTCTAAACTATATATATACATATATATACACGTAATCATCTAGTTCTGTCATCTTACTGAAAGGAATAAAACTTCTAAGGATCACCATTTCTGAGAAGTTCTTGGAAATCTTTATGTCTAAGTGATTGTATTAGATCAGCAATAATGACTATGTAATCTCAAAAAACAAATAAAATATTCTTAACATGGACTTTTAAGGATATTTCTTGTTTCTGTGAGCTTAGGAATTCAGAGATGAGAGAGATCTCTGGGTAACAAACTAGAGATCCTGCTGTAGGGCAAGGATGTGAAAATGTAACCAAAAGGCATGTTTGAATGACCTTAGGCTTGTTAATAAATATCCTGTTCCCCTCCTCCCCCGCCAGCACACACGCTCATCCTGGCTGTGTGTGTAAAGAACCTGCCTTCTCAGAACCACCACCCTGGGGGAGCTGAGGACTGTAGCCTTCAGACAGAGAAACTAAACCATAGTTCTAGGTCCCTGACTCCCTTCGTGTGCTGCCCTTAGTTGAAAAGCGCAGGAAATCAGCATCTCCCAGTTTGGAACCAAAGGACTCTGACAACTAGGATTATATCCAGACTGCCTATTCTTTCTCAACTGCCAGTAGGGTAACCATCTTTGGGTAGCTTTCTGATAGCCAGCTTCTTTAGCTGACAACCTAAACTAGTTCTGCATCCTGTATGCAAGATGTTTTCTTACCATAGCAGAGTCTTCTGCCACGTTGGCTTCTGATTATTTAGATTAAGGGCCACAGGGTTAGAATAGTCTGAGCAGTTGGTAATCCTCAAAATAAGTGCCATTCCAGTTAGGAGGAGAACACAGCAGCTAGCAATGAAGCTGGTGAGTCAGCTGAAAGGATTTTGCTCCCCTGCAGCAGGGCTTGACTCCTCATTTGTGATGGAATCTTGGGTACCTGGGTCTTCATTTCAGAATCATAGGGTAAGCCCAAGCTGTCCACTGCAGCACAAGTTTCTCCACCTCACAGTACTGTGGAAAAGAGCTTGAACTTTGAAGCAGGCTAACTTAGGTTTGAATCCCAGCCCTGCCATTTACAAGTTATGTTAACAGCCAAATTACATAACCACCCACAGCCTCGATTTTCTTGCCTGTGAAATGGATACTGCTTATCTCCTAGGGTAAGGATTTAATGAACTGATGTATAAAAAGTGCTGCTTATTTACAGAGCCTGGCATGCACTGCTGACTGCATATACATCATTTCTTGTCTCAACCTAGAGCCCTACAACCTCCGTTGCATAATTACACCCACACGTGCCCTTTATGGAGAGAGGAGGGTGTTCTATCCTTTTTTTACTAAATTATCCTAACTGCCTGATAGCCTCAAAAAGCAGGTACTTCAAGACTTCCTACATCTTATGAAGCTTTCTCAGTGCCAGGTGCTATCCATTTAGTTAAGTATCTGAACTGTGGATTAAAGTGGAGTGCTTATATGGAGAAAAGGGTGTATGTGATCCTTGTAACCTATTTATTTATTACCGCCAACCCTCTGCTGGCAGCCTGAGTTTTGGGACAAGGGAAATTGGTAATGTAGGTTTTTTAATAACTTCAAATATAAAAATAACAGCATTGGAGCCATCTCTGCAAGATGGAGTGATTTGACCAGCCTTGACTAATTAGCTCTCAGGTATGGATGCCTCTGTGGTCAATGGTATTGATGGCTATCACGCCTTTGTTGACAAACCAAAAGAAATTGAGTGTGTGCCAATTCCATGGCCTATAGTTTCAAAGTTTTCAGTTACTCTATGGTTTTTTGTTACATCCTCCAGTTGTTTCCATCTATCTTCCTCTTTATAAGAAGTTCTGAACGTCTGGCCCTATAATGAGCACATTGGTGTCTGATCTTAGAAAAGGTCTATTCCACTGAGATGTGGAAAAGGTCATGGATTGAGGTCTCTCCTCATGTTGACTCCACATCTTCATAGCACCAGTTTTACACATTTGTTCTCTGAAATTAAAGCCAGGTGGAGCTCTGGGCTTAGCAAGTGGCTTTAGGTAGACACCAGAGGGGACTTGCCAAGCTGTCCTCTATCCTACTCTCAAGATCAGTCTGCCCTTCCCCCTAGGAATAGGCAGGAAAAGGAATAAAGCATCAAAACTGGCCACTCCTGTCTGCCACCACTGTTGGGATCCTGCTGATTGAGTAGGCTCACAAAAGAATATGAAGTTCTGGGCCCATGTAGGGCTCTGACTACTTAGGAGGAGAAGAAGTACTGGGAAGAAGAGGTAAAATAATGAATTCTTTTTATTAAGAAACCCCAATGGGCTGTGCTGTGGCAGGTTTACCACACTGAAGCAGTGATGCGCAAGGCGTGGGTTGTGAATTTTAAAGCAGAGTGTAAATTTTTAAGAGTTTAACAAATTATACCCTGAAAAAAATCCAAAGTCAAGTAGTTTAGGCCTTGAGCCAGGGACTTTCTTGGAAATTCATATCAATTCAATTCTGTAAACTGCCCCCCCCCCCCCCCCAGGATATTTTGCAGTATCTGGATACGTTTTTGGTTGTTACACTAGGGAGAGGCTGCCACTGGCATCTAGTGAAGAGAGGCTAGATATTCTGCTAAGCATCCTACAATGCACAGGACAGCCCCCTACAATAAGTATTCAGCCCCAATTGTCAATAGTACAGAGACCGTGAAACCCTGCGTTAAACGTACATAAATTAGGCATACAAAAATGAGCTAGATTTGGTCTTATTCTCAAGGAGCCTATATGTGTGTGGGGAGAGGAGTGGGACTGGAAGAGGAAAGGGAAGATGGGTGGGTACAGTGAGGAGGTATTGGGGATCAGGGAGAGAAAACCCAAAAAGCTCCAAAGAGTGCTCTTAAACTTGTTCTTTCACTTACAAACTGACAAAGTGAAAAGTGAGAGATATGGTAAGAAAGGGACAGAGTTGTCTCTAAGATATGGGAAGGTGGAGTAATTCCTTTAGGCCCTTTGCTTTGGGTATATCGTGGAAAATGTTAGGATTTTGGTTCCAGGCAGAACTGGCTTGACACCAACACAGCCTGAGTGAGTTGAGGGCCAAAGGAAAGCTTTGTGGAGAAGGAGGTGATAACTAATTAGAATCTTTATGGGAGAAAAGGAATCAACCAGGGGAACAGAAGACAGTCTCCTCCAGAGAACAGCACGGGCAAGACCCTGAGACAAGATAGAATATGATACCTTGGGAACTGTAGGGAGGAATCTGCAGGTGCCGGTTTCCTCACCAGTAACCCCGGACTGGTAAAAATACCCTGTCGGGGAGTATGATGTGATATCTGGAAAGCGCCTACTGCAGTGCCTGGCACCAAGCACAACCCCCCAGACCCTTCCTAAAGCAACCAGGCCGGGGAGAGCGATTTGGTTCCACCCGTTCCCCAAGCCTAGGTCTTTGGGGCTTCTATTACCAAGCCAGGCTGTCTATATATTTACTACAAGCTGCTTTTTAAATTCAGGGGAGAGCAGATCAAAAAGCCTCCTTTGCCTCCAGTAACACTGAGCCCTTAGGAAGCATCTTAGAAAAGAAAGAGGAAGGAAAGAAAGGACTGGCGAGCGGGTGAGGGTGGGGACTTGCTCTCCATTCAACATTTACTCCCCAGGTCCCACCAGGAGGAAGAGGCCCCTACAGCAGAAAGGGCAGATGACAGGAGCAGCCCCGAGGCCACCAGCAATTTCAGTGATGGAAAAACGTCCCCCATCCCACCCCTTGACCCCCAGTCTCCCAGCCAAGCCCTGGCTCCGGTAGAGATGCGTTCGCTTCAGAGAAACACTGAGAATTCTCAGCTTCCGGAGACAGCGAGTCCCTCGTTTCGGGCGGTGTCCCTGGCCACTTGGTGGTGCCATCCCTCCCCCGCGACTAAGCGGGATGTGGGAGGCGTGCAGGAGCCGGGATTTGGGGGTCCGGGTCGATGGTAATAGGGAAACGGAGACTGCGGTGGAGCAAGAGGCGGAGACTAGAGCTACGGAAAAGGTCGCTACAGGGGGGCGGGGGTGAATGCTGAGATACCGAGAGAGGAGCAGAGAGATAAACCGCCGGAGCTCAAGGCCCCGCATTCCGGGGGGTGTGAAGCCTGGAGCTAACCTAGGAGTATCCGGCTGCCAGCAGTGCCGCAGGACTGAAAAGATCCCCCAAATCTCTTCAATGAGCCCCCACCTCCTCGAGTCCCGCTCCGGCCGGTGGAGCAGCCAATCGCCTCGCGGGGCGGGGCTGCGGCGAGCAGCTGTAGCCAATAGTGGCGGAGGGGGCGGGCCTGGCTCCCGGCGCGCGGCTGTGGGGTCGCCCCGGGCAGAGCCAGCTGAACCCTGAGGGGAGCCGTTGACCAGCCGCATGGATGACCTCGCCGCGCCTGGGAACGGGGTCCCGCCAGCCAATGGCAATGACAACGGCGGCGGCAAAGGGAAGCAGGCGGCGCCCAAGAGCCGCGAAGCGTTCCGAAGCCAGCGGCGGGAGTCAGAGGTGAGAAGCCCCGAGAGCTTCGGTTGGGGCCCGGAGACGCCCGCGGGCGGGAAGCAGCGGCTGAGGCGATTCGGCCTTGGCCCCGGAGCCCTCGGCGCGCTTCGTCAGCCCCGCGCAGTGGGAGCCTGCGGGGTCCTCGCTGCTGGACACTGGGCTCTGCGGCCCCGACCCTTGTCCGCACGTCTCCTGCCGCAGGTTGGGGTCTTTCTAGCCCTGTGGCCTCCCCCAGCTGCAAGAAGATGAGGGCGATATTGAGCGGACCTAATACTTTACAAATATTTATCTCACTTAATCGCTGCAGCTCCTTGAAGCAGAAATTCCGATCCCAGTTTATAGATGGGGAGCGGGAGCGGAGAGGTTAAGTGACTGGCTTGAGGGGTGGGAGGCCGGAGCTCAGCTGCGGGGAAGGCCGGGTTGGCGAGTGGGGCAGCCGCTCTCCCCCTCCCAGGCTGCCTGCGGCGGGCCCCGGGGCCGATCCACATTGGCCGGGGGACTTCTGCCCGTCCGCTGCTCGCCCCCTTCTCCCCGTAAGTCTTAGGCCGTTTAGGGAGCGCCTTCCGCGGACATCAGGCCCCCTGCCTGTGAGGGCTGAGCGAGATGGGATTCAGCAGTCCAGGAGTGGCTATCTGGAGGGAGCAGTCCCAGCATACAGATAGGAGTAAGAATATTTCCATCTCTTCCTCCTCTCCTGAAAGAAGAAATCCTGTCTAGGAAGATGAAAGCATCGAATTATGAACACTCCCCTACCCTCTCATCTAGGCAGTTTCCATCAGTTGGATCTGAGTGGGGGATCAGAATGATGACAAAATGTCACATGTGGCGGGGTCTGCAGAAATCATCTGGTAGAGCCCTTTCATTTTACAGACCTAAAAGGAACAGGAGTGACTTGCCAAAGATCAGACATCTGGCATAGTTTGTGGTCAGGAACACCAGGCTTTGGAGTCAGTCAGACCAGGTTTTGAATCCCAGCCCTACCATTTACTACCTGTGTGATTACTGAACCCCTCTGAGCTCCAGTTTCTTCATCTGTAAAATGAAATTAACACTGCCTACCTCAGAAGGTTGTGATAAAGTAAAAATGAGATAATTGACTATAAACTGTTTGGCACAGTGCAGCCACAATGCATGTAACTGGTCAGTACATAGTAACTCTTAGTATATTATTGTCATCATCATCATCATCAAATGGTAGAGCTGGTTCTAGAAGCCAGGTCTTCGGCAGCCCAGACCTTGCCTTACCATTTGAATAGCATTTCAGTTTCCAAAGTGATACCGTGTATGCTTCCCATTTTGATGTAGGCAGAGTAGGAGGAATCCATTCATTTTTTTTTTTTTAAGGTAGAAGTGGAGGTAAAAAGACTAGCTCATCACCTTGCAGAGGGCAGAGCGCAGCCCTCCTGTCTTGCTAGATTATATCCACTACATCATCTCCCTCCCTACCTCAAGATGAGTCTGGTCTTTTAGGGCACCCTGGACCTTCTTCCCCCACAGAGACATTGTTCTCGAATCAAATGTTTTTTGGGGAGATGAGCCATTCATTAATTCAACAATTATTTATTGAGGACTTTCTATCTGCCAGCCACTGTTTTAGGTGCTAGGAATATGTCAGGGAACAAGATAGGGTCTTTGCCTGTGGAGAGACAAATTGTGAGTAAATAAAATAATTTCAGAATGATATGTTCTATGGGGGGAATAAACGTCTCTACCTGGGTGTCCCTTCTAAAATTGCAATCTGTTCCTCACTTGTCTTCTTCAGGCAAAGGCTCTGATAATATGGTCTTTTGCCAGTACTTTGCAGTGTCCAGAGACTCAAAAGCTTTCCACCTGCACTGCAGTTTACCTGCTGATCGTCTGCAGCTGCACTCTTCATGCCTGGAAATGAACAACTGCAGCGATCTGGGCTCATTGCCTGCCAAAAGCCTGGCTGGAAAGATTAGCTTTCCTCTACCTTCTGCTGTAGCAGATCTCCTTTACCTCCCAGTATATCCTCTATCACCACAGTACCCAGATATGAGATCTGCTTTTCTTCTCTCCCTCTTTTGCTTTCCTGTGGAAGGCAGTCCTTAGAGGAGATAGGTTGTTGTTTTTTTCCCTCTCTCTCTCTAGGGCTTTTAGAAAATCACTAAAAGAGAATTACTGTGGCACAAGTCAAGAGAGCCTCATCATGTATCACTGTTTATGGGAGTACTGCTGACCTACCTTCTCCCAGTGGCTTAGTGTGTGAACATCCCCAACCTAAAAAGGAAGCTAAAGAGTAACTGTTTGCTTAATAAGAAGAGTCTTAACCTAACAGACGGATTCACCTCAGGCCTCTTTTGGCCAGATCTAGTTTATTGATCTCAAACTCCTTGACAAAGCTTTAACTGGTTTGTGGTAAAATGAGGAAAATTCAGGTCATCAAAGTGAGTTTTTATACAAATTTAGTTCAATATATTAAATTTAAGGATGTACACAATTTAAAATAATGTTTTTGAAACTGCTACGGGGGCAACCTGTTAATTGAGGCTAAAATCTTTATTTTAAGAAATAAAATAACCCAGCATGATGACTCATGTTTATTATTGCAACACTTTGGGAGGCTAAGGCAGGAGGATAGCTTCAGCTCAGGAAATCGAGACCAGCCTGGGAAATGTAGGTAGACCCCGTCTCTACAAAAAATAAAAAACAATAAAAGTTTAGCCAGGCATGATGGTGCACGTCTGTTGTCCCAGCTGCTCGGGAGGCTGAAGTGGGAGAATCACTTGAGCCTAGGAGGTTGAGGCTGCAGTGAGCTGTGATCGTGCCACTGCACTCCAGCCTGGGTGAGAGGAAGATTCTGTCTTTAAAAAAAAAGAAAGAAAAGAAATAAAATAATAGAAAATATCAGTGCATCACATGCAGTAAAGATAAACATTTTGTTAAAAATTTGTTCCAGATTTTTTGTGCGTGTGTGGGACATAATGTAAAATGTATCATTTTTCCAAAAAGTTTGAAAAGCAGTTTGTAATGACTGTTCTTTATTCTGAGATTCTGTCCTTCATTTTGGGGGTTTAAATGGTTCTTTTTTGAATTTTTAAAAAAAAATTTTAAAGTCCTTACCCATCAGAATAAAACAGCAACAACCCTATGTCATTTCCCACTCTCCACCTTTTTCTTTTTCCCTACTGTTCTCTATAATCCAAAAGTTTGGAAATCTTTGCCATAGTGTATTTAAACATGGTTTGCCTTGTTGACAGTATAAATTGGCATGTTTTGGGGGAAGGAACTTGTCATATACAAAGTGCCTTAAAAATGTTCATAAGATTTGATTCATTAGTTTGGGGTCCCCAAGCTATCCATACTTCAACCTGGCCAACTCCAAATTAAGTGGTTATCCTGATCCTCCCTTCAGGTTCCATAATTTGCTAGAATAACTCGCAGAATCCAGGAAAGCATGTACTTATGACTATAATTTTACTATAAAGGATACAACTGAGGAACAGCCAGATGGAACAGATGCATAGGACGAGGTGTGGGGCTGGGGTGGTGCCGAGCTTCCATCTCCTCCCTGGGCACCACTCTCCTAGCACATCTGTTTGTTCCCCAACCCAAAAGCTGCCTGAACCTAGTTGTTTCTGGGTTTTCATATGGCATTTCATTACCTAGGCATGATTAAACTATTGACCGCATGACTGGACTTACTCTGTAGTACCCCCTCCCCCTCCCCGGACATGGGACTGATGATGAAAATTAAAACCTTTAATCATGTGCTTTATCTTTCCTAACATAAGTCACCTCATGAGCATAAACTGTGGTAAAGCTGACAGTGACTCATTACGAATAACTGACACTCCTATCACTCAGGAACTTCTAAGAGTTTCAGGAGCTCTGTACCATATTTTTTATGTCACACTGAGGCACGGAGAGGTTAACTTATCCAAGATCAAAAAGTATGTGACAGAGCTGAGACTGAGAGTTTTAAAAATTCATATGTATTAACATATATTGGAAGGAAATATCCCAAAATGCTTAAATAAGTTAGAAGATGGGATTAATTAAAATATATTTAATAGGATTATAAATTTATACATACAACATCATAGGAAATCTAATCTTGACTACAACTTGGAGTGGAGACATTGTGTTATTTGACAATCCTAAAGTTGTGGAATATTAGAGCTAAATAATCTCATTTTAAAAATGAGGAACTATGATCCACAACATGAGACTTGACCTATATCATACAGTGGGTTGATGACAGAACTGAAGCTAGAATCCAGTTATCTTTGTTTCTGTCTGTCTCAATGTTACATAAATTAGCTAGATGCTCCTCTAGTCTGTGTTCATGTAGATTAGATGTGGACACAGACCATAGCTTTCATATGTGTTTGAGATCCTGGCCCTTTATTCAGACTTTCTGATTTTGGATAGGAATCCTCAGCCCCTTCACTGAGCCTCAAGTTTTGGCTTGGCGAAGGGTACCTCTGAGATGAAAGACCCAAATAGTATTCTCCTAACTGATTCCCTGATCTAACCTTGGCCTTCATGAGGGGAAAAAGATAAATAAGGGTACAGTCTTCCCCTTGGTAGCCCCTTTTCCCAGGTTATCTCAGTTACTAACAAAATTTCTCTGTTGCAGGGCTCTGTAGACTGTCCCACTCTGGAGTTCGAGTATGGAGATGCAGATGGGCATGCAGCAGAGTTGTCAGGTATGAGGTAGATGTGTCAGTAGCTAGTAGAAGAATGTCCAGGAGGAGAGGAAAGGGGACTGTGATCTCCCCTGGAAGTTTGTCTTTTCTCACCAATTGGCTATTGAACAAAGGCTGTTCTCCACATTCCTTTTCTCTCCACCCCAGCGTGGTAAAAATCTCTTTGTCTTCCCATTTCCTTCTGTGACTCTCCTCGACTATGGTATTTTTCATTCTGTCATTCTGTCACTCTTTCCTGCTCACTCTTCTTTATTCTCTTTTGAAAATAACTGATTTGATACACTCAAATCAGTTTCTTTCCATCTTCTCCCTATTCCTCCTCTCTTTCTTCCTGTCACCCATATCTTTGCCTGCCTCCTTCTTTCTGCTGCCCTCTTTTTCTCCCATGCCATCTCTTTTCCTTTGTCTCCTCTACCTCCATCTTTTCCTTCTTCCCTCGCCTCTGCCCCTTATCAAAATCTCAGCAAAGTTTGAGGAAAAAACTCTATAGTCAACTGGCCAGCTGAGCAAGGCTGGACATGTCACCTGCATCCATTATAGTGGAATTCTGCTTGGATGTTTATGAACTGAGGTTAAGTGATTCCATTCTTCTTTTAGTGCTGGACTGCTTCTCTCTGTCTGGATTTTTAGCTTAGGGTAAACATGATCTCATCACATTAAGTGCCTCCATGTAACATGTGCTGTGAATGCCAGTTATTAATAAATGAGCTTTGGGTAGAGATGGCGTGAAAGTTAAATATTCTGTCACATGGAAGTGACACTTTGAGACATGCTTTTTCAGAGAAAAGAGATGAACACTTTTAAAGAAGTTCTTGTGCAGAAGCACAGGGAATAAATTTTGTGATGAGTGACAGGAAAATAGAGAGCTAAGTTTTATAACCAGCAAAGGATTAGAATTCATAACGGGAATATGATACATATATGAGAGGAGACAGATGAGCAACCCAATAGAGAAGTGGGCAAAGAATATAACAAATGGGAATTTATAGAAGAAAAAGCCAAATGGTCAATAACTATATGAAAAGATGTTGAACTTTATTAGTAAATGGGGAAAAGGAAATTAAAAGAATAAAATATTATTTCACAATCATCAGGTTGCAAAACTTAAAAGCCTGGGGTTGGTGAGAATGCAGAGAAATTAGTACTTTTATGCACTGCTAGACATGGGGGAGCAGAGTATAAAATTGAAAAGCAGTTTGCTTATATCTTGTAAAGTTGAAAATGTGCACATATTATGACCCAACAAATCTACTCCTAGATATCCACTCTAAAGAAAATTACACTTGGGTACAAGAAAATGTGGAAAGATATTTATTGCAGCCTTGTTTATCAGTGTAAAAAGTTGGAAAACAACCTACAATGCCCATCAGTAGGGAAATGGATAAACTATAGCTATTAGTGCAGTAGGCTATTGAATAGCCATTAAAATAATTGATCTAAGTCAAGATATTTCTTCTTTTTTTTAGAGACACGGTCTGACCAATATGGTGAAATCCCATCTCTACTAAAAATATAAAATTTAGCCAGGCATCGTGGCATGTGCCTGTAGTCCTAGCTACTCGGGAGGCTGAGACAAGAGAATTGCCTGAACGCGGGAGGCAGAGGTTGCAGTAAGCCAAGTCACACCACTGCACTCCAGCCTAGGTGACAGAGCCAGACTCCATCTCAAAAAATAATAATAATAGTAAATGCTAAAGACAAAATTGGGAGAAAAGAGCAGTAACAGGAATTTATACAATATGATACTGCTTGTATAAAAAAATTTTTAAACAGAATAATATCATATGTTTACAAGTACCTATGCATATAGTAAAAGTAGAAAAATAGGCATGTGAAGGATACACACCAATTTCATTATAGCAGTGGCCTCTGGAGAAGGGAGTAAGATCAACTGAGGAGCAGTCTGAAGCATATATAACAAATGCTAACATTTTTACCTGCGTAGAAGATAGTACACAGGTGTCTTAAATGTACTATTCTGTACTTACCTATATATGAAAATTCATGATCTAAAATTTAAAAATAAAAAGAATAAAACTAAAGTTCAGTACCTAATAGCCTTGCTCACTTTTCTGATTGGGCTTGCAGTCCTTTACTCTTAAAGATACATATATTCACCTCCTCCACTAATGACTGAAGAATTTAAAATTCAGAGATGGGATTTGCTTCTGGTCACTCCTGGATTCTGGACTCAGGACTCAAAAGCCCTGACTCCCAGACAAGGTGTTTCTCAACCATTAGACAGCTGGCTGGAACATAAGTGAATTTCTCTTGCTTTGTGAATTACCTGTGACCTAGTTAAATTTCCAGGAAGGGTCTCAGGCAGGGAGCAGAGATTTAAAGGAAATCTGTTCTATCAGCTGTTGACTTCTCTATTTCAGTTCTTCATCTTCTGTAAGATGAGGGTATATATATATATATATATAGTTAGAGAGAGAGAGAGAGAGAGAGAGTGTGTGTGTGTGTGTGTGTGTGTGTGTGTATGTGTGTAGGAAAGGACATTATTTTTATTTCTTTCCTTTTTAACAGACAGAGTCTCATTCTGTTACCCCAGGCTGGAGTGCAGTGACACGATCATAGCTTACTAAAGCCTCAAACTTCTAAGCTCAAATGATCCTTCCACCTCGGCCTCCCAAGTAACTAGGACTTGGAGGCTGATCTCAGCCTGATCTAGTAAAAGGCATGTGCCACTACACCTGGCTAATGTTTAAACTTTTTGTAGAGATGGGGTCATGCTATGTCGCCCAGACTAGTCTCGAACTCCTGGCCTCAAGCAATCCTCCTGCCTCAGCCTCCCAAAGTGCTGAGATTATAATCCTATTAGTGTGAGCCACCACACATGGCCAGCATTTTTATTTCTCATAAGCTTTCTGCATTTTGTATTGAGAGGCTGCTGTTAGCAAAGTTAGATTTTCCTGGGTACAGCAGCCCTTTGGCAATCATAGCTGTTCTCTAGATGTTTTTTTGTAGCGTCTGCCTAGTGACTGTAGGCAGGAATCTAAACTTCTATACCCTTTGAGGAAACAGCAGAGAGAGAATGAACTGGTTCCAATTCTGAAGAGCCATCCAGCAGTTACTTTTCAGCCCTTGCCCTGGTTTCCTGAACAGCACAAGGATCTTTCCTCTGAGTTTCAGGAGTTGTGTTGCCCTCCTCTTCCCTTAGAGATAGGATAGTTCCTGGTTGGGTTGACAAAGCAGGAGTCACAACCCTGAGAAACAGGAGTCGTGAGATTAAGCTCTCTGTGCTCCAATCCTCCTCCTGGCCTCACCAAATGTTGAAGGCTGCCTCCTCTGCTGCAGCAGCCAGCTGGCAGGAGGAGGACAGGTTTGATGGTTTAATCACCCAGGGACACAAGTGGCTATTTTTAACTGCTCTGAAAAGGAGGAAGCTGGCTTTGGATTGAATTGGACACAGGAATGTGTTAGAAGCTTCAGCTCTTTCATGCCACCCTCTCTACCTTGGGCCCCTTCTTTAAGGATCTCCCAAATGTAACTGTTATCTTCTTTCCTGCCACAGAATTGTATAGTTACACTGAGAGCCTGGAATTCACCAATAACAGGAGATGCTTTGAAGAAGATTTCAAGACTCAAGGTAATTCCAGATCTTTACTCACAGAAACCTGCTTTTTCCTTCTATGATATCCCAGCCTGATCTAGTAAAAGGCTAAAACAAAGTATAATCCTTCATCCCCTCTGCATTAGTTAGGGTTCTCTTAGAGGGACAGAACTAATAGGATAGATAAACATATATGTATAAAGGGGAGTTTATTAAGTATTAAGTTACACAATCACAAGTTCCCACAATATACTGTCTGCAAGCTGAGGAGCAAGGAAAGCTAGTCTGAGTCCCAAAACTGAAGAACTTGGGGGTGGGAAGCATCCAGCACGAGAGAAAGATGTGGGCTGGGAGGCTGGGCCCATCTCTCCTTTTCGTGTTTTTCTGCCTGTTTTATGTTTGCTGTCAGCTCATTAGCGTGTGCCCACCAGATTAAGGATGAATCTGCCTTCCCCAGCCCACTGACTCAAATGTTAATCTCCTTTGGCAACACCCTCACAGACACACCCAGGACCAATACTTCGTATCCTTCAATGCAATCAAGTTGACACTCAGTATTAACCATCACAAGTCTACCCCTTGTCAACTTGAACTCATACACATCTCCTGAGATCATGCATAATCTTCAAATAAAGACAATAATAAGGTCATAATTACGCCCAACATAATACAACTGTCCTTCGTACACCTGGAAATGCACCAATCCCCAACCCAAATGCTATTACATAAAGTTAACAATACTTAAATGCTGATATGAAGTCAATAAATCTTATGTCACATGATAAAGGAGAAAGGAAATAAAATGAAGATATTTTCTTAGTACAAGTGTGTACAGGCACAAACATATTTTTTTTACAAAAGAAGGAAGAAATACTCATGACAACCTCATTTTTGCAGCTGGTCATGTGGTCGTAGCTGGTATTGATGACTACCTTCTTCTACTACCCATTCTGTATTCCTTTCAGCAAGCATCAGCAGGTCGTGGTTTTTTTCCTGGTGGAGTGACCCAAACCTTCATTCCTGAAAGGTGTGGGTCATTTGTAGTCCTGCCTGGATTGGGCTGTTGTAGTTTCCCATTGACCTTAATCACAGGGCATGGTAATACTAAGAGATGCCCTAATGGATCTCCTGTATTCCACACATACTCTTCCTTACCTCCATTGTGGAGTAGTAGACTGATTTCATCTTGATAGTCTGGGTCAGTCACCCCAGACAACATTGTAACTCCCTTCTTAGCCTGTTGACTTAAAGGTAGGAGGAGCCCAAAGTGTCCAGGTGGCAATCTTAACTTCCAGTTTGATAAAATTATTGTTGTGTCTCCTGGTGGCAGCATTCTTCCCCTCTGGAGCTAAAACCTCTAGGCCAGCAGAGCATAATGTCATAGGAACAGGAAGCAAAAATTTTGCTAGTAGATCACTAGGGGTGATGGTTAGTGGTGCCACTTCTATTTCTACCTCTTGATTCCTGGACCGGTGAATCCTGATTATGGGAGAAATAGTATCATATATTGGATGCTGATTCAGAGCATACATACATGGCATTCTAGAGAACTTTGCCCCAGCCCTGCAAAGTATTGTGTTGTAATTGTGATCTCAAAAGGCCATTCAACTGTTCTATCAATCCAGCTGCTTCAGGATAATGGGGAACATGGTAAGGCCAGTGAATTCCATGAGCATAAGCCCACTGCCATACTTCTTTAGCTGTAAAGTGAGTGCCTTGGTCAGAGGCAATGCTGTGTGGAATACCATGATGGTGGATGAGGCATTCCATGAGTCTATGGATGGTAGTCTTGGCAGAAGCATTGCTTGCAGAATAGGCAAACCCATATCTGGAGTAAGTGTCTATTCCAGTGAGGACAAACCTCTGCTCTTTCCATGATGGAAGAGGTCCAGTATAATAACCTGCCACCAGGTGGCTGGCTGATCACCCCGCAGAATGGTGCCTTATCAAGGGCTCAGTGTTGGTCTCTGCTGCTGGTAAGTTAGGCACTCAGCAGTGGCCGTAGCCACGTCAGCCTTGGTAAGTGGAAGTCCATGTTGCTGAGCCCATGCATAACCTCCATCCCTGCCACCATGGCCACTTTGTTCATGGGCCCATTGGGTGATGACAGGGGTGGCTGGGGAAAAAGGCTGAGTGGTGTCCACAGAACAGGTCATTCTATCCACTTGATTATTAAACTCCTCCTCTGCTGAAGTCACCCACTGGTGAGCATTCACATGGGATACAAATATTTTCACAGTTTTTGACCACTCGGAGAGGTCCATCCACATATTTTTTCCCCAAATTTCTTTGTCACCAATTTTTAAATCATGCTTCTTTCAAGTGCCTGACTATCCAGCCAAACCATTGGCTACAGCCTATGAATTAGTATATAATCGCACATCTGGCCATTTATCCTTCCATGCAAAGTGCACAGCCAGGTGCACTGCTCAAAGTTCTGCCCACTGAGAAGATTTCCCTTCACCACTATCCTTTAGGGATATCCTAAAAGGGGCTGTAGTACTGCAGCTGTCCACTGTCAGGTGGTGCCTGCATATGGTGCATATGGTGCAGAACCATCTGTGAACCAGGCCCTAGTCTTCTCTTCCTCTGTCAACTGATCATAAGGAACTCCCCATGAGGCCATTGGAGCAGGCTGAGGGAAAGAAGAAGAGTGGCAGGACTGGAGACCATGGGTATTTGAGCTACTTCCTCATGTAATTTACTTGTGCCTTCAGGACCTGCTTGAGCCCGATCACATATATACCACTTCCATTTGATGATAGAATGCTGCTGTGCATGACTTACTTTATGACTTGGTGGGTCAGAAAGCACCCAGGTCATGATAGGCAGTTCAGGTCGCATGGTGACTTGATAAACGTTCAGCTTCTGCCAAAGACCAGTAACCTGTCAAGAGCTGTCTTTCAAAAGGAAAGTAGTTATCTGCAGAAGATGGCAGGACCTTGGTCCAAAATCCTAGAGGCCTCTGCTGTGACTTACCTATGGAGACCTGCCAAATGCTCCAAACAGCATCCCCATCTGCCACTGACACCTCAAACACCATTGAATCTGCTGGGTCATATGGTCCAACTGCCAGAGCGGCTTGCATAGCAGCCTGGACCTGTTGCAGAGCCTTCTCCTATTCTGGCAGCCTTTCGGGTCACTCGATAAATGGGCTGGAGTAACACACCCATATGAGGAATGTATTGCCTCCAAAATCCAAATAGGCCCACTAGGCATTGTGCTTCTTTCTTGGTTGTAGGAGCAGCCAAATGAAGCAACTTATCCTTTACCTTAGAAGGAATATCTTGAGAGGCCCCACAGCACTAGACCCCTAGGAATTTTACTGAGGTAGAAGGTCCCTGAATTTTCATCAGATTTATTTCCCATCCTCTGGCACACACATGTCTCACCAGTATGTCCAGTGTGTTTGCTACTTCTTGCTCACTGGATCTAGTCAGCATAATGTGATCAATGTAATGGACCAGTGTGATATCTTGTGGAAACAAAACGATCAAGGTCTCTCCGAATAAGATTATGACTCAAAGCCAGAGAGTTGATACACCCCTGAGGTAGTACAGTAAAGGTATATTGCTGGCCTTGCCAGCTGGAGGCAAATTGCTTCTGGTGGGCCTTATGGACAGGAATGGAGAAAAAGGTATTTGCCAAGTCAGTGGTCGCATACCAGGTACCAGGAGATGTGTTAATTTGCTCAAACAGTGAAACCACATCTGGTACAGCAGCTGCAAATGGAGTCACCACTTGGTTAAGCTTATGATAATCCACTGTCATTCTCCAAGATTCATCTATCTTCTGCACAGGCCAAATGCGACAGTTGAACAGGGATGTGGTGGGGAATCACCACCCCTGTGTCTTTCAAGTCCTTGATGATGGCATTAATGTCCACAATCCCTCTAGGGGTGTGATGATGTTTTTCATTTACTATTTTTCTAGGTAGAGGTAGCTCTAATGGCTTCCATTTGTCCTTTCCCACCATAGTAACTCTCACCCTACCAGTCAGGGACCCAATGTGGGGGGTTCTGCCAGCTACTAAGAATGTCTATGCCAATTATGCATTCTGGCACTGGGCAAATGACCACAGGATGAGTCCATGGACCCACTGTAAGTTGGACCTAAGCTAAAGCTCCATTAATTACCTGACCTCCTTAATAAGCCCCTACTTTAACTGCAGGACCACAGTGATGTTGTGGGTCCCTTGGAATCAATGTCAGCTCAGAGCCAGTATCCAGTAGTCCCTGAAATATCTAATCATTTCCTTTTCCCAGTGCACAGTTACCCTGTGAAAGGCCAGCGGTCTCCTTGGGGAACGATGGGAGGAAGATTCACTGCATAAATTGTTGGTAATATAGTGGGGGGTTCTTCCTAAAGGGAACCTGGCCTGCCCTTATTCAAGGGGTTCTGGGTCTATAAACTGACTGATTGAGGGGCCATGATTTTCTGTTTTATAATTCAAATCAGTCTTTTGTCCATTCGACCTAGAAGTTTTCTGCTTATATAATTAAGTGAGAATGCAGTAGGCTTCCTATCAATTTCAGTTCTAGAAACATTGTGATTAATTAGCCAATGCCACAGCTCTACATGAGTCAAACTATTCTAATTGCTGGTTTGTCTCTGCTGTTCATTACGGTAGCTATGCCCACCTTGCCTTTGATGGTAGTGTGCTTCCACTTGGCCCCTGCCACCGAGGAATTCAATTATTCCCATTGTATTTAAATTTTGTAGTTGAGTGACTGCAGCTCCCACTGTTAGATCTGACATATAGAGAAGAGCAATTATAGGGCTCTTTGTAGATGCAGGTGCTGCCTTCACAAATCTATTTTGCAAGGCATTGGTCAAGGGTGTATCTTCTGGACCCTCCCAGCTGGGATGAGTAGGTCTAAAGTGACTAATCCACTCCACCATCCCAGTCTTCCTAAGCCTTTGGATCCCTTCTTCTACATTAAACCAAAGGAGACCAGGCATTTCCAGCTTGCTCACAGTGGACCATCTTTTTAATCCATATTTCAGCTAAGCAAATAAACTATTAGAACCTTTTTTAACTCCCTAAGCTGCAACATTAAATGCAGAGTCCCTACTTAGTGGGCCTAAATCAATAAATTCAACCTGATCCAACTCTGTGTTCCTTCCTCCATTATCTCATACCCTTTATATCCATTCCCATGCCTGTTCTCCAGATTTCTGTTTATATAAATTAGAGGACTCAAATAGTTCTTTTCAAGTGTAGCACACCTCTTCATGGGTCACACTCTCAACCTCACCTCTAGGGGCCTGCTGAGACTTTCATCTAGTTATAGGTCTAGAAGCAAACAAAGGTGTTGAAGGTGGCTTCTGAGGAGAATCAACATTATCTTGCCTGGCAACTGTTTCAGGGCAACTGCCATCACTGTTGCTTCAGGCAGCACAGGGTTTGTCTCCTCAGACGAAGGTAGAAAGGCTGACAGCAGCATGGGTCTGGGAGGAGATATTGCCACTGCTGGGGATGGGGAAGCTGTTCCTTCAGGCAAAAAAGGTTGATCAGAGTTTACAAACTCAGTGTCCCCAGCTTCACCAGTGTCCTCCCACATGTCCCCATTCCAAGTTTCAGGGTCCCATTCTTTTCCAATAAATGCCCTCACTTTAACAGTAGACATCTGACAAGTATGTAAATACATCTTTCATTGCAGGTCAGCCATTCACATGATAAAAGCTTGTGTCTGTTTTTCCACAATTTCAGCTCTTTCTCTACAGGAGATAAGACTCTCACTCAGGGCAATCTTAGCAGATTTGAGGCTCAGTATCTGCTTCTGAAGCTAGGAGACAGAATCCCTGAGTTCATCATTTTCTTTCATCACTTTGTCCACTGAACTTAGGAGCAAATAAACAGCTTCCTTATGTTCCTTGGTTCTCCACATATGGTCAAAGGTATTATGTGTAGTCACTAAACTCCTTGCCTCTCACAAGTGGTGAATCAAGAGTGTCAAATGCATTTGTTTTGCATAACTCTCTAAACAGTTTCCTCCAAGGACTACCAGTGTTCTCCATACTATTAGAAGTAAAGTCCTTAGCATTTTTGGATCTAATCATATTAAGCAGCCAACTCCAGAAACCCCAAAACCTCTAGAACCACTCCTGGTACCCAAATCTGTATTAGTCAGGGTTCTCTTAGAGGAACAGAACTAATAGATATATATGTATATACATAAAGGGGAGTTTATTAAGTATTAATTGACACTATCACAAGGTCTAGGTCTGGCTCTCCTTGCTCCTCAGCTTGCAGACAGCCTAGCTGAGGAGCAAGGAGAGCCAGTCCAAGTCCCAAAACTGAAGAACTTGGAGTCCAATGTTCTAGGGCAGGAAGCATCCAGCATGGGAGAAAGATGTAGGCTGGAAGGCTAGTCCCATCTCTCCTTTTCATGTTTTTCTACCTGCTTTATATTTGCTGGCAGCTGATGAGATTGTGTCCACCAGATTAAGGGTAGATCTGCCATCCCCAGCCCACTGACTCAAATGTTAATCTCTTTTGGCAACACCCTCAGAGACACACCCAGGATCAATATTTTGTATCCTTCAATCCAATCAAGTTGACACTCAGTATTAACCATCCCACCCTCCATAACCATGTAGCCTTTCCTTTTTGCTTATGAGATACAGGGTTCTCTGTATCTCAAGTGGAGAGCAAAGCATGAGAAGCTGGTGCTGTGCTGCCTGATAGAACTCTTGACCTTAATGTTCCACCTCTATCTTCAACTCTGCCTCACTCTCAATAGTAATTTCACAGGCGCACGCTGTGACATTCTCAGACATTCTTGTCCATTTCCCTACTTGGTCAGTGGCAATTCAATTTTCAGTTCATCAAATGTATGGTGAATATCTGTTCTGTGTCAGATACTGGAGGCAGGAGTGAGAAGCAGCTTTTACAAAGAAGTTATAGCTTGAGAGCAGAGGAGAGATGTACACATCACAAAACTAGCTGAGGCTCAAGCAATCCTCCTACCCCAGCCTCCCAAGTAGCTACAATTACAGGCATGTGCCACTATGCCCAGCTTCGCCCAAGGGCCTTCTCTGCAGCCTATATGGGGCTGCCAGGAAGTGTAGGGAATCAGTGTGCTCCCCTAGTTTAGCACCCCTCATCCAGGAGGAAAATGCTGTGTCAGAAAAGTTTTAAAAAAGTCTTGGAAGCAGAGTATTTGACTGGAGCATTTATTGAGAAAAGGTCATTTTGTATTGGGCATGTAAGAGTAGGAAAGAGGTCATTTTGTGTTGGGTCTGTAAGGATGACTAGGAATTGAATGTGTAGGGAAACATTCCTCAAGAGGGAACTCCTTGAGGAAAGGCAGAGAGACAGGACAGTGTAGGCTGTGTGTGGAGGACAAAGGGGATGTTGAAGAAGGTGAGGCAATAGACTGGGTTCAGGCCAGAACATTTTGGGTCCTTTTCCCATCTCTTATTCTTTCTCAGCGAAATAAGGAAAGTTTTTGGAGAAGATAATTTTGGGGGGCGCTGAGATCAGAGGTGGGTATGCTATGAGGAGCCTTTCCAGGAAGAGTGGCAGTAGCTGACACTGGTTGTATTTGGCCTTTTATTCCCAGTGCAGGGCAAGGAATGGCTGGAGTTAGAAGAAGATGCCCAAAAGGCCTATATAATGGGACTCTTGGACCGGCTGGAGGTGGTCGAGTAGGGAACAGCGACTGAAGGTAGCCCGGGCTGTTCTCTACCTGGCCCAAGGTGAGTGACCACCCTTGATAGTTGCAGAGGGGTGGAGGATAGAGAGGGAAGTGGAAGTGGCATTATCAGGACTGAGATGAGGCAGGCTGTGCTGGGAAAGCAAGGTTTCTTGCCTCTCAAGGACAGATCTTGTCATGTGCTAGGAGCAATCCGTGCTTATAAGGAAGATTAGGTAGTGTTGAGTGCTGTTCTGGATCCCTTGGGATCTACCTTTATCTTACCAGGCATGTCAGAATTTTTTATAGTGTTCTTCTTTTCCGTACCCTGTACTATAATCATATGTGAATACTAGCAAGAGGATCAGTGTGGCCAGAGCTGATGATGTACCACCAGCTGATCATGGAGACAAGACATCAACTGTGGCCTGGCCCCAAAACTGAGGAGAAATAGGAAAGTGTCATAAATACACATGGACCCCTTGCATTGTTTCTCATTGGCATTTTGAAAGTTCAAGCCAACATAGCTGCAGGAGTGGATGCTGTGAGTAATTTGGAGATGATCAGAACTAAATAGAGTAATTGGGGAAAGCTTCCTAGAAGAAACCCGTTAGCCAGGTGTTGGAGACGGAAATGAGATAGCCTAGCTGGAGTAGTGAAAATAAGCCCTTCAATCATACATAATAGGCTTGTTAATAGAACAAACCAGTTGGGAGCTAAAAAAAAAAATTGTAAAAGAAAAAAATAATAAATGAAGAGGGGGAAAAGGTGGACATTAGGTGAAGAGAAGACTAGCAAATAGGACTGTGTCCTCCTATATCTCTTGGGTCTGGTGCTCTGGCCAACTTCCAACTGCAATTACCTTCATATGTTTGCCCAAGAACTTTATATATATTTAAGTTTTTTAAAACAAAGTCTCACTATGTTGCCCTGGCTGGTAGAACTCATAGGCTCAAGCTATTCTCCTGCCCCAGCCTCCCAAGTAGCTAGGATTATAGGCATGTGCCACCATGCCCAGCTTCTGCCCAAGGGCCTTCTCTGCAGCCCATACAGGGCAGCCAGGAAGTATAGGGAATGAGTGTGCTTCTCTAGTTTAGCACCCCTTATCCAGTGACTGACAGGAGTTAGTAGATGGATAGCCTGACTATCTCACCCCTCTTGGATAGAATAACTATGAGTTGTGTGTTTTATACTGTTTCCAAAGTTATCCCTGAGTGAACTTTTTTGGCTTCCTTTTCTTCCCTGTCTCTACTGATGATTCCTGGGAACAGTTCCCAAATAAGCTATTTACATTGGAATCCTTACTTACCTCAGGATCTGCTTCTGGGAGAACCCACCCTTAAGATGACAAGCCATTGATGAGCACATTGGACCTAACTGTGGAGACTACCTCTCCTCTCCCCTGACTCATTCCAGGAAGTTCTTGGGGTCCCTGGCATACCTATGTCAGTCTAATTATTGGGCAGAGTATTATAGGAAAATCTGAAGATCATGGTGCAGGGTAGAAAGAACTGGGATACTGCTACCCCTCAACCCCTGTAACAACTGTCTGGTCCTTTAGGTACTTTTGGGGAATGTGATTCAGAGGTCGATGTGCTACACTGGTCCAGGTACAACTGCTTCCTGCTGTATCAGATGGGGACCTTCTCTGCCTTCCTGGAGCTACTCCACATGGAAATTGAGTGAGAAGCCTTAGGGGAAGGGCTGACCTAGACAACTCCCATTCCTTAAAGGGGCCTCATGTTCTATGCTGGTTCCCTCACTATAGAAACCCCCTGTGAGGAACTGGGTCTACTCTCACCTCAGCCCAAAGCTCACTGACAGTTAACATCCAGCCATGTTCTCTGATATTCTGTTCTCCCTCCCGGAGGTTAGATACATCTGTAGCTTCTGCCTCGCTTACAGCTTTAATCCTGGGCTTCAGGGGCCTATCCTGAGTGGGTTCTCTTTATTCAAGGACTTTCTTAGCTCAGCCTAACTCTGGAATTCAAAAGAGAAACTGTTTTGAGTGTATGACCCAAGAAAGACAGGAAATCAAATTTTTCCTGTCATTGTGTCCATTTCTTTCCCTCATGGGCTATAGTTCTAGTGGTAGCCTTATTTGCTGCTACCACTGCAGTGACCCCTTGTTTTGTCTCATGTCCATCACCCCGGAGTTTGAGATAGGGTACAATCTGCTTGTTATTCATCAGGTGTTTCTTAGCATCTGTTTTATGTCCAGCACAGTACTAAGCATAGTGGAGAATGCAAGAGACATGGATACCACAGATCCTGCCCTTGCCTGTCTTCACTATAGATAAGAGTTCGCCAAGGTGGCAGGGGAATTTTGTCGGTTCCTTTACCCTAGACTAGTTTCATTAGTGGCTGCCTAGCTAGGGAATGGCAGGCACTCATGTTTGTGTGTGTGATAAGTAAGAGCACAGAGCAAAAAGAGGTCTTATCATTCCATTCTTTTTTTCCTCCCCCATGGCAGCAACAGCCAGGCCTGTAGCAGTGCCCTTCGAAAACCAGCTGTCTCCATAGCTGATAGCACAGAGCTCCGGTGAGTGGGGCTGACTATGGGCTTAGAACAGGGCAGATGATTAACACCTGGGTTACCTTTTCCCCAAATCGCAGATGACTCAGACAATTAGGAAGTTGCCCTCTATCTAATCTCACTGGGTTGGGCTCCCACAGAGACCATCCCTGAGGTCTCTGATTGTGGGTTGGGAATTGCCTTGGGAACCTCTTGTGACTCTTCTGTAACCCCAGGGTGCTGCTGAGTGTTATGTACCTAATGGTGGAAAATATTCGCCTGGAGCGAGAGACAGACCCCTGTGGGTGGAGGACAGCCCGGGAGACCTTCCGCACTGAATTAAGTAAGAAATGGCACTTGTGGAAGGTGTGGATGGGGTGCTAAAGGGAGAAGGGAAGCAGAGCATCTGCCTAGGAGAGGCAGACAGTCCTTTTTCCTTTTGTTTTCTTTGTTAAAATTAATTATCCTTTCTTTTAGGACAGAGATACTGCATGACAGGCACGAGGGCTGGGCTTGATTGCCCCTCTGTATCTATGAGCTAGGACCAGTCATGTAACTTCTCTATGCCTTGGTTTCCTTGGTTATAAATGGGGATAGCCATTTCTCTCCCACTCCATCATGAATCCCACATGAAAAAATGAGTTGAATCACCTTGAAAACTGAGTTCTATTCAAATGTAAGTTGGTGTTGTCATCTGACAGGGATAGGATATGAAGGCCTATGGGATTTTGAAAATATATTTATTGATGTGGGAAAGTGAATTACACTGAGTCCTTTATCCAGAAAGCAATGTCTTCATTATTGTTACTTCTAGTTTGGCATCTACCCCCAAAGCATCACCCTAAGCTCTGGGGCCTAAGGCATTTTAATTCCATGGCCTCCCTTCCTGCCCTTGAGGGGCTTTCTTCTGGGGGCTAAGCCTCCTTCTCAGGACCAAGTACTCTGGAATTCTTCAAGGGAGGTGAGTGCCTTCCTCTGTGTATCCAGAATCAGGTTTACAGGAACAAGGTTTTAGCTGCCTCATCCTTATTTTCTGACTCCACTCTCTCCTCACCCCTAGGCTTCTTCATGCATAATGAGGAGCCTTTTGCCCTTCTACTGTTCTCCATGGTTACCAAGTTCTGCAGTGGCCTGGCTCCTCACTTCCCCATAAAGAAGGTCTTGCTCCTGCTCTGGAAGGTGGTCATGGTGAGTGATTCTCCCCCACTCCCACATTATAAGATCAGCAATGCCCTATGCCGCCTCAGTTTCTTCTAGTCTTATTCCAGGAGGCTTGAGCCAGGGAGCAGAATAGAGCAGCTCTTAGCCAACTGCTAATACGGAGGGGGCAACAAGGCTGTCCTAGAGACACCAGATATTCTATGTTAGAATAGGTTTCATGTTTCTACTGGATGAATAGGAGATGCCACTCCATAAACTGGGGGTGTCAGTGGTACCTTCTCTTGATAAAGCAATGTTTGATGGAAAGAACACTGGTTGAAAATTGGTAGATCTGGTCTTTGCTGATGCTGAGAAACTTTGGGCAACTCTCTGAGCCTCAATTTCTCTAGCTATAAAAGGTTGGGGTGAGTGCCTGCCATCCTTCCAGATAAACAGAGGATTTGTATTATATTTTTTAATAAAAATTATTTTTTTTTGTACAGAGAAGTCTCCTTGTGTTGCTCAGGCTGGTCTTGAACTTCTGGTCTCAAGCGATCCTTTTACCTTGGCTTCCTAAAATGTTGGGATTATAGGCATGAGGCACTGTGCCTGACCAGGATTTGCTTTTTTTTAAAATAGTGAAATTCTTATAAATATGTGGCTGCAGTTTTGTTACTAGTTATTCAGCCTCCTTCATTTCTGGCTCCCATCTCCCAAGGCAGGCCTAATAGGAGGAACTGCCTCTTGACCGCAGAGGAAATTGAGTGACTCTGGGGGTTTATAGCATCTGGATGCGTTCCTTAAAAAGGGAGATAGTTTCCTTTTTTTTTTTTTTGAGGAGGCCCCCAGGAATCTCTTTCCTAACTTATGGTGATGTTTCCCATTCCGGGGCAGTAAATAATGCTTTGTCCTGGCCCCTGAGCTCCTCAGTTGCTGTGGGGGTGGTAACCACATTTACCTCTTCCTGCTTTACTGCTTCCTTATTAAGGAGAAGGTATGCAGGGACTGGAGGTTGTTTCATCCATGTTTTCCTGACCTTGGCTCTCTGTTACTTCCCTCCCTTCCTCTCTCTTTGCCCCTTTTCTGTTTCTTCCTTAGTTTACCCTGGGTGGATTTGAGCATCTGCAGACTCTCAAAGTACAGAAGCGGGCAGAATTGGGCCTGCCTCCACTGGCTGAAGACAGTATCCAGGTGGTGAAGAGCATGCGCGCTGCCTCCCCACCTTCTTACACTCTTGACCTGGGGGGAATCTCAGCTGGCACCCCCACCCTCCAAGCTGCGAGGCCGCCGTGGCTCTCGAAGGGTATGAACTGAAGCAAACAGTGGTACTGTGACACTGACTGGCCAAAAATCAAGATTCTAATCTACTCTGGGTGTGGTAGGAAAAGGCAGTAAATGACCTGGCTCATCCTGCCCAGGTTGGCCCTATGACCAACCTGAAACCTTAGAGTCTCTACTTTGGCCTCTATCCCCCAGCCCTGGCAGCTCCTAGGCTGTTGTGATATAACACTGTGATATCACGTTGTGTAGCCATTTCTTGTTACAGAATCATTGGCCTGGACCTCAGTGCCTGGAGTTTCTTACATTCTGAACAACGATTAAGGGTATAATCCTGGGGGATAGGGACCCAGGGCACCTGAACAGGGCTCCAAGAAAATCCATTTTTCTGGGATGTAAGGCATTTTACTATTTTGAGATAAAGGAGAGTTTACTGTCAGCCAGCCACATTCTTAAACAGCCCTGGAACCAAAGGCTTACATTTAAGAGATGACTGGGTAGGGTTCTATGTATATAGCGATGTAACACTTAGTAACAGGGATACAATCTAAAACATGTGTCATTATTGCAGTTTTGTCACTGAGCAGACATCATAGAGTGTACTTACACAAACCTGAATGGTATACCCTACTGCACACCTAGGCATATAGCCTATTGCTCCTAGACTACAAACCTGTACAGAAGGTTACTATTCTGAAAACCATATGCAGTTGTAACCCAGTGGTGTTTGTGTATCTCAACCTAGAAAAGGGCACAGTAAAAATACAATATTGTAATCTATGAGTCCACAATTATATATGCAGTCTATTGTTGACTGAAGCATCATTGTGCAGCACATGACTATAGTCTGCTGTCCTGAAAAGGTCAGAATGACAAGTTATACTGAGACCTGACTATGTTCTTACAAACTGCCCTGCCTGCCAGTTTATCAACAGGGCTGGACAGTAGTGCTCAGTAATCTAGTCTCCATTATCTGCAATGCAATTTTTTAACCTTTATTTTTGTTTTATAAAGTAATGCTTACTCATTGTAGAAAATTTGGAACAAATATAAAAATGTGATGAAGGGAGAAAGAAAAATCACCCACAATCTTAACAACCAGAGACAGTCACTGTTACCTTTTTGGTTTATTTCTGTCCAATCTTCTTTTCTTTGTGACAAGATTTAAAATTCCAAACTCACTTCCCTCTGCCTAGCAGTAAGCTTCTGTCCTCCTCTTCCTCAGTCAGCCAGCTGGTGTATTTTCACAGAAGGCAAACTAATTGAATGTTCACCTAAGCAGAGCATAATTAGGAAGGAAAGTGCTGGCAAAAAAAAAGGCATCAATGCTTTCTGAAAACTAAGTAACTGTGACTTTGGGATTATCTATGCTCTGTTCTCTGGCTAATGGCGTGGTTGCCTGAGAACTTCTTGTCCTGTTATTGGGCCTGGTGGGGACAGTAGGGTTGAGGTAGGGAATGGGATATTTTCACAAGGGCTGTGTTTAGATTCCATGTTCCCTGAAATCTGGAGGCCTGTGGATATGAGGTGGCCTCAGACAAGGATGCCCAGAGTGAGATCTCTGCATGCCTACCCTCCCTTCTTTCCCCTCCAGCAACTCCTCACTAAGCAGGACAGCCTGGACATCTACAATGAAAGGGATCTCTTCAAGACTGAGGAGCCAGCCGCAGAGGAGGAAGAGGAGTCTGCTGGTGATGGAGAAAGAACCTTGGATGGAGAGTTAGACCTGTTAGAGCAGGACCCTCTGGTGCCACCTCCACCCTCACAGGCACCCCTCTCTGCTGAGCGGGTGGCTTTTTCCCAAGGGCCTGCCCTGGGCCCCAAAGGTCAGGTAGGTTTAATAGCATCAGGGTCCCCTATGCTTTGAGGTTTCAGTCACCAAAGGCCCAAGATGGAGTAGTCTATGTATTCAAGACTTGTTAAGTTAGTCTGAGTTTGAAATTCTGTCTGTTGATTGCTACCTTTCTCCACTGCTCCTGTCCTCTGATTTGGAGGGGTAGGAGCCCAGAAAGATTCTCTCTCTCAAAGTTTGCTTTTCTTCCCTTTTCTGGGATTGGTCTTTCCATCATCCTCTCAGACAGAAGGACATTGAGCACTTCTTGGAGATGAGCAGGAACAAGTTCATCGGATTCACCCTGGGCCAGTAAGTGACTGAATGGTTGGAACTGGCTATAGAGTGGTTCCTAGGGGGCCAGAGGAGCAGGTAGCTTGTAATGAGGAATGGTGCCTTGTTGTCATAATGCGACCTAGAGCACCTAGGCCTTGGACAACTCCCAGTGACTCCTTTGGGTTCTTTCTACGGACTTTTTTTTCCTTGAGTTTCTTCCACTTTTCCTCAAAGAACTTTTGTGTTTTTAGCCAACTGTAGGACTTGGAGCAACAAATCATTTCTCTTTTGGGCCTTAATTGTTTCATGATGATGTTGGATTAGATGTTTCTATGGGCCCTTCCTGCTCTAATGGGCTAAAATTCTGTGAAGAAGAGACATGGTCAGAATAGATCTAGTCTTCCCCATTTCTCCATCCACATGAATCCTTCCCATTGGCCTCTTGAAAATTGAGGCTTTCTTAGTGGGGTTTCAGAGTCAAGGTGTCATTGGGCTATATATCCTTTTAAGTAGGAACCTACCACTCCCACACCAAGTGCGTACCCAAAAGACTATAAAAATCTCCTGATTTCCAGGAACATTTCTGTGTACCATTATTATTTTTGTGTCCTGAAGCACTGACTGGGGCCCTGGAAGCTTGCAGAGGAAGGTCCAAGGTACTGGGGTTAGAGGTTGTTGAAAGTAGCATGGTCCGTGTGACTCTAGGGGGGTATTAGGGTATCAGCAGTTCTCTGTACTTTGGAAGCTTATGATCTGGTATGTCTGGCCTTTTACAGGGACACAGATACATTGGTTGGATTACCCAGGCCCATCCATGAGAGTGTGAAGACCCTAAAGCAGGTGACCAGGGTGGGCTCGGAGTATTTAGGGATAAGGAGCCATCAAGGCAGGTCAGATTACCAGGCTCCTGGATACTGGTAGAGCTCTTATACAAAACTCTTTCTGGGCCTTCTGCATTTCCCCTGCACTCCTTTTGACCAAATAGGAAAAATTAGGTCTCTCCCTACTTACTCAGTTTCCTATATTCAGATAGATTTTTAAATTCTCCTTCTTCCTCTCATTTCTTTTTCCTCTTCCTTCTTCTCTCTCTCTTCCCATTCCTTTCTTCTTTTCCTTTCACTTCTCTCTCTCAGTAAGTCCACTAACTTCCAAAGGCCCAGAGTTGAGTAGGAGCCTGCTCTGTATCCATTGTATGCTTGGAGTCATCACTCCGTCATACATGCACACATATCAAAACTCTCAGGGCAGTGGTCCAGGGGCAGGGACCTATTTCTGCTTCCCCTTGCACTTTGTTTGAAGGTAAATGCTTAGGTATTTGCTGCTCTTCAGCAAATATAGAAACAGAATAAACAGAAACACTGTGCACAAAGCATTTGTGGTGATGATGCAGAGGTGATTAAGATTTCTGCCTTGAAAAAGTTCATGTCTATATGGGGTGACAAACCCATTAGCAGAACATTTCCTTGCCTTTGGGGAATTTAAGTAAGAGACTGGTACACATGTGAATGAGGCTCTCAGCCCTTGTTGATATCTCCTTATCTTGTCAGCACAAGTATATCTCCATCGCAGATGTGCAGATCAAGAATGAAGAGGAGCTGGAGAAATGCCCTATGTCTTTGGTGAGCCAAGAAGGTCCTGCGCAGGAGGAGGGTAGAAGAAAGTCTGTCTGCAGTGCTGTCACAGAGCATGTGTGCATACATTCATTCAGCATATTAGGCTCTAACGGTGTCCCAGGCAAGACAAGGTCCCCGCTTTTGTGTTATATTGAAGTTGGGAAAGAAAGATAAAAAACAAAAGTTAAGTAAACCAAACTCTCAGAGAATGGTAGATACAATGAAGAAAATTGAAACAGGATGACATGAAAGAAGCATCAGTAGACTACTTAAGATTGGGCAGTCAGAGGAGGTAGACCTCTGAGAAGGTAACATTTAAGCCAAGGTCTGAGGGACAGGGAGCAGCCATAGGAGCATCAGGGGAAAGAGCATTCCAGAGAGGACAGCCTTAGTAAGGGGAAAGCAGGCTCAGAGTATCAGAGGTAATGAAAGAAGGCTGTTGTGGCTGGACCACAGGGCTGAGGGCCTGAATCCTAGAGATGGAGTCAGAGAGGTGGCCTCAGGCCACTTTGCAGAGGACCTGTAAGCAAAGGTAGGGAGCTCGAAAGTTGACTCGCAGTCAAATAGAAGGAAGCCTTTGGAGATTTTAAACAGGGGGAGTGACATGATTGGATTTATGTTTTTAAAAACATTAGCTTTTATGTAAAGATTGGACCAGAAAAGCATAGAAGAAGCACTCCAGGGAGATTAGCAAGGAAACCCTTGAAATAGTCAAGGTGAGAGATGATGCTGACCTGAATTTGGAGGTGCAGCTGACAAGACTTGCAGTGCATTTGGATGTGGCTAGAGAGGCAAAGAGAGGAATTAAGAATAAGTACCACTTGCCAGGATGTGGGGGGGGGATATCAAGAGTTCTGTTTTGGTCATACTAAGTTTTAGACGCCCATTAGAATGTGGAGCTGCAGGCAATTGGAAATACAAGTCTAGAATTATAGGGAGAGGGCTGGCTTTGAGAAATAAATTTGAGAGTTGCTTGTAACACTTATAGGCAGTGTTAATTAAAGGCCATAGAACTGGCTGAGATAACCCAGAGAGGGAGTAGAGACAAAGCAGAGGATGGAACACAGGGCAAAGCCCTGGGGCACACCAGCATGTTGAGTGGGGGAGGAATGTGTCAGAAAAGGAGCCAGAAGAGTACGAGAAAGACAGTGAAGTGGCTGGAAATCCAGGAGATTATGATAGCATCATAAAAGCTAAGAAAAGAAAGTCAAGAAAAAAGGAGTGACCTGCTGGGTAAAATGCTACCAATAAGTGGCATGTGGTAAGAACAAAAGTGCCCATTGGATTTGGCAACATGAAGATAGTGACCTTGATAAGAGCAACTCTAAGTGAAGTAGTGGGACCAAAAGCCTAATTGGAGTGTGTTGAAGGGAATGTCAAGAAAGGAAGTAGATGATCTAAAAGTTTTGTGAAGAGGAGGAGAGAAAGTAGACGGTAGCTGAAGGAGAATGTGAGGTCAAGGGAAGGATGTTTTATAGATGAGAGATACTAGAGCATTTTTTTGTGTCCTAAAATAAATGATCCAAGAGAGGGGGATAATTGTAGGACTAGGCATTCAACAAAGTAAATGAGTGTGAGATCCTGAGCTCGAGTAGGAGATTGGCATTTGTTAGAAGCACAGGCGGTTCATCCACCATGTCAAGAGGAAGAAGAAGATTCTTTATAGATTTGGTGTTGAGAAGATGAGTGTGTGCCTGTCTGATTGCTTCTGGTTTGTCCATGAAGTGTGAGGCAGGGTCAGCAACGGTTTAGGGATGGTGGGGCAAAGGAATTGGTTTGAGGAGAAGGAAGATGGTATGAAATCAGCCTTGTGGAGAGCAGGAAGGCAAACATGCCAGGATTGCCAGGTTCTGTTGAATGTCCATTTAGAATTTATGTTAATTTAAGCAGCAGATGAATTATGTGGGACAGAAGGAGCCTGGTTATTCTTCCCTGCCTCAGAGTCTCATGGCAGCGACCCCTTGCCCTGTAATAGAGGGACCTTATGGGAGAAGGGGAACTGCATTGGTGAAAGATGACAGTGACCTAAGCAGCCTATTGGGCTCTTGAGGTCCCAGCCTCCCCACTCTTATGAAAGGCTTAGCTAATGTCATCAATGGGACAGAGATATTTATATATGAGGGAGCGTGTCAGAAAGGAGAAAGTGATATAGGGGCCAATGGGAGAGGGGGAAGAAAATCATTTCTATCCACTTAAAAGCGTCTTTGCTAATATTCCTTCCTGTTTCTCCAGGCCATAGGTTACCCAACTTCCTTTTAAACCCTCACTGTTGAGCCACCTACCTCTCCTTCCAGGCTCACAGAACGTTTTAGAGTTCTCAGCCTCAGATTGACACCATGGGAAGTGCTTCTATATGGGGCATCTGTTCCAGTATCCCAGGTCCTAAGAGGTTATCCAGGCCAGCCTGATGGTCCTATTGAAGAGTAAACTAGGACTCAGAGAATGAATGTGACTTATCCAAGGTTGTACAGTGAGTCATTAACACAGCTAGGGTAGGAACCTACATCTGACTCCCAGCTTAGTGCTCTTTTCAGGTCACCCTTCACAACCAAAAAAATAAAGCCTTCGGTCGCCTGGAAAGTGGCCTTGGCAAACATGTTTTTCTTGCATAGGGGGGAAGAGGTGGTACCAGAGACGCCATGTGAAATCCTCTACCAGGGAATGCTGTACAGCCTCCCCCAGTATATGGTAAGGAGGTGGCTAGGCCAGAGCTGCCTTTCTCTGCTGCAAGGAACAGATAGCTAAAAACCATTTCAAGCTGATCCATCCAACACTTGAGCTTGTTTCCTAAGCCTTTGCCTGTTTGGCAAGGCATTCTCTGACATAAAAATTCTGACTTTCCTCAGTGCTCCTCTGATGGTACTGTTCTCCCTAGTCATTCTTTGGGAGGGGTGGGGAATAAGTTGAGTTTCTCTACAGGATACACTGGGGACCCTCCTCTGAGATAAGTACTGTAGACCCTTTGAGATCTGCTGTGGTCTGTCATGTCCTAGACAGCCTCAGGCTGGGAGTGGGGGAAGATGCCAATGGTTTGGGTTAGAGGAAGGAAAAGAGTGGGAGAAGTTGGGTTTATGCCTCTCACCTTACTTCTACACACTGTCCCTCTCACTCTGTTCCTTCCATCTTCCCCTTTGAAAAGAACAGCCTTTTTTTTTTTTTTTTTTCTTTTTGAGGCAGAGTCTCACTTTGTTGCCCAGGCTGGAGTGCAGTGGCACGATCTTGGCTCACTGCAATCTCCATCTCCCGGGTTCAAGTAATTCTCCTGCCTCAGCCTCTCAAATAGCTGGGATTACAGGTATGTGACACCACGCCAGCTAATTTTTGTATTTTTAGTAGAGACAGGATTTCACCATGTTGGCCAGGCTGGTCTTGAACTTCTGACCTCGAGTATTCTGCCTGTCTCAGCCTCTGAAAGTGCTGGGATTACAGGTGTCAGCCACCAGGCCAGGCCCTGGAAAGAACAGTCTTGAAGCAGAACAGCCAATGAGCTCCCTCTGACTTTCTCTTTATCCTCACGGGCAGGCCTCTCAGGACTGGGCACCTGTTTGGTCTTCTGGATGCTGGAGAGATATGGTCATTGAGGGAAGAACTTAGAGAATGGCTTTAAAACACTTTTCACAGGGCTGTTAAGGTGTGGAAGAATCACTGCCTTGCTGAGTGGGTTGGACAGTGGTGGATTTCTTTATTTTCTACTTTCCAGATCGCTCTGCTTAAGATTCTGCTGGCTGCAGCTCCCACTTCCAAGGCTAAGACAGATTCTATCAATATCCTGGCAGATGTCCTACCTGAGGAGATGCCGTGAGTGCTTGAATGGGGGCAGCTGCTGGATACTAACTGTCTTGTCTGCAGGGTCTCTCTAGTCCCCACTCACGTTGTTAATACTTACAGAGATTGTCTCCAAAGAGATCTCCTCCTCTTTGCCCACCTGTACCCCCTTTCCCCTACAGGGCTTTCTGCTTAGCTCTTTTTAGCTCAGAACTCAGGATCTGGAGGGTGATACCAGTGCCAGCAACTGACTGCCCAGATACATGGGTAAACATTGCCAAGGGATGAACTTGCCAAAAGAGAGAGACAGAAACAAAGAAATTAGTGGAATATTTCTTCAGACAGGCTCATAAGTGGTAACTCTGGAGGTTTCCCTGGCACAGAAGTTCAAGTTTCCCAAGTTCTGGCTGTCATGTGTACATTGTATCAGACCCAAATACCTGGATCTCTACAGGGCTCCCTTTAAGGCCACTCTCTGCGCTAATACCTTCTTTCCCCATTGTAGCATCACTGTTCTCCAGAGCATGAAGCTGGGCATCGATGTGAACAGGCACAAGGAGATTATTGTAAAGAGTATCTCTACCCTGCTTCTGCTACTCCTCAAACACTTCAAACTCAACCATATCTACCAGGTGAGCAGCTAGCAGCTCTTCTCCACAGGTCTTGGATGTTTTCCAGGCCCTGTCTTTCAAAGGAAGGAAACGAGGGCCCTTATAATCCTAATGAGCATCTTTCAGCCTTTTCTTTGCCCTCCCTCAGAGAATCTGGCCACCCATTGCATAAGCTTGGGGTAGTGTTATGGAGTGGGAATGTCCTAGAAAGATACAGATGTCTGTGTCCCTTGTAAGTTATCCCAGGTTATGGATAGGAATCTCTAGGTTCTCAAGAATATGCCCAGCCAGCTTTTGAAACAATGCAAGAGAGAGTGCAAACATTTCACACAAATGGGGGGGAAAAATATGTTGACCATACTTTTCTATATGTGAAGCACTTTTCTAACATTTGAGGTATATTCTGAATAAGGCACAGTTCTGGCTCTTCGGGCCTTGAAATCTTATAAAAGATACAGATATATAAGTAACCAATTATAGTGAGATAAGTGCTCTGATACGGGTAAGCACTGGTTGCTATGGAAACACCTAATCCAGCTTGAGGTGGAGAGGAAATGACTTCTAACCTGAGTCCTAAAAAAACAGATGCTAGCCAGGATATGAGAATTGTTAGGGAAGGAGGACAGAAGGCATTTCAAGCAGAAAAGCTAATATGCAAAAGTCCAGAGGGGGAAGAGAGAGAGAGCAAAGTACCTTTAGAAACTAATTAAATGTTACTGGAGTTCTGCCTGGGGTAGGGAAAGATGAGCATGGCCTGGTGCTACGTGAAGCTGAAGGGATCGGCAGGGAGCAGAGCATAATCTATATGCTAGCACACAATTACTAAGCACCTATCCTGTGCCCAGCACCCTGTTAAGCTTATTTAGGCCCTCATTCTCTCCACCCTATGAAGTAGTCTTATTTAATACCTCTTTATAGATGATGAAATTGAAGCTAAGAAAAGTTAAGAAGCTGCTTTCCCCTAAAACATTGTTTGCCATGCTAAGGAGTTTGGACTTGGTTTCATGGCATTGCCAATATATAGGGACAAGATGTGGACAGCAAATGGATGCTCCTGTCTGTGAGGAGACCACAGGGAGAATAGGAATGCTTCTCATTCTTGCCTAGAGGCTCCACCCCATTTTCCTCCTAAGAAGTCAGAATCAAGCTTGCTGGTAGAAGAGCAGGTCCTCAGAGTACAGAGAGGCTCCTGCAGGGTCTATATCCATGGCCCAATCAACCAGGGTATTTTTCCACTTTCATACATTCAAAGACATCTTTGGGTATGTTCGGTTGCCCTGGGTGCTCCCACTTTTGCCAGTGTTTGCTGAGTAACAGCAGGACTGGGAGGAATAGGGGTAGGTAGGAGATAGTGTTTCTAGTGTAAACAGAACAGAAAACTGTGGATGTGTGTTTACTTCTGCTTCTCTCAGTGGGAAGTACGCGGATTCATAGCTAGACAGGTGGGTGGCTTGATGGGCCTTGGCAGTATGTGTCAGTGAATCCTGACAGGGCCACAGGCACATCTCAAACTAAAAAAAGTTTTCCATCAGTTGATACTGGATATATATTGGCTCTTCTGTCTGGGGCTTTGGAAAATACCCCTGGATTTTATAAATAAAATAAATAACCTTCCAGGGAGAAAATATTGAGCAGAAGAGGGAAGTGGTCTTGTCATAAGCTGACTCCCCCTGCTCTAATTACATACCCAGGATCATTAGGCAGCTTGGCTTGCTGCTTGGCTACTTGTTGGTGATCAGAGAGCTGAGGATTTAAAACACCACAGTTCTCTGCTTTTTCAACTTCATTTCTATACTGTCCCAGCATACTAGGTTCTGGATTTGGAGATAAACTGTGTTTGACACTCCTTAGTGTGTCATGGGTAACAAAACCCCCATGACACTGCTCTTATGGCTACTTGCCCCACTAAGTTATCCTGTACACAAGCCACATCTGGATTGGAGGGATGTGGAGAATGGAGTCTCCACGTTCTGATATTTAGCCCATCAAAGACACCTTAGACTTCTCAGTGCAGTATCTGTTGGCTGAAGGGCTCTTGTGCATTCATTCATTAAAATACTTAATAATATTCTTTCCCCCTCCCCCCATACTCCAAGTGGCCAGTATACTTACTGATATTCTAAGTACTAAGGAGAATATGGTATGCCAGACAGACTGGAGCTGGAGCCCAGTGGTTCATTTGGTTATTATATGCTGTCCCCATCCTGACTGAGTGATGCCAGCAGTTGCCAAGAGTAAGCTGCAGCTGTCCCTGCTATATCAATCACAGTTGAAACATTATGAGCCAGAGGTTTGGTATGGAAACCAACTCCCTCAGGGAGCCTTCCTTTCCTGTTGGGCTTAGGAACAAATCTCATAGCAATTATTTCTCTTTATTGGAGTAGGATTTTATTTTCTGGCTCCTTTGTTTTGTGCTTGTGACATATACTACAGATTATTCCCTTCCATGTAGGATGGGCTGGCTGAAGATGATTCTTCCCATTTCCCAGACAGGAAGACTGATAACACAAGTGGATAGTAGATATTCTCAGGAATGGATATTAGATTTGTACTTCTCTTTTTTTCAAACATTCTCCTCCAAATTAGCAGCCCTTTCTGCTTTGATTTTTAATTCAGTTTGAATATGTATCGCAACATTTGGTATTTGCCAACTGCATCCCCTTGATCCTGAAGTTCTTCAATCAAAATATCTTGTCATACATCACTGCCAAAAACAGGTATGGACTCTGGACAGGTTTATTTCAAGGGGTTTTTTTGGGGTATTTGAGAAAATTACATCATCTCCGAGCCTTTCAGTTTTCCTGATGTCCCTAGTCCCTCCTGTCTTAGAGTTGTTACTATTAAATTTAATTTTCTTGAAATGTTAGCTGATAGAGTGTATAGTTTGCCTTCTTTGGGGAGGTATTTGTATTTTAATAGTTTTGAACACTGAAAAATGTCATGACTTAAAGAAATGAAGTGGCAATTATGAATTTTTAGCTTCGTGTCAGGGCAGATGCAGGGGTTGTTCTTTGTGAAACAACCTGCTTGTCTGGCCAGGCCTTATTTTAGTGTAAATCATAAGTTGGAGCAATTGGAACAGTTATCCTGCTCCGTAAAATGTAATATGTTATACAAAATTTGTAACTGAAGGTAGATAATGGAATTTACTGAGGTAAATCAATTTGTAGTTTAAAAAAATAAGGCATTTCACATTCATTATTTTATTTAATCTCCTCAGCAATGCTAAGAGTTGTTATAAGTTTTATTCTTATTTTGCCAATTAGGAAACAAATTCAGAGATGTTACTGACTTGATCAAAATTAACATGTTGGTGAGACCCCTTAAGTAAGCATCAGAGACAGGATCAGAACACAGGCTTCTATGTGAATACAAATTGCTTACCATTCCTCCAGCCAAGCAGGGACTTGGGGATTACAGAGCAGAACCTTGTTCCTTAATATTCTACTTTCACAAGAACTGGAAATATGTTAATCAGTAGAGTTTACCAGAGGCAAAATTCCTAAAGTAGAAGTAAGAGGGCTAATCTCATACTTGGGGTGACTAGAGATATTGCCAGTACTACTTGAAATCCCACCATGGAGATGCAGCATACTTATAGGTAGCTTAAAACACACACATACACTCCCATGGAACCTGAAGTCATGAGACCTGAATTCGTGACCTGGATCTGCCACTTGCTAGTTATGTAATCTCAAGCAAGACACTGTTTCTCTGAACCACAGTATTTTCATCTTTAAAATGAGAGTACCTCTTCTGGCTATAATCGTAGAAATTTTATAAACATTAGTTGATACTAGTGTATGTAAGATTGCTTTAAACACTTTATCTTGGGGATAAGCATTGGAGGATGAGTTTTCCTAACTATATGGAGACCTGTGCACTGACCCCTTTAAAAATGGCACTTCAGATGTGCTACTTGAGTTACCAGGGAAAATGAAAGTACAGGTCAGGCTGTGTCAGGGCCACAACTGCATGCAGGCACCTATGTGTATCAGTTAACACTCTTGGTTAAAGGTAACCAAAACTAGCTGGACTAGACTCATGCAGAATAGTCACTTTGTCAGAAGGAAATGACGTGTCATCTTAGGAACCTAGGACAGCAATGCAGCTCTGGACCTCTGGGTTGGCCTGTAGTGTGGAGAGCCCAGAAAGCCTTCCACTTCTATCTGTAAGATGCCAGGCCTCTGTATTTCCACTCCAGTTTCCTCTTTCACGGACAAATTTGTCAGTGTGCTTTGTTTGCTTATCAGGCTGCTTGGTGAAATATGTCCACATGAGCTAAACATGCCCCACCTCAGAGACTGAATTGACTCTCTAATCCCTGTTCCAGATTCCCTGGGTTAGAGGTTCACTCCTAGATCAACTGTGGCTAGGGGAGTGGTATACAGAAACTGAATGCTCCTTCTGCACCCATGGACCTAGAATGGGAGGGACAGACAATTCAATAGATGTCCATTTGGTTCAATTTGAAGTTGGAAGAGTGGTAGCAACAGACTACACCTTTTGCTAGGTTGGTCTGAACAAGATGGTTCTCTTATGTCCCACCTTTAAGTTTTACTTCTGAATGATCTCTGAGAACTTGGAGCACTCATAGCTCATTATTTCAGAATTTTCTTATCGCTCTTACAATTTAGATGTTCTAGATACTTGCAAATTAATTTTATGACCCCTTTGGCTAGATTTCAGTTCACTAAGAGAATGGAACAAATTCATCTTTGATTTCCCACCCCCCATTTCCTGGTTGCCAGCACCTGCTTTGCCACAGGGCTTCGTCAGTGGGAGGTGGGTAGATAGGTGAATGAGGCAGCCAAGAATGTTCATCCTAATGGAGCAGTATAGAACTGGCAACCCTGGGAAAATCTAATAGAGCGAATGAAGATGATGAACAACATTACAGGTAGTTTCACAGTGTCCTCTCCCAAGCTGACACTTCTCTCCTACACTGGTTCCCCAGGGTATCTTTGTCTGAATTTCTTGGACAAAGGTAAACATTTCTGGCTAAATAAATTGGTGCCTTTTACTTGTGTAGAAATTTTGACTTTTAAAATGTAGAGGCAGGTTCAAGGAACCCCATACTCGTCTTTATAGCCACTGCTTTGCCAACATCCTTTATCGATTTTCAACTGCACTAGTTCAGATAGATTGGTGTTCCAAACCAAATGGGATGTCAGAACCAGAAGGAGTATTAGAGATTAGCTAGTCCAGATTCTGTATTGTGTCCATGAAGAAGGGAGAAGAGGAAAGAGAGAGCTGTCATTTATTTTGTTACTATGTCCTTGTCATAATGCAGTGCCTTATTTCCCCTCCTGACTCATGCCTGCTTCCCTGGGCTCACCACAGAGCTTGTAGCCTATAGTCCCCCCTGTCAGCTATTACCATTCTTGAGTTACTAGATTAGCCTTACTATAGGAAGCTGCCCCTGTCTCAATCTTCCTTTAGGAGTGGCTTCTGTAATCATTCCCCAGAGCTCCCAGCTTTCCAAAGACCTGGTGAGAGAGACACAGGAGGATCATTTCAGCCTCACATCCTCAGATTGTTATCAAGTGGGATGGGTCTG